>OU898279.1:92429168-93849168 GCA_918026665.1 Diabrotica balteata | reverse complement strand
ACCGAAGAAGAAATTAGAGAAGCCAACTCAAAACTGAAAAGTAAATGTTTTATAAAAATATTTTAAACACATGCATAAATTAGTAGTCGGTCAGATAGCTCAGCGGGCTGTGCGGCTGCCTCTCATTCGCTTCACTGTCGAATGGTTTAGTGGATGTGGGTCGAGCCCCAGCCGGTGTACAGAAAACAAAAAGTCTAACGCAGCAGTTTAAAATTCTAGATGAATCTGCGGCTTAGACTAGGATATGTTGGGATCTGATCGGCCTATGGTGGAGCAGTACGGCAAGAGATAAGGGCTTGCGGCTTGGTGATACTCCTCCATAGATCCCTACCGGACGGGCGTAACGCCTAAAAAACCGGATATATATATATATATATATATATATATATATATATATATATATATATATATATTATATATATATATATATATAAATTAGTAAGCGAAATCTGGCAACGGAAGGAAACGCCGGTAGACTGGAAATTAGGTATAATGCACCCTCTTCACAAAAAGGAAGATATGATGGTGTGTGATAATTATAGAGGCATCACCCTACTTAACGTGGCATATAAAGTATTATCCAACGTATTATACAAAAGATTGATCCCCTATGCTGAACAAATAGTTGGGAACTACCAGTGCAGTTTCCAACCCAATAAATCAACAACGGATCAAATCTTCACAGTCAGGCAGATTCTTGAGAAAACGCTTGAGTTCGGAGTCAACAACCAGCATATATTCGTGGATTTCAAAGCCGCATACGACTCAGTCAACCGACAAAAACTTCTACAGGCTATGGTGGAATTTCAAATGCCTCTTCATCTTGTTCAACTAACGGAACTTACACTCACAGGCGTAGTGAGTGTAGTCTGAATCCAAGACAACTTTTCAAGACCCTTCCATTGTAAAAATGGACTGAGATAGTGAGATGGACTGTCGTGTCTCTTATTTAACCTTGCGATAGAAAAAGTATTTCGAGAGTGCCATATTAATACGAATGGCACTATCTTTAATAAATCTGTACAAGTGGTCGGATAGGCAGATGACATAGACATTATTGCTAGGTCCACAGAATCTCTGATCGAAACATTTCGATCATTAAGGGCGTCTGCACTGAGAATGGTATCAAAAATAAACGCACAGAAAACTAAGTATGTATATGTAATGTACTAGATCAGGCAACCAGATACCTAAACTATTAATTGATGATTTGGAACTGGAAGGTGTGGACACCTTCGTCTATCTGGGCTCGCTGCTCACCAACGACAACAATGTCTGCGAAGAAATTAGAAGAAGAATAGTGCTTGCCAAAATTACTATAAAGAAAACACTAATAAGGCCAATGTTAACATACGGGTCAGAAATGTGGTCACTTACACAGAACGACCAAGAATTGCTTAAACGTTTCGAGAAAAAAAATTCTAAGGAAAATATATGGAGGAGTCCAAGAACAGGGTTTGTGGCGTAGGTGCTACAACTTTTAGTTATATAGAAGTTTTAGGGAACCTGACGTTGTAAAATGTATTAAATTAGCATACCTTCTATGGATAGTACATGTCATTAGGCAAGATGCAATGATCAGAAAACTTTGCGACCGCAGAGGACCAGTGGGAAGATCAGCCAGAGAAAGACCAAAACTTAGGTATCAAGATAACATAGAGTATGATCTTATATCCATCGGAGTTAAAGCTTGGAGAAGAGTTTCCAGAGACAGGGGCGAATGGAAGATTGTTCTGAAGAAGGCTTTTGCTCATAATGAGCTGTAATGCCACTGATGATGATGAGCCCCAATCATTGGCTGCATTCCTCAGAAATAAAAAAAATTAAATAATTGAACAGTCACGGCATATTCATAATCATATAGGTATATATATATATACATATATATATATATATATATATATATATATATATGTATATATAATATATATATATATATATATATATATATATATATATATATATATATATATACCTATATATACTTAATTTTAACGTATTACTTCATAACTTTTTTACATTCTAATCTAAGCTTCATGAATGGAGCTAGCTGTAAAGTTGCTATGCTACAGATTTATAAAATACGAAAAAAGCTATAGTCCGTCTCAAACCCTTCTTTCAGTGCGTCATAGTTGATAGGATTCTCTTTACTGCATTAAGCTAGAAGTGACAGAAAAAAATGTGAGTCTGTGATTATTATACATAGAACTTAGAAAATTATGTATTTTTCACAGATATTTGCATATTAAAGCGAATTTACTTACGGATGTATAATTGGTTGAAGTTTAGAATACGCTAAATAGATATCCAATAAATGTGCATAAATATAATTTGACGCAGATGGTCTCGATCGTGACAGTACTTTCACAATTCAACTGATAATTGTCATTCCAGGTTAGTATTTTTAGACATTTTACAGCGAAAATTTAATTTTGTATTTATTTTCATAAAAATATTTTAAATATGCTGAGATATACCGAGAAAGAACAAAGACTAATATTAAAATTATTAAATTATTTTCAATTAGAAAAAGAGGCTGGGACAACTTTAGATATTACCAGCTTCTGTCCTTCGTGAAGTAAGTTTTAAATTATTCTAAAAAATATTAATAGTATTTTAAATATTATACATTTTAGCATGTTGCGGAGGCGTTAGGAGTTTTGGTACCAACAGTTGGTAGGAGTTACTTTACTATTTACATTGTTTTTTAACTAAACTTCATAACACTCTTTCATTTGCACACGAAATCTGGTAGAATAACTCAAAAATCAACTGCTTCACTATTTAATGATAAATCTTCACAAAATTAAACTATTGACACAGAAACTTAACGGAAAATTACTTATCCGAATATGACTGATTTCAATCGATGCTATATCACAGGAATGTTTGCCTTGATGCCTTGCAATTGTCAGTAAAATTTTTTATCTCGCAGTCAACTCTTAAAATATGCTAGGAGGAAGCGTTATTTTAAATAAACAAACTTTCCAATTCCATAGTGTTTGTAATAAATAATAAATCCATAAATAAATCTTAGCTAATTTAAAGCTAATAATTATGACAAACTGCCGTTCCAATATAATGATCAAAAAATATGATGCGACATACAAGACGGGACCTCTAATATGTAAATTAAAAAAAAAATTAATTGTTTAAGTCTTTATTCCATATTACAAACAAAAAATATCCTTTTAGCCGATTACGATGCTGCAACTGTCAGATTTAACTAAAATGTTATGCAATAATTCTCGACATTCTTAAAATCCTATATGACGTCAAAAATGAAAGAATGGTTTGGGACAGACGTTATATAATCGTTTGTTTGTGATTATTATTTAATTACGATTTGTTAAAAAGTAAATACAATGTTGCTTTGTTTTTTAATTATGTAAGTTATTCGGGATACCCTATATTATTATTTCATAATAACTTCTAAATTATCAGAGCGTCTCCTGTTCGTAAATAAAAATTCTTGGATCTATTGTTCAAGATACACAACAGTTCAATATGTTCATATAAGAATTATATATTTTTCACAAATCTTATATTACCAGAGCAAGTATTCCCAGTATATGCTCCAGTATTCTTGTGTCATAAATTTATAAATATATATTATTCAAGTATACCGGCACGTCTATGGGGACCTTTAATGAGCTTTCTTCGGAAAATAGATACTTTATTTTCAGAAAGTGCCTATTCTTCATCCTTACATATCTAGAAAAGAAATTATTGAATCAGAAATAAGAACCATCAATATGGGTTTGGTTTTTAATGTTGTAATAACAAATAAATAAAGGTCAGTTTCTATAATATTTTTAATAACTTTAACTAGAAGGAAGCGATAATAAATTCGAGGTTAATTCACTTTCACACAAACGTGGTTGTCCTATGACCGCACTTTTACTTCGTAAGTTCAATTCAGAGTTTTTAATTTTCCAATTGTTATCACAAAAAGGATCTCTAGCTAGAGAAAATACCTGTTCAAAAACACCTACACATGTCTTTTGCACATGGAGTGTGCCACAAACTAAAACTATTACCAATCCGTGGGGATCCATTCTTCCTTGGGTACCCTCTCTACTAATATTTGGATTGAAAAAAATACCATGCTGTAACTTAATTCTAAGTAATTCTTGTGCCAAACTATCTGGATCGTCTTCAACAACAGTAGTGTCACAGTCATTATTTGAATGAAGATTAATTTTCATTTTCGCATCTGGATAAAAATTCTCCGCTCCAACACCTTCGTTATTCATTAGAGAATAGAACCAACCTGCAAACTGTTCTGCTAGAGCTGATATACTATTACTGTCTTCTTTTGGTTTAATTTCATTTATTGTTTCTTCATTACTTCGATAACTGACTGTAGTTACATCAGCATTTTTGATATTCCAAAATTCAATAATTTTGTCAATTAATTCATTTTTAGTTATAGGTAACTTCATAACTATATCTTTTTCATCCAAATACGAAAACAAAATTTCCTTGGTTACTGATTTTCTTCTTAATATGCTTAAAGTATCAGGTGAATGTTTCAAAATAGCTTTTATAGCATCTACAAAAATAAATAAATGAATTATTTTTCATTATAATATGCTGATATTTCTTAAATTTATTTGTTGTAATACATTAGTAGTCATATAAACACGAAATTATGTAATTATGTTTGGATAAATTTCCATTAGGAGAGTGATTGCGACAAGAAGTATATCTTGGTTTGCAAAATTTTTGAATATGGTTAGATTTACTTTTCTTTCGACTCATTTCATCGAAAGGTAAGTTTTAGTTTAATTTAAAGATGATCTTTAGTGTTCAATACATGTTTCTATACTTTAACGATATTTGTATTATGTTTCTTTAACTTTTTTTCAATACAAGTACAAAGACTGTATAGATTAGAGGCTTGGTACTGGCATACCAAACTGGAGGACCCAGGTTCAATCTCGGACACCAGACATTTTTTAATTTCTAATTTAGCTGAACCATGGTTTGAATGTAGTTCAATTGAACTATTCAGGCATGTAACCAACAAAATTATAATTGTCAGAATGATTTTCAATCTCTGATAGGAGCAGAATTTGAAGAAGAAGGATAAATCATGCAGCTATTATCAGTAAATTAGATAGAAGTTACTGTATTACATATTCTACATCTAGTCTCAATAGTCTTCAATTGACAGCTTTGCAATGTTTCACTAAAGAGAGTAAACGTGATGAAGAAGGGAAATTTCTTTGATTCACAGGTATCTTAACCATCATTACAATTCAACTACTAGTAAAGCCCTTCAAATACTTGGTTTTGTTTTGCATAATTCAAGGGATCTATGGATTAATTTGACAAAGATAGTGTTTAATGCATTCGTTAGTTCAACTTTAAATTCCTCTAATTTATGGTCTTCAATCTACTAAATTCATGTTAACGTTATTGAAAAAGTTCAATATTTCTATGGTTTATAGCATACAAATTGGGGAAGCCTTTGCTTATGAAGATTTTATTCTTATTAGATATTTTAAATACAAACAGCTCTGCTATCACAGCACTAACTACGGTTTTTATAGTCCAGTGGCACTTCTCTCGCAACTTGCCAATGCATTCAGTAACAAGGGTGTAGGTATTACTTGAATATCTTTGCATGTTTTTAAGCACAGCAGTCAACAAGTTATAAATTATTTGTAGATCCCATATATTTGTTTTCACTGTATTCATTTTCATGATTTAGTTATTTATAAATATGTTTTATAAAATAAAACTGTTTATTGTGTTGCTTATTGTTCAACAAAGTTAGTTTAGAATTATGCATATTTATATTTGAAATTAAATTGTAAAAAGGGATTCTTCCATTAATAAATAAATAAATTAAAAGTCCATTATAGAAGAGAATCCCAAAGGAAAAACATAAAACTTACCATCTTTGGAATTTATTTTTACGAGTCCTTGAGTAACAGTTCCTACAAGAGATAGTAAATTATCTTCATCCAACTTAGATAGTAAATCTATAATTCCTGTTTCAGAATTATTTGCCATAATTAAAATTTACGTTAAATTAGGAAAAAATATTACATATTTATTTTTCACAATACAACCAAAACATAGATATAGGTTAACCTTATGTCATGTCTATTATTAAAATGTCAGGTTTTAAATGAATTGGCCTTTTTTCTTATTGATTCATAGTGACGGAATGAAAATAAAATTGGTATCCTATTAATGAACATTAAATTTAATAAAGCCTTTTCATAAACAGTCAACAAATAACTAATTAATATGGGAAAATAACGATATTCTAAATATAATAAAATAATAATTATTAGGTTTGGTATATAGGCAACCAATATTACAGTGCAAAATAAGTAGTTATATTTTTGTTACAATAAAAAATGTGAAAAGTATTACATGTAATATCACCATCAAATTTGTCAAACGTGATATTTTATCGAATTTTTCGATTAGTTTACAAACTTGTAATATGGAATGATATAAATTAGGGTTATTTTATGTTTTAGTTTGAAAATGAATACTTTCATTAGTATTCATTTATAAAATTACATATATTTAAAAATTAAAGCTTTAAAAAACTCTTTACTTATAAATTAAAGATAACACCATTAAAAATACAGATATTTCTGACGTATGTTAAACTGATGCTTTTCACAAATAGGTATTTCGCAGTTAAGACAGTAAAAATTTAACAGAATCAGCAAAAGGGATAGTAGGTACACGAACTCATTTAGGCAACTGAACAGACTGATTTAAATAAAAATATATCTAAGACTGACATAATGGCAAGTTTAATACTCAAGAGCATATTAATATAATTAGGTATATTCTATCTGTTTGCAACGGACAGCTCATTACAAATGCAAATCTTCAAATAGAATTAGGGTAAGGGGGGGATAGTGGCCGCCTAAGCATTTTGGTTTATTTATACTACTAGGTACATAACTTTAAAAATTATACTGTTAACGTAAATAAATCTTCAAACCTTAGTAGGTACTACAAACTCTATTTACTAAAAATTTCTTAACAGAAAAAAAAATAAAATGGTTTTTCAGACTTCTGCTAGTGGTCATATTTACCCGCTGCAAAGGGGTAAAAGTGGCCACTGCCACTATTACCCCCATTTAAAAAATAATTAAATGCAGAAATCGCAAATGTAAATTTTGCCTTCAAAACTGGTAAAGTCTTTGTGTGCCCATTGACCGCAAATGTTGCATTGGATTCTCTGTTTTTACCGAATTCGCCACAAATTGTGCGAATATCTTCGTTAACGTCCCTATCACGGTCATCGTCATCATCTTCAGATGATATATCTTCTGTGATCTTCTGTGTCCTTATACAATTTCTTTTTCGAACTATTCTCGGAGGAGTGGACTCTTCGATGCCTATTTTTCATTTGGTTCCTTTGCTTGCTTTATTTCTCATTTGCTCTTCCTTCTTCCGCTGTTGTTCTTCTAGAAATAACTTCATTGGTTGGTTATAAACTGATTTTGTTTAAAACCCTGTAATTTTCAAAATAGTATATTTCCCCTTGTTCATTAACTTTACTCCACCCTGTAGGCCAAGACGCCCATTCATTGCAATACCTTACGAATAAATTCTAACGGTACTGGAACCCTGTGCCCGAACAATGATCTGTCCCCGACATCGGCGACCGATGGTCGAAAGATAAAGCCCGTCTCTCTGTTAGCAACCCTCGCGGGAGAAGGATGGTGCTTTTAATACTCAAATTTGTGATTTTGTTAGTTGCGATTCTGAGCGCGTGGCTCTCTCTCAAGTGTTTAGCAATAAGAAAGGTTGTCTCCGCGATTGAGAAACATAACAACTTTGTGTAACCACGTATATTGTATATTGTACCCGTTGTATATTGTGTTTGTGTTAAGTATAATACGTAGAGAAATAAATGTTAGTTACAAGTTACTTGTATTCTTTACGTACAATAGACACTCAAAATAATACAGTCCACTCAAACACCCCAGAGAATACCGGCGGTATAAGTTCGTAGCAGATTAAAAGCACGTGGAATCGCCAATAATTCCACCCCAAACGCCGGCATTTTCTCCATTGGTATTGATGTCATTATTTCGGAATGTTGCTTCCTGTTGCTTTTGTGGTTGGATCTTTTATTTCCAACTAAGTCATCTTTTGAGCATCCTGGTAGTCGAATTATACTAACAAAAGATACTTTAAACTTTTTGTCATGTGTCGAACTTTCTTTATTCCCCTTAACTTCCTTATTATTCTTCTTCCTATCTAATCCACTTTTTTTCTCTTAGCCTAGTGTCATTTTATCTTTTTCTTGCATGAATGATTCACCTGGAGCAAAATCTTCATCGGTAAAATTTTCAGGATTATATGGAGATATTCCTGTATTCTCAAAACCTTTCATGGCTCTGGTGTGGCTACGCGACCGTATGAATTTTTAAATATTTCAGCTATTTTAAATGTCGTGGTACGCTCATGAGGATGACTTCGAAGATACAATTGTATCTTCTGATATTTTTTTGCAATCATAATTGCCACTTTCAATACGCTGATTTTAACGATGAGTAAAAGCTACACCCGGCGGTTGGAGTCGATGCGATGTGCGCGGGAGTACAACGCGGGGAATCCTCCTTTAAAGGTTTTACAACACTCTAAAAATGTTTGAGCCATTCGAGAAATATTTGATCATTTCTCCACCAATTATCCGAGCAGCAGTAGACTGCACGACGTGGCCCATTCTTCTTTAACTCTAGTTTCATCCTTTTGCGGGCATTAATAAACAAAGGTGAAATATATGTTCCTGAGGCACCTATTCAGCACATAATGATTGTTGTTTGACCTCTTTCTGCATTTGTAATAAAGCCGACTCTCTTTTGTCCCTTTTCAGCAAGTATTTTCCGGGTATTTTGGACGGTTGTTATGCCTGTCTCGTCTGCATTATAAATTTTGGATGCCAAAAATTTATATTTATTCGTTATGGATTTTAAATTAGAGGAAATTAGGTTTACTTCAGTTTTGTTAAAAGCAGATATGCGGTTAATACTGGTCGCCTTCGGTTTTCTTAATCGAATAAGGATTTCTTTTAAGGAAGCCGTCAAGCCAGTCCCTTCCAGCAATTTCTTTTTTTTTTAGAAAATGGATGATGTAAATTTTGTTCTTCAGTGTATTTATAGCTACATTTTTTTATTTCTGTGGGAGTTATGCCATAAAAATGTTTTTATAACTTTATGACCTGCTTTGTCAAAACTTCTCCTTCTTTGGTAAATACAGAATTACGACCTAAAGAAGCAGCTATTGTATAATTTCGCTTTAGTCGTAGTTGAATTATATATCTGGGAATTGCAAAACTTCTTGCAACTTCACTGACGCTTCTGCCATTATCTACTGCATTTATTGCTGCACTATGTTGCTCAGCATTCAATCGTGCTTTGTCACTTTTTCTCTTGGAAACTCGAGGCATCTGAAATATAAGAATTTATAAAGAAATATTCTGTATTATATAAATACAATTTGGGGGTAATAGTGGCCGGCCAGCATTACCTCCAAGCGCGTGGCTATTATAACCTTAAAATAAATATTTATACTGATCGACCCATAATCATTAATCACCGTAATTTGGGGTAACTTGAGACACTTTTTAACTTAAACCTGAAGTTTATTACATACGGAGAAAAAATTAATGTTCAAAAACTATTTGAAAACATTAGTCGCGCAGGTAACTATAATATGTTTATAGAATATTTCTGTTTATTTTGTCACAAGTAGTTTTTTCAATTTTTTTATGTCTGTCTCAAGTTACACACTAGAATGGGGTAACTTTGAGACTAATTCAAAAAGTGACTCAAATTACGTATTGATAGGGTAACTTGAAAAATATAATTATAAAGTGTTATGTTAAATTGAGACATTCAGAATATTTTTTTGGGTTATTAAAAGACAGAGAGCTCAAAACTTTTATTTAAAAACAATTAATTACAGCAATTTTAGTTTGGGTATTAAAAAAATACTTCGGTTGTTTAGGGCTTTAGGCGATTTAATACCACCTACAATGTCCTGCCAGCAATAATACAGTTCATCCTTAGGTTTGGGCCATTTCCAGTTTTTCCGTGAAGTCTTTGTCATTGCACTTATTATTGCGCCTTTACCGTCAATCTTTTGAATTACCCCAGGATAAAAATTTGAGTCATAACTAACTATGACAAAGCATCCAACTTGTTTAGTTCTTGGCTGCAGAGGATGTTTATCTTGATGAGAGTAAATATTATCCTGGTCATTAGTCTCTTCAGTAATATTGTCTTCAATATTGTCAATCTGTTTTGCTTAAAATGAATCCCAGTCATCATCTGAACTGTCGTCAAATACAACCTCATTGCAACTGTCTTCGTCACTTTCACTAGACATAATTACTTTACTTGTTTTTTGCCTTTTCTTACTAGATGATGATTTTTCTTTATTTTTTCCATTAATTGGCTTCTTTTCTTTTTTTCTAGCTTTGGTTTGTCTTCCAAAATTATTATATCCTCTTCACAGATTCCTCTACCAGCAGGAACATTCAATTTCTTTTTTTTGTTTTCTTAAACCATCTGTCTCTTTCCTTTTACTTTCTTCTAAATATTCTTGAAATGTAGTTACCCAGGCAACGGTATTCTTACTTTCTTTGCCATCCTCTACTGCCTGTTTACTGGGAAGACTTCTCCTCGATTTAGTGGAATTAACCCTGCTTCTTTAAATCCACTTATTACGTTTTGTGAAAGATTTTTCTCTCCCATTGCCTCAAGACATTTTTTTAATAAACGAGGAAATGTATCTTTTGGCACAGTTCCACGATTTTTTGTTTTCCAAGAATCTAAAGTTTCACGCCACTTAATTTTAAGTGGGCGGAAAAATGCGACATCTAACGGTTGAGTAAGTCCAATGCTATTTGGGGGAAGTAGGATGAAGATTATGTTGTTTTTTTTACATTCCTCTATTATATATGGGGATATATGGCTCGCCAAATTATCCCCAATCATTACTTTTTTCTCTTCTTTATCTTGTTTCGAGAAATAAGGCAAGGCAATTTTTCGAAACCAATCTTCGAATATCTCCAAAGTGAACCAGCCACTCTTACTTCTATTATAAACTGTCCCCTTAGGGCCATGTTCGGTCCAGGTATTATAAAGATTCTCAGCTTTGTATGTTACATATGGAAGGAGAAGTGTCCCGTCTCGGGCAGCGGCAAACATTACAGACGTATTTGACTTAGAAAAATCAATAATCCTTTCAGGATGTCGACACCCTCTTCTAACAACAACTTTTTTACGACCAGGATCGTCTGTCATATTTGTTTCATCATAATTAATGACAGAATGAGAAAGAACTCCCTCCATTGACTGATTTAACTCATCAAAGTAAATATTTATGGCGTTATGGTCGACTTTGGCTCGAGATCTCTGTATGTTTTGTCACATTTTATTACTCAAAGTGTTTTGGTGACGCTTCAAGAAAGACATGACAAAATCTCTACCTGGCATGTTGTTTTTAAATATATGTTCATTTCTTTCAGAACGATCGAGGAATGCTTTGACAATGAGTCTAATATCGTATAGTGTGAGAGGAAAGCCCCAATCCCCAGCTGAACATAGACACATTACTAAAGCATTTTGGTCAACTTCATTTAAAACAAATGGTCTACCAACCTTTCCTGTGTTCTTTCCATTTATTGCTCTATTTATAGAACATCGTGGTATTTCAAACTTTTCTTCGGCTTTCCTGAAAGAAATCCCGGACCTAACAGCTTCCACTGCTTTATGAAGTTGCTCCTCCGAGAAATTTTGGTATTTTCTAGATCCCAAAATTCGAACCATACCTGAGCCTGAAACAATAATGAAAAAAAAGGTAAGTAGATAGTAGGTAGAGTAAGTAGGAGGTTAGAAACTAGTTTTTATAGTATCTAATTTGTGGTGGGGTAACTTGAGACAGTTATCTCAAGTTGACCAACCAAGGTCAGGCTGAGAATTCATATTTTATAGCAGCCATAAACTTGGCAACGCCGCAATGAAATTTACGGCACACCAATATTAATATTAGAGGTTACGTTTTCTACAAACATTGCTTGTTTTCGGATATTAGTCATAGAATTAATATATAAGTTATGTACTACATGAAATTTGACAATTTTAAAGTTGATGTTTAGGTATTAAAAAAATTATCAACTTACCTTAGATAAGACAAAAGAATTTAATTACTAACGGTCAACAACCACACGTTAGTACCTTTTGCTATCAAAAACACTAACAGTTTTAACGGGATGCAAATCACGAAAAATAATAGTGTCTAAAATTTCTCAAGTAATCCATATCTCAAGTTACCCCAAATTACGTCACTTAAATTAGAGCAAGACCTTTGGTTGAGTTTACCGAAAGTACAAGCTGAATATAGCCGCAGATGTCAAAAATATTTCGGCTTGGCAGTGTTGGCATGTTTTATAATGCATATATTGTATGCTTCAAATATAAAGGGATAAAGCTTTAAAAAGTACATTTTGATTATACTATTTTATAAACTCTGCAATTTTTAATTTATATGAAGCAGTAACGAGTAGATATTTGTTTCTTTCGAGATTAATTGCAAACATCTGTTGTAATCTGGCAACTGCTGATTTGACGATTGCCAAATCTATCCCCTAATCTACCAAAGGGTAATTGCTAAAAAAATTTCTAATAATTAACTGCAATTAATCTCCAAAGAAACAAATATTTACTCATTGTTGTTTTATATAAATCAAAAATTGCATAATGCATAACATAATATAAACAAAATTTACTTTTCTAAAGCTTTATATTTTTGTATTTGAAGCATACAGCATCTACATTATAAAAACATGCCAACACTGCTATAGCGAAATTTTTTGTTCCGTGTTTGACATTTGCGCCTATAATAAGCTTGTACTCTCGGTAAACTCAACCAGAACTTTTTATATAGTCTTAAACTACGTCAAAAATTTAACAAATGAGTACCAATTATGCAGCTAAATAAACTTAATTACATATTTCTACATACCTTAAAAAATCTTGCACTAAATACATCAACTCCAACAAAATATGACATTTTCAAAAATTCCTTCTTTGCCAGCAAAATATCGTCATTGTTTTAGGTACAATTTGAACGAAACACTGTTAGATGGCGCTACAGGTATTAAACGCGAAATAATATTAGGCTGTAAATGATAATATTTCATGACTACCATTACTGCAGCGGCCACCATTCCCCTCTTTCCCCTAAGGGTTACCGTCAAAGCTGTAAATAATTGCCGTACGGATGTAATAAATGAAACCAATAAATATTTTTTTTGGAAAAATTACGAATTATGTATTAATTTGTATAGTTACATTTGAAAAAAGACTCAATGAAATTAAACTCATACACTAATCATAATAAGAAAATAAAAATCACGAATTTGGTAAAAGTTGCATACGTTGCAGTTGGTACGTTTTTACTGGGGCGTCTAATGCGATCATCCCTGTGTTAGGTTCTTCAAATAATATTTGGAAATGTGTTAAAATACTTTATTTTATATTAGGCGTAATCTCAAAGACATGTTACAATTTACAATTATATAAGAAAAAAAAAAGACATGACCATGACTTGACTTATCTAATGACAATTAAATGACATGACAACCTTCTGTCATTCATGCCAACAGAACATTTCAAAGGTTTGCTCCTAAATTCCGTGTATTCTAACACCCTCCCTCAAACCTGTAAAATGCTTCATGGTGAAACAAAAACTCAAACTAAATTTAACATTTTCACGAATTTACAAAATTTTTCATGACTTAATGATTTAGTAAATACATCTGCCAGCTGACTATCTGTAGGAATATATTCTAATTTTAACATGTTACTATTTACTAAGTCTAACACAAAATGCAGTTTAACATCTATATGTTTGCATCTCTTGTTATTCTCAAAGTTGTGAATTAATTTAATTGTGCTTTGGTTGTCTTCAAACAAACAAACTGGCAACTGTATAGTAATTTCTAAATCAGATAACAAATTCTTAATATATAAAAATTCACATGATGCAGTGCAAACTGCCACAAACTCTGACTCCGTGCTTGACAAAGTCACAAATGTTTGTTTTTTGGAACTCCAAGAAATTAAGTTACCAAATATTTTAAAACAGTATCCACTTATGGATTTTCTATCATTAACATTATTAGCCCAGTCGGCATCTGTATAAGCTACCAAGTTATCAGAAT
Organism: Diabrotica balteata; assembly: GCA_918026665.1. Classification (NCBI taxonomy): domain Eukaryota; kingdom Metazoa; phylum Arthropoda; class Insecta; order Coleoptera; family Chrysomelidae; genus Diabrotica; species Diabrotica balteata. The sequence goes on along the minus strand of OU898279.1, from coordinate 93,834,944 downwards.
TATAGTAAAAATATAACTTATAACTGAGAGTGGTTTTTAGATATTTTAGAACTCTCAAAAGATGTTTAAAATGTTCATCTGTTGCACAGTCTTGAAACTGACCAAAATAGCTAATACTAAAACATATATCTGGCCTTGTTCCCATCATTATATACATTAGACTTCCTAGTAGCTCCTTATAAGGTAATTTTGTCATATTATTTTCTTCAGCATTTCTTTTTAAATTTAAACTCTTTTCTATCGGTGTTTTGAAATTTTTTGAATTTTCTACATTGAACCTTTTAATTAACATTTCTATAGCAGATATCTGATCTACACAAATAGTCTTATTTTCCAAATCTCTAATTATTCTAATGCCTAAGAAGTTAAATCCGTCATTGATTAATTTTTTAATTTTAAATGTTTCACATAGTCTTGCATTCAAGTAAGTTGAAAATTCAATATTGTTACAAGCAATCAAAATATCATCAACATATAGAAGAAGATAACATCTTACATTTTGATCAAGAAAACTGTATAAAACAGTAATCAGATTTTGATCTTTTAAACTTTACATTTAACATAAAACTATTAAACGTTTCATTCCATGCTTTTGGAGCTTGTTTTAAACCATAGATTGCCCGTTTTAATAGACAAACCTTATTTCTGTCCTCCTCTGGTACTTTTAATCCTTCTGGAATTTTCATAAAAACTTTTTCTTTGATATTACTATGTAAAAAAGCGTTTTTAACATCTAACTGTTCCAATTCCAAATTATAGTTATTGCAAATAGCCAATAAAATTCTTAGAGTTGAAAGTTTTGCAACTGGAGCATGAATTTGACCAAACTCACCAAAATCATGTTGTTCAAATCCTCTAGCAACTAATCTTGCTTTGTATAAACATTTTCCTTTTTCATCATCCTTGACTCTAAATACCCACCTGTTTCCAATGACATTTTCTTTTTCTGGCTTTTCTACCAAATCCCATGTATTATTATTTTTTAAAGCATCGAGTTCATCATCAATAGCATTTTCCCAATTATTCCAATTTGAACTTTGTTGTGCTTGAGAGTATGATTGAGGAACATCTGAGAACTCACTCAGTAAGGCCAAACAGCTTATGTCCATTTCATAGTCAACGAATTTTGCAGGTAACCTAGTTTGTCTTTTTGATCTAGCATTTTGCTCTATATTTTCTAAAACATATTCTGTTTCTATTATTTCATTATCATTTGTCTCTTCTATCTTGCCCTTTTTAATTTCATCTCTGATGCCATTAACATCTTCCCAATCATTTTCATTTTGTTTCCTATCTGGAAAGTATTTAAAATTATTCTCATCAAATATGACATTTCTACTATGAACAAATTTATTTTCATTTTCGTTCCATAGTTTATATCCATTTTCAGTATAGCCGATAAATCTGCACTTTAAACCTTTATCATCCAATTTTGTTCTAAGAGAATCTGGAATTCTTGCATAAGCTATACATCCAAAAACTCGCATAGTGCTAACATTTGGCTTCTTATTTAGCCATAACTCATAAGGAGTTTTTTCTTTATCCAAACATGATTGTGTTCTGTTGTTTATATAGGCTGATACAAGCACAGCCTCTTCCCAGAATGACTTGTCCATGTTTGCCTGATTGATCATTGATCTTGCTTTATCCATCAATGTTTGGTTCATTCTTTCTGCTACACCATTGAGTTGTGGAGTGTACGGTGGAGTATATGAAATTTGAATCCCCTTTTGTGAGCAAAAATCTGTAAAACTTTTTGAACTATACTCACCTCCATTATCACATTTTATTTTAGCAATTTTCTTGCCACAAAACAAAGATGTTACCTTGGCTTCATAATCTTTTATACAGTTAAATACCTCACTTTTATGTTTAATTACATACACCATGACAAACCTTGAGTAATCATCTACAAAAGTTACAAAATAACTATTACCATTATGTGATATTGGTGTAATAGGACCGCAAACATCTGTGTGTATCATTTCCAGAACTCTACTTGATTTTTTACTTTTTGAAAAATATGGCAAACACTTTTGTTTGCTTTTTACACAAATATTACACAATCCTTCATTTTCTGAATTTGCAAACTGCATGCCATGAACCAAATTTTTATTTTTTATTTGTAACAATGAATTATAATTTAAATGACCATATCTTTGATGCCAAAGATCTTTTTCATTACTAACAGCTACATTTGCATACTCAGAATTGCAGTGCTTAAAAACGATTTTATATAAATTATTACATCGATTCCCTTCAACATAAATACAGTTATCTCTTTTAATGACAATTTTACCATTAAAACATTTTATCTCAAAACCAGCTTCTTCAATTGTTGATATTGACAACAAATTTACTCTTAAACCAGGTACGCATAACACATTTTTAATAGTAATAACAACTTCTTTGTTATTCACTTCACTTATTACTTTTAAGTCACCAACACAGGTTGCCTCCATAAACTTTCCTTCTTCTGCTAACTGTATTGACCTGGGCTCCACAAACTGTCTTTTGTTTATTAGGTTTGAGCTATCATTAATATAATGATGAGTAGCTCCTGAATCGGCATACCATTCTATTTTATTGGATGTTGACAAATACTCACTCGAAACACAGAATGCAACAGATTGCGATGATGTCTGAATATCACTGCTTTGATTATTACATAAGTCTTCAGCTAAATTTGCCCTATTGTCAACCTGATTTTGTCTGTTTTTATTCAGATAGCAGTTTTTCGATTTGTGACCCATTTTGTTACATGTATGACATTTTATACCACAAACATTCTTTAAATGGCCCATCTTGCCACATTTAAAGCATTTAACGCCTTTTTGAGTCACACTAAATGATGAAGGTATAACCTTAGTTACATGTTTATTTTTATTTGAGCTGAATTCCAATAGCCTACTCTTTACAAATTCAACCTTCAGGTCTGCTTCGGATAAGGTTTGTATAGCTGTGACTATCCCATCAAAATCATGTGGCATGGATAGTAACAAAAAACATGCGATATCTGACTCTTCAAAATAGCTCCCCAGGCTTTTAAGCTCTCGAAAAATACGATCACACTTTGTAAAATGTTCTTGTAAGTCAGTACCATAGATATATTTTAAATTTATTAGTTCCTTCAGTAAATAAAATTTAGAGCACATACCTTTTTTGCTAAAAATGGCTTCTAATTTTCTTATCATTTCAAGGGCAATTTCTATTTCTTTTACATATTCTAAGTGGGAGTCTGCCACACTTTGTATTATCACCATACAGGCTTTATTATTTTTCTTATTCCAATCATCATCTTGGGCACTAGTCGGTACATCTTGTAAGACTGCACCTAAATCCATTGCTTTCAAAACAGAGTACAGACGAAATTTCCAATTATCAAACCCATTACCATTAAATGGAATAATTCCATGTCGATTTTCCATACTTATTAACTTTATTTTTTGATTTTTCATACACCACGCCTACCGGCAGAACTTAATTTTCAGAAACTTAACCTCACAAGCTTCACACTGAAAATAAACTTTTTAACACATTACTCTTTCTGGGCCCATAAACAATGTTAGGTTCTTCAAATAATATTTGGAAATGTGTTAAAATACTTTATTTTATATTAGGCGTAATCTCAAAGACATGTTACAATTTACAATTATATAAGAAAAAAAGACATGACCATAACTTGACTTATCTAATGACAATTGAAATCACAGACCACTAATAACAATTAACAAATGCAGAAAGCAGTCTTCTATCCAAAGGTCTTAATTTTGCTATCACTCCTTCCAGAATTCCTACCGAAGAAATAGTTTTCAAATGTGGAAGCGGCACTCCGCACAATTCCCAAAATTCCAGCCGACCGTATCCGCTTTGACGTCGCTAAATGTCTTGATACAGCCAAAATCCCTACTTCCAATATATCTCGTGAGGAATTCATAGCTCTCAAAAATCTCCGTTCTCTTTCTGAGATAATAATCCTTCCTGCAGACAAAGGTAATGCCACAGTCATCCTGGATACTCCTTCCTACATAGAGAAAGTAAACGACTTACTTAGGGATGCATCCTGTTATAATACAATTTCTCGAGACCCCACTCCTAGAGTCGAACGCGAAATTGCCCATGTCATCAAACAATCCGATCTTTCCGATGATATTAAGAAGTCCATAGTTCCGAAAAACTCCATCTGCCCCAGAATTTATGGTCTTCCCAAAATCCATAAAGATAACGTACCTCTTCGTCCCATTGTGACTACGATTAACTCTCCTACCTACAAACTCGCAAAGTACTTGTCGAATCAGTTTAAGACCTATACTGGTCGCACCTCTTCTTATGTCCGAAATTCCACACATTTCATCACCTTAATCTCCTCTCTCACAGTCGATCCCCAAGACATTCTCGTCAGTTTCGATGTATCATCCCTATTTACCAATATCCCCATACATGACTCTCTAGTCGTTCTGCGAGATCACTTGACCAATGATAACAAGTCTTTGGTTTTGGCAGATCTTGCGGAAAAATGCCTCCTTTCAACATATTTATCTTTTAGAGGCAATTTCTACAAACAAATATCTGGAACACCAATGGGTTCTCCCCTTTCCCCTGTCATTGCTGACATTTTCATGGAAGCCTTTGAGTCTTTAGCCCTAGAATCTTACCCCTTAAAACCAAAAGTCTGGTTCCGCTACGTTGATGATACATTTATCATCTGGCCCCATGGTCAACATACCCTTTCTCCCTTCCTAGATCATCTTAACTCACAACATCCGAGTATAAAATTCACAATGGAAGTAGAAAATAATCGGTCCCTTCCCTTTCTCGATGTGTTAGTCACCTCCAAGCCCAATGGCCGATTGGGTCACTCTGTTTATAGAAAAAAAGACTCACACGAATCGTTACCTACATGCTTCATCACACCACCATCCTGCCCAAAAGAATTCTGTGATCAACTCTCTCATCCATCGGGCCATTTCGATTTCTGAACCCGACAACCTTAGAGAAGAACTTGGCCATCTGCAAAAAACCCTTGTCGCCAACGGTTACTCCAAGTCCACAATTCAAAATATTACACACCGACATCTACATCCCCCTTTACACCCTAGGACGACAAATTCAGAATCTTCGGGTAATACTCCTGTGGCTTTTCTTCCGTATATTCGAAATGTCACTGATAGGATTGGCAAAATTCTTCGCAAAGAAGGTATCAGGACTACTTTTCGACCACCCAAGAGAATCTCACAATATCTACCCTCTCCTAAGGACCCATTACCGCCCCTATCTTCCTGTGGTGTCTATTCTATTCCTTGTTCATGTGGACATGTGTATATTGGCGAAACTGGTCGTTCCGTCAAAACTCGGATTCAAGAGCATCAAAGATGCATTCGATCAGGTCTTTTCTCCCATTCTGCAGTTGCAGAACACTGCCAAGAAACCGGTCATTCCATATTGTTCGAAAAAACCCATATTATTTCTAAAAGCCCCTTCTTTTATTCCAGGAAAATCCGCGAATATCTAGAGATCCGAAAAAATCCCCATAATATCAATCGAGAGGAAGGATACTACTTGTCTCCCATCTGGAATCTCAGTCTAGAACCGCCGTCCGGTCCCGCCACTACGATGCAGCCACATGATTGGCCAGCGCGCGCTTCTTGACGTTCGCGCCACGAAGTGTGCCGATACGTCCCGACACGACAGGCACCGCGACTATAAATAGAGCGGTAGCGGAGTAATCGTCGGATTCACTCCTCGCCTCTCGACGCGTTAGTGTTCTGAGCTGTTGGACGTGAATCCCTGTCCTGGCATTTGGTTTTCACCTCTGGCTGCGTTGAGTAGTTGAGTTACTGTGACCAAATGCCCATCTTGGTAGTTAGTATTCGCCTCTGGTTGCGTTGAGTAACTGAGTTACCGTTGCTAACTACCCATCTTCCTGTTCTTTGTTTTCTTCTTTCTTTCTTTTTCTTTTTTTGTTCTCCTGAAGAAGCTACATACAATTGTAGCGAAACGTCGAGATGAACCCACTTTTGGGTCACTCACAAATGACACGGTCCAAACCCGGAAGACGAATAAACTATAATTCTGACAAAAGTTAGGTCGAACTTTTATCGACCGTCCAAATTCGATGTGTATGCGCCTAGCCTTACAGTCCATTTGTTACGTCTCCAGTACCTCTACGTCTACACTCCGTCAACCTATAAAATCCATCTTTAGTCAAAACGGCGCCGTAATAGGCCAAACAAGCTACCACCGCGATCATCGCTTAGCGACGATCGCTCAGCGATGATCGCAACCGCAACAGCCGCTCCAGTAACAACGTACCTTTAGGCAGATAATTATCTGTATTTTCTTTCCGCTCTTTAACTTTTTTATGAAGCAACGTCTCTGTTTTATATTAGTACTATTTTTGGATTTACTAGGCATATCTATACTATTACATTCATAGAATACTTTGTCTCATTAGGCGATAATCCTTTATTAATGACTTTAACGAATTTGATGACGGAATATTGTAGTGACTATGTGCTTTGTTTTAACAGGTGTTAGTGACAGAACCATTTACAGGCCTTTAAGTGAAAGATTACTGAGCCTACAAGACATGAAGAAAAACAACCAACGGCAATTTATGACTTTCATAGACACGTCCTTCAGAGAAAGTGTTCAGTCGTTTTATTTAAACAAAGAGATTCATGCAATGGATAAAATATTAAAGGCAATAAGAGAATAATTTTCCTCACTTTGGCCAAGATAAGTTATGGAAATTACTTAAGGAAATCAGTTTTGGCTATAAAAATCAAAGAAAACATCCTGCATTATTGAACCATACGTACGTATCGTATTAAAAGCAACAGTAGCCAGTAGAACGGCACAACATCCAATCATTGTAGCCAAAATATACGGGCTTTGATTTGCCTCATCGATGGATAAATTTTCATGAAAAATGCCCCATTGTTGAAACTTAGTATTCAGTAAATCCATAAGCGGTCGTAGTTTAGACATTTTATCAATTTTGTTGAGTTTATTATTGTCTGCCAAATGTATATACTTTTTAATTTCTGTAAACCTATTTCTGCTCATTGCGTTGGAAATCAATAGAACATTCAGATCTTCATCCAAATTACAATACATCCTTTCACGGGGTAATTTATGGTACCCGGTAACAAGAAGAATTCCAACAAAATTTTTGATCTCATCCTTTGTTCTTATAAAATGATGATTATTGGATGCTGTTGCGTACAGATTGATTTGCTCTACAATATGATTTACAACTTCATCATCAAATAACTTTTCAAAAAATTTATAACGTAGTTACTTCTGCAAGCTTAGCGTTTACCTTTTCCATTCGTTTATAGCTTCCATTGGTACCATTCATGCTCGTATTCACTGTTTTACGACACAATTTGGGATTTCCAGGCTTTTTTCAGTAGGTAAGTTCTTTTTTGGAAGTTTGTTAGCTGTCAGTTCTAAATATGCAAAAACCTCCCAAGTTGATGATGTCGAGTATCAATACGAAATTACCCCAGGTGAGTAGAGTTATACACTCAGAATCTCACACTGATCAATCAGTCAGCCTCATGGATTCTGGGGGAGGCAAATATTCGACTAAATCTAATAAAAAAACTACCCACCATTGCTTCGTATAGCCACTTACAATATAAGAACTATGAGGACCCAAGAACACCTTGACGAACTAGAACAAGAGCTCTCAAATATCAAATGTATACCAAAAAGAGCTAAGCACAAGACTAAAATCAATAGAGACACTGAAACAAATGGTTGTAAACGGACTAGCCACTAAAATAAAAGTAACTGTAACAACATCGGTTAAGAAAATATGCTCAAACACGAAAACAGCCAAAACATCTAAACTCCAAGCTAATACAATTAAACTACTCCAAGAACGACGAAACAGAACAGATCGAACTTCGGACAGCATTAAAAGTTTAAACAAAAATGTGAAGAAAGAAATCAGAAACGATCATAGAAACTATAATAACAATCTAATAAAAAATATAACACAAGATAACTGCAACATGAAAGTACTCAAAGCAAAAAACTCAAGCGGCACAACAAAAATCATAGAAATAAAAAATGAGAAAAATGTCACCGTCAGAGACAGAAAGGAAATAAGCGACGCCATTGAAAAATTCTACACTAAACTATACTCGGTAAATACACAACCACAACAACGACGTACTCAATGAACAATAATTAACACCGGCTCAGAAGAAATACCGGACATAACCGACTATGAAATAAGAATGGCCCTAAATCAACTTAAAACGAATAAATGTCCGGGAGAGGATAAGATTACAGTTGAAATGTTGAAAATTGATGACAGAAAAATGGAACAGGTATTAAATGTTTTATTTAATAAAGTAATTAATGAAGGAAAGATTCTCAAGAATGGTACAACTCCGAGGTAATTTTACTATTCAAGAAAGGAAACAGAGTAAACATCGAGAATTACTGACCAATATCCTTGCTATCAGATCTGTATAAATTACTAACTAAAATCATAACCAACCGCCTAACACATAAGCTCGATTTCTATCAACCTATCGAGCAGGCTGGATTCAGAAAACATTTTAATACCATAGACCACTTGCACACCGTAGGAACACTGATAGAAAAATGCACCGAGTATAATGTTCCAATTCATATGGCGTTCGTCGATTTCCATAAAGTATTCGATTCCATCGAATTATGGACAGTGCTTGAATCTCTAGAAAATGCTCGCATAGATTCAAGATACATTAACATAATTAAAAACAAATATGAAAATGTCAGCATGCATATAAAGCTGGACGAAAGCACAAAAACTAATCCCATAAAACTACAACGGGGAGTAAGACAGGAGACACCATCTCTCCCAAACTATTTACCCTTGCTCTAGAAGATATCTTTAAGAAACTGGAATGGAAAAATAAGGGTATCAACGTCGACGGATCATACTTAAACCACTTGAGATTCGCAGATGACATAGATTTAATAGCCGATAATATCCAAGAACTAAATGATATGTTACAACAATTAAATGCAGTTTCAGGAGCGGTAGGCTTAAAAATGAATTACAGCAAAACACAAAAACTGAGCCGAGACCAGACAAATATAACAATACAAAATCATAGCATAGAAAATGTGGAACATTATGTATATGTAGGCCATGTTATCAAACTAGGAAAACCAAATCAAGATGCTGAAATTAAAAGAAGAACACAACTGGCTTAGGGCGCTTTCGGCAAACTAGCACATATCTTGAAAAACACCTCCATTCCTATAAACTTAAAGAAAAAGGTGTATAACACATGCATACTACCTGTTTGTACCTACGGCTTGGAGACAGTAGCACTTACCAAAAAATCCGCCAAAAAATTAGAAACAACGCAAAGAGCAATGGAACGAATCATGCTTGGAATATCACTAAGAGACGAGATTAGAAACACCGAGATAAGACGAACAACGTAGATTAGGGATATTGTGGAAGAAATTACAAAAATGAAATGGCGCTGGGCAGGTCACGTAGCCCGATATAATGACAACAGGTGGACACGGAGAATTCTAGAATGGAGACCAAGGATGTCAACAAGAAGCATGGGAAGACCTCAAAAAAGATGGGTAGATGACATAAGAACAGTGGCAGGCAATTGGGAGAGACCTACATTTAGGAGTGGATGGAAAATGGTTGACAAAGAAATGTCAATCCTAGGGACGGCGGTATCAACGACTCGATGACCCACTGTTTAATACTTGTGAAAAATCAAATAAAATTAATGTTATAAATATCGAAACGAAAATACGACGTATTAATACACACGGTAATGAGAAGCAATGACGGGTTAGAGGTGGATGAATCGATCAACAATCGATCCGGAGCGAAAGTGACTAATCAACAGTTAGACACGGAACAGGTCTATCTCAAATCAATACTCTAAGACTGGTAAGGAGCTGTCACTATATCAACACTCTAATTAACACTCTGATAGAACTCACTTCTCTCGTGCAGTGGCTCTTGTTTTATATCGTTGTTTGTCTTTCACCTCCAATGTTCATCGATGGAAATAAAACTTAACGATGGGAGTGCGTGCGTGCAGTGCTGAGGTAAACTAATGGTGACATTGTTATACTCTTTTCTTGATGGAAAAAAATACCTAGTAACATACCTTTTTTTGTAGCATGGGACCTTCAAAAGCGTGATCCCATGCACCCTTCATGGTAATTTGATCTTCAGTCATCTGTCGCGGTCACAGCTAATCCAGAATATTTTTGTTTCTTTTCTTCCAATTCTCTCGGGACGATTCTCGCCAAGTCGGAATTGTTTGCTAGCTGTAGTTTCAACGGGATCGTCATTGCTGCGGCTTTAGGCCATGTAAGTGTGTCTAAAGCGTGGCGACTTCTTGGTGAGGATAGTGGCGTACTAAAAAGTTCGTGAAATCTGATGGGAATGTGTTCTGATTCTTTTCCTTCCGTGACAGGCAGCCTAGGTCTCTCTGGTGTTTCACTTTCGTATTTGGTTTAGTAACTCTGCTTACGATATTTGTCTGGGTATTGTTTGGTTTGGTCTGGAGTACGCTGGGTTCAGATTCTCTGAAAGGCCAATTTGTGGCGCTTTACTTCTCCTCGGGCGCCATTTTGTAACTGGTAGCTCTTTTAAACAGTAGACTCAGTAAAACAAGATTTAATTCAAATAAAAATGCCTCTATGCCGTTGCCTGTCGTCCACCTCTAGTGCTCATTGATAGAAGTGGAACTTAACGGTGGGAGTGTATAGAGCAAAGGTAAACTGATGCCGATGACATATTTATAATACATAAATAAACAAAATAGTTAACCAGAATTTGATATCATCCTGAGGGTAAAAACTACACCCTTAGAATTATTTTCAACTAAAGCATGGGTATTTGCCTATAAAATCGAGGCCTAAGTGAGTTACCCGTCAATTTGAAAGATATAACCGCCTAACACCTTTGTGATTATAATAACTCCTTACTATTTTATTATAATAATCTGTTTTAAAAACGATTTCCAGAGTGGAAATCTAAATGCCAAATAACAATTAAAAATGTAATTTCATTATAATCAATGTGGCTTAATCCCATATAAACATAATATTTAATATAAACAATGCATCACTTGCTTATTATGCAATTTCACTTTTATATACAATGTAAAAATATAAAAGAAATCTACTCAAAATATATATCGTTTGGTTTTGAATTAGTTTCAAAATTTACAATATTATTACGATATTATAGGTAATTATACATCACGATTTTTACGATCTCTATATTTTTCGATAAGCAGATCCAAAATTAGTAGTTTTCTAAATTTTAATGTTCCTTTTCTAAACAGATTGTCCTCCTTTTATTATTGTTATATGGGAATTTTTCATGATTATTGTTAAACTCTTTGTTAGTTTTATATCAACTATATTATATCTACTTTTTTTTATTATTATTATACTATAATGTTTTTATTAATTCTAATTTATTGTTCTTATTTTAATTTACTAAAACACGATAATTTATATCAATTTATGTACCACTGTACAACAATTTATTTGAGTAATAATTACATAATTTATCTATACGTGCGTTACATTAAAATGCGATTACGAGCTTCTTTTGACTGATTTCCTCAATGAAAATCCCCCGTTATTTATATGAAACCATGTGTTAAGGTTGATCTGCACCCCCCAAAAAACAAACTACAAATTCAAAAAAATTTGAAAAAAATTGAGAAGGTATATGTGACAACTAAAAGTATTTTGACAAATTTTGAACAAACTTTATGTTTTCGTTTTCGAAAAAACTCTAAAATAACTACTTTTTTCCAAGTATAAAGCGGGAAAACCAGACATACAATTTTGATAATTTTTTTACAGCATAAAGATATAACCCTAAGAAATACTTATGAATTTTTTGAAAATTTTTGAATTTACAGTTTTGTCACAACGGGAAAAAATGTTATGTTCCGGCTTATAATAAAGCTACCGGTAAGAAACCGGAAAAAATTTTAATAACAACATATATAAAACTGTAGAAGTGGAAAATATTTCGCAATAAAACGTTGAATATTTTTTCCTAAACATATGAAAAATCTCGTAAAACAATAATTATATCTTGAATTGCCGGCATCAAATTGTATACTAGAGAGGTGGCTCCATCTCAAATGTTGGTAGTATTTATCATCGATAGATTGCATTAATTTCGGCCTCGAAACGCTTCAAGCGAATCGTCATACTAGCAGGGTTGCCATATAAATTATTTTGTACAACACTTTGACAAATTACAACAAGATTTAATAAAAATGTTATCGGTTTGAATGAATTTTATTTGGCATGCTAGAACTTACAGAATAATAGATACTGTAGTGTTCCATCTACAAGTAATATATCTATAAAAACGTATTCAGTTTTTAAAAACCTATTTAGGCGTTTTTAGTTAATTATTTTAGTATTTATAAACAATAGTCTTGCTTGCATAACGTATTAGTGATAATTTTTATATTATAATATAAGCATTAGTTTTTCTTAAGTAATTCACATTTGTCAACTTGTATTTTAAATCTTGTTTCTCTTAATTTCTCAAAAATCTTCTTAAGATTTATCACATGTTCTTAAAGTGAGGTTGAAAATGTCCCTGTAGAGTAGATATATTTCGCCTGTAAGTCTTTTTAGTATGTTCTCCATTACCTACTCTCTAAAATGTTGAGGGTGCATTTTTGAGTCCGAATGGCATTCTCAGGCATTCATAGTGGCCATTTTCAACGTTAAGTCTTCATTAAGTTCCTTAAGTTATGCAGTCTTCCAAATATCTTCTTCCTTCATTTTAATTTGATGGAATCCGCTGGCTACAACTGGGTGGAAAAATATTTGCAGCGACCTAGTTTGTCCAGAATGTCTGTTATATTTGGAATTGGATATAGACCATCGATGGTTTTCTTGTTCACCTTCCTGTAGTCGACAAATATTCTCCATTTAATTTTCCTTGGGGCATCTGGTTGCTTTGGAATGATCCACATTGGGGACGACCAGGGCAATTGTCTCAGTTTGATGATTTCTTGATCGATCATCCTTATGGATGTGTGGATACCGATTTGACTTGGTGTAAACCGAAACTTCATCTCTTGTTCGTATATGGTGTTTTATTTGGTTAGTAAATGTTAACTGACTGTCTGAATAATGAAATATGCATGATGCAAACTTCCTGCACTGTCGTTTTCGGTAAGATTCTTCTATTGTATTAAAATGATCGGTTCTTAGGAAAGGATCGACATCTCTTAGATTTATTGGTTGACTTTTGATGGGATCCGTTATTGCTACTTGAATATATTCATCGGTGTTATTGACTAGCTCGGTCCAGGCAAGTTGATTACATGCGACGGTGAGAGTTTCTCTTAGGATGGCACCTTCGACTTCTTGTTTTGGGATGACGATTTTACCTGATGTTTCTTTTACTGTAAATTTGACTTGTATAATTGTTTAGGGCTCTTGGTGGACTATATAGAATTGGGCTTTATTTGTGGCATAGTAATTAATAGGAAGAATAGAATGCGCTGTAGTAAGAGTAGCTTGGGTAGAATCGAGATTTGCTTTAAGAAGCCTTAAGATTAAGACCATCAAATGTCTTGTGAACTTTGAAAATATAAAATTTAATTATATTGAGTTAATCGGAAAAATTGGAATTTACACAATACTTCTGAATGATTCTGAAAATTGATATGCAAGTTTTTATTTAATATATTTTGTGGAATTTATTTGTTATATCAGGATTAAGAAAAGATTTAGTGGCTCTTGTAACAATAAGAAGTTTAAGAGGGGAGATTTTGAATTTTAATGTAATGAAGCTCTCTTTTGTCAGCAAAGGAATGCAATTCTACTAAGTTTCTTCTTTTTCTTTTTGAAATCTTTGAAAATTTACATCTTTGTCCTCATATTCTTGAATTTTTTGTTCATAGTAAGAGTAATCTGGGTATGTGTCTATATACCTTCGTCATAATTGCTCTTGTTGTTCGATATTAAAGAGCTTCTTCTACCGTGAATCGGGGCCTGGCTGTTTTTTGAAAGCGGAAGTTTCTTTGAGATTGGGGTCTATTGCCGGTTTGGCGTGTAAATACGCTAATAGGTGTTGGCTTATATGATTGAGATGGATATGGTTTATGAAAATTGGGTTGGTTAGTTGTAGAATTTTGTGCATATTGAGTGATTTGTTGATTTTGTTGGAATCTAGGGGTTGAAATGTCACTCTTGGACTATTGTTGAATGGCTGTTGTTGCAAAGGCATTTGATTTGCCTAAAGAAAGGCTGATGGCCATTGGGGCTTGGGTACCTCAGGCTGCCATCGTGTAGGAGCGGGTGTATGAGTTAAATTGTGTCGTTTGTGAAGTGGCAGATGGTTTGTTAGAAGATGATAAGGAATAATTATGAGATTTTTTAAGATATCTAATTTTTTTTTCTGAATATATCGGATAGCAAGAGCGAGATTCGTTGGTCTCATGGATCGAATTGTTGATCCTAGGGGTTCTCTTAGACCTGCCAAAAATATGGTTAGAGCTTGTTGGAAAAATTATTTTTTATTTCTTTTAACTTCCTCATGTTATGTGTGCAATTCAATGTGATTTGAAATAGTATTTAAAATATTCATGCCTTATTCATGAAATTGATGAGGATTTTTGTCTGGGGCTCGACGAAGATTGACTAAATCTCTAGTTAATAAGTTTTCGTTACGTTGGTCTGCAAAATTTTAGACAAAAACTGATTTCATTGACGGCCAGTATTTAGGGGAGCAGGGGGGAACTGCGCTCACTTAAGCCAAAACTTGTTTTTTATTTACTTACTTCATTCAAAAAGCCTTGAAAATTAATTTGAGTAAAGAATACTTATTCTTCTAGCATTTGATTAAGAAAACTGCACTAAAATTATTTATGTTTGTTGGTTAGAACAACAAAATATAATTAGTGCCTTGAGCGCAATTACCCACACCTATGGGGTAATGGCGATCATTAATTTACAGATAGTTATAATATAGATTAACACTAAACAGCAACTAATATTAAAATATTTATTGAACAAATGAATAAAATAAACATTAAACTCCAAACAAAATTCACAAATTGCGTCAAAAAGTTAAAATAGCAGTTAAAACTAAGAATGAAAAATAAAAATCCTTTCACTGACAGTTGTCGCACACATAACCCTCAGCCTTATTAACTCCGCTGCATTCTGCGTGCGCCCAGCCTCCGCAAATTACGCAACGAAACCACAACTCTCGATCTCGACCGAATTCGCCACAAAGGAAGCAGATATTATTTTCCGTATCTTGCATATCTCCTATCTCGTCAGGTTCATTGTCATCAGTAATTCCAGTCATGCTGACATCTGAATCTTCACTAGAACTGTCATCAAATTTGACCTTCTTTGTCACTTTGCGTACTTTTTCCTCTTTGATTTTAGTGGTTTTCGATTTTTCAATTTTTTCATTCTTCTTCTTATGTTTTTCTTCCAAAAAATCTTTCATTGGTGTTGATGTTAGTATTGTAGATGTCTGTTTCTTTCTATCAACTTGCCTTTTATTTGCTCTATTGTGTATTGTAGGAAGAGGTGTGATATTATGTAATGATGTTTCAAGGGCTTGAAGTTTATCGGTAGCAGCATTTCCGCTATTTTTGTTAGAGGATTTTGCATCATTGGATGAATCATTGGTTATTCTATTTACAGATTGGGAAATTGTTCTACTGGTAGAAGGCTGCTGTTCATCTGCGACAGTATTTGTCGTGTTATCCACAGTATGGTCATTTTCTTGATCATTAAAATCTGGAAAATCGTCATTGAATATGAAGGGGTTTAAAGGATATATACCGGCAGAACTAAACCCTTTAATAGCCTTTTCAATCGAGGCAACTTTTCCATAGGCCTTGTTGAATAATTCAGCAATCTCATAATTTGTTATTTTTTCTAAAGGCTTTGATTTCATAAATAAATCGCATTCACGATTGTAAGCTTTTTTTAGAGGACCGTAAAAACAAATATCCAAAGGCTGTAGTCGATGCGAGGTATGTGGAGGGATAGAGAGTAGAACTATTCCATTTTCACGACAGAAGTTGTAACAATCGAGAGAAATATGGCTGCTGTGATTGTCGGTAATCAAAAGAACGGGATTGTCGTTTGTAGCATTTGAATGTTTTGTAAAATGTTTTAACCACTCACACAACAATTCCTCCGTGATCCAACCAGATTTTGAGCATTTGTATATTGATCCAGGGGGTCCATTTTTTTGTAGCTGAGGAGTCATTCTTTTTCTTGCGAATATAAACATGGGAGGAATAAAAGCTCCAGAAGCACTAAACGCACAGCAAACGGTGGTGGTTTGGCCGCGTTCTCCACTTGTCACTATCCCTACCTGTTTTTGTCCTCTGGGTGCTAGTATTTGCATGGGCTTATGCACCGTACTAATCCCTGTCTCATCCATATTGTAAATCGATGAAGGATCAAATTTATAGCGTTCCATGACATTTTCCAAGTTACGAAAAAATGTTGCTACGTTTTCCTTAGAAAACCCTTTAACTCGGTTAAGACTAGTTGCCTCTGGCTTTCTAAGGCTAATTTGTGGATTTCTTTTTAAAAATCTATGTAGCCAATCTTTCCCTGCTAACTGAGTTGCTTCATTAAACATATTTTTTATGTTATTTGCTTTCGCAAATTGAAAAGCAATCCTTCTGAATTCAAGAGCTGTGAGTCCGTAAAATTGATTTGATAATTTTAAAACATGACTCTGAATTAACCTTTCTTGTTCTGTAGAAAATGTGGACCTTCTTCCGAGTCGAGGGTCATAATAATTATCTTTAAGTCTATCTCGAAGGGAACTGTATGGCACTTGGAAAGTACGTGTCACTTCCCTAATTTTTCTTCCGGACCTCACAGCTTCTATGGCAGCTATCATTACTTCTGGTGACCATTGTGCTTTAGTGGTTGTCCTTTTTCTATTACGAACCATCTGAAACCAAATAATTATGTATAATTAATCATAATTTTTAAGATTAACAGCCAAATGCCAGTTGGGGCAATGCCGCTCTCTAACGGGGTAATCACGATCAGCTTGAGCGGAATTGCCCCAAACTGAAAGCTTCAACAAATGTGGTGACACAATTTTTCTAGGTTACAATAAGTAAATAGTGTTCATGCTAAAATACATCCAAGACACATCTCATTGAATAAGTATATGATATAATACTACAAAATAACGTTATTACAATTTACCTTCAGATATTTGCGACAAAAATATTACAGTAAAATCACAAAATTTCACGTTTTCTGTCAGAACCGCCGACCGATGCTAAATATCGACACAGTTATGCTTCCGATTAGTTCGGGAGGGCTCCGAGGAGGCAATGACATCAAACGGGACGTAGTAAACTCGACTGGGCTAGGTAAACTGTGGTGAGCGTCATTCCCCACTGAGCGCCATTCCCACCTTCTCCCCTACAGCCGTATACAGAACTAATCTTTCTGGCTCTTCCTTTAATTTTCTTTATAATTCCTCGTGTAAGCATATGCTTTTAAAAATTTTCGGGATTTGTATGATCCCAAAAATGGTTTAGAAGCATGGAAATAACATCAATACAATTGTGATTTATTTGGATTGCCGTCGTACTCTGGTAAGATAGAAAAGTCTTTATTAACATCAAAATGGGTGTCCTATTAGAATTATAAGAAGTTATATTAATAACTAGGACAAAATCAAAGTCACTAAGAATCATCTTTAATAGTTGCTGTAGATTCGAAGATCAATTCGATAAATTAGCTGATTTAATTTCTTAGTTATCAAATAGATTGGCATGGATTAAGGATTGTCTCGAGGCCTTTGATCAACCTTCTCAAACTAACTCAATGGAGATTGTATACAAGAAGCAAATATTCGTTATCACTTTCCATGTTTTTGGTATTGGCAAAGTTAAACAATACTAATAAGACTAGGCCATTAACGGTTAAATTTGCAGATAATGATAGTCCATTATTTATGTTGCACAATAAGGTGAGGTTGTTAAGAACCAAATTTTCTAGAGTTTAATTTTGAAAGATGTCATAAATATCAACTCAACTATTTGAATAAATTGCGAGAGGAACTGGAAAAACGTAAAGTACTTAACAAAGAACTAACAGTAAAGTATATTAATAAAGTTCCAACTATTATTAGTACTAACCAACAAAATGCCGCAAAAAACGAATAAAGACAACAATAAATATTTTTTAGACCAATATTGCTTTTTAACATGCTTTTTGCATTTACATCTTCTAATGCCGATATTCATATTTTTGGGATGGAGTTTATAGAGTCATATGTGAGGATTGGTCTTATTGTTGTCTTGTATACTTTCATTTTGCTGTTCGTGGTCAGATATTTGGGGTGTAAGGTTATGTTATAGAGGTAGTACCTTTTATTGGAACGACCACATCGAGCGTCATAGACGGTAGATGGTTCTTGATAACTGGTCCTCATAAGACACCTAACTCTCAATTATGGCTCCTCGTGCCACACCCCGGGCAACTGCATTGGTCTGCAGGCTAAACTAAGTGAGGGTAACCAGGAGTTTTCTGACCCGGAAAACTAGTACCTGCTTAGGGTCCCTTGTCCAGGGTTACGGATGAAGACCACAACGGTAATCCACGGCCGAGAAGAACATCTTCAGTTCGGTGTGTATGGCGGAAGTGGCACCCCAATTTTAGGGTTAGTATAAAATTAAATGTAGCGTCTGATCCAGAATGGACGGCTACAAACAGCGTCTGATCCAGAATGGGTGGCTGATAACTCACTCACCAACCCGCCTGGCAAGCGTGGTGTTTTAACTGCCATTACCTCCCCCACTTTTATCATGGTGAATAATAAAACAAAAGGAAATGGTCCCAGGTGGGTAAGAAAATTTCTGAATCCCACACCTCAAAGGTCTGCCTCACGGTATCTGGGGAGGCAATAATTCGCTTTTGATTGACAAAAACAAAAACCCACTAAGACGAGCACAACATAAATCAAAAAAATCCGTCAACCTGTCAATAGGGACATACAACATTAGATCAATGTCCACAGATGAAAAAGTACATGAACTGGAAGAAGAATTAACAAACATAAAATGGGATATCATAGGCCTATCAGAAACTCGAAGAAAAGAAGAAAACCGAATACAGCTAAAATCTGGTAATCTACTATATTATAAAAGAAAATGAAATGAATAGTAAATTTGGAGTAGGATTTATAATAAATAAAAGCTATAAGTAACCACGTCCAAATTATCAAAGGTATATCAGATCGTGTCGCCTATGTCATACTTAAAATAAGAAGAACAATATACAAAGACCTATTAAAAGAACAACTTACCCAAAGATTAGACAGTGACGATAAAAATATAGACGAAATAGACAACATACTTACAGCAACAATGATTACATCAGGAAAAGAAATAGCAAAGAAGGATCTAAAAAAGAACACCTATATATTAACAGAAACAAAGAAGCTTATGGATAAAAAGAAGAAAGCTGAACGAAAAAGGCAAAAGGAAATCTATAGAATATGTAGAAATTAATAAAACAATATGCAGAATGATAAAAGAAATAAGAGAAAAGAACAAGAAATAAAAATAGAAGAAGTAATACAAAACAACAAAAATATGAAATGCTTAAGGCCGAAATTAGGTAAGTTTGAAATAAACAAAATAAAAGATGTAAATGGAATAGAAACAAACGTTAAATATGACATCATAAATATAATCCACCATTTCTACAAAGAATTATATACAACAAAAAAGGAACCACCAGAAGAAATTAAAAACCAACTTAAGGTAAAAAAAAATGTCAACTCAGAGCTGCAGCCCGAAATAAGCAAATCAGAAATAAAGAAGGCATTGAAAGAAATGAAAAACAACAAATCGCCTGGAAAAGATGGAATAACTGCAGAGATGCTAAAATATGGTGGAAAAGTGCTAATTAATACTCTACATTCCCTTTTTAACAAGATGTTAAAAGTAAAAGAATCCCAAACAACTGGAAGGAATCAGTAAACATTATCCTACACAAGAAAGGGGATAAAGCAGATATAAAAAACTACCGTCCTATAACACTCCTCAATGTAATGTGTAAACTCCTAACAAAAATTTTAACCAATAGATTGACGACAAAATTCGATGGATACCAGTCGAAAGAACAAGCTGGTTTTAGAAAGGGATTCAGCACAAGTGACCATTTCGTCCCTACCATTTCCAACTATCGAATGTGAAAAGTGGTACTTTTCAGGAGAGCAAAATAACTCTTTTTTAGAGAATTCTAAATCAGCGCTTTGACAAATGGAAAATTTTTTATATTTTTAAAAATTAATGTTTGATCCTTGTTAGATTGATATCAGAATAAAACTGCTTACCGTTTGCTTCTTTCCACAAAATCACATTCGTTATTTTGCTTTTTGTGTTAATCAACGATTTGTTTTGGTCCAATGTTTTAAAATTGCGAATGTGGCATTTTCGACAGTTCATATTTGTATAATTTTAGCACATTTATTTGGTGCAATGTTTCAAAATTGCGAATGTGGCATTTTCGACAGTTCATATTGGTCTAATTTTAACACATTAATATTCTTAATTGAAAAGGAGGAAAATGAAAATAATCTCAATGTTCTTACAAAGTTTATTACAAATAATTTAATTAAAAATTGAAGTTATAGGGTAAAATGGGAAAATCATGTATAAAGAAATTATTAAAAGTATTTTTATGAAAGTACGTATTGATAGAAAATTAATGTAATTAGAAAAGTTAAAAATAATCACAATACAATTATGGAACTTCACGTCCTGTAGATACCTCAAGTAATCAGTAGTAAAATAATGATAAATTAAAGTAAAGTCTTAAATTTTAGATTCAACGTTATCATTGTCTTCAGTTGCGTCAGGTTCTGGAAGACAATCTCTGGCAGTATTAGATGTTGGTAAAGATTGGTAATATTGGTGGTATGGCCTAGGTATTAAGTTTTGTTCACATAGTGACAAGAGGTTTTTTTTCTTCATATCCGTGATTGGGAGTCTTTCGTCGTATGCCTTAACAGAGTTTATACTATTTTGTTTGCCTCTTTTTTGTATGGTTTCAAGAGATAAAAAGTTTCCGTCAATGCTAGTCTTCATGTAAAGTTTGTTATTTTCATTTTTCCGATACTGGTACCATATACACTGTGTGGACGACGTCCCAAAGGCAGCATTGTTTAATATTTTTTTAAATAATTCTCGCTTTGACAACATCACTGTTTTTGGTTTAGCTATACCCAGTTAACTGAATAATCAGATAATGAAAAACCGATAAAAACAAAATAATAAAGTTCCTCACCGAAAGAACTTCTTGGAAGAAATAATTCACACAATTATTGTGAATACGTGCGTTTTGTTCTTGTCAGCAATGTTTAGTATTTTTAACATTTTGCAAATTATAATTGAATAACTGTATCAATTACAACTCTGAAACTAATGTATGTGACACATTAAAAAACAAAATAATAAAGTGCCTCACCGAAAGAACTTCTTGGAAGCAATAATTCACAAATTGTGAACACGTGCGTTTTGTTCTTGTCAGCAATGTTTAGTATTTTCGACAGTTTGCAGATTATAATTGAATAAATGTATCAAATACAACACTGAAGATAATGAATGTGACACATTCGTCATTTTGCATTGTACATATATATGCCTTTAGTTATATTTATACAAAACAAAATATCGAATATTCCATTTTCGTCAGTTTGCAGCATATTCGATATTTTGACCAAAACAAAATGACAAAATGTTCATATTCGATGGTTTAGACAGAATATTTCCCGCGTTTCTGATCAAGCTACAATTTCGATATTTTGCTACAAGGTGTATCACGTTTAATGCAAGGGCAAGGTATCGAATCTGAAAAACCCGATTTTTCACATTCGATAGTTGGAAATGGTAGGGACGATTTACTAAGTATGAAAATACTTATAGAACGAGCAAATAAATATTACATTCCTCTATATATGGCGTTCATAGATTTTGAAAAGGCTTTCGACAGTGTCGAACATTGGGCAGTGAAAAGTTCTTTGATTAACAGCCGAATTGACCACAGATATACGGAACTAATAACCAATATATATAAGGAAGCCAAAACAACAATTAAAGTATATGAAGGAACAAAATCATTACAAATAAGTAGAGGCGTGAGACAGGGTGATACAATATCACCGAAACTTTTCAATCAGGCTCTTGAAGATACTTTTAAAAGATTAGAATGGGAAAAAAAAGTATAAAAATTTGTGGACAACGCTTGAACCATCTAAGGTACGCTGATGACATCGTATTGATAACCGATAAAAAAGAAGAATTATTTGAAATGATGAAAGAACTGGACGTAGAAGCTGGAAAGGTAGGCCTACATATGAATTACAGCAAGACCAAAACTATAACAAATACAGATGAAGACATCACAATGAGAATCGGACAAGATGAAATAGAACAAGTTAAGGATTATATATATCTTGGTCAAACTATAAAACTTAATAAAGAGAATCAAACAGCAGAGATCAAGAACGAGTTAGACTGGCATGGGCGGCATTTGGCAAACTAAGCTACATTCTTAAAAACAAAAGATATCCACAGCATCTTAAACCAAAGTATATAATCAATGCGTACTCCCTGTTCTTACTTATGGTTCCCAAACGTGGACATCTACAAAAGCAAACATGGACAAAATCATAAAAACCCAAAGAGCAATGGAAAGACAAATGTTGCACATAAGACTAATGGATAAGAAGAGAAACGAGTGGATAAGAGAGAAAACAAAAGTGAGGGATGTTAGACAAGAAGTTGCAAAATTGAAATGGAGATTTGCCGGACACAATATAAGACAAAAAGAAGACCGATGGAACAAAATTCTTATAAGTTGGAGACCATGGGAATATAAACGAAGCAGAGGAAGGCCCCAAATGAGATGGACAGATGATATCAAGAAGCACGTGGGCTCTAGATGGATGACTGTAGCGACAGACAGAGAAGAATGGACAAGGATTGGGGAGGCCTACGTCCAAAGATGGACCGAAGAAGGCTAATTAGATAGATAGATTAGAGGTCAGATATTTGTTTCTCCATATGGTTTTCTCGGAGGCAACCACTTACTCCTGCCGCTTTTGATATTTGTCTTGTGGTCTCTGTTCTTATATTACTGTCACTAGTGATCTCTACTCTAGGTAATTAAATTTCATTACTTGTTCTACAATTTTGCCGTCTATTTCTAGTTTGTATCTATGCGGCTCTTTACTGATCACTATACATTTAGTTTTTTCTACTGATATTTTCATATTAAGTTTGTTTGCTGTGATATTGAAGGTGTGGAGCTGGCTTTGTAGGTCATCTTCGTTATCAGCAATTAGTACTGCTTCATCGGCATATCATAGTATCTTGATTTTATGTGCTTCGGTATCCGTGTCGTTTACTTACTTCGTGAATTATTTTATTCATCACCATATTGAATAACCAATGGGCTGAGCGAGTCTCCTTGGCGGATTCCTCCTTTTAGTTCTATGCATTCTTTTTTTTCGTTGGCATTATAACTCTGGTCTTGTTGTTCTTGTTAATTTAATTTCTTTTATATATCTATCGGTCTATTTGTTCAGCTTGTAATAAATTTATTTTTAAAATGTCATTTTGCTTCACCCTATCAAAAGCACTTTTTAAATCTACAAAGCACATATATGCTGGTTTTTCATATTCAATAGGCTATTACTATATTACTACTATATAGAACTATAGAATTATTTGTCTGATAATAAAAATTGCGTCTATTCTGCTGCGGTTTTTCCGGAAGCCTTGTTGTTTATCTGCCATATTCGCTTTTTCCTCGATTTTGTCTTATATGTTATTTCGCTGGTACTACTCCGGTATTTATTATATCGACGAATAATTTTAGGAGCCATTTGCGCAGTTGTTGCGTGTTTGCGTTATTTGCGTGTTGTTCCTCATATTTTAACAGTTCATTGTTTATCTTATCAGGACCAGATGCTTTTCTGTTTTTAATTTTTTTAGTATTATTTAAGTGAAATGAGGTTGAATGCTCGAATAAATGAACTTTGAAATAAGGCTATTATCTATATATCTATATATTATTGCAGTATCCCTCCAGATACTGACAGAGAATGTAGCGTAGAACCTTAAGTAATTTTAAACTGTTTGTCCTCGTTTTAGTGTAGTGTTTTGTACAATTTTATGTTATTTTTAATGTTTCCACATTCTACGCTTGCCGGATAGTTTACATTTTGACGAAATGCCCCTGAAGATGCTAATTTAAGCGAAAGTACTTGGCCTAGATTTAATTAACTTGTGCTCCATAATAGCCTTATTTTCAAAGTTTATTATTTAAGTATTAAAATTTAGTTTTAATTTAGTACTCTATCGTGAGTTTGTTAATGATTCTTCTTCTGTTCTCTTCTTCTCCTTCTCCATATCATTTCGTGAAATGCTCAGTCTATTGTTCCTCCGTAATGTTATCTATGCGTACAAATTCATTCATTTTAATTTTTTCTCCTTATCATTTTCCACACCTTTTTCTGGGATCCACAAAGGTCGTATTCCATATCTTTGGTAAATTTCTCCCAGTGTTCTTTTTTGATGTTTTCTTGGTTTACTCTATTCCTGATTTTCACGTAGTCTTCTCGTGCTTACGGTGTCTTCACTCCTTTGTATGTTAGGAAAGCTTGTTTCTTTTCATTTGCTAGTGTTTTTACCCTTTCGTTGTACCATGTAGTTTTGTATTCCCGTTAAGTTCTGTTAACTTTTCTTTTACCTAATGCTTCTTCCGCTGCTTGTAGGATACATTTTTTAATAATTTTCCAGGTTTCTTCTATAATCTTTTTAGTCTCTAGGTTATGACTGGTTAGCTTTTCTATTAGTCTGTTTCTATACAAGTTTTGTGTCTCTTCGTCTTCTAAGCTTTCTATGTTTAAGTTTTCTTCTACTTTTGTATTTCGCTTGCCTTGTGTGGTGATTGCTATATTTATTTTTCCTAGTACCAGGCTATGGTCAGATCCAACATTCGCGGAAGATAGAGTGCGTACATCTAGTATATTCTTGGGGTGTATTTGTCTGTTTGTATTAATGTAGTCAATCATAGAGTGACGTCCTCTAGTATCTGACCAGGTGATCTTATGTTGTGTTGGGTGGTCAAAGTATGTGTTGTTAATTCGGAGGTTATTCATTAAACAAAGTTCTAGAAGTCTTTCTCCATTGTCGTTGAGCGTTTCTTCGTTAAATCTTTGTGTAACTCCAGCCACAGGTATGTTGCCTACTCTGGCGTTTGGTTTGCCGAGAATTATTGTTTTACTACCGCCTATTGTAGTGTCCAGTAGATTTTGGAGCTGTCCATACAAAGCATCTTTGTCTTCCTTGTTTTTGTTGTTATCCGGTGCATATAAGGGGATAATATTAAGTATCTTCTAGTAAAGTTTATGGCAAACCAGCATCATGTGTTCGTTGATGTATCTTATTTCTTGGATATTGTTACTATATTTATTGTGCATTAAGAGGCCTACTCCTGCCTGAGCTCGTTTGCTTTTATCTTACTCCGCTGTACAGGAATATAAATTTGTTTCTATTGAAACTTCCTTTCACTTTGTTTTTTGTTTCGTTCAGGGCACATATATCAATTTTATGGAACTTCAATTCTTGCACAACTTCCGGTTCACGTTTGTTCAACAATGCGATGTTCCAAGTGCCAATTCGTAGATTATTTGGTATCTTCGTCCTTTTCTTGTGTGTTTCGTCATCTATGTATCCGTCCAATTCCAAGACTTCTGTTCGGTTCTATAAGCATTTAGTTTTTTAACAGTAGGTAGGCAGCTAACCTTGCTCACCAACCCCCTTTTCGGAGGACCATTTCTCCCTTCCTCGTGAGGATGGTTACCCAATCTTTACTAAGGCTGCTTAGGTTTTCCAAGGTTCACCCGTGCACCCCAAGCCGCACTTCGTGGAGGTGAGGATAGGAATTGAGTAGGAGAGACTAGAGAATGCTAACTGGAAAAAGCATCTTATATTGCGCTTAACTACCCGTTTGAACTCCCTGTGTTATTCCTTCGTACACAAATTTTTAGTTAAGTTTATTAACAATACCCGCAGAGTCAATGTTAATCGAAGTTTCTTGATTTCAACAATTATCTTAATTTCTTCATTATAATCCGTTCGTGATTCAATAATGAATAAGCCAAGAAACGTTTTTTCAAGTGAAGAATGATTAATTAACTTTAAAAAACTCAAAGTGTTCAAGTCCAGAAGAATAGAGACAATCGTATATCTCTCCAATACACAAGAAAGGCACAAAAACGGATCCTAAAAACTATAGAGGGATCGCAGTGATTGCTACTATAGGCCGATTATATTCAAAAGTACTGAGAAACCTGATAGAAAATAATATTAAAGATAAACAACCCGAAGAACAAGCGGGATTTAGGGCCGGACGCTCCACTATGGATAATATTTTCACATTAAAAATTGCAATGGAAAAACGAGTACAGAGAAATAGAGAAACCCATATAGCTTTAATAGACCTGGAAAAAGCATATGATAGTGTACCGATCTCCCAACTATGGATAGAAATGGATAACTTGAAAATAAACCAAATTCTTATTAACGCCACTCAAAAATACTACGAACAAAACTTTGCAATAATTAAAATGGGACAAGAAATCACCTCTCCTTTTCAAACAACAAAGGGACTAAGACAAGGCTGCTGTCTGTCACCCACCTTATTTAAAATCTGTTTGGACAGATCCTTTATGAAAAGAAGAGAAAATAAAGAAAACACGCTATATACACTTTTCTTTGCAGATGACCAGGCAGTAATTTCCGAAGATAGCTACGATCTTAGCTATATGGTAAGAAAACTGCAAGAAGAATATGAGGTGGCAGGTCTAAACATGAATATGACAAAATGTGAATATCTATCAGAGGGAACAGATGAAATATGTGACCTAGTCTTGGTAGACGACAAAATCAAAGGCGTACAATCCTGAAAATGTTTGGGGGCCATTTTCAATAAGAAGGGAAATAGTGCAGATGAAATCAGGGAAAGAATAAACAAGGGTAGAGCAGCGACCCTTGCCTTAAACTCTCTTCTCTGGCAAAAAACAATTCGACGAGAAACCAAAAAATACATTTACGGTAGTATAGTCCAAAGTATTACAATTTACGGTTCGGAAGTATGGGACGTCACCAAAGCTAATCTAATCCAAAACAAACTTATGACGACAGAAATGGATTATCTGAGACGAAGCTGTGGTAGATTGAAACTAGAAAGAGTTAGGAACGAACAAATAAGAAACGAAATGAAAATGGAGCGAAATATCAATGATGACATAGAAAGAAATCAATTAATCTGGTTCGGACATGTTAAAAGAATGCCAGAGTACAGATGGCCTAAAAGAGTACTGGAATGGATCCCTCCTGAAAGAAGAAAGAGAGGACGACCACGGATAAGTTGGCGCAACGATATTGATAAAGCAATGGCGGCAAGAGACTTAGAAGAGGCAACTGCGTATGACAGAAAAAGATGGAAATTGGGGGCGGAGAAGCGGCGACAGCCGTAATCAATCTGTTATTATATATATATATATATATATATATATATATATATATATATATATATATATAAAACTCAAAGTTGATGGTTAATACA
This sequence comes from Diabrotica balteata, assembly GCA_918026665.1. Lineage (NCBI taxonomy): Eukaryota > Metazoa > Arthropoda > Insecta > Coleoptera > Chrysomelidae > Diabrotica > Diabrotica balteata. The sequence goes on along the minus strand of OU898279.1, from coordinate 93,807,245 downwards.
TTTTTTTTATATAACGTTTTAGACTTACTTCGTCAAAATTATAGGCTATTCAGGACTTTTATAATTGTCATAAATATTAAATAATACATTTACACAACACTATACAAAGGAAAAACAGTTATAAATTTTTTAAATTAGAAGAAGCTAGATAGTGAGTGACAGCCTGGTCTTAACGGAAATGTTAAAGTGACATCTGACATATGACAACTTGGATAAACAGTCACAATCATGGATAATGATTGAAATGAATATGGTAAAATATATCATATTTCAAAATTCTATGGTAAACTGAACATTGACCAAAAGTCCAACTGCCACTAATATCCTCTCCTCCTCAGTCCTAATTCCTTTTCGGATGTGGTGACACCATCAGGCCTGCACAGTTTTTTACGATTTCCCTCCATCCTTCTCTGTCCTGGGCTAGTTGTTCGGCTTCATGTAACCCTTGTTTAATAAATATATTTTTTTTGATCTACCCAACGGCTTGGAGATCTTCCCCTAGGTCTTTTTCCTTCAAATCTACCCTCGACTATCAGTTTTTCCATCGTGCCTGTTCTTCTAGCAATGTGTCCAAAATACTGCAAATATCTCTGTTGTATTTGTTTAAGCAATCTATCATTTAGTTTAAGTTGTTCTAATATCGATACGTTAGTGCGATGACCAATCCAGGATATTCTCAAAATGCGGCGGTATACCCACATTTCAAAATCGCCCAGTTTATTTTTATCCGCTTTTTTTAAGGTCCATGTTTCAGATGCATATGTGGCTATGAGAAAAATGAGCGCCCTTACCAGCCTTAGTTTTGTGTGTATTGTTATGCTAGAATTTTTCCAAATTGCTATCAGTTTCATAGCAGTTTCATATCAGGGACCCTTAGGTATATGAAAGTATTTACTACTTCAAAGTCCCCAATTTTTTTAATGTGTTGAAGATTATTCGAACTCTGTCTACTATCATAATCTTTGTCTTACTCCTATTTAGCTTTGGTCCATATGTTTTGCCTTTTTCCTCCAATCATCTCATTATGTCTTTCATTTCTTCCTGATTTGTCGCGATTATTAAAGTGCCATCAGCATATCTCAAGTTATTGATTTTTTAATCTCCTACTGATATTCCGCCCTTCCATCCGTCTAGTACCTTTCGTATAATGTATTCGCTGTAGATATTAAACAGTGTTGGCGAGATTATGCATCCCTACCTGACACCTGCCTCTGTTCTGAAATAATAGGAATGAGTATTGTTTATTTTCACTGTACACTTATTATTTTCATATAGACTTATAATTAGTTGAAATAAGTGGTGGGATGTTCCCATTTCCGCTAGTATGAACCATATCTGCTGCCATTTGACTTTATCGAAGGCCTTTGTGTAATCCACAAAGCACATATAGTCAACTAATAAAATATAAAATTATATAGATTACTTTATGTAGATTGCATAATCCAGATCTCTCATTCAAACCTATCAGTAATAATTTGGGTGTTAGTTTGTGGGCAACTGAAATGAACATCGAGCGTAAATATCAGAACTAGACTAAACAATCTATTAGATAGCGGGTGGTTGACTACAATAAAAAGGTCTACCATGGACTACCAATACTGTAGAAAAGAAGAAATCGAACTATGAAATTAAAATACTTAGAATTAAAAATCAAAGTTGAAAATTAAGTGTATAAATGGAGTATAATACCACTAGTTCAGTTAAACCCACAGTCAATGGGGAACTGGGTGCCCTACGAGGTGAAATTGCTAAATTTTTTAAAAATAGGTTTAAATTTAGTACAATTTAAATTAATTTGAGTATTAAGACAGTGAGACTTTTCATTTGTTTACCTTGTAATTTTCAAATCCTCCAATAAATTCAACTCTAACAAGTAGTTTTTCTTTTTACTAATGTCATGTAAAATAGATGAACCAGTATTGATATTAAAATTATGTTTACTGGACAATAAATGGTGACCATCTAGTAGATACCTTTTGAATAACCATTAGTAATTGGCCATTTTTCCTAATCACTACTTCCTTAATGTTCTCTATTCTACACATTTATTCAAGCCTTTGACTATATACTACGACGGTCGTAGTAAATACGTTACTAAATAGTTATAATATAGTTTACTTCTCGATCTTCTGCAGTGTCGAATGTTTCTGCTTTGGCACCTATTATTTCTTCTTATCGATTTTGTCGCTCTCATTTTTTGTTACACTTTATTTTCTTCAAATTTATTCAACTTTTCCTAACTTATCTTTTTCTTATACGGTCCATAATTAATTTCTTAAGTAATTGACTAGTTATATCCTTGACTGAACCTAATAGAACTTTATCTGATCTCCACCAAATGTTGGGGAAAGCTTATTAAACTCCTTTCCCCAGCGTGTACACTACCAAATATTTTAGGACCATGGGCTGTTAAAGAGATTCCTTCGATATATTTAAGCAGAAATCACGAAGATGGTTCCTTATGTTTTTGGTTTGGTCGGGTTGTACTTAAGAAAAGCGTAACAGTAAGAGAAAGATAAAGCGTAATCAATCGATACTACACATTTAATAACTAGAGAATATTTACAAAACCACTACTAGTAATTAAAGAGTTTTCTATACCGCATTGTTCTTTATTATACCGACGTTTTTGGGGAGCGCGAATATAGCGAAAAATAATGCACTTTTCACTGCATTTATTCTGATAAAGAGAGCGTAGGTGCCCAATACCGCACACAGCCGCACGTTCGGCTAGCAACTTTACAACACAGAATCACATCTGCGATTCTTTTAGCTTGAATTTTTATCTAAAAGTGTCGATAGGCCGGCGTCAGTGGATACAACCCAAGGTCCTTATAAGGTATTTATGACATAAATATTTTGTCTGCAAGAAGTACGTCTGTCAAATAATATTTAAGCCAATATTTGTAAAACCAAAAAATAAACTAAAATATAACTTGTTGTTTTTACAATATACTCGCCCCCGTTGAAGCGCTGGCTTTAACACAAATAAACAGATTATTATGGAAAAAGAGCATGAGGAAGAGAAAATACATAACAATTATTATCTTATACTAACTTAATTTAAATTGTCATTGTGTACATGATTTAGAGGTAAAAGACACTTAATAGATAGAGTTTTACTTTACTTAAACTCAAAAATCTCACTCGAAAAGTGGGAATACTGGAGCATCTTAATAATCTTAATAAGTTCAGCGTTTTGAAGTTTGCTGACTTCAAGGGTATCAGTTAACTTGCGAGAAAGCGGTTTAGCATTATTAACAAATCTAAACATACAGGCCAAAGTTCTTAAAAACTTTGAAAAATTGGAGAACCTATCAGAAAGTGAGGTGAAGAAATCTATTTGATCATTTTGAGCGTGGAGAATAACTTTCCTTTCTTCAGGCAACTTGGAAGTATAACTATTTGGGTTGTAATTCAATAAATCCAACCGAAGTTGATTTAAAATGGAGGACCATAAAACTATAAGGAAGAGTTTATTATTTCAGAGGGTAGCAGTTCCCAGGAGAGTATGTCGGCAGGATTCTCTTTCGATCGTATGTGCCTCCAGTGAGCCAAGCGAGAACAATTTCCGACCACATATTTATAGAGTCTAATTAAGATCATTTTTCTTTAGCTAGTTTGTTGTAATACGTACAACAATCTTTACAACTACGTAACAAACACCACAGGATTGCTGTGTGTATTAACATGGTTTGGTAGGATCGCCATGTAAGGTAAGTGCGCTGGTAAGTAAGGGTATTTTTGTAATGTTAAGTAGCTAAGGGAGAATGAGACGTCTTTAGTAAACGAAGCCACAGTTTATTCTAATATCTAGTTCTGTTATTTTTAAGCATTGAAATATGTTCTTATAATTACACACAGGCTGTTTATTTAACACCCATGTCTCAAGAATTAGCACACTTCATATTTACAAAATTATTCATACAATTACCTATTTGACATTATACAATATTGGCCCACCTTAATATTAAATAAAATCCACAAGGAAAACAATTCCTGTAGCTGGCTGTATACCACGTATCACAAAAAAGAGGTTAGTCTTTGTAAGTGGGTATATTTATTTAAAAACCCTTAAAAGGGCTACATAAAAAAAACAAACGTTTTCGGACTAATCAGTCCATCAACAGGTTTAAAATCTGATAGGTTAAAATGCCTGAGCCACCAAAAATACATGGGTAAAAACCCTTTAACCCTATAACGCCGAATTTTTAATGTATTCAAAAAAAAAAATTTTTGTTTCTTATTACTTATTTTGCTATTATTAATTTACAGATTAAAAAAAACAGTTTTTTTTTTAAATATTAGGCGTTTTTTTGAAACGTTACGAAATCGTCAAATTTGAAAAACATCAATTTATTATAAATTAAATACAAAAATAGAAGTTATTATGTAGTGTGCAAATGTATAAAACAGTTCTTTTCCTTTGTAATGCACAGGTATACTTTACATTTGGTGCACATATATACGGGAGCACTTCTACAATTGATATTTTTACACCTACCCCTATCTGTGACCATGGGCAAGTGATCAAGCCCATCTAGACGTATGTCTGCTACCGGAATACTTTTAGTGGCTGGACCTAGCTTCTTCTTTTTTGGAAATTCTGCATCTGTGCTGGTTTTTGATGGACGACCCCTTTTTGATTGTTGGGTTCTTTTCCCTTCCAATAGCAGTGCCTCTGCAATGCTCATTTTGAATTCTTGGAGATGAACTATGTTTCTTTTAGGTACCTGTAAGGATTCGCAGTCTCTTCTGTAAATGAGCCAAGAGTTTACCACAGTAACATCTAAAAAGTGAAAAAACAATTTGTGATAGAACTTTTTAGATCTAATATGAATACTGTAAAGTGCAATTAATGCATCCATTAAGTCCACTCCACCCATAAATTGGTTATAGGTTTTGACAATGGCTGGACAGGCAATTGTAATATTTTGTTTAGTCTTTTTGTCATATCGCTCGCATGTTTCAGTAGGTTCTGCAGACGAAAATGTTGATAGCAAATTGACTACCCGATTATCAGCCCATTTTACTGCTCTGACTTCAATATTATTTACTAGAGTCGAGACTTCTTGGAAGGATCCTTTACCTTTTTTTAGTAAATCTTTATCCTTGTTTAGAGGAACTCCCGATGAGCGATTTATCCTTACTGTTCCAAGGCAATAAATTTTCTTTTTTGCCAAATGCACCATCAGAGCTAGAGAGGTAAACCAATTATCGAAATATAGGAGATGATTTGCACCTACAGGAATATGAGTGGCTAATTGCAGTACCACATTGGAACTAGCTTCTAAATCTGGTTCTCCAGTTACTGGTTGGATTTTTTGAGAATATATAAAAAAATCATACATAATTCCTTTCTCATCACAAAGAGCAAATAATTTGTAGCCCCATTTGTGTGGCTTGCTGGGTATATATTGTTTAATGCTAGATCTGCCTTTGAATGGTACTATCTATTCATCAATACATAACATTTGAGGCATGGGAATTTCTCTAAATTTCGCCTGTAAATAATTTATCAATGGCCTTATTTTGAATAGTTTGTCATATGTGCTATTATCTTCTGGTATTGTCGAATTATCGATAAAATGGATTTTAGATTTTATTTCTTCCCACCGATCCCTGGTCATTACTTTCGATACAATTGGACAGTTTAACTTAGTTTTCCAATGCAATCTTAAGTTGGATAGTTTTACCATGGACATTGCCAATAAGGACCCTAAAAATTGTTCCAATTCAGGAATTGACAATGACAGACTTTTATTGGGATTTTCTTGAATGGCATACAAGTTTGACTGCTCAACTATGTGAGTCAGAATATCTTCCGAAAAAAAATTTCTAAAATATTCCACAGGTCGCTTTACAACTCCAGACGGCTCTAGTTGACCTAACCATATAGGAAGTGGTTTAGCAGAATCTTCAGTTGACACATGTCGCCAAAGTGGATAGGTTTTACGACTCTTTGATTTTAATGTTTCTGGTGCAGCTACTGTTCCTCCACTGGCTTCACTTTCTTCAGTACTATCGTCAGATTCATCTATAATAAAAAATGAGTATAAATGAGTCATTTCAAACTATAATACAAAGAGGCAAAGCAGTCAATACAAATGACTAGAAAATTATAAAAAGAACTATAAAAATAATTACCCAAATCCTCGAAATTAATATCAGAACTATCTACAGTATCTGTACTACTCTCATCCATTAAGAGAAGACGTTTTTTGCCATAAAACGCTGCACAATCCATAATTATTTTGATCAATCTAAAAAAATCCAAAAGACGAGAGTGACGATTTCGTAACGCTTAAAATTTTCAATAAAAATACAGAAAAATAATTAATTTTAGCACATATTACCTTCGCCAAACGATAATCGTCCTTCTAGAAGTATGTAAAAAAATCCAACGTTCATATGCTGCTTGATTCCAATTTATAACAATAAACACTCCACAGTATATACTATAACCTAACTTTTCATTAGTGCACTGTCAAACAGAAACATCTCACGTGAATGTGCCGCGCGAACGTAATCAAAACGGGTTTGCTATATTTTCACTGAAATGTAACGATACCGATCCCGTCGGCGTAGCCGTCCTACATGGGTTGTTTTGTGCATAAGACCAGTGTTTATCAAACGTTACGAAAACGTCACGCTCAGCGTTATAGGGTTAAATTACTTATAGTTATAAAAGATTATACATCTTGTTGTTAAAAAACTGTGATGTTTATTATTAAATTAAATATGACTTCAGGTAACATACATTGCAAAAAATTTTGAGTTCCAGAGCCGGGGAGAAAACCTCTACGCACGGAGAGCAGCTGGAAACTGTTTATAACTATAAGTAATTTAAAGGGTTTTTACCCATGTATTTTTGGTGGCTCAGGTATTTTAACCTAGCAGATTTTAAACCTGATGATGGACTGTTTAGTCCGAAAACGTTTGTTTTTTTTTATGTAGCCCTTTTAAGGGTTTTTAAATAAATATACCCACTTACAAAGACTAACCTCTTTTTTTTTATTAAATATTATTTAATATTATTTATTATTAATTAATGTTTCTAATACATACAAAAATCTTAATAATTTATCTCATCACACCACAATATTATGTCCTCGATCATTTAAACAAAAAGAAAGTTAAATTCAAATAGTTAATTATCTCAAGATAATTTGAGTTTAACCATAATAAGGTTTCAAAAATTGGTACATAGTTATCCAGTATATCAACGATTACCGGATGACAACGGTAAAACCATCACAACAAAAGAGAAAGCAAATGATTGTGAGGTCGACAACATATGGATTGTTCCGTATTCGCCACTTCTATCCAAAACAAACTCATTGCCACTTCTATCCAAAACAGACTCATTGCCACGCGGAATTTGGCATTTAAGTGAAATCCATCAAATATATTGGCAAATATACCAACGATGAAATCACGCGCCATTAAGTAGGTCACTTTGCTTGCTATAATGAGACTCTCTTTTCAATCCTGAACCCGCGGAGTGAGTGTAGTGGTCATTGTGATGTCATGTATTGTCCGTCTCCAACGATCTCTTTTTATGGTCATTTCTTTTAACTCATGCATAGGTATTTTGCATTTTCCTGTAATTTGATCGATCCATCTTATTGGAAATCTTTCTCGTAATCTTCAGCCTTTTATCTTTTCTTGGATAATAAGTCTTTCCATATTTTCTGTATCTGCTCTCATAACATGTCCAAAGTATTTTAATTGTTGGAGATGGACTTTGCTGGATAGCCGCTCGCTGACTTAGCTTATTTATAATTGAATTACTTGTTTTGTGGTCGAACCTCATCATACAACATAGCGAATACAACATTCCACTGTTGTAAATGTGACAATACTAAATGTCTACAATCTGAAAGCAGTCAATCGATTTGCACGGACGTTACTTTACTCTAAGATCCCATTTCGAATTGGTTATTACTAGACTTCGGCAAATATGCAAATAAAAATGTAGAAAATATGCGCATAAATATGCACGTGTTTACCCGAAAATATGCAAATATTTTACAAAATATGCATACAAATAAATAAAAAAATCGTAAAATAGTAACAATTTTATTTAAAAAAAAAGTGTACATAACTAAATATTTCCTACTATTCATTAAGATTTACATTTATTTTAAGTAACTACATCATTTTTAAGTATGAATAAACTTATTTAGAATTATGGTAACAATAAATGACCAAGTGGTGTTCAAAATTTTCTAACAAAAACTTGTGGCTTCTGTCTGAGTACATATATTTATATATGGAAAAACTTCGTTCAACATCAACTGATGTAACGGGAGCATTTTTCAAACTAACCAAAACATTTGGTTCTAAATTAATTGTTTCCGAAATATTTCCAGCTAGAACACTGACTACTTCAGAAAGAATATGGTAACCTTTAAATTTTTTCCTGCTTTCACCATATAAGGAGCAGCATCCTATAAAATAAGCAGTAATTTATTAGAAAGAATAGTGGTCGGAAGAAAAAAAGTTGCTAATGTTTCTTGTATAAAACGCGAAATTGTTAAAGCATTTGTTTTCTTAAGTTGCTGGCATGAAATAAGATGAGAGTTTGGTAAGGTATCTTCTTTAAGAACACCAATCAATAAATGAGCAATATACTTTCCTGAGGAATCAGTGGTTTCGTCTACAGATATGTAAAAATAATTATCTGCAATTTCTTCCTTAATATTAATTAACACCGACGAGTATAGCCCGTTCACATTATTTCTTCTTAGAGACCGATCACTTGGAACATTAAGTTTGCAATATTTTTTAGAAACGAACTAAAATTTACATTTGCTAATTTTGAAAGCGGTATGTTTGCAGACACTAATGCGCGACACAAGTCTTCAATAAAAGTTTCTTGCTCATCTAATTTTTTTGAAGTAGATTGGAAACATTTAGCCATTGAAGTTTGATGTTTTCCTCCTATTTTTCCTTTTTTTGCAATGTGTGAAGCAGTTCTCACATGTTGGTCTATCTGAAATTTCTTCTCACATGCTATCTATAAATAAAAATAAAAACCTTTATTTTAACCCAACCTTTAAAATATAAAAATATACAAGGTGTTTTTGGTTAATCAAATAACTGGTTTGGAAAAAAAACACTCGCTAAGTGTTTTAAATGCAGTATTAATCCACAAATTAGTTTTTGTTACTAACCATTAGTACATCATATAACTTATTTTAAAATTCAACAAAAGTTTTTTTTTTGTTAATTCAATTACAATAAAAATAATTGTGTTTTAGAATAGCTGACTTCATAAAAAAAAGTAAAGGTGAAAATTTTTTCTAAATACACACCATCGTATTGTACCATGGACAATTTTTTCTCACTAAAGGAAGCTATTTTTCATTTAAAAACAACCTACGAGTACTAAATTTCAAGTAAATACGTTTATTGGTTTTAAAGTTATTGTTGTTATTAACTAAAAGAATTTAATTTTTTTTAATTTTAACACCCTGTATCTCGAAAAGTAAATAAGTTTGACCTCTCATTAACTATATCGTTTTGTTCAATTTTTCGAGAAGTATCTACAGTCAAACGTTGTAAGTGTCATTTGGAAACACCCTGTATGTATGAAATATTAGATATTTAATAGAAAATATTAGATACTTACAATTTTGCCACAGACTGAACAATAGATTTTTCCCATATCCATAGACAGCTCTTTATAAGGTTTAATCCAAGTTGAAGCACTGGTTGTTTTAGGCATTATAAAATCACAATCTTCCTTTTTGTTACGCACAACGAGTGTTTAACGCTTTGAATATCAAAACAAAAATGATTTACAAATCTGAGCATCAAATTAGAAATGTTTAGGTACCTAATTCAATAAACTGAGAGATTTTGGAAAATCCCTAAATTAGGAACAAAACTATTAGCCGTTTACCTGCTGTTAAGATACAATAAATTGTAGATAGATTTGGGGATTAGATCATAAAATGCAAATGAGCGAACACTTAGTGATTATCCAATAACTGAATGCCTCAGTGACCGAGACTTTCTAAGAATGTTGAGGGCTACTTAAATTGATCTTCTTTGAAATTGTAAATGTTTTGTACCTGTAGAGATTACGTACTTAGATCATTTCTTGATTAATATGACTACAAAATTTTATACAAGAATTGAAATAAATTGGTATGTTTAAAAATTTTCAAATACAGTATAAAAATCTGAACTTTTATGCACTTAATGCAAACTTTTATACAAATATGCCAAAATATAAAATATTTGCATAAAATATGCACAATATGCAAAATATGCATATTTGCCGAAGTCTAGTTATTACACTTAGATCCCGTCATCGAAGAAATTTTAATGTAGGAAGCAAGGTAAAGCGGTTCATAATCATCCAGATGTGAGTTTTAGTAATGCCCTTGGTAGTATTTACACAGTTCATCCGATGACTAACGAATCTACATGCGGCTGTTGCTAGTGAGTGTTCGTGGGCCGATATCATTTCAATTACTGTGAACCATCAAATGTGTAGTTTGCTTATCATTAAGTGCTATTAGATCTGTAGAGCATGTCAACAGGCCAGTCTGCTTGAAAACAGTTATCATTGTGACATGCCAATAGCTGAAGCAATCATTGTTTTTACATCTCCAAACCCATATATACGTTGATTGTTTAGGATCAATATTTCGGCATGTCTCCCATCAAATTCACGTAAAGTGTGGAACAAGTAAAAAATGTTTATTACGTCAAGTGCAGCAGGTTTTTAGTCAAGTTAGGAATGACTCCGTCAAATCGTGGATTGAGCGACGGTTTCAATTGAGAATTGAAACATAAACATGAATATGATCAAGATGCATTAAACCATTTAGTTCGAAGAAATGTACCGCTATTAAACTCACAATAGAGAGAAGTTTTGCAGTGACATGTGAAATTACAAATAAAAAAGTTCCATTGCTAAATGATCTTTCTGTAAAAGAGTTTTCCAAGCAATTGCTGGCTAATGGCTGTATTTCTGTCGAACAATGGTTTAATTTTATTTCCTCTTAATTTAGTTGAGTAACCAGCAGTTCTTTTACTCGACTGCAACTGGTTAAGTAGAAGAACAATTTTAGCAGCAAATAATAAGAATATTCTTTTTCTTTAGGTACCGTCTCCTCTAAAGAGGTTGGTAATCATCACAGCTATTTTCACTTTTGAGATTGCAGCTCTGAACAAAACGATGGAACTGCAATTATACCACTTTCTTAGATTGTTGAGCCAGGAGATGCGTCTTCTTTCAATACTTCGTTTTCCCTGTATTTTTCCCTGCATTATGGTTTGTAGCAACATATATTTATCCCCTCTCATAAAACAGCCGAGATATTGTAAGTTTCTTATCTTAATCGTATTCATGATTTCTATTTCCTTTGTCATCTTTCTGAGGACATCAACATTTGTTATTCGGTCTATCCAACTTAATTTTAATATTCTTTGGTAAGCCCACATCTCAAATGCTTTAAGTCAATCGCTCACCTCTTTTTTTAAGGTCCAGGCCCTCCACCCCATACAGCAGCACCGAAAACACATATGAACGTAATATTCTTATTTTGAGTTGCAAACTAAGGTCTCTGTACCAAGATATCTGTATTTTTTTGTGATTTTTTTGGTAATTTTGTAGAATATTTTTAGTGTGTGACTCATTAGACTAATTGTACGGTAGTCATTACATTCCCTTATATTAGGTTTTTTTGGTAATGTAATAAATGTTGATTTGAGCCAATCTCTCGGAATAATACCCCTATTATACATAGTATTATATAAGTCTACTAATACATTGATCTGATCTTCTGATAATAATTTAATTATTTCAGTTGAATTTATTTTCAGATTGTGCCAAATTTATTGCATGTATTATTTCAACCTTAGTTATATAGGACCTATATAGGACCTATATCATGTTCCTCAGAATCGTTCATGCAATCTTGTTGTGTACTATCATCCTCAAACAATTCTTGGACGTATTCTCTCCATCTGTATAGTTTGCCTTTAAAATCAGATATTATTTTACCATTCCTATCAACCAGGGTGTTACTATTGTTAGATCGTCATATACCTGCTAATTCTTAAATTTTTTTTTGTACAGTTCAAAACTATTATGATTTCTCTGGAGTTCTTCTATCTCTAAATATTTGTCGTTGTACTACTTCTCTTTAGCTGCCCGTATTTTTATCCTGATATCCTTGTGTGTGGCTTTGTATTCGTTTACATTTTTGTTTTTGTATGATCTTCTTTTGTCCATTAGTTGCCGGATATCATCTGTCATCCATGGAGTCGTAGCTTCATCGATTTTGTGACTACTCAGCGTATCTTTAATTGGAATCATTAATGTGTTCTTAAATGTTTCTCATTTTTCGTTGGAATCTTTATTATCAATGATTATTATTTTGCTTAACTCTTCGTTAATTTTCAACGTTAGTTCTCCCTTTTATATTGGGGTATTTTAGCAGAGTGCTTATTTGTTGCGTCTTTTGTTGATTTTTTTATTTTCTTTAGGTGGATTTAGAATTTTACGATTACTGGATTCTGGTCTGATGACACATATGTTCCTGGATATGTTTTTGCCGATTTGATGGAGTTACGGCCATCTCTTATTGATAAGGATATAATCTATCTGGTTTCTGATAATTTTTCTTTGATTGATTTCCATGTATATAATCTACGTGGTGGTACCTGAAAGAATGTATTTGTCGCTATCATTTCAAACTCCTGACAGAATTCCGTCAGTCTTTTCCCTCTTTCGTTCCTTCTTCCTAGTCCGAATTCACCAATAATGTCTTGGAATTTACCTTTTCTTAATTTGGCAATAAAATCCACAATTGTTATTGTTATATCTCTATTATTTGTGCTGTCTAGTGCTTTTTTAATGTCATTGTAGAACTCTTCTATTTCATTTTCATCTTTATCTGCAGTGGGGGCGTACATCTATATGATATTAAGAGTTCTATGCGCTATTTGGGCTGTGATTAATAACACTCTATCCGATATAGGAACAAAACAGGATACAGCCTGGCAAAAACTGCTATCAACCACTATCGCGACGCCATTATAGTGGTGAATATCTTTATTTCCTGAGTAGTATATTTTGGCACCGTCGACTTCGATTTCGCCAGATCTAGGCCATCTGGTCTCGCTTACTCCCATTATACTGACTTTAAGTCGCCTTATCTCATATATTACATTGTGGATCTTCTCTGCTTTTTATATAGACTTCACATTGTAGGTACCTATCTGCAGTTCGTTTATATTTTTGTGCCTGACGCGGGGTTTTCGCATGTTGGCGACCTGGGAGGCCCCGCGGTCTAACTGAGAATTGCCTCCCCTTCCGGATCATGGTATCCGATGTCCATGATCAGTAGTTGTGAAATTGTCATTTATAATAGCCATAATATTTGACAAGAGATATCTATTTAAAGATCTTTAATGTATTGGTTTCTCATTGCCTTCTACACCCTTCTGCCATTGACCACTTCTTATAATAAGAATATAGATATTAATAATTTAAAATAAAATCGTTAGTCCACTGCATTTCATCAAATCTATCGATTGCTTAATGAACGAATATTGTGCTTGGCTTATCACTGCATAATTTATAAGTTAAGGTTTGTTAGGTCGTTATTATAATTGAAGAACTTATTGCAACATAATGGTAAGCCACAATTTTACAGAATTCTATTTTATAGCATTACATATTTAAAGAAACCTATGTTAAGCCACACAAAAAAATAATTTGGCAATTATTACAATAAACAACGGAGTTATTGATGAATCTTGTTTATGCAATCGTCCGTTTCTGTTCACTTTTTCGCGTAAACCGTGGTAAGCCACATCAAAATGGCGTCGACATCAGGTGCACGTGCTGAATTAAGAGCGGTTTTAAGCGAAAATAACACTTTAAATGTACCTACATTTTATTGATGATAGTAATGATAGTGTAGCAGATAAAGACTTTAGGCCCAGTAGCGATGATTTTTCGTCTTAATCTAGCGAGGTAACCTTTTTTTCTGATTTTTTTGGCTAACCATGTTTTTGTACAAAAATATTTCGTGTATATTACATGAAAAAATATGGTATGCTATGTAATTCAGTTAAACTGTATTTTTGCTAGAAAAGTTTTGGGGTAGTTCTGATTTTTTTCATTCCATATGTTTTTTGGGGTGCTTAATCCGAATCTGGGGTTTGCGGACAAAATTTCGTGACGCAACATTAAAAAAAAACAGAATAAACCGTTTTTTTTCTTCTTTTTTCGGGGTTTTTTGCTTAAAACTCGAAAACTATCAAACTTTTGGTAAATGGTCTGTTTACAGAAATTAAAGTACTTGAAATTTTCTACAAATACCAGTATTTAGTTTTTTTTCAGACGAATCCTTCGGTTTCTAGTGCGAGTTAAAAATTGTAAATTTTTAGCATTTTATGCAAAACCCACTTTTTACATTTCAATATTTAATTTTTATGGATGCTGTCATTTGATAAATGTCACCTAGTTTTTCACACAAGTAATTAAAAAGAAAAGGGGAAAATTATGCAAATTCAGTAGGTAGGTAGAACTCGTAACAAAATAAAACTTAAAAATCTTATTACTTATGATCATATATTATTATGATTATAAATTATAATATTCAAAATTTATATGAGCCGTTGTCTTTTGGAAGGCCCTGGCTGAGGTTCTTTGATAACTATGAGTCCTGGTTCTGCTTGTTCTGGAAAATAAAAGTTTAAAGTTAAGTCATTTATCAAGAAGAGATGAAGATTGCAAAATAGATTGTGAGATTAAACATACCTTTCGCATCGTAGTGAGGTTCTTCGATGGCATCGGGCCCTGGCTTAGGGTCTGATTGCTCCATCGTCCGCGTCGGGAGTCGTTCTTCTGGAAAATAAAAAGAGGAGAGACACATATCATATATCAAGGAGAGATGAATAACTACAAAATAACTTGTCAGATCCAACATACCTCTCCCTCTTTCTTCAGTTTCTTCTACGTCTATGTCAGAGCTGTCTTCTGGGGGCTCATCATTGTTACACAGTCCTTCGCATGATGCGCATATTGGGGAACAATGGAGTCCCGCCTTCCTGCATCCACAATTGCGTTGACAGCCCTTTTTACATTTACATGAAATGTACCGGAGTATTGAGTTTGGTGCAGGGTCCAAAGTAGTTGGTACTGACACAAGATCACTACTAGTTTTTTGCCATCCCACTCACTTGGGTCTTTTTGTTGCTCGTTAGGTGTGGCTTGACCGGATAACCACTGCTGCACCCTATAGTAAACTCTCAGTGAATGTTCTCGTGCAGCAGCTTCAGTGAGAAACATGTTTCCTGCTGTGGCAATCTCATCTTGACTTGAATTAGGGTATTTGAAAGATTCAATTAGCGATTGCAGATCTTTGTTCTTCTGCAGGACTTTAAGAAATTTCAGTTTCTTTTGATTAAACAATGCTGAATTAGTATCAGAACCACTCATCGCATGCAGGAATAAAATATGATCCAATAGGATTTTCTCAGCAACCAGATGAGGGTTGTAGAGGCTTTGCGAAACCCTTTCCTTTTCCTGGCTTAAAAAAAAATACATTTTTTTATATCAGGGCTACAAACGCCAATCAAAATGACCAGTAGGTCGATATCTTCTCCCACCACTGTCACATGTTCATTTGACGGGCCATCTCAAGAGCTGTTGAGATAATTAGGATATCAGCATCTTCCACAGCTTGCTTTGAATGAATTTTTGCATCATGAAGTTTCTCCATTAACATACATATAAACCGGCTCTTGTTTTTTGGGTTTGCAAGAAAACTATCCTGCGACACAGTGGGCACCATCATTTCTGTTAATGATATTGCAGCAGATTGTTTTCTTTGTGGTCTTCTCAATCGTTCTAAATGCTTGGTGCTACCACAAGCCTCATCAGGGTAGCCATCAAAAACGACAACAGCACTTGATTTGTAGTTTGATTTGTCATATGATACATAACTGCTGCATATGTCTGACCTTGGCGCCATTTTACCGGGTGTAACAAAAAACCCCGTCGATGACATATTTTGTATCGTTAAAACTCAGTCTGTTCAGAAGGTGTACAGAACTTTAAGTACTTTAATTTCTGTAAACAGACCATTTACTAAAAGTTAACTGTAACTCCGGTAAAAAAGCAAAAAAAAACGATTTCTTAAGGTTTTTTAAATGTTGCGTCACGAAATTTTGTCCGCAAACCTCAGATTCAGATTTAGCACCCCAAAACACATATGGAATGAAAAGATCAGAACTCCCCCAAAACTTTCCCGCTAGTATCACTTTACAGTACAAATTTACTGAATTAATGTGGCTTATCGAGTTGTTGATATAAAAATTCTGAAATTATCGCAAATTCTAGAGTCTAATGCAGTCATTTTTTGTTGTGTTTTAGGATGAATTGCAGGAACCAATACCAAGGCTTTTTGAAGATAAGGAAATAAATCCAGAAAAGAGAAAACCAACAAGATGGAGACAAAGAAATAAGGAACATTATGATCGAAATGACAGAAACATAAGCCGTAATTCTGGACAGCAGTATACTTCGAAGAAAACCAAGATGATTTTTAGTTCACGTGGCTAACCGTGTGAATATAAAAATAAATGTAGGGAGAAACTAATCATGAACATTTATTTAAGAAATTTTGAGAGTTGGGCTCATTCGACCTTCAAAATAGCTATCTCTTTGGGTGTATCAGAGTAAAAAATAAGAATAGATCGTATAAGAAAAAACAAAAACGCAACATTTCTAGAAGAAAATTTACCGCTGAATATTTGGTTAATGTAGGGGACATGGAAATTAAAGTATGCAAGACTGAATTCCTAAGTATTCATGGTCTTCAAAAATCTCGTGAAAGAATTGAAAATATTTTTAAAATGAAGTCACTCAGGGCCATGGTTTCTATTCCTGAGAAGAGAGGTAAGCACACAAACAGACCTAATAAACATTCAGAAGAACAGATTCAATCAGTCAAAACTCATATTGAATCCATTCCCAAATACCAAAGTCACTATAGCAGAGCCAAAATTATAAAAAAAAGAATATCTGAACTGTGATATGACAATTACAGGACTATATACAGATTTTTATGTGCCATGGTGTAGAGAAATGAATATTACGCAAGTTAAAGAAAGTGCATACAGAAAAATATTTTGTACTCATTAAAACATAGGGTTTAAATTACCTTGTTCTGATACGTGTAAGGCTTGTGATGAGACGACTATTAAAATTCAGGTATTAAAAGACGTTAATAACGAAGAACAAGAAAAAGAGCTAACTACTTTCTTAAACGTACATATTGCTCTAGCTGACGCAATGCAAACTTTGCTAAAAACTGAAAAAAAAATGAATGCGTTACAAACAAATCAAAATTGGTAATCTCGTTTGACTTATAGCAAAGTATGCCGCTGCCAAAATTAACCACTGGTACTGCATTTTACAGCAGAAAACTGTGGTTTTATAACTTGGGGATTCACGACTGTACCAATGATAAAGGACACATGTACTTATGGACCGAAGATCAAGCTAAGTGCGGAGCAGATAAGGTTAGTTCTGTTGTGATGAAATTTTTGAAGAACAAGTCAGATTATGACGAACTCGTTGTTTTTACCGATAACTGTCCTGGTCAGAACAAGAATTAGCAGTTAATAGCTTTTTGGTTGCAGTAAGTCAGGGTAAAGAAATTTAAACAAATAACGCATTACTTTCTATTTAGTGGTCATCCTGTTATGCCATCAGACCGAGATTTTGCTCAAATTGAGAAGCGTCAGAGAAACCGCGCACCCATTATTTATTCGCCAGAAGGTTGGGTAGATATTATTACGAAAGCAAATAAAAAGAATCCTTTTGTTGTTACCCAGATGACCCAAAATGATTTTTACAGTTTTGAACCTCTTCTCAATAATGTTAATAAAAATGCACGTTTTCCAGACAAGCAGAACTTAAATTTTGCAAAAATATACAGCTTTCAATTTAAATCAGAAAAAGTAGGGTCAATTTTTGTCAAACATACTGTCAATGGAGACTATCAAAAAGTTAATATCTTAAGGAAGGGCAAACCTGTAACAATAGAGCTGTCAAAAATTCTCAAGAAATATAACGAGCCTATGAAAATTACGAAAAATAAACTGGAAAATATAAAAAGCTTGTTACCTTATATTCCGCCAGTCTACCATACTTTTTATAATCAGTTAAACAAGCTTCTGACTATGTGAATGAAGAAGTGGAAATTGTAGAAACATAACTTAGTTTATTTTTTTGTGTTGCGATTTTTTTAATTAAAGAACATGTTAAGCCATATTTTTTCCGAATAAACATCTTTTTTTATGTAAATATGTGTTTTTTTATGTGAAATAATAAATGCACATAGAATTTAATAAATAACATAATTAAATAACAAGCGTTAAGGTTTTTAAACTTAAAGCAATATTTTCTAGATTTTTTTAAAACTTTAAACATCAATATCTCGGTTTTATTATTTTGTGGCTTACTACTATTTTGCAAGAAGCTCTTCAATTAGACATCTGAACCAACTAAGATTATGTAATGCGACGCGTTTGGTGGTGCAAAAACTCATAAGTACACGCGCAGATACTCAAAGAAAAAATTATATATAAGCAAGTTCTCATTTCGAGAATTCCGATGATACCAACTGATATAACATTCGAATTTAAACGAATTTAATATCTAGTTGGTCTTGCATTCGCCCCGACGATAAATAAATCACAAGGCCAATCCTTCTGAATATTTGTGGATTCGATGCAGAAAATAATTGTTTCTCTCGTAGTCAATTGTTTGTAGTATGTTAATATGTAGTCATTTACTTTGTTCATTTTCGCGCCTGGCAGCATAATGAAAAATATAGTATATAGTAAGGTCCTTACATGAAAATAATCGACACAAGTGTAACCCATTCAGATAATGATTAATTTGTTGTCATGTGAATTAGCCTCTTTTTGAACATTTATTAAACCTAATATAAAAAAGTTAATGAACGTCAGCTATTTAACAGAACATTTATTACTTCTAACACGGTACGAAGTTTGCCGGGTCAGCTAGTTATATTATAAGGATAAAGTCGTTACAAATATTTGGTTTTCCCTCGTTTTACCTCCTTTATGTCCGTAGCAAAGTAACGATCGAATTAGGTATATAGTTACACAAGAGTTTGTTAAGGACTCTAAGTATCTCATCGTCTTATTTACATACATACCTATTTATCTATCAAACGTAACTGGCTCTAGCATCAAGTGTACAAGCAAAGGAAAATTAATATTTATATTACGACAGATCTTGAGTTGTCTAAACGAGTTTTAATTAAATACGTTTTTGAATTTAATAATAATAAAAAATATATTTCATTTCATTTACATATATATTGCTTATTTTTTAAAAAGTATAATTTCTCTTTTGTTATTTTTCATTTCCTTGTTTGACGTTTTTCTGCATAATAGTTTCCTTACTATCTCACTAAATGTATTTCTGTCATATGCAGAAACTCTTTATATATAACTCCGTACATACCACATGACAATGCTTCTATCGATTAAAACTAGAATTCGAACAAACGTTGAAAATGAGATTCCTGTGTTCAATGGCAGCCAAATAAGCATGACTTATAATGGGGAAATAACTTACCGACGAATACGAAAGATATTAAATTATTTAGATCGAGGACATAATTAGAAATTTTAGACGACATGCATTAAATCTCAAAAACAATTTCAAAATATAAAAATAAATGCCTGACAGGTAAAATATTACAATTTTGTTAGATATTATTTAAAATATCATCAGACATACGATGAATATGAAGAGCCAGTATAGAGTTGTTACCTAGAATGTAATAACTTTATATAAAACCGGTAAGCTGAGAATTCTATTTTCGGAAATGGACAAACTAAATTTTTTGATATAGGGTTGAATGCTCGAATAAATGAACTTTGAAAAATGAAAGGCAAATATCGAGCACAATTTTAACAATTCAATCTTGTCCAAGTACTTTCGCTTACTACAGCATCATCAGGGGCATCTGAAATAAGCCAAAAAAAGTTTTTTTAAATGAAGGAAAATTAACTTCGATAAAAACTCGAAGTTAATGGTACTTGTGCAAGAATTAATTGTTAAAATTGTGCTCGATATTTGCCTTTCATTTTTCAAAGTTCATTTATTCGAGCATTCAACCTTATATCAATTTATTGACTATGACAGTCTTGGTTGATTTTTACAGAAAACTATCCTGCAAGAGAATGATTATATTCTCGAACATTTGGTTCATTAGGCAGTGCATTTCACATCAAGTCACTCCTACTTTTGCTAAGGTTAAAACATCAAAAAATTTACCTGATAAGGAAAAACAAATTTTGGAGAAAAAGATCCTGAAAAGAGAACTTAAGAAACACTTTACCAAACTTCATCATATTAATGTAAATCTTAAAATTATTTGTGACCAAATATTGCAACAACATCCTTGGTTTCTTGTCAACGACTCCTTTAACAACATAGAAGATGAAGTCTCCCGCTTACAATCCACCAAGAAGAGAAGTCTTACCAATAGATTAAACCATTTGATATTGCAAAAACAACAAAGAAGTAACTCAACACTTATGCATAAGTATTCAGATCACCAATTTCATCCTAGAGTCTTAAATCTAAGTAACACCAACTTTTCACAGGATAAATTGTTTTTTTTACGATTAGGCCTTAAGTTTTCTTGTCAGAATTTTAGGTTAAACGATTCAGCGCTGGGAGGATTTGCAGTGGAGATGGATACTCTAATAGAAGGTATGACAAACAATGCTGATATTAAACAATATTTGAGAAACTCTTGCATTAGCTTAATTCAACAACATCAATGTAAGTACAAACGTAATTTTCATAGAAATCACCATTATTTAAAAAAACAAAAGGATTTGCTAAAATCAATTAAACAAAAAATTGATAGATATTCTCTAGTATTCAGCAAGGCTGATAAGGGAAATTGTGTGGTAATCTTAGAACAAACTCAATACATAGAGAAAGTAGAATCTTTCCTTTCAGATAATAATTTTGTAGTTTTGGAAAAAAATCCATTTAACACCTTTATTAATAAAAAAAAAAGCACTGGTCAAATTGTTTAATGATACTATTTCTAAATATAACAACAGAAAGTTAACTGTATCTAATCCTATAACATCTAGGTTATATGGACTTTCTAAAATTCATAAACACAATTGTCCCATAAGGCCTGTTGTAAGGTTTTGTAATACTCCAGTTTCTATATTGTTAGAGTTTGTTTATAACACTATCCAGTCTATCACTAATTTTAAATCTAAGTTCTCCATCACAAATTCTTTAGATCTAATAGAACGTTTCAATAGCATTAAAATAGAAGAGAGTTTTTATTTAGTTTCTTTTGATGTTTCCAATTTGTTTACTTTTGTACCAAGAGATGAAACCGTACCTTTAGTACACAACCTTTTGAACAATTACAACATACTGGCTAAAGACAAAGATGCTATCTCAACTATGATTAAATTCTGTCTTGATCAGGACTTCTTCCAATTTAACCAAAAAATATATAAACAACCAACAGCTTCTAAATAGAGCTAAACTCAAAATTGCAGAAACGCTTGCATATTCATTACAATGTCTTCTTCAACCTAATGCTTCTAACAACATCAGATATTTCTCTTTTACTTATATTAGCAACATTTCCAATAAAATAGCTAAACTTTTTACTTTTACAATTAAAAACAGCAAAATTTCCTTCAAGTCACACAACACTTTAGGTTCCTTTTTAATCAACACCAAAGATAGGATGAACACACTTGACAAAAGTAGCATTTACAAATTAAAGTGTGATGATTGTGATGCCTCTTATGTAGGTAGAACCATTAGAAAGCTATCTACTAAAATTTCAGAACATTTGAACTCTTCAAGTTTTGGTCTACATTTATTATCTAGTAAACACAATTTTAACATGAATACTGGTTCGCCTATTTTACATGACATCAGTAGAAAGAAAAATTATTTGGAGTTGGATTTATTGGAAGATTTGGAGATTACAAGGGAAACAAATGGAAACTCTCATTGTCTTAATACTCAAATTAATTTAAATTGTACTTTTTAAGTTTAAACCTATTTTTAAAAACTTTATTGCAGCTTCACCTCGTAGTGGACCCAGCTCGGCTGTTTCGACTTCCTGCACTGAGTATACCCATTAAGAATTTATTAATTTCATACTTTGATCAACATTTTGTATTCTTCAACAATTTACAAAACTAGCTTGCTCAGGTTTAATTGATCTATAGTTGGCGTCAATTACACTCTCCATACCTCTGTGTACTTTAGATATACCAATTCCACAGTTGTATATTTCAACATCTTCCACTGTTGGTCAGTTGGTCTTTAGTAACGCTTTTACATATTAGTTTTACAGTTCTCCCATTGGCTGGGGGTTTAACTGAACTACTTGAATTATACATCATTTATACACTGCTTTTAATTTTGTTTTAATTTTTACTATTTCAATTTCATAGTCAGATTTCTTCTCTTTTTTACAGTATTGGTATTACTGGTAGAGCATTTTATTGTAGTCAACCAAGCACTGCCTAATATACTGTTTAATCTATTTCTTTCATTCACACTTTATGTCCACTTCATTTGCTCTCAAACTTACAACCTTATTACTACAGACGTTTGTGAGTGTGAGATCTAGATTATGCAAGTTAAATCAAAATATTCTATATGTCATATTTCATAAGCTGATTTTCTATAGTAGTTATAGTTGGACCTTTGGTCAATGTCAGCTTACTTACACAGAATTTTAATATGTGCAGATCACATATCCATGACGGTGACTGCCCATCAAAGCTGTCATATGTCACATGTCAGTAGCCAGTAGTCAGTAGTCAGAAGTCAGTCTTAGCATTTCCGTTAAATACCATTCTCTCTCCTGTTGCTGACAAAGAATATAGAGCGTAGAACCATTTTAATTAATTTTAAACTGTTTGTCCTTGTTTTAGTGTAGTTTTTTGTATAATTTTATGTTAAAATTCATGTTTATCACATTCTAACGCTTGCTGGATAGTCCAAATTTGACGAAGTAAGTCTAAAACGTTAATCACAAAAAGCTTTTATCATCCATTAACTTCGAGTTTTTATCAAAGTTAATTAATTTCCTTCATTAAAAAAAAAAACGTTTTTTTGGCTTATTTCAGATGTCCCTGAAGATGCTGTAGTAAGCGAAAGTACTTGGGCAAGATTTAATTGTTAAAATTGTGCTCGATATTTGCCTTTTATTTTTCAAAATTTAAACTAAATATTAATATCATGGGGGTGAGCGAAAATAGATGGCCAAATACAAGAAATTTCATAGCAAACGGATACGCCGTTTATTTTTCTGCAAAACCATGTGCATACCTGAAGAAGATCGGTGCGAGACCGACAAGGTTTGGGGCATAGTTGAGTATCGATAATTATCAAACAACATTACTAAGTATGTTACTAACTTTATAACAATATCAGACAGAGTAATGTTAATACAGCTGAATGCCAAACCTGTAAATATAAATATAAACCAAGTTTATGCTCAAGCGTCTGACGCAGATGAGCAGAAAATTAAAGAATTCTACCATCAAATAAATCTCTTGGGAGAGAGGGGAATCAAAGAGGTGAACGTGTAATCAAATTTTGCCGTCATTACAAATACCTTCTTTTCAACTTCCAAAAAGTCGTCTGTATATGTGGAGGTCCCCTCAAGATGGACAACAAGGTAGAATAGTACGGAATTAAATAGATTATATCTTAATGAACCACTGATTTCGAAACAATATTATGATGTAAAAGTTACCCCGTTGCTGATATGAACTCAAATCATAATATACTCTGCTCCAAAATACAAATTTAATCAAAGAAACTAACAAAGTAAACTAAGCCTAGAAGATATACCTCGACCCCCTTATGCCCAGAAACGCCCAAACATGTGCACACATATGACAGCAGATAAATAGAAAAATACACAAAATAACCAATATACCAAACGAAAACATAACCATCAATGAATGTTTGTATGCCATATAAAACTCGATTTTAGAGGAAGTAAATGAGTATTGTTCTGAAGCTATTTTCTTGTGGCATTTTAAATTAATTACTATTTAACTGGGAATAAGCCACAATTAAAGATAAAAATACGTTTATTGACGTTTCAATTTCCACTTCGGAAATTGTTCTCAAAATACAAACACTAAATTAAACAAATTTTGTTTTTTGTTACATAGTGAAAAATTCCAATAATTTAATTTTATCTGACTCATTCATATTGACAATTCAGACATACATTATGCATTTTAAAGTAGACGACTTTAAAATGATATTGCCAATATTGTTGAGTTGCGCTCCTGGGACGACTTTACTTGTAAGATAATTCATTCGATTACATGAAATCAACTTTAACTTGAGAATATCAGAAAGTCAGAAAAAAATCATAGCATGTAATTCGTCTTTAAAAAGACAAACACATGACATGATGACAGTAAAATTCTCCTGTTAGTGATTCCATAGTAAATTATGAGGGAAAAACCAGGAAAAAAAAACCTCATAATACTATCCCGACATGGTAAGTATTTGTTCGTGCATTTAGTTTACCTTCAATAAACACCAAAATTCTGATTTTATATGTTACGTTATTTAAAAAACATAAATGATGTATCCTCCATATATTACTGACTTACTAATACTGGTATTTTCTTATTAATAACTTCCTATTTCAATATTGGTAACCAGATCCTACTACATTCTGCCGAGGAATTTGCGACACAATTGGCCTGATTTAGCATAATAAGAGCCGCTTCTTTGATTTTTTTTACCATCCGTTTCTTTTAGGACGACATTTTAATTATTCCATTAAACCCCATGTTCATTATCCCATGCGTGTTTACATATTTGAGATCTATCAAATTCTCTATTTTTAATATAAGATTGATGTTCACTTATTCTAACATTTAATGGCCTTGATGTTTCACCTAAATAAAACTGATCGCATTCACAAGGTATTTTATAAATGCAATTCTTTGTCCTTTCTTGTTCATTGTTAGGTTTGGTTTTGGACAAAATAGATCTCAACGTCTTTGTTGTTTTGAATGTTGTTGAAATGTTGAATTTATTTCCTATCCTTTTAAGTTTTTCTGATAATCCTTTTATGTATGGTATTGTTATTTTCCTCGTATTATTCCTTGTGTATGCTCTAGGATCTCGTTCTAAGTTGTTCTATTCGATCGATTGTTGAAAATTCCTTATTTATAAACGATAAAGGATAATCATTTTTTAATAAAACAGATGATAAAAAATCTCCTCTAATCTCCCCCAAGAACGAATTTTCGTTAGAAAAAGTAATTTTGGCACTATCGTATAAGGATTTAATTATTCCCTTTTTTACATTAATATTGTGATTTGATTTCAAATTTAAATATCTATTGGTGTGTGTTGGTTTTCTCTTCACCTGAGTCTCATATCCAGTATCGTTCTTAGAGATTAAAACATCCAGGAAAGGTAGCGTGTTATTATATGCCTTTTCCATGGTAAATGTTATTGTCTTTTCTTTAATGTTATTAAATTTTCCATAAATATATCGGCTAAGAATGGAGATAAACTAGAGCCCATTGCTAGACCAACATTTTGTTTATAGAATTCATTATTTAGTTGAAATATGTATTATTAGTACGTAATGTTAATAACTCCATTATAGCCGATATGTTTAGTCTTGTTCTAGTTGCCAATGAAACATCATTCTCTAATTTTGTCTTGACTATACTTAAAGTCTTATTTAATGGCACATTCGTAAATAAACTATTAATGTCAAAACTTACTAATACCAAAGTATTATTTGAATTAAATTCAATATTTGATAATTTATTTAAAAAATGTTATGCATTTTTTATGAATGTGTCATTTTTATTTGTAAATGGTTTTAAAATATTTAATAAAAATTTTGATAGTTCACTACAAGGAGAATTCATGGTACTACAAATGGGTCTAAGTTGTATATTCGTTTTATGAATTTTCGGTACTCCATAAAAATGAGGAGTCTTATTGTAATGAGGTGTAATTAATCCTCTCTGATAACTTGTTAAAAAATCTTTAAACTTGAATAAAGTTCTATATATTTTGTTTTCCAAAGGCTTTGTTATATATATTTTGATAGTATTATGAGGTTTTGTTTTCCTGGTTTTTCCCTCATAATTTACTATGGAATCACTAACAGGAGAATTTTACTGTCATTATGTCATGTGTTTGTCTTTTTAAAGACGAATTACATGCTATGATTTTTTTCTGACGGATATTCTCAAGTTAAAGTTGATTTCAAGTAATCGAATGAACTATCTTATAAGTAAAGTCGTCCCAGGAGCGCAACTCAACAATATTGGCAATATCATTTTCAAGTCGTATACGTGAAAATACATAATGTATGTCTGAATTGTCAATATAAATGAGTCAGATAAAATTAAATTATTAGAAGAATTTTTCACTATGTAACAAAAAACAAAATTTGTTTTTAATTTACTGTTTGTATTTTGAGAACGATTTCCGAAGTGGAAATTGAAACGTCAATAAACGTATTTTTATCTTTAATTGTGGCTTATTCCCAGTTAAATAGTAATTAAGTAAAGGATTCTTTGAAAACATCTACAACATTGGCAAAAAATGAGTAGACCAAGGAATTAAGCAAAAAAAGAACCCTGTTTTTGAGACTCGACCGGCCAGGCAACCGACTGTTGTTTTAAGTAGTCTAGACCTCTATAGTAAAAACCTATATATTTCCTGTAGTCGATTTTTCGGATCCATCAATTATTAACAAATTAAGGCCAAAAAAAAAAAACAGTAAATTTTCGCTTTTTTTGTCTATCAGCAAAAAGTAAAGAGTTTGAAACAAGTTTAAGAAGAGACTAAACTTATAAGTCATATAAAAACCTTAAAAATGGCGTCTTCTAAACATTCCTATCCTTATTTATTGCTTAGAAAGTTGCAAAATAAGTCCACAATTTCGGGTTTTTTATAAATGTTAATAACCTTTTTTAACATAAACTTATAACCTTTATATTCCACACGATGTTGGGTATTGTGATGCTTAAAATAAGATCAAAATTTCAAGTTGATCGGTTCGAGTTTAAAAGTTATTTAATTTATTTATCCCAAATTAAATTTTTTTGTAACAATATAAGTCAGAAAATTAAATAGGTATATTAAATATACGGATAGAATCTAAAACAAGGTAATTGATTCTATTAATATTATTTAAAAAAAAATGAAGAAAAATAATTTAAAACATTGCAAAATAATATGCAAAAAACTTTTTTTGCTTATAAACAATTAGAATAACTTTTTAACCATTGACTGCAAAATACTGATTTTTTATATTTTGACAGTCTAAATTTTTTACAAATTTAAAAGGAAAAAAGTTGCCCTAGAATACTTTGGGACAAAGTTAGTGCCTTTTTTTATAAATTGATAGCAACTTTGATTATAACAATTAAGAAACCTAATTAGGGTCATCATTAAGGTTTTAAGTGAAATATTCCAAAAAGATTGCATTTTAATGAAATTGTTTACAAAGCTTCAAAATTGTGGTCCTCAAAATTGGTCGGCTTTGAAACTAGTGAAGAGGGGGAAGGAGCTGTTAACTGTATGTCTGTCTCTTGTTTATAGATTTTGACGTTTCTTATTTTAATTTGTATGTACTTTTGTCATAAATTACAAAAATGTATTATTAAAATAATTTGGTTGTTAAATAAACCATCTAATTTGTTTAAACAATTTTTAATCTTTTATAAATAAAATATTTTCGAAGTTTATTGAAAAAGTATATATTAATCATAAATATTTATTTTTTATAATAAAAATTACCTCAAATAATCCTAAAAAAATAAAAACTTGTTTATTATGCTATGATTATTACATGCTATGATTTTTTTCTGACGGATATTCTCAAGTTAAAGTTGATTTCATGTAATCGAATGAACTATCTTATAAGTAAAGTCGTCCCAGGAGCGCAACTCAACAATATTGGCAATATCATTTTCAAGTCGTATACGTGAAAATACATAATGTATGTCTGAATTGTCAATATAAATGAGTCAGATAAAATTAAATTATTAGAAGGATTTTTCACTATGTAACAAAAAACAAAATTTGTTTAATTTACTGTTTGTATTTTGAGAACGATTTCCGAAGTGGAACTTGAAACGTCAATAAACGTATTTTTTTATCTTTAATTGTGGCTTATTCCCAGTTAAATAGTAATTAATTTAGAATGCCACAAGAAAATAGCTTCAGAACAATACTAATTAGGTTTCTTAATTGTTATAAACAAAGATGTTAATAATTTATAAAAAAGGGCACTAACTTCGTCCTAAAGTGTTCTAGGTCAACTTTTTTTTCTTTTAAATTTGTAAAAAATTTACATTGTTAAAATATGTAAAAATCAGTTTCTTGCAGTCAATGGTTAAAATGTAATTCTAATTGTTTATAAGCAAAAGTTGACATATTTTTGCCAAATTACTTTTGCAATATTTTAAATTATTTTCCCCCACTTTTTTTAAATAATATTAATAGAATAAATGATCTTCTTTTAGAATCTATCAGTATATTTAATATATCTAATTTTCTGACTTATATTGTTACAAAAAACTTAATTTGGGATAAATAAATTAAATTAGTTTTAAAAAATAAATCACCTAAACTAGATCAAATCCCTGCTGAGCTACTTAAAATTTTGGACGATGAAAACATTACCTACTTAATCACTTTCTTTGGCAAAATTTACAACGAAGGAATAATGCCAGATGATTGGTTGGAGTCACTGTTTATAACATTACCAAAGAAAAGCAGGCCCATCAAATGCAGCGATTTTAGACATCAGTTTGATAAGCGATACAATTAAGATATATAATAACACAGCAGGCCCTAGAGGCCCTTGGCATACTTAAGCTATTTTTACGAATTATACAAAAACGAGTATTCTTTTTGTGAACTACCCATCCAACGTAGTGTACGAGAGGGTTGTGTTTTGTCACCCAGTCATTATTATCTGTACTCTGAAGAAATTTTTAGGGAGGCTGTGGATAACAGACAACAGGGAGTAAGACTAGACGAAGAAGTAATCAACAACATCAGATACGCTAAAGATACAACCATTTTTGCAAACAATTTACGAGATCTCCAGACATTAGTAAATCTAGTAAGTGAAACATGTTATCGGAGAGGCCTTACCAACTGAGTTACCTTCTTTCTATATATTCTAATGTTAACTCTATTTGCAAATCTTTTCTTAGTTGAGTATTCCGTAGTCTATCTCTTTTGGTAACTCCTCGAACTCGTCATAGATATTTCCTATCTACTGCCTGTATTTTACTCTTTGAACCAAACGTTAATACAGGCCTAATATATTGACTTAAATACATTAATATTTGTTTTTCTTGTAATTTCAGTCTTATGAATTTATTGTTCATTGCATAGTTTAGGTTTATCGTTTTGAATGCTATTATTAATATCTATTTCCTACCTTTCGTCATCTTCTACTTCTATTCCCTAAATATTGAAATGGTCGTGCTTGCTCTATATTTACTTTTTCTATTTTTATATTTATCTTTTATTCTTCCTTATTTTCTCCTATCACCATAACTTTTATTTGATTTTTAATAATTGTCATTTCATCTTTTTTAGTATTTCATTCTTCTTCTTTTGGTGCCTATCCTGTGGATGTTGGCAATCACGTTGGTCCATACAATTTTGTTGACAGCTGCTCTAAATAGATGTATGGTAGTCATTTATGCCCACTGTATGATGTTTTCTAACCATGATGTCCTGTTGCGCCCTTGAGATCTCTTGCCTTCTATCTTGCTTTGTAAAATTAGTTGAATTAGTTGATACCTGTCATTGCGCATCACATGCCCTAACTATTATATCTTTCTGATTTTTACAATACGCATAATTTATAGATCTTTATTTATACGTTGGATCACGGTGTTGTTTGTAACATGATGGATATAGGAAATTCTGAGCATGCGACGGTAGCACCACATTTCGAAGGCTTCTAATCATTTGGATGTTTCCTCCGTCAAGGTCCAGGCTTCGACTCCATATAAAAGGGTACAAATTACATAGCATCTCAAGACTCGTATTTTTATATCAATTTTCAGGTGTATATTACATAAAATTTTCCTGAGGCGATTGAAGACAGCTCTCGCCTTTTCTATACGACGTCTTATTTCCTGTGAATGGTCTCATTAGTTATTTAGGCTGCATTCAAGATATGTAATTTTGTCAACTATTTTTAAGGCTTCATTATTAGCTGTGAACTGGTGTTATATTACGTCGTTTTTACTTACTACAAGAATTTTGGTCTTCTTACAGTTTAATTTTATGCCGTATCTGTCACAGGCTTTCACTACACGGTCTATTAATCTTTGCAGATCCTCCGCATTATCAGCAATCAAAACCGTATCGTCCGCGTATCTTAAATTGTTTATGATTTCACCATTGATTTTTATACCTTTTCTTAAACCATCAATAGCTTCCCTAAACAGCATTTCCGAGTAAGTATTGAACAACGTCGGTGACAAAATGCAGCAATGACGTACTCCTTGTTTTATCGTGAATTCTCGTGAGGTTTCGTTGTCTACTCGTACAGTTGCCCTTTGCTGTAAATATAAAATTTTAATTAGGCGTAAATCTTTGTCAGCAATACTAGATTCTTCATTACATAATTCTATATTTCTTTGTAGTTGTTTCTTATTTGTGACCAATATGACGACGTCGTTGGCGAATGCTCCTTCAGAAATGTCTGCTCTTCTTAAATTTCCATAACCCACATGCGTTTTTTTCAACTTTTACATTACATTCCTTAATTATGATGAACACATGAATATTTTAAATAGCATTGAACTTATTCCTTCTCCTTGTCTCAGACTCAGTTTGTACTAAATGATTTTAATGTTCTATTTTGACACATGACATAGTTGATATTGCTGTTGTAAATGTTCTTAATTCCCCTTATTTTATTACTAATACCTATCCTTTCTAATATTTTCCATAATTTTTGCCTTGGTTTCATGTCAAAAGCCTTTTCAAGGTCTATAAACGCCAGATCTTTTTTCACTTTGTTAATATTTCTTTATGATTTTTTGATGGTACATATATGATCATAGGCGCTTCTGCCTTTTCTGAATCCGCTTAGTGATTCCTCAAGTGAGTTGTTAATTTTTTGGTTTCATTCATTCAATTCTTTTGTTCAATATTTTTCGTATATTTTCATGGCAATACTTAAGCGTGTTATTTCTCTGTAGTTGTTCCGTTATATCACCCGTTTTATAAATCGGTAACCTTCTAGGCTATTTGAGGTAGTACTACTATAATGGGTAGTATTTCAACCTTCTGGCAGCCAATTGGTATCTATTTTTCTCTCCATATGAAATTAAATATTTTTAGTAATAATAAGTCTAGCATTCTTATGCCATTATTGTTTCGTGCTGTTTCTCCATATTTTCCTTAATACCTATTTATTTTCTGGTTATTTGTGCATATTCTGTCATTCAAATCACCTACTAAATATATATTTTCTTTTGCTTGTTCCGTGAAAAACGCCAATTCTTCCCAGAATTCATCCTTATTATAAACAGAGTCGTCATCGTTTGAGATATATACAATTATTATTGTTTTTAAATTCTTTCATCTTAACTCATAGTATTTTCTCTATTCGAGCTTCCCAATTAGTTATTTGTTCTGTTAATCTGGTGTGCACTATGCATCCTACCCCTACCGCTGCTCTCTTGTTTTCTTTTAGTTCACTATATATAAATACATAATTATTTTCTATTTTTACCATTCCTTGGTCTTCTTTTTTAGTTTCAGTTATTGTCAGTATATCTAGCACTGTTTCTTAAAACTCCATCTTCAGTTCTTTTTCTTTGCCTTGTATAATTCTATTATTCCAGGTTCCCAACTTCCATATGTTTTTTTTCCATTTTTCTTGCTTTTTTTCTTGCCATGCTTAATGGAAGTTTAGATTTATTTTTGCATAATTTTTTTTGTCTTTAGTATTATTAAACTTCAGCTTACATATTTATTCTTCTATCTTTCTCGCTGTTTTACCTGCACTTGTATTTCTAATTTTTCTGCAAGAAAATTGGTCATAGTACTTTTGAGTATTTTGACTATCATATTGTTTTCTATCTTATCTCTTTATATTCTCTACAGATCCTGATTCAAGCTGCTTACTATTTGTTTCACCATCTCGTTCTCTTTCTTTACTCTTTCATATTCGTCTTAATACATTGGTGTTCTTGTCTAATTAGATTAATTTCATGTCGCATTTCTTTCTACTTGCTTTGCATATTTCTTTTGTATCACTCCTCGTCTCTTTGTTTAATTTCTCATTTCATTCATCAACTCCAATAGTCTGTCGATCTTTTCATCTTTGTTCTGTTTTACTAGTGTTCTAGTTATCTTCTCACGTATTTCGAAATATTCCCTTTCTTTTCCATCCTCATTTCTCCTCCTTTTATTAAAAGCTTAATCCGATGAGTCACTATCCATGTTAAATTTAGTTTAACAATTTAATTATATTTAATTTTAATTTACATTTACGTCTGCACTGCCTGCCACCTTGCGATGGAATCTCCTGAAACCAAATTTAATTGTATAACTAATAAAGAAAAAAAGTTAGAATCCATTATCACTTAATTCGTCTTAGTCGTTAACCATTTGCAGGTATCGTGATATCATGACCTTAGGAATTACCTAATTTTTCCATTGCTCTTGCGGTATTTTCGATCAGCAAAACATATATATGGTTGCGACAATGTGGTCTGATTGTGATTCTACCTGTTTAACCTGCGACCTTTCTCAGCATGTAAAACCTTCTGAGACCATAAGAAATTATGTAAGGAAAACATTAACTAGGATTAGAGAGATAGAGGAACAACTACCATTCCTGTCATCCTTTCAAATATAAATTAAACCTAATTAAAGCTTTAAGCTGCAGGCTAAATAAATTGATACATCCGATTAATCAAAGGGAATCCCTTTAATTACTCAGAAATATTCTCATTGAAAATTCTTATCCTTCTTCTCTCATTAATAAATACCTTTTTGTACAAAGCTATGGTTCCTCTTTGAATGATATACCTAGTGGTAACCAACTTAGAATAATATCAAATAATTCCATGAATGACACTGTTCTGCCTAATACTGCACTTGGGACTCCTACCACCCATTACTCATCTTCACCTTATTTTCTTCAAGTTACTGACAAACTTATTGAACTGTATAAACAGAAGAACATACCTGTTAAAATTGCAGTTAAGAATGCCAAGACTGTTAGAAATTTATTTTCAAAAACTAAAACACCCTTGTCCCCCCTGGAACAAGTGAATGTCATTTATCATATACCTTGTCCTGAGTGTGACTCGTGTTACATCGGTCAGACTGGGAGATCACTGAGAGGGCGTCTTACAATATATCAACTTATCCAAGCATACTTGTGCCCTTGCACAGCATGCAATTAACACTAAACACAGTTTAAATAGTTTAATATAAATTTATTACTATAAATGATTCATAGAATCCCCATTAATTTTCAGTTCCAAATGTTATGAACCTTGGACTGTCGGAAGTTCAATCATCCTTCGCCTGTGGCTGGCTAACCAGTCACAACGTAGACTATTTATATATGATTTTTTGATTGACCTCTCTTGTTTGTTCTTTGTTCATCTCTACCGATCACTGGGAGGAACATGGGGTTCTCAACCACCTTTTCCTTTCATTTTTTGGTTTATACAAACAGGTTGTCGACCAATTTTATCATATTTTTCAAATAAACCGCTTTACTGTATTAGAGTAGGTATTAATACGCCTTGTTGATCTGCCGCGCGTTGACCTCAAGGCACTTGTCTTTTCACGTTTGTGGCGTTATAACACCTGTTTGCCTTTCATTTCAATGGCAGCAGTCGAGAAGCTCAGAGTGGTAACTTCATTATACTCTTAAATTACTAAAAATTTTTAAGTTTTTAAATTATTACAATCATTACAATAATGCTACCTAAAGTCAAAATAAAATCTTAATTATTGATTTACTGTTGTAAGTGCATCTTTGATCTCTTAGTTCTTTTGCACATTGATTGTGTCATTTGTTCTTTTTTTATATAAAAAAAATTTTTTACATGAATTTTTTTACATACTTGTACAATTACCACATGTCTTTTTCTGTGCTAAGTTTATAAAAATTGTTAACTATATTTAGTTCAATTTATTGTTTATACAACATAATTATACAATGTCCATTGTCGTAAGCTTCTTTACAATTTTTATATCATTGACTGCTACATATCTTTTTGAGGTAATACACTTAATAACTTTTCATTGGATGTTAGGTTTTTCATATTGTTCTTTTTAGATGAACTGATGATACTATCAAATTAGATAGCGAAGCGTTTTCAATAAATAGATGAAGTAGCAATCATCTTTGTCTTTTTCTCCAACTTTTGATCGAAAAAACCCGCCACTCTTCCAGTGATCCTTAATTTAAATTGGATTGAGGGTCGTACGTACTCCTTTTCTCTCTCTCTCACTCTCCTCTCCCTCTCTCTCTCTCTCTCTCTCTCTCTCATATATATATATATATATATATAATATATAATATGTTTTTGTATTATTTCTTAAACGTTTATAATTATTTTAGGCTTTTCCTTTACGTGTTGGGTTCATAAGCTGGTGGTTGTGAGTTCGAATCCCAATTATGAATTTCCTTTTTTATTTTTTAAATATTTAAAAACCTCACGTTAATATTATTAAATATATGTAATATAGGCAGAAATGCTAAATTTTAAAATAAAACGAAAATTTACAACATAATCCGAGTTGTTGGTCTTTTATTTTTATCTTCGTAAAGTAAATTATGTATATTGGCAGTTTTAAATACTTATGAATATTACATTGTAATTTATATTGTATTATTATATTGAATTATATTGCAGTGTATTTATTGTATTGTAATTTTTATATTAATAACAAAATAAACACTGAATTTTATTGAAGAGTATGTGTAAATTTTTTTTTTGCATTCAACTCCTTTTATACATATATAAAAATAAAAATATATATTTTCATTAATATATTGATACAATCCTTTATTTACTATACTCCTTTTACAGGTCAAATGTTTATATACAGCAAACGATGCACCATATACCTATATAACTAATTCTTTTTCTCTTTCTGCTCTCATTTACCTATAGCATTACATATGTAATGATTGTGCAGATTGATTCCCATATAAATTTTTAACAGCGAACACGTGTATATAACGCGTGTTTTTGTGTAAATATTGTGATTGTATTATTAATTTGTTGCTTTTAAAAGAGCAATATTTTTACTGCAATATAATAGCTAAAATACTGGTAACAATAGCCCAGTAATTTATTAAAGAAAAATAGATTGCGAATTCGACCTTATTTAAATAAAAGTTAAACTTTAGATATCATAAATCTAGAAGTATGTCTGGATAATACCTTACTTCAAAACTTTTCAAGAATGCGTTTACAGTTAATGTAGCATGCTTGATTTGCCGTCGAATTTAATTCAGTCTCTTAAAAATATTTATACCCATTATATTATTAAAAATCTGGGGAATTCCATCCTAATTATCTTGCAACGAATAGTACCTTCGGATATGTATTCCAGGTTTTCTAGTAAAGTGATTAAACGCGAAGATTAGTATTGAAATAATATTAAAAGAGATACGGTATTCTTATTTACAAAATTGTTAATGGTTCAATTCTTATTTTTATTAATATAATAAAATAACCAACATTAGCCGTGAAAGTTTTAATTGTTTTTAACTAAATATAATAGTATTAAAACATTATACATAAACATTTTGGAAAGAAAAATAAATGTAAAACGCATTAATTTTAATGAGTAAACACCTCAGGAACGCCTATGATGATACAAATTTTACGACCGTTTTATGACTTTGAGGCACATTTCCTGCTATCAACAATTTGTGAACGGATAATAACTCTTATTAAGTCTAGCTTTCTCATAAATTCTATAAAAAATTTGACTATATATTGACAAGAATATTGACGTTTGTCAATATTCTTTTTAGATTCTTTTGTCAGTACAAAATTTCGACGTATAAGGCCGAAGAGAAGGTAAACAGATAAATCATGTACTTACTTCCAAACATAGCTAAGACTATCTTAATATGTTGAATCATACAGGGAGAAAACGCTGATGCAGACCACATATTAGTAATAGCAAGATTAAAAATGAAAATAATAAGAACACAAGCTCAACAAAAGATGAAACAATCTTAAATATCGGAAAGCTAAAAACAGAAGAAATGAACAATAAATACGCGGAAGA
This sequence comes from Diabrotica balteata, assembly GCA_918026665.1. Taxonomy (NCBI): domain Eukaryota; kingdom Metazoa; phylum Arthropoda; class Insecta; order Coleoptera; family Chrysomelidae; genus Diabrotica; species Diabrotica balteata. Next base: position 93,770,827 of record OU898279.1, on the reverse strand, counting down.
TATAACAAAGAAACTTTAAACGGTCGAAACTCAAGATACAGAAACCGACTGGGAAAATATCAAAACAAGCGTAATAGAAGTAGCCGTTGAAATACTATAACAAAGGCAAAGAGTAAACCAAAATAGTCTTTTGAAGAAGAATGCAAAGCCAAATTCATATAAAAGAAACAAGTCTGGATGATCTGGAAAAAAATCGGAACAGACGAAATACTAAATAAATACAAAACGAAAAACGGGCAGCGACAAAACTATATAAAAACAAAAAATCAGAATTAAATTAAGATTAAGATCAGAAGATTAAAGAGCAATGAAAGCAATAGAAGCGAAAAACAAAGACAACAAAAAACTGTAAGATTATGTTAAAAACAATGTAACAACCATAAAATAACAGTAATACCTAAAATTCCTAAAGAAAAGTGAGGAAAGCATTTATCTAATTTGTATAAGATTAAACAATGCAGCATATTGGGAAAGTAGAGTTAAAAAATGAAAAATACGAAGAAGAAAACACTTCCACATATGAGGAAGTTATTGAAACAGTGAAAAGTTTAAAATCGGGGAAAGCAGCAGGATCAGATGAAATTAAGAATGAATTGATAAAAAATGGAGGAGAACTGATGTAGTGGATTTATAAACTAATAAAAAATATATAAAATGATATATAAAAATGTTCCTATAGAGAAATCATGTTACATGAACACCACCAAAATATTGACAAGTATTTTAAGAAACAGAATAGGGAGATACACCGAAAATACACTAGGACAATACCAAAAAGGCTTTAGACAAGGTAAAGACAGTTTCTTTAGAACTAGGTCAATAACTGTCAGTCAATAGCTGGCTGCTACAGGATATTAACTCGGCATAAGATCAATTTGCTGGAGAATAGGTCCCCACTTCATCTGCGGTTAATCGAAAGATTAAGGAAGCAAGACAGCAATGAAGGGAAGAATGGAACAAGTTAGATAAGGAATTTTTTAGTGACAAATATCGATTCTGATCGTTCCAAAAACGAGTTATTAAAAGACGGAAATAATGACAAACACTTGATTTTTGCGTAAAGACGCTTACCAGAAGTTTCACGTTTTAGGGTGCCACAACATATATGTAAGTACCATCTAATGTTTAGATACGGTTTCTCTGTTTTGGTGTATGGCGGTGACAGTAGGACAAGTACTCTGAAATAAACAGAAAAAAGAATAGATGCCTCCCATTTAATATGTATGTGATTTAATAGGCAGAATGTTGCTGCGTCAATGAATTTGCAACACTTTCGGAATCAGATTCAGAATGCTTGCGCTTCTATACCACAGGAAGATCGATCGATCGGTAAGATATCGATCACCCCATTCGAAACATGCATTGCAGGAAGCCTCCTTGCTGACAGTCTGTGGATGAATGGAATTAGTGCTTCGGAAGTGAAGCCGACCTTACAGCGGTCATTTTGCTTTCGGATTGTTGGATAACAGAGGAGGGTCTTAGCAGGTAGGCGTTCGACGTAGAATGCTATAATCTTTTCCGATTCACTTTCCGTTCTTAAAATTTTAAAATCAAACTTAAACACAACTAATGAAATTATTTTTAGCATCCAAGCAATACTTAAACAATTACAAGATCAAAATAAATATATAAAATTCTTCTGGGTCAAAGCACACGCAGGAATAACAAACAATGAAATTGCAGATCAAATTGCCAAAGAAAGCATAGTAATGGAGGAACAAATAAATTACGAACTAACTACAGACGAACAAATAATCATAGCAAAACAGAGAATGATGAAGAAATGGTCCTATTTATGGGAAGAGTACAACTTTACAAATTCAACACGTTACACCAGACTTGAAACCAAATTAAGGAGAAAACCTTGGTACAAGGAGTACGATTACAGTCGAAAAAGTATAACTACTATCAGCAGAATAAAGTTTGGTCACGCATGTTATCCAGCACATTTATTTAAAATAAAAATACTTGAGAGTGATCTTTGCAAAGCCTGTAATAAAATCGGTGATCTGGACCACATTTTTTTGATTGTTTAAAATATAGAGCTCAATCTAATGAGCTTTTCAGAAAACTTTTAAAATTAAACATTGAAAGCCCATTTAATATACTTCATCTTGCTTTAGACAAAAAATAAATTTACGATTGTTTGCTGTGTTTCGTCAGAACAACGAATATACAAATATAACCACCTTTGTTACTTCCTGATGTCTTTCCTCAATGTATGCATACCTATCTGTCCGAGGCCTACCTTTCATCGTTTATAAAAATGCCCTGATCTGCCCCTGGGCGAGAAGAGTATAATCCCTGTGTAATCCTTGTATCTGTTTTTAAAAATTTGTGTCTGGCTGTGTGGGTATTTACCCTAAAGCCAAAAAAAACCTGTTGAGGTGTTGTGTAGAAGTAACAGGTAAATTTAAATATGTGTTCAACTATTAATAATATCATATTATACGTTCTGCATCTTTTGTGGTATACAGTATAGTATTTAAAACTTGCAGGTGATGCAAATTATGATCTATCTTCAAAGTAGTAGATTTTAGGTTATGCCTCCTGAACAATGAGCTTTTGGTACAGTGGTCACACACTTATGCAGGAACAGTGGCCACTGCTTTTGACAAAAAAAGTGGTGGCTATTGTTCCTACATACGTGTGTAAGAAGCAGTGGTCATTGTTATTTCAGCAAAAAAATCAAAATAATTTTGTTTCAAATAGTAATATGCCACGGAAAATACCAAAAAATCCTGGGATTGGAAAAACTACATACCAAAATATGAGAAAAGCGATTTATGATGTTTGAGAAGGTGAATTATCACAAAAGGCTGCTGCTTTAACCTTTTGAGACCCTGTGTACATGTGTATGTACATAGCTTTTATTGTTTTGTTAAATACCAATTACTCACTTATCTATACCGAAATAGCATTCAGTCACTCAAATATACATTTACGATCCACATTTTTAATTTCTGCTTTCATCTAGTGGTCAACAGGTAAAGTTGTCAGCGATTTTGTTGTAAAGTGTCAGCTGTTTAGTTGGTAACCGATACTGCTAGTTTTATTTTACGAGAGACTGTTATCTTTTGTGAAACGAAATCGATCCAACTTTTTAAGTTTGATTTATAAGGTAAGTAGTTTTTTACAAAGTACAAAACATTGCCATAAAAACGATAGTTTTGAAATAAACAAACATTTTTTAGATGCACATGAGCATGTACAAGTGGTCTGAAAGCATATTTCTGATTGTACATCTGTATGTACATATGGTCTAAACTTGGGTTTAAACTTAGTATTGTTGATTGCAGATAACATGGATTACGAAAGAAAAAATATGATTTCGACAACCCAAAACATCTCCAAGAGTTAATTGACCTGATAGAGGACGGTAACGTATCAGAAATAGACAATTTGGAAGTTCCCGGAGGAGAGAGTTCTGATGAGGAGGATGGAATTCTGGATAACTGTGAGAATAAATCTATTATAAGACCAGGGGTTGATGCTTTGACCAGACGTGACACTGAGACACTGAAAGAAGGTGATGGCAGCGAAAATGATAATGAGGAGTTAGGGAGAACTTATGATTCAGACAACGAATATATACCCGATGAAGTTGCAGGTTACTCGGGTACAAAAAAAAATAGGAAGTAAAGTATGTTTCTCAGAAAAGGATTGTTCTAAAAAAGCAAAACAAAGAGAAATTAAAACAAAAAAGAGAACCGTAGAGTGGACTAAGGCATCGATAGAGACCCCTACATTTACATGGCATCCTACTTCCCCAAATACAAGTCTTACAGAGCCACTGTACCCAATTCAGTATTTTTCGAAGTATATTTCAAATGATTTGTTTAAAAATATAGCAACATTTACAAATGTATATGCCTTACAGAACGGAAAAATTTTTAGACCAACTAATGAGAGAGAAATTAAAATTTTATTTGCACTTCATATAATGACTGGAAATTTAAACAAATTTCCCAAAATTAGGATGTACTGGGAAAGAAGCCTTGGTATTAGAATGTTCCTAGATAACATTTCTAGGAACAGATTTTTCCAGCTTAGAACATGTTTACATCTAGTGAACAATTTGGAAAGACCAGCAGGTGATACAGACAAATTTTATAAGATTCGTCCTATTATCGACGCTGTCAAAAAGAGATGTTTACAGCTTGAACTTGAGGAAGTACTTAGTGTTGACGAGCAAATTATTCCTTACACAGGAAAACTTTCCGTAAAACAATCTGTGAAGGGGAAGCCCTGTCCTTGGGGAATAAAATTATTCGTCTTGTGCGGAAAAAGTGGTAAGGCTTTTGATTTTGTTTTTTATCAGGGTAAATCTACAGAACTGAATGCAGATAATAAAACAAAACATGGATTAGGGGTATCTATTGTTCTTCAACTAGCCGAAAGAATTTCCACCAGTGAAGGCCACAAATTATATTATGACAATTATTTCTCATCCTATGAACTACTTGAAATATTATTGGCAAAAAAATATATGCTGGAGGGACTATTCGAATAGATAGATTTTACAAACCTCCTGTGTTATCAGACAATGAAATGCTGAAACTACCGAGAGGTTCCGTAGATGAAGTCGTCAATTAAGAAAAAATTGTGGTGCTAGTCAAATTGTTAGATACAAAGACTGTGAAATTAGCCTCCAATTATGTTGGTGCAGGTAATTTAGACATAGTTAGAAGATGGGACAAAAAAGGCTCTTGTTACGTAGATGTTAACCGACCTGAAATTGTCAAAGATTATAATTATGGAATGGGCGGAGTTGATCTAATGGACCAGATGATTAATTATTATCGAATATTTATTAGATCGCGAAAGTGGGCATTGCGTGTTATTATGCACATGCTAGAGTTCGTTCTCACCAACAGCTGGCTGGAAAACAGGAAGGACTGCGACAAATGTAATACAACCAATAAGGATCGAATGAAATTTCTAGACTTCAGAGTCAGAGTTGCCGAAAGCCTAATAAATATGGGCAATTCAGTAAGTAGAAAACGAGGAAGACCAGCATCTTCATCTCCTAAGCCTTCTATTTCAACATTTAAAAGACGAGGAGAAACGAGACCATTTTTGGAAATACAAACGGACAATTTTGGTCACATACCGGAGTTTGATTCTAAGAAGGAGGCTACTAGGTGTAAAAACACAGATTGTAATGGACGTAGTCATGTGTTCTGTACAAAATGTAAAATACATATGTGTTTCATTAAGGCTAGAAACTGTTTTGCAGCTTTTCATGAACAATAAATATGTAATAATAATTACTTTGTAGTAAATATATTTTTAGTGTTGAGTTTATATTTAAGACCATATGTAGATACATATGTACAATAAAAAAAAATTTTTTTTTTAAAAGCGTACACAAGTTTTTTTCATGTTATCTTACTAATTGAAGACTTTTGAAATATAAAAACACATAAGATTTTTTTTTTGAAAATAAAAAAGTCAGGTCTCAAAGGGTTAAAATACAACATTCCACGCACTACGTTTAGGAGATATTTTAAAAAGTTCAACGAAAATAAAATTAATATAGATTGGACTGCAGATCTTCTTGAATGTTCTTGAAAATAAACGTATAATCCGAAACCGACAATTTAAACACATGTATTAAACTTAGTATTTTATGATTAGCAACTTGTTCTCTCAAAATGAATAATTAAACCTCTTTACATCCTACACAAGAAATTATTTTACTTTATAGTCGATGTAGTGATTTTATATAAAGTTAGTTTAACTCTAATTAATATTCTCTACTAATATTCTCTGAACAAATTTTTAGCAAACTAAAATTTGTAAAAAAAAACTGTATCATCCTTACCAACTCGCTTTAAAATCGCCTACTATATCTCGGCACGCGCCGGAAATATAACAAGTAGGCATAAGAAATATAAAAAAAACCCGCCACACGGACAGCAGCCACAAGCAAGTGCATTACATTCCAACCCTACCACCGAAACTGCATTCGTACTCCCACGTTACCCCTAAGTGCTCAGAAATTCCTACAGCCACAAGCTGCTTGTCTGCTTCTCGATAGCGCTATTCATTCCAGTTTGAGTCAACGGCCGTGCAGTACAGAGCTTGCGTTTATCCCGCCGCAACTCCAAATTCACGTGGACTTTTTCGATATCGTTTTATTCGAAGGTAATACTAAAAAATATTAACCGTTTTGAAATTTTTCGTATTTTATATTCGAAATCAAAATGCGTGCCGCAATTATCTTTTTGATTCTTGCGTGTTTTTGTTGTGGCGTAATGTGCGGTAGTTGTAGAGAAGCTAAACTTTGTTGTACAGGGAGAGATTCTTCCTGCGTTGTACAAAAAGCTCCTGTTAATGCGATCATTGAGGACTTGAGCGATAAACCTTGCTATTGTGACCATGCCTGCTTGAAGTTGGGAGACTGCTGCTCAGATTTTAAAGATGCTTGTGGAGGTTAGTTTTTTTACACCACTACAAAAATTAATGAAAATTATTTACAGGAAATTTACTCACTCAGTATTTAGATATATTACCACTCATTCAAAAATGTAAAAACAATCAAAGTTGGTTTATTGGACAATATCTACAAAAAATGAAAGAGATTATTATTATCTTAATGTGAGAGATTTTTCGCATGTCTGTTTTTTAAAATATACTATTACATTACAGTAATAGTAAACAGATAAATAAAAATACGAAATATACCTATAAATAATTTTAGAAATATTAAAAAGTCATTAAAATAAAAAGTTGTATTAAAAGTGAGTCAAGATACACTAAATAAAATAATAGAATATACCTACTTACTTTGAAAACATACAATGTAATAAAATTTTACATTTCTGAATAATCAATTATAAACTATAAAAAAATTGTACTTGATATTCAAGTTATAAATTTTTTAGTTATTTTTAAATTTCATTAACTCCTAAATAGGTATAACTACAGTTCACTACATCTAATAAACAATTCTAAAAAAATTTTCATTTTTTTCTGTTCAATACTTTTACTGACTTGTTTTTATTAAAAAGTATTAATTTGCTTGCCAACATTCTACATCTCTTCAGTGATCTGGGTTTGCCTTTTATTCTCAGTTTATGAGGATCATTCTGCATTGCGTTAAGTCATAGGTTAAAGGCTAGGTATTGGCTTTTCAAGCTGAACGGCCAAGGTTTGATCTCGGCACAGGGACTAGAAATTTTTTCATTCCTAATTTAACAGTGCTTCAGAGGGCAAGTAAAGCCGTCGGTCACGGCTACGTCAGTAGTCATTAACACTAAAACCTAAGCTAGAAGGTTATACGAATGAAAGATGTACAATAATAGGATAACTAAGTTAGTTTTTTTACTAGACACTGTATGGACTAGTGATGTAATGAATATTCGCATCTTTCTGCGTATTCGCATTTGCGAAATTTGTGCGAATGTTTTGCGAATATGAATATAAGAAACAAAAATACTTGGAAGGTTAATAAAATAAAAATCCATTCACTTCTCATATTTTTTATTAAAAAATAAGGATGGCGGTTTTTGACAAAACACTGGTTTTCCGTTATACCGTTTTTTTTGCTTACGGTTTAACCTGGCGGTTATAACCGGCCAAAAAACCGGTTTTTCCAAAACCGTTTTTGTTTTTTTTTTAATCCAATAGGTTACAAAGTATAGTATACAAAGTTACAACACTTTAGTATGAGATACTTCATTCGACTCAATATCAATATACTTAATCAAAATTTGAATTATGGTTTTGTTTGGAATAATTACTTGACAATTATAATTATGATTGGGATAAAAAATAATACCTAACCTAATCCTAATCACCGCAAAATCTAATAACCGGTTTTTACTTTAACAATAAAAACCGGTTATAACCGGGACAAATAAACAACTGATAAAACTGGTTATTGCGAAGTAAAAAAAATCGGATTTCGGCTAAAACCGGTAGGTTTTTCCCATCCCTATTAAAAAACTCACTTTATTTTACAAGCTTATAAAACTGTAAAATTACAAAACAAAAAATAAATGATAAAATGTAAACAAACAATAACAAATTATTCTCTGAAAATTTTATTATCCTGAAGTATTTAATTTTAGACAATCATCTTAAAAAACTAAGCATTATTGAACTACAAACTAAAAATAGTCTAAAGTTTTTATGTAAAGAGTTTAAACACACAAATATAAACAGGCTGTTATTTGCTTATAGATCTTTTCCAAAAATATTAATTTTGTGTTAACAAAAATACTGCTCTCTAATTAAAAAATAACATTTATCTGTTTTTACTTATTTTTCAAGTAAAAACTTTCAAATAACAAGAGGAATATTAAACTTTAGAAACAAAAGCTTCGGCGCCTTTTCTCCTTCAAGCCTGTTTCGATGTGGCATATAAAGAAGTCCAGCGCCACTAAACAAGCGCTCACTCGGGACACTCTTTGGTGGTGTAACTAAATATTGCCGTACTACAGGCAAAAGAAGATCGTACATTCCCTTGTTAATTTTCCACCATGTTAGAGGGTCGACGTCACCTTCCACGCGTTTGCCGATGAGTATTCTGTGACAGTTTTACGTATTGAACGATGGACATGGTTTTGGAAACTAAGAAGAGGCATGTCACCTTCTTCACTCGTATCCATCAGTGAACTCATCACTTCTTTTAAGGACAGACAGGCTTTGGATTCCGGTAAAGTGAATTGGAAGATATGTCGGTTTGACGGTCTCTGAGCAAATCCAAAATATGCTCTATGACAAGCTCTTTAGTCCACGTATTTTAAAAAAATGTTGCTTTATATCTTGAATCAATGAAGATTATGACGGTAATCTTATTTTCAATGTGTTTATCGGATGAATCAAGATCATGAACAACTTTTTCTAGAATGGCTTCTTCTTATCATATAGACATGACTCTGTCTGTTTTTTAATGTGCCTCCAGTAAGTCATTCCATCGTTTTCGTGGTCTTCCTACTGATCGTCTTCCTATTGGGGAACCGTTTCTTGCTGTCTTTACTACTCTATGTGTTGTCATTCGGCTTATATGATCGTATAATTCTACTCATTCTATTTCTTACCCAGTTTTTAATGTTCTCCACCTTGCATCTATGTCGTATATCTGTACTTCTAATTCTGTCGCATAGTGTCTTACCATCAATTTTTCTAAGTGTTTTCACCTTTGCTGTTTCTAACATCCTTTTTGTCCTCTCTGTGTCAGGTCTTGTTTCTGCCGCGTATGTCATTATTGGTCTGATGACTTTTGTAAATTCTGCCTTTCGTTTATTTCCCGATATTTTTATTTCTCCATATTGTTTCATTTAGGCAGCCTGCGGCTCTGTTTGCTCTATTCACTTGATCTTCCACTTCGATTTCGAGCTTTTCATAGCTAGATAATGTGATGCCTAGATATTTAAACTCCATCACTTGTTCTATTATCTGATCTTTCAGCTCCAATTTACATCTTAGTAAATTTGCTGTTGTAATAATGCGTTTTGTCTTTGTTGAGGAAATTAACATGTTCAATTTTCTAGCGGTTTCAATATTAAATTGGTGCAGCATACGTTTTAAATCATCTTCACTTTGAGAGAGTAGTATTGCGTCGTCTGCATAGCAGATTATTTTAAGTTGTTTTTCTCCCATTTGATATCCTTTTTTTTTGTTCTTACTTTTTTTAATATTCATCCATAATCAGGTTGAACAATAGAGGACTCAGGGAATCTCCCTGTCTTATCCCATTGCCAGCTTCAATAGGGTCGGTTAGTTCTTCTTCTACTTTTACTTTTATTATGTTGTTTTGGTGGATATTTTCAATCGTTTTGATTAGTCCTAGAGGTATCTCCGTTACATATAGTTTTCTAGAATGGCGATTTAGAAAATTACAGAGGAAATAGAAACATAGATAGCATTTAACTTTCTGGTTACTTCTTCAAATGGTCTTACTAAACCGATAAGTTTTTCAACAATCATCCACTCTTCAGAAGCCAGTTGAGGAATTTTATTATTTGCCGAAGCATACAGACGTGACTCTTTGAGTTGAAAAATACGCTCCAATATATAAAAAGTACTGTTCTACATAGTAGCACATTCTTGGATAATCTTAAGAGGTTTTTGTTTAAGCCTTTTTTGGTCAACTCATCTTGGACAGCAGTCTAATGATAAAAATGAGTTGCCATCTTTTTGCATTTTGTTATGGCAGTCACGACAGATTCTTGAGCCTTCATTCCTGCTTTTAACATGTTTTGAATCTTGTGAGAAGCACAGTCAATATGTTCAACATTTAATAATTTAACAACTTCTTTCATATTAGCACCTGGATCGCGAACTACACATTTCATTTTTTCTTTGGGTATTTCCGAAAAAGACAACATGTCTTTAAGTTTGTGAGCAATATTTTCTGTAAAATTGCTGAATTACTAAATTTATCTGAACTTATCTAACTACACACCCCGCGCAAATGAGACTGCTGGCAGTGCCGGAGACAATTAAAATTGCCAAATTAAAAAAAAACTGAATATTCTCATCCGCGAAAGTCGGTAGCATATATTCGCATTCACGAATGTTCAAAAATGACATGGAACAATTGAGCAGGTACATAGAGTTGCCAAAGTAGCAAGAGATGCGATTGAAAAGAAAGAATACTGCACTGCAGCCTTTTTGGATGTCTCACAAGCATTTGATAAAGTATGGCATGAGGGGCTACTATCTAAAATAAAACTCACTTTCCTCATCCTCTGTATGCTCTTTTGAGATCCTATCTTACCAATCGATATTTCCAGGTCAGATGCAATGAAGCAGTATCAAACATATCTCCAATTCTATCGGGAGTACCTCAGGGTAGTATATTGGGACCAACTTTATACTTACTCTATACGGCAGATATTCCCACAACAGTAAAAAGCACTATCGCTACCTATGCAGATGATACTGTGATAATGGCTTCTAGCTCGGTTCCTGTTACAGCCTGTCAAAACTTACAAATTCATTTAAATAAACTAGAGAAATGGCTAAAACTGTGGCGAATTAAAGTAAATGGCAGCAAATCAGCACACATAACATTTACTTTACGCAAAGAGAGTGTACCATCTGTGTGCATAAACAATGCCATAATACCCAAAAAAAAGTGATGTTAAATACTTGGGAATACATTTTGACAGCCGACTAAATTGGGGAAAGCACATCTGGACAAAGCGACTGCAACTAGGATTAATATACAGGAAAATGTATTGGTTCATGAATAAAAAATCCAATTTAAGTCTACATAATAAACTATTACTGTATAAATGTGTTCTAAAGCCAGTTTGGACCTACGGTATACAGATATGGGGTACAGCATCTAATTCTCACTTACTGAAACTTCAACGTTTCCAATCTAAAGTTTTGAGACATATTACCAATGCACCGTGGTACGTGCCCAATTATGTTATACACCGAGATCTTCAGATCCAAAATATTAAAGACACCGTTGTCTCACTCAGTGGCACTTACAAAAATAGACTACTAAACCATCCAAATACACTTGCCCAAGACCTACTTAAGCGACCAAGGAGAGGAAGACTAAAACGACGTGATCCTCTAGACCTCTCTATACCTTTATATACATAAACGTATAATATATCATTTTATAGCTACAACTTATACTACAAATACCTACAAACTTATAATTGTGTGTGTTGTTTTAATTTTAAATATTGCTATTTTTTTTAATATGTTAATAAAATGTCTTTGTAAATTGTTATTTATATTTCAAATATTTATATATATTAGAAATTTATCTTAAGGATTTCTGTCACTGGACTGATCTCCCCTATGTTAATTACTTGATAAACATATTGATTATTGTTTTTTTTTATTTGTAGAAACAGATTTCAATAAATAAAGGATGTAAAAAAAAAAAAATTTTCTTCGTTATGGCGTATAGTAATATCCTATGAGAAAAATACATTTATGTTCACAAAATAATTTAATAATAAGTAGCACTTTTTAAGTATATAAACATTTACAATAACTCAGTAAAGTTTTGTTTAAGTTAAGTGACAAATTTTTTGTAACAAGAGTGTTGTAAACAAAGACTACTTTGCGTTCCGACTAGAGTAATAGGAGTAAGGGTAACCGAATGAAGGCTCAGTAGAGCTATCCAAAAAATCCAACACCGTTTCAAAATAGAGCGTTCTCTACGCAAAAGAATGACACATCTCTGGATCGACTAGATTAAATTGGCTCTTACTTTTTGTAAGCTAGGGCACAACTTTACAATAATACCAGTTATCGTATTGTCACTACAAAATTATCCAAAACAAAGTAGCTAATGACCACGGATGTCAAACTTTTTCTTATGTCGCTTTTTATTGTTATTTCTGGAGTTATTTATTTGAAATATAATTATATTAGGGTGGTAGTTTATTCGTTTGACTTCTCAAAATATTCTCAGCCATCTTTATTCCTCCGAAGATGTTTCTGAGCAACTTTCTTTCCCAGATCTCTACTTTCTTTTTTTCCTGCTAGTTTATCATCCACGTTTCACTAGCATACATCACTGTGGGTCTGATTACTGTCTCGTAGACTCGCAGTTTAGTTGTTCTTGACACATTTATTGCTCTGCTCCTTTTATTTTAATATATTTGTTATTTGTTATGTTTCATCTCATTACCATATATTGCGTTTTTGTTTATTTTATTATAAATACATATCTTTTAGCTTCTTCTTAAAATTTCTGGAAAACCTTTTCTAAATGATTTTTTTGTTCTCGCTAGTATCACCACATCATTCGCGTACGCTATGCACTATTCTCTGCCATTGAAAATAGTTCTGTTTGTGCTCATATTTGATCTTCTTACGATTTGTTCTAATACTGGGTTGAATAAATTCCTTGATAATGGATCCCCTTGTTTTAAATCTCTATTCACTGTGTACTGGCTTGAAAAGCTTCCTTCCATTGTTACCCTATTCATCGTGTTCCTAAGCGTCATTCTCACTAGCCTTATAAGCTGTTCTGGTGTCTCTAAAACGCGTTTCTGTTAACGAGTTTGAAATGTGGACATTTAGAAGATTGGTAAGGATTCAATGGGTAGATAGAGTTACGAATACAGAAATGCTAAGGAAAATAGGGAGAGAGGGAAATTGCAATATCTCGTTCATGCGATGAGAGGCGAAGATACAACATCATGAGACTCATAATTCAACGAAAAATAGAGGGTAGGAGAAACGTAGGAAGAAGACGCTTTTCCTGGTAGAAGAACGTAAGAGAGTGGTTTAATTGCAGCTCAAGGTAATTGTTTACAGCAGCTGCCTCGAAGGTCAGAATAGCCATGATTATTGCCAACCCGTTTTCATTTAATTCCTTATGTAAACTTCGCCCCCTGTTATTCTTCTATATATTTCCTCTTTTCCGACTTTTGCATTCATGTCTCCAATGATTATCTTTATCTTTATCGTATGTCTGTATATTCCCTATTAGGGAGCTTAGCTTTTTGTAGAACTTTCTTTTGGTTTCTAAAACTTTATCTTCAGTGGGCGCATCTACAGTAATAATGCTAATCTTCCTATACTTTCCTATTACTCTCAACGTTGATTGAATAACCCAAATTTTCGGTAACATATTCTGTCTGATATTGATTGAAAATCTACATTCTCCGACACCATGAATCCCACTCCGAAATATCTCTTGGTCCCCCCACTCTTGAACAGTGTGCTCTTTCCTATTTTTATCATTTCATTTCCCAGTTGTTTCGTTTCTTACAGGGCAAGGATATCTATTGTATATTTTTCGATAATTTGTTCTAAGTTTCTTATAGCTCCTTGCTCATAAGTACCTCTCACATTCCAAGTCCCAATTTTTATTATATTCTTGGACTGTTGCCTTTCTTTTACGTTTATTTTCCCGTTTTCCATGGTCGTATTTCTTTGCCTTGCCGTTTCGGTATTATATCGTCCCGGTTGTTTTTCTTTTACTAGTTTTTGACAATTTTTCTTTGGTATTTTCTTTTAGCTGTTGTTTTTCTTCATTCCATATCCATTCTTTCCCATTCACGAACAATTTCTTAGAGCATATTCTTGTCTGTTTTCCTTTACTTTCTTCTTTCTTTGCTATTTAGACTATTTCTTTCTGTATTTCTTTTTCTTTTGCTGTCAGATTATTATTTATGTAGATGCGATCTTTATGATACTTCAACTTATTTTTCCCATTTAGTATTTTAATTTTATCCGTAGAAGTTTCTGTGTCTATGGCATATACTGTTTCCCCTATTTTTGTTGCATTCCTCAGTTTTATTTGCGCCTGGAGTTCTTGTGATATGAATGTTGCCATGCTTTTTTTTTAGTTTTTTATCATCATTTGTATCTGTTTTTAAACCCGATATAATTAAACTTTTCTTTTTACTTGTTTTTTTCAGTTGTTTCATTCTGTCTTGTAATTGTTTTAAGTCGTTTTTTAATTTTCTGTTTTCCTCCTTTAACTCTTGTAGTTGTTTATTATTTCCCATCTGTACTTTACTTTTGCTTTATTTCTTCATCATTTCTTCATTTTTTGTTATTAGTTGTTGCATTCTTTTGATCATGATATCAATAACAAATATTATTTATTATTTTAATTTAATTTAATTCTATTCTAACTTTCTAAGGCCGGATCTGGATTTTTGTAATAAAATTATGTGGCTTTTATTTTGATGTTTAATTTCTTGTCAGCACTAATTACTTTCTTATCTGCTAAAAAACCAAAAAACGCTTAAAACATTCGCCAAAACCAGTTTTTTATTCTTTTACACAATTATTTTATTTACTCAAAACTTGTTAAAATTATTAAAATATAATATATTAAAATATATATAAAAAAATATATAAAATCTTACTTCACCTGTATGAACTTAACTTTGTACACTTATTTTTGAACTCTGTTGAATTTTCTAACTTGTAATTCCCCAATTAGGTATTTGAAGTTTATTACGAAGTGAAAATCAACGAAACTACTGTTCTCGCTTGCAGGACCGTCTCCATAAAAAGTTATTAACAATATTTAAAAACAGCTATTTTGTTATTCTTTGCAATAACTTTTTTGTTTATACTCTGATTTGAATTTAGCATATCTCATTCTGTGTATCTTTTTTTCTGAAAAAGTTTTCTGTCGACGTCAAATCTCGAAATACAAAATTTTTAAGTTATGGACAAAATCTTGAATTTGAGGTTTTGATTATATGTTAGTTTTGATAAAAAAGGCTTATTTTTTAATAACTTGATTGGTCTATAGGCAATTGGCTGAAGTACCACCTGTTATGATAACAAACAGCATCCAAAATTAAAAAATCATTGTGCGTTTTTTAAGTGTAATCTTCTCCTATATCTTCCCCTTAATATATTTCAGTATTCAAATTATGCACATTAATTAATTATATATTATATTTTACTTGTTTGAGATTATTTATAAAATCTCCCGATTTCTTTATTATTTCTATTGAAAAAATATGATATATATTTGGGAGGATATTATTGCTATAATATGACGGCAATATGTCATATATCATCCGGTGATACTAAAATAACAAAAAATATTACAGATAATTTTATGGAGCTTTAAATTTGGTCATACGGTTTAAAATCTATAGTATTTAATTGCGAAAAATGTATTCGAGGCAAGTTGAAATAGAAATAATAGTATATTACTTTATAAGGCGGAGAAGCATGACTTTTCTTGACGTGCCCGATATTACGCGCCGAACGAAGTGAGGCGCGTAATAGAGGGCAAGTCATATAGGGCAAGTTATATATAGGCCACGTGATTTCTCTCACTGAAAGTGATACCCAGATGAAGTTCCTGAGGAAAAAACAAAGTGCTTTGTTTTTCCTTGGGTGGATGATATATCCCTTGCGACAAAAGAGGATATCCTTAAAGTTTTACCAGCTCCACATGTTAGTAGAGGAATGCATAATTTCAATATTAAGTTTCCGCAAGATATACAACATAAATTAAGATAAACTGTACAATTTTTGCATTTAAATAAAGTACTTTCTCATTTTTTGGTGTGTCATTAGACAGTTCTGAAGTTATTTTGTTTTCAAAATTATAGAAATTAAAAAAAAAATTAAAAACTGTGTTTAGAAAAGCCTAGTAAATAAGTGCACTTACCCGTAATTCAACGCAAGGAAACTATATAAAACTATGCCCGGGAGACGCACTTGCCCCAAACTGACGGGGCAAGTGCGCTACTGCGATATGTAAGAGAAAAAAAGTATAATTAATAATCGTGAAAAGCCACAAATTTGGAATCTTTCCTAAATAAAGATCATTGTCAAAGTGCTTGGTGCACTTATTCTCGATTTGGCAGAAATAACCCAATTAAAGCATTGCTACAATTAAAACCAAATATGAATAAAAGGGGGCGCACTTCCCCCACCTTATACTATTGGTAATACATAAATACTACTATAAGATTATTTATGTACAAATAATTAATTTACAGACCATAATTAACATTCATTACAAATTTTTGATTTTATTACTGCAGAGTTATAAATTTTTTCAATGGTGTAAATCTTATGATGGTGATATAATAACTGCACGAAGCAAATAATAATTCATAACTTTTTTTTATTTAACTATATTTAAGTTTACGGGAAATCCATGATCTCTAAATTGGAGTGGGCTATTTCTTACCTGCTTTAAATTCGCGAGCACTTTATTCCATCGAGCAAAAAGACAAAAGAGGAATGTAAATGTAGTGGGGGCAAATATATTGTTAGACAGGAAGTGCGATCTTTAGAGGCCACATTAAACAAGGAAAGAGAGTCTCTCTCCTTGTTTGACATCAAATTTAGTTGGGGTATGTTATTGTTTGTCCCAGAGATATGTAGTTTCTCCCAAATGTCACATGAAATCTTATTTATATTGAAGTTTTTTAACAATTGTGTCGCATTTTAGACTATTATCGTTAATAATTAATTAAAACTTTCTTATCTAAGACACATTCTAAAAAATATTATATAACTACTGTTGATAAATGTCGGAAAATTTAAATTTGGCGCATTCACATTTCCGGATATGTCCGTCATCAGAGGGCACTTTTTTGGTCTCCTGTTCATTGCAGGCCATTCACGTTCCGACTTGTGGTACGACTAGTGGTCCAACTTCTGCAGTTGGATCTGAAATCGGACCGTGAGTGGGCTAGTTGGATTAGTTGGACAACTAGTGGTACGAGTCGGAACATCTAGTGGGACGACTTGAAGATCCGACTTCCGAGTGGCGACGAAGTCGGAGCGTGAATGGTAAAGTTGGAAGTCAGATCACAGGTTGGATCGAAAATTTCCTCAGTCAGTTGACCTTCGGCACCTGTTACATATAAGATTTCTATGAAATATTTTACGCAAAGATCTCTAGTTCGCGAATATTTAATAGAAAATAAACTTTCAATTGCACGAAAATTACCTTTTTGTTAGGGCAAATCATTTTCCTTTCTGTAGAACTATTTCGGACATTCCCATACAGGTAAATTTCCGATACTCCGGATTGGCTACGGAAGAATTATCAACAGACAATGAAAATTAAATCACAGTTGTAGCAAAAGATCCCTAGTTCGCAAAAAAATAATAGAAAACATCTTTCAATTGCACGAAAAATTATTCCTATTTAAAATATACGACACACACACAACAAAATAAATCAGCTTCAGTTTAAAACAAATAAAATATAGATTTTATACCTACACAAATCTTTAAAAACTATAATTTTTTCCTACATCTTAAAAAGTCATAAAAATCACGAGTTGAAAAAATTAATTAGTTCAGCCCTAGAGACAAATAACTAGAGAAACGAAACCTAATTTTTAAACATACAAATCATAACATATATAAGAATAACAAGCACAATGCTGTCATTTTCCTCCTCCTAATTATATTTTGCGTAGTGTTTATTCGATACATTTTTTGGTTAAGCGATGTACACCATCGTGAAACAACCTAGAACTGAAGTTGGACCGCTAGTTGGATAGAAAGTCGGAGCACGAGTGGAGACGAACATCCAACTAGTAGTCCTACTAAGTGGGACCACAAGTCGGAACGTGAATGTCTTAGGATTAGATTCCCTCTTTTTGCTCGATGCTTTTTTCATAGTAATGTACCCCTGGTATTGGTATATCATTTTTCTTGTACATTCTTCCTCACAAGGTTTTTGTAATCGTGTATAAAATTTATTCAAAAATAGTAGTAGAAAATTTGGCGAGTTTTAAAAACGATACAGTAAGTATTGCTTTATGTTATTGACTATGTTATCATTTAACTGATTTATTATAATTCATTATTCGAAAAGACAAGAGTAGAAAAACACGTTTACTTTTTTTAATTTCTATTATTCTAAGTTATAATTCAACGAAAAAAATGTTCATTTTAAAAACAGCGCTTTTTATTTTTGTCTACCTCATAAACTTGGTTTCGGGGTTCAATGGTCGTATTATCTGAAGTTTTAATAGCAGTATTTTTCAGAGTTGGGTTAAAAATACAAATACGATTAAACTAAAATATTTTTAGATGACGAATTTAAACAAAAACTGAAATAAACGAATATAAGTTGATAAACAATAATTTATTTAAGTGATAGTGGATCAAGCCCATATAATGATGAATATTTATTTTATAAATAAAACTTTTAAAGTCCAATGTTCTTATATATTTATTAATAAAACTCACACCAACAGTTTCTTTAGAATTGAAAATTAAATTTTGATCATTTATTTGATCCTTACTAGTCCAAAAAGCTGTAGGGGAGAGTGTTGTACCTTTGGGCAAATTTCATGTCGTTTGGCCCAAATGTTTAAAAATTGCTTTATAGCGACCGTTGAAACATGCAGAAGTAGATACAACCTTTATCTATAAATGACAAAGTATAGGTCTATGGATTCGTTTCAGTTACCTTTTAAAACATTTTTTTTTGACAGGTCGTCCAAAGGTACGATACTGTGTTGTACCTTTGTCCACATTATGTACCTGTGGTCAGAGAACAAATTACCTTTGATTAAGAAGAAACAACACAAACAAACAGAATCTTATTCATTACATGAATTATAAGATAATAAACATGATTACTTTATATCGTATGTATCAAATTTAACATTAAAGGACATCATATTTTGTTGGCGTTATGATGTTCGTACCAAATCTGGCGAAGGCAGTTTTTTTATTATGTCACCTTCGGAGACATAAGAGACTTCCTCATCTAAATAGACAAATTTATTGTTTCCAATAATTGTTTTTAAATATTTGACCATGCATTCGTCATCTGAAATCTCAACTATTTTGGCAACATAATGTGCAATATTCTTTTTACTGGCCAATTTTACGAGAACAAAATCACCTTCTTTTAACTTAGAAGAGCTCAGTATTTCTTCACTTTCCTGTTGCTCTAATAAATAATTTTTATTTTCATTTGGCAGAAAAGTCCTCGTTATTTGAATCCTTTATTATATTTTTCATCTCTTCATCAGATTCATCTGAACTATCGTAGAGAACCTTCCTTTTGACTGACTTTGGTTTTTTCACCTTACTTTGCAATAGTTCTTTTTGTCTGCCAAAATTCTTGTTTTACCACGCTTTCTTCCCTTTTGAGAACTTTTTCGAGCTACGGCTTTGGGGAATGGGCGCATTACAAATGGGCTTTTGAAGTCAGCGTTATTTGTCTTGTTGTCATTAGACTACAGTGAAAGTGCCGGTGTCAAGGTTGATATTGATGGATTTTCGGATAGTTGAAGGCTTGATGAACAAAATGCCGTATTTGGATTCTTTTCTGATTCTGGATTTGGGCGATCTGTTACATAGGACGACAAATATTCGTGGTCGCCAAATATATTTTCATTAACAGGCCATATCCCTGTTTTTTCAAATCCTTTGACAATGTTTGCAGGGGTAAATTCTTATGGAAATGCCTTGCCTACATGTTCAGCTACGTCATACAAGCTTATAGGACGTCCAGGATGGGTCATCATACAATCATTAGCTATGGTGTTGTAGTAGGTTTTGTATGGTCCAAAAATAGTCCTGTCAAGAGATTGAGTTCTGTGCGAGGTGTGCGGTGGCAACGTTAATACCACAATATTATTTTCCTTCGACAAATCAATCACGGAAACTGCAATATGGGACTCGTGATCATCGAGTATTAGTAGTAGTTTTTTTATCTCCCGGCTTAACATGGGCTATAAAATGCTGCAGGTAGTTTAAAAAAACTTTTTTTGACCATACTGATATATTTGCGCCTCCACATGAACTCGATGGTGATTCATGTAACATGTGGTCCTTGAAAAACACGCGAGGAAACATCAACATGGGTGGCACATGGTTACCGATGGCATTCACCGCAACAATCACAGTTACATTGATCCCTCTTTCTCCGAATATTATACTACTCAGTTGCTTTACACTTTTTAAGGCTATTATCTTAGGTGGGACATGGACTGAAGAATTCCCGGTTTTAACTAAATTATAAATACTAGCAGGGGAAAACTTATAGCGTGACATTACTGTTTTAAGATTGTTAAAAAAAGCTTGGATATTTTCTTTGTTAAAACTGGTTGACCTTGCCAGGCTTGTAGTCTCAGGTTTCCTTAACGACAATGATGGATGCCGATTCATGAAGTGTCTTAGCCATTCTTTGATTGCAGTTGCATTTGAAGTCCAATTGTCTGGTATTTTTATCTTGTTTTCATTTCTTGCATCTTTTTTTGTGAGTCCATAATGAAGCGACGCTGACTGTGTCAAGTACTGCTCCAACTGTGATTGTTGTTCAAGTGAAAACACTTTTTTAACATCGTTGTTTGCGTTATATTCGAATGTAGGATGTTCGGAGTTTACATGAATTCGAATATGATTAGATAAGGTTGATCGACAAATATTATATTATTTGGCAGCTTGTCGAACTGGAACTTATTTTTGAGGACGTCTTCGATAGCTTTCTGCAAAGCACCTACATCCACTTTGTCTCTTTTTATTCCATATTTGCTTCGTGGCATTTTTTCTGTAAAGAAGTTTGGTGTCAGTTTACTTGTTATTTAAGTTCAATTTTGTAAAGTTTATTAGCCGAATACAGTGAGGATAATAAATTACATGAGCGATAAAAATTGCCTTATTGCCGCGGTGTGTATTAAAGCAAAGAGACCACTGAGCTTCCTCTAATTTGAAAATTATTTATTGCCTATGCATTAAAAACACACGTCAGTGCCGATTTCGCCTTACTTTAGTGTCTACTTTTAGTGAAATTACAGATAAATTAGAAAAAGCAAAATGTTTTGTCTTGTTGTACCTTTCGCCAATGCCAGTTGTACCTCTGGTCAGGCCAAAGGTACAACAAACGTAATATCCCAAGGTACAACAATGTTTACGACTACCAAAACACATTCACTTTTTAAGGTTATGTAAACTTTATGGATTGGTGAACAAAAGTTTAAAATAGCAAACATAGTACATTTCTTAACTTGGAAATTATAGATAAAACCAGCCACAACTTTGTTACACACCGACTCTTTATAGCAAAGCTGCATGCCACGTTTTCTGCATTTTTAAAATTAAAATAATTTTTTTGAAATTGAAAAAAGTAATTTTATTATTTATTTATTTATTATTTGTTTTATAGATTTTTTATAAATTTTAATAAACTTGGAAAAGTTTACGTTGTATTAAAAGCACTCCTTCGTCTCTTAAATTTATTCTTTCAACTGTTTACTGTGTCTGCGAACCATAAACCGCAATTTCGTTTCGTGGCGCTACGTCCATAACGCTCACCTCAGCATTTTACTTTGGGGAAAAAATAATACGATGTCAGCATAGAAGCTTCGGTATGAAATGATCTTAACACTTATCTTTCAATATGTCGGTCCATACATTAAGTTTCTGTGATGATTGAGAATGAGCTTCTTGAAGTCAATGTGGACTTTCTTTGGACTAATATAGACAATTGTCCCAATTTACAGTACTGTTAAGATAAAAATTTATTTCATACGAGTACAAAATATCTGTAGTATAAAATTTTTATCTTTATTACAAATTGGTTGCATTGATTTGCAGAATTATTTTTTCGTGGAAATTCTTTATAATAGTCTATTGTTAAATCGAAAAACTACGAACTAAATTATTACTACGAACTTTTAGTCCTCAAAACTTTTTACATGGTACACATTTCTCTAAAAGCTGCACATAAATAAAAAGTTCGAACCTATTTCGATAATCTACTATTAAAAAAATTTAGAAAACTTTCTTTTTCATTGAGGTAACAAGTACTAAGTAAATAGCTTTTCGCCTTTGTATAATCACAAGCACACAGCAAGTGAGTACGTGTTGACATTATCCGTCGAATGTCGACAAGCTTCACCCTAGCTGGTATCAAGTTGTCGTTACTGCTACTCTCGCTTCCGTTTTGGCGACCTTATCATTTTGAAGATCTATGTTCGACCTATTTTCTATTAATTGTTTATATAGTTTTCTATAATCCTTGATTTTTTTATCACCAGATCTCTTTATTCTCAAATTTCTTTCCTGGGGTTTTTTAAGCATTTCAAGAGCAGTATCTTCAATAATAGGCCACATTTCTCCAAAGTGTATTAGGTTTCTCTTTCATATTACTATTTTTTATAATTTTTAAATAGACCTTTGTCATCTTTTAACATCCACTACTTGATTTTTTGTGGTCCTCTCGGATATTTTAATTTAGTTTCGCTTTTTACTTTAATGTCCAGCATAAGCAACTTATGTTGTGGACTCAACAAAAATACTATTGAATTTCCAGAGTTTATGTCTACCCACGCAAAAGACTTGCAACCCGCCTAAGTGCAATCCGTTACAGAAGTCAGACTTCACTCTCAGTGTGAATGAAGTGGTGACAATAGAGGGTTTAAATAAGGGCTTGTTTATAGTTTGTCGAGCGGCATTTGGAATGGTTTTAACTCAAAGTTCAAGCTGTAATTGAGGCTCTTATTACCTGGTACTTTGAAAAGTCCAATAAAGTTAGTTATATAATAGTTGAGAAGAATTATTGTGATTGGCTGTAGACTTTGGATCGATTAGAAACGGAAGAAATTTTAATTGCGTATATTGCGATTTGGACAAAAATGTATAACGTAATTAACACATTATAATTATATGGTGTTTTAATTGAGCTGCATATATTTGCACAATAAACTTTTATATATATATATATATATATATATATATATATATATATATATATATATATATATATATATATATATTATAGAGTGATGGGTTCTTATATCGGTCTCAAAGTGGAGAAATAAAAGACAAGTTGATGGTCTACTTTAACTATTTTGAAGACGTTTTGCTTTCGTATTCTGAAAGCATCATCAGTTCATCTAAAAAGTACAATATGAGAACCACACAATAATTGAGAAGATGTTATAAGTGTTACCTTAAAAAGACATGTAGCAGTCAATGATATTATCAGATTTGTGAGCAAACTCAAGTAAATGGACATTATACGGTAATATTGTATAAACAATCAATTAACTAACAACATTTAGCAACTTATTAAAAAATTTAGCACAGCACAGAACATGTGGTCTAAAGTATATGTAATATTTTATTTTAATATTAAGCAGTGAAAAAGAACTAAGAATATCATAGATTCACTTCCAATTATTTGAAAATTATTCAAGCTTTGATTTTTACTTTAGGTAGCATTATTAAAGTGATTTGAATAAAAAATTTAAAAAATGTAGTGTAAATGAAGTTACCACTCAAAGCCTCACAGCTGCCGCCGGGAAAATGGCATTTATTGAAACAGACCGAGCCAAACCGCAAAAAGACGGCCAACCTTAGGTCAAAAATTTGACAGAACAGCAAGGTTGAAGTACCACTACAAATAATTGGGCGGTGTATTTAAAAAGTTCAAATGAGTTTGGATGACAACCCGCTTGTAAGAGACCAACCAATGGAAGGAATTGGTATTAATAACAGCAATTCCTCGCATTAACCAGTCTAGAACGAACGAACAGGCTAAATTCATTCAACCTCATATATAAATAATAAACGTCAACATTATGGCTGAATAATCCGCCACAGGTGATCAACGAAAAATAATTTCCACAGTCCAAAGTTCATCCACTTGGAACTGTAATTTGTAGAAGATTCTATGAATCAATTTTTACATTTGTTTTGATGTTTCGATGTCTAATCCGGAAATCGTTTTTTAAAATCGATTATTATAAAACAAGAAGTTTATTAATAAACAACTAATATAAAACATAGTAGGTTGGGATTCTTATGGTTTTCCAAGAACATTCTAAAAATAAAAATCATTGAAAAGATCTTGTTTGGTTTCAATTCGTTGGGATAGCTGGTATCAAATAATTAAATGTAAAAAAACCTAGCAGGATAAGAATGTTAAAATTGTCAAAGGGTAAACCTAACCTCATATTTTAGAGTACTGTTCAGCATCAAAAGATAAAAATTCAACAAATTGTAGCCTAAAAAATATACACATAACCCAAATATCCTATAAATCGTCAAAAATCGTTTTTTGGCCCTAACTCCCTTATTTTTTTACCAAAATAGATTTTTTTTAAACAATCGTAAAATAGTTTCGAAACACAATTCAGATTTCTGCTTTATAATCTGAGCCTTCTAAGAATTGCAAGGCAAACAGACGTTTATAAAAGATGTTAAAAGAGACATGGGGAATCTAAAATTTGCATTCCACGACATGTCTTTTACAACTAAGCAGAAATCCTTAGCGAATTGTGTTTCTCGTACTTCCACAGAGTATATCCGAATAAAATGAGAAAAGGCAGCAAATATTTGATTTCACGCAAACAAATCCTATGTATCTCTTGATACGTATTTCGACCTAATAGGTCTCGTCAGAAGAGCTATTCATAGGGTTTCTCAACGTGAAGATTTTTTTAATTACAGGTTTTTCGTGCTCTACAAAACTATTTAAACGAAAAAGTTGGCCTGAAATTCAAATTTATTTAAGCATTTAAAAATTTTAAATGCCTATAAAAAATAATCAAAAATATCAATTGCTCAAAAAAATATATAGGTACAATATATGATCACAAAAAAAATTATATTCCATAATTTTTTCAAAATTTTTTAAGTGTTACAAGTAAATTAAAATTCGAGATAACCGAGTTTTTCTGTTTATTTAGTTCCATTTTTAGTTAGAGATGCGCTACTCTTTTAAAAGGCGAAAATCTGCTTAAAATCCAAGGGTTTTCCGGATATTTTTAAATTTTATCAAAAACTAAACTCAAGGCCTTAAGTTGAACCGTAGATTTAATTGTGAATTACTTAAGCTAAGCAATATAAATAAAACGTTGAAAATTTGATAAATAAAAAGGTTTTTCCATTTATTTCCTTATTTTCCTCACATTTAAAGTCTATAATATATTTCATTTCAATATATAAATCAATTTGAGAAAAAGTAAAATATTTTTCGATTTTTCGCTAAATTGTTTTAGTTCCGAAGCAGTAGTATTCAATACTCAAAATAACTCAAAACTTAAGTTATATTCTGTAGCGTTGATGAAGTATCTGACAGTCATTTAAACTGATATGAACTAAAAACCATTCACTAACATTCCTTCTTTCCAAAAGTGTTTATTAGGTCATTTTCGCTATAAGCCTCTATTAGTGCTACAGTCTATGGTGATTTTTGTAAAACAATTTTATAAATTGTTTTAAATAAAAACAACCGAATACTTGTCTTACAGAAATCTTCTGAGTCCAAAGTGTTGTCAGCGTCCTCATGTAAATATCATAAGAAAAAAAATCATTGTATAGCGAGAACGTGAACTAGAGATTTGGTGCAAGCGCCGCATGCATTTTAACTGGACAAGCAGGTCGCTCACATGACATCTATAATTTACAATTACACGAATGTGAACAGACATGGCAAGTATACGCAAATAGTCTTAAAAACCTTAACAACTGAATCAGTGGTGTGAGAGTCAATATAGTTGGAGGTCGACAAAAAAATCTCGTTGCTTCCGCAGCTTTTGTTGTGATAAGCTCTGCTTATTTAATTAAAATAAAAAGGGAGAAGATGGTGGATGGTATCATTAAATAAAAGTCGAAAGAGGAAACTACCTGTATTTAAAATTAACTAAAACCACATTGTAGATACAGAAAATGAAATATATATATATATATATATATATATATATATATATATATATATATATACAGATATAAATCTGTTTTGTGGATCCAGCGCCACCCATATCTTGCAGGATCTCAAACAAAAACCTTTTACCACGTAGCTATTAGCGAATCTGTTTTTTTTCTTCAGTTTATTTATAGTGCACTAAAAAGTTATGTTATCTTTTTTAGATTTTTATGTTCTTCATGTTTGGTCATCCAAATGACCGGCTCATTTTTATAAAAATCAAGAAACTGCAACACAACGTCATTTGCTCACTCGCATTATCGCACTATCTTTTTCTTGCTCTGCCAATACTTCTTTATCCATTTGGTGACTTATCTCGTACTATTCGTACTATCCATTCCTCTGCCATTCTACTAATGTATTTATATTTATATTCCATGCTCTTCTTATGGTTTCGCTTCTCTCCCTATCAAACAGACTTTTGTCTCGTAGTCGTCTCGTTTGTAGTCGTCTCGTTTTATTAGATGTGTTCGGTCTTGTCTCCGCTGTGTCTGTTAATATACGTCTAATTGCTGCTTTATAGATTCTTTTTTTTTGTGTCTTGTCTTAGGTGTTTGTTCTTCCAGATTGTGTTATTAAGAGATCCTGCTGCTTTACTTGTTTTTAATCTTTGTTGCCGTACTTCTTCTTGCCGTATTTCCGTAAATAGTTATATCTATTCCCATATATCTAAACTTTGCTTCCAACCTTATTATTTTCCGATCAATTTCGATGTTACATTGTAGTAGGTATTTTGATTTTATATTGTATTGTATTGTATTGTATTGTATTATCATATTGTATTCTCATATTGTCATATTGTATTTCTTGGCTGCCATTTCTGCCAGGGTATACTTTTATAGAAAAAAAATATCAAAAAATCACTGGAAATAAAATATTAGAAAACGATAACATCGAGGAAAGCTAGGAAAAACTCGTTAATAACATAATTAACAACACAATCACTTGGAGAGAGGAAAGTAACGAACACTAACATATCAAAAAAGAAAACACAATGGTTTAGAGAGGAAGTGAAGACAAAATGTGAAGAAAGGAAGCAAGCCTTTTTGCACTACAGAGCAGTTCTGTTATAGACACGACTGTACACAACTCATCATTAGATGAGTTGTTAGAATGTTAGAATAAGTGAACATCAATCTTATATTAAAAATAGAGAATTTGATAGATCTCAAATATGTAAACACGCATGGGATAATGAACATAGGGTTCAATGGAATAATTCAAATGTAGTCCTAAAAGAAACGGATGGTAAAAAAAGAAAAAATCAAAGAAGCGGGTCTAATTATGCTAAATGAGGCCAATTTTGTCGCAAATTCCTCGGCAGAATGTAGTAGGATCTGGTTACCAATATTGAAAGAGGAAGTTTTTAATAAGAAAATACCAGTATTAGTAAGTCAGTAACATATAGAGGATACATCATTTATGTTTTTTAAATAACGAAACATATAAAATCAGAATTTTGGTGTTTATTGAAGGTAAACTAAATGCACGAACAAATACTTATAAAGTCGGGATATTATTATAAGGTTTTTTTCCTGGTTTTTCCCTCATAATTTACTATGGAATCACTAACAGGAGAATTTTACTGTCATCATGTCATGTGTTTGTCTTTTTAAAGACGAATTACATGCTATGATTTTTTTCTGACGGATATTCTCAAGTTAAAGTTGATTTCATGTAATTTAATGAACTATCTTATAAGTAAAGACGTCCCAGGAGCGCAACTCAATAATATTGGCAATATCATTTGAAAGTCGTCTACTTTAAAGTGCATAATGTATGTCTGAATTGTCAATATAAATAAGTCAGATAAAATTAAATTATTAGAAGAATTTTTCACTATGTAACAAAAAACAAAATTTGTTTAATTTACTGTTTGTATTTTGAGAACCATTTCCGAAGTGGAAATTAAAACGTCAATAAACGTATTTTTATCTTTAATTGTGGCTTATTCCCAGTTAAATAGAAATTAATTTAAAATGCCACAAGAAAATAGCTTCAGAACAATAGCTTTAGAATCTATGGAAATTAAAAAAATTAAAAACACAGATATAATTCTGATTGACCAACATGAGACAAACAGTTCTCCCTTTATTAACCTATTTCATTAAACTTTGATCAAATAAAAGGCAGGCAGATATCGAGCACAGTTTTATTAATTTAATCTTGCCCAAGTACTTTCGTTCCCTAGAGCATCTTCAGGGGCATTTCGTCAGTTGTGGTCTATCCAACAAGAATAAAATGTTATAAACTTGAAATTAAACATCACACTACACTACACACATCCGTTAACTCCCGGATAAACACTTTAAAATTTTTAAAAATAGGCGAAACTACATTATGTATGGAAACCGGAGAAGTACTTGGGCACGATTAAATTAATAAAACTGTGCTCGATATCTGCCTTTTATTTGATCAAAGTTAATTTATTCGAGCATTCAACCTTATATCAATATATTTCATTAAAGACTATAAAGTATAAACGCATGCCTAAAATAGATCACTTGAGAAAGGCAATCAGCCAAAACAGCTGTAGCGATAATATTTTATAATAAATTTTGTGGATGTTTTGAAAACAAAGTTTTCAGTGTTTTATTGTTACAATTCGTAATACGTGTGCAAACAAACAGTGGATAGATTATACGTGATACCAATAAATTGATAAAAATATGCTCTTATTTAAGTGGTGGCTAGTGAACATAACTTAAGTGTTTTCAATTTTATTTTAAATATAAAAAATATAAGAATCTCTTGGTACAATTTCGACTATTTTACTAAAGAAAAAAATCGTAATCCCATTGTGCTAACAAATTCTTTAAGCTACAGGGATGGGAAAGACAAAATTAAAAAGATTGCAATGATGTGTACAGAACGAACAAGCCGTGATACCAAAAGAGAAGCTTTATCTCTGGATTTAACGGAGACAAGTAAATTTGTTATTAGAAATGTAATTGATGAAGTAGTAACTGTAAAGGCACATCTTACTCTGAACTTAATCTTATCTAAAATAAAAAAAAATAATTGTCGGCAGGAAAAAGAAAATTACTGGACAGCTTGGTGTGAAAATGAATTATTGTGCATAAGAGAATAGAATTTTCTAGAAAATATCAACAATTTAAAACAGGAGATATTGATAAATATGATGTTTCAAATAAATATTTTATGGGGAATCTAAACCAGCTGCTATCGTGACATCGTGATACAGGTCTGTAGCTAAAATGACTAAAGTAAAATTTGTGCGGAATATTCAGGAAACTTCCGTTATTGTTATTGATTATGGAGCATATCATTGAAAATAAATGCAAAATAATACCAACTAGGTACTTTATAAAGAAAAAAAATGAACTCGTTAGGGAAAAAATATTAAACTTCCATTTGACGTGATAAAATGTGAATTAATACTTTTGTGTGAACAAAATTATCGACAGAAACAATATACTGTCGATAATAGAGTTCAAAATGCAGTCATCAAATATTACGATTATCTTTTTAATTATTGCCAATTTAATCCTGTTGAGAATATTTACGACACTTATACTATTAGGACAATAGTGGACGTAATAGGTATAGTGATAATAGCGTCCAGATAACGTGCTCTGAAACATTTACAAAAGTCACTCCAGAGATATGAAATATTTTTTTTTATTTAAAGACAAAGTCGCATCCACCTAATGCGACGGAACTGTACAATTTTACAAGAATAGGTATATTACATGGTTACAAAAAAGATTTTTTCCTACCAAATAGTACTAAAATAAAAGTCAGCAATTTTATACAAAAAAAAAGTTAAATCTTATGGAACACATCGATAGCTTTTAAATAATCTATTAAGGTCTTTGAATAAATATTTTGAGCTAACACAACTGATAAATTATTTGAATCTATATTATAGATTGTTGATATTTGAATTTGTCATATTCAAAGATATGTTTTACTGTTAAGGTTGAATTGCAGCGCTCATTTTGAAAAAAGATAAGAGTGTGTGAATTTGGAATGGTGACCGCACTTTAGTTAGACACTGCACTACGCGCACTTAGTCTGCTTCTTTATTTTCGGGGATACCCACATGAGAAGGAATCCATATGAAGTCAACTGTTTTTCCTTTTTCTTTTCTCTTTACATATGTAAAGTTCTGATTTGGACATTTTTTAAATTGGGTGTTTAGGATATATTCGTTGAATTGAAGTAATCGAACTCAGAGAATCACAAAGAATCCCCGCTTTGACGATATTGATATCATTAATAAATTTAATTGCTCGATAGAGAGCGAATAATTCGGCTGTGAATATGCTACAGTGGGGAGGTAGTTGAAATAAATGTTAACTTGAATTGATCACAAAAGCGGCACTAACTCCATTGCTAGATTTTGAAGCATCTGTAAATATTTTAGAGAAATTTTGATAAGTTTGGAGTATATTTGACAAAATAGTTTTTATTTCTGAGGGACGCATTTCCGACTTATTATATTTGCTCAAATATACATTACACTGTGGAATATTAATTGACCAAGGGATATGAAGATCGGTAATGTTTGGATCGAATATGGCCGGAAAATGAAAGTTTAATTTCTTGCAATATGTTCTATTTGTTTCATAGTATGTTTTTTAGTTTATCATTATAATTGAACCGTTCAATATATTTATCTGTAAAGGTGTTACTGTAAATAGGTTTTTCTGGATTGCAGTATACCGAGGATGAGTGTATTAATATCAGTTGCACTCGCCTGTGGTAAAGAGATGGCTCACCAAGTTCAGCGTATATGCTCTCGATATGCTAACGATAAACAGTCTTATTATTCAGCCTCATATTCCACTCATACAACGTTTTTAGAATCCTGTGTTTTATGGCAGTGTTAAGGGCATTTTTTAAGTAAAAAAATGTCGCGGTACATTATCTATTAGTTGTAAAGGATTCCATAATATCGCTTTCGAGTTCCAGAATGTTATCAGCCGTTGATCGATTTTGCCTAAATCCATTTTGTTTAGTAATCAGTAATCGATTTTGGTCCAATGTCCACATTAATCTACTGTTAACGATTTTTTCTAAAAGTTTGCACGTGGAACAATTATTAGAGATTGGCGTGTAGGATTCCGCACTATATCGTTATTAGGAATTAGTCCATATTGAAGAAAAATGCTGTTGCGTCCATATGAAATTAAATATGTCAAGTAAATGATATTTGGCTGAGTCCGGAAGATGTTTTAGAAATATGGTTGGGATATCATCGGGTCCAGGACAAGAATCTTTAAGGCTTGAATGTGTTGAATTAAGTTCTTGGCATGTAATGCGACTATTAATTACTACGTGAGGATTTTCATTATTAGAAAGAGTATAGGTATCAGATAATGAATTTGCAGAATCTGCACGTGGATTTTTGTCGTTTAAGAGGCTTTCGTAAAAATCCGCTAGAACATTTGTAATATATTCATATTTGAATACTATTTTATTTTGTACTTTCAAGTGTTTAATAAAAGTCCTCTGCGGAGTACCACAAATTTTTCAAATTTTTGCCAGAGTTCCTTGGAGTTAGTTGTGTTATTTATTTTCGATACAAACTTCTGCCATGAATTCTTTTTAGCTTGCGTTATAGTAAGCTGCGTTTTTGCCTTTAATTTTTTTAAATTTATTCTGTTTTCTGCTGTCTTGTGCTTCTTTTAATTATTAAAAGCAGACTTACTATTTTTTATGACATCTTCGCATTCTTTAGACCACCACGGTACTGTTTTTTTTTTGTTTTAGTTTTACCAATGTACAATATAGCATCTTCTGAAATTATGTTATTGAGTAATTTAATGGTCTCAATAATATCATTGGTTATTTGGGCCCTAGATATGTGACTATCAATATATTGAGAAAATGAATCCCAATCTGCGTTGTTAGTTTTTCACTTTGGACTAAATTCTAGATGTTTCTACACATGGTTGAGGTTCGTAATAACTATAGAAAATTGATCACTTCCATATGTAAAAGGCAATACTTCCCAGTCTAAACCAATGGTTAAGTTAGGATCACATAAAGGAAGATCGAGAACTGATGATTCACCTGTCGATATATTAAATCTAGTAGGGTTGCCATCATTAAAAAAGTTTAGATGAAAATCTGTAATAATGTTCTCTAAAATTTGGCTTCTTAAATTTGTATTTTGTGAGCACCAAATTGTATTGTGGCTATTTAGCTCACCTAAAATTAGTCGTGGTGTGGGTATCTGATCAAGAAGTTTGCGGAAGACTTCGTAACTTAATTGTATGTTAGGAGGCAAGTAAATATTACAGATGTAGAATTTTCTATGTAGTTTTGAAATCTGAATTGTTTTGGTAAGTATATATTGGAGAGAGTAAGGTTAGTTTCTTGTAGGCATATTATTTTTGGGGAGTATTCTGATTGAATGATTTGTAACATAGGTAAGCGATGGAATAGTCCATCAATATTCCACTGTAGTATAGCGTTAAAACTTATGCATCGAGGGAGGATAATTCACTGTCTGTAATATCGTTACCTAGGTAGTGTTGTTAGGTTATTTATTTTTAAGACGGGTGAAACGATGTTTCGTAGTTTTGTCGGATATGTATAGATAAAATATAGTTTACGGATTTATTAGACCAAGAAAATCGGATGTATATTCCTTAACAGTTTCTATAGCTGATTGACTGCCTTTGATATTTTCAATTAGCATCATGAGTTAATCATAGTTTAATAAAAGTGATGTGGAGTTTTCATTTATGAATAATATAAGAGAATCAGAGGTTGGTGTTGCGCGTTTGGGTTTTTTTGGTTTCTGGGTTTTGATTTTGTGAGATATGGGTGGGGAAGTAAATAATTGGGTATTTGTATTTAGATTTTCGATGGGGGAGATAACTTTTCGTCAATGCTTCTTTTCACAGATGAACAGGGTGAATCTTTCGTGATTTTCAGTGAAGCTTGTGGGTCCTTTTCTTTCGATGGATTTACAGTTGAAGTTTTAGTGGAAATGTTCTCATCGGCAATTGTAGTTACATATTTGCGTTTCACTAGGCGGTTGTAAAATTTCTGGAATAAAGGGAATTACAGATGGTTTTCGAGTAGGTGTAATATTTGGATCACCCACCCCATCTTGATGTAAATGGTTATCAATATCGATAGAAGACTGCGAATTTGGCGTTGAAGTAGGATTCGGTATAGTTGAATTTGTGGGCTTCAGTGGTTGATACTGTTGATGTTTGGACAATTGTTTGAAATATGGCCTAATTGCTTACATGTATAACAAGTTAGATTGTCTTGAGATATGAAAATTCTGTAAGAGGTAATTTTATAATTTATTTCAATAGAATCTGGGATGGTGATGATGGATGGTGATGGAAAGCTTAATATGTGGTTATACTCTGGTAGTGTAGCACCGATTTTTAAAAACGTTATTGACGTAAGGCTACATGTGACGACTTGGTCTTATTTAGTCTAAATCGCTAGTTAGGGTTCTATTTTATTTAGGTTTTCTGGTAAATTTTCTGATGCTTTTTAGTATTGCGGTGTTGTCTTCAAAAACAGCAACTTATGTGTAGCTGCTGGGTGGAAGGTCTGCAGTGTACATTATGAATAAAATAGGTCCTAGTATGATTTCTTGCAAGAAAACTAATTTGATAAGGGGCTAAGTATACTTATCGTGTTCTTTTCAAGCAAGTGTCTATCTGATAGGAAGAATTTTAAGAGTGGAAAAAAAAAAGGATGTGGCAGTTGCTCCTTTATCTTATTAAGTCGGCCTTATAAACGGCTTAATTGACATCTAGGAAGGCTGCTGATAGGTAGAAACTATTTTGCAGTGCGTAGGAGATTTTTTACTATTCTGTGGATCCGTCTCATGTTTAAACTTGAAGCCAAATTGGTGATCCCAAACAAATTTAGTTTTCTCTAAGATTTCTATTATAAATACCACTGGAAGCTTTTCGAATACCTTTGATAGAATCAGCAGCAAACTATACAATTTTAGGTTTTTTTTTAAGTACGAACTTTATACGGAACGAGAACATAACAGAGCGAGTCATTGAAAACAACAGAGGCTTACAATGTCTAAGACCCGCACTGGGAGTTCAAAAAATCATCAAAATTAAAGACGCCATCAATAAAGAAGAGAAGGACACTAAAATTGTTATAAATAAATAAATCGAATTTAAAAATTAACCGTCTGGAAACCACAACTTACTTGTTTATAATCAGCAGGTTCTAGCAATAAGATGTGTTGTTTATAGTAATTATTATTATTCTGTTTTAATTCACATTTAATACGAAAAAGTATAAGAAACTAGTGCAATACTTGAATATAAGAAATATTCAAGGTGTAGCGTTTACGCTACTGATTAACCCCTCACGAAAATTTTTGTGTTCCGCCAGCGATCGATTTTTAAATGGAACTTTTTCCCCACACGCGCAGTAGTCGCTTAAAAAGAGAAGATTGGTCGAGTCTGTACGAGAACGATCAGTTTTGGACAGAACTCGTTAACGCAGACACGCCAACCGGTGAAATTTTTTCACCTTCAAAGTGACGGAATTGGAGCCAGGAAAATAATTTGGGGAAGAATAAAATAGAAATATTAATAATAATAATTAATTTTTAAAATCAATATTAATCTAAGAGTTCCACATAAAAAGGAAGATTTTTTTTGGCGTGCTGCGACTCCATGTAAGTAAATAATTTCATACGTATTATCTCTTTATCATATAATCAAATTTATCATTGCAGTTTAGTATTTCTTTAGAGATTTATTTTTGAGTTTCGAAATGATTTAAATATAAAATTTCCTTGATTTACTTACAAAGAACATAAGGTCATTTTTTATATAGTTAAATTTAAATTCTGTTTTATTCCATATCTTATCAGTAAGTTTTTTGGTTCTTTTTTCTCTCACTTTTTTTTGGTGGAATATACAAGGTTTCTACAGACTTCTGTGTTCTGCGCGTGTTCATTTCATGGCGTAAGCCTGTAATGTCTACGAAATGAACTTCGAAAATTTTGACATTTTGGACCTCTAATTTTTTGATGTTTTGTTTTGGTGCAGTCAATCCATGCTGCTACAGCTATTGAATTGCATTTATTAAATTACATAACTCTTTTAGATTCCGTCACTTCACTTGAGAGTATTCTCTTGAGAATATTCCCTCAAGGAATAGTTACAGAATTTATTGAATAGTTAACAACTTGGTTATGGAGTTACCGATTTCTCGGAGCAGATAGACCAGTGCCTGGTTTGACTAAATTAGACTCCCCTGGGTTTGTCCTTACAGCCACAAACTGATGTAACCGTGCCAAGAGGAATTTTCCTATGGACTTATGGGGCTGTAAAGATAAGTTGTTTGACTGTGTATTTTTTTTGTTACTATCTATTTTGTTAACTTTTCATATGCATATGATCAAGTGACTACATTTTGATAAAATATAATTTTGATATTATTGGGAGAGGGAAAATACCTTTCATGTTTTATAAGGTTTTATTTTAATTAGGATTTCAAGAGTACTGACCAAACTCACTTTTTTTGATATAATATTTTTTTTAATAGAATACATTTTTGATATAATACAATTTTGATTTTGGGAAGGGAAATAAATTTTATGTGGTTTTTTTTAAACATTAAATAAAGAGTATTAAAGACTCACTTTTGGATGTAATATATTTAATATAAGTGTAACAGATTTATCACTTCTGATATCTTTACAATATTGTAATTTGTATCTCATTTTAGTAGAACTAATTTAAATTTAAATGACTACCTTGTAGTGTTAAGACTTTGGCTATGATACGGACTATTCTAGGTTTTTACTGATATTTTAAACTTTATTTGGCCAGTGGTGGTGACTATTCGCTTGTTGAGGGGCTATTAGGTCCTATTGTACCTTTACACACCCACTACCACTGTTATTTAGTTTTTGCATTATATGTAAATTGTTAAGACATATATATTGATTTACCCATTTTTATAAATATATATATTGTTACTATTTTGAGTTTTATTTCAGTTCTACTAACCAGTATATAATATAGCAAAACAAGATTAGTATTCAGTATTTTGTATTTCAGGTTATTATCTCCAGAATCATTTGTTTACAATCATTTGTTACTTCGATATCTCAACTATCGTTGAGTTGGCGCCCTTCTTTTTCTCTTCTTATTGTCCTTTTTCTATAAATTTATTCCCAGTGACCTTCTTTAGTTGTATCACATTTGATATTACCAGGTCTCATTTCGTTTATTGTCTCATTAGCTCAGTATCCTTGCTATCTGTTTATATTATCTGTTTATATTATTATCTTTAAAGCCACAATCCAGTGCATTGAAGCTAGCCCGAACACTCACTTGAGATTTAGTGTCTCTTTGGTCATTTAACTTCCTCTGAGCTTAGCCATATTTTTAGTAGTTTCATCACCTCTTTTCCAGTTCTTCTGGAATTTGGAAGTCTTACACTTCCTAAAATTCAATACTCCCGGAATATTGAGGTTTCAAAGGCTGTAGTTGCTGTACTTTAAGAAACTCAAAAGTACTGACAAGGGCATACTGAGCGCGCCACGCTGCGCTTTGAAAGGTAATAGGTTATGCCACATTAAAATTTCAGCTGACACAAACCATTATAATTCTTGAATTATAATCTTTGCAACAACACAATTTTCAGCTTTGCCAAAATGGTACGGGTTGTACTCCTTTTTCTGTTATGTCCACATGGCCAGTTAACATGTTTTGAAACAGACATTTTTTTTAGAACTACAATTCATAAAATAATCATTTTCACTCTTTCGTCTTTGCCAAAATAAATAAATAAATAAAATAAATTCATAGAATCCATGCCAAAATCACCGCAAAAATTTGACACTACCTCCCAGACTATGATACTCCGATACTATTTTTCTAGGTTCAGTTGTATAAACAAAGAAAAAAACAACCTTAAAAACAGCTTTGTAGACAGTTGATCGGTTCACGTAGTCTACAAACGGTGGTTGTATGTTTATTTCTTACGTTTTTAAACTCAGAAATTTTGAAATGTAAAGGTGTATTTTTAAAACATAATTCTGTCATGGTGTTTAGTGATAATATACTATATAGAAAATAATAATATATTATCTAAATAATATATAATATTAATAGTATCAAAATGTGACAATGTTTTCTAATTAATACTTAGTGCAACTGTTGGAATTATTTTAATCACACAATTGGTAAGTTTTTTCTTGAAACAAAGGTAGACTATCTTTAAATGTTCTTGTATTAATTTATTTAGTTGTTTTAAAAGACAAATAAACATTTCCGAAATCCTAACATAAAATAATCCTGACTAGTCCAGCGGCGCACCCCTAAAAGATGCATAAAAAAATCAAATAATTCCCTGAAATTAGACAGCTGATTAAAAAAAAGTGAAATAGAATAGTTATTTGATTTGAGACAAAAACCTGCAATATTTTTTTGTATGAATAGCAGATAAATTATTGTTATTGCAAAATTAAAAAAAAGTAAAAAATTGGTATTGCAAATCATTTTTTAGATGAATTTGGGAAAAATAACTACTTTTGTTCCTGGCATTTTGTTGAAAAAAGCACCCTCTTATACTGACTACACTTAAAAACAGCATTTATGTTTACTTTTTTAAATACACTTGTTGTTTTTTATAAATCTTATTTATTAACATATTATATTCCTTTCTCCAGATTTGCTTAATGTAAGTCATAGGTGTTTGAAGTATTCTACTTCTTCAAACTGAGACCTTCCTATTTTAATTTTTTCTTTTACCCTAATCTTAATATTTTGTTTTTTCTTGATTTAATCTTAGTCTCATTGCCTCCTCTTCTCTCTTATTTCTTCTAGCATTGTTTTCATTATTTTCGTGTTCTTTGCAATAATAACAATATCGTCTGCATATGCAATTATTTGACCACCTCTTGTTCTGAGATTTCCTTTCTTTATATTTCGTAGTACATATTTTAATGCTAGATTAAATAGCGTTGTTGATAAGGTATCTCCTTGTTTCATCCCCTTATTTATAGTGAATTCCTCTGTCTCTCCTCTTTGTGTCTTTATGCTTATTTTTGTAGTCCTCATTGCCATTTCTATTAATTTTCTGAGTTTATGTATAATTTTTAACTTTTCAAGTGCTATCATTAATCCGTTCCTTTTAATTGAATCAAATGCCTGTTTGAAGTCTATGAATAACATTTCCAATTCTAATTTATATTCGTTTCCTTTTTCCATTATTTGTTTTATTGTGTGTATTGCATCTATTTCAGATCTTTCTTCTGTGAATCCACATTGGTAATGTCCTACTGTATTCTTTGTGATCTTTGATAACCTCCTTTGTATTATTGATGTCAATATTTTATATGTTGTATTTAGTATCGTTATTCCTCGATAATTTTTACAGATTTTTTAGTCTCCCTTTTTATATATTGTTATAATCTGCCCTACCTCGTAGTCCCTTGGCATTTTCTCTTCTTTTCATTTTTTTTTCAATTGTGCCAGTATTTTTTCTCTCAGTTCCCTTCAACCGTATGTTATTAGTTCCATATTAATTCCATCTTTACCAGAGGCTTTTCCATCTTGGCATTCTTTCTTAATATTTGATATTCTTCTATGTCTTTCTCTTTATATGTTCTTAACCATTTATTTCTGGCTTGCACTTTTGTTTCTGTTATTTCTCTACATTCTTGGTCATATCATCCATTTTTTGTTTTAACCTGACTTTTACCTACCTGTTTATTTGCACCTTCTTCTACTGATTTTTTTATTGTCTCCCATTCTGTGTTTATATCTTCTGCTATATATTTCTCTTTTATTTGAACTGTTACAGCCTCTTCATATTTTTTTCTTACTTCTTCATTGCTAATTTTATTGACATTCCACTTTTCAGATGGTTTTCCTGTTTTGTGCCAATTTTAACTTTTTGTCTTATAGTGGCTGTGACCATGTAGTGGTCTGAATCTGCACACGCACCTCTAAATATTCTTACATCTTTTATTGACGATTATTATCGTTTATTAATCATTATGTGATCAATTTGACTGTTTTCTGATCTGGTGACCTCCTTGTTACTTTATGTATTTTGGGGTGCTCAAATTTGTTCTTGTTGCTAGGTTACATACTTTACCCATTGTTATTCGTGTTTTCGTGTATTGTATGCTTTCTTGCAATTTGCTGTAAAAAGTCCTCTTTTCCAATCTGGGCATTGAGGTCTCGTAGTACAAATATTACATCTTCTTTGGGTATTTTTTCTATCTCCTCTTCGACCCTATCATAAAAGATTTCTTTTTCGTCTGAATTGCCTGTTTCTGTGGGGGCGTATAAGTTCAAGACTTAAATGGTTTGTTATTGAGTCTAACACAGTCCATCCTTTCGCATACTGGCTTGAAATTTATAATTTTCTCTCTTAGGTGCCTTAGTATCATCATCATACCACCCCTTTGTGTCCTTGCTTCTTTCCTCCTAAATATAACATTTTAAAGTCTTGTTTATCAATCTGTCCTTGACATTCCCAGCTCAATTCTTACAGTGCTGCAATATCTATTTTATACTTTTTGAGTTCTTTTCCTATTTCTAGCATTTTTCCTGGAGCTAGCATAGTTCTTTTGTTCCGTGTGATTATTTTAACCTTTTTATTTTTTGTCGTGTTATCTTCCAGTTGTTTTATTTTTGTTTTCTTGTCTTTCTGTCTTTATTTTACTTTTGATGTACCCGAGTTTATCTGCAGTCATTTCCTGTTTCTTCGGTCAACGAATAATGTATCCTCTTATCCCTTGCTAGTTTTTTGAGCCACCTCCAGGATGATCCTCTAGCTGATTGGTTTTTCTATTCGATCTTTTTTCTAGACCATCTATTATCAGTTTGTTGGCTTTAATTTAGACACGTTTACCTTTCTTTGTTTCATCTTTTGCTATTCTTCGTATTTCCCTCTGTATTTGTAATTACTCTGTCGTTAGATAATTGTTTAAATATATTTTTTTGTTTTTTCACTTTTTTAAGTTTACTTTTGTTTTCGTTTTTTCTTCTTTTTTTGACAGTCTGGCTAAACATGTTTTATCTCCTAGTTTCACTGCTTCTTCTGTATTTACGGTAATATTTATTTCTTTTGTCATAAAATTTCCTATTACTTCTTTCAGTGTTCTTCTATCTTCAGTTTCTACATCCATTCCATGTATTATCACATTATTTTCTTGCCTTAGTCTATCTAGCCTTTCAATGCGTCATTTTGTATCATTCAGATCCTTTTTGATTGTTTCATTTTCTTTCCGGATTTAACTATTCTCTTTTTTAGTTCTGCTAGTCCAATTCTGAGTTCCCTCATTTCTTCTCTGTTTTGATTTTGCTCCGTTTTTACTTCTTTTATATCAGTTTTTAATTCTTGTAACTGTATTATTAAATTTTTTGTCATATTTAGTATTTGATCTATTTTGTTTACATCTCTGTGACTTTTAACTGGGCTTCTTTGTACTTTTTACTGATACCAAATAACAGTTCCTCTTCTTCTGTATTTCTTTTCCAGTTATCATCGGATGTATTATCATCCAAATTCATTTTCTACTGCTACTACTCGCGATAGAGCCAACCTCCCCACTCAACGCGGTGAGGGAAGATGGTTCTCTGTATTAATTTATTTTCACGTTTTCTTCCTGCATTAATTAATTTTCAGTGGTAATATCCCTAGGACATTGATAACAGACGAGATAATTTCATGACAATCGAAAGCTCGTTCCTTGGTAACAGCACGAAGCTGAAGGCTGAGTCTCAACATAACAAAACATTTATTTATTAAAAGTACAGTTAGTGAAAGTACAATTATTATTAAAATTTAAGTTAACATTAGATTCGTTGCTATTCTCTACTATAGAAGATCTATTACCACGCATAATATTTATAATCTTGTTGAGGTGTTTTTGATCGAGATTCAAGTATGGTTTTATAGAATTCTGATTGCCGTGATCAGTAATTTTTAGCAATTGTTGTTCTTCTACACCACTTTTTGCTAATTCGCTAACAGCAGTTGATCTATTCGAGTGATTTGTTATCTATGTTATTCTATGTTCATTCAACTCATATTCTCGTCCGCAGCAAAATTCCATGAATATTCCCCAAATATATTTGTGACTGTAGGTTGTATTTCTGGGAATTTTTTCTTTGATTAGCGCATTTATACTTTGAACATTCTCATTGCCGAAACGTGACATTTTGTAATTTATTGGGATAAAGTTGTCAAACTCGATCGTGTTGTCGTTGGGATTGAAAATTACACTGAATGCAATTATCAGTCTAATGTTGACATGATTGGGTGAAATTGTTCCACATGACACAAAATGACGAAATTTGAATGGTTGTTAGAACAGTCGAAAAATTATCAGTAGTAATATCCGTAGGACATTGATAACAGACGAGATAATTTCATGACAATCGAAAGCTCGTTCCTTGGTAACAGCACGAAGCCGAAGGCTGAGTGCTGTTACCAAGCAACGAGCTTAAGAAATTTGTCATGAAATTATGTGGCATTCATCAATGTTCGAGGGATAATCGGCGGATAATTTTTCGAAAACAAAAATCATAACTCAACATAACGAAACATTTATTTATTAAAAGTACAGTTAGTGAAAGTACAATTATTAAAATTTAAGTTAACATTAGATTAATTCCAATATTAATTAATTAATAAAAAGTCCATGAATATTCCCCAAATATATTTGTGACCGTAGGTTGTATTTCTGAGAATTTTTTCTTTGATTAGCGCATTTATACGTTGAACATTCTCATTGCCGAAACGTGACATTTTGAAATTTATTTGGATGAAGTTGTCAAACTCGATCGTGTTGTCATAGGGATTGAAAATTGCACTGAATGCAATTATCAGTCTAATGTTGATATGATTGGGTGAAATTGTTCCACATGACACAAAATGACGAAATTTGAATGGTTGTTAGAACAGTCGAAAAATTATCAATTAAACTAATTGTCAGTTACTGTAGAACGGTCTGATGTAGCAACGCCCACCTCTAGCTTTTAAAACTATTAGCGTTTATTAACTGGGCCACAGACAAAACAATAAATATTTACTGTACATCCTCTAAGCTGTCATCTTTATTTTGACATTGTGTGCAAGTAACAATAGCAGCAGACTGATCCTTGCAGACTATTCTGAGACAAATGCTGCATGTTATCGTTGTATTTCAGTTTTTCTGTCTACCACAAGAAAAACACCTTTATATCCGAATAAAATACAAATGCTTTTATCTTATATTTTGCTGGCTTCTTTGGGATATACCATCTTTTTCTTTAAGTTCCATCTTCTATCGAAGGTTGGAAATCATCATAGCTATGCGGACTATGTGACTGCCGCTCTAAAAAGTTCTGCACTACTGCATTCAAACCATTCCCTTAAGTTCTTAAGCCAGGATATTCTTCGTCTTCCCACATTTCGC
This sequence comes from Diabrotica balteata, assembly GCA_918026665.1. Classification (NCBI taxonomy): domain Eukaryota; kingdom Metazoa; phylum Arthropoda; class Insecta; order Coleoptera; family Chrysomelidae; genus Diabrotica; species Diabrotica balteata. The sequence continues at coordinate 93,728,303 of OU898279.1, read as the reverse complement.
TTTCCTCGGATTTTGCCCTGCATAATAAGTTGTAATAATGCGTATTTTTGCCCTCTCATCACATGTCCCATGTACTCAAGTTTTCGTCTTTTAATAGTTAATATTATTTCCGCCCCATTTCCTATCCTTCTAGTTACTTCCATGTTTGACATTCTTTGAATCCATAATATTCGTAGGATTCTTCTGTAACACCAAAATTCAAAGGCGGCCAACTTATTCAGATGAACTTGTTCTTGGGATATACCATACACATGTCAAATCAGCTGTATGTGAATCACATATTTTTCATCAATTACACATCATAATAACCTCTTAGAACCTTCAAATATCTGTATAGTATTTGAATTGCTTTTTTTCTTCCTTGACTGGGGTAAATCTTGCAAATTGTTTAAAATATACATTTTACCCATTTTAGTCTGTGAATTTTTACATCAGAAAACACCGCTTTTGATTTTTTTAGCCCAGCGGGCTTTTAACATAAAATAATAATTATGTTATGATAAATTGGCGATAGAGGAGTAGGTATAGATTTTATTTTTAAAAATTTTGACATAAGGACTATGGGTGCCTTATGGCTGTTAACTACGACCTAAACATGTAATGTTAATAAGCCAGTAACCATGATTTTCTCCTTCATGTTACTTAAAAGTTTGTTAGTTTTCTATATAAGGAACCAGTAAAAAGCCATAGCGGCAGGTCGTGAAAACGAGAAATTTTACCTTGGAAAAGTTGCGAAGAATAAAGAAAATTCGATTTTTACAAGAACGAAGTAACTACAATAAGTTGTGTGTTATACATGTCTTGCGCAAATCAAACAGATAGTACCTAGAGAATAAAGCATTTTGGTCCATATTAATAATAAATAATATAATAATAATATATTAATAATAAATAAATTACTTTTATTTGTTTTAGGTAAGTCAGCATATTTTTTATACTGGAAAAATATTGGTAAGTAGAATTATTGCTAAAAGTTTGTCAATAAATTAGTAAATTCCATAAAATACATTTTTGATATTTCAGCTTTAATAGGCGAGCGGTTTACTTCTATAAGCAGAGCATCAACCGACTTAAATTCTTTTTGCATTTCTAACGCAAAAAACCTTTTTTATTCAATTCTATATATGTTTTTCCAAGATGAAATGTATTTTTATTTAATTTTTACAAGTGGGCTGACAATTGTTATTAACAAATAACTTATACAAAAAAGCAATTTCACCTAATTGTTTCGGAATCAATTTTTTTAGGTGTATCTCATCAAAATAAACACTTTTCTTTCTTGATAATTTTTCGAAAAATGCTTCCTTTTCGAGTTATTTGCATTTTTTTGTTGAAAAAATGCCTTAATTAGTGATTTTTGGGTTTTTTTTTTCTAAAAAACTACTGAATGAATTGCAATTTTACAAATAGCTTTATAATCTTTAAACCGTCGAGTACAAGTTAGAATATTTTGACACGGATAAATGGTTTCTATCTCGCTAAAAACGTGAACCCAAATATTTCGAATATGCCTTTCTGGCAAGTTCTGACCGAAAACAATTATTGTGTTCAAATACGTTTATTTAGAATATTTTTATTTTTGTAGAATTTTACTTATTTAATAATTTTTTGTAAATACATTTATTTAGAACGTTTTTATATGTTTCTAGAATTTTACTTATTTTCAAAAGTATAACATTGTTTTTTCAATAAAATTTTAATGTTTTACTTTAAATACTTATAAAGACTGACATAAATGCAATCAAAGCAAACGATATCTGCAAAGTTTCAAATTTTAATATTTATTTATTGTAAAGTAAATCTCATGTGAGATTCGAACGCTGAGCGTACACGTAAAAGTACGATATCCTTCCCAATAAACCACCAAGCTACGATAATTCCCTATTGACAAGATTGTATGCGACGTTTTAAATCATAGTAGAAGTTATTTTTGATAAATAATTTAATTTTGGATTAAACAATTACTACTAATTTAATTGTTTTTACTCACATGTGCTATTTTTGATCACTAACCAATGCATGTTAGTGATCAGTGTAGTAGTGTCTAAAGCTCGGGTGACTAAGGTTTCAAAAAACTATGCAGAAGACATCAAAGAGGATGTCGAAAGCCCGGCGCAATGATAATCAACGCGGTTCAACCCGGATGCCTATTGAGTTTAATATTAATTCTTGTAGTAGTATTACTCTTAGCCTTCTAGGTTTAATATATATATATATATATATATATATATATATATATATATATATATATATATTTGTGGTGTTTGGGAGACATGTGTTAACTCCAAAATGCATGTTTTCAGTGGGGCAATTTTAACATTCGAGAAGGTTTCTTAAATCGACCGTAACAAAATAAAAAAACCAAATATATTTCATTAAATACTTTATTAAGTGTTATTAAGTGCTATAACATATGTAACAAACGAAATATGTTTTAACATTTCTGTTTTTGATATAATGACACATATCATAGTTGTATCAAAAATATTTTTATTTTTTTTATTTTTTTTTAATTGGCTTTGGCTTGAAACCTTTAGCCACGTAATTGCATATAAATATTAGTTTTCATTCATACAGGATTGTACAAGGAGGACACTTTTCACGCTCAGGGATTCATCAGAGCGGCTTTATTGTAACAAACAAGATATAAACCACGGTTAGGTAGGTGGGCAACATAATATATGGTAAACATACAAAGGAAATGTTCAAGCATATGATCAATTTTACACTAATATTTTTAATTTAATTTTTACAAGAAATATCATAATTATTTTAAAGATTTTTATATTGTCTTCACTTGATAGAAGATTTACGTTTAATGGTGTACTTAATCCCTCTTTTATCAATTCTTTTATCAGCCACGTGCTTGTATTACGATGTAGTGGGCAGTTGAAGAATATGTGATTTAAATCAGCTATACTGGTTCCATACTCACATTGGTCTGTTGGGAGAACTCCTATTTTGTGTAGATGTTTCGGAAAACATCCATGATCTACTTTTAATCTTAAGACGGTTGACACTGTGTTTCTGCTTAGTGTAATATCTTTGTAAAATTGTTTTACATCTACTGTGGGTTGTAATTTGTATAAATTAGTGCCCCTGCTTTCACCAAACTGAATCCATTGTCTGTCCCATTTAAATTTAATATGTTGTTTGATATTGGCAAGTAGGTCACATGTGTTAAATTCTTCTATCTCTTCACCATATGTGTGTCTCCAAAGCAGTTTTACAGCGTGATGTTTAATAGGGTGTTTTCTTGAAAAAAATACTATGGCATATTTTTGGTACGAAATATTGAATCCATTTAACCAAGTCCAATTATCTAAGTTGTACATAATATGTTTGAGTTCATTAGTGCTTTCACTGTACGTTTTCTTATGTGAATAGATGACAATATCATCAGCATATTGTAAGCAAACAGTATTGGGGGACCATAAATTGCGCAAATCGTATGTGTACAAATTAAAAAGAAGTGGACTTAAAACAGCTCCCTGTGGAATACCTTTTGATGTGATCTTGGGTCCAATAATATTGTGACCTACTCTTATCGATACACTTCTCTCTTTGTATAGGTTTGATAATAAATGTACTGTCGATTTTGGAATGCCAAGAAACACAAGTTTATCACAGAGTATATTTAAATCAATATTGTCATATAAACAAATCAAAAATTAAGGCCATGGAAATGAACTACTGGAGACGATGTTGCCAGCTCACTAGACTAGATAGGGTGAGAAACGAAGATATTCGGAGAGAAATGGAAATCGATCTTGACATAATAGACACAATCGAAGCCAAAAGACTTAACTGGTATGGACACCTTCAGAGAATGCCGGAAAATAGATGGCCAAAAAAAATAGAAGAATGGACTCCGCCAACTAGAAGAAAACGAGGTAGACCAAGACGATCCTGGAGAGACGATGTCGACGATGCAATGACCGCCAGAGATCTAACAACTGAAGAGTGCTTCGACAGAAAACGCTGGAAATTAGGATGCGAGAAGCGGCGCCAGCTGTAGAAGACTCGCTTGTTATATATATATATATATATATATATATATATATATATATATATATATATATAACACTGTTTTTAATGGGTTGGAGTCAATAAATTATTTATTTATTGACTCCAACCCATTAAAAACAGTGTTATATTTTTTCCAAACGAGTCACAAGTACTTTTTTTTTCTTATATATATATATATATATATATATATATATATATATACATATATATATATATATATATATATATATATATATATATATATATATATTGTCATATGCACTTTTTATGTCAAGGATGGATATAAATTCTGTATATATCATGTGGTGGGATATGTGGTGTTTTGATCAAATCAATTTATTACAGTTTAGCATTAGATAATTTATTTTAGTGTAGGGTTGGACTCAGTTGTTGACAAAATTTTATTTATTAGATATAATAAAATAGTTACCCTTTTTCACAATATTACAGTGAAACCTTATGTTATAGTGAAACATATAGAGTAAAACCTTTAGATAATAGTCTAGGTATTACAAGTGATAAGCACAATCTTTCTCAACAACTTTCTCCTCTTCTTCAGGTACGTTTGGAGCAAGAATAATGTTTTTGTACCAAAGAAGGCTTTCAATGTCTTGCCCGTTCGCATCAAAAAGAATAATTAACAGTTCGTTCACATCCTTCTTTTTTGCTGCATTGCCTTTAACCCGTGCCTATTGTAATTTTTTCTTTGTCACAACTTTCTCAATGAAAGTTCTTTTTTGGTCACTGACTTTAGGTATGTGTTTTAAATAATTATTAGCAAGTGACTTTACATCCTTCAAAGACCAATCTGTTCCAAGTACCTTTACAGTTCCAACTTTTTTATATTCTTTAAAGTACTCTTCTTTATCAATAAGAGTAGGTTTCTTCCGCAACAATTTCTCAGCTCTTCCAAAAACTTCCAAAAAGTTTTTGAGTTCCTGTAGCATTTTTAATTTTATAGTCCATCATGGCACAGTAACATGTGAAGTTTTTGTATTTAAAGATCACTACTTTTGTGATTTGTTGCGGTTGTAGTGACTTTCACTATATTTTAAATTTCCAATAAACTGGCGAACCGTCTTTTTCTCAACCAGTGATCTTTGGCGTATTCTATCACCTCCTCTGTTGCCTTCTAGTCCTTGGTTAGTTTTTAGTGTTGATACAAGTCGTCGAACTCTTTCTAATGTAAACTGAGTAAGGTATAGAAAGATAGATTTACACACAGTTACGCTACCCCCAGAAGTAAAAGGAAATCGGTAGTTAACAGAAGTCGACTTTGGTTTGAATTTTGCTTGTTGTAAACCTAGGCCTAAGCAAGATTGTCGGGACCTCCGACGTTGAACGTTTTTTGTTATTATGAACCTCCCAACTAATTAGTCCTGAAAAAGTTTTTTGGGTTTCGAATAAAGTGTCTTCCGAAATGCACCGGCATCACTAGCCGAACTTCACAACATTTAAAAGCTTTACCTTTATGTTAGCAACCTATGAACAGACAATCACCAGTAGGTGCAGCGTATTTCTTTTCCTTAAGAAGTTGACGCTTTGTAACTGTCTTTTGTCTTTTTTGTGATCCAGAGCTTATTCTTCCAACTAATACTAATTTACTATCTAAATTACCTTCATTTAAACTCATAATTTTACTCAATTAAGCACAAACTAACATTAAATTATAATTTTTCTCTGAAACTAACCTGTTAAGATTGTGTACTGTCAACAATAAAAATCAAATCAAAACTCTGTATTTAGGTCACGTGATTGGAATACTTACGTCTGTTTGGCCAAATAGAAAATGTGGGGTTTTGCTATAATCGTCACACATCAGATGTGGGGTTTTGCTTTAAACAACTACTTTTAAATTAATAATACAACTGGAAATGTGGGTTTTTGATCGGAAATAAACATGACAGGTATTAAATGATCCCTTCCGGGTTTTTAACAAAACATATGGTTTAAACACGTATAGTCCAGTAATTAATACCTAAGCTATTAAGAGTATGTAGTCCAGTAATTGGACCAAAGCCACTTTATTGTTTAATAGTATACACTACAAACATTTCGGATTTAATTCCCGAAACACTGTTATTTTTAGTAACCGATGACCCGTAATCAAATATCGAAGCACTAGTGTCCGCATATAACTAATTACCAAAACACCTGAATTCAAAACTTTATGTCCAGTAACTAAACACAAAGCAGAAAGTTTTAACCGAAGAAGTTTGTCGTTAATCAACCCTTAAAATACACTAAACTTTGATTTATCCATATATAATTCACTTTATTAGGTTGGTTGACACTCGATAGGATGCCGAATATATAGTGTTACGATTTTAAATGTTATAGCTTATATAACTGTAAATATTTTATGACTAATTCTTTTTTTATTGATTCTCGTAATTTCTAGGTCAAAATCTACCTGAGACACGTTAGGTTCCCCTTCGCTATACAAACGACGAATAAGAGTTTTCTGGAACCGCACCGATTCCAGTTTTAGATCATTGCTGCTCTGTCTACGAGGGCCTCGTATTTTCGACAACATTCTATTTACCAGTCTATTCGATGGGGTTCCGTTATAATGAAGAAGGTCATCGATCTTTCTAGATAACGAAAGTTTATGTATATAAATGAAACATTTTATTTGGAGGGGTTAGTAAGAAGATAAATTCGTGCCGCGTATTTAAATGTACGAACGTAATATAAAGTTTTACAGTTAATTATTAAATTGATAATAAATTATCGTGAGTTTTAATAAATTAGAATAAAGACAATAAATTAGAACTATAATAAAAAGACAACAATAGCATGAATTTACTTTTTCTAAGGGATTTTTTGGGTTTTGCTACAAGAAATTTATATTTATGACTAAATATGTGTGTTTCTTTATTGAAGGAATAAATCTCAACTCTCTTGAAGACATACTAAAAAGCAGTCTATCTATTTTATCTAACTTTGTGTATCAGATATATCAAAACACTTCTTGGATCACATCAATATATTGACATCTGCTGATGAATATGACTAGTTCATCGCTCATACACTCATAGGCGTCACCATAGAGATTATGGTTTGTTACAGCGCATATTTATTTACCTTATTCACAGTATTTTACCTGTTATAAGTTAAGCAATATTTGCGATTGCAAATATGTACATGAAGCAGTGTTTAAGCTTTTGCGAGACATTCAATGTCTTAGTAAAATATCAATCAATAAATTTTTAACGTATATCCTCCTCCTCCTTCTAAGTGCCTTCTCTATTGAGGTTGGCGATCAATCTGGCAAATTTCTCTCTGTTCTGGGCTTGATGGATTAAGTCATTTCCTGTTGTGTGAGTCCAATCTCTGATGTTTCGGAGCCAGGATTTCTTCTTTCTTCCTATACCCCTTTTACCCTCGATTTTGCCTTCTAATATTACCTGGAGCTGCTCAAATTCTTTATGGCGCATTATGTGTCCTAGATATGACGTCTTTCTAATTTTGATTGTATTAACCAGATGAGGTCGTGTGTTCATTATTTCCAGTACCGCTTCATTTGTAGTTTTGCTGGTCCAGCTTATTCTTAGCATTCGGCGGTACATCCACATTTCGAATGAATTCAGTTTGTTAACGTCATACTGTTTTAATGTCCAGGTCTCACAGCCATATAGTAGTAGAGACCACACATAACACTTTAGTTAATTACTATTAAACTGGGAATAAGCCACAATTAAAGATAAAAATACGTTTATTGACGTTTCATAGTAATTAATTTACAATGCCACAAGAAAATAGCTTCAGAACAATATAACACTTTAGTGTTCTTAACCTTATTGTGATTGATAGCTTGGGGTTACAGAGCATTTTACGCATGTGCATGCAGCCAGATCTTGCAAGCCTAGTCTGTGACTTTCTTCTGATAGTATGTTCATCAATATTTTTAGTTGGTCTTCTGTTTCTGCTAATACTACGGTGTCATCGGCATATCTTACATTGTTAATGATGATTCCATTGACTCTGGCACCTTCAGAGCGATATTCAAGAGAAGCTCTGATGATATTTTCGGCATAGACATTAAATAGAAGAGGGGACAGAATGCACCCTTGACGCACTCCCCGTTCTATGTTTACATAATTGGTATTTCCGTTGTCTGTTCGAACACATTCTGTGTGGTTCCAGTATGTATTGCTTATTATAGCTATGTCGTGTCCGTCCGGCCCTACTTCTTTTAGCACCTCAATCAATTTTTCGTGTCTAATGCGGTCGAAGGCCTTTCTATAATCGACAAAACACACATACAGCTGTTTTTGAAGCTCGAGATACCTTTCTCCCATTAGTGTCAATCCCCTTTCCTAAAACCATATTGAGAACGACTCAGGTATTCTTCACACTTATTGTGAATGCGGTTATAAATTACTCGCATAAAAATCTTAGCAGCATGACTCATTAGGGATACAGTTCGATGGTCTTCACATTTCCTTGCTTTTTGTTTTTTAGGAAGAGCTACATATGTGGATGTTAGCCAGTCATGCAGTAGAGTGCCATGTTCATATATAATGTTAAAGAGGTAGGTTAATTTCCCGACAGCATCATCACTCAGGTGTTTAAAATGTTCGGCTGTTGTTAGATATTTGCCGGGTGCCTTGTTGTTATTTGCGTCTTTTATTGCCCGCATAACTTCTTTGGTTAGAATACTTAACGTATACATTGTGTAAAAAATATAAATGCAATTCGACAATAAACCAAATTATGTACATTTTCTCATACGGATTTTTTTTTAAAAGGTAAAGATACCATTTTCTGATACAGTTTTTTTGTTAATGTATATTTGATGTTGACCACGCAGCAAATGAAGCACGTCGCTCTGACCTTACAGATGAAAAAGTCCAAATGTTTCAAGACATAATTATTGAAATTAAAAATTTATCTACCTCAATGTGGCAAAATCAATGGAACAGGTGCACTACCCAACTAAAGTCCATCTAACCAAACATTTTAAGACCTAGAATTGTTACAATGGAAAGAAAATCGAAAACCGTCATCAGAAGGCTCAGAATTGGGCACACCCGTCTAACCCACGGATATCTGATGGTTCCCGAAGAACCTTCAAATGGCCAATATTGGAACTCCTGTCTAAGTGTACACCATATACTTGTGGAATGTAACCAGTACGCAGCAGCACGGATCAAACATGGTATCCACGGAAGTTTATGTGATATTTTAAAATCTAAAAACAATATGTCCAATGTTGCTTAAAAACTGTAAATTATATCACCTGTTGTAATTGTATCATCTATCTATATTTCAATTTTTTAATCATCCTCTAGTTTTTTATTTTTTTTTGATATCATCTGTATTGAAATTTATTGAATCAATGTAACTTTATTTATTGTTATTCTGTAATATAGGTCCTCGTGTCAATGGCCGCAGCATCCGAGACATGTTATTTGAAATAAAAAAATATATCTTTTTGAAAGAAATTTAAAGTTGGTTTTAGTTTATATTCAATTGCGTGGGAAACAAGTTAATTTATTTGTCTTGGTAATTTTTTTTGATATTTAAACGTTGAAACGGAAAAAATGTAGGTACACTATTAAATTAAATTTAAAACTTATAAAATAGATAAAAATACATTTTAACAATCAACAGTGATTTGTATGTGTTAAATTATTTCTTCGCTTTTTCTCTATTCCAAAGTTTCGGAGCCAGTTCAGACAAGCACGAACTGGTTCAGTGTTACTTGGATTGGCTTGTTCGTTTTTCAGAGCGACTTTAGATAATGGAAAACCTTTTATTCACTTTTCAAAAGGTTTATTCACAAGATTTCTACTTTAACCGATTCTCGATAAGATGTATTATTTATCAGCACACTGAACTCTCGCTCAGTTCTCTTTCAGGTGTGGCCTTTAGAGTTGGTTTGTCCGTAACGTTTATAAACTTAACATCTTTCGAATTTGTGTTCTTATTATCGGTTTATTTGGCTTGTTGACATGATATTAATTTTTGGATATTTTACTAAAACGTTTTTTTATTAAAACATATTTAAACTAAAAATATATTTTTTTATCTTTCCCCTAACTTGTTCAGTGCTGTGAACCTACCCAAGACATAAAGTAACATTCTAAGGTCTATTGGTTACTGGTCATTATTTGACGGTACTACGTAAAACTCGGTTTATACTCATTTTAATATTAATTCATCAATAATTTTGTGATTATGAATTATATTCATAATTATTTGTGTTTTCTTAAATTCACTGCGCATTCCAATGTACGTGATTTTATTCAGCATTTATGTATGTGCAACTTTATTGGTAAATTAATCTTTTTTATTGATCTAATTACATTTTATGACGATATGATAAAATGTCAGTTACTTCCACTCAATCACTATGCATTTGTTGACTACATACAATAGTACAATAATCGAAGTCTTCATCCAAAATATACAGTTAACCAGAAATATATGTGCTAACTTGACTATGCACAGAAAAGAACCCATTCATTATTTCAAATACAAATATTGCAAATACTTTCCTATGCTAGTCCAGATTGAGTGAAAAACCAACCAGGATACGAGGTGGCGGCACTATTATGACCAATTTCTAAAGCTGTCTCTCTTTACCGGTTGAGTCCTAGTGAATGCACGAATATATTCAAATATTTGCTTGAAGCTTAGCTTTTTCTGGGGTCGTCGTTCTTTTCTCTTCGTCGCTACTTATTTTTGTCCATTGGTTCTTCTTCAACTAAACCTTTCTTTCTCAAGACTTCTGCAACACATATCTTTTATCTTCTCCTCGATTTTGCTTTACCTCTCCTTCCATAACATTCCTATGTTTCGTCCCACATAGTTTTCATCTCTTTTTAGCCGTGCAGATGAAGTGCAGACTATTGAACACAACAACTGCCTTTTGCCTAGAGGGATCTGTGTCACAAATAGGTACTGCTTTTGCTAATTTTTTTGAACTATGTGTAAACACTTAGCTAAATAATATTTGATTTTTTCGAATATTGCCTTTAAAATAGGTTTGTTATCATTTCTTCAATATCTATTTCCCTTCATGCAGTAATATATTAACTAGGTGATTTAATGTATGTTATAGCTATTCTGTATGCTTAAATTTTTTATTAAAAATTTAATTTCGAACCATTTCCATTTCGTCAGGCTATGCTAATCGGGCTTAAATTAGTGTAGACCTTAGACAACAATCAAATTTCTTCATAGAATTACCTCTAATAAGAATTTTTCCGCTTCTCGTTGATGTGTAATCACTTTCTTAAATTTTAATAGGAGTATAGGCTTTTTTGGTTGGTGTTTTTTAATGGTACATCGTATTTGGAGAGGTTTGTAGGCCATGGTGTAGAATTTTGATCTGACGTTTTGTCTGCAACAACTCATCCGTACATTATTAAAAGCTAATCACGAGTGGCTGTACATGCGATCTCCTTCCGTTAGGTGTACTCATTGATTTTCATCTGCAACTGCGGTATTAGTACCAAAGGTGATGTCGAAGCAGACTAGGTGTAACCTACTATCCTTTGAGCCTAGTTCGCACTAAGCTGGTATTTCATTGGAGTAGCGATTCACAAGTAAATTGTGTTTTGCAAGGTGAACAGCCTACAATGCATCATCATATAACGGGGGTCCTACGGCGATTGCCGCTTCCCGCATTTCAGCCTCCATCTTTTCCTATCTCTCCAATCTCCCTCTTCTAAGCCTCTAGATTGCATTGTTTTTGTAATTTCTCTTGTCCCGGAATTTGCTGGTCTTCCCCTTTTCCTTCTTTCTGGCGGAACATACATTAAGGCTTTCTTTGGGCCTACAATGCAAAAACTCAATAAACTGAATAAACTAATCGTAACGGTTATTGTAGAAGAGATCGATGAGGAAATTTGTTCGATTAATAAAAAGGTAAAAATATACAAAAATGGATCCATAAAAAGAGATAAACTAGGAGCTATTAATTTTGTTCCGAAGAAATTTGCATTGGAAGATCTCAAAGAATACTTCGATGGATTTAGAAGTCTGAAAGTTGTATAAATTTTATGGTAATGAAAATAACATAAAATGAATTGAAAGTTATTTTTTTGCACCAGCAAAACGATATTTTTGCAGAAACTAATGAACTCGACTAATTTGACTGGTTCGGATTTGTTTAGCTCGTGAACCAATGAGCATAGACGCATGGTGGGATGTGCTACTCGCCCGAAAAATATAGGATAACATGGATCGACTCGACTTAACTACTAACTAATCTATTCGACTAAATTTTTGTTACGTGTTCAGACACGTTTAGTTACTAAAGTACTCGCTACTAGATTAAAATACTAGCATAGTGCGAACTAGGCATGACGTCATTGGTATATACTGGCATTACGTCATTGGTACGTAAATAGTGAGTGACGGGAATGACAGAAGACTATGTCAACGTGCACTCCCGCAAAGCTTTAAATTTCAGACCACAGCATATAAACTCAAAAAATAATATACCGTTAGTTTCGATAAGATTAAATTTACTTACTTATGTCTATGTGTTATGTCTAATAAAGTATCCGTCTTGTTGTGACGGAAATGAAACACTACCAGTTTTTAATATTTGCCTACTAAATATATTAGAACGAAGCAATTAAATACATAGATGCTTGTTTTGTCTACAACAAACGAATTTAATTTTGTATAATTAACAAAAAAGTCAACCACAATTCCAATCGAACATTTTATTGGACAACTATATCGAGTAAGGGACTAGATCGAGATCATTTTATTGTCCATTGGCTAACGGCGCGGCGGCTGCATTTCGTATTTCACGTAAATAGTCCCCGATTAATTTGGTCAGATCGTGTCTTTTTGTTTATCTTGTTGCGGTAGAATGCACTAAAATGTCCTGATGGATTCGTGTACGTGTTCTCTCTGTTGGCGGTGGTATTTTTGGTATCCAACCTTCGTCATGCTATATATCCGCTTTGATGAACATCTATACCAGTTACGTTACATTAACGAACTAAAGTTTCAATGATTGTTGACTTGTACAAATTAATAAGATGAAACCGTAAAAAGACTATCTGTTTATAATAAAAAATCTGATTTTTTTTTTAAATTTAATTTTTTTTAAATAGTGATACAATTTTTGTTGATAAATCATCCGATAAGTATTGAGAAAACTGTTTCAACGATTACGAGCAACTAATCTAAAACTGAGCTAAAAGAAGTGTCATACGTATCGACAAGAACTTTGGTCATATTATATCCAGTAAAGTCGACTTTTACATGTTTACACTGTGTGATTTGTCATATGATTTTATCATAAGCACTGTCATACGGATAAAATCATATGATTTTCGGTAATAATACCGGTAACACCAACATTTTTAAATATTGCGCCTTATTCTTATGTCAATTTAGCGACATTTCCTTACCGAGAGACAACATCCTTTATTTATTTATTTTTTGTTTGTTGCATTGATATTGAGCCTATTGTGTAATTTGTGCTATTGTGCCGTATTTTTCTTTTATCCTTTATTTAGTTTTTTTTATTCTTAGTTTAGTGTTTTATAGTAGGGTGGGTCGAAGTTTTCAAATCGAGCAAAACAAGTATGGGTATGAATCGGAAGTTGTATTAGACTATTAGAAACAGTATAAAAATAATAAAAAATATATCACATATATGTTTTAGCTCTCTACCAGGACTTGAAATTTCCCATAAATGGAAATTTTCAACCTGATTGTCGAATTAGTTTTACAAAATAAAACAAAGTTGTATTCATCTAAATTTTTAGTTCTTAAGAAAATTAATGCGTGTTACACTACTAATGAGTTGTTGCCACTAGTTGCACGCATGCGCGAGCGAGATTGCGAGATTGCTAGACTGACCTTTCAGCTAATTTCGTAGAAGTCGCCGTGCCGTTTTGTCTGGAGGATTTTGGGGATTTTAGGATTTTGCATATTTGAAACTGTTTCGTGTTGTGTACTGCATTATTGCCGTAATAACTTTTAATAACTAATTAGTTTATTGAACTAAAAAAGATATAAGTGTGTTACTTGTGTTAGTAAAATGAGTTTAACACTATATTAACAATATATTAAATTAATTCGATATCCAAAAACGAAAAGGTCTGGTACATACACAGAAAAAGTGGACGCTTTCCGAGAAACTTCCACGACAACACTTTTTGACATTAAATCATGTACATGCATGACTTTTGATTCTTGCAAATGCCCAAGAATCATAAATTACCATTATCGAGCGTACTTTTCTATTAGACCAGAGGGAAAAACGAAAAATGATGATAACAGGTGTCGATAAAAATACTACCATTCAATTATAGTGCGCATTGGATCGACAAATGAAACATCATAAAAACATCGAACTCAATGACAGAAGTCCTTGAAAAAAAAGAAAGATGTCCGAAATGAGTAAGAATGTTTTAGAAGCACATGTTGATAACGACGATATTGTTGAAGTTGATACGGAAACTATACCTTCAACATTAACTTCGGAGTCTAATCAAACCTGTAATACAGTACGTCTCCCAAACCTCCCAAGAATCTGCGATAAATATGGAGTTTCAAACCGATCCGCGGCTGCTATTGCTACTGCAGTGTTACAAGATGTCGGCCTAGTGTGCTCCAAAGAGAACCGTTTGGTTATAGATGAGAGCAAGATACGTTGAGCACGAAATAAGGCAAGGCAACATCTACAAAATATTGTTAACCAAAGCGCTCTAGAAAGTATTTATTTCAATGGGAGAAAAGATAAAACCAAGTCGTTCTTAGCGTAAACTGGTATCAAGAGAACATATTTGCTGAAGCAATAGCATCTACTACTTTTTATGCATTCCACCCATTGTCACTCCAAAGTCACGATTTTTGAAAACATCAAAGAGACGAGAAATGATAACAAATCTTATATGATATTGTCATATGATAAAATCATGTAGTGTAAAGTCGACTTAATGGTGTAACAGCTAATCTTGAGAAATTTGATAAAAAATGGATGGAGCAGTAGGCGGTACAGTAGCCTAGAGCGAAGTATTTTATTGTTTTCTGTAATTTTAAAATTTAAATATATTTTTTAAAATTGTATAAAGTTATTTTATTATTATTATTTTAAACAAACTATTTTGTAATCGAATAACCCAGTAAACTATTATGTTTGCTCCTAACGCCACCTGCTAGCATATTAACGAAGCGTACGTTGTTTACTTCTGACAGATCTGTCAAATTTAGACGACATATTAAATTAATAATAAAATATAAATAAATATTATTTGGCAGTAAAGTTAGTTATTTAGAAACTAAATGAGGTGTTTAAAAATAATAATTATATTTATATGAAATTATTTTAAAACGAGAAGTTTCATAAAAATTTAAATAGATGATTCAATATCGTTATTAATTGGATGACATTTATGACTCTTAAATTTTGACAATCCTTACTAATCGAGTCATTTATTGACAGATGCTCTTTAAATTTTTTACTTCTCATTTAATGTCTGTATTTTGTTAGTTATTGTTGATGATTTATGATTTTTGGTAATTTATGAAAAATATTACTGTCTTAATACTCCAATTAATTTAAATTGTACTAATCTTAAACCAATTAAAAAAAAAATATTATTTCAGCTTCATCTCGTAGGGGACAACAAGCTTACTGGTGATCAATTGATCAACAGTTGGCGGTAATTTATACTCTCCATAATTATCTTTTCGTAATTTAGATATACCTACCATTTCCATATTTGTAAATTTTAAAATCTCTCATATAAAAAAAATATAATTTCATCAGTTGGCTTTTCATCTATTAGTGGTCAGTTAGATTTTTGATCAATATTCTGTTTACCATAGAAATTTTTAAATGTGATGTGCAGATCACTTTAATTGTGCCTGCTTATCTAAGTTTTCATATGTCAGATGTCACTTTATCATTTCCGTTAAGACTAGAAGTCATTTGTCTCCTGCCGTTGAACACAATGTAACATCGAAACAATTTTTAAACTGTTTCGATTATCCCTCCAGAAACTGACAGAGAATGTAGCGTAGAAGCAATTTTAAACTGTTTGTCCTCGTTTTAGTGTAGTGTTTTGTATAATTTATGTTAGTTTTAATGTTTCAACTTCCTACGCTTGCTGGATAGATCTTATTTTGACGAAATGCCCCTGAAGATGCTATTATAAGCGAAAGTACTTGGGCTTGATTTAATTATTTTGTGCTCGATAATAGCCTTATTTTCAAAGTTCATTTATTCGAGCATTCAACCTCATTTCATTCATTCATTTAATTTTTAAACTGTTTGTCCTTTGTCTAGTGTTAGTTTTTGTGTAAATGTATTTACTGTTTATGTACAAAACATATACATCGTTTTCTGATAGCTAATAATCCTGCAGAACTACAAGAACTTATAGTGACCTAAATGAAGCTGGCCTAAAATTAAACTAGACAAAAACAAAAACCATGTACAGTGGATGTCCAAGATGTAATAGTAAACAACACTGCACTTAAGACAGTAGACGAGTATGTATATCTAGGACAAATAATACATACATATCTCCTTACTTCCAGAATCAACAGAAAAATGAAACTGGCTTGGGTATCTTTTGGTAAAAAATGCAGTTATATTCAAATCCAGGATGCCACTACACCTAAAGAAAAAAACATTCGATCAGTGTATACGGTATAATCATGATATACGGCGGCTAAATTTGAACGCTAAAGAAACGATAATATGCACAAAGGCATAAATGAAGAAACCGTCATGTCACTGAGATAATAAAATAACAAGCTAAGCGCTATTAAAAAAGGTTTCATCAACTCTTAGACAATATTAACGTAATAAGACGACTTGATGAGACGAACAAAACCACTTGATAAGAGAGAGTGAGTGTTAAACTAAAGTGTACAATAAGGCTGTGTACCGAACTATTATAGTAAAACTAAGAACGCTAGAGTTTAAATATTAAGATTGTGTTATAGTGTATTTTTATGTATGAGAGAGTAATAAAACAATAAATTATGTATGCAAATCCCTAAACTGTTGATACTGGTGACTCAATGAAAAACAGATATTTGTCAACAAGTTTACAGAAGTATATAGGAAAACAAATTTAAATTGAGTATGACCACCAGGTATAAAGGTTGGAGTAGAATAGAATACAATAGTTGTGAGGGTTACTAATCCCTAAATAAGGTTGCCAGTGTCGGAGTGATGGAGGTTAACAGGTACTAATGAATTTGTAAGAAATGTAAGATGTTTATTTTATTGGTTATATATAACCAATAAAAGTTTAATAAGTACCTACCTATTTGCAAAATAAAGTTTAATTCTTTAGATAAAATAAAACGTTTTATTTTATCTGAAATGAGTGCATTCCACGAAGTACGGGTTTCAACAATCAAACATTTAATTCTTTAATTCCAGGAATCTACGACAGTAATTGACTAGATAATTACCTTCTAAACTTATTCCACAGAACATGTGATAGTGGGCTTTTCCATTTTGTAGGAAGGTCCAAGTGGCGTATTTAAAATTCTTAACAGTTCACTAAAAATAGGTACTTCAGTTGCAAGGTGCAGTTTATTGTGTATACTAGTGTTATGGAAAATTTGGAAGTGCTGTGTAAACGCCGAAAAATTGGTCCTTTAACAGTTAATGAAAAAACATTAATATTTAATTTTTTTTAAATCATTTACAGACAAACGTTTATGTGAAAGTGTTGATGAGACCGTTGAGTTAGTTAGCAGTACACTTGGTGTTGGGAAATCTACGATTTACAGAGTTATTAAAGAAGAGAAATGTGGTAGTTTTTAAATCCCACGTAATGCTCCAGGGAAACCAAAATTTCAAATAGAATATTATTTTAAAGAAGGACTTCGACGGAAAGTGCATGAATTCTTCTTTAGACAAGAATTTCCAACATTGGATAAAGTTCTTGTCTCAGTTCGAGATGATAAGGATTACCCAGAAATGAGTCGAAGTACGTTATGGAAACTTTTAAAAGAAATAAGCTTCCGCTGTAAAAAGAATCCCAGAAAGTCTATTTTATTAGAAAGAAGAGATATTGTCATATGGAGAAGACATTTTCTAAGAACCATAAAGGAAATGAGAAACCAAAAAAGAAAAATATTTTATCTTGATGAAACATGGATCAACGAGGGTCATACACCAAATAAATTTTGGCAGGATGAAACTGTTACAAGTCAAAGGCACGCTTTTGTAAATAACTTATCTACTGGTTTAAACCCACCATCAGGAAAGGGACGCAGGCTGATAATAGTACACATTGGTAGTTCAGACGGTTTTGTTGAAGGTGGTTTATTAACTTTTAAATCATCTCGTACCGGTGACTACCATGAAGACATGAACGCTGATGTCTTTCAAGAATGGTTCGAACAAATGATAGATCTTCTTCCTAAGAACTGTGTAATAGTAATGGATAATGCAAGTTATCACTCCAGACTTATAGAAGGACTGCCCACAACCAAGTGGTTAAAAAAAGACTTACAGAATTGGCTGAGTTCAAAAAATATTACGTACCATCCCGGATCTATAAGAAAGGAACTTTATTCGTTGTGTGCCCTTCATAAAGAAGAATTTAAAAATACGAAATTGATGAAATTGCCAAAAATCGTGGAATGACAGTACTTAGATCCCCACCATATCATTGTGAATTAAACCCGATTGAACTGGTATGGGCACAGATAAAGAGTGAAGTTTCAAGAAAAAATACCACTTTTAAAATTCATGATGTTAAACAGTTGTTTTTGGAGGCCGTAAATAATGTAAAACCTGAAAACTGGGAAAAGGCAGTAAATCACACTATTAAGAAGAGGAAAAAATGTGGAAGCTGGACAATATTACTGATAAAATGATCGAGCCAGTTATTATAAATCTTGGTTCTGAAAGTTCATTTTCTGAATCTGATTTGGATTTGTAACAAGTAGCTGTAAGTTTTATATTAATATTTTTATTCATATATTTAACATCTATTTAACATACCTTAGACGGTTTTAGAAACCCTTTTTCTCTTTTGTAATTTTTAAAAATTAAAAAAAATGTGAATTTTTTAAAACCCTTTTTAATGTAGGCCAGTCAGTTCTAATATAGTGTGTGATAAAAGAGGTCACTTTTGTTTACATACACATAACACTTTATAACACTGAAATAATTCATTTATTTTTTACAATTATTCAAAGTAATTTTTCAATTAATCTTAATTAATCTTAAAATTACGCTAATTACTCTCTCGTTCATAAAAATAAACTATAGTTAAGTTAGGCTATAATGATCTTATAGACTAGATTATAATAATGAGAACATCATATTGATGTCAAAAAAAAAAAAAATAAATAAAATCTGTTTAAAATGAACTAACTTAATATCACGGGTATAAAATAATAAAATGAAATCTTTCATCTTTATAAAAAAAAAACAAAATATTCGTAAATTATAAATTGAAAAAAAAAAGTGCGCAACAGGTAGAAACCTCAATGTGGTCTGGCCGGTGTGTTAACAGATTAAATCATCCAGAGTGTAAATTTGTGTAAATATTTTATGTTTGTAAAAGAATACTTCGGCAAAGTTAATAAGAATAGAACGGTGTTGTTTAGACTTTAATTTGTGCTATACCTGCCTGGAATTTATTACACCGTGAAAAATGGTTAAAGTTTTAATAAAATGCTTGGCATGTGTTCTCGATGTAAGAGATATTTACTCAACAGGCGTGATCGTTTTGGGGGAAATTAAGGTTCCCTAAACGTTGTAATTTAATATTAACTACGTTATGAGCCAATTAAAATATGTAACGAAATTCTTGTGATATTAATTTTTTTGTTTGAAGGAAGCATAACCAGACCCTTGTCGGTTACAATTTAAACTTAGTGCACTAATTAGCAATTTTTATAAAATCTGAATTATGTAAAGTTTACAGCGCCTACTTATTTATATTTAGGGTACTTTTAAGTACTTCTTCATTTGTGATTTTGGCGACCCAACTTATTTGTAATATTTGAGGAACCCTTTTAGTTCTACTTACATTAAAAAAAAGTACCCTCGTAGTAGATTTGTCCCTCCACAGGGACAAATTTTTCTATAATTTTAAATAAATAGATTGTGATTCTTGAGTGCCGAACAAACAATGTACCTTGCAACCGACAATCTTTCTAAAGTAATTAAAAGACTAAGCAAGCATATGGGTGACGTTTAAACAATTTCAGGTTTGATATAAGTCAGCAGTTTCGGGTAGATTTGCTGTGCTGTGAAAGTTATCTTCTTCTTCGCTTGCCATATCAGAATTATTCGACGTTAGCTATCACCATTGCGAAGGCTTCTCGATCTTCTGCAATATGAAATAATTGTCCTGCATTTGGTATCTAAGTACATTCACGAATGTTTTTTAACCAAGAAACTTGTTTTCTTCCTACACCTCTACGGCCCTGTATTTTGCCTTTAAGGATCAGTTGTAAAATTTTATATCGACTTCCCCTTACTATATGTCCCAGATAAGACATTTTTCGATGTTTAACAGTCTTTAGCAGTTCTCTGTCTTTGTTGACGCTCCTTAGTACCTCTTAGTTTTTCTTGCTGTCCAAGGTCTTTAGCATTTGTCTATGAACCCACATTTCCAATGCTTCAATTTTGTTCATGATCGATACTTTTAGCCTCCACAGTTCTGCACTGTACAAAAGTACAGACCAAACCTAGCACTTAGCATTCTTTGCCTTAGTTCTAAACTGAGGTGGCTATTGCAAAGAAATGACTTCATTTTCATTAAAGCAGTTTTAGTCATTGCTACTCTACGTTTTATTTCTATGTCCGGATCTAGTTGGTCCGTTATCACAGTTTCCAAATATGTCATTTTGTGAAATTTCTCAAGTTGGACTCCGTTCAACTGAAGCTTTTTATCGGGATGTGAGTCACTACTAAACACTAAAAATTTGGTTTTATTTGAGTTTATTTTAATGCCCATTTCCTCTCCTACCTCGTGAATACGATCAAGCAGAATTTGAAGACCTTCAATATTATCTGATAGAATTACTGTATCGTCTGCATATCTAATCACATTAAGTAGTTCCCCGTTGATTTTTATTGCATATGGTTGTCTCTCAAGTGCCTTTTCAAATAACTGGTCCGAGTAGACCTAAACAATGTTGGCGACAAAATGCAACCTTGTCTGATTCCTCTGAGGATTTCATCGGTGTAGTTATCTATAATTTTTACGATAGCAGTTTGATTCCAGTAAAAATTTTTAATGACACGAATATCCTTGTCATCTATTTCGATATTTTTCAGTATTTGCATTAATTTTACATACTGTTCTTTATCGAATGCCTTTTCGAAGTCCACGACACATGCAAATACATCTTGTCTTTGGTCCCAGCATTTTTGTAATAGGATGTTAAGCCTCCAAAAAGTGTCTCCCTGGTTCCCATAGCATTTCTAAAACCAAATTGGGTGTCTTCAAGATCTTCTTCGCATTTGCGTCTAATTCTGTTGGGAAGTATTCTGAGGAAAATTTTAAGAGTGTGGCTCATTAGGCTAATTAATCGATATTCTGAGCATTTTGTCGCATGGTGTTTTTTAGGTATTGCGATAAAGATGGATTTGAGCCAATCTGCGGGAATCACTCTGGTGTTATATATTAAATTAAAAAGTCTTACTACTACTTTTATGTTATCATTCTTTATTAGTTTCAGCAACTCAGTTGGTGTATCATCTGGACCATAAGCTTTTCTAATTTTAGCATTATTTATAGCATGTTCTACTTCGCATTTCATAATTTTGTGCATATTAAATTAGTCGTGTTTAAATATTACATACTCCATTTCGTCGCACCTTTCTCTCACCCATTTTTATTTGGCTAATTTGATCTCCTTTTTTATTCTTCTCTGCAGGTCTCTATATTCTGTTTCATTAGATTTTATCAGTCGACGTCGTTCCATTAATTTTAAGATGTCGTCTGTCATCCAGATTTTTCTTGATTAAGTTTTTCTATAATCATTGTTTGTGGAGATTTCATAAACTTGGTTTTTGAATTTACTCCATAGTTCTTCTGGATCTTCTAGTTGTTCTCCGATGTTTTTTATTCTAGTGTTAAATTCTTTTTTAATGTTAAGTTTAAAGTTAAGTACATTGGTTTTTGGTTTTTGTCGCTGAATTCGTTTTAACCTTAGTTTAATATCTGCTACGAGTGGTTGATGATCAGATCCAATATCTGCCCCAGGATATGTAGTGACTTTTTGACGACATTTCGGAAACGCTCAAACGCATAGTCTATTTGATTTCTTGAAGACTCAGGGTTATTGCCATCATCAAATGGGCTTTCCAAGTATATAGTCGTCGCTTGGGTAGTTTATACTAGGTATTTGCCATGATCATTTTGTCTTCTTGTGAAAGTTGTACATAAATAATTACATATAAGTCTCTCTAGAGGAATACATAAACGATTATGTTCAAATACTCCAGTAAAATTGGAAATCTTTCATTACTGCTAAGAGCATAGTGCCTTCAAAATATCAAATGTTATTTATGACTTTTCCATTGACAATTGAGAGTCTTGGAATAAAAGGGATCTAAGTACAATTTTACTAGTTTTGAGAAATTTAAGGTTAAAATTCTTTGGATAATTAAAATTACTTCTGCACAAACTATGGTCGTATATTATTTTTTAATAATAAACAGTCAGAAATCAGTATATCCACACAAATTTTCAATAAATAACTACTTAAGCTGTATTTTGAAAGAAAACCACTTGGACCCTTTTTATTTTGAACGGTCAAATGATTAATCCGGACTAAGTATCCTTATACATCCTTAGGATTTTTGCACGAAAAATAGGTGACTTTTTAATTATAGCTTCACTTCTAAATTATTTATTTATAATATGAAATGCTGAAAACCAAAGGAAAAATGACAAATATATCTTTAGCTCTACACTAAGCAAGTTTTACTTTATAAGTTCCATATTTTTGCCAAACTTAGTTTGCTGCGATGCCGACTTCAACATTTAAGTTTCTTCTTGAGAACCATCTTCAGAAACTTCGCTGATGATTCTGATTTTTGATTCTTTTTATGTTCATGGAGAAGGTTGTTGTAAAACTCGTGATAAACCGGCGGAATAAAGTCCAGAAGATTTTGAATATTGTTTCACTTTAATTTATTGATTCTTATCAGCTGAACGTTAAGTTTTTTGATAACGTGTTCTTTATGCTAATAATAGGACGTGCATCTCCTGTTTGTACACATATACATGTACAAAAATTAAACTTTTTTTTTAAGGTTTACTTAAAGGAGAACAAAAATGTTTTTGAAGATTTTTATACAAAAAGTACGGTACTGATTTTTATTTAAAAAGAACACCTATAGTGCCTTTTTAAGATTACTCGATAACTCCGATTAATAGTTCAAAGCTAAGAATATATAGCCGGGCCCTGAGCTGTAGAACAAATGCTTGTAGATTCTAACGTTTCACTTTTTCGATTATGGCACAATCTAAGACGCATTTGTTTCAAAAACTTGTGGCGAATGTCTTGAATATCAGTATATTTAACCAAAAACATGAATAGCTTTACAAATCTGGACATACGTATCTTGTGTTTATATCATATAAATTAACACTTTGGCTACTGTGTATACCATTTCTGGTTCACAGTTGATGTTTACCAGAAACTGCGTGTACCAAATTTGGTCACATGAAATGGTAATGTTTCAAGCTGTGTGTACATTTGGTGAACACAGTTCTGATGGTTTTAAATGCGTATCTAGGTTCCTACAGTTTACTGCTAAATTCTGGCGAAGCAGTTTGGGACTTAATCAACAGATGGCTGTACTATGACCGATTTTGTAAAATTATGGCGGAGCAGTTTGAGACTCCTTCAGCAGATGGCATATTATGGCCATTTTCTGACTTGCAGAAACTTGTTGTTTGTGCAATATTAGTCTTGTGTGTTTACGGTTCTAAAATTAGTACTTAAAATGTCAAATAAAAAATTAAGTAATGCTGAACTACGTGAAATAGCCGAGAATATGAGTGAAATGGAGTATGAGTTTATTAGTGAAGATGATGATGATGATGCTATGGATATAGATGATCCAAATGATCAAGATTCGTGTTCTTCTTTCTCTAATTTAGAAATTGACAGTGATGGGCAAGAGATAGAATTCGAATCTGATCTAGAATCTCTCAACAACGATTCTGAACCTGATAATTTTTTAAATAATCCTAATCCTAATGTCATAGTTTTGAGTTTATAATTTTGTAGGTAATTTGAACACATTTACTTTCACGGAAGATTCAGGATTCTCCCAAAGTTTTTTTGCACAAAGGGAAGGAGATCATCCAATTCATTTTTATAAATTATTTATGGACAACGATATCTTATCACTTATTGCCGAGGAAACCAACAGATATGCTGAACAGAAAGTAGTATCAGGAATAAGAAATGAAACATTAACAAAAACAGCATTATTGGGACAATAGAGAAACACAAATCATTTCGAAATTTTTGTTTTCTTAGGTCGTCTAATATGGATGGGTTTGGATCGTAAACCCACTTTGAAAGATTATTTTAGCAACAATATGCTGTACAAAAATGAAATTGGAAAATTTGTTCACATGTCCAGGATAAGGTTTGAGCTTCTTTTGTCCAATTTGCACTTCTCAAACAACGAAATTGCCTCAGATGATAGGCTCAAGAAATTCCTTCCCTTGCAAAATTTGTTAATCAAGAAGTTCCAATCAGCATATACTCCTGACAAGAATGTGTGTATAGATGAGACGATGATCCCTTTTCGAGGACGACTGAGCTTTCGCCAATATATACCGGGGAATCGTCACAAATACGGTGTGAAATTATTTAAACTATATGGAGTGAAAGGTTACACATACAATTTTAAAATTTATACAGGAAAAGAGCAAACACCTAATGAAAAGCCAATTGGTACAAAAGTGGTGCAACAGCTTATGGAACCACTTTTACATTCAGGTTAAATTGTCAGAAAGACAAAAGAGATGTCATGTTTCTCACTACGGAGTCTGTGCCTGAAATAGTGGACGTGCCAACAAAAAGGGGTGTCGTGAGAAAGCCTTCCACAATCGTGCAGTATAATAATGTGAAATCATTTATAGACGTATTTGATCAAAAATCATCATATTCATCACATCAGCAGTGCGTAGGGGTATTAAGTGGTATAGGAAAGTTTCAATTGAACTTTTGGTTAACACATCTATTATAAATGCACATACTGCATACGAGGCTATAACAAACAAAAAGATAAGTATTACTAAATTTAGAGAAGAAATCGCCTCAGAAATTTTTCGTAGTCAAAATATTCAGATGAAAAATTTGGATGATCGTCGTGTTAACCAAGAAAGAAATCACAAACTTTCCGAAGTGGAACAGAGAGGTCGCTGTACAAGATATTATAAAAATAATAGTGCTAGAAATGGACGTAACTTTGCTATAAAAGAAACAAAACGTGTTAAAACATCTGGTCTAGCATGCAGTGATAAGTTTTTGTGTACCAACTACTTTTTTGACACTCATTACTGTCAAGCAAAAAAATGAACATTGTGTCCAAAAATGGTACACATAGTTTCTAAAAAGATAATTACTCATTTATTTCTGCCACAAACTGTGTGTACCATTTTTTGACACGGCCCTTACACATGATTTTTTTTTTTCAAAAAAATTCCTAAATGTTGATATTTACATGTTTTTAGTATTAAATATTGTGAATTTTAAAAAAATATTGTTTCAGTTTCTGACAAAAAACTTCAAATTTATAGCCAGTAGCCAAAGTGTTAATACATACTGTTACGATATTTAGATAATACCACAACAGAAAGTGGTTAAAAAAAATTTGTTTATGTATTAAAAGACGCACGCTATAGCTGTAAACCGCAATCGCAATGAAAAATATACTGTAGTATTTTTATTAAATCTAATTTATTGTCTTTATTTATGATCAAAGGTTCTATATGTATAACACTTACAAGTTTATTAAAGTCTTTATTACAATATTCACTAATTTATTTCACAATATTTATTTATATTTTTTTCCGGGCTACAATTTAAACTCAATATTCAAAACTATAACTAACTGTTCTCAACAAAATTCCCTCTTTAAGTATAAAATACCGTTAATCAAGAATCCCTTCGAATTTGGACGGCGAACCTCTCGAAAAGGATGGAAAGCAGACAGGTTTTTCAGCTGAGCGGCGAACTAACTTGAATAGAATAGAATTGGAAATAATATGTTTACAGTTTTATGAGTCATATTAATCGTAACAGTACAATAAATTCAATTTTAAGGTTAGCGAAAATAACATAACCTAATCATAATATAACTACCATTTTAAAACTAAATAAATAAAAACCTACTTTCCTTCAGTGTCACAATGTTTATTTCTAGAGCTGCAGTGAATGGAATATGCCTTTAAAAAACTAGACTGGGCTAAAAGGGGAATAAATATTGATGGTGAATACTTAAGCCACTTGCGCTTTGCAGATGATATTGTCATTATAGCCGAGAGTTTAAATGAAGCTCACAAAATGATGAAAATACTAAAACAGGCAATAGAACAAATAGGCCTGAACATAAACTTTAAAAAAACAAAATACATGACCAATCTAGTTCCAATGAAATGGCATGAAATTAGAATAAGAAAAGACAATCAAACTTGTGAGATCCAGCGTCGCATAGGCTTGGGATGGGCAGCATTTGGCAAGATGCAAGATATTCTAAAAGGAACGCTACCGATTTGCTTGAAGAAAAAGGTTTACAACCAATGCATACTGCCAGTAATAACATATGGTTCCGAAACAATACCTTTAACCAAACATTCTGCAAATAAATTGAGAGTAACCTAAAGAAAAAATTGAAAGAGCAATGTTGGGAATAACTAGAAGAGATATGGTACCAAATAGGATAGTGAGAGAGAGGACTAAAGTGACAGATGTCATAGAAAAAATTGCACAAGCCAAATGAAGATGGGCTGGACATATAGCACGTTTAAATGATAATAGGTGGACCAAAAGACTCACAGAATGGAGACCTAGAGAAGACAAAAGACACCGAGACAGACCACCAAAAATATGGATGGACGACTTGAGAAAAACAGTCGGAAATTGGATACAGAAGGCGCAAGATAGAGAACAGTGGAAGAAGATGGAGAAGACCTATATCCAACAGTGGATGCAAGAGGTTAAGGAATGAATGTTTATTTCTACCGTTGTACAAACAATTAAAGTCAAAAATATCGAAGGTGATAATATAGGTTACTTCATATGAGTCAAAGTATATTAATTTAAGATAGAATAAAAGGGAACCAACTGCACTTGGATCCATTTTAAAGTGAAGGCTTCTATATTTCAATTTCTAAGCTTTTTTCAAAGTTTGGTAGATAGCAGTTTATAAATGAAATCACTTTAATCCATTTGAAAATTAATAAAACTACACTTTTGGTATTCAAATCTGTATTTAATTTGATATTCAAAATATTACACTTCCATCCCATTTATTAGAAGCCCTTCAATTATTTCTTTATTTGTGCTTGATAGAATTTACGCGAAAATGTGTTTAATATACACGTTAAACAGAAGTAGCGACAGTATATATCCTTGTCTGACTCCCCGTCTTATACTTATTTGGTGTGATATCTGACCTTTTATTCTTTAGATACTAGACCAACAGTTTCCATACATATGACTTATATCTCAATGTTGCTTTGTAATAAGGGTGCATCTGCGATATTTTTAATACTTTGTTATGAAAATAGTGGCATAATAATTCTCTTTCTTAGAATACTATCAAAACTTTACTTCGTATGTAAATATAGGGCTTAATATGTCTCATACAATGGTAGCTTATTAGATGGAGCCATTAACCGCTTCTCGGCAACATTTACACCTACTAAATATGCACGAAGTTTGTTCTTCTTAGCTGCAAATTACTATACAGTGCACGTCTAATGACTCCTTCTTTTTAAGTTACGAAAAAAGTTGGTAAAACTGTTTCATATTGAAGAAATTCTATAAAATTATTCATTATCAAATATTATGTATAATTATGTATAACTTCTTAAATAGTTTAAATAAAAGAGAATTTATTTGTGAAATGGGCGTAATGGATCTGATAATAAGTGTGATGTAACTTTATCGTATCTGGTCTGGAAGCATCTTAGAATATAAATAGAAGGGCCCTTAGGAGTGTATATAGAAATGTTGGGAGCACTTAAACTTGTCTTTTAAAAAATGTTTTATTTGAGAAATCACAAATTTACAAATTATGGAACTTTTGTGTTAGAATGAAATTGAAAATGAAATTACAAATTAAACGTTGCAAAATGTTTGTTGCACCTATTTATTGGTTCGGTTATGCTGCGTCTGCTTCCGGGTCATCGGTCTACTTGTGTTGCCGAGGATTATATTTCTCCTTCCCCTCTGGAATTGACTTCGTCCTCGAAGTCTGGGAAACTTCTGCAATTAGCTGATTTAGAATTTGAATTTGGGCTGGCTGAAGTTTGGGTCCAAAAAGTAATCTGGAAATTCTTTTTTTCTTTTTTATTAGAAAAATAAAAATAAATAGTAATAGGAAAACTATTAAAATTAAACTGGTGGTGCCAAGTCCCGTTGGAATTTGTGGAAAAGGGTCCAATGTTTCTATTAGCTGAAGCTGGCCATGGATCTCTGGAATTTTGACTTTTTCAATTTGAATCTTATGCTCTGGTACCAATTTTATGGGAACAACTTCTGGGATGGAGATTTCTTGTGTAGTGTTTTTATTATATTTGGTTCCTTCTATGATAATTGGTTCGTCCGTCATTAGAATACTACTGGTTATGACTTTTTCTTCTTGAATCTTTATTGGATCGACTACTCCTAATAATATTACTTTATTGGTTTCTTGGAAGAAGTTTTCTGTGACAACGACTTTAGTGCAATTTTGAACATTGGGTATGGAGCATCTCGATTTGATCAATTTCGTACAAACTATGTATTCAGCATGTCCCTTACAGTCTTCGTACCATTTATTGTTAGCATAGAAATGTGTGGGTGGCAATATCATAATGTGATCTGAATTAGGGATAGGATAAATTCTATAGGTAAGGTATAGGTTAATGTCAAGGATAGGGATTTTTATTATTATGAGTATTGTTTGAGAAGTGACACAAACAAGGGCTTTAGATTCTTCTATAAGTTCATAAGGATGATTATCATCAATAAGAAGGGCATTTCTTGAATAAATTTGAATAATATTTTCTTTTAAACTTTCGAGTTCGTTTAATGTGAATAATTTAATATTTGGGATATCTAAATGGGATAAAGTGATTGTTTTGATAAGTTTCATTAAGAATTCGTTGATATTTTGAAGGTTTATTATTTCATTATGTAGAGCAACATAGCCGCCAAAATCGGCAGATAATTTATTAACTGCGAGTAGAAG
Source organism: Diabrotica balteata (assembly GCA_918026665.1). Taxonomy (NCBI): domain Eukaryota; kingdom Metazoa; phylum Arthropoda; class Insecta; order Coleoptera; family Chrysomelidae; genus Diabrotica; species Diabrotica balteata. Next base: position 93,698,866 of record OU898279.1, on the reverse strand, counting down.
TACGAAACTATTATTATTAATTTTGTTTATCGTTTCTCGAATCTCGTATCAATTGACTGTCCAAATGAGATTTGATTGTTAAATTTTTTTATGATTTCATTTTCTTTAAGTTCAATAGCTGTAATGTGTGTTCTTAACATATCTAGGTCTGAATGATCGGGATTACCCGCTACATATTTAGTAGCTGTACCAAGAAAATTAAAAAGTACTTTTTTCTGCTTTCTAGTTATTTTGTGAAAATTGTCTTTAGCTAGGTCATGTAAGTGATTATACTGGGAATACAATGAGTACAGAGGTCCATTTTTAATAGAGGTTTTAAAATAGTAAATAGGATCTCGTTCTAAGGTTTCTTCTAATTTTTGTAGATTTATGTGCAAGATATGTCTGTGATAATGTGAGGTTTCTCTGGATTTTCCAACTTCTTCGGCAAAATAACCATTATTCGGAATTTGTTGGATCTTGAGAAGATGTCCCAGGGATAGGATCGTCCTGTAAAGAAGTTTTGTCTATTAGTTTTCGGACTCTTTTTGCAAATTTTAAGTGAGTGCTTGTTTCGTTTTGTTTGCCAGTTTTACCGATTACTTTTGTCTTATTTTGTTTATCTGGACGTAATGTAGAATAGGGATTTTGTAATTTAGGTTTATGTTTTTTCTTAGTTACATAAAGAGGTTGTGCAAGATTTATTTCGGGTATCTCTTCGGCAGTCTCGTTTGCTTTGTCAAGTATGTTTTGTCTTTTTTCTTTTTGTTTTTCATATAAGTGTTCTATAAAAGGTTGAAGTTCATCTTTGTGTCTTTGGTTATAGGTTTCATATACCGGAAGGTCAAAATCAAAATGTATTTCTTCGGCATAAGATCCGTAGAGAATAGAAAAAGGGGAATAATTAGTGACACTGTGCATTGATTGATTATAAATTAACACAGCGTGGTTGAAGATATCATCTAATGGATCGTTTGGATTTTGGTCTTTTAAAGTTCTAAGCTTTTCGATAAGGGTAGAATGAAATCATTCTACAGGGGAGTTCGAAGATGAATTATTTACTGTAGTGAAATGTAGTTCAATTTTGTGAAGGTTCCTGAATTCTTTAATAACGGCGGAATTAAATTCTGTACCACTATCGCATACTATTTTTTGGGATAGTTGTGGTGTGAGAAGTAGTGTCTGAGTTTACTTAGGATTGACAAAGAAATTTTGTCAGGTATTTTGTAACACTGTCCATACTTGGAGAATGAATCAGTAACTGTAAATAGAGATTTTTGTTGCAATGGAATAAATCTATGTGTATGATATCAGAAGGTTTTTGTCCAAGTAAAGGTCCTAACTGTGGAAGTTTGTAGGGACGTCTTTCGTATTTGTTTTTTAAACAAATTTAACATTGATTAATATAGTTAGAAATAGTAGTTTGCATATAAGGCCAGTAAAATTTATTTTTTAAATGTTTGTAGGTTTCTACGATACCGTTATGATTCTCGGTATGGTATTTCTTTACGCATTCGATTTGTCTTTCTTCTTCTTCAATGTCTCGCAGTATTTTATTGCAGAAAAAGGTTTTAACGGTTGAGTCTATATTTTCTCTAAAGTAGTTGCAAATGAAAGGTCTAAATTCGTGAGAAACTTTTATGGCAAATTTTTGATTGGGTCTTAAGATATTTTTAAAAGATTCTGGTATTTCTTTTTTCCAATCTTCTGTGACATTTACATTGTATCTATGTTTGTTAAATATTTTTCTATAAACTAAATCGAATTTTTCGGAGTAATCGTTAAGTGACCTTAATTATAATTTGATTTGTCGACCTATTAATTGGTTCTTCCGAAATTTGTATTCCAGTAATGGGATTTTCAACTGCAGTGTGTTGAGTATCATCATAATTTTGCAGTCGGTCATATTGTTCTAGAAATTCGTCTGGGTCGAACTGTTCATCAATATCTAAAGGTTCAGCACCGTTTGAACTGGTACTTAGAGCATTAATTTGTTCTCTAGAAAGGACGTCAGCAACTTGATTTTCCTTTCCTTTCTTTTATTTTACATCAAAATTATATTCATCAAGTTTTAGTCTCCAACGTGCTAGTCTAGATGTAGGATCTTTAATTTTATAGATCCAGACAAGGGGATTATGGTCCGTTTCGACCAAGAACCTTTTGCCATATAAATAAGGACGAAAATAATTGCAAGAATCTATGATGGCTAAGAGTTCTTAGCTAAGAGTTATGCTGCGTCTGCTTCTGCGTCATCGGTCTACTTGGGTTGCTGAGGATTATATTTCTATATATATATATATATAAATAAGAAAGGAGAACTTTTATTTAAGATAGCAGATGGTCCTATCAAGCCTTGTCAAATTCTTGTGAGACACCTTCTTGTTGCCTCACCTTGTGAGGCAGTTTGATGGTACTAGGTACTTAAAAGTATTACATTTTACAATCATTTCACTATCTAAATTTATCATTTTATTTGTATAAAGCTATATAAAACTGTAACTATATGTAACTCTATATAAAAATTAACAAATACTCTGATTTTGCCATACTAAATTTTAAACCTTTTTTTAAAGCATTTGTCTCCCCAGTTTTCTACTAACACTACATCATCAGCATACATTAAGCATCAGTGAACATTGAGCCCTGATGCAGCGCTACTTTTGCATGAAATCTACGCCACCTGTCCTAACACCAGTTGTTACTTCTGCATATCTGCATGTCTCTCACAATATTCACATTATTACACATACACAAGGGAAATTATTTCTTATTAAGCGCATATAATAGAATCTTTCGAAAAACACGATCATATAATTATTATGAACGTTTGTTTTTTATTCATGTATTTTTCCATCAACTGCCTTTTAATGAAAATTGCATGAGTTGTTGATCTGCGTTACATAAAGATAAACTGATTATCGGATATTTCAGTTTCTTCACTTATCCGTCTATCAATTACTCTCTTTCATATTTTTATGGTGTGACGAAGTAATTTTATGGCTCTGTAGTTTGTGCATTGCTGTATATCTCTCTTGTTTTTGTAAAAAAATATCAATATACTGCTTCTCTATTTTTCTGGCATGTGTACCGCTCTCATATGTTCTATTAAATAAACCTATTAGCCAACTTGTTCCTGTCGCTCCTAAAGCAGTTCACACTTCACCAGGAATGTTATATGGTCCAACTGCTTTACCTCTTTATGGTATTGTTTTTTCGGGAGATCCGATAGAACCAACCATTGGCCGCAATGGTAATCTTGCCTTATGTAGACTTGGGTAGACCGTACAGTTTTAGATTTCTTGACCACTACTCGCTTCAATCCTGGCTTTTTTATTTCTAGATATATTGTTGGATCCGACGAGATTCTTGGATATGCTGTGTTATTTATTTTTGCTTCGTTATCTTAAATATTCATTACTACCGTAGCGTTGGCTTTGTCAGCTTTTTTTGCTATTTCTTTATGGTGATTTCGGCCGTTCTTAATATTTTTGGTATGTATTTGCGTATGATGTCTGCTGTTTCTGGTGGGAGATCGGAAATAGTAGTCTGTACCTCGGTAATAATATTTTTTATGAAAAATTCCCATTAAAATTGTAATTACTTAAACAGTTATTTTATTAAATTTATTATATTAATAACAACAAATGTCTATGGTTACTTAATCAATATAATTCTAGAAGTCTCAATACAATTATGATTACGTTTTTCTGATTATTATTATACCATGTTGACGCCTATGAAAGATCGAGCGTTTCACTATAGGTGTATTATTACCTGTATTAAAGAATTTTAAACTCTAAGGTTGATGCTCTGGAAATTTTAAATACAAGTGACGTTACCTCGTATAAATCGTGACGTGCAAGGTTTCCATGGACGTATAAACACAGATGGACTCAGTTATTTACATAAAATTGTGAAGTCAAAATTATTTGAATAGGTCACATTCTCAGCACCTTCAACTGTTGTCACGTTTTGTTTTAAAATTTCTTATTCGCGAGTCGCTGAAAATATTACTCCGTATTTTATACTCTACAGGTGCTATCAAACCAAAATAATAATTTATTGGTTAGATTAATATATTTAATTGTAATCAAAATATAAAGTAGTAGGTAGATAGTGTTCCTTCTGGAGCGGAAGTGACGTCACACGTCGATCGTCAAGCGTACGTATCCTCATGGGCCAAGGCCACGCCCCCCTCGTGACGTAGGAACGTGCCTAGGGTCTCGAGGCCACGCCCCTCGACCAATGGTGACGTAGGAACGTACCTCGTGTCTCTAGACCACGCCCCTCGGCCAATGGTGGCGTAGGAACGTCCCCCCATGTCTTGCTGACCAATGGTGGACGTTCTCGTGACGTCGGAACGTGTCGTCGACCAATGGCAGCATAGCAGCGTCAGTGGTGGGAATAGCAACACCCCCAGCGACCAATGACAGCTCAGAATTTGAATAAACATCATAGAAATGGCGGTCTAGCGATGAGGAACCAATGGTGACATAGTAACGCCCTCCTCGTGACGTCGGAACGTGTCGTTGACCAATGACAGCATAGCAGCGTCAGTGGTGGGAATATCAGGCCAATGGTGGCATAGTAACGCCCTCCTCGTGACGTCGGAACGTGTCGTCGACCAATGACAGCATAGCAGCGTCAGTGGTGGGAATATCAGGCCAATGGTGGCATAGTAACGCCCTCCTCGTGACGTCGGAACGTGTCGTCGACCAATGACAGCATAGCAGCGTCAGTGGTGGGAATAGCAGACCAATGGTGGCATAGGAACGTCCCCCAATGGCCTGCTGGCCAATGGAGGACGTCCTCGTGACGTCGGAACGTGTCGTTGACCAATGGCAACATAGCAGCGTCAGTGGTGGGAATAGCAACACCCCCAGCGACCAATGACAGCTTAGAATTTGAATAAACAACATAGAAATGGCGGTATAGCGATGAGGGACCAATGGTGTCATAGTAACACCCTCCTCGTGACGTTAGAACGTTTTTCTCGACCAATGATGCCACAGAAACGTGTCCTCAACCAATGGCGGACATCCTCGTGACGTTGGAGGCCAATGGTGTGCATCAACGGCCAATGAGAAAGACGTGCATCGACTAATGGTGGAGTCGTACCACAATATTAACGAAAAGACGCCCCCAGTCCCCCCCATTCCCCCCGAAAAGACGTTCCCAGTCCCCCCATTCCTCCCGAAAAGACGCCCCCCAATAATAACGAAGCTACACGTCCAACGTAACCAATGAGAACGATGTACAATCGCTGGTCGGTGACTGCGTTCTATGAATTGACAAAGAGAAGAAGACGAATGACAGACAAAGAGAGCAATTTTTCCTCGTATTTTTTTGTAATTAAAACCTACAACCATTAGCGTAAAACTTCTAAATTTTTTCAATTTATATTTTACGAGTTACCTCGTATATATTTTATCGATTACCATAATAACAAAAATTCGTTTATTTTTCAATTTATACTTTACATGATCAGTTGAATGCTACTGAGAATAATGACATCATCGGATACGCCGGCTATTAAAAATGTCTCACGCGATCACGATATATAGCCGGAAACACGTGCACATTCCAATTCGATTATTTAATGTAAGATAAAATATATTCGCATGGAGGCAGGAAGCAGGTGCATAATCCGTTGTATTTAATAATTAAGCCCGGCATGTGATGCATAAATGAATAGTCTTACGAAATATTGCGCAACATAGTTTTAGCGTGGGAGAGGCAGTTAGATAAATAGCAGACGCTATCAATTACTCAGTTATATTTCATGTTCCGCGCTAATACGTCAAATGTTATATAATATGCCACATCCTACATTGAATACTATAAGTCAGGTTGGCCGAGTGGTCAAAGGCGTTGGATCTAAGCTCCGATACCCGAAAGGGTGCGTGGGTTCGAATCCCACACCTGACACATTTTTTTAATAAACTCTTTATTCGTCTTCTTATGCCACGTCCTACGTTGAAATATGTCCTGCGTAGAATGTTACGATATCCCCACTTATACGTTGGAGTGGAGAGGTAAGAAGATATAATTAAAAGTTTTCATGTTCACAGCTTTATTTCGCGAAACGTAGGCATTACAACATGAACAGTGTGGAAGTAAAAGCTAAAAGTGAAGTGATGCTGCTTAATACTTTGTATAATTTTGAGAATTTAAAAGTATTAGTTGGATTAAGTTCAGCTCAATCATTTGAACCAGGTGTTAAATTAAGCAGCGAGAATAATGAGATATTGTTCGGTATATGTGATTGGATCCGATTCATCGATGAACTTAATCGTAAATATAATCAGTTTTTCCTCATGCCTCTACAATGCTATTGTGAAGATGAACCTCCAGAATGTTGTGAATTTTTAGCAATTGAAACTCAAGCTACAGATCAACTTAAATGGCTCAATGTTAAGAAACTTGGTGTTACTTTGCAGATATTTGAAAAAGATGTTAAGAATCTTATTGAAGGAAACGAGAAGTTAATTTTACCACGCATTCGTTTCCTCGATGGACTGAGATTTTTAGATTACTATTGTAATGCGTTGAAAATTGCTACTTCATTCAAAAACGATTTACAACCAATAGACATTTTATATTCATTTTGTGAGGCTTCTTGTGATACTAGTATTTTAAGTTTAGCATTAAGGGAATATTTGTATTATTATAATGAAGATACAATTAGTGATTTAAATAACAGTATTTTTGAATAAAGGATTAAAACATTTATTTCTTTTTATTATACCATGGTAGTGGGGGTGATTAAGGATATTATTTATATTGACCTATGGAGTGAAAGACATTTATTTCATCAATGTCCACCGTACGGTGTAGATTAGAAGAGTTTTGGGAAAAAATACAAAAGTTGAAGGCGGATATACAGTGGTACGAAGATAGAACCGCAATCGAAAAACAATTTGCAGCGTTCCATTTGTCAGATAGAAAACTAACAAAAACACAATACCCGTTAAAAAGAATTCAACCCACAAGATGTCTCAACTAGCACCATTCATCATTCTCACAGCTATTGCTAACAATGTACTCTATACAAACGTACCAAACAATGTTAAGAACATGGCGATATGTTTTAATGATGTAAAAACTGATTGCAATCGAACTGAATGGACTCTAATGGATCATGAAGTAGTGAATAATGGGTGGCTTCCAGTATTTTTCAAAGCAATACCAAAGTCAGGAGGAACATTCTACAAGATCATGCTAATATCCCCAAATAACACCGAAAGTGATTCAAAATGGTACAAGACTAATAATAATGATGATGATGATGTCAGCAGTCAATTATCAATTATACTCTTAAGCATTATATTCATAATAAATGTTTTTATAGCGAGTAATATCATTATAAAATTTTTTGTAAATCGCAAATGCGAATCATCTTGCATTAAAATAAATATGTAAAACTGTTAAAATAAAACTAAAATAAAACTTTTAATCTTTTATTAAAAAAAAAATCCAATTTATATAGGTAATATTTTGTTACACAGCCATTGACGGAGGTGATCCACATTTATCGAGGAGCAGGAAAATAGTCCAGTAGCGTGGCAGTTGTATTCATGTGGAGCAAAGCCTCCAGTGGAGTATGGAGAATCATCAAACTTGCAAACATCAATAATTATGGGACAGACGTCAAGCATATAACATTTGTATCTTAAAAATTCTGCTTGTTGTTCTCCGCGAACGTAGATGTAGTCAGCTGCATACAACAACTTAGATTCCAGTATTTTATTTATTTTTGAATATTTAACATCTCCATTAGAATACCGAAGACCATGCACGTTTTTCTCCAAGTACACAGCAGTCTTCTTATCTTGATTACTTAATGTAGCAAACGGTTGTGGAGGTTTAAATATATAATGGCAATGTTTAAAGCCAATTTCAATGCTAAGTTCTTTGGGAACAAACCACCCATCTACGGTGAATCCTTGAATGTCAACTAATGCGATCCTCATGATGGCTGATAGTATACTGAATTGGATATGATTGAATAAGTCAAGTTAAATGATATTTTTGATAACTTCAGTTAGAGGAAAGTATTCGAGTAGACTGTCGTGGACAATTAAACAGTACGCTCGAGTGCCTGCAGGAAAACCTTCATCTGCTTCGATTTCCAACTTAATATCAACGGTTCCCGATCTAAATGACGTATCATCCTGTTTGGAGCAGTCGAAAGTAAACAAAGCATATTTTTTAAAAGCATTATAATCCAAGATTGGATGTTTTGTTGACGAATGAGTATAACTGGGAAAGAATTGGGTATAGTTGTAGTGAGCTATAGCATAATCATTTTTCGCAAAATCCAATTGCATTCTCTCGTTAGGCCAATATTCACCATTAATAACCACTCGTACGCTGGACACCTTAATGTTATCGAATAACGTTGGATTGGCGTGAATGTCATCTCGTTTAGAAGTTTGAAAAGCTACAATGACATAGCGTGGACGTTCAACAGCTGAAGTTGTCTTTACACTCCATATCTCACGTCGGGATCCAGCCGTAAGTGAAGGTAGTTCATTAAGTTCCCATTTACGGAAAGGTATAGTTATCGGTGTATTATTCTTAATCGGAGTCATTAAGTCAATTTTCACATCGTCATTCGGAAAGACATGTTTGACCTTCAGTTCCATGCTGGTAACAGTTAAAGACACTGTTGTTGCTGTTGTAGCATTTGGTTCTTCCACTAAAATACTGTCTCTATCATTACGTGCTCGAACAAATCGAAACACTTGACGACCATAGGTTAATTTATTGTAATCGTTGAAAATGTTGAAAATATGTTTTATCGGAATCAGTAAACTAAAGCTGTCTCCCGATAAATGTGGATTATTCGGATAGTTCCATCCTGCAGTACTGAGAAACTTGGAATCTTCAGGAGTATAACACAGCAAACTGCGAATAGTGCTGACTACACCTGGATCTCTAACTATTTCCATGTCATGTGAACTTTGGATATATGTACATGTATCAAACAAGAAGGCTCCAGCATTCGGTGCAAGAGAAACAGTTCCATTACCCACTTTTTTTATACTTCCTTTAATTTCCAAAAGTGTTTCGTGTATGGCAAAAAATGCATCTGATTGATTTATGATAAACTCGACAACGTCGCTATTGTTAAATGACTTGATGTAAGGTGTATATGTACGAAATTCTTCTTTTCTAATAGTATCGTCGAACAGAGGTTTCTGGTAAAGATCTAAAATAGGTGGTTGAGGCTCCTGAACCTGTCGTCGAATGTATTGACGTTTTGACATCTTTTAGCTGTAATCCAATGGCAATAAGAAAGGCTTTATTGGCAGCAGACACGTCACGTCGCTTGCAAGATTTGCGTGAGACTAATGGATATTGATGTGTAGAGCTTTGTTTTATAATTAAACCCATCTATATCGTTTCCTTAAAATCCAAATGCAGCGTACTTTTCTCTCCTCTAAAGTTGACCGGTCTTAATTCTTGATCAACTACACTAACGGTAATTTTGGTAATGTCACGTATGCTGTTGCTTACTGGTATGTATATTGGATTATGAGGACGTTCGTCAATAGAAAAACCTGGATCAACACTTATCGGAAAATGTAGAATGGTGTGCGCAGGTCTATCCTCGTAGAAGGCTCCTTCGGTAATGTTGCATTCAAACAGTAGACTCGATACTTTTATAATGTTTACAGGTTGATCTGAAGAATGCATTTTTCCTGGCTCCAACACTCTATTTGAAGAGAAGCCCAATAATTTTCCAAGACTATCGTCTTTCTCGAAAGTAATAGTATGATCTTGACAGAAAATTTCACATTTAAGCGTATTGTTGTTCGGTCTTAAAGTAAACTCTCGAACCGAATTGTATTTATGCATTAATTCATTTCGAATGTACGCTTCTATATCAGTAATTTCATAACATCCCGATGGAATTTCAATATTACGCAACTTTGTACGATCATTTTGCTCATAGAAATAAAACTTTTCACCATCGATGTTTGGAATTGAATTAAATGTATGAAATCCCAGCACTGCTACATAATATTGTCGAAACGGATCAAGCACAAGAGGCACTTGAGGAGTAAACGAAAACTCGTTTGTAGTACTTGTCAAGGTCAACAATCGAGACATGACTGATATGAGGTAAAAGGTGTAGTAATTTAAATACCAAAATATTTTAAAAACTTCTTTATTTTTTTAATCATACTGTTACATGTTTGTGTTTTATTTATATTTTTCTCATAATACGGTACTCCACAAAATACACATTCACTTTCCATAAATCCACAAACATCACACCATACATGTTTATCATAGTCTTTCTTGCAAGGTAAGTAATCTTCTAGTACACCACGAATATCTTGGGGCATTTCATACCAAACACCACTCGTTATATTTTCCATAAAAATGCGAATAGCACGTCTCAAAAATTCGTTAGATGGTTCCATTGTAGAGAAACTTTAAACACAAATGTCCGCAGTTTATTTGGTTATAACTTTGATATTGATCGTTATTGTAGAAAATTCTTCCACCGTTCAAGTAGGAGACTAGTTCTCGCGGTGGCTTCAAGCAACCATATGAGTCAAAGTACTCTATGTCGTTGTTTATCTTTCTGTAAGCTACCCAATGTGTACCGAGGTTTGTGGAAATGTCGAGATTAATAATAGCACATTCATGTTTACGAGGGCTACGTGGTAAATTATCTCGCATGAACACGCCGCGGAAATTTGAAATTTTAAGTAGTTTAACAAATCTATTTAAATCCACATTGGTTAAAGGCCTATTAGGTAGCTTCAGCGGAAGTTTTTTGCCTTTTTTAAATATAATCCAAAGCCACCTTTAGCGTTTTTTCGCAGGTATAATCCTTTGCCTAGATGTTCCATTGCATTGTTGTGACGTTTATCTTCTTCTAGTTTCTTTTGAGCATTCTTTGAATCGATAACAGTTTTCGCTATCGCGCTTGCGCCCCCAGCGAGGCTTCCGAGAGCTGATAGGCCTGCAAAGATTGGGATTAAAGGTAAAATCCCACCAGATTTTGGTTCAAATGGAATAATTCTTGGAACACGTACATTTTTCTTCCCACCTACATTCTTAACGGCTGTTCTTGCTGCTGCAAGTGCAAGTAGAGCGGATTTACGCAGATTTGGTGACGGAGGAGCACGTTTTAATGTTTTGATAATTGGCTGTAACACATGTCGCTTAAATGAACCAACACCTTTACCACGTTTCATACCCATACCCAGTTTTCGTTTAGCTTTCATTGCTGTAGTAGTTAACCAGGCAGCGGTTTTTTCACCCAAAGATGCGTCTTTTGCTTTAACTCGTTCCCACGCTTTATTTTCCAACACCCAATCTGCTTTATGTCGATCTTTCAATGAATTACTTTGGGAATATGCGAGATCGTGATCTCTCGCAGCTCGATCTAACGGATTTATCCCCGGATCTCCACGAGCTAGACGTTTCTGTAATTTAGTTCCAGGTCCTAGATATTGGTAACCAGGAGCATGCAATTCAAACGGTAGACTATTGATCAGAGAATTCAACACTCCTTCACCTTGAACGACCAACATTGAAATGAATCGCTTTTTGCAAAATGTCTTTATATAACCATGTGTACAAAATACATCTCAATCACAAGATGAAGGTCATTCAACAAGACAAGACACTAGCAGTGGAAAACTTGGATTTTGTCGACAACGTGACAAGAACCAGCAAACATGGTGCATTGCTACCACATTCATTTCGTGCTATCATATGTGGTCCAAGCGGATGTGGAAAAACTAATGTTATGTTGGCATTACTTTTTGACCTGAATGGCGCTAAATTCAAAAATGTTTACGTTTATTCAAAGTCGTTGTTTCAGCCCAAGTATCAATTTTTGAAGGAAGTGTTGGAGTCTGTGAAAGAAGTAGGTTATTTTCCATTTAAAGATAATGATGATGTTATAAGCCCAAGTAAAGCTAAACCAAACTCAATATTCATATTTGATGACGTATCAACGGATCCACAACAAACAATACGTGAATATTACTGTATGGGTAGACATAAAGACATTGATTGTGCATACCTATGTCAATCATACAGTCGAGCAGGCAAACAACTTTTACGTGATAATGCGAATCTTATTGTATTGTTTAAGCAAGATGAGCTCAATTTGAAACACGTCTTTGATGACCACGTATCACCTGATATGACATTTGAGCAATTTAAACAATTTTGTTCCGAATGTTGGAAGGACAAATACGGTACATTCGTCATTGTTAAGGATTTCGATATTTCTAACGGACGATATCGTAAAGGTTTCGACAAGTTTATAAAACTGTAGGTATGATCGAAAAACACGCATTGTATAACAATATGTCAGACAAAGAGGTAGCTGCGCGCACGCGTAAAGTTGCCGAACTAGCTCGTGTCATTCGCAAAAAGTATTTGGCATTAAAGTTAGGTAAAACAGAACAAGATGAGTCGCTAAATAAACTCTTTAAGCCCATAGCTAAACCTCTAACAGATATTGCGCAATCGTCAAAAACGTTGCATCATGCTATTAATAACAAGCTTAGACACGTTAAAAAAGAAGAGGTGAAAACGGAGGAAGAGATAAAAAAAGAAGCCAGAGATGATGATGTATTTTCCGATGCAGTATCAATCGATCAAGTTAACGAACATGACATATTTGATCCTAATAATGTTTCGAAAGAGGCTATTGATGAATATATCGAGCAATATCCTCCAATGAGCCATAAGTATATAAAAGAATTTTGGATGAAAGATAATAAAATTGATAAAAACTACGGACCTATTTACAATGATGAAATTGGCTGGATGTTGGGTAAACGACGAATAAACTTTAACAAAAACAAAGGTAGTATACAAGTTATCAGTGATGGTAGTGGGGAAGGAGGATGGGTGCCGGGAACGCCAGGTCTATACCAACTAATTTTCTATGATAACCCTGAAGATTATAATGATACAGATTTAAAGCACTATAAAAGTTTATTAAATAGTACAGAAGTTCATCTGGATTCCAAAGGTCGTCTTAAAGGTGCAACTGGGAAAAAATATCATCATATTATCAAACCGCTATTTAAACCTACCGATGAAACAACAAAGAAATCGCCACCGAAAACTCGATCTACTGCATTAAAGAGACAACCTTTCGAAGGTCTTGTTCGTTTAGCAAAAACGACTCGTTCATCATCGATGACAACGTCTCCTCGAACATCGTTATCTTCACCATCTAGCTCCAAAGGGTCAGGGCTCGTCGATAATTCTCATTTGATCTACAACGATAATCCTATTGAATATGTATATTGGGATGATCCAAACGAACTATGCGACAGACTCAAATTGCTGGTTGCTTCCCAAGAAGCAGGAAACACATCCCACAATAACGAAATTGTTGCCATTATCAACGAATTACGTGAAGCAGATATTATATATTAATGTTTGGATTATTGGAACATCATTTCCAACATGAGTGTTGACAAGTTTGGTCGTCATCATTACCGTTCTAATGAACAAGTTGTTAAAAAGCTACGTGAAGGCTTAAAGCAATCCATTTTGGATTTACAAAACCAGATACATGAAGTACATAAAGACATTACACGAGATCCTCCTGTAGCAGGTAATCATCTTTCCAATAAGAAATATGTAGATGACAGCATTGTTCGTGCGAAAACTTTTCTAAGAAAAGAGATTAATTTGATACAAAAAAATAGAATTCAAAAAGATACTCAACTCGAACAAAAAATCTCAAACTCCATTAGTAAAATAGAAGTTAATTTAAGTAAAAAAGTTAACGAGTTGTCTGATGAGAATAAAATGACTGCTTCGAAAATATCTGATTTATCAAAACAAATGCATGAATTTAAAAATGATCTTGATATATTTAAACAAGAAATGACGAAGAATATTACAGATGCCGCCAACCAAAATGCACAAATTATGATGAAAACGTTGGAAATAGAAAAAAAGATTAAAACGGCGGATCTTAAATCACATGATTTAGATGAGCGTCTTAATGTAATGGAAGATTACCTCTTACATTATAAAGCTAACGGAACAACGAATTAGCGTTAGTTCAAAGAATCGAATCGTTGGAAGCTAGACATGGCATTTACCGAGGAGAAGATACAACTAGTTAACGAGCTACACAAGCCTGCACGAAAAAATTATCCTCGTCGACGAACAATCATTAAAGGACTAGACGATTTGTGGCAAATGGACCTTGCTGAGATGAGGCCTTATGCCAGTCAAAATAAATCTTACAAGCTCATTCTTGTTGTAATTGATTGTTTTTCAAAGTTTGTGTGGACTCGACCATTAAAGACGAAAACAGGTGAGGAAATTACTCGAACATTTTCGGATATTCTCGCTCATACTCGACGATGTCCGAAAAATTTACAAACAGACCAAGGCACAGAATTTTTTAATTCCAAGTTTCAAAATCTCATGAAACAGCATAGTATTAATCACTATAATACCTTTAGTGTTAAAAAAGCAGCCATATGTGAACGTGTTATTCGAACATTGAAGGAAAAACTTTACAAGTATTTCAGTCTTAATGGAACTTACAAATGGATTGATATCTTGCCTCAAATTACAAAAGAGTACAACAACACGAAACACAGCAAAATTCGACTTAGACCTATTGATGTTAATAAATCTAACGAAAATGAAATTTTACGAAAATATTATACTCACTTGAAAATTGCCGGTCCAAGAAAATTGAAAGTTGGTGACGTGGTTCGCATTAGTAAAAATAAACACATTTTCGATAAGGGATATAAACCGAATTGGACAACAGAACTGTTTAAAATTACTGAAATTAAAATAACGAATCCCACAACATACTTGATTGAAGATATGACTGGAGCGCCTATCAAAGGAGCATTCTACGAAGAAGAATTACAGAAAACAAAAAATAAAGACATATATTTAGTAGAGAAAGTACTGCGCAGACGTGGAAATAAGATGTATGTTCAATGGTTGGGATTCGATAGTAGCCATAATAGTTGGATTAACGTTAAAGATATCATTTAGGATCTACTTTTACATACACCGCGTAGATATACACTAAATGAGTGGGGGGTGACAAAAAGTATAAATTTCATAAATGCTGCAAGCTCATGCCCAGTTGTTCCTGCCAGTTCATCAATATGAGTTCTCAAGATAGTGGTTATAGTTCATCAGACGATATGGTGGTAGCTGCTGATTCACCATCAGATGATATCGATTATGATGCTGAATTAGATAGAGTTTTGGCGAAATTCGAAGAAGCAACCAAAAATGAACCATATTATTTACTAGAAGCATCCTTTCCGCTTGTCAACTGTATAATCAAAGTTGGCCTTTCTCCAGCTCGTCATTTCTCATCAGCCATTATTTTGTGTCAGCACAACAAGAATGCAAGAATTAGTTTAAACACGTTCGAGTGGGATGATATAATCGGAATTTTTAAGCAGAAGATTTGCGATTTCTTTAACAGCACCTCTCAAGATGATTACAATCCTATCGAGTTTCAGTGTGGAGGCTATTGTAAAATTAAACAAATAGTGTATGATTCAACCAAGTTCCTTGTTATTCAAAAGCATGGTCTGGAATACTATCTAGATGAAAGTGATGTCAACCAAATCCTAGAAGTAAACAGCAGTCTGGTGTGTCATCGTGTATCGTTATTGGATAATTTACACTTTTATGCTTATTATAGAAATGTTATCGATTTGATACAATCAAACTTTTGCAGCAGAAGCAGTTTATATGGACCACTTGAAGCTCTAACTGCGTTTTGCGAAATTTCCTCAGACTCTTTGTTAAGTAATGCTTTAAGAGAATATTTATATTATTATAAAATTAAAGTTGTAAATGATTTTATGTAATAATCAAAATAAATGCTATTTATGCAAACATGTCTTTTTTTATTTTCACGTTGAATGTCTCACAACGCTGGAAAAGATAAGCTGAGACTTAAAATTACAGGAAAACAATGTATATTTTTTAGAGTTTTTATTTTCTACTTATAATAATTACAAATGTTGATTTTCACCAAATTACAATTATCATTCTACATATTCATTTAACAAATAGCCAGTCCATTTTCGTGTGGAGATTGATAAAGCTATAAAAAAATTGGTTATGTTTTCATTTATTAATTTTTGTTTTTACTCAATCATTGTGGTTTCATAATGACCCCAAGGTAAAGTGTCATGAGAATTTTGTTGCAAGTAACGTTTATCGTCATACGGACTTAATGCAATTTTTTCTTGTGTTATTGTAAAAAGATCATGGGCGTAGGAACGAAACGTTGATTGGGAAACACTTTTAGTTGTAAATTCGTTTAAACACTTAACATAATCATCGAAAGTAATGTCATTTTTTACCGTTGAATATTTTACACCCTTAGATTTTTTTGTGACGCCTAAATTATTTGCAAGTCTTTCAATATTTGCATCATCCATATTATTCTTGTATTTATCCCACAATGCATTTCGATCCTCATCCGTCGTACTAATCTTAAACGAATACATTTTAGATCTAAGTCCGACAAAATGAGTCATAATGCGACCGTTTGCCTCATCTTTCATCATTCCGAGAACTTTTTTGTTGACTTGAGGTATTCCATAAATATTATTCTCAGAATAGTCTGATGTATCGAATTTGGATAAATTTGCTTTAATAACATCTCTGTAAACGTCATCACATTTTAATTCATAGATAAAACTGTCAGTGTCCCCATACATTAGCTTACAATTTTCAACTCCCATATATGGCAGCATAAAGTTATAATGAAAATCGTACATACACACTTTGGATATATCTAAAATTGACATGCCGATGTACAATGGTTTGTTGAAAATGAGCTCTGTTTTGTTAAGTTCGATTGCCATTAAATTTTCATTAAACACAGTTCTATTATGAAATCTTGGACTAGCAATCAAATTTTTGGCTCCATATCTTCCATCCCATTTTGATACAAGTTTTACAATGCGATGTTTCCTAATGTTTTCCATCGTTTTACCAAATATGGCGTTGTTGGCCAACTTAAAAAGATCTTTCTCAAATGCCGTTGTTGCTGCAGTTCGCAATTTTGTATTAAGATCGATATATGGCTTAAGCCAAGCGCTCTGTTTGAATTTCAACACTTTATGGATTTTTGTTAGTTTGAGTCCTGCATTCAGAGCTTGTTTTAGATTGCGATAGTGCAAGGTGTACTCTTTTTTATGGTACAAGGTGGTCATAAGTTTTGGAAGCTTACTTCTTGGTGGCACACGATGTTCGCAACAAAACGGTAAATCTCGATGTAAGTCATGTAAGTGTTCTGGGTATTCCAAATCTACTTGTAGTATGTATCCTGTATCTCCATCGTCAGGAATAGACAAGACATCAATATTGGTATCGACCCACTCGAAACCCCCATATGGTAAGAATTGAGACATTGCCCAACCATACAAATTGTTGACATCTAAATATAGCACATATTTACTAGGCTTTGATGGATCATAATTATGCATGTATTTGTTATTTGCCTCAGAATACCGATTACTTACTTGACTTATACCACCTCGGATAGCTTTCTCAATAAACATGATTTTATCGATATCATTCAGCAGTTCAAGTTTACATCCAGTATATTTAAGCATTGCATCCCAAGAAAATCCCGGCATGGTATAGTACCATGCAGGATCAAGACTGTATGTACTTCGACATTTTTGTCGAAAATTTTCAAAAATGCAAGTCAATAACATAATATCAGTTTTCATGTACAACATACTATATTCCAAAATATTTTTAATACCGAATGACTGCCAAACATTCTGAGCATGATGATACATATTTTTGGAGATGTGTTCACCCGATAATGAGCTGTAAAATTTATCAATTGATGGTAGTTGCGTTTCATTCAATTTATTGAAAGACTCAATATATTCGTATGGGAATATGCCTTTTCGTTTCAATAATTCCATTTGTTCGGGAGTGGTATTTGGAAATTCGCTAGCTAAATATCTTAAATCCTCAGGTTGCAATGTGGCAGCCAACTTGTCCAATGATGAATTTAAAAATCTCAGTGAATCAACGAACCTCAACTTAATACTGACCTCAGAATCGTATATTGTAAATGAAATATACTTTTCCTTATTTATTGGTAGTAAGCTGATACTACCATTTTTCGCAAGATCTCTAATCATCATATGCGAATCGTAACCGCTAAGATTATGAAAAAAAATTGGGACAACGAAAAGTTTTTTGAAATTTAAGTTACACACTTGGTGTGCGAATCCTCGAAAATCTCCGGTAAAATGATCATGATCACGAACAATTACATCCTTATCTGAAAACGTTTTTTCGCAAATGTGACAATTAGATGCATTAAAACTGGGTGCGACATTCATAGGTACAATATCTTTAATTTTTCCTTGCACAAATGCCGCCAACAACGTCATTTCCTTGGCAAACCACTCCATGCAATCTTCACCTGCGTAACTTCGGTAAAACGACAGAGATTCATCGTAAGAGCATTTTACGTAATAACCTGCACTAAAGGCTTTATGCTGCTGATACTTAATTGTTTTGCATTTTAATGGACTGTTTTTAACTTTGTTCAACATTGACTCAAAATCGGCATAGACTACAAAAGGAGTTGTTTGTTTATAAATATGATTTTTAAATTCAACATTCTGATATGATGGAAAAGAAACTTTACATTCATTAATTTTCTCACAGTATTTTGCATGATCATTTAATCTGTCAAAACTACTAAAATAATTCAAACACCTATCACATAAAAATTTTTTATTACGGTTCTTACTTAACTGCCTGGACATAAGTCGAGACATATCTTTAATCATGCAATAATGATACTTAATTTCTACAGATTCATCGTGAGCCATAGGTGCTTCGTAGTCATTCAATTTTGGAAAATATTTATCTTGTACAATCAATAAATTTACATGTTTAGTTAATTTGGTTTTGCATAGCCTTACCGGCGTTGTTACGTAAAATGTTCTCTCTTTAGCAACATTCATTTCTAACCCGTACACGTTTACAGAAATATTATTTAACTTTTCAAATTTTGAAATACCCTTTATAGTCATAGGTGTCTCTAGCCCATCGATATTTAAGACAGTCGCATAATGTGGATATGAAGATGTACGATCTGAACTGCATTTAGCTGGATAAATCGCTGAAACTATGCTCCAAAAAAAGCATGCTTCATCATCGTTTTTGATATTAATACATGCGTGCTTCTTTTGGATTTGTTCTGGTAGTCTAATGAACGACGAAGCTCCATTTCCCACTTCATATTTATTTATATTGACTTCTAAAGAAACTATTTTTTTCAAAGCCCACCCTGATCCCGTTTCTTCAAATTCCGATAGCTTAGACATTAATTTATCAACTATGTTTGTGTGAAACCATAAAACCAAGTCCGTTCCTGCGTCTATGGCTTCGTTTTTGGTATTAAAATATTTAAATTGGTTAATATCACCTCCTTGATTTGATTTTCTAATAAATTCTCCACATAATGTCATATTACATTTTATCATATTTAATTTTTTTAAAATGTTTTTAATTCGAATTCTAAATAACTTAAAACAATCTCCGAAAAATTGCATTAAATCTTTGTGTCCTAGATTAATAATTATACCTGTTCTGATTCTACTCTTGAATGCGGAATTTACATCTTCCCATTTAACCCGACGATGTTTAGTAATTCCACCACCCACGCGAAGACCGAAATTTTGAATTTCCGATTTAATTGTCTTTAAATGCCCCGCGTTTGTCTGTAGTTGCCGTAATTTAGCTAATTCCAAGTCCCCACACCGAATCGCTTTAGTAAACAAAGTCAAATGCCTTTTAATGTGATTTAACCAAATATTCGCTTCTCGCGGTGTATAATTTCGAAACAAAACATCACGCGCTTTAATTAAATGTTGTACAATGTCATTACTAAGATCACCAATGTTACTCATGATTAAGTAAAAAGCAATAAATCAATAAATGAAAAACTCACCAATATTTTTTTTATCCTCTAATTTTCTATTATTTCAAACGAGGCGGCTGGCTGCACCTTTCCAGTGGCAACGTTTCCTCGGAACACCAAGCTGTACTTTCCCTCGCTGAAATGTTCCAAATGCGGCCTGTAGAGTTCAACCACCCTTTGCGGCAAGAACGTCACCTCCTTTTCTAATTCAATAAGGATGGATTTCCCAAATTTCGTATCGACTTCTCTTGCCGCAATTATCTTCTGGGGTACTCCTACGGGTAGGCTGTTTAGCTTTCTAATTGGCTTGATTGTCTTCTCTGTAAGCAGAGAGGATGCATTAATCTTTTTTAGATCCATCTGCAACAATATATATTTTCTTAATTTAACAGTAACATATCTTTGACTAGCAATTTCTTAATTTAACAGTGAAATATCTTTGAGTAGCAATATTATTTTACAAAAATTCTATCTATTATAATATGTATATTTTTTAATTTAACAATGAAATAGTTTTAACTAACAAAACTTTCATAGAAACAAAAAATTACAAATACCACACTATTTACAAACATTTTTTTTTTGTAAATAGTGGAGTAGTTCCACAATTTTTGTGGAACAAAAATTATTAAGAATTGGAAATTAGTAAAGATAATGATGAATTCTAAATGATATAAAAAAGGTTAAGTATTATAAAACTTACTTTTGTATATATAATTGCCGACACTTCACAAACACAGAACTTCTCCGAACGGTACTTTGTATAATTGCTGACGCTGCACAAAACACACAACTTGTCTGAAGGATGATCAGAATTGAACTGACGATATGTAGTGCATCTGCTCTTTATCCAACTGCCTCTCCCACGCTAAAACTATGTTGCGCAATATTTCGTAAGACTATTCATTTATGCATCACATGCCGGGCTTAATTATTAAATACAACGGATTATGCACCTGCTTCCTGCCTCCATGCGAATATATTTTATCTTACATTAAATAATCGAATTGGAATGTGCACGTGTTTCCGGCTATATATCGTGATCGCGTGAGACATTTTTAATAGCCGGCGTATCCGATGATGTCATTATTCTCAGTAGCATTCAACTGATCATGTAAAGTATAAATTGAAAAATAAACGAATTTTTGTTATTATGGTAATCGATAAAATATATACGAGGTAACTCGTAAAATATAAATTGAAAAAATTTAGAAGTTTTACGCTAATGGTTGTAGGTTTTAATTACAAAAAAATACGAGGAAAAATTGCTCTCTTTGTCTGTCATTCGTCTTCTTCTCTTTGTCAATTCATAGAACGCAGTCACCGACCAGCGATTGTACATCGTTCTCATTGGTTACGTTGGACGTGTAGCTTCGTTATTATTGGGGGGGCGTCTTTTCGGGAGGAATGGGGGGACTGGGAACGTCTTTTCGGGGGGAATGGGGGGGACTGGGGGCGTCTTTTCGTTAATATTGTGGTACGACTCCACCAATAGTCGATGCACGTCTTTCTCATTGGCCGTTGATGCACACCATTGGCCTCCAACGTCACGAGGATGTCCGCCATTGGTTGAGGACACGTTTCTGTGGCATCATTGGTCGAGAAAAACGTTCTAACGTCACGAGGAGGGTGTTACTATGACACCATTGGTCCCTCATCGCTATACCGCCATTTCTATGTTGTTTATTCAAATTCTAAGCTGTCATTGGTCGCTGGGGGTGTTGCTATTCCCACCACTGACGCTGCTATGTTGCCATTGGTCAACGACACGTTCCGACGTCACGAGGACGTCCTCCATTGGCCAGCAGGCCATTGGGGGACGTTCCTATGCCACCATTGGTCTGCTATTCCCACCACTGACGCTGCTATGCTGTCATTGGTCGACGACACGTTCCGACGTCACGAGGAGGGCGTTACTATGCCACCATTGGCCTGATATTCCCACCACTGACGCTGCTATGCTGTCATTGGTCGACGACACGTTCCGACGTCACGAGGAGGGCGTTACTATGCCACCATTGGCCTGATATTCCCACCACTGACGCTGCTATGCTGTCATTGGTCAACGACACGTTCCGACGTCACGAGGAGGGCGTTACTATGTCACCATTGGTTCCTCATCGCTAGACCGCCATTTCTATGATGTTTATTCAAATTCTGAGCTGTCATTGGTCGCTGGGGGTGTTGCTATTCCCACCACTGACGCTGCTATGCTGCCATTGGTCGACGACACGTTCCGACGTCACGAGAACGTCCACCATTGGTCAGCAAGACATGGGGGGACGTTCCTACGCCACCATTGGCCGAGGGGCGTGGTCTAGAGACACGAGGTACGTTCCTACGTCACCATTGGTCGAGGGGCGTGGCCTCGAGACCCTAGGCACGTTCCTACGTCACGAGGGGGGCGTGGCCTTGGCCCATGAGGATACGTACGCTTGACGATCGACGTGTGACGTCACTTCCGCTCCAGAAGGAACACTATCTACCTACTTAAAGTGTGCACATAGTGTGCATTATCATTTAATAATAGCGTATAATAGATTTCAATCAAATATTTTATATGTAGAAGCACTGAAAACTATTTATAAATGGCAACGGTTGTTTACATTTCTCTGTCTTATGGATCTACGTCAAACTTCAAATGCTGTTCCATGTTTGTTTACTTTTTAGTAAAAGTTGTTTTTCGATATTTTGGCTGTATTTTAAGTGATATTTGTAAAAAGTGAAATAAAATAAACGAAATATTTACATCCCGATCTCTCATTTCATTTGTAAGTACATACAATTTACATTATTTAAGATGAGGAAATGAGGAAGCGTGTTTGTTTACATTTTAGTAGGCGTACCATTGGGTTTATTCATGTTCATTAATGTATTGAATAAGATATAAGAAATTAGTAGACATTTTTAAATTGTAAGTAGACATCATCTGATTAAAAAAGATCTATTTAGTACCTTTTTAATTTAATATTTTTCATGGATGCAAATAAATTAGTGAAATGAATAAAACTCATTTATTTTTCTATGTAGGTTTCCAAATAATATTGAAGATCGAACTATTTTGGTAGCAAATTTAGGAGAAAACCTAAAGATTTTTTATTGTAGCATTATTTTGATACCTATTAAAAACTAACTTGAATTCAACTATATTTTATTGTATTAATTTTAAAGCAAATAAAATTGCATTTTAATTTTTCTATAAAGACTTGATTTGTTAATAGTTAAACTCTCGTTTTTTTAAATTCTTTGAACGTGTTTTTATACATTATTACTACTTCCAATTTTTAAAATCTGAATAAATACCCGCGAGTAAAAATTCAAACACGCTTATGCTCATTGCGGAAGCATCACATTCTATCGAAGCTTCAAAACATTGTGTGTTAAAGGTATCTTATTTCTGTGTCCATCTATGTTTATACGTCCATGAAGGTTTCTATGTTGAATAATGTTATATTTTTAAAATATATTTTTATAATTTAAATAATATTTTTAAAATCGAATAAAGTAATTTTTATTTATTATTTAGTAAATTATTTAACAAATTATATTAAATTCAAGTAATTTAATGAATTATTATATTTGCTCCTAACGCCATCTCTTGATTCATTTTTGATCATTTTTGTTGTTAATCGGATGACATTTATGATTTTTAAATTTTTATTGACGAATATTTTGTAAATTTTTTCTTCTCATTTAATGTCTGTATTTTGTTAGTTGTTTTCATGCAACTTTTAATTTAAACTTGTCTAGTATAAACATATGATGACTAGAAACGAATTGATTAAGAGCAGTGAATCTATGTGAAGAAACGTTGTTTTATGACGCTACCCGTTACGACGTAATGGAGCTAGTTCCGTAAAGACACCATCTTGTAGTGCTAGTTCCGTGACGACGCCATCTTGTAACGCTAGTTCCATGACGCTCGCCTCAGTATTTTACTATAGAGAAAAAGTAATATGTACAACGCCAGTATAGAAGCTTCGGTTCAAAAAATAAAATATGACATATAATAATATGTCATACGAAAATATTAGATTTAGTGTTGGTATCTAGTATAAAGAGCAAACATCACAAACTAGAATTAATTGATGTCTTCTTATATAAAAGAAGAGCAAACTAAATATATATTATGTATAAATGATCTTTATTATATCAAATGTAAATAAAGTAAAACTAAACTCTAGAATAATATAAAAATAACATTTTTTGTCAAATAAAATTAAAAAACTCTTTGTCAATATCACTGTTTTAAAAATGCAATTTATTACTTTTATTAAGGAACATTTTCGCAGTATTCGATAACCGCAAGGATAACATCAAATTGAGCTATCGATCTTGTCTAATATTCTTTATGGTGTTTGGGTATCACCTCATAACCTCTTAACCCTCTTTTATCACAGCAAATTTGAGTCAAACTCATTCGTTAGGATTTTCTCATCTTTGTAGGCTTTTCAAACTTATGGCACGTTAACCCAGCATCCATTATTTTTACATGAGTGAAAAAAGGGGAAAGCGTTTTTAAAAAAAAATTGTCGATCGTATAAAACTCACACTCGATCACTAAAAGGGTGACATCTAAAGAACTGTTATATTTCAAAGTTAACTAGTCGGAAAATGCTCAAAGATTACGTATCTCGATACTTATGGTGAAATTTAATATATCTATTGGTTGAACTGAAAAGCGTTAAATTAAAGTTTTAGTTGTGTCATCTATATGAAATAAAATTTATAATTTACTGGTATTACCAATTTTTTAACTGATAATTACCTATAACAAACGTTAATTTATTTGATCTCAGTTTATTCCATTGGTAGTAGAATACCTCATGTTATTTTTGCAACATATCTAAAGAATGAATATTGATAATTACCTTTTTTACTCATATTTATGCTAAAGTGACCGAAAATACCACATGTTCATTGTAATGAATTAAACAAAAATCTAACAACCATGTATCTTCTATCACAATTATTCGCTGATGCGTTTTTTATACTATAATCAAGAAGAAAAATAAAAAAGTTATCGAATAATATACAATACAGATAAATTCCAATAGACAAAATATGGACTAAAAATTAGACCAGTAAAGAGTTATCCATAAAATACCTTGTTTTAAACTAGATAAAAAGGAGAAACAAAAGCTATAAATTTTGCAAATATTAGAAACCTAAAAAAAATTGGCGAAAAAAAAAACCGATGTGAAAAACTAACTTCTCTTCTTCTTCTACTTTTTGTAGATCTTTCGATCTGTTTAATTCTGAAGCTGCCTCTGGTTAATTTCTTGGGAGGTAGATTGCCAACTATCCCTCCATCTTTTAGGTGGTCTTCCGGGGGTCTTGAACCAGGCGGATTGTTTTCTAGGGCAATTTTTGGGAGTCTATTCTCATCCATTCGTCTTCCATGGTTGTACCACATCCTCTTGCGCTGTCTTCCCCATCTTACAATATCTTGAATTTTGCACTGCTCTCTAATGTTTGTATTTCTCACTCTGTCCCTTTTTGTTTTCCCCATTATTGTTCTTAGGGTTTTCATTTCGGCAACCCTTAGCATCTGTTTCGTTTTGTTGGTATCTTCGCGCACTTCTATGCCATATGTCATGATCGGTCGTATGCAAGTCTTAGAGATTCTAATTTTACTATCTGTGCGCATATACGGATTAGACCAGACTATCTCCCGCAGACATCCTGACAGTGCAGATGCTTTGTTGATCTGACTCCTCAGGTCCTTTACTGGGTCATGGGTGCTTGATATATCTATGCCCAGATATCTGAATTGCATCACCTGTTCTATGGGGTTGTCCTCAACCACTAACTTACATCTGAGCGGATCTTTTACTATTGTCATACATTTAGTTTTGTTGGTAGAGATGTTCATATTTAATAGTCGGCTTGTTTGAAAGAACTGAAAGAGCTGCCTTTGGAGATCATCTTCTGATTCGGCAATAATTGCTGCATCGTCTGCGTAGCACACCATACCAATTCTTTTGTTGCCCATTCTATATCCGAGATTAAGAGATGTTACTTTGTTGATAATTTTGCCCATGAGAAGATTAAACAAGAAGGGGCTTAAACTGTCGCCTTGTCTAATTCCTCCCGGTGTTGGAATATTTTCAGTGAATTCGTCTCCTGCTCTAACTTTGGTTACGTTGTTGTTGTTTAGGTTATGGAGTATCTTTGTTATACTGGTCGGTGTTTCATTTTCTATTAATATATTTAGAATGTCTCTTAGGCGAACTCTGTCAAATGCCTTCGTCAAATCAATGAAGCAAATATACGCTGGCATGCCGAACTCTATAGCTTTTTCTTTTATTTGTTTTATTACAAATACTGCGTCTGTTATAAACCACCCTTTTGTAAAACCTTGTTGTTCTTCAGCATTAGTGATTTGCTTTTCCAATTTGTCCTTGAGAATACCCGTGAAAAGTTTCATTGTTGTATTTAAGAGGGTTATTCCTCTATAGTTTTGTGGGCAGGTTTTTTGTCCTTTTTTAAATATGGGGATTGTGATACTATTATGCCATTCCTCTGGTGTTTCTGTTTTGTTTAATATTTTGTTAAATAGTTGTGCCAGTTTACTTGCAAGTTCCGGGCCTCCATATTTTAAAAGTTCATTGGGTATACCATCCGTTCCCGGTGATTTTCTGTTTTTTAGCTTTTTGATCTTTGCTTCTACTTCTTCGTCATTGATTGTAGCACTCACATCTGTTTCGCCTTCGTTTATATTCAGTGTTTCTTCGGCATCATATAGCTCTTTAAAATGTTGTTTCCATGTTTCTATAGGTACTCCTTTGGTCTGCACGAACTCGTTAACTGGTTTTTTCCTGTTGCGGAGCATTTTCCATACTTTCTTTTGGGCACCATATAGGTCGTAGTCCATGTCGCAAGTGAATTTGGCCCAATGTTCTCTTTTGATTGATTTTATTCTGGCGTTTACTTCGTTTCTTATTTGGACATATTCTGCATGAGCTTCTTCCGATTGCGTGCTTTTATATCTCAGGTAGCATTTGCGTTTTGATTCAGAGAGTTCTTTTACCTCTTGGCAAAACCACGGTTTGGTGTGGTTTGTCGCTCTTGTGTTAATTTTCCGCTTACCAATCGCTTCTTCTGCTGCTTCGTTGATGCATTTCTTAATTTTTTGCCAAGTATCTTCTACTCCCCATTCGGGTTTTAAGTCGATCTCTTTTAGTTTGTTGGTAATCCTGTTCTCATAGAGCAGTTTTGTACTCTCTGTTGCTAGCGACTCTATATTATGTTTTTCGATGAACATTGGGGGTTTTCTGTTTCGTTGCGGACGTTCTAGTAGCATCTTGCATAAAACAAGGTTATGATCAGTCCCCAGGTTAGCAGATGTTAGTGCTCTGACATCAAGTACTTGTGACGGAGTTATCGCTCGATTTGTGATTATAAAATCTATCATTGATCGCTGGCCTCGATTATTGTTAAAAGTGTATTTATGTTGGTCTTTGTGAGGAAAGTATGTATTGTTGATTCTCATTTCATTTCTAGCGCAAAAGTCTATTAGTGCTTCTCCGTTTTCATTAATTATTTCTTCGTTGTACTTTTGTTTTATACCTGGTATGACAACGTTTCCATATCCGTGCATTAAGATCCCCGAGTACGATAATTTTGTCTTTCGTATTTATGTTATCTACGACGTTTTGTAGTTGCTGATAGAAAATTTCAGTTTCTGCTGTGGGCTTAGATATATCTGGGGCATACGTGCTTATCAGGTGTGTTGTGATGTTACGCATTTTTATAGAGATTTTTAATAATCTATCGTTGATGTATTCGATATCTTCGATGTTTTGCGTGTATTTATCGTGCAGCAAAATTCCAACTCCTGAATGCGCTCTTTCTTGTTTAGCTTTCCCGCTGTATATGAGTATAAATTCTCCGTATTTTGATGTTCCTTGGCCTTTTTTCTTTGTTTCGGAGATTCCGCAGATGTCAATATTGTGTTTCTTCATTTCTATTATGATCTCCTGGTCTCTTCCGTTCCACGACGTAATGTTCCAGCACGCGATTCGTGTGATGGGGTCATTAGGTTTTCGTTTACCAATTCGTTTTTCCATTGTCATAGCGTGTGTCGTCATCTGATATTTCCGTCCGGTATCCGAGGCTGAATCTTCAGTTCTGTGAGCCAATATGGGTTTCTTTACCCCAGGTAGGTGGCTAGCCTTGCCATGGGGACCCTCCTCCTTTATCCGGGCTTGGGACCGGCAGTGACATCCGATGAGCTACTTAATCCACCCATCAGACAACCCAGGCGGAGTTGAAAAACTGAAAAACTAACTGAAACCAATAATATACGAAATCCTTAAAACTAAGCCGTAAACAAGCAATAAAGAAGAATTAGCTGAAACATACAGACAAAATTCTACAAATGAAAATTACAGCAATACTTTTTTACGATATCGGGAAGAAGAAGAAGCAAATCCAATAGAAATTATAGCCAATAACGATGATATAAATACTCCAATTAATAAAA
The DNA here is from genome assembly GCA_918026665.1 of Diabrotica balteata. Lineage (NCBI taxonomy): Eukaryota > Metazoa > Arthropoda > Insecta > Coleoptera > Chrysomelidae > Diabrotica > Diabrotica balteata. The sequence goes on along the minus strand of OU898279.1, from coordinate 93,670,430 downwards.
CAGAACTAGTAGAAACAATCCAAATGTTAAAAGACAGATCACCAGGTCCAGACGACATACCCGCAATATTCTTAAAACAGTTACCTGACGAAGCTTTAGACTTTCTATCGAATCTTTTTAATACAATCTGGTGTAAACAAAAATTTTCTGACTTATGGAGACAAGCTATTGTCATTCCTATACTAAAACCTAGCAAACCGGCTACAGCGGCAGAATCATATAGACCAATATCACTTACATGTTCTACTTGCAAACTGCTAGAGAAAACAATAAATAATAGACTTATGTGGCATTTGGAACATCACAATTTACTTATACCGGAACAAGCTGGATTTCGTCCTTGGAGATCTACTATAGACAATGTTTTACATTTAGAAAGTCAAATTAATGAAGCCTTCTGTAACACACAGAAATGCATAGCCGTTTACTTTGACATCCACAAAGCATTTGACATAGCATGGCGACACAGAATATTAACAAAGATGCAGACATGGGGAATTCAAGGAAACATGTTGGCGTTTTTAAATAACTTTTTAAATGAACGCAAATTTTCAGTACGTAGTAATGGAGAACTTTCTAGTATCAAATCTCAAGACAATGGAACACCACACGGATCAGTAATTAGCCCTAAACTATTTTTAATAGCAATGAATGATGTTATAAAAAATCTCAAGAGACCTGCACAGGCTAGATTATATGCTGATGATATGATAATGTTTATTAAAGGAAAAATATTAACTCGATGGTCAAAATTTTACAAGAAGAACTAAATAAAAACTAAAGAACAAAAAGCCTATTCACACTAACATACCTGCCTTAAAATTCGGCACAAAGTTTTTAAAACGAAGTACAAAGATAAAATATTTAGGCATAACATTCGACGAAACTTTAAGTTGGAAACCACATATTAAACAATTGGCGATATCATGTCCAGATGGTATAAATCTTCTTAAATGTTTAGCCAACAAACAATGGGTGCTGACGGAGATACATTATTACTGTTTTATAGAAGCCTGATCAGATCAAAATTGGACTACGGGTGCATTGCATATTCTTCAGCGTCGAAGTCAAATTTAAAAATCTTAGACGTTATACACAACAATGCATTACGCATATTCTCTGGAGCTTATAGAACAACTCCTGTTGCAAGCCTCGAGTGGGAACTTGAAGAGCCATCATTACATGAACGACGGGAATTTCTTAGTCTATCTTACGCTTCAAAACTAACATCACTACAACCTGACAACCATTTTCTTACTCAGTCATCGTTATCAAATATCAATATAAGAACACATTTACCATTTCAATTAAGGATCAAAAATATTTTAAACTCTATTGATATTTTTAACTTTCCCTCAACACATTCAGCAAACGTAAACACGCCACTTTCCTGGTTAATACCTTTGCCTACTTTAAATTGAGAACTATCATCATATCATAAATCTGAAACTAATCCACAGATATTTATAAGTAATTATAATAAAATACTTTCTTTTTTTCCTGAATATACCTAAGTTTACACAGATGCATCTAAAACAACTTCTGGTGTAGGATCATCATTTGTTATAAGAGACATAATAAAAAGTTTCAAATTGCCCACAGAATCCACTGTGATAACTGGAGAATTGTATGCAATATACAGAGCTCTAATTTACATACAAACAGTCAAACCAGAAAAATTCCTTATTATGACTGACTCAATCAATTCCCTTCATATACTGTCAAAAATGTACACTTGCAACCCGTTAGCTAAATTAATTAAAAACAAGATGCAGCAACTGGAAAACAAAACATTAGTCTTCGTGTGGGTACCAAATATCAGACCGATAATAAAACCATTAGCAGAAGATCTCAAGCCGTACTTTAAACAAAAGCTGATATGTAATTGGACTAAATGTAGGGAAGAAAAATCCTCAAAGTTAAAAGAAATTAAACCAAATTTTGGACGATGGACTAACAACGCCCCTAGCCGTTTCCTTCAGTTTGTATTAACCAGGCTCCGATTAGGTCACAGCAAACTCACACATGAATTTCTCATGAAGAAGGAACCTCAACCAAAATGTACCAGTTGTGACGTGCCGTTAACAGTGAAACACGTATTAACGGAGTGTCCCAAATATAGTTCTGAAAGACTGACTAATAAAATTCCATCGGTTATAAGGGACATCTTTAGTGAGTGTACCAGTGAAAATATTGTGAAATTTCTTAATAACCCCAGAGGTTGATGCGACCATGTTTGTAAATGAAAAAAAAATACAAAAATATTATATGGAATTATATCGTAAAACATTATATTGTAAACGAAAATAAATTTCCGGTAAATTTGATGGTTAAAAATGGTGAGTAAAGGTATTTTCAACACAATAATGGTTTTAGTTTACAAATAAAAGTTGTAGTTTGTGTGATACATTTTTTAAGTGGGCAAATGATCTTTCTGCATAGCACTAATAAAATTAATAGATAAGTTTAATTCATACGCTATATTTTATTCATAAACCTTATAAAAAACTCTCAAAAATTAAATATTAACAGTAGTAGGCCAAACAAGTATTAAATTATAAAATTCTTTGTATTGTTCTTTAACAAATACTGAACATTTTTTGATGTCCTCAATTTTTTTTTATTTTTATGAGCAGTTTTTCTAATGGATAGGCAGGTTTCTGCGGTAAAACGATACCAATTTTTCCAGGCGGTTCCTGTTTATCACCTGCAAAATTGGAATAGACACAAAAAACATAAAATGACAAACCATTCTCATCGATTTTTAGCTGTGTCAGTCTTGTTCAAGCAAGGTGTTTCTTAACAGGAGTTAATTAAGTTAACAAGTCACTCAAAAGCAAACTCGCTAAAACATATCTGCAGCAGGATTTTAGTCACCACCAGAAGTTGATCGAAAATCTTAGAATAACAAATGAAGCTGGACTTTCGGGTTCCCAAATGCTACAGGTCAATAATACACAAAATCATGCTTAGGTAGAAAAGAATGGGCAAACTCATATAGCTTATAATAATTGTAAATTTAATATTGTCAACAAATAAATAAAGACTATGTTTTGACAAAATCACTCGAATGAAGTCTCATGATTTACTTGTCAAAATTTAATTCCCGAAAATTGCCAGGCAACAAACTTTCATACCAGTCGAAAATATTGCCGGCAAAATTTTCATACAACTGGAATAAACTCACTATAAACTATAATTCTTTATATAAACTATAAGAGATCATAAAAAGCCAAAATATTACGAACAATCAGTCGATAGGTCTAAGCCAAACTGCCGTAAGAGGAAGTGGTCAGCGGCATATCTTTGTATTTTTAAGGATTGCCTAATTCGTATTTAAAATGAAACATTTTTGTACATTAAATGTTTTATTTAATTTATTTTATTTTATACAAATATTTTGGAATCAAAATTAATGAAATTTACTTATTTATTTGCTTATTTATGCAATTTTATGGAATTTTAACCCTCAATGCACATCGCCACTGGCATATCATCATGGTATGTGAGTGAAATTATTAATTATAATACTATTATTGAAATAACTATGCATATTTAGCATTCTTATTTAGTAATTTAGATATCACCTTTCATTAAAATATTAATTTAAATTGGTTTTGAGGTTTAAAATTGAAATGAAAAGTAAAATCAATTAATACCTAATTGCACTATTATAAATATTTACCTATAAAACGATATTCCTGGTGTTTTCTGCTCTCTGTGATTTTTACAAAAAATATATGCACAATTATCCATTTTGTTAAGTAAAAAAAAATAGGAATTTAATTCACTTTTTTTGTGAAGTCAGTATTGCACTCCTTACAAAACTTTAAATTCACAATCAATAGCAATATATACATATTAGAAATTTTTCAACAGTTACTAAATCTATCAGATCCATATGGTACTAAATTTCTATGGGTCAAGGGACATTCAGATATTGTTGGCAATACTATTGCTGATTCTATAGCTAAAAATCCATTACAGCACCCACATATGGTGATAGAAGACATGTGACCTACTTGCCTATATCAAACAACATATTAAATTTAAATGGGACAGACAATGGATTCAGTTTGGTGAAAGCAGGGGCACTAATTTATACAAATTACAACCCACAGTAGATGTAAAACAATTTTACAAAGATGTTACACTAAGCAGAAACACAGTGTCAACTGTTTTAAGATTAAAAGTAGATCATGGATGTTTTCCGAAACATCTACACAAAATAGGAGTTCTCCCAATAGACCGATGTGAGTGTGGAACTAGTATAGCTGATTTAAATCACATATTCTTCAACTGCCCACTATATCGTAATACAAGCACGTGGCTGATAAAAGAATTGATAAAAGAGGGATTAAGTACACCATTAAACGTAAATCTCCTGTTAAGTGAAGTCAATATAAAAATCTTTAAAATAATTATGATATTTCTTGTAAAAATTAAATTAAAGGTATGAGTGTAAAATTGATCGTATGCTTGAACATTTCCTTTGTATGTTTACCATGTATGTTGCCCACCTACCTAACCGTGGTTTATGTCTTGTTTGTTACAATAAAGCCGCTCTGATGAATCCCTGAGCGTGAAAAGTGTCCTCCTTGTACAATCCTGTATGAATGAATACTAATATTTACATGTAATTACGTGGCTAAAGGTTTCAAGCCAAAGCCAATAAAAAAATAAAAAAAAAATTCACTTTTTTTAAAAAAACCACAAAAACAAAACTGGTGTCAGGTCTATTGTTTGCCACCAAAAAAATGGCGAACACATCAAAATGAGGCATCACTTTTTGAAGTTTGGTTGAACGAGCGTTAACCGTTCTCTCTCTTTCCTTGTCTAAGGCTGAAACCATGGACGTATAAATAAAGATGGACCGGGCTATTTACATCTTTACATGAAGTCATGAGATCTTCACAGTCATAGGCACAAATCCCTAATCTGACGTTGTTACATTATTTATTTTCCGAGTCAATCTTCGGAATAATTTTCGATTTTTAGTATAATTTATTTTTAATTTATAAATAAAAATGTATAATCTAGTTAGTATAAACTATTTTTAGTTATACTCATTTCGCAACCAATGAATTAAAAGAAAAAAAATTTAATTTATTAAAACAAAATATATTCTGATAATCTTAACTATTTGTAGAACTTGGCATCATTGGTAATATCAACCAATCGTAGCGATTTAAGGAAAAGGAACATGGCGTTGTAGTGTTTACCTTTGAGTTGATAATTTCCTTATCTCTGACATTTTAGTGAATTTGTTAATATAGTTTATATATATATATATATATATATAAATGAAGTTTAATTTTGTAGTATTAGAAATACATTTATTTATTTTTTCTAATGTACACTATAATTGATATAAATATATTAATTTTAATTAAATATCATATGCAGGTTCCCAGTAAAGAATCAACTGCTGCTGGATATGTGGTTGTCTATGTTCGTGTAAAAATGTAAAAATGAAAATAATTCTCTGTAACAAAGATCTTAGATTAGAACTGAGAGTAAGAACACTGAGATGCTACGTGTTTTCGATACTGCACTATGGACTTGAAAGCTGGACATTGAAGCAAGAATACATAAATAAGTTACAGTCTTTTAAAATCTGGTGTTACTGGAGGATGCTTAGAATAGCATGGACACAAAAGAAAACTAACACGGAAGTATTGCGAGAAATAGGCAAAAAATGCGAAATAATAAACACAATAAAAATAAGAAAGTTACCATATGTGGTACAAGTAATGAGGAGGAAGGAGTATAGGAAGAAGAAGAGGGTCATGGTTGAAGAATTTAAGGGACTGGTTTAAATGCAGTTCTATAGAACTCTTTGTAGGAGCAGTAGATAAAGTGAAGATAATAATGATGATATCCAACCTCCGATTGGGAGACGGTTCTTAAAGAAGAAGATGTTTGGCTTAAACAAAAAACAAATATCCAAAACTTATTCGATATGACCTTCCTTTTGCACCTTCCTGCAGCTTGCCCAATCTAATGTTATTTTTAAATTACAAAAAAGAGCAATACGGTATCTTTTTGGACTCAGAAGAATAACACATTGTCGAAGTTACTTCAAAAGTCACGGGATTTTTACTGTTCAATTTTCGTATAGTCTATAATCTGTTTTCTTAATTGGTAAATACCTACATGTTTTTCCAGCAAGACCCAATCATGACTACTCCACCAGAAATTTAACCTGTGATGTGTAATTATCGATCCCGTCCACTGACTTAGTAAAGAAATGTATAATATATTCGGCAAAAAAATTATATAATTATCTCCCTTTGCAACTTATCTCTACAAATTATTTTCTTAAGTTCCGTAAAATGACAAAATCCTTTTTCTTCTTCAGTGCCTTATCCGGTCCGGATGTTGGCGATCATCAAGGCTATCATGGTTTTGTTGACTGCTCTGCGAAACAGCTCCGCTGAGGTTATCCCAAACCATTGTCGGAGATTTTTCAACCACGAGATACGACGGCGTCTCGGTCCTCTTCTGCCAAATACTTTACCCTGCATACCGAGTTGAAGAATTTGATATTTTTCTTCGTTCCGCATCACGTGGCCGAGGTACCCAAGCTTACGTTGTTTAATTAAATTAAGCACTTCCTTTTCTTTTGTCATGCGCTGTAGGACCTCAACGTTGGTGACATGGTCCACATAAGATATTTTAGTATCCTTCTCTATATCCACATCTCGAAGGCTTTGATTCGTTTTTCAGTGGCTTGCGTCAGTGTCCAGGCTTCAACTCCATACAGTAATACTGGAAGAACGTAGCACCTCACTATCCGCATCTTGGTTTCCAAACTAAGATCACTGCAGCACAGCAAGGATCTCAACTTAATAAATGTAGACCGTGCCATTTCAATTGTGGATCTAATCTATTGAGCGTAGTCCCATTGTACGTTGAGGGTAGTTCCGAGGTAAGTGAGTCTGTGGACTCTCTGGATCTCTTCGCTACTTGCCATTAGTGCCCCAGGATCTAAATTTGTACGGCTGACAACCATGAATTTAGTTTTCTTAATAGTAAGGTTCAGTCCGTATGTTACGCTCACAGTTCACACTCGGTCTAGTAAGGCCTGCTGATCGTTTAGGCTGGTTGTAACACAGTGTCATCGGCGTAGCGGATATTATTGATGTATTCACCGTTCACTTGGATTCCCATGTTTAGGTTTGTGAGGGCTTCATTAAAAATCTCCTTAGAGTATATATTGAAAAGAGTCGGCGATAGCACACATCCTTGCCTTACTCCTCGCATGATCTTCACTTTTTCGGTCAGCTGGTTCCAGTATAAATTCATGATGATCCGAATGTCCTTCTCATCCAATCCTACTCTTTGTAGTGCGGTGACCATCTTCTCCTAAAATGTTATGTGGTTTATCCTATTATATGTTTGTAAGATATGGACTAAAACCCCAATGCTAAACAAACCAGAAGCATTCACGTTGTGTTGTTATCTACGGATCCTAAAAATATCGTGGATTTCTTACGTTCTTAAAATAATGAATTCAAAACGTCTGCTTATAAACATCATAAAGAGGAGAAAACAGAATACTTCGGTCATATCATTAGAAGAGCTAAATACCATCTAATTTGTATTTTAATACAGAAAAAAAAGCGTAGAGAGAAAGAGATGGATTGGTCAAAAGACACTTTTATGGCTGTTTTTTTTTAAGCTGTTCTTTCTATGAATTGCCGAATATAGGCCTCTTCTAATTCTCGCCATTCATCTCTGTTGCTGGTAAGCCGTTTTCACATTGGTCCTGCAGTTCTTTTAATATCGTCGCTCCAGCGCATTTGCGATCTTCCTCGTGGTCTTTTGGCTTCATATGGCTGCCAATTACAGATTTCTTTCTTCCATGAGCCATCCTTAAGACGTTCGTTATGTCTTGCTACCTACTCGACAGCATCTTCTACTTTTGTTCTATTACGAATGTCTTCATTGGTTTTATGGTCTTAAAGTGAGATACCCAGCGTCTGTCGTTCCATAGCTCTCTGAGTTTTTCTAATCTTCTCTATGTTTATTTAAGTGAATGTCCAGGTTTGAGCTCCATATGTAAGTACAGGTAAGATACAAGAATTACACTCTTTGAGGTACATTTTTATTTTTAAGTACGTATGGGAGTCTTCCGAATGCTGGTTAATATTAGGCAATGGTGTGGTTTCACAGCATAATAATTATTTCGCGCAATAGCTGATAGAGAGATGTTTCAGAACATGATAAACATAATGGCTGCCGACGTCTGAATATGAAAACAGCACCTAAAGAAGAAAAAGAGATATAGTGCAAAAAATCATGATCCTTTGTGCAGAGTGGCAAATGCTAGTGCATTTTATTTTGCACTAAAATAACAACCCAAATCACTCTTCGCGAATTGTTAAGGCTGATTGAATCAATCCAGTTTGGACAAATCTTCCCAAATATGTTATTAAAAAATTGTTTGCTTCAATACCGCGTGATCTTTAGAAAGTTATAAACACTATGGGATATTCTGTAAACTAATAATTTGATACTTTTAGTAATTATTACTAATATATTGTTTACATGTTGTTTATTGTAATACTGAAAAGAAACAACTATTAGATACAATTTGTTGCTTTACTTTGGTCGCACTTATTTTCGTCATTATTTTAAATATATAATGCACTGAAATTTGCTTTTTTTATTGAAAAAGTTTACTGCATCCACCATAAAGTGATTAGCGGGAATACAGTGTAGGTGTACAATTCTAATAGTTTAAATTTGATAATATAATCCTATACATTTTAAATATTTTCCCAAATTAGCATAATTAAAGTCTGTACCTAAGAGTTTATTGATATTAAAAAAAAATTATTTAAAATCCTTTATAAAAGGTATATAATAAAATGCCCAAACGGGCTATCACAAAGATATTGCAAAACGTTTTCGGTTATTAAATCCATCATCAGTGCAAACCAGAATTTTTTTCAATTTTAAATCATGCTGACATCTGTCATTTTTAGACAACTACCGTAAGTTATACTGACTGCTCTGACACAACATCCGTTCTAACATGTCAACAATGTCATTTTGATCAGTTGTTATCAACAGGTCCTCGAAGACACTTCATCTCAGAACCATTTTACCTATGTAGTGTCATACGTCGCCATGTTACCAATTCCAACGGTAACTTAAACATCATAATTTGTAACCACATATAATGTAAAGCAAATGTAAATTTATATCATTTAAAGGGTTTGGACCCATATATTTTTTTTGGTGGCTCATGGCATGTATACCCCGTAAGTATTAACCACAATGTTCTTTAACCTTAGTCAACATTTTAAATTCAACGTTCTTTTAATTAAAGTGGTTATTTACTTTCAGGTTTGCACTGATGATGGATTTAATAATCCGAAAACGTTTTGCAATATCTTTGGGATAGCCCGTTTGGGCATTTTATTATATACCTTTTATAAAGGATTTTAAATAAATTTTTTGTGATATATGGTATACAGACAGCTACAGGAACTTACTTTCCTAGTGCATTTTTTTATTGATATTTTTTGGAATATTGAACCTGTTGCGTTCATTTACAAAAAGTGGACAGTCAATTAAAAAATGTTTAACACTGTTTGTTTCAGTCACAAATGTCACATTTAGGGGGATTATCTCTGGTAAAAAGGTACGAATGCGTGTATCTTGCATGGCCTAAACGTAGACGAGTAATGATGGTTTGCAGTTTTCGGTTTCGAGTTCTGGGTAGCCATGGATAAACATTATCTTTAATTTTCCGTAGTGTTGTCTGTGAATAATTCCATTCTTGATTCCACTTACACGTTATTCAATTTTTTATAGACGTTTTTATATCACCCGCGGGATTTCGATACTCCGTTACATCTGTTTCGACACTTTCCGACACTTTACTCACGCACTAGTCTGAAGCTTCGTTTTCATCAATACCAATATGAGATGGGATCCATATGAAGGTAATGCGTCTGGAATTTTCTTCAGCTTGCTTTAGTTCAGATTTTACCATTTTTTCTAGGGGGCTTTTAGGATACATAATGATTTAAGGTTTGTAAAACACCAAGGGAATCACTTAGAATCAAGCATTTTGGTATTTTATTATTGTTAATATGTTCAAGAGCTTTGAGTATTGCAAAAAGTTCAGCAGAGAAGATGCTGAAATATTTGGGAAGTCCGAATTAAAATTGGTTGTTAGACATTACATATGCAGCACCAACTCTTGTGTTGCATTTAAATGCATCTGTAAATATCCTGCAGCAATTTTCTCCATGTTTGTTTATGATTGAATTGAGGTTATTTTTAATAACAGCCGGATTTGCAGAATGCTTAATAAATACAGTAAGATTATAATTTATTTCGGGAATATTGGTACACCAAGGTGGAGGATGGTTCGAATTTATTTGAAATATATCTGGAAAATCTAGGTTTAAATATCTTGATATAATCGAATTCTCTCATAGAAAGGTTTGTGTGAATTAGATCTATTTTGAAGTGTATGTTTGTTAGTGAATGTATTATCAAAAATAGGTCTATTTCGATTGGATGCTATAGAAGTTTCATGTGTTAAAGTTAAATAAATACGACTGTGTAGTAAAGATGGATCTCCAGTTTCACTATATAAATTTTCTACCGGTGTTGTTCTAAATACTTCCAGAGCAATTCTTAATGCAGTATTGTGTATACTATCTAATGGTTTTAGTGTTGGGTCGGATGCAGAAATATACGCAATGGAGCCAAAATCTATCTTAGATCTAATTAATGGTTTATATAGACTAATTAGTGTATCGTACAGGGGAAATATCGAGCAATTATTTTTTTTTATATTTTTCTAATTTACTACTATCTATATGTTTACTTGATCTGTAATGTCTTCGGTGGGCATTCGTCACTACAACTATCTTTTTATAGTTATTCTCATCTTCATCTGTAAAACAAGCTGGATATTTCTTAAACAAAAGCTCATATAAACCTGGTGTTCCCCTGTACCTTTTCGTATCGTAGGTCAAAATAAAAAATGTCAACTCAGAGCTGCAGCCCGAAATAATCAAATCAGAAATAAATAAGGCATTGAAAGAAATGAAAAACAACAAATCGCCTGGAAAAGATGGAATAACTGCAGAGATGCTAAAATATGGTAGAAAAGTCGTAATTAATACTCTACATTCCCTTTTTAACAAGATATTAAAAGAAAAAAGAAACCCAAACAACTGGAAGGAATCAGTAACCATTATCCTACACAAGAAAGGGAATAAAACAGATATAAAAAACTACCGTCCTATAACACTCCTCAACGTAATGACAAATAAACTCCTAACAAAAATTTTAACCAATAGATTGACGACAAAATTCGATGAATACCAGTCGAAAGAACAAGCTGGTTTTAGAAAGGGATTCAGCACAAGTGACCATTTACTAAGTATAAAAATACTTATAGAACGAGCAAATGAATACCTCTATTCCTCTGAATGAATTCCTCTATATATGGCGTTCATAGATTTCGAAAAGGCTTTCGACAGTGTCGAACATTGGGCAGTGAAAACTTCTTTGATTAACAGCCGAATTGACCACAGATATACGGAACTAATAACTAATATATATATATATATATATATATATGTATATATAAGGAAGCCAAAACAACAATTAAAGTATATGAAGGAACAAAATCATTACAAATAAGTAGATGCGTGAGACAGGGTGATACAATATCACCGAAACTTTTAAATCAGGCTCTTGAAGATACTTTTAAAAGATTAGAATGGGAAAACAAAGGTATAAAAATTTGTGGACAACGCTTGAACCATCTAAGGTACGCTGATGACATCGTATTGATAACCGATAAAAAAGAAGAATTATTTGAAATGATGAAAGAACTGGACGTAGAAGCGGGAAAGATAGGCCTTAATATGAATTACAGCAAGACCAAAACTATAACAAATACAGATGAAGACAACACAATGAGAAACGGACAAGATGAAATAGAACAAGTTAAGGATTATATATATATATATATCTTGGTCAAACTATAAAACTTAACAAAGAGAACCAAACAGCAGATATTAAGAGACGAGTTTGACTGGCATGGGCGGCATTTGGCAAACTAAGCTACATTCTTAAAAACAAAAGACATCCAAAGCATCTTAAGACCAAAGTATATAATCAATGCGTACTCCATGTTCTTACTTATGGATCCCAAACGTGGACATCTACAAAAGCAAACATGGACAAAATCATAAAAACCCAAAGAGCAATGGAAAGACAAATGTTGCATATAAGACTAATGGATAAGAAGAGAAACGAGTGGATAAGAGAGAAAACAAAAGTGAGGGATGTTAGACAAGAAGGTGCAAAATTGAAATGGAGATTTGCCTGACACAATATAAGACAAAAAGAAGACCGATGGAACAAAATTCTTATAAGTTAGAGACCGTGGAAATATAAACGAAGCAGAGGAAGGCCCCAAATGAGATGGGCAGATGATATCAAGAAGCACGTGAGCTCTAGATGGATGACTGTAGCGACAGACAGAGAAGAATGGAAAAGGATTGGGGAGGCCTATGTCCAAAGATGGACCGAAGAAGGCTAATTAGATAGATAGATAGATAGTGTATCGTAATCAGAGCCCCAATCCCTGTTAGATACAGTTCTTAATATATTTATTCTTTTATTGCACGATGCGACAAGTTGATCTATGTGTTTTTTCAGGATAGTTTTTTGTCCAACCAGATTCCCATGAATTTTATGTCTGTTTTAAACATGAGATCTGAATTAAAAAACTTTAATATTGGTTTACTGAAAGCGTGTTTATTAGTGAATACCCTTCCCACTGTTTTGGATACGGAAAAATGAAATCCTGTGTCGCAGGACCATTCTTCCAGCTGTTTTAAAAAAATTTGTAAGTATTTCTACATAAATGAAGAATCTGTGCCCTTGATATAGACCACCAAATCGTCTGCGTAAAGAAGAGCTTTCAAAGGTTTTTGTAAGTTCTTAATTATATCATTTATGGCGATTAGGAATATTGTCGGGCTAATTATAGAACCTTGATGGGTTCCGTTTTCCTCATTATGTTCTTCGGAATATGAACTTTGAACTCTGACTTGAAATGCTGTTTGTCGTAAAATTTTTTTAATAAATTCCAGAGAGTTTCCCCAGATATTCCAGAGTGCAGTTTTTTTTTTAAATATTGTATCTCCAGCACGTGTTGAATGCTTTCTTTATATCGAAAAATATTGCTATACAGTGTTGTTGCATCGATAGTGCTTCCTGGATATCGCTTTCTAAATCTAGTATATTATCTATGCCTGATCGACTTTGTCTAAAACCATTTTGCTAATTCCATAGTGGATTACAAGTATCCAGGTGAACTTATATCTAGGTAAGATTCAGGGTCTAGACGGGGACATTGGGTTTAAGAAACGGGACAACAATAGCCTTAGTCCAAATTATGGGGTAGAATTTTGCTTTTATTAGGGAAAATACATAAATGAAATTAATTAGAAATAATGGGGTAGTTTGATTTTTCTTTTAAAATTTAGAAATTTTTAATTCGCTGTTTGTTCGATAGTGTACATGTCTATTATTTCGTTATAGTTATTTACAATTTTTTGTTAACTTTTAAACACTATCTGTTAAAAAACGACTACTATATTGACAATGACAAATTTGGATGGCATGTATTGACATTTATCATTTGTGAAATGGCGGACCTGCCAAAGAACGATGAAAGAAATATACCTGCCAAAGAACGATAAGATGAAAATTTCAGAACTTACTCTAATAGCGATTTTTTTTCGTTCTCGGTACTTACTTTTTTTATTATGTACATAATTAAAACAATTTTTTAAGAATTCATGTGCCTATTTCTACTAAAATACATAACAATAACAATAATCAAATTATATTTCATACTTTATAAAACAATTTTAAAAGTATGTAAAAGTAATTATGCCTTTCTATAATTCGACTTCTAAAAGTTTAAGCTTTTGTAAAATGGGTATATTAATAAATCCCTTCACTAAACTTTATTTAAGAAGGTGTTCAAGTCTCATTCGAATACAATGAAACGGCCGAACAAGAATTTTCAGAATATAATACGGTCGTTCAAAAATTCCGTAAATTTTTGGGTGTCCCAACCCGTAAATAATTTAGTTGGATGAGTGAAATAAATCGATAATTTAATTAACAGTGTGAGATGTTTAGTGAACGACAGCAGGCCAAAAACGAAGAGCAGGATTAAAATATATTAGATAGGGAAGTAAACTTTGATCCAAGAATCAATGTTTCATTATTAATTTTACAACGTTGAATTAAGTCTAAAATATTATAGACCTTGTAGATAAGAGAGAGATATACGTAAATATAGGGCAATTAATATTTTTTAAACAAACTGTTAAATTTATTAACTTTTCCATTAGAATTAACGAGAAAATTAAATAGTTTTAGTGGTTATTGTTATGAAGAAGACCAAAAAGTTAAAAATGTGTCGTTGAAAGGATTTATAACAGAGTAATAATAAGTAATAATGTTCTGAAGCTATTTTCTTGTGGCATTTTAAATTAATTACTATTTAACTGGGAATAAGCCACAATTAAACATAAAAAATACGTTTATTGACGTTTCAATTTCCACTTCGGGAATCGTTCTCAAAATACAAACAATAAATTAAACAAATTTTGTTTTTTGTTACATAGTGAAAAATTCTTCTAATAATTTAATTTTATCTGACTCATTTATATTGACAATTCAGACATACATTATGCCTTTTAAAGTAGACGACTTTAAAATAATATTGCCAATATTGTTAAGTTGCGCTCCTGGGACGACTTTACTTATAAGATAGTTCATTCGATTATATGAAATCAACTTTAACTTGAGAATATTCGTCAGAAAAAAATCATAGCATGTAATTCGTCTTTAAAAAGACAAACACATGACATGATGACAGTAAAATTCTCCTGTTAGTGATTCCATAGTCAATTATGAGGGAAAAACCAGGAAAAAAACCTCATAATACTATCCCGACATGGTAAGTATTTGTTCGTGCATTTAGTTTACCTTCAATAAACACCAAAATTCTGATTTTATATGTTTCGTTATTTAAAAAACATAAATGATGTATCCTCTATATCTTACTGACTTACTAATACTGGTATTTTCTTATTAATAACTTCCTCTTTCAATATTGGTAACCAGATCCTACTACATTCTGCCGAAGAATTTGCGACACAATTGGCCTCATTTAGCATAATTAGAGCCGCTTCTTTGATTTTTCTTTTTTTACCATCCGTTTCTTTTACGACTACATTTGAATTATTCCATTGAACCCTATGTTCATTATCCCATGCGTATTTACATATTTGAGATCTATCAAATTCTCTATTTTTAATATAAGATTGATGTTCACTTATTCTAACATTTAATGGCCTTGATGTTTCACCTAAATAAAACTGATCGCATTCATAAGGTATTTTATAAATGCAATTCAATGCAATGCAAAAAAGTAATAAGGAATGGGAAAAACAAAAAAAAAACAAGAATGTCTGAAAAGATTTTTAAAACAAAGCGTTATCAAATACTTACATTGATTATGTATTGCCATATTTATTTTTTATATTTATTTTATGTTAATATGTATTTAACATTATTAAAATACTAACAGGTTTTTTGTTTGTTTAGATTTTCCCCGTATATTGAGAAAAGATTTCGGTTTCTTCTTCTTAGAGTGCCGTCTCCCTACGGAGGTTGGTAATCATAATGGCTATTTTTATTTTAAAATTTACTAAACAAATTAATCGATCTGCATTGATACCAATCACGTAGATTCTTTAACCATGAGTTCTGCCTTCGGCCAACAGATCTTCTTCCTTGAATCTTTCTCTGTATTATGAGTCCCAAAATTTCATATTTTGGTCCCCTCATCACGTGGAGTAGGTATTCCAGTTTTCTGGTTTGTATGGTGATTAGTTCTGTTTCTTTACCAACCTCTCCAGTACTTCTTTATTTGTAATTCTATAAATCCATGATATTTTCAATACTCTGCGGTATAATCAGAGTTCGAGGGCCTCGATCCTTTTAAATTACATTCTTTTAATGTCCCAGTTCTCAGCTCCATATAATAATATTGAAAATATATAACAGCGAATGGTATGTAGTCTTACCATTGATTGTGAATAGGTGATATATTTTGTGATCTTTTTGTAATTAGCATGTACTTCGTTTTTTTAGCGTCTATAATGTAACATTTTTTTTATTATTAATATATCAAATTATTTTTAATTCCTTTTACCCCCGTGCGATACGCCGATGATTAGGAATCCCCGTGTTTACGATAGGAAATAATATTGTAGATACCAAGCTAAAATGGAATTCCCTAATTAAGAAAGGTTTTTAATTCTTAATACTCTGTATAAAAAGAACAAATGCTTTCCGGTATGCAGTTTCCTTCCTTCCTTCCTTTATAAATTGGTAATTTTCGTCGAAGGCCCATATCTTTTGACAATAACTTAATCCCAAGTATTGTCTGTTTCTTATGTCCAATTGTTAATACCAATTATTTTACCTCAAACTTCCCAATAGTCGTTAAGGCCTTACCTTCTGAGAAACACATACAACTGTCCTATCATTCTTGAGTGGGGGAATATTTTCTTCTTCCTTTTTCAGGGACAGTTGGTGAAATTTTTAGTGGAACCAATTTACTTGTTGGTGGGCAGTTGTTAAGTAAGGTAATATCTCGTGAGACTTGTTGGTGGGCCGTTGTTGAGTTAAGGCCAATATCTCGTGTTACGCTTTGCTCACTTTATTTCTTATCGTATCGTCTTTGTAAATTATTTTCTAAGTGTGTGTACACTTCATATTTGAGTTTTCTTTACTTAGACTATATTAAATTATATATAGTTCTACACTACCTTTAATGGTTATGAAATTCAGTGTTTAGTACCAGAAAAGTATTAAATTCAGTGAATTAAGCTGCCTTCGTCAAGATCTACTGTAAGTAATCTTTATCTACAATTATCTGGGCGAGTAATATGGTATGGTATCATATCACCTGCCATTATCTGGACGTATCATCCATATCTTCACCTGTAGATTGCCGATTTTTGAATGTAATTTAAAGAACCATTCAAGAAATTTCTATAAATATTACCTATGAACATACAAGTCTCAGTTTTTTATTAAATAATAGTGCGAGATAGTTAATTGACTTAACCAAGTGCGGTTTGGTTTATGTTTTCATTCCTGTAACCTTTTTGTTTTTTTTGTAAATTTAGAGTTAAGTAATTTTTGCTATCTTTTGTATTTCCTATAATTTTTGTTCATTATCTTTCCTATGATATCTCGAGATACGCCAAACTATATTTGTATATGATTGCCTTATATATCTTGGTAAAGGTATTTTCTTATTACATTATTGCTTAATTTTATACATATATAACACCATTTCGTAGTTGTGTATTTTTATTACTTGTGTTGCATTTAGCAGCATCATAATTTTGTGTTTAATATATTGTTATTGTTTTATGCATGTATTTTATTTGTCGGCTCCTAACAAGTTCTCTGATAAAATAATAGCTCTGAACAATTACTATCTTTAAATATTACTATGCTTTTGAACTGTAGAAAGATCAGGCTGATTAAGTTTCGTAGGTAAGTAAGTGTAATACTTAATATATTTATTATTTGTTTATATATTGCCTTGACCCGATTTATTTGATAATTTACTGTTGGTATCTTTCCTTACGTTTGATCTCTGAAACTAAATATCTTTTCTTATCTCTTTTCTTTTCTAAGGTTTTCTTAATTTTCTCCTTAACCCCAAAAAATTGAGTGGCGTCCTGTTTCTATCTTCTCTTATCTTTGGTAATTTTACCCATCTATCTTTTTGTTTATTTCTGTATCTTTTCTAATATCTCTTATCCTATCTTTACCTATTTCTTCCGTTGGATCCATTCCCGGTTCCAAAAGCTAGTTTCGAACCCACGACTCGCTCTCCACCAACCATCTGGCTGCCGTCCGCAGTGTCTCCATTGGTTATCTTTCTAGCACCATCCAAAAATGATTTCCGAGGTTACAATAGTAATTCCCATCTCAGCATTATTCATACTCAAGCTTTCGATAAGATGTAGATCCTCTATACTCGTTGCTATGATCTCAGTGTCGTCTGCATATCGTAAGTTGTTAATTAAATTTCTGTTAACGGTAACTCCCGCTTCGATGTTATTGAGCATGTTTTCGAAACACTCTTCAGAATATAAGTTAAACAAAAGTGGCGATAAAACACATCCCTGTCTAACTCCTCTACAGATCTTCATTTCTTCTGAGTGTTGCCTATCAATTTGAATTATGGCTCTTTGGTTCCAATATAATGTTTGCACTATATTTATGATTTTACTGTCAATGCGCTTGTTCATAAGTATTGATATTAGTTTTGCATGTCTTACTTTATCGAAAGCTTTTTCGTACTCAACGAAGCACAAGTGTAGATCATTGTTTACATCCCGACATTGCCGAATCAATATGTTGATGGCAAATAGTCCTTCTCGAATACCCATTCCATTTCAGAACCCAAACTGCGTCTCGCTAATATCCTCCTCTAGCCTTTCGTATATTCATCAGAGAAATCTTTTGCTGCTTGTTTTTTAGGGATGGTTATAGATGCCGACTTCAGCCACTCTTGTGGTATTATTCCTGTATTGTACACCGTGTTGAATAAATTTTCCAATACTTCCAAGTTATCCTCTTCCACTAGTTTTAACAGTTCTACTGGTATTTTATCTAATCCAGCTGAATAATAGGATTTGTTTTTAGAGTTTTTGATAGCATATTTGATTTCATCTATCGTGATCTTCTGTCTCTCTTTCGGTTCTTCGTAGATTTTGGTTACAAATATCCAGACACTATCGAACAATTAAACAGTTGAATTGTGTTTCGAAACTATTTTACGAATTTTAATCTTAGATGTCGCTATCGCATCCGTATTGAAGTCATTTTATTGTTGCTTCTTAAAAGACAGAAAATATTGATTTTTCACGTTGAGAACACCTATGAATAACAGTTCTGATGAGACCTATTAGGTCGAAATACGTATCAACAGATACATAGGAGTTGTTTGCGTAAAATCAAATATTTGCTGTCTTTTTCATTTTAATTAAACAGTTGTTGATAAAATGTTGCAAACAGGAGGTATTGATTTATACAATATTGTTAACAAAAAGTAAGCGAAAAATAAGTGTTAAAAGTGCAGATCGTTTGGGTAATTTGGAATTAGCGTCAATTTGGAAAAAACAAATCAATAACCAACCGCCGTTTTTCATTCTGAGTAGTTACATCTGCCAAATCACACAGATGTGTGTTATAGTTCTGAGGAGCGCTCCCTACCTCGACTTACTTTGTTCCTGTCTTGTTGAAAGGACAGTCCTATCTTAGGACGTGTTACTGCTCCGCTGCATCCAAGCCATCTTATATGGAAAAGTAAAATACACCATATTATGTTGCTATTGTTGCTATTATACATCAAGTACGCTTACCTTTATTTAACCTTAATTTTGACACCTTTATAACATTGTGTATAATAAAATCCTTATATTTCTTTATATCGTATTTAAGTAGCAACCAGTAGTAAGGGTATTACTTAGATAAAATATTTTGGTGCCTTAGAGAAACTTATTTCTTTAATAAAATTCGCAGCATACAAGCGGTTTCATTTGATGCAACATACAGTACGTTAAGTTTTAGATTAGATACTATACACTATATAAAGGGCTAAAATCGGTAACATAGCCTTGCACGAGGTAATTGTAATTCTCCGATACGATAAATAATCTCTTCTACATGTCATCATGCAAGAAAGAGTAGATGGAAGACCAGGCTTAAGAACAAAGAAAAAAGTTTGGCTAAGGAATATCAGAGATTTTACTAATCTTAGTGTTGAACAGATATTTCACGATGCAAAAAATAGAAAGGATAGATATAATCTTATAACTTATTTATTTTTATTCGTAATACTTCGAATAATAATTCGTAATACTTCGTAATACTTTCGTAAATCGAAAGGGAGAAATCAGCGAGGTAAGTTCTAGATTGAACATAGACATTCATGCTCTATTTTTGATGGCCACGTATGTTATATAGAGGTCATCGTATGTGCAGACAGCAGCATTTTCAATAAAAATAGTAAGTTAAATTAGGAGGCCACAAGAGAATACCGTCACAGTAATAATTATTTTTTATATAAAACAATTATTCATATAATAATAACAATAATAGAAATACAATCCCTAAAAATTATTTTTAAAACAGTATTTAATTTTAAATGCCAAAAAATACTGCAAAACAAATCATTTTACGCAATTTCAATTATCACCATACTCCTCACCTTATTCCTACAATTAAAGCTGCTGCACATAATTTTAGCTTCTTTTTACCATCATTATTTACCTGTTTGTTTTGTTTACTCTAATCATAAAACTATAAAACAAACTTCAGATAGGTTAGACTGTCAATACAAAATTGGTAGAGCGCATGCCTACAGGCTAATTAAAATCAAAATAGTTGCAAACACCAACATACATTTTTCATACTAAATCGACTCGCGCATCTAACTAATATTTCAGTACTGAAATCAGTACTGAAATTAGCATAATGGCAAGCGGACCTAAGTCAAGTCAGCTAACCTAATTATATTTTTACTGGGTTGCATTGCTTTGTTAATACATATTTTTATTTGCATACACGTTTTTTTAATATTTCCAATTTCTGCCATATTATCCAATTCTCGGGTGACTATTCTTTCATAAGTTGAAACCTCAATACTCTGGGAGTATTGGATTTTTGGAAGTGTAGAACTTACAAAGTTCAGAAGAACTGGAAGAGAAGTAATGAAAAATACTAAAAATATGGCTAAGCTCAGAGGAACAAAGTTAAATGGCCAAAGAGACACTAAATCTCAAGTGAGTGTTCGGGCTAGCTTCAATGCACTGGATTGTGGCTTTAAAGATATAAACAGATAGCAAGGATACTGAGCTAATGAAACAAGAAACGAAATGAGACCTGGTAATATCAAACGTGATACAACTAAAGAAGGTCATTGGGAATAAATTTATAGAAAGAGAACAATAAGAAGAGAAAAAGAAGGGCGCCAACTCAACGATAGTTGAGATTTTGAAGTGACAAATGATTGGAAACAAAGTATTCTGGAGATAATAACCTGAAATACAAAATACTAAATACTAATCTTGTTTTGCTATATTATATACTGGTTAGTAGAACTGAAATAATACTCAAAATAGTAACAATAAATATATTTATAAAAATGTGTATATCGATATATTATATGTATTAACAATTTACATATAATGCAAAACTAAATAACAGTGGTAGTGGGTAGTGTAAAGATACAATATGACCTAATAGCCCCTCAACAAGCGAATAGTCACTACCACTGGCCAAATAAAGTTTGAAATATGAGTAAAAACCAAGAATAGTCCGTATTATAGCCAAAGTCTTAACACTACAAGGTAGTCATTTAAATTTAAATTAGTTTTACTAAAATGAGATACAAATTACAATATTGTAAAGATATCAGAAGTGATAAATCTGTTACAATTATATTAAATATATTACATCCAAAAGTGAGTCTTCAATACTCTTTATATAATGTTTTAAAAAACCACATGAAATTTATTTCCCTTCCCCAATATCAAAATTCTATTATATCAAAATGTATTATATTAAAAAAAATATTATATCAAAAAAAGTGAGTTTGGTCAGACCCTTTACATCCTAGTTAAAAAAAAAACCTAATAAAACATGAAAGGTATTTTCCCTCTCCCAATATCAAAATTATATTTTATCAAAATGTAGTCACCTGATCATATGCATATGAAAAGTTTACATTACTAAATAGAAAATAACAAAAAGGTTAGATAGTCAAACAACTTATCTTTACAGCCCTATAAGTCCATAGGAAAATTCCTCTTGGCACGGTTACATCAGTTTGTGGCTGTAAGGACAAACCCAGGGGAGTCTAATGTAGTCAAACCAGGCACTGGTCTATCTGCTCCGAGAAATCGGTAACTCCATAACCAAGTTGTTAACTATTCAAGAATTTTAATATTTTCCAGTGAATATTCTTAAATGAATATTGTCAAGTGACGGAATCTAAAAGGATTAATTATTAGATTTAGTTACTATTTTATTTAATGCTTGTAGCAGCATAGATTGACTGCACCAAAACAAAAACATTAAAACATTAGGTTAGGTCCAAAATGTCAAAATTTCGGAAGTTCATTTCGTAGACATGACAGGCTTGCGCCATGAAATGAACACGCGCAGAACACAGAAGGCTGTAGAAACCTTGTATATTCCACCAAAAAAAGTGAGAGAAAAAAGAACCAAAAAACTTACTGATAAGATATGGAATAGATCGGAATTTAAGTTTGACTATATAAAAAATGACCTTATGTTCTTTGCGAGTGAATGAAGGAAATTTTAAATTTAATTTATTTCGGAACTCAAAAATAAATCTCTAAAGAAATACTACACTGCAATGATGAATTTTATTGTATGATAAAGAGATAATACATATTTAATGGTTTACTTACATGAAGCACGCAGCACGCAAAAAAAACAATCCTTTTTATGTGGAACTCTTATAAATTGACTATTGATTTTAGAAATTAATTATTATTATTTATTATTATTGAGATATGATTATTGAATTAGATATTATTTTATTCGTCCCAGATTATTTTAATGCTCCAATTCCGTCACTTTGAATTGACTGACGTGGCTGCGTATGAGTCTCTTGACCAAACTGACTGCTTTGCTTCCGCACAAAATCGATCAATCCTTTCAAAGCGCTCCCAGCGCGTGAGTGGAGAAATGTCGATTTAAAATCGATCACAGGCGGGTTATAAGAAATTTCTTGAGGGGTTTTATTAATACAATATTTAAATTGGATAATATTGGAGTAATCAGTAACGTAAACGCTACAAAGTACTTACTTGTTTTTATAAAGTAGTCTAACAGGTTTAATTGCTTTATACTTTTTTTTCGCTGTTGATTTCTAAAAACTGGTATAATCTGTTTCATTTGTATTCCGACTATAAAGTGATCTAGGTCTGCATCTGGTTATCTCTATGTTTTGTGTTCTTTATACATTTTTAACTTTCTTAGTCGATGAGCACATGTTTGATTTGGGCGATCTCCAAGTTCCTTGGTATATTCTTTGGTGTTATAATGATCACATTTCTTTATTTTGTGAAATCTATTAGTGAAACTATCTTTTCATATTTTCACATTAGCACTATTTTCACAATGTATTTGGGAATATTTTCGAATACTGTTACTACTCGATTATAAAAGTCGTCTTTTAGTTTTGTTTTCTCCTTCAATCGGTGTATGTATTGATATAGATGTTATTTTTTGGTATTCTTATTCTTAGTTTAAAGTCAACGATTAGATATTTTCGGTTATTATTCACAATAAAACCTATGCCACAAAATGTGTTCCTAACATTCCATTTTATCCCCCGATATTGAAAAATGAATAGTCATCTATTTCCAATGCGTTTTGCCCTAGTTGTTTCGTTTCTTGTAGAGTTACTATTTTGAATTTATATTTATTGCATTCGTCGATTAGGTGTCTTAATTTGTCTTCCTCGAAAGTTCCGTAATCCTACATTTCCGTACTAATACATATTAGTTTATTGCTTTATTTTCATTAATAATCTGTATATTGTGCCTATGTCGTATACCTTTACTTTTTTAAGTTGCTTCCGTTATTTAAGCCTGTTTAGTTGTGCTGCTAATTTTTTTTTTGGTTTTGCCTTTTTCTCTTTTAGTATTATTTAGTATCACTTTTAATATTATAATATTATAGTCATATTATTATTACTGCCTGAAATCCTATTTTGACATTTATTCCATTATGTTTCTCTGCCATAGCATTACTTCTAATTTCTTTCTTGGCAATTCTTTCTTCTTTGGACGTATCATCATTACAAGAAAAGTAAATTACAAACTCCTTTAGGCCACAATATTCGTGACTCCACCTCTTGCACATCTAATATTGCAACCAGTCTATCTTACTTTAGGAAACAATTGGTTAGAATAAATGACACCGACTCTAGTTGTAAAGATATTGAGTGTGGAGTACCGCAAGGTTCAGTATTAGGTCCCATCCTTTTTTTACTTTTTATTAATGACATCACTTACTTGAAAATTAAAGGGAAAATTTTTCTATTTGCTGATGATACCAGTATTACTTGTAGCAGCTCTGATATGTCAACGCTTCATTCAATTATAACCGATGATTTACTTATAATCAAGGCTTGGTCAGACTCCAACTTACTTAGCTTTAACGTGGATAAGACTGTAGCATTATCTTATAAAGGAGTCATACAACCCTTGCTTTTGAATGAGAGCCAAATCAATATCGTAAATTCCCTGAAATTTCTAGGTATTCTCATTGACAGTGATCTCAAATGATCCTTGCATACTGATTCCTTAAGGAAGAAACTAGCCTCAGCTTGCTTTGCAATAAGATCTGTCTCGAAGGAACTAAATTTATCTTCTACAAAAATAGCATATTTCTCATTGTTCGAGTCCCATCTTCGATATGGGCTTCCATTTTGGGGTTCTAGTACAGCGGCTCAATTTGATACTATTTTTAAGTTGCAAAAAAGAGCAATCCGTTATCTATTTGGTCTCAAACAAACAACTCATTGCAAGACCTACTTCAAAAATCACGGAATTTTGACGCTTCCCTCTTTATTTATTTTGGAAACGGTTTGTTTGATTCGAAAGCATCTAAACATTTTTCCCGATAGACCTGACCATGGCTACTCCATTAGAAATTCGGATTGTAACGTTTATTTGCCGATCCCGTCCACTCAGCTAGTAAAGAATTCTATTCTATATCGTGCAAAGAAACTTTATAATCACCTTCCAAGAGAAATTAAATCCGCAACATCCTTCATTAAGTTTCGTAAGGTGACAAAAATCTATCTCTCAGAAAGACCATATTATTCAGTTGACGAGTTTCTTAATGTATAACAAAGAAACAAAATTAGTATTGTTTATAATTACATTTGGGTGTCTCAAGCAGTGGCTACAATTTGTCTCATTTGTTGTTGTCTGTACAAATTATGTAGGTTATACAATAATTTTACTAATTTAAAATTGTGTTATTCTGTTTTTTACTATATTGTTTTTGTTTTATACTTTTTGTGTTATTTGACTGATTTATTTTTTAGCTTTGTCCATAAAATTGTTCAATAATTTTCAGTGACAATAAAGCATATTTCTATTCTATTCTATTCTATTCTATTCTATTCTATTCTATTCTATTCTATTCTATTCTATTCTTTACATGTAGTTCAATTACACACTGCTTTAGCGAATTTTGTCTGATTTTTATTTGTTTCTTTCTTTGTATTTTTTTGCTTTCTCAAATGCATTAATAATGATGTCTTTTTTAACGCTTGTCGTTTGTTCTACATTTATTTCAAGTTCTTTATAACCATTTTTATTTTATTTTTTGGTATTCTATTTGAATCTTTGGCTTCTTTAAATATGTTAAAAGGAGGGTCGTCATCGCTTGAGGCGTGTTACAATATATTAAAACTTGATTCATCAAAACTTGATTCTTGACCTAAGCTTTCAATGCGTTAGTTTGTTACGTTTGATATTTTCCGTTTTTTACGAGTAACCACTTCTTTTTCCTCCATAA
The DNA here is from genome assembly GCA_918026665.1 of Diabrotica balteata. Lineage (NCBI taxonomy): Eukaryota > Metazoa > Arthropoda > Insecta > Coleoptera > Chrysomelidae > Diabrotica > Diabrotica balteata. The sequence continues at coordinate 93,644,699 of OU898279.1, read as the reverse complement.
GTCTATTCTTCTCGGGTGTGTTGTGATAATTGTAGTGTTGCCTTTTCTGGATCCACTAAGCTTTGATTTTCGGTGACAAGACTAAGGATATGGTCTTATTTCTTTTGGAGATACATATGTTTGGAACATATTTTGAAGTAGATGGTAAGTCAAGATCATTACTTCAATTAATTTTATTGGCTGATGAGGATGGATTAGGTCTATCCCTAATAAACATGGTAAACAATTATCATTTGAAAATACATTTCTATTAAATGGGTGAATACCTATCTTAGCAAATTCTTTTATTATTTTTTTAAAGGCCTCATTAGTAAATGACGCGACATCATATATTGTGACTGTCTTGACAGGATTAGACAACATCCATGAGTTCATAGAAATTCTGAATCTCGTTTTAAAGGGCCCAAAGATGAAAACGTCTGCTGGTTATAGACGATGGTTGCAATGTGGTGGAAAATCAGAATAATGATATGATTTTCCCGTGCTGTCTCCAAAGTTCTATGTGTTTAATGATTGTCCATGAGAATAAAACATGGTTTTCCTTTGGATAGATTGGTATACGTAATAAAATGTTTAATTGCTAATCGAAATTCTTCTGTTATCTAACTGCTTGGATTGGCAAAACATAAGGCACAAGGCTTTTAGACGAACTTTTAGAATAAAATCTTATAATGAGCTTCTGGAAACACAAATCCTGAAGGAATTGTACCCCATCAGCATTCATAAAACCTACCATAGTCACTAAATTGCCCCTTTTGGCTGAAGTTACTTGGTCAATCTGTCTTATTCCTTTCGCTTCTATGACCTTTGATGGGTTTGCTACGGTAGTACTCTCGTCAATGTTTCATATCATGTGTGGCTGAAAAGTAACTATTTTAGGACCATTTCTAAATTCTCACAAAACCTAGCTACATTTTCAGAATTAAAAGATATAGTTCCTAATAATGAAGTTTTTCGGATTTCGGATAAAAAGAGGAGGATTTCGTTTTAGAAAACTACGTAACCAATCCATAGTGGTCTTTTTACGTTGGTTACAAATAGTAGGTACTACATTATTTACTTTAGCAAATTGAAATGCCAACTCGTTAACTTGAACGGTAGTTAATCTATAGCACATCTTGGAACACTTTTTTATTATAGTCAACTAGCATTTTTTTCATGTACAACGGAAAATTGTTTTTAGCAGTTTTACAAATTTCTGCCAAATATGATTTTAAAATCCATGTGCTGGCGCCGTTGATCTAACTGATTTATTTTTTTAGGACCTCTTTTACCTCCAGGTGAATGGTTTCACTTGTTAAACCAAACCTCTTCTTCTTTACTAAGCTCATTGCCTAAAACAACAATAAAAATCATATAAAAAGAAATCTAAACATGTATTTTCAACAAGATGTTTTGAAACGAACAAATAGCAATGCATTAAAACGATGTTTTTAACTAAAAAATATTCAAACTGCAATTGACGGACATAATAAGTATATTTGATATAAGACCAAAAGTATGTATCAAAACAGATGCAATTCGGAAGTTGCACAAAAATTTTAATTTCTAGAGCCGCCCGACCTTAAAAATGCGCGTGCGGCTCAGACTATATTCAGTAACAAACTAGCATTTATGTAGGCTGACGTACTGGATACAAGGTTGCAACGGTGTGTCGCAGTGGAGTTTAGATTGAATTGTTAAAGGAGTTACAGCGTTTGTCCGTTTCATAACACGTCCATTTAATTCTTCCCCCATATAACGTACGCTTGATATGCTATTATTAATGTTTTGTACTTTTTGTTTATGAATATGTAGTCTATTTCTATTCCTGTAGTATTCCTGTATGCATCTGTTCTGTGTTTATGCAATTCTCGCCCTGTGTGCATGGTCTCTAGCATACGTTCGTTAAGTATGTGTGCTGTCCGCAAAATTCTGAGCATGCGACCGTAACATCACAACTCAACCGCTTCTAATTTATTAGGATTTTTTTTTTTGTTGTCCAGATTTTATATCAATAGAACAATGACTTTTACTGCATAGTACAAAACGCCAGTTAATAAAGCTTTTTCGCGCAAGGTCGACTGTAGTAAAAACTTCCTCGTCACTTTTAACTCTGCAGTCAATCCAAATACCCAATATCAAAAATGTTTTACCTTTTTCAGGATTTTGTTATCTAATTTTAGTACTGAGTGTTCGATATTAATTTTTCCGACTACCATCCATTTTGTTTTCTTTGCGTTGATTATTAAGCTCTTTTTAGTGCATTCGTTGTTTACAGCGTTCATCGGGGTTTGAAGGTCTTCTAGATTGTCTGCCATTATGATGTCATCTGCGTATTTGATGGTATTAATACTTTCATCACCGATTTTATCGCCTTCGCGACGCTTTATCTTAAAAACTTATTCAGTGTAGGCATTAAAGAACATTAGTGACATAATACATTCCTCCTGCCTGACAAACATATTCACAGCAATATATCTCCTCTATTATTCACTCTCACACCAGATTGATATCCTATTGTTTTCCTGTAATAATCTTCTCGTTAAAATCTCAAATATCAATATTGAGCTCGTATTTGTTTGTAGAGGACAAAACTCTTTCTATATCATATCATTTTTTTATGATAAAAAGTTTACAAGATGTTACGTGTGGTCTGTACTTTTGTATGGATGTGAAACATGGACTTTAAACGCCGATATCATGAATAAAATTGAGGCGTTTGAGATGTGGTTGTATCGAAGGATACTAGAAATTTCATGGACTAGCAGAACCAGAAACGAAGAAGTTCTTCGAAGAATGGGACATCAACGAACTCTATTAAATATTATTAAGAGGCGTAAACTAGAATATCTTGGACATATAATCAGAGGACCAAGATATGAGTTCCTTCGGCTAATTCTCAACGGTAAAATCGAAGGAAAGAAATGGATAGGACGGAAGAAACTCTCTTGGTTGAGGAATTTGCGGCAGTGGACAGGTTTGACAGCGGACCAATTGCTACACGTAGCGCAAGACCGAGATCAGTATAATAATATAAGCATGGTAGTAGGCGACGTTCCGTAGGGATATGGCACTCTAAGAAGAAGAAGATAATTTTTTAATACCTGCTTCGTTGTAATGTTATATTGGTGTATATACTCGTATTAAATTCGTTTTCCTTGTTTTAGTTGTATCTACTAAGTATCGAAGTAATAAACTACAAACATGTAACGTGTTTCATTGTAATTGCAATTATATAGGAGTATAAGTCCTTTTTGTAAAAATTTATTATAAAAATATGTAAAATACACGTTCATTATGTATAGTAAATAGTAACAAATGATGGTATTGCAGTAATTTTTTACTATTATGGCTATAAACCTCTCGATATTGCCGATTCATTATTATAACATGATTCATGTTATAGTTTATAGCATTAGGACAGCGATGTTAATTCCAAATAGCCCGCAATAATTCTACTATCATACATTTTACGTTATGTAGTGTAAACACAATACATACAAGATGATTATGATACATATATAATGGAGAAACCTCTTTAACGAAGAGTTATGTGTGCAAATTTGCCAATGGAATAATATTATGAGATTGTCACACATATTATACACTCAAAGAAGTATAATGTTAAATTAATGAATAAGAAATTCGTAAATATTGATATTTTACCATAGTCTGTGTAATAAATGCTATTAAAAATTAGAAATGCAATAAGGATAAGGAACAATATATTGCAAACAATCATTTTAAGATAACAATTGCGAACGCAGACTTAATGACAGAAAACAACAGCTTGGACCTGTTTCAAAAGTGTAGTTAAAAATCTTTTTGGTCAATTGTAAAGACAGCTAGGTACTATGAATATCTCAACAATCAATTGAAAGCCTTTGTTCATTTGGGCACCAACATGTCTCTTAAAATAAGTTTCCTTAATTTTCACTTGTACTTTTTCTTACAAAATTTTGGAGATATTAGTGAAAAAAAAAATGAAAAACGTTTCCATCAAGATATTTTTAGTATGGATGGTGAAGTTTTGTTTCGCCCGACATAGATTCTAAACCATGACAATATGGCGATTCTTAGAAGGAGTAACGAAGAAACGTGTTTAACAGTACTTTTTGGGATATACACCTCGTCGCTAGCCGCTTGCATAATGTAGAAATTACAAACAATATAGTTGAGTAAAACTTGCTATAGAAGTTAGAGGCAAAATCTCACAAATCTTCTTAATAAATATTATTAAATATATTATTATTTACTATTATTATTACTATTACTATTAAATAGTAATATTTTTCATAAATATAATTAAATCTATCATTGATAGTCATTAGTGTTTCCTAAAACCGCATTTAAGTTTAATACTTTCATTCAAACCAGCAGTATTGCCAGTAGTTTTTTTTTAAATAGAAACGACATTTCGCTTAGCAAGTATACTTGTAATTAGATATAATAGTGAAATTAGTCGCAGTGAATAGTATATTGCAATATACCACAACACGGTGTTACCGGAGAGCTATCAGGAATTAGGCCTAGGCTGATGGTCCTTCGATTCTTTTTTTGTTTACGCCCTTTTACACCAATGGAAAAACGATATAAAGTAAAATGAACACTTTAAGAGAATGCTTATCACTGCTAAAAACTTAACAAAGAAATACCAGACGTAAAATATTCAAGAAAATCTCTCACAACGAAATTTTATTGTAGTAAACTAATAACCATATATAGCTGTAAAGAGGTAAATAATTAAAAAAAAATGTATTTATTACCATAAGACAACCATACGCGATAGTTTAACCGAAAGCATCTTCTAATAGCTTGATTTTCCGTTTGAAATATTTTTTGTTTCCCAGGTTTCGAAATGCTTAGTGACTCGTATTCTAATTCTTTTGGTTGTTTTAGAGCCAGCAGCACACACAGCATTCTTCTTAGTTTTGAAGTTTATTTTGTTTCTTAAATTTTTGCAATTAACACAAACAGCTTTAAATAACGAATATATTAATCACTATGGGGGATTTTAACGATTTTAGAGTTGCAGGAATAAAACGGCGATATAATAAAAATATGAAATGAAAACGTAAACCTTCCCACGGACATTTGCAGCATAAACGAAAAACGTATTAATAATAATACATTTTTTCCTCACGAAGAATAATACCAATACATTTTTGAACACACTAGAGGACAAAGATCCATGATAGACTATATTCTGTCAAATAAAGAGTTACGCCCCTCTCAAATCTTGGATGTTAGAGTAATAACATCATCAGAAATAGAAAGCGATTATAAATTGGTATTGTACAAAATCCGAATGAAAACACATATATGTGATAACAAAACACTAGAATACACCACAAAGATAAAAGTAAAAAGCTTTCAGGATAAGTCCACAAGAAACCTATTCCAAAAAAGAATAACCGAAAAAGGCAGAAAGAACAGATAGAATATATCACAAAAAGTGATGGAGTCGAAGAAAGCTGTGCAAAACTTAAGTCTAATATCTTAGCCTCGGCAGAAGAAATTCTTGGCGAAAGAAATATAAATAAAAATAAATCGTTCCTAAACTCCATGGTCTTGTAAATAAGTGAAGAAAAGAAAAAAACTTATCTGAAATACATATCAACCAAAACACAAGAGGCATACCACAATTCGAAGATAATAAGAAACGAAACACATGCACTTGTAAGAAAAATAAAACATAATCACTGGGAACGCTTTTTGAAAGAAATGGAACATAATTTTTATAATGAGCAAAAGAAAATATGTCGCTTTACAAGAGGACAAAGAACGGAGGTAAAAGAATCAATTAAACCAAAACACATAGAACAGGATACATGGATTGACTGCCCAAAAAAGCTCCATGCAGAGGAAGAACAAACAACGTTAGACTCGGAAACATCAGAAATTACCACAAATAAAAAACTTAATATAAATACACAGGGAATTCGTAAAATACTTGAAAAACGAAAGAACAGAAAAGCATCGGATAAAGACGGGATACCAAACTAATTACTTAAATATTGCATAGCAGCAATGACAGAACAATTAACAACATTAATTAATAAAATTATAAAATAAAATAAAATACGGGAAGAATTTAAAACGAGCGAACTAATTATACTGTTTAAAAAAGAAGACAACAGCCAGAAAACGACAGATGTATAAACTTGGTAAATACTACTATAAAACTTAAAACTAAAATTTTACAAAAATAAGGAATCCGAGGATAAGTTTAGCAGACAAACAATAGAGTTTTCGTACTGAAAGATCGTCTATAGTTAAAATATTCCTCATTAAGAAAATTACCGAGAAACCAATAGAGTTTAATAGACCGGCATTTCTGTGTCTGATTGACTTAAGGCAAGCATTTGACAGGGAAAGACTCAAAGATGTAATCCATCTTCTGTATAATTAAAAAGTTCCCCTAAATATTACAAGAACTATTGAAAACATCTACCAAAATAATAAAATGAAAGTAAGAATAGATATGTATCTATTTTTAACGACAACTTAAAGAACCTGTAGAAATAGGCAGCGGAATAAGACAGGGGACTCATTAACCCCTATCATCACCATCATCTTTGGCTTGACAATCCTCGTGCGTTGTCGATTACAAGGTAATGTTAAATGGGAGGCAAGCCAGGGCATCCTCTTGTCTGGGTCCATCCTTTATCTCGAAGGATCGAGAATTTTCTCCCTGTATCCTAACACTGGCTTTTAAGTTAGAAATTGTTATTCTCGTTAATCAGATAAGTTCTTCTGGTATACCAAACTTACGCATTGATTGGTATAGTACTATTCTGTTAAAACTGTCTTATGCAGTCTTGAAGCCGACGAATAGGTGATGGGTTTCAATGTTAAATTTCACTGTTTTTCAAGAATCTGTCTTATTGAATAAATCTAGACAATTGTTGATTTTTCTGGAGTAAATCTTCTTCTCATGGTGTCATCTCCTTTCGAAGGTTGGCGATTCAAATGGCAATTGTAGTTTTGGAAACTGCTGCGCGAAAGGGTTCTGCGGATAAGCGATCGAACCATCTCCTCAGGTCTTTCAACCACTAGTTCTGGCGTCTTTCTACTGATCTTTTGCCCTGTACTTTTCCTTCCAGTATAACTTCATATCTTTCACCTCTCAACACGTGACCCAAGTATTGAATTTTCCTCTCTTTGATTATTCTTAGTAATTCTTTTGTTTACACATGCGACGAAGTATCTCAACATTAGTAACTCTTTGTACCCATGGAATTCTCAATAATCGTCTGTATATATAAATCTCAAAGGCATCTATTCTTTTTTCTATTTCAGAGTTCATTGTCCAACTTTCACAGCCATACAGTAAGACAGAAAAAACGTAACATCTGATAATTCGGATTCTAAGCTGGCTGCAGATTAAGGTCTGATCTTGTGAAAAATATTTTCATGCTCATGAATGTTTTTCTTGCTTATTCAATTCTTGATAGGATTTGTTTTTTTTTTTTGGTTACAGTGACTATTGATATTTACTTCCAAATATTTTATGTAATTTACCCGTTCTATTATTTGACCCTTGGCATACACATATACTTTTATTGGAGTGAATTCAGCCTGGTATTTTCTAACTATGTCAACTGAGTAAACTAGTAACCTTTCATATAGAATATTTACTAGTATTTTTTAAGCAACTATTAACAGGGTTATACCTCTCTAGTTGTCACACTGGAACTGATCGTTTTTTTATGTAACGAGCATATTACGCCTTGAGACCATTCACAGGGTATGGTCTCATTTTCCAGACAAGAAGTATAAGTTTATGCAGTCCTTGTAGCAGAGCATCGCCACCATTCTTGTAGAACTTACCACAAATTTGACAAGTTCCTTGTACTTTATTATTTATAAGCTTTTTATGGCTTGAAAAATCTCTTTAGTGATAGGTGGTCTTTCATTTGGATTGACTAGATTTCAATAATTTCGATTTGCTACAGTATTATCTGCATCTTCGATATAATGACCGTTAAATTTTGCGTCGGAAAATTTAACCCATCGGTTTAAGGTTGAGGCCGTATCACTCAGGATATTTCCTTCTCCATCCTTACAGATCCCTATTTTTGGCTTACAGCCTTAGCTTATTTTGTTTACATTTCTGCAAAACTTTCGAGTTTCGTTTCGTTTCTTGGCCATTCTATGTTTTCTAGCCGTTTTTCTTCAAATTGCCTTTTTTTCTGATATGTAATCTTGTTTCTTTCCTTCTCAGTATCCCTTCTTTGCTCTTCTTGTGCATCTAGCTTGATTTGTCTTTAGGTATGTTCTATTTTTGTTTTCTGTTGCTTCTTAGAACTCCTCGTCAAATTATTAATATTGTCTAACTCTAACTGGTTTGGTTTTTTCCAATATTTTCGATGCCGTCTCAGTTATTAAATTTCAACATTTTTTCCACAATTCCTCTATATTCTTTCCTGCTTTCAGGCTCTATTTCCTCAAACAATAGTCTCCTATACTCTCTCGCAACGGTTTCAATGCGCAGATTATCAACATTAATAATTATGTCTTGTTTTATATGTTTATCCTTCTTTCGGTTTGAAATTCTTCCTCTGAGCCCTATGCTCTTTTTTAATCATAAATGTAATCATCAAAAGAAATAGGATACATAATAAGAAGCAGAGAAGTAAAAATACTATGTTACTTAGACGACGCAATATTAATAGCCCAAAATACAGATAGTCTGCGAAGACTGGTCCACAGATTTAACATAAGAGCAAAATAATTTAGTATGACAATTTCAGCTCAGAAAAATAAAACAATATTAATCAGAAAAGAACCAAACAGATTGTAAAATAGAAATTATTGGCATCAGTAGTAAAGAAGTAATGGAAATAAAATACCTTGAAAATATACTGTCATAACATGTATGGACGACCGCGCAAAAGATGGAGTTCCTTCCATACCTTCCATAAAAGTAATAATTCGCCAATAAATAAGCAGAATTGCTTCTAAAGTGGAAGAAGATGAATGTTTGCAACTTAAAGGTTTGTGGTATATTCATTCATACTCTTATACTTTTTGGGCATACCCCAATAGTGACTTTCATTAAAAGTTGGGAAATGGTCAGATAAAAAAGAGATTACGTTGCTTTGATCCAAGATGGAAACTTTGGAAAAATATAATTAGGATAGAACATCCTTACTTAGCGTTAAAAGGAAAGGTAATAAAAGAGGAATTATATATATATATATATATATATATATATATAAATATATAATATATATATATATATATATATATATATATATATATATTTTACAATCCAATTATGCATTATATTCTAATATTTTCTGCTTTTTATATTTATCTAATATTTTTGTGTGCTTGAATTTATTTTATAAAAAGTAATTTATAATCAATAATCCACCTTTTCATTTTTTATGTCTATTTTTCTATTTACCATATCTCTCTTCAGCTGGGAAAAATTCTTGATTTTTCCGATCTTTCTGTTATTTTTATCTTCCTACTTATGTCTCTGTTTGTTAGATGCAAGTAAATTAGTATTCTCAACAAGTTAAATTTCTTTGCCTTTAACCGTTGTAGTATACTACCTCTTCTTCACTTAAAACTGATTAAGTACTTTATAAAACTTTATTTGCGATTGAAAATCTGTAATAAAACTGGCAAATATGTACAAGCACAAACGTTTTACCTCTTGTTTTATTTCTAATCCGACACGTTTGCTAGATGTTACAGCTTAAAATAAAGTTAGTTATTAAAACTTTACAGTCAACGCAATTTTCTCGCAAACGAGCAATAAAAATTTTTAGAACATATTGTAAATTGTCAAAACGGAAACTAAATGGCTCGCAGGATAGGTATAATACGTTAAGTTTTTATTAGACTAAATACAATAACTTTTGTGACAGTATAAAAAGTTTAATATTTGAATAAGATAAATTAATATTTTCCCGTTTTGCTTTTATTGCATATCGATTAAATAATAAAATAATTAAGAAATGTAATAAATATAACCGCATTTTATATTTCCTGACTATCATAGCAGAGCGCATGGATAACCTACAATACATATTCATTACTATTAATAGAGTGAGATGGTAATATGGTCTTAATATTATCATACGAAAAAACCCTTATAAACGAAGTTAAGGATAAACCGTATTGGTCCCATATGTAGTATAGGTGAAAATAAATAATTAAAAAATAAACATCGTTAGGTTAAGCCACGATGGGAGAAATTGAAATATCACTACTCTAAACAGCAAATAAGTGAAAAGAAAAGATATCACTGGCAATGGCTAGATATGCTTTACAACATTTAGTATATACCTACTTCGACACGACATTCCTTGAAATCTCCGCATTCAACTCCTAAAATTTTGGTCAATTGTAATACATGTTAGCGAGATCTGGTCACTTAAAATAATATCACTTAACACGTTGCCTGCCGTAGAGGATTTTGTAATACTTTCCGTTCACGCCATAGTGACAGAGCCGGCACCACTTCTTCTTCCTTAAGTGCCGTCTCCCAATCGAAGTTTGGATACCATCATCACTATCTTTACTTTATCTACTGCTGCTCTAAAGAGTTCTATAGAACTGCATTTAAACCAGTCCTTAAATTCTTCAACATGACACTCTCCTTCATTCTATACTCCCTCTTGTCTTTCTCTGTATTATCAGCCTTAGCAGTTCATATCGCTGACCCTTCATTACGTGTCCCAGATATTGTAACTTTCTTATTTTTATTGTGTTTATTATTTCGCATTCTTTGCCCATTTCTCGCAATACTTCCGTGTTAGTTTTCTTCTGTGTCCATGCTATTCTAAGCGTCCTCCTGTAACACCACATTTCAAAGGACTGTAACTTATTTATGTGTTCTTGCTTCAATGTCCAGCTTTCAAGTCCATTTTGCAATATCGAAAACACGTAGCATCTCAGCTACTTTCAGTTCTACTCTAAAATCTTTGTTGCAGAGAATTGTTTTCATTTTTACAAACGCATTTCTTGCTATTTCTATCCTAGCTCTTATTTCGGTTGTTTGAACATTATTGACTGAAATCCAGGTTCCTAGGTATTTGTATTTATCAACCCTTTCTATCGGTACATTTTCCAAATGTATGTTTGTTGGTATATTTGGTTTCTTTGTTATTATCATGTATTTGGTCTTTTTTATATTCATTTTTAGTCCATATTTTTTACAGAAAATGTTTGTTTTGTTTAGCACTAATTATAGTTGTTCAGCAGAGCTTGCCATAATCACGGTGTCATCTGCATATCTTATATTGTTAATAGATCTTCCGTTAATTATTATTCCTTCACTTTGAGATAGTAATTCTTCTTTAAAAATGGCTGCACTATATACATTAAATAGTAATGGGGACATAATACATCCCTGCCTAACTCCTCTCCTGATTTCAATTTCTGGACTGGGTTCGTTATCTATTACAATTTGTGCTCTTTGATTCCAGTAGAGGTTTGTTATTATTCGTAAGTCCCTGTGGTCTATGTTTTTTGTCTTTAGAATTTGGACTTATTTTTCACGTCTTACTTTGTCAAATGCTTTTTTAAAATCAACGTAAGAAACATGCACATCAACATTCATATCCATGCATTTTTGAGCTAACACATTAAAAGCAAGTAATGCTTCTCTGGTTCCTAGTCCGTTTCTGAACTGACTATCATCTATTCCTTCTTTCAGTTTTTTATTTATACTACCATGTATTATTTTCAGGAATAATTTGAGAATGTGACTTATTAGTGATATTGTTCTGTATTCACTGCAATATTTAGCGTTTGTATTTTTAGGGATAGCACAAAAAATGAAGAGTAACCATTGTTTCGGTATGTGTGCTGTTTTGTAGACTGCGTTAAATAAGTCTACTATAATGTCTAAGGTTTCATCATTCATGCATTCTAAGATTTCTATAGGGATTTCGTCTGGATATAATGCTTTACCAGTTTTGCTGTTTTTTAATGCCATTTTAATTTCCTCTTTTAATATTTTTAAAACCATATCCTGTTCTACTTCTATCTCCATATGTTCTGTTCTATTGTCTTTGAATAGTTTATTGATGTATTCTGTCCATCTCTTTAATTTGTCGTTAGTATTCAACAAAAGTTATCCATTTGCAACTTTCAGTATTCCCGGGTTTCTTGTTCTATTGTTGTTAGTTAATTCTTTAATTTTTTTATGTGTGTTAAAACTATCATGTCCTTTCTGGTATTCTTCTATTTCTGCGCATTGTTCTTCTAGCCATTATTCTTTCGCTTTCTTAATTCTGTATTTTATTTGTTTATCCACTTTTTTGTACATGTAATTCTCTTTGTTCTTATATTGACCTCTTTCTTCCATTAAATCTAAAATTTCTTTGTTGATATAAGATTGAATGCTCGAATAAATGAACTTTGAAAAATTAAGGCAAATATCGAGCACAAGTTTAATCAAATCTTGCCCAAGTTCTTTCGCTATCTACAGCATCATCAGGGGCATCTGAAATAAGCCAAGAAACGTTTTTTTTATGAAGAAAGTTAATTAACTTCGATAAAAACTGGAAGTTAATGGATGATAAAAGTTTTTTGTGATTAACGTTTTAGACTTACTTCGTCAAATTTGGGCTATTCAGCAAGCGTAGAAGCGTTATGTATAATTTATGTCTACTCTCATATGTATTACCTTATATATGTATCATTACCTTCGAGTTTTTACCGAAGTTAATTAACTTTCTTCATTAAAAAAAAAACGTTTCTTGGCTTATTTCAGATGCCCCTGATGATGCTGTAGATAGCGAAAGTACTTGGGCAAGATTTGATTAAACTTATGCTCGATATTTGCCTTAATTTTTGCAAAGTTAAAATATCTTCATCAAAACCGTCATCCATGGCTTCTTTTAATATCTGGTTTTTATTAGAATTTCTTTTTGAATTTTATCTATTTCTGTCTTTATTAATAACCATTTTTTCTTCGTCTCAGTATTTTGCAGAATTTATTCTTTAACATTCATTTATCCGTTGTTGATTTCATCTGCCAGCCGTTGTCTTATGAATGGGTTCCTTAATTTACTTCTATCGATTTTTGCATTCGTTGTTCTTCGCTTTATTATTTTCATTTTGAGCCTAATTTTGGTCACTACTGGGTTGTGATCTGATTCTATGTCGGCACTTGGACAGGTTTTTGTAGATATAGCTGGCACCATAGTTACGTTAAAATCCTCGGTCAATAGATCTCCCTGGCGTACAGGGCAATTTTTTTCTCGGTCGCATAGACCGAGACGACAGGTAATGTGTTAACCGTATTAAAGCATTGGAAATATGGTGTCTTAGAGGGTTAATCAAAATTCCGTGTGACGCTTATATTACAAATAAAGAAAATACTTTGAACAGCTGTAAACATGAAAAAGAATTGACTTATATGTAATTAAAGCTTCACCTAATTTGTCTATTAAACATTAACGAGGACCGTCAAATATTTTATTGAGAGAACTGTCAATAATTTCAGCTATGAATAAAAAGTGTTTTTGTTGGTTGATGCCAACCATAGATGCCAACCATTAAAAACATGTTTGTTACTAAGACCACATAATAATAATAATCTGAATGCTCACTCTGCTTGTCAAGATATGGACGCGCATATCGTTCGCTCAAACGGAATCCGCCATGTTTTAAACGGAACCAGTGCTGCTCAGTGAAATTTTATCTTGTGTGCATAGAAAAATTAACCCGGTTTAATTTATTTACGGCAACCATAGACATAATAGGCACCATTTTATTCGTACTCTTAGTTAAAGAAGAAATGAACTTATTTCAAATTTACTAAATTATTACACTTTAGCTTTAAGCTTGTCACACGAGTCTATGTTTTCGTTTAAAACATGGCGATCGCGTGCTGACACACTTTAAAGGCGGCAACTGAGAGTGGACATTCTGATTATTATTTATTCTGTGCTAAGACTAAAATTAAAGTGATTTTGTAACTAGAGAAAAGAAAATTGTAAGCATAAAGCATAAATTCATTATTAGCCAAATAAACAACAGTATTAGAAATTCCTGAAACAGCTCGATTTTTGATTTTAATTTACTAATTTTTCAAATTAGTATCTAATACGTAGGGTGGACCACTGTCGATAATAACGTCATCACCATTTTTTTTAATGAAATTCTAATTTTTTTTTCAATTTACAGATTTACCTTGCTGAGCTGATTCCAAAAATGCATAACACATTGCTTTAAATTAGTACACGGTGGCAAAAATGAAAAAATTTCGAGTTACTTACAAAATGATAAATAAAGAATAAACGTATTAAACACATTAAATGAAATTTTATATTGTTATACAACTACTTTAGCAAACTATTAAAAATACCTTGCATTATTTGTAAAATTTTCTCTAACAGTTTCTATTAGTGATCCAAGATCCTGAATGATAAAAATATTTTCTAGCTGTTAATATTAGTAGGTACTCCAAGCTCCTGAACCATAAAAATTTTTTTAATGTTTTATAGTATTTCTTATTTTTTTTTCATTTAACGTTAAAAACTGTCAGAAATATTAAAGTACAAATCTGTATTGTTTACACTTTACAGAAGGTCGTTTACGTGAAAACTATTCATGCAATTTATTATTTGCAACTTTTTTTACCAAATGTATTTAACCGAAAGTGATAAGATTGAAATATAATTGATGATTGATATTGGCAATAAGATGATAACTCAACAAGAAGTATACCCATTAGAAAATACAAAGAATTAGGCCATGTGAGTGATGCAGCAAAGCATGGTAGGACAAAAATAATGAAAACATTCAACAACACATAATTTTGGTGGCTGTAGAAAATCCACACTGTACAGTGCGAGAATTATGTAGGGATTTTGGTGTTGGAAAGTCTTCAGTATCAAATGTGTTTTAAAAAGGTAAAATACAATCCTTATAAAGTAAATATTATCCATGAATGGGCTGAAGACGAATTTGACCGAAGAACAGACCTAAACAACCTAACAACATCATTGATAACGTTTTATTTTCGGGCGAGGAAACGTTTCATTTGAACGGTCATGTTAACTGTAAACGGTCATGTAAAACACCTGTTATTGGTCTAATCAAAAACCAAACTAGATGTAAGTGTCCTACGTGTCCAGCGAACGTGTGGGCTGGTATTGTGAGAAATACAATTATTGGTCCATATGTTTTTGATGAAAATTTAACAAAAGCATTATATCTGGATTTCTTACAAAATATATTAATTCCTGATCTGATCCAGCTTTTTCCTGATATTCAAATACCCACTAATTTAGACCGCAGAATCTGTTTGCAACAATGTGGTGCAGCGAAACATGTCGCAGTAACTCTGCGCGTATTTTTAACCTTAACTTTTCCACAACGGTGGATGAGAAGAAGGGCACCGGTGGAATGGCCTCTTGGATTACCTGATTTGAACTCCTTAGATTTCTTTTTATAGGGCTATTTAAAGTCTAAAGTCTATGCAAACAGAACCGATAATATCTGTCAACTACAAGACCGAATTGGACAAGAAATAAAGAACATAACACCCGCTATGCTACAGAATCTTAAAGAGGAAAGTTATGACCGGTTTAGTCATTGTATCACGAGCAATGGAGAACGATTCGAACATTTGCTGTATATTTTCGTTTGTTTAATTTTGTTAATATATAATAGTAATTGTATAGCAGTAAAGTAGTTGTATAACAATATGTAATTTAATTTAATGTGTTTATTACGTTTATCCTTAATTTGTTATTTGTAAGTAATTTTTTATTAATTTTTGCATTTTTGCCACCAATTTGAAGCAAAGTTTTGTACATTTTTGGAATTAGCTCATTAAATGGAATAATATAAATTAAAAAAAATGGTTCCTTAAATTCCTTAAAAAATTATGATGACGTCATCATACAAAGGTGGTTCATCCTTTATAATAGATTATAATTTTAAAAAATAGTAAATTAAAATTACTACCACATATTGAGAAATAATAAGTACCAATATGCCCAACTTATAGTGAAAGGACAAATCGAGGGAAAGAGAGGCCTAGGAAGGAAAAGACTATCATGGCTCAGAAACATCCGACAATGGACAGGGCTAAATTTTGAACAGCTAATAAGAACAGCTGAAGATAGAGAAGAGTTTAAAATTGTAGTAGCCAACCTCCATTGAGGAGAGGGCGCTTTAAGAAGAAGAAGAAATTAAAATTAAAAATCAACCTCTTTAGGGAATTTCTAATAATTTTGTGTATCTAGCTAATAATGTCATCAATATTAGAGTCACTAACAAAATTTTACTGTCATCATGACATGTGATTATGTTTTTAAAGACGAATCATATTGTCATATTTTTATTATAGTTCTAATTTATTGTCTTTATTTTAATTTATTGTCTTTATTCTAATTTATTAAAACTCACGATAATTTATTAAAGTCTTTATTTTCTACTAATTTATTTTACACTTAAATAATTTATTATCAATTACATTCGTACATTCAAATACGCGGCCCGAATTTATCTTCTTACTGACCCCTGCTGAATGAAGATCCTGTTATTTATACTCATTCAGCTGGTATACTTGAAAAATCCATCGTCTTCTTGTCTGGTACAAGTACTGTACCTCCAGTAAGTTGTCGTTTCATCGTTTTTGTGGTCTTCCTACATCATCTTCCTATTGGGGAACCATTTCTTGCCGTCTTTACTACTCTATTTGTTGTCATTCGGCTTATATGATCGTTTCATTCCACTCTTCTATTTCTTACGCAGTTCTTGATGTTCTCCACCTTGCATCTACGTCGTATATCTGCACTCCAAGCTCTGCCCATAGTGGCTTGCCATAAATTTTTGTTTCTACGGTTTCTGCCGTGAGAGTCATTATTGGTCTGATGACTGTTTTGTATATTCTGCCTTTCATCTCTTTCCCGATATTTTTATTTTTCCATATTGTTTTATTCAGGCAGCATGCAGCTCTGTTTTCTCTATTCACTTGATCTTCCACTTCAGTTTCGAGCTTTCCATAGATAAATAATGTGATGTCTAGATATTTAAACTCCATAACTTGCTCTATTATCCGACCTTCCAGCTCCAATTTACTTCCAGCTAAAATTTTTTGGAGAAATTAACATGTTAAATTTTCTGGCGGATATCTTAAATTGTTGCAGCATACGTTGTAAATCGTCTTCACTGTGAGATAGTAGTTTTACGTCATCTGCATAGTAGATTATTTTAAGTTTTTTCTCCCATTTTTTAGTTCTTACTTTTTTTATTATTTTATCCATAATCAGATTCAACAATAGAGGACTCAGTGAATCTCAATGTCTTATCTCATTGTCAGATTCAATACTGTCGGTGAGTTCTTCTTCCATTTTTACTTTTATTGTGTTGTTTTGGTAGATATTTTTAATCGTTTTGATTATTCCTAGAGGTATCTCTCTTGCGTACAATAAGTGGATAAAGTCCTTTAATTTGACCCGTTCAAGTACCTTCAAGTAATTTTATTGAGTATATTTTTTATTACTTTGGTTGTTAATTTTGATTGTTAATTGTACATCGTTCGTTTTGTTGGAAATCACTTTGATCTGATATATGATAATGCCAAGTCTCACAGTGCGCTAATCACTCAACAGTTTTTAAATGAAATAAACATTGCTGTAATGGATTGACCAGCATTGAGTTTAGACGCAAACCCAATCGAACATGTTTGGGATATGCTTGGGCGAAGGATACAAAGTTGTGTTCCTGTCCCTTTATCCTTAAATCAATTACAAGAAGCCCCTTTAGAGAAATGAGAACTTATTCCTTAACAGGACATTTATTATTTGATTTTAGACATGCCAATGAAAATTCAGGCAATAATTCGAGCACGTGGAGGAAACATTGATTATTAAAATCAGTTTGTCCGGATACATGATTTAAGTTTTCATTAATTGAGCGTCATTTTGTTACATTTCCTTACGTTTTTTTCCTTAATGTTTAAATTGCTATCTATTAAAACAGTACAAAAGGTAAATTTTATTAGGAATTACTTAAAACAGTTTGTTTCGTTTGTGTTTACGTGATTATAATAATAAAAGTTTAAAGAAAATTAAAATTTTAAGTTTTTATTTTAAAAATGCAAATGCTCCATTTTTCGTGCCGGTGAGTGTAGTTTATTAAATTTTTTGGCCAGGATCATTACAACTTTATTAAATAAAAAATCTTCACTATATTTTGCGTTCAACGTGATAGATTACAAATACCACCAAAACGTCGCAACGACGTTACTGGAATAACATATTTACCCTCTAGCACCCAGTGACTGGAATTTCCAGAATGCACGACATTTATGTTAATGAAGCCGTTAGTAATTAGCAAATTGTCAGTGATTAACGGATCAGCACAATCTTGAAATGCCACGGGCGTTATTTAAATTAATGTTGTATATAAAACCGTTCTCTCCCATTTTTACGTTCCAACGGTCTTAATATTCTTGGATTAATAAAAGATATTATGATTTACTATAACATTTTACAACCATTATAATGTGTATTTAAGACAGTTTAATATATTTTCTGAACACTAAAACTTTTATTAATACTTTTTTGTGTATTTGAACTAAGATACTTTTTTATAGTTTTCGGGAATTCCATCAAAACAGATAAACAAATGCCTTAGTGTAGTTGCCCACAAAACTACTAATATAAGTTTAAAAAATTGATACCTTCATAACGTTGTTAATAAAACTAACATTTTTACATACATTTAAAATTAAAACATTGATAATAGGTTACCAGTACAATTAATAGTAATTAATTTGTGAACAAAAATGTTATTTCGTTCATTTATGTATTAAATAAAATACTTTTAAATATTTCTACCAAATTGAAGCTAATTTTTTTCTTAATATGATGATATAAAGTTTTCTAAGAAAAATGTTTGCAAATTATAATTACCAGCTGTTAAAACGCGAGGTATCAAAGATACATTAAAAGACAGCGAGCCCGTAAGGCTACTGGTTTGTAAAAAAAGTGCCAATTGTGTGAGTTTAAAGCATGTCTTAATAGATATCATAATATACATATTATTAATTGTCAAACCAGTGTCGTTGCCCCCTAATTCCATTTAACTTTATCTTTGTTACCTCGCGTTTTAAACAGCTGGCAACCCTAATTTGCGACCATTTTTTTGTTAGACAAATTATACCATCATATGAAGAAAATAGTTAGCTTTAATTTGACATATGAAGGGTACAGGGCCAAAAGGGGGCAAGTCGCAATTTTTCATAAATAGATCTAGTGGTGCCATCTTGTAGCAATTTTAACGTAGAAGTGGTCAGCGACTGGTTACACGTCCTAAAAGCGCTTAGTTCCCGTGAAATACTAATTCTAATTTACGCATACACCGCCAATAGGGGGCAAGTCCTTACCAGGCAGGTCTTAAAAGGGTAAAGTCCATATAAACAGCTAATAGACGTTAATCTAATACGCGCAGTTTAGAGTTAGGTTCGTCGGTTTAGTTTGTTTTCATTGTTTTTTAAGTGATTTAAAAGTAAATAACAATAAATACAGAAAACAATAGTAGTGGAAAAGCACGGCAGAATGAGAGATGTCATGAAAAAAATTAGACTGCAGATTCACGAGGTAGGTGCAACCGGTAATTGTCGTAAACAATGTTTTCAAAATGTGCCCGAAGAAGCAAGAAAAACTGTACTTAAAAATTTTAACACAATAAGTTCTATTAATGAGCAGAACTCATACTTATGTGGATTGATTACATTACTGCCTATTCGCCGAAGAAGGCCTAGGAAAGATGAAAACGAAGCAAATTTGAGAAGTGCTGCATATTCTTACAGGGTACGTTTTAGCACTGATAATAGCTTAAAAGAAATAAATATTTGTAGACAAGCTTTTATGTTTATTCATGGAATAAAGAAAAAAAATAGAGATATTACAAAATTCACTAAAAATTACTGGAGTCGCCCCTAAAGATAAAAGGGGAGAAAATAAAAACCATCCTAGAAAATTGGAATCCAACGTTCTTGTAGCAATATACGAACATATAAAATCATTTAAAGGCAGGACAAGCCACTATAGTGTGAATGATAGTAAAAAATTATACTTACCTGAAGAGTTAAACATAAAAAAGATGTTCAAAATGTTTTGCGAGTTGAACCCTTCTATGAAAATATCTTACGAGTCTTACAGAACAGTCTTTAATACAAAATTTAACATAGCCTTTGGATATCCCAGAACTGATACATGTAGTTCCTGTGATGAGTTTCTTATAAAAATAAAATCTCTTCAGTCTGATATTTTAAACAGTAGTTTCGATCTTGCTGAAAATGAACGCTTGCAAAAGGAAATACGCCAGCTTACGATACAAAATGATGTACACAAAAGAAAAACTGAGGTATTTTTACAGTAGAAAAAGAGCTGCGAAGAAAAAAACTCGAACCTCTGTGACTCACGAAGCTATTTGTCTCGATTTTGGAAAAAATCTCAGTGTCCCATACATAACAACAAACGAAGTTTACTTAAAGAGCCAGCTGAACGTCTATGCCTTTAATGTCCACATTCTATCTACAGCAAAAAGTGTGTTTTACATTTACCCGGAAACAATTGGCAAAAAGGGAAGCGACGATGTATGCTCAATGCTGAGTGACTTTCTTTGGAATTTTCTCGATATACAAGTAAGATCGCTTGAAATATTCTGCGACTCGTGTGGGGGACAAAATAAAAATTTCACCATGTTTCGTTTTTTGCATTATATTGTCCACAATACACGTAGACTTGATTATGTTAAAGTTACTTTCCCTATTCGTGGCCATTCTTATATAGAACCGGATAAAAATATGGGCTTAATAAACTCCAAACAACGAGCTGAGATTCCTTTAGATTGGGTTGAAATTTTTAGAAGTGCTCGTGCAAAACCATCGCCCTTTGACGTTGTGGAAATAGATCAATCCTACTTTCGAGCATGGACGAATTTTTTTAATAATAAAACAGATTATTTGAAGAAATGTCCTTTCAGTTCCCGTCCAATTCGAGAATTAGAAATACATCAAGATCATCGTAGATTGATATATTACCGGGAGTCCTATAATGGAGCATGGGATCAGCAATAGTGAAGGAAAAAGATAGTAAGCGAAAGGGACCAGTGCTACTGCAAAATGAATTTGAACTTCCTCCGTATTGTTATTCAGGTATAAAAAATTATTAATATCTTGAAATACTATTATTAAACAACATTATTTTTAGGTCTTTTACCAATCTCGGCTAAAAAATATAAATGCCTACAAGATTTGAAACGATTCTGTGGTGACGAAGCAAAACAATTTTTTGATAACCTGCCTAAGAATTAAAATTATTTCATATTAATAACTTTTGTCTACTTGTCATTTTAACTCGTTTTTTTTTGGACTTGGAACCTTTAGGCCAATAATGTTTGGTGGTTTGACCAATTAAAGCTTTGGTTCTATTTTTTATAATATCAATATAAATTTAATTTCTTCTGTGTGTTTTTATTAATTACTTAAGTAACTGATCTAATCAATAGAGGTCATGATAACCATCAATAATGTATCAATAACTGGTTTTAAAATTTAAACTTCGTTTTGTACGAAATAAACATTTGGTGACTTAGCTCTTTATGGACCTGTGCCCTTCATATACGACATAAAAAATATGCATATACGTTAACCCTTTCCGACACGAATTTTTTAAAACGATATATATTTTTTGTTTTTTAAGTTTTAGCGATTATTAGAAATATTTTTCTACAATTTTTAAGCTCCTCAGGAAATTTGTCAAGTTTGACATTCTGAAGTTACGTCATGTACACTGCAGTGTACACAATGATTACCGGACACATATCAATATGAAATGATTTTTATTTATAAGACTGTAATTGACAAAAACTATTTATTTGGTATGAAAATCTGTAAAACAGTTTTGATTTCTAGCAATACTTAATGATACTTGACATTTTGTGCAACGAATATACGTTCTTGATCCACAGTTGCTTCCTTTACAACGAGCGATTTTGTCACAGAAAGTCGGTAAATGGCCAAAGTTATCATAACGAATATCTTCAATCGGACGCACTTGTTTACCAGAAGGACTTGCTGCGTTACCTACAGGAGAACTACCTTGAGGATGTAGAGGATTATTTGAAACTGGTCTCCCCCGCTTTTGCTGGGTATTTTGCCTGCTAAAATAAGTGCTTCAGCAACGTGTTGTCGAAAATGTATAAGGTCCATGACATTTTTTTTGCGGTATTTTCAGCTCCTCCGATTGCTTTCTATATTCCATCCAGCTGTTGGTGACAGCCATGTTAACAGCATGTGACATTAATCGTACAGTCCATTTCTTCGTTCTGATAAACGATCTGTACAAAGAAATAAAAAAATCGCACTTGTCAACACCTCCCATCCCATTGTTATAAAGAGAAACTACTTTGGGGCGTGTCACATCAATATACTCTTTTCTCTTCTTATCCCATCTTCGACATACATCAGAAGAACTTACTCCAACGAAATTGGCACCCAGAGTAACAACTCCGCTATTAATCCACTTGGTTAGTACAACACCAGATTTTCTGCAGATAACGTTCTCGACGAAACCCCTGGTAAGTTTCTTTTATTCTCTTGACACATAGTAAAAGGTGGTGTAGAAAAGCGGTCCAACCGAATTGTACCAGCGGCATATATTGGTTTCTTTGACAACCATTGAAATAACCAATAAGAACTGAAATGATTGTCAGAATAAAATTGTGCTCCTGTAGGTATTTGCTCGGATAGGTGCATTACTACAGCCGGAGACTGGCCAAACAACATATACTCTGCCCTCAGTTCTGTATTTGCACCTTGGTAGACGATGATCACATATTGTTCCACTTATCCCACATAATAGGAATAATTTTATACCCCATATCGTCGGCTTATTTTTATTGTTTTGTTTAATATTCACAGCACCCTTAAAACGAACCATTTGTTCATCGATACTATATACCCCATCCGGTTCCAACTGCCTGCATCTTCTTCTTATGGTATTGAAAAGGGGGCGTACTTTTCACAGTCGGTCTTCCGGCTGTTGATCTTCGTTGGAAGTGAAATGCATCGTATTTCGTAGTTTGAAAAATCTGTTTACTTGCCTATTTTCATATATTAGAGGAACGGCAAATTTTGGTTCCCAGTATATTTGGACTCTCGGATAATTCAAATTACCCATTATTAACAGAATTCCAAAAATGTCTTGACTTCTGCAATGTTTGTAGCGGGAAAGTTTGGCACAGAACTAACAACAGCATATAAGTTTGTTTTTTCTACGCAGATATTGAGAAGCTCATCCGTGAAATACTGGTAAAAAATTTCTACTGGACTGGGTAAACTTATCACTTCTTGTTTCTTACTTTTATAAAACTGAATATTTTTTGACATTTCATAGATCCCCTTTGTCCAACTGATCTGTTCTTTTTCAATTAAATTTTGTGACTTCAGGTATTCGCTTGCAAATTCGTGTGCTGTCTGACATGTGTGTATTTCTTGCATTGGCGTGTCTTGAATATCATGTGATTCGGACACAATTTCAATCAGCGTAGCTTCTTCTGGTTCCTCACATATATTGCCTTCCACCAATTCATTCTCATCTACAAACAACAGTAATCTAATATCATACAATTTTGCTAAAGAAAAAGGAATAAAAAACTAAGAAGGGTCCCACTTACCCCTACACTGCATATCACGATCTTCAAAGTAATTATCCTCTTCCATATCTAGTTCCTCTAAATCGGAATTATCTCCATTGACGATTTTATAAAGTTCCTTCTCAGTTAACGGTGTTTTGCAGTACCGTCTGTCAGTCATGTACACTGTAAAGCATATATTTGTAAACCTTCATGCTATCAAAATATTAGAAGTTTTCTAAGAAACCAATAATTCATAACTTACCTGAAATTACAATAGACTCGACAAAAATATAACAGTTTGATAAACACGCAAAAAACACCAGAAACACTTATGACTAATTTGAGGTTATACGCCAACGTGATATTCAGTGTACTAAGAATAATGGTCACTTTACACAAAACAGTAGAAGGTAAACGTTTGGATGTGATGAGTCGATTTTATATGCAATTTGTCATACGACACTAGTGTGCCGCATGACTTACAGAGAGTTGATTCGGAAATAGCCCATTACTAGCATTTGAAGTATATGTACACTACAGTGTACGCCGTGTCGGAAAGGGCTAAGAGTAACGTATTTTATTTAAAAATAAATAACCGAAATAAATTTTTGTTCTAACTATTTTACTATTGTTAAACTGTTTTTTTCGGGCTGTTGGGCCGTTGTCTTCTAAGATTAGTTCTCGACGTTTCGCCAACACTAGGGGTTGGCATCTTCTGGTGATTTTATTGCTTCGCTTGTAAGTATAAACTGTGGGAAATATAAATATTGCCATCGTAGTACAACACAGCGTCAGTTTATGCTTACAAGCAAAGCATTAACATCTCCAGAAGATGCCAAGTCTTGTGTTGGCGAAACGTCGAGAACTAATCTCAGAAGACAACGGCCTAACAGCCCGAAAAAACAGTTTAACAAGTTAGATGATGGCCGTGAAAGCCTAACGCAGTTTATCAGTCGTCTCTACGAGAAGGAGGTAACTAAACACTACGGAAGACTAGATTGTTTACGGAAGAAGAAAGCTCAACTTATTGCGTCGTTAGCTTTTCTATCACGATGTCGAGACAACGGGATACTACCGAACTTCTTACGAACAAATCGATCCATCAGAACAAGTCAAGCCAATAGAATATATGAACGCATGGAAAAAGCACTATTACGAGAACGAATAAATGACACTAGACGAAATTTGGCGAAGGTTAACAAGGAGCATCTAGATTTGTTTTACGTTTTGAGCAGCAGGTTTTGAGGTTTTGAGAAATATGAGGATTGGAACAACCAATCGGAGGAACTCGCTTCAAAATTAGACTTGATTTTTTACTGCGGGCAGCAGAAAAATCAGTTTATTATATATAGCGCTTTATATGTATGCAGTTTACCATCTCGATTTCATCAACTCCATCACTCATAAATACCTAATTAAGGGACATACTCGAAATGAGGGAGATAATGTTCACTCCCTCATCGAAAGAGAAATAAAAAAAGCTCTAAAGTCAGGACCTATATATTTAATTGACCAATATGCGCACATAATAAGAAACTCAAAGAAAACTGGCAAAGCCTATAAAGTAAATGAGTTGATACACGATAATTTTTATGACATAAAAGAGCTTGCAAACTCCATAGACAAAATTCTGTGTTCTTTTTCCAAGAACACAGAAAAAGAAACAGTAAAGATGGGAGACATAAAAATTTTAAAAGTGGAAAAGAATGACTCAGACAGTAATTATTGTTACTTATATAAGACATCATACGAAGACACGGAATTTAAAATAGTTAAAATAGACAACATTGGGAAAACAAGAAAAACTGCAAATAATAATGTTATTTTGAAACAAGTATACATAGAAAAGATACCAGTATGTGAGAAGAAAAAAAGGTATTGCTTGATTTAATTACAAATTACATAGTTCCAAGGTTTTATAAACAATTTTTTGAAAATCTCTAAAAATTTCATTTTTGTAGGTACTTAAGGTAATCTGATAATGAGCTCTTCATTAATTATTTAATACCTACCTAATAAAAAATTGCCATTCTACTTTAAATTTTTTAGACTAATTTTGTTTTTGACGTTGATTTATAACTATAGTGATTACCTAAGTGTAGTAATTTTTTTAAAAGAATGTATCAAAATTTAAGTTTTTGGAATTTTTTTACCTTACAGAAAAGTTTGTTGATTTTCTAGGCGCGCCTGATATAATTATTGTGTTGACATAATTATTGTGTTGTTACTTAAAAACAACACTGTTACTACTGAAAAAAATAATTGTGTATCTTTAGGTTACGTTTTTGTCTCTTGTTTATTATTAATGTAATATTTATCCAAAGATTAGACTATTATTGCTTTGACTTATTGATTAACATAGTGTGTTGATGGAACTCAACACAAAATCATTAGATAAATTCACTGTACTAATCTTAACATAAAACCAGAAAATGTATAGTAATACCAAAATATTTTTCATTAATATTGTCTCTATTGCAATTGTGTCACTATTTTAGAAAATTCTTAATATCACTTAAAGTATTATTACCACTTGAGTCATTTTTCAAGACAACCTGAAAATAGCTCTAGTAACGCATTATGCTTTGTGATGTTATTCAAAATAATTTTGTTGTACTTACTTTGTCATAAGTCGAAGTGCTGAATGTTTTTCATTATTTTGAAGTTCTTGTCATGACCAAGTAACAAAACGTTTATATCACAAGCAAATATTGATTAACGCCCTACTAATGTTTATATTTAATGTGAAAGGATCTCAATTTAACAAAAAGTTATGAGAATAAATATTTTGTTTAATTTTTGACGGCCTCTCCTGAAAAATTACGTTTTTTTTTAAATGTGTAATTATTCATTCAAAGCAGCGATATATTGTTCATATGTAAAAAATGACGTCTAATATTTTGTATATTTTGCTTATTACATATTATCATCAAATTCAAAGCAGTTTAATACTGCTTTGCCAGAAAGTAATATTTACATTTAATACGGTCATAATTTTAATCCTAATTAATTTTCATTGTCTTAACTCTCAATATTTTCGAATATTTTATTCCAATATTATTAAAGCATTTCCAGAATTGAACACTTTGATAATATTACAATTACTTCACAAACATGCCATTCTTTTGTTTTGGTTCTATAGAGTTTATCTTAGTCAAAGGCTTTATCGTTTACGTGAAAATTATAATCGTCGCGGGATCTTAATATAATTAAATTCTGAACGCTTCTCGATTAATTTTGTGTGCAGTATAATACTATATTATAATGGGGATGTGGGAGGATGGTTCTAATCTCCGAGTTATCGCACACAAGCTTTTGTTAGCTCAAGGCAGTGTACAAGGAAAGCTAAGATGGAATACTTTTAAAGTCCAATATTTTTTATCAATCTAAATAAAAAGCCCTAACAAACCCTTTCTTAACATTCAGATATGGAACTGATGAACAAAGTTTAAAAAAACTAACAGGAAGCGCGAACGGCAACTGGAAAATTGTAAACGGGAAGATGAGACACTAAATGATAATAAAATGAAAAGTGAGATAAGAAAAGAAGAAAGCATACTAACATAAGAAAAATGAAAATAGGAAGAGCAGGAAGATAAAACATGACGACGATATAAAGGAAATATCGAAAAACTACTGAAAACTTAAAGTATTTGAAATAGAAGAAATATGAACGAAAAAAGAAATAATAATTGATAAAAAGAGGCATTTATTCTTGAACTCAAAAAGTAAAAACATATATAGAGGAAGAAGAAGGATAAAAGTAAAATGTACCAGTTTTATAAGGATGATGAGAGGTTCTATAAAATTTATATAAAAAATTGGAGGAAATATGTAAACAAACCCAAAATAATGACGCAATCATTTTTATAGGAGGTCTTATTGTTTAACTCTATCTAAATAAAAATAATAATAAAGGTCTTTATTTTTCTTTTAAATTCATACTGTACACAAACTATATAAGTTATATATGCATAAAACACAATAAGAAAGAAAAAATGCTGAAGATCAGTTGGTGCTGATTTCAAGAAATCAGCACCTTTGCTTTTCATGTTAAGCAAGGGAAAAAAAATATTATTTATATATTTTTTTTGCATGTTCTCTTACATTCAATTAAAAACCATAACTAATAGAATCATTGTCCAAAAACTATCACACAGTTTATACATACTTCATAACAGGTCATCAAATAGTTGCACACGTGTTGCTCACTTAGCAGTTTAGATTTAAGAGATTTATAATATTTTTATTAGTCCTAATTTATTGTCTTTATTCTTATTTACTGTCTTTATTTTAATTTATTAAAACTCACGATAATTTATCAAAAGTCTTTATTTTATACTAATTTATTTTACACTTAATAATTACAAATCATTTATTTGCGTTCGAACAATTTTAACCCGATATCGCGAGCTTCTTGTTGACTAACTCCTCAATGAAAATCTTCCGTTATTTATATGAAACCAGCGGGTAAACAGAATGTTGTAGAAAATACGATGCTGTTCTTGACGTAGAAACAGCGGCTACCGGTCTCAAAACTGGTATGTTTTTCATCGGCTCGTCCCCAGAAAATTCGATTGTTGTTTTAGTGAAGGGGACCCAAAGGATGTCAGGTAGATTTTTGACCTAGAAATTACGAGAATCAATAAAAAAGAATAAGTCATAAAATGTTTACAGTTCTATACGCCATAACATTTAAAATCGTAACAGATTTATTAAAATATATAATCGATTTTAATTTTGATTCTTTAGATAATCCATTATAAACTTTTGATATTTGATACGTAAATAATTTTTTGAATTGTTCTGTACGATGTGGCGGAGTTGTAATTGTAATTTTGTATCTTGTATTGACATTATGTATGTCAGTTCTGTATATATATTTTTTAAAAAGATATGTTGGTCGAGAGTTTTTGATAATTTTGTGGAAAAGACAAGCATCATGTAGACATCTTCTCTTTTCCATGCTCAACCATTTTACATGTTTTAATTTGTGAGAAATAGGCTGGTGTCTTCTGACACCACAAATCAGACAACGACACGAATTTTGAACCACCTGAATTCTTCTCCTGTCATCTGAACTAATATAAGGCCCATACACAACATCTCCATAGTTCAAATTTGATAATACTAAACTTTCGCACAATATTCTTTTTACTTTGTATGGCAGGTATCAATGATTATCATAAATTGTTCGTAGACTGAGAAATGCTTTACTCACACATGTGTTATTTCAAGTCATTTGAGGTGATTATCTAAAGTCAAACCTAGATTTTTTGCACTAGTTACAGGTTTAATGATTTTATTATCAACAACTTTTTTAATAATGTTACTCCTCTCCAAACACACCCTTCTTGGACCAAAAACCTCCACATAAGTTTTTTTAGAGTTTATATTTAATGTATGATTTCTGCCCAAGCAACAAATGATTTAATATCTTGAACAATCTCAATAGCACTTGCTCTCTCAACAGGGTAAAATGAGTGGTAAATTTGTATATCATCTGCATAGAGAAGAAATTTACAGGTATTCAAGGAGGTACCAATATTGGTGGTGTATAAAGTAAAGAAGTACCTAGGAGAAGAGTATTGGACGTAAGATTGAGCCCTGAGGTACCCCTGACAAAATGTTTAGAAAATCAGAGTTTCTTTCGTCTACTTTGACGCTCTGTTTTCTGTGATGCAAGTACGACTTAACCACATTCAATGCATCCATGGAAAAGCCGATTCACTTCAAAATTGCACAGAGTAGTAAACGATTAAGAGTGTCGAATGCCTTAGAGAAATCAATCAAAACTAAAATGGTAACCTTACCCACATCTCTTTCTGTCAAAATGTCATCAGTTATTTGAAGGAGTGCTGTTTCACAGTTGTGAAAGGGCCTAAACCCACACTGAAAATCGGTTAAGATATTATTGTTAGAAATATAATCACCAAGCTGCATTTACATAATACGTTCTAACACTTTTGATAGAGTAGGCAGAGTACTAATAGGTCTAAGATCCTTATATTTGGTTGGATTGTTACATTTAGGTATGGGTCTAATTATTGCCTTTTTCCATTCATCTGGAAAATAGGTACTTGAGAGGCAACATTTCATTATATGCGTTATATCAGAAATGATTAATGGGCAACATTGAAGTAACATTTTTAAGTTTAAACCGTCTGAACCTAGAGCATTAGATTTAATAGTATATCACAATTTTTGCCACATTTACGAAATTGAAAAAGGTGTTCTGCGGAAGAGATCTAAGTCTAAAACTTAAAATTCGCCTTTTGAGATGTTACGTTATGTCAGTTCTCCTCTACGGGATGGAAACATGGACATTGAAAAAGATCGATACCAAAAAGATAGAAGCATTTGAGTTGTGGATGTATCGTAGAATATTAAGAATACCCTGGACAGAGAAAGTAACAAATGTGGAGGTTTTGCGGAGAGTGCGGAAAGAGAAAGAGCTGATACTTACTGTTAAAAAGCGCAAACTACAATATTTGGGACATGTTATGAGGGGAGATAAATACCAGTTGCTGCAATTGATTATACAGGGAAAGATAATGGGAAAGAGATCTATAGGAAGAAGAAGGCATTCATGGTTGAAAAACTTGAGAGAATGGTAAAATTGCACCAATTACCAACTGTTTAGATCTGCAGCATCAAAAATACGCATAGCTTTGATGATAGCCAAACTTCGGAACGAAGACGGCACTTGAAGAAGAACAATTTTTGCACCATTTCACAAGATACTGGAGTAAAGGTGAATTGTTTCCGATTAGGTACAATATTTAAATAATTCCAATTGTATTTTGATTGATTGTTAGATGTCGGATGCATGATGTGTAGTACTGATTAATCTCATAGGGTTCTTTTAATGTTTCTGGAATTGTGTGTTCATTCTTACCAATATTATTGGTATAAAAATAATGGTTATAAATTTTTCCAAGTATTTTTGATCCCAATCACATAAAGTTTGTGTTAAAGGAATGCTTTTTTCATTCTCACATGCTAATGTTGTATAATTTCTAATCATTTTGTAGTATGTAAGGTGAGCTACCTCCTTAGTTTTCTGCCACTTTCTTTTAGCCTGATCTCTTAGTGACATAAGAAGTTTCACATTATCTGTTAGTTAAGGATTATAATTTTTACTGACTAATTTTTTTAAAAGGAGCATGTTTGTCGAAGAGAGCCACAATGAAGCTGCTTAAGAATTTTGCTTTGTCGTTGATGTTTTTAATGTGATAGATGTTTGCAAACAGAGTACAGTTTAAATAAAATAAAAAAGATTTGCATCAAAGTGTTTGAAATTTCTAACAGTCTTTAAAATTGGGGCTGGTTTTTCTGGCAAGATATTGACGTCACAATAAATAAGCTCATGGTCTGTTATGTGGTCAAGAAAACAAACACCAAAGGGGTTAATTCTATTTTCGTTTGAGACAATTATGTACTTAATCAATCAGAGTGCGATGTAGGGGTTATATGAGTTGGCCCATCAATAAATAATCTGTTCCAAATTAAAAGTGTCAAGTAAGTCATTAATTTTATGAGCTGGATTTAGATGTAGGTTGAGTAAGTCAACATTAAAATCACCCAAACAAAAAATTTTAGCACAATCTGTAACCATATCAGCAAGAGATTTTTCAAAAAATTCAATAATATTATTAAGTATGTAGTCTGGTGGTTTATATACTATATATATGTATATTAACTATACCTATCAACAAGTCATTAATTTTTAGTTTGATCCGCACTTGATCAAACCCCAGATCAAACTTGACTCCAGAAAATTGATAATTATTTATTATTTACATACAAACTCCTCCACCTCGACAGTTTGCTGTTCTCTCCTGACTAATTAAATTGTAACAATAAATTTGTAGTATTATTCGGTATTATTGGCTTGATGCATGTCTCAGACACACAAAATATATAAAATTGTTTATCAATATCATAATTAACTAAATCAACTATTTTAGGAAATAAAGAACGAATATTAACCTGTGCAACTTTTAACCTACCTGTTATATCTTTCTTCAAAAATTTCCACCTCCATTCTCTAAATATTTTTGATATCGATTCATATGGAATCTTTTTACACCAACTACAACGGGCCAGAAATTCGATTTTTTCATATCATCCTTCTTGTTGAGGGAAGCCGATACCACAAATCGCTTTAGCATTTTTTTTTTGGCTGGGAAGCTCTTTAACCATAATAGATTTCTCTCCCATTCCGCGTTTGTCTCATAAAAATGTACGAATATCTTCTTCTATCGATGTCGTCCTAATTCTGTATATGTATAACCAATCTTTACTCTTCTCTCTCTTAAAACCACTACCACTATCAACATGAGATATCAGCATCAATCTTCAAACCTGATTTCGCAACTGAGCCACCACAAGAAGTTTTGTTTATTTGCTTTTAAATTTGTCTATTTTTAGTGTATTTACCATTGCCGTCTGTCAACAGAGTAGGAAACAGTTTTGATTAGTATGAACTACTGTTAATTCCGAATACGTCACGATATAATCGAATCATCGGCGAAGGTTGTGCGAACTTTATGTTCTGTAGTATAACCATAGATTTGAGCAGTTCACTTTCACTATTGGCATGACCTTGATGCGAACAGTCGTTCGTTTGTTAGTTTTTACACATTTTCCGATATTTTCGTTCTAAAAAACTTGCTCTTTGTAATAATAATCCAATATTTTCTTTTAAAATGCTGTTCTTGTCCTCCATTTTCATAAGTCTTTTTAGTAACTCGTTCACCATTCTCATAGCACTTTATGTAATTTTTCTAACAAACTTCAAAAACAGGCCTTTTTGCACAGCCAGGATGAAACACCTTGAAACACCATTTACATACCATAATTATGAATTTTTTTTGGTGCAGCATTTAAAATGAATTTGCAAATTATTGTCACTATCAACTGACTCTACGTTCTCGTCGCCGGCCATCTTTTATCCCGA
This sequence comes from Diabrotica balteata, assembly GCA_918026665.1. Lineage (NCBI taxonomy): Eukaryota > Metazoa > Arthropoda > Insecta > Coleoptera > Chrysomelidae > Diabrotica > Diabrotica balteata. The sequence goes on along the minus strand of OU898279.1, from coordinate 93,612,121 downwards.
TCGTCACGATCCGAAACTGCGAGTATGAATGCCGTATTGAATCAAATTGCCGAAAATGGGGTCAAAATTTTCCGAAAATTAAACATTTTCCCTGTTACTGGTATCAATATTTTTTAAGTTTGTACGGCTTAGGTCGCAGGACATTTATTTTTGTGTAACCTACTTAAGTAAATAAGAGTATGAAATGCCTCACACCGACTTTAGGACGACGTCAGATGATATCATTAATGGGAAAAGACGAAAATGAAATCACAAGTAGAGAAAACATACTGACACGAATAGAAGAATTTTACACAGAACTTTACAGATCACATCAACAAGATGATGAGATGAGACCAGCACGGAAATTAATAAAAAAATGTTGGATCAGAAATAATGCCAAAAGTAACAATTTCAGAGGTAACTACAGCTTTGGAAAACATGAAGAGAAATAAAGCTGCAGGAGAAGATAGGATTACCACAGATATGAAGGAGGTCAGGAACTAATTGTAATTGTAACTAAACTTGTGGACAGTTGTTTATATCAGGGCAAAGTCCCTAAGAGCTGGAACAACTCTAAAGTAATCTTATTACACAAGAAAGGTGATAGTCGAAAATTGGAAATCAACAGACCCATCAGCCTACTGCCACACCTGTTTAAAATACTCACCAAAGTCATAACTACTCGACTAACAAGGAAATTAGACGAATACCAACCATACGAACAGGCAGGTTTTAGAAAAGGCTACTCAACTTCCGATCACCTGTTAACCACAAAAATATTAATAGAAAATGTAACGAATACAATTTTCCAGTTTTCCTAGCATTTGTAGACTACGAAAAAGCTTTCGATACCATAGAACACACGGCCGTAATAAACGCAATGCAAAATTGTAGAATAGACAGCAGATATATTAACTTAATAAAAGAAACTATGAACCAAGCTACAGCTACATACTATCTAAATGAAAATGAACACACGAACCCTATACCATTACACAGGGGAGTCAAACAGGGAGATACTTTATCACCCAAACTGTTCACATTAGTTTTGGAGGACGTTTTTAAAAACCTAAATTGGAAATATAAGGGAATAAACATCAATGGCTGCTACCTCAGTAATCTACGATTTGCAGATGACATAATCCTGATAGCTACTGACCTACAAGAAATGCAAACCATGCTTTTAGAACTACATACCGAATCTTCTAAAATAGGACTGAAAATGAATTTAAACAAAACAGAAGTCATGCACTCCGAAGACACCGTGACAATAATAAACGATAAAGTTATAGAAAAAGTTGAAGAATATATAGACTTAGGACAAAAAATAATCCTAAATAGGGAAATTCAAATTGAAGAAATAAAAAAGAAGAAGAAAGCTAGCTTTGGCAGCATTCGGTAAACTGAAATTTATACTCAGAAATCAACAAATTCAATTACAACTAGATCTAAAGTTTTTGATGCATGCATTATTTCGACATTAACTTATGCGGCACAAACATGGACAATCACAAAAAAGAATATGAATATACTTAGAGTCACTCAACAGGCGATGGAAAGAGCAATGCTAGGTATATCACTTAAGGACAAGAAAACAAACACATGGATAAGACAGAAAACCAAAGTCACCGATGTGGTGCAAAAATCATTAAAGTTGAAATGGGAATAGGCTGGACATGTAGCTAGGAGCGATCTAAACAAATGGCACAGATCAATTTTAACCTGGTGACCATACCAACACAAAAGACCCAGAAGCAGACCTCCTATGAGATGGACAGATGATCTGAAAAGGACTGCCGGGAAAAATTTGCTACAAGTAGCATACAATAAAAAACAATGGAAAGGAAGACTTGAAGAGGCTTATGTTCAGATGTGGACGTAAATAGCTAGACAAAGAAGAAGAAGAACCTACTTAAGTATAACCCCTTCCCCTTGAGTGGTAAGTTTACCTTACCTGTGTAGCCACCTACACTGATAAAAGTTGACGGCATAGTTTCTAAAGCTGTTATCGCATATTATATTGACTTAAGTAATTAGAGAAAACATTATTTATCCTTTGTGAAATACGTTTGAGTATTTTGTACTAAAACAATATAATTTAATATTCGCAGCAAACAGTAAGAAAGTATAAAAGAGGTTAAAAACTGCATGAGTTCTATTTATAGTAAAAATGTTGTAAGATATATTTCTGAAGCATATCAGCAATATCATTATACCAAATGTGTATTTCAATATTATTTTCGATCGAAATAATGATGTGCCTGAGGTAAACAAATTATTCTAAATGATTGTGGATTGAGGAATCTACAATAGAAAATTTTTTTTTTAAATGTAAGCCGTGCTTTTTAGTTGATTTTATATCACAAATAATGTACTAAAAATCCAATAAAAATTGTATGATTTATTAACACGCCCTATTTTTTCACACGTGGATTTTCGCTCTCTTCATTTATTCAAATGTATAAGCCAACAGTTTATTCTACATAGAAATATTAATTATTTTGATAAATTGTAATAAACATTAATGTTAAATAATATTTTTTAAATAACGGATGATCAAATTTTAAATAAATAGCATAATTCGTATGATAACCTGTTTATTTTCATCGCAGTTATTTGAAATAAAGGCATCTTGTTATTACCCTTTTTTTCGTATTTCTATCGATTGGCTTATTGTTCCTTATTTATGCCCTTAAAAGTGTTTTTAACGCTAACTAAGGAATGAACCTGTAGTATATATTAAGATTTGAAATATGATCGTTAATGAAAATTCCTAACATTCCATCTATATCGCTGAGTTATATTATAGTTTTTGTTTTAATTTTAATTTAATGAAAGTTAACTTAATTATTTTAAATTGGTTGTTGTACTTATTTAATTAAGTTGTTAAAAATGAAAAGACTTGGTGGCACCCTTAAAAAAAAGTGAAAAAAGTCTTATTTATTTTCATTAATATAGGATGAGAGTCAAGAAAATTCCAACATGATATTCTTTGGTATTTAAGAGGTCTATTGTAGCTTATCTCTTGGTAAAAGTTGCATTTTTAGTCCAGCCTTTTTAACGAAGTCTGTTGAAGCCTATTCGAGCCCTACAAATCCATACGATAGGAGCAAATAATACTTAAATTTATTAAATCTTATCCTAGCCAACCCTGAGTTGTAGCACAGAGAGTGTTTCAACGTCTCGTCTTCCAGACACAATTTGCAATCCTCACTTTTTATCAGTCCGATTTTATTAATGTGCAACCTAAGGCGACAGTGTCCTGTTAGGAGATCTACGACAATTCGCAAATCATTGCTATTCATATCTAGTTGATCTATTGAATCTCATCTTCAAATGTTCATGTATAAAATCCTTCGAATGTTTACGACCAACTTGTTTGAATTAGTGGTTACTTTTCATTAATTCCATCTAGTCCATTTTTGGCTCTGGTTCATGCTATTTTAACGACAAATTTCGGGCCTGCGAAAATTTATTTTGGCTCTACTCTGGCAAGTAAGTCTGGTTTTTCGTTACCTTCAATACCAGTATGTCCAGGCACCTAAAGTAAACTTACTTTGTTACTTTTTTTGATCCGAATCAGCCTCAGATTATGCACTATTGAGGGCCACAAAAAAGAAAAAATAGAAGTCTTTACCGAACACCTAAAAAAGTATTCCATCAATACTGTTGCAGTTTGCAGACTTTGTAGTAGTTTTGATTCTCCTCGTATTACAAGATTCCCTGTACAAAAAAGACAGCTGTTTTAAGGACTAATTTACAAGACGAGCTATATTTTCTTCGAAATAATACCAGACGTATGTGTTAGATAAGGGACAAATTCCATCTACGAAATCTTAGTCGAGTTTTGTCTCCCAAACGACAGACACGTGGGTTTGGATCAAGTGATGTGCATCCTACCACACACACTTCGCTTCGGTCTTGTGACCGACACAGTTGTTTTATGCAGTTGGGGTACGTCGCTGAACACGTCTTTTGCGATAGCCGTTGGTGCTATCATTTCATTAGGTATGGTACAATACACCATTTATCTTGTTGCTGCATATATTTAGTACGTTTACTTGGTATATACATTTCATATTTGTTTAGAATTGTATCTCAGTTGTGCCGCTATCGCGATTGAACATTGCCAATTAAATATTTTGCATTTGTTTTATTTGAACCATCAGTGTTCTATCCATTAAATGGTTATCTTTTTGGTGTCGTTTCATATTAACTAAAATTTAAGTCTGTGTATACCCTTGTTTACTTAAAATTGTATATTTGGTTATGTTTATTTATGTTTGATTTTACTTCTTTTTAAAATGGAGTTTTATATAGTCCTCTGGCTTTAATTTTTTTATTTTAATATACACACCCAATGCGAAAGGGGAAAACCAGCGAGTTCTGGATTTACCACAATATCTTCTCTTCCCTTTTTGATGACCCCAATTGTTATATTGAGGTCATCGTATGTGCAGAACGCAACATATACGATCCAGGGCACTAGAAGATAAATATATAGCAGAATCACTAAATGCGGCACTCTAAATAAATTTGCCGATAAAAAAAATCTAGTCAGTGAAACAAGAAATATATTTATAAAATTACGTAAAATGATAACAATACATTACAATGTAACATTGTAACAAAAATAGGAAACTTAGTTAAATTATGTAATGTAAATAAAATGAACTAAATTTTAAATTAATTAACTCATAATTCAAAACCGTTTAATTATCAGTTTTAATTATATAATTAAATACTCAAAATAATATCCACCAACGTCCACACAATAATTATTATCGCTGTTCACAATTACGATAAACATTTTGAAGCATTTCAGGGGTTACTTGACTACATTCATACTCTATTCGTCTTCTTAGATCTTCCAATGAAGCAACAATGGTATTATAAATATTGATTTTTAAATGAACTCGATAAATCGTGGAATCTTACTGGCTATTCAGGACCTCTTCGTCCCCTAGAAAACCGTTCATTAAGGTATCGCTTTACGTTTATGCTAGAATGCGGAGGTGCACTGTCTGGAAAAACAGATCATTTTCTGAGTACCCGTGATCATATTGGAGTATATCTGTCGAAGTAGGGTCAATTATGTCATCTGATAATACTAGATATGCTCCTTCGTTTAATTTTTGTTGCAAAAAGAATGGCCCAATAATACGATCGCCATAACTTACTGTCCACGCGTTTAATTTCAATGTCTGTTAAGTATGTGTCTCGTAGAAAACTCTAGGATTTTCATCAGTCCAATATCGGTAATTGTGTCGATTTACCATTTAGAAGAAAAAAAATATATTTTTCCGAATAGTAAGTGTTAATATTGTTCTGAAGCTATTTTCTTGTGGCATTGTAAATTAATTACTATTTAACTGGGAATAAGCCACAATTAAAGATAAAAATACGTTTATTGACGTTTCAATTTCCACTTCGGAAATAGTTCTCAAAATACAAACAGTAAATTAAACAAATTTTGTTTTTTGTTACATAGTGAAAAATTCTTCTAATAATTTAATTTTATCTGACTCATTTATATTGACAATTCAGACATACATTATGTATTTTAAAGTAGACGACTTTAAAATGATATTGCCAATATTATTGAGTTGCGTTCCTGGGACGACTTTACTTATATGATAGTTCATTCGATTACATGAAATCAACTTTAACTGGAGAATAATTATTAAATAATTTAATCAACAATATTGGCAATATCATTTTAAAAGTCGTCTACTTTAAAATACATAATGTACGTCTGAATTGTCAATATAAATGAGTCAGATAAAATTAAATTATTAGAAGAATTTTTCACTATGTAACAAACAACAAAATTTGTTTAATTTACTGTTTGTATTTTGAAAACGATTTCCGAAGTGGAAATTGAAACGTCAATAAACGTATTTTTATCTTTAATTGTGGCTTATTCCCAGTTTAATAGTAATTAGTAAGTGTTAAGTCTAAATTACTATTATTTTCTTGGTCGTAATCTCATAAACCTGTAGTCGCCTGTCTGGATCGTCTTCATTTTCCTTGCACATTTAAGACTATTTCGTTCGAATTTAAAAAATAATATTTTATTCAATATCGCTGTTACGCTACCAACAACAGTTCAAACAAATAAAGTTTTTGCAAATTTCTTTCAATATACTTGAAATGTGACAGAAAAAATTGTCATTAACATCAGCGTTACGTTTAGTTTTAAAGAGATGTAATTGTATATGTAATACATTAACTTACTTTTTTACAAGAACAGGATTAACATAACAAGAAAAGTCATGAGAGCTTAAAACTCCAGCGAAATATCTGTCCAATAATCTGTCTGTCCCCTTAAAATTAAGTGGTACTGGAAGGGACGGGGTTGACAAAGGACATATGTCTTTTGTCTCCTAAGAGATGACTCCTTTAGAATAAAAATCGACCTGTTTTAGCATTTTTACAAAATCTAATGATTTTGTTTAATTTAATTATTAATGATAATCTAATATCAGAGTGAACTCTTTTGTGTGGCTAACCCTGTACAACTTACTTTATAAGCACATATTTTCTCAAATCCTTTTTAAAATTTAAAATTGTTTCAGGTGAGTGATTCTCTTCAATTTTATAACGGTTGTTTATTTGGTAAGTACAATAATTTAAAACTAAATAATAAATAAACGCATCAAAAAGTCTATGGAACAAAAATTTTTTCATACATACATCAATTTTAATTAGCTTTTACAAAGTTGCATACTGATATAATGCCTATTTATTCCGAAATGTACTCATCTTATTTTCAGTGTAATTTGTTTTCTCTATGGTGGATATGGAGATAAAGGTGGGACGGAACGAAAAAACAAATAGGACACCCGAAAGTGAAGTGGTGCAAATTAAAGAATAAGAATTTGGCAATAGTCGTTAAGAGTAGAGTGCTGGAAGAGCTTAACAAAACAGATACGTTAAATTACTGGTGGGAAGCCAAAAGTAAAGTTGTGTTTCGATTGGGATAGGAAGTTCTAGGAAATATCTGGTAAAGAGCCTCCTAAAGACAAAGATATTTGGAAATAAAACGATGAGATGCAAGAGAAGGTTATATAAAAAAAGAGGCTAGAAAGAGGTATGACAGTTATAAAAGAGAGGAAGATAAGGATACATACAAGATAACAAAGAGAGAAGCAAAGCGCACTTAAGCTACTGCTAAGGAAAGATTGTCTGCGTAGTTGTATGAAGAGTTGGAAACACCCAACGGAATGAAAAGGTTATACAGCACTGCTAAAGCAAAGGACAAGTCATCAAAAGACTTAAACCAAGTTTGGCAGATTTAGACTACGGATACAAGAGTGTTAAGAACCGATGTTCAGATATATGATAAATAAAGTATGCCTAATGCATGGATAGAGAAAGTGTGATGCATTGCATAAGGATACAAGGAACATTCAGGACTGTAAGAACTATAAAGAAATAAAGTTAAAGTCGCACATAATAAAAATTTGAGAGAAAACTGTAGAGCAAAGATTATGGGGAGAGACATCTTTAGGAAAAGAACAGTTTGGGTTTATACCAGGAAGGAGGACAACGGATACCTCGTTTACTCGGAGAGAGTAAATAGAGAAATAGAGAGTAAAAAAACGTAAGGCTCGTGGTGGATATGTATGAGAGAGCGTACACTAAAGTAAAGAATTTCTATCGAATTGACCGAAAGTTTTCCAGTGACGGTTGGTCTGCATTAAGTCTTTTCACTGAGTTCTTACCAATTTAATTTTGTTATGGATGTACTGACAGAGGAAGTAAGTAAGGGGGCTACTTAGTCAAGGCTGTTTGCTGATAATATCGTGTTAATAGAGAAGAACAGAGAAATGTTAGACATAAAGTTGGAGTGTTGAAGAAGAGCTATTGAAGACGAGGAACTTAAGGTTAGCATGTCAAAAACGGTGTATGTGATTGGAAGAAAGAGAAATGATTGGAAATGTACAACTCCTTAGGGAAAATCTAGTACCAGTAGAAGAATTTAAATATCTTGTCTCCTACATAACAAAAAATAGGATACTAGATCAAGAAATTGCTCACAGGTTTCAGACTGGTTGGTTTAACTGGTAGCGAATGAGCGACGTACTTTGTAATCGAAAAATCGGGAAAGGGCTTAAACGAAAGATATACAAGAGTGTGGTGAGACTTGCGTTGGTGTATAGGGGTGAAGTATGGCTTGTAACGAAGATCAGGAAAAGATAAAGGTAGCTGAAATGAAAAATTTTAGGGTGAATATTTGGTAAGATTAGAAGAGACATGATTAGAAACCACTTGATTATGGAGAGAGCCGAGGAAAAGTTGAAAGGACTGTGTGGCAGAGTCCTTGAGAGAGAAAGGTTTAGGTGAAGAAGACAAGATGGGATTACTATTTTGTTATGAATGAGCTACAATTTTACTTTAAAATTAAAATTTATTTGACGTTTTGATTTCCACTTCGGAAATCGTTCTTAAAATACAAAACATTAATATATTAAACGAATTTTGTTTTTGTTGCTTGGTAAAAATTATTCTAATATAATTTTATCAGAAGCATTGATAATATAATTTTAAAGTCATCTACTTTAATATATATATATATATATATATATATAAATACATATATATATATATATATATATATATATATATATATATATATATATATATCTAAATCGTCAATAAGATTAAGTCAGATTAAATTAAATTTTTAGAAAAAAAATTTTACCAAGCAACAAAAACAAAATGTGTTTATTTTATTAGGTTTTGTATTTTACAAACCATTTCCGAAACATCAAATAAACTAATTAAAACTTAAGGAAATTTTGACTTATTCCCAACAAATATAGTAAATGGCATGAAAGTCAATACAAAACATAAAAATCTAATAAAAAATATGTTTAGCTATCTGTGTTTCTTCCAGCAGTATTCATTAAAGGTTAACACCGTCTTGTCGTGCTTGAAATGCAATTATCAATTTAGTTTTAAGGCAGGTGGATGCAGTCCTGTGTTAAAAGTTTTTGACGATCATGTCTAGTATAAACATTGTGCAGATAAAGAACAATCCATCCCTTGAAGCATATCCATACATGCTCGAAGGGATTAGATTAAGATTTAGTGATTGTGCTGGTAACGGTAAAAGTGTAATATTCTCATTAAAAAAACAAATCTCTTACGGTTCATGCAGTATGTGACCGAGCTTATCCTGCATGTAACGCAAATCAGAATCTGCAGCAGAACAAATGAAAGTCAACAAGTTCTAAGATACAACCGATACATTGATTATTCTTACTTGATGATACTTTCTTATCATTACGTATAGACCAATATATTGACGAACATCCTATCCTGTACATGCCAGAGTCTCTCTTTTTGACCAGGTCCTCTCCAAACTCTCATTCTTCTTGTATCAGAACAGAAAAATCTAGCGCCACATGTAAATAATACAGAACTCCATTCTTGTAAGCCCCAATACACATGTTGTTGTACCCACCCTAATCTGAGTCCACAATTTTTATGACGTAACATGGGAACCCCCAATGGACGTCTGAGGTGTAAAACAACTTCATGTTATCTATTCCTTAAAGTTTGTGCTAATGCTACCACATACCGATCCTGTCGAAGAGTAGCACATTGATGACCTCTTTGTCTTTCAGCAACCTTACCAAATTGTTCATATCGAGGCCACAAGCATATACCGAGACACGTCAAAATAACGTGCAATATTAGCTTGTAAAAAACCAGCCTCGAATCATATTCATAGTACTTACCATTGAACCAGCGATTTAAAACGCATAGCAACGTGGAATATAAGAACACTTTATGAAGCAGGAAAATTAACAACAGTCATTTTAGAAATGGAGAGATTAGACATATAAGTATTGGGCCTTTCAGAAGTCCGATGGCCAAAGTCTGGAAACTACACCAAGGATAATAATACTATTTTCTACTCAGGCAAAAGCACTGGAGAACACAGCCATGGTGTTGGTATTATTATCAACAATAACTTAAAAGAGTTTGTGACAAATTTCATTCCCTTTAACGAACGTATGATGCTACTTCAGCTGAAAGCCAAGCCTCTAAACATAAATCTAATCCAAGTGTATGCTCCAATATCTGATAGCAATAATGCTAAGGTCGAAAAATTCTACGCGGACTTAGAACTGTTAACGAAAAACATAAAGAAGCAGGAGGTAAAAATAATTATGGGCGACTTTAATGCTAAAGTCGGTTGAGGAAAAACTGGAAATATAGTAGGAAATTTTGGGTTAGGTAAAAGCAACGAAAGAGGAGACAGACTAATCCAGTACTGCCAGGTGAAAGAATTAGTCATAACAAATACATACTAGGACCTACCCCTACGAAGATTATATAGGTGGACTTCTTTAAAAGATAACACCAACAATATAATCAGAAACCAAATAGATTTTATAAAGATTAACAAAAGGTTTCGTAATGGAGTACAAAGTGCAAAAACCTATCCAAGCGCAGATGCAGATACGGATCATAATCTATTACTAGCAAATGTCAACATTAAACTCAGGAAACCGGAGGAAAAAGTTAAAACCACCAAAATTAACATCAAAAACCTAAAAGACGACAACTGCCAACAGTTACTAAACGCAGAGATAAATAAATTAACTGAAGGAAGCGTTGAATGGGCAGATATGAAAAAAGCCATACTAAAAGCGGGAAAGGAGGTCCTAGGCGAAGAAGAGAAAATAACTAAAAAAGACTGGATGACACCGAAATAGTTGAGCTAATAACTGAAAAAAGAAAATAAGAAAATAAAGATGAAAATAAATATAAAACCATCAAGAATAAAATCAAATATGAAATCAGAAAGGCTAAGGAGGAATGGATGAACAAAGAATGCCAGGAATTGGAAGAACTCAGCAACAAACATGACACCTCAAACTTACCTAAAAAATTAAAGAACTTACAGGCAACACCAGACAAAGAAGAACACTCATAACAAGAGATAATAACGGAGAAATACTTACTGAAGAGAGCAAAATAAAGGAAGTATGGGAACAATATATAATCCATCTTTTCCATGACGAGAGAGAAAATGAACAAGATATAGGTGAAGAAAAACAATACCTACAAATTTTACCCTCAGAAGTAAAGAATGCCCTACAGAATGCAAAACAAGGAAAAGCACCGGGTCCTGATCAAATTCCAGTTGAACTGTTAAAAGCCTTAGATGACGGTAATATAAAGAGACTCACCCGAATTCTCAACCACATATATGTAGAGGGCAACATCCCGGAAGAATGGCTTAAATCGATTTTTTTGACCTCTACCAAAAAACAACAATCCCAAATCATGTAATGACTATAGATTGATAAGCCTAATGTGCCACCCTTTAAAGATTCTTTTGAAAATTTTTCAAAACCGAATTTATAAGAAATGTGAGGAACAGATAGATGAAACTCAGTTTGGCTTCAGAGGAGGCATGGGTACAAGAGAGGCATTATTTGCGGTGACGGTACTCTTGCAGAAATGTCGGGAATATAACAAGAGTGCATATGTATGCTTCATAGACTTTAGGAAGGCCTTTGACCGAGTGCAGCATATGAAGTTAATAGATGAATTAAAAAACATCAATTTAGACAAAAAAGACATTGAGTTTATTAAGGCTATATACTGGAACCAGAAAGCAGTAGTAAAGGTGAACGATATAGAAACAAATAATATACCGATTGCGAGAGGGGTTAGACAAGGATGCGTCTTGTCTCCGACGCTTTTCAACGTGTACTCACAGGTCATATTCAGAAAAGCCTTATGGGAAAGAAAAGAGGGAATAAGAATTGGTGGAGAAATCATAAACACCATGAGATTTGCAGATGACACGGTAATTATGGCTGAGAGTATAGAAGATCTACAAACTTTACTAGATGCAATAAATAGTGAATGCATTCAAATGGGACTTGACATCAACACAGATAAGACCAAATTTATGATAGTATCAAGGAGTCCAATAAATAATGAACAACTAACTCTTGGTGGACAGCAAATAGAGAAAGTGACAAAATATAAATATCTGGGAGCTTACATCAACACAGAATTAGATCCATACCAAGAGATCCGGGTACGAATAGAAATGGCAAGGGCAGCGTTCTTAAAATTAAAACAATTGTTCTGTGACAAAAATCTGAATATTGCGCTGAGACTGAGGTTTGTTGAATGTTACGTCTGGTCGCAATTATTGTACGGGGTAGAAACATGGACACTAAAAGCGCAAATAGTTAAAAAGATTGAATCCTTTGAACTTTGGATATACCGGAGAATGTTGAGAATCCCATGGACTGCCAGGGTCACCAATGAGGAAGTGCTGAGAAGAATGGGTCGAGTCAAAAAATTGTTGAGAACGATAAAAGTACGCAAGACTGCATACCTTGGACACATACTAAGAAATAATAAATATAGTCTTCTGCAGGTCATCATGCAGGGTAGAGTCGATGGCAAAAAGGGAATAGGTAGAAAGAGGAAGTCATGGCTGCGAAATATTCGAGACTGGACAAACATGACTGTAGACGAATTATTCCACGTTGCAAAAGACAGAGAAGCTTTTAAAAATGTGGTCGCCAACCTCCGTTAATGGGGACGGCATAGGAAGAAGAAGACCATTTAACCATATATGTTAAAAGCCGACGCTCCGTGACTACTGTTACATTTAATAATCTTGTTTTAATAAAATTTTAAAGTACATACTGACGTTTGAAGTACAAACATTTTTAAAATTTGAAGAACCTTTCTTTTACAATTTGAGGCAATTAATATTACGAATTTGAGGCGCTGTCAATTTTCACCTTAATAAAACATTGCAATTGACTGATTAATTTGCTTGACATATCAATTTATAGAGAAGTTTAAAATCGAATGGTATGTATTAACAAAAATGTGTTCTACTTTTTATTGAAAAAAAGTAGTAGAAAAGTAGAAAAAAGAGTAATATTAATATTCTTTAGATATTTTTGATGTGTGTAGTTCGCACAGTAAACTTAGTCACGAATGATACAATGAAATATTAATACATTATCCTTTGTTCACAATGTTAAATTTTCTTAATACATAATTAAATCTTATGTAAATAGTAAATTATTTTCTTCATAACATTGTTCTAAAGCTGTGCATATGTCATAGCATATAAATTTTGAACCACGTTCCATTTTCAGTGCTAGACGTTCTCGACAGATAATTTTATATCAACAAACTAACTTTGTTTCAACTAAGTTATTACTATGTTACGCAAAAGTTTTACGTATGTCTAGCAAGTTGCTATTATTCTAATTGTCTGCGATAATAGTGGATTAATTTATTATAGTAAGGAATATAGTATACAGGGTGTAAGATTAAACCACATATTCTAGAGCCTAAAATAGTTCAATTAAACTTAAATTACATAAGTATAAATGTGAACACAAAAAATTTACGCTCTTTATTGTGATATTTTGTGAACTGTTGTAGACTTTGTATTGAAAATAGACATAACCAAGAATAATATTGTTTATACTTGTTTTAACCAATATAGATACTCCGCAACAAGCCCTCTCATCTTTGTATACCTTTGACCGAAAAATTTGTGTATTTTATATGTCATAATTATTAAAATTCTAATTCATTCTAGTTTGCCAACAAATTGCTGGTACGTTTCTTGGCTTCTTTTTCTTAACATGCCATACACCAAAGTGCGTAGGCGACTATCTCATTACTAGAATTCTGTTCTTGGCGGCGTGACACAGCTCACCTGTATTGTGTATTCCTGTCCATTCTTTAATATTCCTTAACCAGGACAATCGTTTGCGGCCGGCTCCTCTCCTACCTTCGATCTTCCCTTGTAGGATTAACTGTGGTATTTCATATTTTGCTCCTCTCAATATGTGCCCAAGGTAACCAATCTTGCGTTTTTTAATTAATTCAAAGAGTTATCTTTCCACGCCGGCTCTATTAAGGACGTCATCGTTTCGAACTCTATCCACCCAAGGTATGCGCATCATTCTTCTCAATGACCACATTTCAAATGCTTCAAGTTTATTGATAGATGTTTTTTTCAAAGTCCACGTTTCCATGCCATAAAGCAAGATGGACCATATGTAGCACTTGACCATTCTGTAGCGTATTTCGAAGTTTAGGTGTTGATTACATAGGAGCGGTCTTAGCGGTTTATTGGCTACGTTATATTAAAGAAGACAGATTGCTGGTTTACCTGTCCAATGTCCAATTATAGACAACTAGGCTTTTCTGTTAGGATGTGCTTCCATGGTCAATGAGTTACTGTTTTAAGACGCAGGACCATCTATTTCCGTTAGCTACAGTGTAATGACTACATTTACTAGATACGCCAAGAACGTGGGAAGACTTGGTGTTAGAGCTACTAATAATATTATCTAGGTTTTTATTGAGGTCTTAATACTTATTAAGGCATACGTTTTCGACATTTGTATGTTCTATAATATTTATATCCCTATTTTAAGAATAAGATACTAAAAAAGCTATTACAAACATTATTAGATGAAAAAAATTGGAAAATGACCACAGAAGACATAGATTAACATATTTTAGTAATTGGATTTTATAATTTATTGTAACAATGTTTTGAAATTCCTAGAAAGTCACTAAAATGTCTAAAATACGTCATATCTTAAATAATGCGTCATTAACTCTTTTACTCTTCCCACAAGGAGAGTAAGAATAACCTATTGCTATGTTAGCTGCCGTCACCGACCTGTGACCTTCCCGAAGATTCGAGCTTCGATAGGTATATTTCCAAACCCTTCACCGCCAAAGTAAAGGCTTCAAAACTGGTTCCGATAAATTGAAAAGCGACTATCGAAGGTTTAGAAAATCAATTCACATTATTCTAGCAAAATTGAGGAAACTCTAGGTTAACGGAACTTAATATAAGAACAACAAAAAAAAGATGCAAGCAGTCGGTGTTATAAACTCGTTATTTTAAGTATCAAATAAATTAAGTCCCGCAGAATCAGAGTGGCCAAACTTATTTCTTTTGTACAATTCAGATAGGTAGTACAATTTTATGATATTTTTCATTTCAAATTGGCTCAACTAACATTTCACTATAAACCAAAAGATGGCCCGAGTTGTACAGTTAGGCTACGTAAACATTTCATATGATTTCGTTATGGAAATGTGGCCCAAGTGACAGTTGAGCCAGTGGGCAGTATAATATTTTAGACATTCTCACTCTTGTCTTGTGTGTTTATATTACTCTTGTCTAGTTCTTGTCTTCTCGTGGCGCTAGTTTCGTGACGCTTGCATTAGAATTTTACTATAGAGAGAAAAGTAAAACAACGCAAATATAGAAGCTTCGCTTTAATAATTTTAAATTACATTTCTTATTATGTAAATTACATTTTATACAACATAAAACATGTATACGATATGTAGCAAAAAGTTAATATTAATGGGACTGTTATGTATGTATATAATGTTACACAATGGACTCCTTCGTCACGTGATTGGACTTTTCCAACGGTTTACTGTGACTGAGCACAACGAACAGCTATTTCATCACGATATTGCTGTGACGCTCGCCTCAGTATATTACTGAGGTACTGAGATAAATTAATACGAAGCTAGTATATAAGCTTCAAATATATTCGAATAAAAATTAGATAACTTCGTTATATGAGATTGTATTCGCCAGCGAGATGTTATCTCACCAAAGCTATTCACATTTGGACTGGAGGACGTGTTCAAAGACATTTGAGATACGCTGATGACATCGCTATATTTGCTACAAGTTTCGAAGAACTACAGACCATGATGACGCAACTATTTCAAAATTTGGAAAAAGTAGGTCTTACGATGAACTTGGAAAAAACAAAAATAATGACAAATATACCGAACACCGAAAGAAATAACGTTGAACGACATAAATTTCGAAACATTAAGTAAATTCACCTATCTGGGACAGATAATGAAAGTTGGCAAAGAAAGTCAAACTGTCGGCATTACCAGAAGAATAAGGTTTACGTGGGCAGTATTTGGAAAACTGAATTGGATCTCGAAAAGCACTAAAATATAACAATATTTGAAAAACCGAATTTACGATCAGTGTATCCTCTCTATACTCACGTATGGTTTACAGACGTATACCCTCACCAAGTCTAATATGAATAAAATGGTAAAGGCACAAAGAGCGATGGAAATATTAATGCTCGGGGTGAGACTTATAGACAAAAAAAAACAAAAAACTGGATTAGAAGCAAAACCAAAGTAAAATACCCAGGAGAACATGCTGCCAAATTAAAATGGAGCTTCGCAGGACACAATGTCCGACTGAAGGATAAAAGAAGAAACCACGAAATACAACAATGGAGATCATGATTAGGAAAGGGAAGCAGAGGAAGACCACAAATTAGAAGGGCTGATGACATTAGACATAAAAGATCGGAGGACACAACTGAAAGCAAGTGGCGCAAAGTAGAAAACAGTGGATTTGTTTACACAGAATACTTCGGCCATTTAATTAAAGGACCTAAATACCATCTACTTCGCCTTATAATACAAGGAAAAGTGAAAGGAAAGAAATGGATTGGTCGAAAGAAACTTTCATGGCTGCGTAATATTAGACAATGGTGTGGTTCCACAGTAGAAGAATTAATTCGCGCAGCAGCCGACAGAGAAAGGTTTCAGGAAATTGTAAACATGATGACGGCTAACGTCTGAATACGGACACGGTCCCCAAAGAAGAAGAAGGATTTATTTGGAGCATGCCTATGTCCAAAATTAAATTACTTAAAGCTAAAGAAGAAAAATGTGAGATTGTTATTACATCTTCTGCTATTAAAATCCAAATTACCTTAATTAAGTAGATTCAAATACAGTTTAAAATATTCTAAAGAATTTTCTATCATTATAATAGATAAAATCTGCCTTAGTTAGAGAAGGAACGTTTGCAAACATATTTCAGATTACGCTTTATAGATTCCGTAATATAATGCCGCAGATAAGCGAAATGCGTTGGCCAGGTTCAGGAACCGCAAATATCGGAGAACACCGCGTTTACTATACTGGAATAGA
This sequence comes from Diabrotica balteata, assembly GCA_918026665.1. Classification (NCBI taxonomy): domain Eukaryota; kingdom Metazoa; phylum Arthropoda; class Insecta; order Coleoptera; family Chrysomelidae; genus Diabrotica; species Diabrotica balteata. Next base: position 93,595,108 of record OU898279.1, on the reverse strand, counting down.
TAACGGCAAACATAAATTCTGTGTCAGCATTATATTGACAAAAGAAGTGGCAAACTTTGTTGACAACTTTATCTCAATCTCAGCAAGAGTGATGCTCATACAACTAAAAGCAAGACCAATCGATATTAATATAACTTAAGTCCATGCCCCTACAACAGAAGGAACAGAAGAAGAGATAGAATAACTATACCATAGCATTATTCAAGTTGAAAAGGTTGAAAAAGCAAGACCTAACAATTGTCATGAGTGACTTCAACGTCAAAGTTGGAGCTAGCAAAACATCATCTGCAGTTGGAACATTTGGTCTAGGAAACCGGAATGATGATGAATGAAGAGAAGCCAAAGAGAAACAAAAAACAGAACGATGTCAAGAAATAGAGGAGAATCAGAGTCGATATGATAACTTCAATGTTCATCGAAAACGCAATAGCGGAAAAATAACAGATGATGTAGGCAATCTTGCCATAACCAGGTATGATAAAAAAGAGGCTTTTTCATGACCTTAGAACAATACAAGAACCCACCATTGAAAAAAAATCAGGTCCCGAAATCCTACCAGAAGAAATAACGGCAGCCGTCAAACAAATGAAGGATGGAAAGGCACCGGGACTTGATGAAATTCCTGCAAAACTGTTGAAGGTATTAGATGAAGAATAAATAAAAATAATAACTAAACTATTTAATGAAATATACAAGGCAGGAAAAATATCAGTAGAGTGGCTCAAGTTCGTACCATTGTCCAAAAAACCAGGAGCAAAAGTTTGTGAAGATTATAGGACCATAAGCCTAATGAGCTATGTGCTGAAGCTGTTTTTAAAAGTCATCCACAAAAGAATTTACCGGAAATGCGAGGAACAAATTGCGCCCAATCAGTTTGGATTTGTAAACGCTGTTTGTATGAGGGAAGCTTTATTTAACGTGCAGATATTGTTTTGAGAAATGTAGAGATGTCAGTTGTAATGTTCTTGCATGCCTGATTGACTACAAAAAGGCGTTAGATAGAGTCAGACATGAACAAATAATGGAAGTGGTGAAGAGGACAGGTATTGACGAAAAATGCATAAAAATAATAGCTAACCTGTATTGGAATCAATTAGCGGTACTCCGAATAGATGAAGAATATACACATTAGGTTCAAATCTTATGGGGAGTTAGACAGGGTTGCATAATTTCACCCCCGATATTTAATCTGTAATCGGAGCACATTTTCGAAGGGGCTCTAAAAGATATTGATGAAGGTATCTCAATAAATGAAGTCAAGCTCAATAACCTGCGGTATGCAGATAGCGCAATAGTGTTTTCCAATACCATAGAAGGGCTGCAAAACGTGCAGCCCTTCAAAACAATGAACAAAAATAACGGAAACAAGTAGAAAATATGGACTGGATATAAACATCAGCAAAACCAAGCTAATGATCATCAGCAAGGAAAACAAAACTGGAGCAAATCTGTATGTGAACCAAATAAGAATTAAACGAGTCTCACAATACAACTACTTGGGAACTATAATCAATGTGTCGTGGGTCAATACCCAAGAGATTAAATGTCGTATCGGAAAAGCAAAGAGTGCATTTTTGACTATGAGTTCTGTGTTTAAGAGTCATGACCTCAGCCTAGAAACAAAAATAAGGCTCCTTAAATTTTATGTGTACTCAGTTCTTCTGTACGAAGTAGAAACGTGGACATTAAAGGCGGAAACTCTATCACAACTTGAGGCTTTTGAGCTATGGTCATACAGAAGGATCTTGATGATACCATGGACAGACAAAGTCACCAATCAATAAGTACTGCAAAGGATGAACATAACTGCGGATTTGGTCAACATCATAAAGGGTCGTAAGCTGCAGTACTTAGGACATATACTGAGAAATCAAGGCAGATACGAACTACTTCAATGCATTTTACAAGGTAAAATTGAAGAAAAAAGGGCCCCAGGACGAAGAAGAATATTCTGGCTTGCTAACCTTAGAGCATGGTATAGAAAGACCTTAACACAGCTATTTTGTATACCAACCAGCAAAGTCATCATAGCCAGAATGATCACCAACGTTCGGAACGTACAGGCACCCTAAGAAAAAGATTCCAAAATCATTGAACCATTACATGCACTGAATTGTTGCAATTTACGTGTTAAGAACTTTTTCTTTTCAAAGTGTTACAATTTTTATATGAAGCGATGCACGATCTACGGTCCCATCAAAAGAGAAGATAATATGGCTTTCATTTAAAGGACTCACACAAGGTTCTGAAATTTTTGGGTCACAGCATACAATCAATATCTTAAAAATTTAAATACCTCAATGCAATATACAAAATTGGCGTATTTTTAATGTGCCCTTTTAAAATTGAACTTTGGCCTTAAAACTTCGATAAATTTTAATTTAAAAATCAAACGCTATATTTGAAGTAAACTAGAGCCATATAAATTACAAACTTTTCTATTTATTTTAGTATTTGTATTCTTGAACTTAATGTTTGAAAGTGTTTGTGTTTGTAATTTATTTTCTACCGTGATATATTTCAGTTTCTAATCTCCACTACTTCAATTAAAAGTACTTTTTAAACGAATAAATAACGATAATGCCAGACAATTGACAAATTGAACTGAAATGTACAATTTTTTTTTTGCTTTTTTAATTATTTGAGTTTTAAATTGTTTATGTGTAGGTATTCTTTATTTCACGGGTCGACAAACTTTTTCGAACGGCGCGAAGGGACCATTTTCAAAATAAAATTTTTTATGCGGGTCGCACATTCTAATGTAACTTAAATAGTGATTTTTTATCCCACATTGCTAATATAAAGATTATTAAAATAAATATATAAATATTTATATTTTATTTATATACATACTATAATCACATTAACGTAAAAATTTTACAATTTTTAAAACGAAAAAAAAGCAAATACAATTCCAATTACGTATGCATAAATATGTAACTTCAAAATATATAAATATTTAATATTTATAAAATATTAACGAAAATAGTGTGTCTTTCATTTTATTCAATAATTTATAATCATTGTGATTTTTGTTCTTCAATATTATTTGATAATTCATTTGTCAGGTGTTGTTTGAGATACTGGGATCCTTAATAAGTTCTGTAAATTTTTATCACTCAATCTCGATTTATATTTTGATTTTATAAAATTTATTCTTGAAAATGTTTGTTTGCATAATATGTGTTGGAAAAATACAAATAAATGATTTTGCAAAATTTGTCTAATTGGTGTTTAATTTTTCACATATGAAAAATCATGTCATATTTTTCGCTATCACTCTCTACCCTAGTTTTAAAATCATTACCCTTCTCCAACGGATTAATTTTTCATACTACGTCCACTGTATCGGTGGTGGTCGGATTTGCCGACGCGAGTAGAAAGCCCGCCACTTATGTTCCAACCCTGCAGTACGATTTTATCGAATGCTATAAAATTGAGCGTAATTTGATTGTGTATTTGCTTCATTCGACCAAATCGGCGTGGTTTGACGGCAGACAAACAAGTCGGTCTGCAGCAGTACAACAGAGTTTGTTGGGTTGTAAATTTGATCGTGTATGGTAAATATACCAATGAATTATAAAATCAATCTAGCTCTTCAAAACTCATACTGGGTGACACTTCTTCTTGTGCCCTAGGGGCATTTGAAAGTAGTATTCGCTTTTTTGTAGGCATTGTAGTACTCTTTGTATTTTTCCATACTTATACATCTTAGACTTTTTTCCACGTCCTCCTCCACATTTTCTTAAAAAGGAAAATAAATAATCTTCGGAAAGGATATGAACGTAACCCTAGTAGTTACTACTTACGTAGAATAGAAGTCCAATTCCAAGTAGAAGATAGAGTTGTAGATTAGATTAGATTAGATTAGATTATGTGAGGTCGTTAAGGCAATGCGGCCTCACCGCACTTCGACCTATACAAATCTTTTGTGCATACCTTAATCTAGTTAAACTCTAGAATGCCAATACTTCTGATGAAATTGATTAGCTTCCTAGGTGACTTGTTTCCTATGTCAGAGGACGCCAGACTGATCTCTCTTAGGAATTTTAGTCTTTTGCAGAACAGTGCTACGCAGTTGCATAGTATATGTTCTGCCGTTTCTTTTTCATTCTGACAGAAACGGCAGTTCTCACTATCTGATTTGCCCATCTTCTTGAGATGATATCTTAGAGGGCAGTGACCAGTAAGAAGGCCAGTGACCATTTTGATATTTTTCTTACTTATTTTGGGAAGGCGGTTTGTTGCAGTAGGCGACACTTTTATGAGCCTTTTTGCTTGCCTTTGTCCTGGTGTGTTAGACCAATATGATCTTAGTTGATTGAGTTCCCAGGTACGGAGTTCCTCTCTGATGTGGCTTTTCGATAGTCCACAGAAGGGTTTCGGACCCTGGAATGGGGTATTAGCTCCTTCTTTTGCGAGGCTGTCAGCTTCCTCATTTCCTGTAATTCCTTTGTGACCTGGCACCCATATCACAGTTACACTGTTGCATTCCGCCAGCTTTTTGAGAGATTGTTTACAATCCCAAACCAACTTTGACTCACATGTAAATGACTTTAGAGCCTTTAAGGCGTCTTGGCTGTCTGATAAAATAAAGACTTTTGTCCTACGGGTGTCTCGGTTGAGACATTCTTGGGCACTTATGTCTATAGCATGTATATCTGCCTGGAAGATAGTTGGGGCGTTTCCAAAAGATTTAGATAGCCTGAAATTGGGCCCAGTAACTCCCACTCCTGCCCTTAAATCTATCTTAGATCCATCCGTATACCATACGAGTGAACCTTCTTCTATTTTTAGCTCAATTTCTTCACCCATTTGGTGCTTTTTTATGACCACTTCAAAGGGTGTTACAAAGTCAAATTTGACTGGCATAGCATCTGTCGGCATGTCCTTAGAATCCAATGGAATTTCTTCCAAGATTTTCAGGTGGCCAACTAGATCTCCAGGTTTCATTATTTGTGTCTGTCGCAGTTTTAAGGCGGTAGTTACTGCCTCCCTCCTTATGCAGAACTGCAAGGGAGGAAGGTTCAGCATCGCCTCTAGAGCTGCAGTGGGGCATGTTGACATTGCCCCTGTGATTCCCAGATAAGCAAGCCGCTGCACTTTTTGCAGCTTGACGTTAGCTGTTGTTTGTTGTGTTTTTGACCACCATACGAATGATGCATATCTGACCATAGGCTTCATTATTGTTTTATATGACCAGAGAGTCATTTTCGGTTGTAGGCCCCAAGTCTTTCCAATTGTCTTGCGGCAGGTCCAACTTGCCACCAAAGCTCTGGATAAAATTTTTTCAATATGACCATTCCAGGTGAGTTTTTGATCTAGAGTTACCCCCAGATATTTAACTTTGTTGGAATAGTCTAATGTGATGCCATTCATAGTTGGAGCCTGTAAATTGTATTTACGTCTCCTTGTGAAAGGTATCAAAGTCGTTTTGCTGGGGTTGACACTTAAGCCCTCTTTCGAGCACCGACTTTTAATTTCGTTAAGAGCAGTTTGCATGAGACTAGATATAGTCTGGTCATGCTTGCCCCTAATTGAAACAACTAGGTCATCTGCGTAACCTTGGGTTATAAAAACAGAATCATGCAGCTTAGTGAGAAGGTCATCCACAACCAAAGACCACAGTAGAGGCGATAATACTCCTCCTTGAGGGCACCCCTTTACCGCTGTCACAGTCACAGATTCTCCTCCAATACTAGCAGTAATGATTCTCGTTTTTAGCATTGACTGAATCCATTGTATTAGTGAGACTTCAATACTTCTCTTTACTAGTGCTCTTTTTATGGATTCAAATGAGGTATTATCGAATGCTCCCTCTATGTCAATGAAAGCGCAAAGAGCTATTTCTTTTGCCACTATTGTCTTTTCAATTCTTTCGACTAGCGAATTTAGAGCACTTATAGTGGATTTGCCAGTCTGGTAGGCAAACTGATGTTTGTGAAGTGGATTCCTCGCTAAAGTTTCACTTCTTATGTAGTAATCTACTAGTTTCTTCATTGTTTTTAGGAGAAAGGAGGTCAGGCATATAAGACGATAAGACTTCGCTTCGTCCGTACGACGTTTCCCCGCCTTTGGTATAAATACTACCTTTGCGTCCCTTCAAGTTTTTGGAATAGAGTTTGTAAAAAAGAAATTAGATTTAATCTTGTGTTGTCAACAAGTTTATGTCCAAACTAGCAATAAAGTCTTCGGAAGCAACCGTTAAGGATAAGTTGCCACCAGTGATATATCGTTTATCAGACTTAAAGGGTCCAGACTTTGGTAAACGGCATGTTAAAGATTTAAAACCTTTTGTTTCAGATGAGGACAATATGTCACCCTTAAGTAAGTAGTTCATTACATTTCATGTTTTCTTCTCCATTTTGTATGATTTTGTTCTTTTGGGACATAGTTTCACCTTTGAAAACATTAGTACAGATAGCATATTTTGATTGACAAAATGTGATTCTAACATTTGAGCCAAATGTTAGAATCACATTTTGTCTTACAGGAGTATATATATTTAGTGTCCATATTCTATCTTTCTAGCGGAACTGTTGCCGAATTCCCTGTCCTGCTAAGCATATAGTGGAGTTAGCAGACTCCTGTCTGCTGAGTGTGGAGCCTCTTGTTTTTTGTACCGCGTTCACTTTAGGCAACGAGATGACATGGCTATGCCTGTTCTGACTAGTAACTTGTGTTACTAGTATTTTTAATGTATTTTTAGCCGTACTTTATTATGGGATTAGTAAATTAAAATATTAGAATTTGAAAATTTATTTATAAAAATTGGTAGGTACCACTTTTTAAGATGGGAGGCATATACGTACTACATATTCGTATTTATCGAAAAATGTTACATAAGATAGCTTAATTTTTAACTATCCACCCTTTCAGCTATATAAAAAGATACTCTGCTTCTAGGCCTCCTATGCTAGAATGCTTTCTAAAAATCAGTAAAGGAAACATACAGATTCTGATTCATGTTTACACATCTTTAAGGCAGCAAATTTAAAGATGTTCACACACAATGAACATGGTAAATATATTACGCCAGCGGAAAGTTCCCGAAGTTATTATTGTCAAAGCGACGTTAAAGGCAATTGGAAAATAAATAAAATTCTTCTTCTTATTACGGTGTATCCTTATAATCGTTGGCGATCCAAATAACAAGAGCGCAAATAACGAGAAGTTACGTATTCACATTTTAACTGGTATCTTACCTTATTTTATGAGTCGAAGTTGACAGCATATTTCACCTTTTATTACTTGAATCAAGTATTGGAGAAGCTTGTTGTTGGTGATCTTTTGTATACATAAATTCGCAGTGGCCTGTATACACGCATTTTGAAGGTCTTTAGTCCATTGTATTTAAAACTTAATAATCTCTATAGCTTTATATAGAGTATCCGTAGAGAACATCAGGGAAAATGTAGTACCTAATAATCCCAATTCTGAGCTTAAGAGTAAGGCCTGATCTTGTAAAAAATGTATTCATGCTGATAAATGTTTTTCTTGCTTGTTTGATTTTTGATATTATTTTTTTGGTTACTCATTACGTATTACATTAATAAAAATATCATCCACTAACGAGTTAAAAATAAATAAGAAATGATATTCAAATAATATATTTATGTAGACTTTTAAAAAGATAAATAGTAAGTTGATTTCCATGATTATAATAATAAATTTTATAAATAATTTTATGAATTTCATTTAATTTTATATTAATAATATAATTTTTTTCAACTGATTTTTAATATTGAACTTTTATAAAAGTTCTCGATTTCCCATATACAACCTGAATTTTCTGTTAGTGAAAGAAACACATTATAAGTTGTAAAAATATCCCTTGAGATCAACTTATTACGACTACACAAAACTTTTTGAAAAGTGTGACAAGTACGACGCAAATGTTGTGGAAAACCAGAAAATACCTCGCAATATACACTGCAGGAAAGCAGCGACACATATTAATTATCTTTCAGAAAACTCAGTAAAATTTGTTCAGGAACGTGCCTAGACTTTAAAGTTTGTCAAATAATATAACACTACATTGTATAGTGTAATAATAATTGAGTGATTTATTATACATATGAAATAATGTTTTGTTATATTTATTTTTTTTTAATGTTAATTTTCTTTAAATCCACATTGTTATATATCTAACATTTTTCTAATTGGATAAATCAGTCAACACAAAAAGTAATTTTTGATATTTGTTAAATTGGAATAATTGTTAGTGTTCGAATAAATCCATTCGAACATATAAAACTATTTATTAATATTTTTAATTTAGTATTTAACTCCACTTTTGACAAAGGTGCACCCACTCTAAAACAATGATATAAATTTTTGTAAAACGATTATCAAACGTCTGTTAAAAATATTTGTCAATAGTTTTTTGTATATAGTTTTTTTGTGCGCTTTAAAGAAGACTCCCCGAAAAATCAGGCACCCAGCCTACTCTCAGAGTGAATTTTAGTCCCGCACGGTGCAACATCTCTGTTGGACAGATATGTTAAAAAAAACAAAAAATTGTTTACTTTGGATTATAACGCCAATGTTTTATTTTTTAATGACAGAATTAGTTGTCAGTGCTATAGTTGTTTGAATTCCATTAACCGCAAGCCAGAAAAATGGTTCATTTAACAGATTATAATCCTGCTGATAGTTTGATATATCCGATCTGACCATACAACAGTTAAATATAGTCAAATAATTTGTTATAGTTAATTTATATTTATATTTATATTTATATTTATCATCACATTAAGTATACTATGCTTGATCTGATTCTCCCAATCGCTAAAGATCTTTTACTGGAAATATTTAACGAAGTTCTCTCTGCAAATACGGATGCATTTAAAAAAGATATTGTCATCCCAATTTTAATGCGAATGAAGGATCCAAATCTAAAAAAATCAAACATCATAATTTCACTTGTCTCTTGTGTTCTCAAAGTAATAGAAAGGATACTAAAAGTAAGACTGGAGTGGTGGTTAACTGAGAAAAAACTACTTACAAATTTTCAGCTCGGTTACAGACAAGGATGTGGTACTTTGAGTGCACTCGCTACCGTAGTAACTCACGTTCAAAATGCATATTCCCGCAACACATATATACCACTATTATGTCTGGATATTGAAGGTGCATATGACAGAAAAAATGATTCATCATCATCATTCTAAAACCCTTCCCCGCTAGTCCAGAATATTGTCAATTTCTACTTAAACAGAAAAATATATATTAGGATAAAAAACAATCAACATATTGGAACCACGTTTAAATAGCTAGGATCTTCCACAGGGCTCAGTTTTAAGGCCACTTCTATTTAATCTTTACACAGCCGATTTTCATAATATTGGCATCTAAATAATTTCATTTGATATAATACAATATGCAGATGACTTCTGTATTTATACTGAGTCTAAAAAATACAATAACGGCTTAAACCCATTGAAAAGTGTTCATCAACATTGCTTTAGGTGGTTAAAAAATGGTTTTGAGTTAGGAAACAACAAGTCTAACATTTGTATATTCACTAGACATAACGTCTCCAAAGCAGAAGAAATAAAATTAAATAATAATTATTTGCCCTCTGTAAGTCGATAAAATATTTGGGTATAATTTTGGATACAAAACTAACCTGGAAACTGCATGTTGATTTTATACTTTATAGATGTAATAAACACTAACCTTTCTCAACTCAATTTCAAAAACTTGAAACGGGGTTCAGATGTTAAAACATGACTTCTGTTCAATGACACAAACGTGTCATTGTTCTTATATCACATCCTAGATAGATATACTCATTTAGCTGTTCTATTTTTTCTGTTTGTATTTTTATTGCCTCTTGGTCTTCCGTGTTTGTCATTACTTTTGTTTTGTTGAAATTAATTTTTAGGCCTTTTTGCAGTAATTTTTTATGAAGTTCATTCAGCATTAATTCCAGTTCTTGTCGTTCCGAGGAGATCAGGAGTATATCATTCGGATATCTAAGGTGATTTAGGTATTTTCCGTTAATACATATTCCTCTGTTTTCCCAATCTGTTGATTTTATTATGCCTTTGAGGGTCAAGGTAAACAGTTTAGGTGAAATGATATCGCCTTGTCGGACTCCTCGTTTTACTTTTATATTATCCGTTATTAATTTGTCGTCCAGAATTACAGTCATGGTTGCGTTTTGGTAAATATCATGTATCAATTGTCGGTATCTTGAATCTATTCTACTATTGACCAGAGCTTCTTCAACCGCCCAGCGGATGTCGCTGAGCTGTCGAAAGCACACAGTATTCAATGCTGTCGCTAGGACAAGCAATCAGAGCTAACAGAGAAAATCAAACAGCCGAAATATCGAGACGAGTAAGAATGGGCAGCGTTCGGCAAACTTTCTTACGTTCTAAAAAATCAAACAATCCCTCTATACTTACGAAGCAAGGTATATAACTCCTGTATAATACCGGTGCTCACCTACGGAGCACAGGCATGGACATTTACACAGGCCAATTTGGATAGGATAAGGAAGGCACAAAGAACGATGGAGAGACAAATGTTGGATATATCACTTAAATATAGAAAACGTAACCAGTGGATCAGAACCAGAACAAAGACAGTAGACCCGATAGAACAAGCAGCAAAACTGAAATGGAAATGGGCTGCACACAATGAACATCTCCAAGACGGACGATGGAACAATGCCATCGGAAAGTGGCGTCCATAAAATGCAAAGAGATTAAGAGGCAGACCACAGATGAGGTGGAAAGATGACATCAGGAAACAAGGAGGTCCCACATGGCAGAGAACAGCTCAAGATAGGGAAAGATAGAGAGAACTGGGAGAGACCTATATCCAACAATGGAAGGATAGAGAATAGGTTCAAAAAAAATATCACATCCATTATCGATAATGGCACTGTACTTTACGGATCCGCAATATATTTAATAATATTTTAGGTCGTATAGATGTTTTTATAAACATAGTTTAAATTATTTCGATTTAACAAATAAATATTGGACTCACAAGAATTGTTCATCGTTATGCGATGCATTTCGAAATACTGCAAATAAAGATACTGAACTTACAGTTGCAAACAAAGTGGTACGTTTTAAATATTTTTTGAGTAGATTAAGTACATATAATGCAACCTACTTATCATGAGAACCCTTTAATACGTCGTATTGTTTTAAATAACTATCTGACAAATTCACCAAAATCTGTTTATATTTATACAAACGAATATAAAATTCAAAGGGTACTGGTTGTGCCATTTATATTTCAGATAAATTTATGGAAAAAATGTTTAAGTTGCCCACAAATTTCTCTATTTTTAGTGCCAAAGCTGCAGCCATATATAACACTTCAATTTATTTTAAATTGGCATCATATAGTTTCTCAGTATTTTATTTGATTCTGTATCTGTACGTACAACTATTCAAAAACCGCAACTACCATGTAGTACTTCTAATTCATACATTTTTTAAATTAATAATGCTTAGTTGATACAACCAATTATTCCAAAAAAATCGTGGTATAAGAATTTCATGCTCCCTCGCAAATACATATCTACCATCAGCAGACTTAGATTTGGCCATGCATGTTATCCTGCACATTTATCATACATTTATTTAAAATAAATATATTAGATTCTGATATTTGTCAAGAATGTCAAATTTATTATTATTATTATTGAGTTAATGCCTCGACAACTATGATCATTGGCATGGTACAGTCAGGTACCTAGTGTAGTGTGTGTATGTGCGTGTAGAGTAATTGTCTTGATACTTAGCAAAGTCGACGTCATTGTCTTTGCTAAGAGACGCTAATTGTATCCGAACGTCTGCGGTCCCTCTGGTGAGTACCGATCGCACAAGGATAGAAATTATTTTCATTTATTAATTTTTAATAAACGAAAATTTCTCCACCCAGATGAGATTCGAACTCACGACCTTTAGATTTAAAGGTAGGCGCTCTTACCACTGAGCCACAGAGGGGGTTAAATGTCAAATTAAAACTGACTTAAACCACATATTTTTTGAATGTCAAAAGTATAAACAACCCACCAAAAATCTAATTAAAAGAATGATAGACAAGAACACCCACTTGCTGTTAACCCGGCGTCACATACGTGGATTTTTCTGTCATTAGTACATATGTGGGGTGTGACAGACCCCAATTTCTAAGAAAATCAGGATTTTTTCTGACAGTTTTTTTACATGTTTTTTAATTTCATGGTCTGAAGTGATCATCTAAGGACTATTTAAGCAAAAAAGAAATAGTCAGAACACCTTTATTCAAAAGAAATTAAAAATAAACTAATAATAGGCAATTCTCCATAAGCAAAAACCACAACTTAACTGAACAATCTTACCAAAAAATATAAACACCATATGATCAAAAATACAATAGCAAATGAAAATCTAATAGTAAGATAATACAAGGAAAAACTCTGCCCGGTTGTACAGTGAAAGAAAAAAACTTAATCGCTATTTGAATTCATGCAATTTTGACAACTTATGACAGCATGCTCCAGGCACAGTAATGATTCACAGTTTGAACAGAAATATTTAGTTTTCCGATCTTGGCTTCTTGGACATACTGAACATCTTCCCATGAGTTTTGGAATCTTGGCAGGTGGCACTGCAGGGGCATCTTGGCCAAGATGTGCAATGTTTTGACGAATACTCCTTGGTATTCTTGGATTATTTTTTCTTTCAGATATGTGGTCCTGGATCAATTCAAATCCCAACATTTTGATAAACAATCTTCTGGCAAGTTTGAAATCTTGATTGTTTTCTCTGTATATCACCAAAGCATTTATGGCGGCTGTATTCAAGAGAGAAAACACGATCGTAAGAGGCCATCTCCGTGAATTTCTAGATACGTTATATGATGCAGACAGTTCATCCACTACATCTACTCCACTTTTAGTAAAGTTGTAGAAGCTTATTATTTCTGGTAAATTTTTATCGCCAGTTGCTTCATCAATAGCTCCATCATGGTGCATGGTGGACAACAGTAGGACGTTTTTATTTTTTTTCGGCACATACGATAAAAGTGTAATATCTTTCTGAAAGCCAAATAAAGATGTCATTTGTTCTCTGTTCTGGACTGTCAAAAATTGTGCTGGAATGCATCGTTTGTTCTTTCTCAGCGTGCCTACTGACGTAAGTTTATGCTCGTTTAGCAATTTTATCATTAATTCATAACTAGTGTACCAGTTGTCAAAGGTCACATTTCGGTTGGAACCAGAAATAAGTTGTATTAGCCTCTCTACTATATCTATTGGGGAATTACTAACACTGTAGGGACCTTCTGGCTGTTTTCCTGCATACACTTCCAAATTTAAAACGTAGTACGAACGGGCATCAACTAGAGCTTGCACTTTGATCCCATACTTTGCAGGCTTGTTAGGCATGTACTGTTTGAAAGCACATCTTCCACGAAAAGACTCCAACTTCTCATCTATCGTCACATATTGAGAAGGAGTGTAGGCCTGCTTACAATTTTTAATAAATTTGTCCAGAATTTCACGAACTGGAGCTAATTTGTCAATTGCCAATCTGTCTTTACGATTCTCGATGTTATCGAACCGAAGACAGACGATCAGGAATTGAAAACGATTTATAGACATCGTATTGCGGAATATACCGACACCAGTCCCATCTGTTTGCCATAAGTCTCTCAAATTCTGACGATTAGAATGAAACATACCTGCTAAATAAAGAAGTCCGATAAATGCTTTAATTTCACATTCATTGGTTGGTTTCACCATGCATTTATTTTGATATGCAATTGATTTTTGTTGAATTTTGAGATTGGTCCAGCGCACTATGTCTTCGATCATTTGTCGGTCAAAAAACAATTGCCAACAATCTAAAGCACATTTAGCATTTTTTGCATAATGCTTCACACCCGGCAAATGAGTAATAATTTTCTCTGATCTTGTTCGAACCCGTTTATTATTTGAAGCAAGTTTGTTCCATTGTGTTCCGTCTTTTCCGAGATACATTTCTTCGTTTCTTGGAGGTCCGTCAGTGCTTTTATTTTCCGTCTCATTCTGAAGTTCTGTTTTTGATGTCTCCATGTCTGAATCTCCGTCAGAAACTACATCTTCTATTGCGATATCCCGCTCCGAGTCGGTGTTGTGGTCGCTTTCAGAGATATGGTCAATATCGTCATCGCTTCCCGATTCGATGGCATCATCATCAATTTCAGCCCATAGAGCTTCAAGCTTTTTCTGTTCCGCTTCGTATGACATGATATTTTAGCTACAAAATTGAACAATTGAATATGCAGATTCAAATAAGTCAAAAATAAAAACTTACTTATAATGTCAAAATTGCAAACGCGAGTACATAGGTGGGGTTTGACACACCCCAGAGCGTTTCAGGCGCGTGTAACTTCACTCACTGCCTACAATGTACTTAGGTAACGCCTGAATTCGATGGTGGGGACATTTTTGGGAAGCTATTGGGGTGGACGTGCGCATAAGTTTGCGTTTGATTTATTTTAAGAGCGATATTTGGGAGCTGGGGTTTGTGAAACCCCACATATGTAGTGCCGGGTTCATATTCTCTTTCTACTATCACTCAATGAAAAGAAAATGTTTGACTGCTTGATTACCTTTTTGTCTGATAGTAAAATATGCCTGCAATTAGTTAGATTTGTAACCTATGTTAAAAAATATGCAGAATAAATAACGATCCAGAAGTTATTATGAATATAAAAAAGAGAAAACTTGAATACTTAGGCCACCTGATGAGAGGACAAAAGTAAACATTCGTACAAAATATAACGCAAAGAAAAATCCAAGGACGCAAAAATCCAGGCAGTAGAAGAATGTCCTGGATGAGAAATTTAAGAGAGTGGTTTGGCTGTGCCACTAACGAATTATTCAAAAGAGCAGTAAATAAAATTAGAATCGCCATAATGATATCCAATCTCCGATAGGAGAGGCACTCAAAGAAGAAGAAGAAGATGGTATGTACATTAGCTTAGTACGGAATAATTATATTATTATTATTATATTATTCATGTTTCACTAATTAAAAGATTGAAAATCTTTAATAAAGCTCA
The DNA here is from genome assembly GCA_918026665.1 of Diabrotica balteata. Lineage (NCBI taxonomy): Eukaryota > Metazoa > Arthropoda > Insecta > Coleoptera > Chrysomelidae > Diabrotica > Diabrotica balteata. Next base: position 93,580,048 of record OU898279.1, on the reverse strand, counting down.
TGTTGATTGAGACTGGCTGAATGACAATTGGCCAAGCAAAGAGGAAAAAATATATATATTTCCATAGTTTTGACATGTTTATAAAACTTTAATGTAATTCTAGACTTATTTATAATTAATTGTAATTGTTTTTTGTAATTTTTTTTAAACCTTATCTTCTAATATGCATCAAATATTCGGTATCTTATATATAGTTGTAGAATTTACATAATTAGGAAGATGATATTCCCATTTATCTATGCCACATCATTTTTAAGTACATTGCTGTTTATGAATGTAACGTAACCCCGTAATTATGCAAAGAGGGTTTTTGACCCTCTTAACCCCGCATTAGATACGATCTTGATGGTGAGCTTCATAAATTATTTTGGCAAATCGTACACCTTAAGTTTCCGGCTTTAGTTACATTCTACTTAACGTATAAAATAGAATAACGATCTACTTCAGCGAGAAGTTGGTAGGGAAAAGATACTTAAAACGCGAAATAAATTTATTTCAGGATGTACTGAAAATTTATTATAAGTTTTTATTAAAATGGAAATGTTTGCTGTAAGAACTGTACGGATTCTCATGTAATATGGGCTTGCATGTGTCGCCAGGGCAACGAGAATATAATTTGTACGCAAAAATTTCGTATGCGTTTCGGCTTCTCTTAATTGAATTGCTTGTTTTCTCATTTAACACCGTTTTAAATATGGTTAGGCTAAGAGTAAAATATTTTGAAATGTAATTTAATAGCTACTACTAATTACCATCTTATTCAATGGATACTTTCACAATAAGTCAGTCCTGAGTGGGTCCATAAAGTAACCCATAAATTCATTATTAGCTAAATAACCAATTGTATTAGAAATTCCCGCAACAGGTCGATTTTTGATTTTAGTTTACTATTTTTTTAAATTATAATTTAATATACATGCTGAACCACCTTAGTATGATGTCGTCATCACCATTTTTTAATGGATCCCTCATTTTATTAATTTATAGATTTTAGTTGCTGATCTGATTTAAAAAAGGTATAACACGTTGCTTCAAATTGGTACAGGGTGGCAAAAGTGCAAAAATTCGCACATGCGTCCATAAAGTAACGCATAAATTTATTATTAGCTAAATAAACAAAATTATTAGAAATTTCCAAACACTGGCCAATTTACTTTTTTTTACAATTTTAATTTACTTTAATTTTTTCAAATTACATTCTAATATACAGAATTTTTTGTAATCGCGATATCAATATATCGGGATAAGAATGCGTCGATGTTATATTTTCTCTACCCTTTTGTATGGAGGTGAAGCTTGGACACTTAAAAAATCCAACATTAAAAACCTAGAGGCATTCGAAATGTGGTGTTACCGACGTATTTTAAAAATATCATGGTTGGATCGCAAAACAAACGAACAAGATCTCGAACAACTAGGAAAACAATGCGAAGTTTTTAATTCCATAAAAATCAGGAAATTGGAATACTTGGGGCACATCATGAGAGATGAAAAATACGAACTACTAAAGAATATAATGCAGGGTAAAATCAAAGGCAGAAGAAGCGTGAGAAAACGTAAAATCTCGTTACTACGCAATCTCCGTGAATGGTTTGGATGCAGTTCAATTGAACCGTTCAGGCGCGTAACCAACAAAATTTTAATTGTCAGAATTATTTCTAATCTCTGATAGGAGTGGAACTTGAAGAAGAAGAATACAGGATGAACCACCTTTGTATGATAAATAAACAAAAATTCCAATCATAAGGTCGCTTTTTTATCCATTGGATAAAAAAGCGACCTTATGAAAAAAGAATATTAGAAGAACTTGAGGTATTAAAAAAGGAAAATCAAACAAAAAAATTCTATAAAAATCTAAATAATGCAAGAAAACAATTTAAACCAAGGATCGAACTATGTAAGGATCTTCTTCTTCTTTTTGTGCCACTCCTATCGGAGATTGGAAATCATCAAGGCTATTCTGACCTTGTTTACGGCTGACCTAAAGAGTTCATTAGTGGTGCAGCCAAACCACTCTCCCAAATTCCGCAACCATGACATTCTTCTACGGCCTGGATTCCGTTTTCCTTCCATTTTTCCCTGCATTATATTTTGAAGTAATGCGTATTTATGTCCTCTCATCAGGTGACCAAAATATTCGGGTTTTCTTCGCTTTAGCGTTAACAAAATCTCTGGGTCTTTTCCTATTCCTCGTATTACTTCACAGTTTGTTATTCTTTCAACCCAACTAATCTTCAGCATTCGACGGTAGCACCATATCTCGAAACTTTCAATATTTTTCATGTTGATCTGTTTGAGAGTCCAGGCCTCTACACCGTATAATAGCGTGTTAAATACATAGCCTCAGCATTCTTAATCGTAGAGGGATGCTTATATTTCTGTTGCAGAAGAATTTTCTCATCTTTATGAAGGTGGCCCTGGCAATTTCGATACGTCTTTTTATTTCACTGTTTTGGTCTCCAGTTTCGTTTATTAAAGTTCCCAAGTATTTGTAACCATACACTTGTTTTTTTTAATATTGATATTTATACCATAATTGTTGCAAGCAATATTTATGTCTGTAAGTAATCTTTGTAATTCTTTTACTGTTCTTGCAACTAGTACAGTGTCATCCGCGTATCGAATATTATTTACAATCTCTCCATTAATTACGATTCCTCCGTTTGCTTGTAAAAGGGCTTCCTGACAGATGCTTTCACTATATACATTAAATAACAGAGGTGACAAAATGCAACCCTGTTGTAAGGATAAGGATATGTAAGGATAAGGAGGGGCATATACTCAATACAAAAAAGAAGTATTGAAAATGTGGGTGGAACGCTATAAAGAACTACTTACTATCGAAGTAGAAGATCCAAATCAACCACCCCAGGAGCAAGCAACAATACACCATTGGAGCCTCAATCCAGCATTGGAGCATCAATTCAAGAAGTACGGGATGCAATAAAACACCCAAAAAATCATAAATCTCCAGAAAGTGATGGTATACTCGCGGAAGTTATGAAATGTGGAGGTGCTACTCTGACTAACCATATATATAAAATCATAGTGAGAGCCTAGAATGAGGAACAAATCCCGGAAGAGTGGTGTATTGGGACCGAATGCCCGCTACATAAAAAGGGTGATCAATTGAAATGTAGAAACTATAGGGGAATAACCCTCCTTAATACAGCATACAAAATATATTCGAGTATTTTATATAGTCGCCTAAATGCCTATTCAGAGGAGCTTCTTGGTGAATATCAAAGTGGATTTAGGCCTGGTCAATCAACAAAAGACCATTACAATTTGCTAAGGCATATACTGGAAAAACCAATGAATTCAATATCGACACATACCATCTTTTCGTAGATTTTAAATCGGCCTATGATAGTGTCCTAAGAAATAAATAAATATTGGTTAAGGCTACAATGCGCAAAGTTGTTTGCAAAGTCGAAATATAGGGTGAACAATCACAGGCATTTGAAACGCATGTTGGGCTGCGACAGGTAGATGCGCTGGCGTGTCTCCTTTTCAACATAGCTCTGGAAGAAGCGGTCAGGGATGCCCAAATAGACAACAGAGGAAACATTTTTAATAAATCATTCCAAATTTTGGCATATGTAGATGATGTTGACCTAGTTGCCCGCACAACACGCAAACAAGAAGAAATGTATACCACCTTGTCAAATGCCTCAAAAAATATGGGCCTGCAAGTAAATGTTGATAACCTGTTGTTATCAAGAGGTCCTCAAAGACACTTCGTCTCAGGACCATATAACCTATATAGGGTCATTCGTCGCCATGTTACCAATTCCAACGGTAACTTAAACATCCTAATTTGTAATCATAAATAATGTAAAACAACTAGACATTAGTAACATTTAAAGGGTTTTGACCCATATATTTTGGTGGCTCATAGCATGTACACTCTGCTAACACTGATGATGGAATTAACATTCCGATAACGTTCTGTAAAGTAATTGTGATAGCCCGTTTGGGCATTTTATTATATACCTTTTATAAAGTATTTGAAATAAAAATTTTTGTAATATATGGTATACAGCCAGCTACAGGAACTTAGTTTCCGAGTGGATAAGAAAATAGCACCCACAAATGGTCAAAGAACCAAACTTGGATATTTTAAATCTGTTAATGCAAAATATCTATTACAAATAGGTCAGGCTATTTCTGCAAGCATTTTGTTCTTCAGACTTATATATAAAAGTACTTAAAAACATTTAGTTTATTTTTTAGTTGATTTAATTAAGAAAATTATTTTTTTTTTAAATTTTATAATGAACCAATTATTATTAAATATTTTTATAACGCAAAATTATTGTTTATTAAATAAAAATAAAAATAAAAAAGAAAAAATAATAACACGCCCTGTGTGCTGAGCGTTTTTAATACAAATAAATATCAGAAATGGATTCCTCTGTTGATTCTCTCGCATCAAAAGCTACTAAAATTCACTGTTCCGTAAAAAATTTATTCACAATCAACAGCAACGTCCATCATAAGTCGTAAAATGACACATAAAAACTATAATGAAAAATGGAGCACTTGGAAATTAATCATGCACCTATGATGGTGTAGCGGACTTTTTTCTTAGAATTCATCGTAGAATACGAAAAAAAAGTTTGCATATAAATTACTCCGCTTCTAATAGATATATACAATGCTAGACAAAAGTCCGTTCCCAGCCTCTTATCTTTTCAACGGTTATTTTTATAATAGTGAAATTTGAAGGGAGGTAATAAACTTAGGCTTCTCAACTAGTCATAACAGGTGACGTAATAGTGACAGATGACGTTACATCACCACCGTGACAGAATAATTTTAAATGGGACCTTATGGCAAGTGATACCTCGTTTAAAAGGTATTAAAAATACGTATTCAGTCATAATAATTTTGTTTGAGTTTAAGCTCATTTTGATGAATATATTAAATAAATACTAAAAGTGTAGCTTCTCATTAAATTAATAAATATTTGACAACCAGTTCTTATCAATGTGCTCCATCTACTTCCTAAAAGGAATGCATCATATTTGCTCTTGACGTATTTTTTAAACTGTGTCGGGGAAAATTGCCCTGCATTCTTTAACAATTCGTTTTTTCAAAATGTTAATATTGTCGGGTGCTATAGCGCAAACTTTAGTTTTCAAATATCCCCACAGAAAAAAATCTAATGGTGTGAGGTCCGGTATCTGAGCTGGCTATTCTATCGTACCTCGTCGCTTAATCGATCTACCACGATATTGCTTATCTAGGTAACGTCTTATTGCACCATAATTGTGTGCAGCGGCACCACCTCGTTGAAACGTTTTTTCCAAGTTGCCGAATGTATCTTGATTATCCTCCAGAATTTTAAGTATTCAATATCAGTTCAATTGCATTTTGTAATATCTCCAGATATACTTCACCGGTTAAGTTAGTATTAAGAACAACAGGCCCAACTATGTGGTTCCCCAAAATACTTGCCCAAACATTTATTTTTTTTTTGGAAATTGAGTATTTGGGTGTTGAGTATCACCTTGTCAAATGCCTCAAAAAATATGGGCCTGCAAGTAAATGAGGAGAAAACTAAGATAATGGCATCGACATTCAACAATAGAGCCAGAGACATTGGCCACAAATTCACTGTTGATAACTCTATCTTTGAAGCGGTGGACAAATTCACATACTTAGACTCTCTGATCACCAAGGAGAACGTCATGACGAAAAAAATCAAGCGAAGAATAATCTTAGCAAACAAATGCTATTTTGGATTGAGAAGACATATGCGAAGTAGAAACTTAAGCCAAAAAAACAAAAATAACCATATACAAAACCCTGATACAACCAGTGTTGACATATAAATCGGAGACATGGACGATTTCGAAGGCAGATGAAAACCTCCTGCTTATATTTGAACAAAGGATCTTGAGAAGAATATTCTTTTTTAGAGAAAATTTTTTTAAGTACTTTTATATAATATAAGTCTGCAGAACAATATGCTTTCAGTAACAGCCTGACCCATTTTTAATAGATATTTTGCATCAATAGATTTAAAACATCCAAGTTTGGTTCTTTTACCATTTGTGGATGCCATTTTCTTATATATTTTTTATGTATAATGATGTATGTTATTTGCGAAGTAGTCTTATCTACCATCATAAGAAATTGCTCACCGTCGAATAATATCGTCATAATATTCTGGATATAATTTCCCTGGCTATTACTTTTTCACCCGCTAATTAAATATATCCATTACTACCTGTTCTCCTATATTATCCTTTAAATTAATTTTTTTAAAAGTGCTGTAGCTGTCACAAAATCTATCACAAAACAGACAAAATTTAAGGCATCGAATGTTTGGGTGTAAATGTCACGTGCACGTGGTGCCGAAGCAGAATGCTTAGCAATTTCATGAGATGTCTTCTGGATTTGTCGCAGTGGTTACAATTGTCGTAGTAACTATTTCCGATACAAATTCATTGTATTCCGAAATACAAAATTTCCTAAAATTGTGTTGATCGAAAATGAATTCCTTGAAATGTTCTGTAATTTTGCCGCAATTATATGTATTTAATTCCTAACTATATTGAAGTGTTACAATAAAGAATACCTTAGTGGTACCTTTCAATAGATTTCTGATATGCTAGGCTTCCTTTATGTTATACTTATTTGTTTTATATATTTTACAAGAAATCAATTTTATTTTTTAAAATATATTATGCAAATCAATTCTTAATTGACTTTTAATCAGAAATATTTATCAAAGTGAATGTTTGGTAAGAAAACATTTTATTTAAAAAAAAGACAATCGAAAACGGGATATCTAAGGTATATCAAAATAAGAATGGCATTATTCATAGAAAAAATCAAATCGTTGCTTTAACAAACGAATATATCAGGATTACAGCAGGCAAATAAAATATTATAAATTTTAACTAAATTCTTTAGCAAACTATACACAGCTGCTGAAACACTTAAAAGCAACGAATAACCAAAATGACATCAACTAACTCCTTCCAAAAGAAGCAAAATCGATAACCTCAAAAATGAAAAGTGGTAAAGCAGTTTTTAGCAGTTTTAAAGAATATTTTAGCAGGTATATTTACAAACTGCTTAAGATCAGGATGCATACCAGTCTACTAAAATATAGCACAGAATGATCATTTATCAGAAAAGTAGCAAAGAGGAAATTATAGACTACGTACCCATAAGTCTAATATCAATCATATACAAGAAATTCACAAATAAATCATCAATAACATATCAATAAACGCATTAACAGAACATACAAAAGCGTAGGCTGGCTTCAGAAGTAGATTTAGCACCCTTGGTCATATTTGTATGCTTTGAAAACTAATGAGTAGAGCTACAGAGTTTAAAATGCCGCTAGTCTTAACCTTCAGATACTTCGAGAAGGCTTTTGATTCTATATATCCTAAGGCAGCAATAAAAGCTTAAACAAAACATCCTATTGACAAATCATCTATAAAGACTCTAACAAATGTAGAAAAGCAAAAACTAAAGTAAACATTTTAAAAAAACACTCCAGAATTTTCTACTATCAGAGGCGTTCACCAAGGAGACGCAATACCTCCAAAGCGCTTCCTTGCAAACCTAGAAAATATATCAAGGAAAATCAACTGCTAGTACAAATGCCTATCAATTGTTAGATAATACCTCATTTATCTAAAATTTGCAGATATTATCGTTCTCATCGCTAATAATCCTGCAGAACTACAAGAACTTATAAGCAACCTAACTGCATCTAGCAATGAAGCTGGCCTAAAAATGAATTCGCAAAAACAAAAAGCATGTAAAATAAGTTAGCGGATTTCCAAAATATAATAATAGACAGCACATAAATAATTAATCCATTAATTCTTCTTCATATTTGCCTAACTTTTCTTTATAAAGTTTTCAATAATCTTGTAAACTACATTAAACTTGCTAATTCTACTGGTAGAACATTAGGTTGTAATTTCGCCATCATTTTAGAACGTGATTGCTTCGCGATCACTTTTCAGGCATTGTTTATTCTTAGTTTTCTTCTTAGCCTCTTCTTCCAATTTTCTTCGTTGCTTATTTCTTTCAAACTGTGCCGGTGTCAAAATTGAGTATGAAAATACGTTGTACTAAGAACACAGTTGAGTCTATGGTTTTTACCTCTACGTCATTAATACCTAGCGAGATAAAACACATACTTTTTATCTAGCATCATTGTCTTCAATGCATAAAACTAAAAACCAACTAGCTTCCTCCTGTTATTAAGAAAGGCACATATTATTTTTATGAACGCTATAGACTAAGTACATCGAAAAGAGATAGGCACAAAAGACATTTTTAGATTTTAATTAAAATTTGTTACCATTCTGGTATGTTTCCTAGTGGTTGTCAGCTTTTTGGATTTTTTGACTTTTTTTTCCTGTTTTTGATCTTAGAAGTTATTTATATTACACAAACAGTAGTTTTCACAACTAAGTAATTGTATATTGGAGTTTAAAATTTTATGCTAAGTGTATTTTATTTTGCCAATAGTTTACGTATAATGTTAATGTTTAATGTTAATGTAACCTCATTCATGGAGTTAAGGAATGGTTTTGTATAAGTTTCTGCAAAAATAAAAGAAATAGCAAAAAGAAATAATTTTATTGATTTTTTTTAGATCATGCCTGGAAAAACTTTTACCTTACAAGCACAGGACCTCGTTTTAAATTTAATCGCGTACTTTAAATTAGAAAAAAGGAATGGGGAACAATTTATTTAGAATTAGGAACTTTTTATTTTTAGTTTTTTCAATTTCAGTTAAATATCGTCGCCTGAGAATTATACTGTTCCATCTCCTAAAACTCAATTTTACAGGAGAGCGTTTTTAAATTTATTGTAAAATATTTTTGATATTATTGAAAAATTGTTTTACAGATCATGATCACTGTTTGCATATTAAATTACTTTTTGTTATAGTGCTTTATTATTGCCAATTAAAACAACATTAACATGTAATACGGAAAAATTTATTTGGATATAGAACAAAAGAACATTTAACTGGAATATTTGGGATATAAAACATGTATAGTGGATATAGAACCAACTAATTCTTAAAATATTTTATTGGTGGTAACGACAAATTATCAAATAAAAACCAAAATTTATTAAATATATGACCGTAATTTAAACAAAAATACAATTATTAGGTGTACTAAAAAAACAATAATCTTCTATTTCTCGCTACTTTCCTTATTTGTCTATTTCTTTTGTTTTTCTTTCTTGCACATGATACTTGAATTGTGCTTCAAAACAACATTGTAAAATTCTTTATCAACTTCCGGCATGAACGGTATCATCTCTTTGAGATGCTTTTTCTTTAATTCAGGTAATTTTGGTGTTAAATTAACGAGTTGCAGCACTTCTGGTAAATTATTATGTATTTGACATCGAGTTTTTTTAACGTTTTCCAGTTTAATTTCCTTAAGTGGCCCTTCATATAGTTCACCATATTTTATGATTAAAGGAAATTCTTTTTCGTATAATAGATGTTTCACTTTAGTGTAAGGTACGTTTCGATACGATAATTTTTCTGATTCTGCTTGGTAATTTTTATAATCTGCAGTGATCATTTGAAAAAATTTAAAATTCATTTTCCACGAGTTTGGAATCTTCGTTAAAATTTTTAACAAACTTACGGGACTCCAAATATCTACATTTTTTACAAATCTTTCTATACAACTATGAGCTGCATCGACTTCTTGTACACAGCTGTGACCCGGTTCACCAAATTTCTGTTTATTATTTTTATCTGACCTGAAGAATTGGATTGCAAAAAATGTTGCAAAGCAAATGTCATTATTGAATTTTTATTTTGAGGTACACAGCTGTCTGACCATAAAATTAATTTTTCAAGTGCAGGATTATCTAGTACTACTTTTTTAAGTATTTTAATCAAAGCACAAGAAATATAAAGTCCGCTTCTATCAGAAATCATTTCATGCCATAAGGCATTATATACGATCTTAGTTTTGTCGAAATGAGCAGTTAAATTATAACAAGAAAATTTTGTTTTATAATAAAAATTGCTTACGTTAGATTTTGGTAGCAAAAAAACTTTTTGCAGATCAAAACATAAAACACCAACACATTTGCCCTCGGAGGATATACATTTGTCTCGGTTTTTTTCCTGATGTACCAAATCTTTATTTTTCTTGTGAGTTTCAAATTTTAAAATATCTGCTTCAGTCGGATTAGTAAGAGAATTATATGCTGCACACTTATCACATATATCTTTCTTGGGACAAAAGAATGTCAAATTAAATTCAGTATTGAATATTGTCCGATACATATGATATTTGACTGGTTCTGATTCTTGAGTTTTGTATAGATCATACATTTTTTGTAAATTTAAATTTCTTTCCAAATATTGTCTGGTAGAACTCTGTCGATAATAGTAAGAGTCGAATCTTTGAAAAGAATCTTCTCGTACTTTTTGTCTTTTTCCCTCGGAGATAGTTTTCTTCTGATGCCTGCCACGAATAGGGGAACGAACAATGCATCTAACATAATCTTTTACACTTTTAAAAAAGTAGTAAATCCTCTTTTTACTAATATTAATGTATTAAAAAAGTAATGTTGGCAAACTCTTATTTTAACTCCACATACATAAAAAAATATTGATATGAAAATGTTTTTTTGCTGGTTTCATTCTTTGTTCTTTTTCTTACTGCCAAAATACGCTTCACATGTTTTGAGTAGAACTGATTCTTTTTGTCATCATTAAGAGACCAAAACTGTCTATGAATTGTATCTCTTTCGTCAGGAGTAATTTTAGCAGAACACTGTAGTACACAATTTTCAGATTGACATGTCTCTATTTTCACAGATTTCTTTTCCCTGGTCCGCTTCATTGTATCAACATATTCTTGTCCAGATTGTCGTTTATGTTTTCTTATATTTTGTTTCCAATCTGATGGTCTTCTTTTTCGTTTTCGACTAATCACCGCAGGTTTATTAACTTCTTCGTTAAGATACTCTTCTTCCTCTGCCATCTCAATTTGACTCTCAGGTAACTTTTGTAATTAAAGATTATTTTCTTTTTCTTCATAGTTTTGTGCCAATGCGTCTACTTCTTGCAGTGTGCTAAACTATAAATTTTGTGTATCCATAGTATTTAAAGTAACCATTTGTAAAACAACAACTTTTCCTTCATTTGGTGTCGCTTTAGGTCCGTGCTTATCTTGAGATGTTTCTTTACTAATGTTTTCTTTATCGTTTTCGACATCCTCTTCGATAATATGCCACAAAGAGCTAAAATAAGATATTATTTAGTGGTATTATTTCTCAAAAAATTTAATGTAAGCTTACTTCCAAACGTCACTAGGACATGAAGAAGGCCTTGTTGGCGACGGTGAAAGTTTTGCACTCATTATAAACTGCAAAAAGAAATTGATTTAAATATCAATGTAGTAAGAAACACATGCAATTCGAATCAAAATTACAAAATTAAAAGGAACGAATTTGAAATATGACCACATTACTTTCTGAAACATTCATGCTAATCCATTGCTAATCCACCCCTGTACTACTCTATTCATATCAAAACACATACAACCCGTATTAGTAATTTAATAGTTACAAATACATAATAATGTGTAACATATTTCTTTTTATAATAATTATCAAGATTTTTTATTGATTTGAATAGGTTTAATTACATTTTATTCAATAAAATATCCGTGTCTATAAAAATTTTGAGGTTAGGTAATATTGCAAATTCGTTTAATAAGGATGACTAAATCAACACAATAATATTAAACGTACTTACTTAAATTGTTTCAGGAATACCCACTACTATTTAGTTTAAATACATTTTCTTACTATTCACTTTTTACAAAAAACAATAGATCATTTGCCAACATGCCATGATGTACATACACGTACAGTCCGGTATTAAGCACATTATGCGTAATGGATATAGAACACTATAATTCTAGTAACGTATTTATTCTAAAAGTTAAAGAGGATATAGAACAAAATAATTTTAAAAATATTTTGAGGCATACGGGATATAGAACTAAATGTTACTGAAAACTTTTAATTGGTTCTGAATATTATCATCATTTCAATGGATATAGAACAAGCTAATTTTTACAAAAATTTCTATGTATTTAACTCCAAACTGCCAAAAAGTGGATATAGAACAGTATAATTCTCAGGCGACGATATATTGATATTTTAAATTTGTTTTAGATGGTAGCAGATGTACTTTAATTGGCAAGAAAAAACCGTGTATAATATATGAAAGAGAAAAAAAAAAAGAATCCTCAAGAATAACTACTATTTAAATGGGAATAAGCCACAATTAAAGTTAAAAGTACGTTTTTTTCATAGCTAGTGTTAAAGTGTTGCTATAACAACTGCTTTGAGTAGATAAAATGTTTTTTTTATTCAATAAAATTTACAAATTAAATCACATTAAGGATTTAAAATTTTACAATTAACATTATTAGAAATATCTATTTCTAGAGCATCACAACCTGTACTCGTTTGCTTAAACACTTGATTCGAGGTACTGGATTGATTTTCTGTAACATTTGTTTGACATTTGTTGGCAGAGTAATTCATATCCCTAGTAACGGAGCAACACAATTGCGATTTTTGTGCTAAAAATTACAATTTTCTTTGAAATTCTATTTTTCACCTGAACTTAAAGTTTTGCTATAGAAAAAAATGTTGTATTGTACACGACGATAAAACGCATTATCTTCTCGAGCATAATTACCGTCTAGACTGACGTCTCGACTAAAAAACGCTCTCGAAGATAAAGTACAATTTTATTGTCTTGTACAATAAATAACTATTATTGACGTTTTAGTTTCCACTTTTTTTTTTATTGAATAATTAAACACAATACCATCTATTTATGTGTAGCTTGTTTTTACGCATTTGGGTAAGAATGTTGGGTAGTTCTTCACGCTTCCTCTTATCTCTGATGTGTGTGCCAAGACGATTCAAGAATTTCAGGACCCTCTTATCCTTTGTAACCTGTAACAATTCTATGGCTCTCTTTTTATATGGAGCATGTCCTATAACTTCATATGGATAATGTCACTGACAAATTTGGTGTGTTTGGTTTGAATCCCGTTCAACTTGGCGGGACGAACTTTATTTAGTTTAGATTTGTCTCAGATTTTGGTGGTTTTGTGACCACTTTGGAGGCCGACTGCGATCTCGTACCTTCGTGCTATGCTGGCTTTATTTTAAATAAAAATTCACGACGTGATTCTCGTGTTGCCAAGACTTCACCAAAAGAGAAAAACCATGGAGTGAGAATTTGATTTATTTTGAAAATGATTTCCGAAGTGGAAATTGAAACGTCAATAAACGTACTTTAACCTTTAATTGTGGCTTATTCCCATTTAAAGAGTAATTACTTTAAAATGCCACAAGAAAATAGCTTCAGAACAATATCTCAAAAATAACCTCAAATTTTATAACATAATCCGTGTAGTAGCTACTTTCTCTCACTTTTTGTTGCTTGAAGTAAATTTCCGACTTATTTCGTATCCTCTAAACGATAATGCATGGGTAACAAACTAAGGACTCAACTGTATTTAAAGTATTATTTATTCAAATTTATAACCTATAAACTATATAGATTTAACTTGTACGTTAAAACTAGGACACTTTTACATTTTTTTGTAATAGATTTTTGACATCTGCTTTCAATCTAAAAGCCGTAACTTTTCATATTTCTAATTTATTTCATATTGCATATATAAATTATTTTTAAATTGATAGGTACACATAAATATATACATACATGGCAGAGATAAAGATATATAAATAAAAATTGATATTTATATTTTTATAACAAATTCTTTACTATAAATTGTTTCGATTAGGACCGTGTTCACGAAAAATCCTTTTCAATAAATGCTCAAAACACATTTCGGTATATTTCAAAGAAATCAACTCACCAAGAAAGACCCATTTTATGCCTTTGATCTTGCCGCTTCGAATTATTTGAATCATTTGAATGAAAAATCACCCCTAAATATCTAAAACTGATTTATTTAACGATCTATAGGTTACAGCATCAAAAACGAATTCTGCTATAATTAAAACATTTCTAAAATTATTTTTAAAGGTTTTTCATTTCAACTGACTTTAAATTTCATATCTTTTATTCAAAAATAAATTATATTTATTTTATTATTGAAGATTCTACTGCAGGATCACCATGTTCAAAACGTAGTTAATCACATTCACATTTTTACATACATTTAAAATTAGGAGATTATTATGGTAGGAGGTTGCTAGTCAAAAAATGACCGCAATTATTTTGTATCCAATTAATACAAATTAATTTTTGAACAAACATTGTATTTCGTTTGTTTATTTTTTAAATAGAATATGCTGCTCATGACGTATATGCATGTTTTTATATAATATTTAAGCTCATTTTATTCTTTATACGATGATATAAGGTTCCCTGAGGAAAAAGAATCGTAAATTAGGGCTGCCAACTGTTAAAAAAGCGGGTGTCAAAGAGAAAGAAAAATAGAAATGGCACACAACGAATCTAGTTTGACATATGGATAAGTCAGACTGTTTGTCCAGTAAGGTAATTACGCCACTACGTTATGATCCAGAAAACAACACAGCCCAATAGTGCCTTGATACATTAAAACTAAAACTCCATTTATTCAGGAGGCCTAAGAAGGTACACAGTTTAAGCATGCCGAGAAGTCGTTGACATACCTCCTTTTTTACTATAATATTTTTAATTAATGTAAAATTTTTTTAAATGTTTGGCAAAATAAAGAAAGCAGAATAATTTGTATTTTTGCATTTAAACTGAAACTTTATATTTAACTTCTGATAATACATGTAAATGATCAAAGTAAATGACAAGACCTTTGTGCCGTTTTGAAGTACTAAAATCGCCTTTTGTCAGAATGTAGCAGTCAATGATCTTAAATATGTAAAGAAGCTTACAACAATGGACATTATAAGATTATGTTGTATAAACAATTAATTGAAACTAGATACAGTTTACAAAATTTACAAACTTAGCACAGCAAAAGACCATGTGGTAATTGTACATGTATATAAAAAAAAATATGTAAAAAACTTAAATAAAAAACAATAATATGCAGAGAACTAAAAAGCTCATAAGATGCACATCCAACATTATATTATTAGTTAAATTTAATTTAAACGTTAGGTAACATTATTAAATTGATAGTATTAAAATATAGTAATATTTAAAAGTATAATGAAGTTACCACTCTTTAGCTTCTTAGCTACTGCAGGTAAATGGAAGCAACAGGTATAAAACCCACTAATATAGTAGAACAGACAAAGATAATCCGTAAAAGCTTCTACATCGCGGATGGCTCGAGTTAGTTAGAAAAGGGCATTTATTTTTTTAATGCTTGCATAAATATTCAGTCCACTTTCGAAAATACTCTTCGAGGACATTCTCAAACATGAAATGGTTATGGTTTTCGTCTAGCAGTTTTATAGACTTCTGTCCAGTCTTGAAAAAGTTTGGCTTTTGATTTTTGATTGTCAACTCCCCTAAAGGTAGTAATGTCCCCTAATAGGAAAAGTTATTTGGATAAAGTTCAGTCTCTTCTCATAATGAACTATGTTATGAATAAACCGAAGAACAGTGTAGTTTTTATTCTGTCCCCCGCACTAGTCGCAGAAAATATTTAAGTTTCGTACTTTTGATCAAGATAGTTGTAGGTATAGTGATAAAGCAGTGAACAAACATTATTCCTACCTTTTTTGGCAACAGTCTCAGGGTACATATAGCTTCTCTGTGTACATTTTTTCTACTAGCTATTTTTGTAGCTTGTTTTCTATTATAAAATGCTTGGGCGATAAGTTTATGTAGCTTATTTTTTGCAACTAGTTTCTAATATTAGCATTTAATTTATTTGTTTCCTCCAAAGATTTCGCTAATAGACACTGCTTCTCAAGAATTTTAATTTTTGCTGAATATTTATTACAAGAACTACACGTATCGGTCCTTGGAAATATAAAATTTAGTTAAAAAAATACTTGTTTTATATAAAGTACGACTGTCTGGAAATTTTTCTACCTACGTTGTGTACATTTTGTTAATATTTAAATCCTGAGATAAGTGTAATTTCGACGAGTCCTTCAAACTACAATGACTTTTTCTGCCCTTCAAAGATCCTATATGCTGCTTTATATAGTTTTCTGTTTCCATAGAAACTTAATGACAATGTTTTCCATGTCTTCCTCTAGTATCTTTTGGAGCGTGACCTGTCAATTTTAGTGACTTTGGTAGAACTACTAACTTTTTTTCCAATTCCATGCCAAAGGTTCCATGCCATTCACAGAGTTCTTTTACAATCGTGGTCTTCGTTGTTGTACAGTTTATACAGTAATTAATCCGTATAAGTATATATTGTGGGCATCTGCCGACTCTAATAATATGAGCAACTTTCTAATAATTTGAATTCTTGCTTTTCCCGTTCAACCCGGAGTCAACCCAGGAAAACTACAGAAAGCACATATTATAACTCCCGCGGAAACCTTAAGTATATTCTTTTAAGGTATCCTCTTTTAAGGTATATTCTTTTAAGGTGTCCTATATTCCAGGCCTGACATCTAAGCTAATGAACATTTTTAAAAATATTAGTGTCTTAAAAATTGCAACTAAGAATGTGAAAACTGTATCGAAGTTTTACACAAAGACAAAGGATCCTTTGAAAATACAGGAATCATCGAATGTTGGTTATTCTATACCGCGTGCTAATTGTAAAACGTGTATATTGGAGAATCATCTCGTAATTTTCACAGTAGGGTGATCTCACATTGCAGTGACATAAAAACCAAAAAAATTAACTAGTCTATATTAAAACAACTAATATTCAATACTACTGCAAATGACGGACAAATAGACAAACCTCCCAAAGAAACCAGATATAAAAAACTACCATATATCCCTGGTCTAACAAATCAACTAACATCAATATTTAAGAGCTACACCAATACAACAATTAGTAAATACAGCAATTTTAAATGCAACAACTTATTTTCTAAAACCAAAGATCATACACCAACCATGTACAATAGTAACGTCATTTACAAATTGCAATGTTTAGGATGCCAGGGATGCTACATTGGTCAAACCGGACAATGGTTGAAAGAACGGGTCACTCAACACAGAAGTGATTGCAGAAGGAGAAAACATTCTCATTGCAGAAGGGCAAAACATGAAGGAACATTCCATCAAGACAGGTCATGAATTTGATTTTGATAATGTAAAAATAATACAATCAGTCTCAAATTACAAAAATAGGCTGTTTCTCGAAATGTGCAATATAAGCAGGACTGATAATGCTATTAACAATAAAACAGACGCTAACGGACTTAGTTCCATTTATTGTAACATCTTAAAATCTTTTTAATTTATAAAATATATTAGTTTCTGCACGTCACTGATTAAATTATAGGACAATTAAACAAAATTAGTTATCACAATATTTTAGTTGAATTTTAGTTTGTCACTCATGAAGATATGTTTGTGTTTTAATATTTTTAGTCTGTCACTCAAAATATTGTGTTTGTGCTACGCTGTTTGAACGATTACATCTGTAAGTTCTTTTATGTCATGTTATTTTTTATTCTATCAATAAATAATTTTTTAGTGCGCTCTTGAAAAAGCCATAAACCAAATGGCGAAATATATATATATATATATATATATATATATATATATATATATATATATTATATATATATATATATATATATATATATATATATATATATGTATATATATATATATATATATATATATATATATATATATATATATATATATATATTCTTCTGTATAGCCTCACTAATTATTCTCTTGAAATTTACGTTTTACCTCAGATTATGCCAGTTTGTCATATTATAATTTTAATAAAGGTTACGCCATTGGTAAATACAAAAGAATTTCCTAACTCGAATCTTTGACGCTGATGGTTTTAGTAATATAAGAGGAATTGCGATGCAATTCTTTCACTTAGTCTTTTTAACCGGCACAAACTATATGCTGGTTGGTTATACGTTGAAAAGTAATCGTATCGTTATAATGATTCCGTCGCTATGCAGATAAAACCACAATTTAATTAAAATTTTTGTTGTGTGCTCTGTCCATCATCCAATTTAACCTTTCCTACAAGTGGAAATCTGCTTGATAACTTTTTTGTCGAGTAATATAAATATCAGCGAGATATTTGGCGTGTACCATTTTTTGTCTATCAGCTAAAAATAATTAAAAACATTATACCACATTAAACAATAATTTAAAATTAATTGTGGTTAACTTTAAAAATCTGACAAATATCGTGACTTGAAAAAGTTCTTTCTATATGTGGTAATTGTGTAACAACATTAATTAGTCACCCAATGCTAAATAATTCTGTGAAACAGAAACACTAGTTAACAGATTTAACTCTTAAAATAATTAAGAATAGAAGAAATTTTTGTCAAACTGGTGTACATAATCAGAGAAAAAACTTAGTTTAAGAAATCTCTACAAAAAAATAAAACGACGATGCAAAGCTGATAAACGACAATCATCATCATCTTTGGCTCGACAATCCTCTGTGGATCTTGGCCTGCTCTAAGGTTCGTCGCCATTCTGTTCAGTTTTTGGCAACATGTTGCCATCTTCTAATTTTTAATATTCGTAAGTCGGTTTCAACCCCATCTAACCTAATTCGCGGTCGGCCTTTGCTTCTTTTTCCTACAGGTGTTTCTGTGGTTAGCTTTTTAGCAATCTTATTTTCTGGCATTCGTATTATGTGTCCAGCTCATCTAAGTCGTTGTGTTTTAATGGACGTTATGACATCTGGCTCATCAAAGAGCTGATACAATTCAAAATGATATCTTCTGTGCCACTGCCCTTGGTCGTTTACAGCTCCAAATATTTTGCGGAGTATTTTACGATCAAATATTCCCAAAAGTCTTTCAATATTTCTGCGTTAGAGTCCATGTTTCTGCTCCATATGTGAGGACCGGCCTTAGCAATGTTTTGTATATAATAATTTTAGTTCTTATTTGAATGTTTCTTGAGTGGAAATGCTTTTGGAGTCCATAGTATGCCCTATTTGTAAGATTTATTCGTCTTTTGATTTCTTCGCTTATTTTATTGGTAGCAGTCAATAGCGACCCAAGGTATGTGAAGTTGTCAACACGTCCAAAGGTATGACTTCCAAAGACTGTTTCTCGTTCCTCATTTGCTATCGGATCCTTTGTAACCAACATGTACTTGGTTTAGTCTTCGTTGATGACTAGACCGACCTGTTTCGCCGCTGTTTCCAATTCTAGGAGATATTGCTCAACATCTCGCTTGCTACGCCCTACTATGTCAAGGTCATCAGCATATGCTAAGTCCATCCTTTATCTCAAAGGATCTAGAACTCTCTTCCTGTATTCTAACAGTGGCTTCTAAGTTAGACATTGTCATTCTCGTTAGTCGGATAAGTTTCTCTGGTATACCAAACTCATTAATTAATTGGTATAGCACTGTTCTTTTGACTTGACTTGACTTCAGTATTGAATTCTAATGTTTCCTCGAGAGTCTGTCTTATTAAATGAATCTAGTCAATTGTTGATTTTTCTGAAGTGAATCCAGCTTGATATTTACCAACTATGTCCACTGTGTAAACTTGCAGCCTTTCGTCGAGAATATTTACTAGTATTTTGTAAGCAGTTGTTAATAGGGTTATACCTCTATAGTTGTTACACTGGAGCTGGTCACCTTTTTTATGTAACGGGTATATCACGCCTTGAGACCATTCACAAGATATGGTCTCATTATGCCAAACAAGAAGTAAAAGCTTATGCAGTGTCTGTAGTAGGGCATCGCCACCATTCTTGAAGAGCTCACTGCAAATTTAATCAACTCCTGGTGATTTATTATTTTTAAGCTTTTTAATAGCTTGGGCAACGTTTTCGATGGTAGGTGGTCTTTCGTTTGGGTTGAAAGGATTCCAATCATTTCGATTTGCTAGGGTGTTATCTGCGTCTTCGATATGATGGCCATTAAATTTTGCATCGAAAAATTCAACCCATCTGTTTAGGATTGAGGTCGTATCAGTTAGAATGTTTCCTTCTACATCTTTACAGCTCTTTATTCTTGGCTTAAACTCTTTGCGCATTTTGTTTAGATTTCTGTAGAACTTTCGAGTTTCATTTTGATTTCTTAGCAATTCTGTGCTTTCCAACTGCTTTTGCTCAAATTGTCTTTTTTTTCTTCTATGTAATCGTTTTTCTTCTCTTCTTAGAGTCCGGTATTCTTCCTTTGCTCTTCTTGTGCATCCAGCTTGATTTGTCTTTAGGTATGCCCTGTTTTTATTATCTTTTGCTTCTTTGCACTCCTTGTCAAACCATTCGTTTTCTTTAACTGGTTTGGTTTTCCCCAATATTTTTGTTGCTTTCTCAGTTATTATGTTTTTACATTTTGTCCACAGTTCCTCGACATTTTCCCCCACCTCCAGGCTCTTCATTTCCTCGTCCATTTGTCTCCTATACTCTCTCGCAACGGTTTCAATTCGCAGATTATCAACATTAATTCTGTTTTGTTTTGTGTGTTTATCTTTCTTTAGGTTTGATATTCTTTCTTTGATTTTTGCCATTACAAGAAAGTGGTCACTGTCAATGTTTGGGCCTGGGTAGCTTCTGACGTCTATGAGATCGGAAGAGTGCCTTGCATCTATCAGGATGTGATCTATCTGGTTAATAATTTCGTTATCAGGGGATTTCCATGTTCCTTTGTGTATCATTTTATGGGGAAATCTTGTTCCTCCTACTATCATGTTTTTAGTACTTGCAAAGTTTATTAGTCTCAACCCGTTATCATTTGACTCTTCATGTAAGCTCTCACGTCCTATAGTTGGCTGGAAAAATTGCTCTTTGCCAATTTTTGCATTAACGTCCCCAGCAATGATTTTCACGTCATGACGTGGACATCGATCATATTCTTTGTCTAAGGTGTCACAGAATTCATCTTTTTCATTATCCTCCTTTTCTTCCGTAGGTGCGTGTACACTAAGTAAGATATAATTAAAGAATTTTCCTTTAAGACGTAGATAACGTATTCTGTTGTTTATGGGTTTAAAGTTAAGGACTAATTGCTTTGCTTTTTTACTGACCAGAAAACCACTGTCAAACTCGTGTCGGCTGCTATGTCCGCTATAGTATAATATTGTAGTCTCTTTTCTCGATGATTCCTGAACCAGTCGATCTCATTTCTTGAATCTCTACTACATCGGCTTTCATTTTATCAAGTTCTTGTGTTAGCAGTCTAAGAGCACCTGGGGCATAAAGGGTTCATACATTCCATGTGCATATCCGTAAATCTTTATTACATTGTCGTTTGCTAGGTCGTCGTGAATTAAACAGTCCGTATTTTCCACTTTGTGCTTTCATAACAGTGAGTTTTTTTAAGGGAAGAGGTCGCTAACCTTTTACCCAACCCCCTAATCTTCCAAGGACCATTTCTCCCACTCTCGTTTGCCCTGACTCTACCTCCCACTGGGGTTGGTTACCACAATCTTCCACAGAGTTGCTCAGGTTACCAGGGTTCACCGCGTGGAGGCCAAAGTTGAAATTGAGTAGGAGAGGCTAGTGACGCTAACAGGATGCAGCGTCATATTTTACGCATCACAATATATGTAAATAAATTGGGTCACAATCAAAACAATCAGCAGAGAGACTCATTTAAAAAAAAGCTACATAACAAGATACTTTAAAGTCAGAACTTACGCTGTTGAAGACCATACACGAATCCTGGAAAGAGGACAGGAATTTTGGTCTCTGGAAATGTGTTTAAAGTCCTTTAAACATGTTTCCGATCATAGTTTTTTCTTCGGGTATTAAATTGTGACGTTTCTTTTTGATATAGGTTCACTGTTAGTATTGTCAATCATATTTATTATTTGTCACCAAATCGAATTAAACTAAATTACTTAAAATTCACAAAGGAAACGTAAAAGTGCCTTTTACTAATAATACTACAAATAGTTCTGTTCTCTGGTTTATAAAACCCCTGTCAGTGCGCTTATAAAACTGACTAATAGATAACATACAATAAAAGAACTACCCGAATAATTACGTTATTGTTACCCACTTACATCGCCTTAATCTGCGACGACATTCTTGATCTCGGATATTATCTACCATTAGAGAAAGGTATAAAGTAGAACATTGTAGATAAATTAGTTCTGGTTTTTTTCAGAACCCAAATCTTTTTAAAAACATTTACTTAAAGAGTATAAAAATAAACCAGTCATATTATTGAAATATACGTCATATAAAATGAGATCTCTTCTATCTGAACGTATATTCTTAGAACAGTCAGTAGAAGAAAAGTTTTGTGAATTTTTAAGAGATTAAACAGATTCTGTAATAATCTTTTAATTTAATTATTATTTATAACTGGGAATAAGCCACATTAAAGATAAAAATACATTTATTGACGTTTCAATTTCCAATTCGGAAATCGTTCTCAAAATACAAATAGTAAATTAAACAAATTTTGTTTTTTGTTACATAGTGAAAAAATTCTTCTGATAATTTAATTTTATCTGACTCATTTATATTGACAATTCAGACATACATTATGCATTTTAAAGTAGACGACTTTAAAATGATATTGCCAATATTGTTGAGTTGCGCTCCTGGGACGACTTTACTTATAAGATAGTTCATTCGATTACATGAAATCAACTTTAACTTGAGAATATCCGTCAGAAAAAATCATAGCATGTAATTCGTCTTTAAAAAGACAAACACATGACATGATGACAGTAAAATTCTCCTGTTAGTGATTCCATAGTAAATTATGAGGGAAAAACCAGGAAAAAAACCTCATAATACTATCCCGACATTGTAAGTATTTGTTCGTGAATTTAGTTTACCCTCAACAAACATCAAAATTCTGATTTTATGTTACGTTATTTAAAAAACATAAATGATGTATCCTCTATAATATGTTACTGACTTACTAATACTGGTATTTTCTTATTAATAACTTCCTCTTTCAATATTGGTAACCAGATCCTACTACATTCTGCCGAGGAATTTGCGACACAATTGGCCTCATTTAGCATAATTAGAGCAGCTTCTTTGATTTTTCTTTTTTTACCATCCGTTTCTTTTAGGACTATATTTGAATTATTCCATTGAACTCTATGTTCATTATCCCATGCGTGTTTACATATTTGAGATCTATCAAATTCTCTATTTTTAATATATTAAAATATATTTAATATATTAAAAATAGAGAATTTGATAGATCTCAAATATGTAAACACGCATGGGATAATGAACATAGAGTTCAATGGAATAATTCAAATATAGTCCTAAAAGAAACGGATGGTAAAAAAAGAAAAATCAAAGAAGCGGCTCTAATTATGCTAAATGAGGCCAATTGTGTCGCAAATTCCTCGGCAGAATGTAGTAGGATCTGGTTACCAATATTGAAAGAGGAAGTTATTAATAAGAAAATACCAGTATTAGTAAGTCAGTAACATATTATAGAGGATACATCATTTATGTTTTTTAAATAACGTAACATAAAATCAGAATTTTGATGTTTGTTGAGGGTAAACTAAATTCACGAACAAATACTTACAATGTCGGGATAGTATTATGAGGTTTTTTTCCTGGTTTTTCCCTCATAATTTACTATGGAATCACTAACAGGAGAATTTTACTGTCATCATGTCATGTGTTTGTCTTTTTAAAGACGAATTACATGCTATGATTTTTTCTGACGGATATTCTCAAGTTAAAGTTGATTTCATGTAATCGAATGAACTATCTTATAAGTAAAGTCGTCCCAGGAGCGCAATTCAACAATATTGGCAATATCATTTTAAAGTCGTCTACTTTAAAATGCATAATGTATGTCTGAATTGTCAATATAAATGAGTCAGATAAAATTAAATTATCAGAAGAATTTTTTCACTATGTAACAAAAAACAAAATTTGTTTAATTTACTATTTGTATTTTGAGAACGATTTCCGAATTGGAAATTGAAACGTCAATAAATGTATTTTTATCTTTAATGTGGCTTATTCCCAGTTATAAATAATAATTAATTTACAATGCCACAAAAAAAAATAGCTTCAGAACAATCTTTTAATTTGTTTAACAAATAACAATTTAATTTTCTCTTTTTACAAGACGCGGCCAAGGAGACCCTGGGTCTACAAAAAAAGCCCAAATCAATTGAAGGACAGTGATTCGATGAAGAGTGTCGTAACATAACAGAGAGGAAAAATAATGCATATCAACGACATAGAACACGAAAGGCAGAGGAGGAATATATAATGCTAAGAAGGAAAGAGAAGGAAATACATCGCGGAAAGAAAAGACACATAGAAAAAGAACTCCAAGAAATGGAAGAACTAAATAAACCATCAGAAAACATTAAATTCTACCACAAACTTAACAAAAGTAGAAAATAATTTAAACCAAGAACAATGATGTGTAGAGAAAAAGAAGGAGATATAGTAACTCAACAGAGTGAAATACTACAAAGATGGACAGAATTCTTCAAAGAAAAGTTTGAAAAAAACGAAGATTCACTATATGATGGAATTATACTGGATCAAACGGATACCAGAGAAACAACCCACCCTTCAGTAGATAAAATGCAAGAAGCAGTTACCAGACTGAAAAAAAAAATTCATCTGGATTAGACAACATTAGCGCAGAATTAATAAAGGAATGTGGAGACTCCCTATTGAATGCGATACACGAACTAATAGTGAACATATGGAATAATAAACAACTGCTACAAGACTGGAATACCAGAGTAATTATCCCACTGCATAAAAAGGGAGATCAGCTTCAATGCAAAAACTACCAGGCAATAACGCTACTGACTGTATGGCATATAAAATACTGTCAAATATTGTGTATGACCGATTGAGACCATATGCGGAACAAATAGTTGGGGAATATCAATGTAGTTTCCGCAGGCAAAGATCCTAAGTCCACAATAGATCACATCTCCGTCTTGAGGCAAATCTTGGAAAAGACTAGTGAATTTAATATAGACACACATCATCTGTTTATTGACTTTGAGAGTGCCTATGATAGCATCGACCAAGAATTTCTGATCCATGCACTGAAAAAGTTTAATATTCCAACTCAACTCATTGATATAGTAAAAGAAACACTTAAAGTACAACGCAAAATTCGAATTCAACACGAACTAACAGATACAATCCATGTGAGAACGGGCCTACAACAGGGAGATGCCCTATCCTGTATTCTATTCAACATCACATTAGAGAAAATAATTACGGAGTAAAAAGTCAACACCAGAGGAACAATAATAACAAAAAGTGTACAAATATTGGCATTTGCAGATGATGTTGATATCATAGCTAGAAGCGAAACAGAGATAATAGAAGCATTCAATGCGATAGAAAGAGCGGCACAAAACAATGACCTATTAACGAAATAAAAACCAAATACATGGAGGCCAGTAAATCGACAGGCCAAAGAAACCTACAGAATCTCACAATACAAGACTATAACATCGAAAGCGTGAAAAGTTTTACATATCTAGGTTCACTAGTTACCGCAGATAACAATATCAGTGAAAAAGTTAAGAAAAGAATACATATCGCTAATAAAACATTTACAAAGGAGGGAAAACAAGAAACAGGTATACCTAATACAATAACCTGGAATTAACTCAAAAAACCACAATTTACCTTGCATTGCTATAACACAGTTTAAATCATTTATCTACATGTAAAAGAAAAGCTGAAATAACAGTATTGGTGGGGTGTTGAGGGAAGATACGGCCTAATAGCCACGAACAAATAAAAATACTACCACTACTGTGCAAAGTAACAAGAGTATTAGTAAAAAAGTAAACTTAAACTAGATAAGGTACTAAAGGTAAGACAATAACAACTATGGTTACAATAAATAAATAGCTTACCTGGCAGACGTAAAGGGGTAAGGTACTCACCGGTAGGACTAATACATGTCCGAATAGCCACTAATCAAAATATTTATATAAAATATGTAATAGAATGAGTCGGATTAGATACTCTTTATAAACACTTATATAAAATAAAATTTAAATTAAATTTTTCGTTCCCTATTGAACAACCTATATAAACTTTAATCACCTCTTTCCTATTTATAAAAAAACTAGTAAGTTTACTTGATTATACGCATATAAGCAGTATCCACTGATTGTAAATCAAAACAAGTATCAACAATTTAGAGATATAAAACGATTTACAGGTATTTTATGAATTTAAAATTAACAAAAGCTTATTTGTTCCAACAGCTGGTTCAACAGAAAACAGGTCCACATAGGGTCTGACCCTCTCGGCTCTACAAAAACCAACGACGATAAAAGGCTGATTGGAATAAGCCAAGCTGATTTCTTCAAGTGTTGCTCTTCAAATAATGTGCAACTACAATGGGTGTATAGGTATATGGGTTTATGAGTAGTTGGGTGGCGAATTTACAAAATAACATTAAGAAAATTCCAATTGTTTCTAAGAATGGTTATTACAATACATATTTCACATCGGATCGATTGATAAACGGTCTACGCAGCTAAGACTTTTTACCGCATTGGAAAAACGAAAAAACTAATGAAGAGTTTCCGCTAGGTTTTTATAAATTTATTAGCATCTTAGTAATTTTTCACTCGTTAACTACCCCTTATGGAAAGTAAATAATTCGGATATATTAAAATTTAAGGGGAAATTTTTTTTTCAAATTCACTCTCCTTTACTTGTAACTAAAATAAAAAACTGTTTTTTAAATATTTACTAAACGTTAACCATCATGATAATCTTGCACCCCTAAACCAATCTTATTTGGAAACGTTTCTACTAGCTTAATATTTGAGCCAGCGAAATTAGAAAAAGATATATTTTTGAAATACCACAGGATTCTAAAGCCAATAATTCTGTTAGTTTAATATTTAAGGTGAAAAACTATTCTTTTACAATTTCACTCTCATTTACTTATAACTGAATTAAAAAACTATTCTCTTAAGTTTACACTAAACTTTGATCACCATGATAATTTTTCACCAATAATCAATCTTATTTGGAAACGTTATGCTAGCTTAATATTCGAGCCAGCGGAATTAATAAAAATTATTTTTGAAATACCACATTGTTCTGCTAGGTTTTTACGAATTTGTTACTACCCTAGTAATTTTTTACCCTCAACTAATCCATGTGGAAAGTCAACAATTCTTAGGTTAAAATTTAAGATGATAAAAAATCTATTTTTACAATTTTATTGTACTCTACCAAACAATATTTCTGTTAGGTTAAAATTTATGGAGAATTTTTTTTATATTTCACTTTACTTGACTTATAATTTAAATTAAAAATGTTCTTTTTTAAGTTTTTGCTAGACTTTACCACCCTGATAATGTTTCAACCCTAAAGTAATTTTATTTGCAAACGTTCCCGCTAGCTAAATAGTCGAGCCAGCAGAATTTAAAAATATATATATATATATATATATATATATATATATATATATATATATATATATATATATATATATATATGTGAAGTACCACAGTGTTTTGATAGGATTTTACAAATTTATTTCCACACTATTAATTTTTTACTTCATAACTACTCCTATTTGGGAAGTAAATATTAAGCTATTAAGCGGAAGCTCGAATATTAAGCTAGATAATTCAAATAAAAATATTAAAATATCACATGATTCTGCTCGATTTTTACTAATTTTTCGCCTGTCAACTAACCCGTGGTAGCTTGGTTAAAATAAAAAAAAGTAATTGTTAAATACCACTGTATACCACAAAGCCTTTTCAATTCATTTACCACCTTCACAATCGTTTACCCCTCTATAAGAAGCCAATAAGTCTGCTACGTTGAATTTTGAACTGACAAAACAAAATTTTAAAAGGTGCTTTTAATATTTACTTTAATTTTTCTCTAATACTTTTACCTCAACCTTTTACTATTTTTTGCTCTCTTCATATTTTCACCTAACACACTGGGCATAAATTCCACACTTTATGTTCTAATTTTGGTTGCGTAAAGTCATACTTTTTAGTCCGGTATAAAAAAAATGCATGTTTTCACATTTCAAGAGTTAAAATAGACTTGATCGTGCGTAGATAAATGTGCACTGGTGTTTACTATTAAAAATTACACAAAAACTCTTGTACTAAGCATAAAACACACTCAGGGACAGTAGAGAGGCGCTATATTTGAAATTTTTTATTGCTAAAGTTAAATAATAGCGAATAGATCAGGTCTATGGATGTACCCAATAAATATAAATCTTTTAATCTTTTAACAATAGGTGCGCAAGGTGTACCGACTCTCCTTTACAATTAGGTAATTAATGTAATGGACATAATAAAATTATTTTAATTTTAATATTTCTTACCTGGTAATTATTCTGTGAAATATAACAATTCCATTGCATTTACTAAAACTTCTGAAAAAAAAAGTGTTTTCATCTCTGCTGTATCTAACATCCTTTTTGTCCTCCCTGTGTCAGGTCTTGTTTCTGCCGTGTATGTCATTATTGGTCTGATGACTGTTTTGTAAATTCTGCCTTTTGTTTTTTTCCCAATATTTTTATCTCTCCACATCGTTTCATCCTGTGTTTGCTCTATTTACTTGATCTTTTACTTCGGTTTCGAGCTCTCCGCAGCTAGATAATGTGATGCCTAGATATTTAAACTCTATCGCTAGTTCTATTATCTGACCTTCCAACTCCAATTTACATTTTAGTAAATTTGCTAAAACCATGCATTTTATCTGTTTTGGGGAAATTAACATGTTAAATTTTCTGGCGTTATATTAAACTGATGCACGTTGTAAATCATCTTCATTTTGAGAGAGTAGTATTGCGTCGTCTGCATAGCAAATTATTTTATGTTATTCTTCTCCCATTTGGTATCGTTTTTTAGTTCTTACTTTTTTTATTATTTCATCCATAATCGGGTTGAACATTAGAGGACTCAGGAAATCTCCCTGTTTTTTCCCATTGCCAGATTCAATAGGGTCGGTTAGTTCTTCTTCTACTTTTACTTTTATTGTGTTGTGATCCGTTCAAATGCCTTTGTAAGGTCCACGAAACATAGATATCTCGGTGTGTTGTATTCATTTTCCAGGCAGAAACACGACCCGGGGTGATTGCGGGGTGGATTGAGTAGCTCTGCGGTTACCACAGCCAATCCCAAGCCCAGATAAATTGTGGAGGGTGATTGGCAAGGTTAGCAACCTACCAATCGTAACAACAAATACTGCTCAAAAAAACAATGTACAGCCTCGGAACTGGATTTTTAAATTGTGCTCTTAATAATTTCTGCGTTAGGTATATTTAATAAATATATGTGTTTTTAGTTTTTTTAGGCCAGTGTTCTGTTTATCGCTGCAGTTTGTGCATGATATGTGGTGATTATTTTTATATATTTTCTTGTATTTTGAATTTATTTTTAGGCTTTTCAGCAAAAGTTTAGTATAAAAGTTATTCATTACTAAATTGTCTAGTTAATAATCTAATTATCTCTACAGTTTACATAATTATAACATGTATTTAATTTAATAATAATTTAATATATAAAAGTGTTATATAGTAATCCAATTAAATACAATATTTAACGAAATACTTCTAAGCACACAAGACGGCAATGATTACTTCATTTAAATCGTAATGTTATTCATTAATTTATTTTGTACCGAACTAACCAGTGTTCTACAAAATTATAAATGGCGCGAACACGGAGAGACGAAAATGAGTAGGCGCGCTCTTATAAATGTGATAGAGCACAACGAAATTACAAGATTTAACTGATAGTACGAGCGTCAGCTCTGAATAGACTCAAACACATTTGGATCCATTGACTGTAATTCCCATTTACGCTACAACGGTTTGAAAAATACATATGACAGTATTGGAAAAATGTAAGATGAATAATATGAGCGTTCCTTTTTATTGAGAGAAAAAAATAACTCACTCTGATTTTGATACAACTCTCAGGCAAAATTGATAGTTTTGAAACATCAAACGAAAAAGACATGAATTCAATTCTAAAAATACACATAACGTTCACCAGTAAATTTGTTATTGAATTTTATGCATCACATAATTTGTTTAGATGTATGTTTCCTTCAACATAGTCATGAGCTATTCAAAATTATTGGGTCGAAAGAATTTTGTCACGTAAAGGGGCGCATATCTAGGACACATAATGCGCCATAGGGAGTTTGAGTAGCTCCAGGTGATATTAGAAGGCAAGATTGAAGGTAAAAGGGGCATAGGAAGAAAGAAAAAATCTTGCCTACGAAACATCAGAGATTGGACCCACACAAGACAAAATGAAATAATTCATCAAGCCCAGAACAAAAAGAAATTTGCCATTTTGTGGCCAACCTCAACAGAGAAAGCTCTTAGTAGGAGGAGGAAGTGACAACACGGACCCGTCGGACCCTGTTTGTATGTACACCTAAAGTCTACATCTTTGTTACAGAAGTTAATCTGGCAGTTAGGTAATGATTTTGTGGATTATCTAAACGACTTTATTATGATATTATATTATGATTGCGGAAATTCAATAATAAAGTCTAAACGTTTAACAAACTATGTAAAAATCTCTTACAATTGGTTTTATATCTATTTTAAACGAATTTTAAAAACTGATAATCATTGTTGGAATGCAATACTATTGTTAGGTAGCTACCTATACATATTTTGAAATAAATAATGCATTTGCTATCAGTTGTTTGATATCGATATTAGTGTCGAAAACTAAGCTCCTAAAATTATATTCAATTACAGTGAAAGTAGATAGTGCGAATATAATGTGCCGAAAACCATTATCAGCTGCAAAACTGCAAGATATTGCTAATAATTTATGGGATTCCGATGATGAAGAATTTTCTGAAGTAGGTGGCATTGAAAGTGACTTGGAAATTGAAGATCATCTTTCAGAAGCAAGTAAAAAGGATGATCAGGAAGTAGTATTGAGTGATAATGAAAAAGAATGTGTAGCTACAAGTTCCCAGATTTCAGAGTGTGTAATTTTTGAAACTTAAGATGGAATTAACTGGAAGAGTCAACTACAACAGACAGGACGTATGCGATCCTGCGATATAATAAAAAGCGAAGTGCACAAAGTAATGTTAGCCCCTCGTCAAATTGTAAATGATCCTATAAAAACATTTTGTTTGTTTGTGGACGAAAAAATTGTAAACGAAGTAGTGATGTATGCAAATAAAGAAGCCGTAAAGGTACTAGCGATAGAGAACTGAAAATATTGCGACTCCACAGAGCTATATGCCTTTATTGGACTATTACTAACTGCAGGGCACCTGAGTACCAAAATCCATAATGAAGATATACTTTGGAGTAAGTTTTATGGACTTACTATATTTAAAGCTACCATAGGGTTAAAACAATTAAAAAATGTACTAAGATTTGTTAAATTTAACGATAAGGACAAAGGTCTGAAACAATACGCGATGTGTGAAATCAAATCAACCAACATTTTCAGAAATACACATTGGCATATAAAATATGTGTGGCAAATGCACTCTTGTAGGTACAAGGAAAAAAATAGATTTGTTCGTCGGGAATTTCTACCAAACAAGAACCGTTTAGAGAAATATTTAATTTTCGGATTTACACCAAAAGCATCTCTTGTTTTTTACGTTTCGAAAAAAACAAAGAAGTGTCCTAGTCCTGTCTAAAAACCAGATATGAGACTCTATTATAATAGCACAAAATGTGGTGTCAATACGCTAGACCAAATGGTGCATAAATATATGAGCAAAAGACTAACCGTTGGCTTTTTGCACTTTTTTGAGTATTTTAGACGTGGCTGGGGTAGCTTCATTTATTACTTGGACAAATTTATATCCAAAACGAAACGAAAACAAAAATGAGAAGCGAAGATTGTTTTTTACAACGACAGCAGAACAACTTGTGTTGCCTCAAATTTTGAGCAAAAAATCAAGGGGATTACAATGGGAAACAAAACAGTATATTGAAAAATGCTTATCGAAGTTGAACCACATAATAAAAAGCAAAAACTAGAACAAGGAAACGTTGTCACATGTCCCCACAAAAGGGGTGCAAAGAAAAACAAATTTGTGACTAATCTATGGTTTTCTTATTTTTATTGTTTTTTAACCTAATACTTAATAATAATTTAATTTGTAATATCCATTTGCTATTCTAGTTAGAACTAAGCTCATCTTGTGGGTTGGTTCCAACTAAAATAGTAAATTGATATGACAAAATATTAATTTGTAAAATTAAAATAATAATATTTTTCTGACGTGTGCGTTTTATTCATTTTGTAGATTGGCAACAATATCGTAATCGTTTTCCATAGTATGCGTAAACATCAACTCTCATTTTCAAATAAAATGGCCTGGTAGATTTACAAAAGTTTTTACTTATTTATTAATTAAGTTATTACAAGAGATGTTGGTTCAACTATTTAACAAATGCTTAGAAGGACAAAATATCCCTGATGATTTGAATATTGGATACATCAGCTCAATATTCAAAAAAGGAGATAAACGCAAATGCTCTAATTATAGGGGAATAACTGTTATCAGCTCAGTGGGGACGTTGTACGGTCGAATAATAAAAAAAAGAATAGAATCATAATACGAAGACATAGAAGAACAAAATGGATATCGTGCAGGAAGATCGTGCACTGATTGTATATTCGTTCTGCAGCAGGTAATCGAAAAACGGAAGGCAAAGAATCTATCTACCCACCTATTGTTTGTAAATTTAGAAAAGGCATACGATACGGTACCTTTAAAAAACTGTTTTTAACATTGACTAACGTAGGTCTTAGTAGAGAGTATGTGGATGCTATCGCAAATATATACAAAAACGCAAGAAGTGTCGTTAAAGAAGGAAACTTTATATCTGAATTATTTCCAATATTTCCAATAACAAAGGGACTTAAACAAGGATGTTGTCTATATCAGACCTTATTTAAAATATATATTCAATCATCGCTAGAGCAGTGGAGGAAACAAGTATCAGGAATGGGAATAGACATAGTGGATGGTAAATGTCTAACAACTTTATTTCTCGCAGATGATCAGGTAGTCGTAGCGAATGATGAGGAAGACATGGACTGCATGTTTAGAAAACTAAAGAAAGAATATAAAATTAGAATTAGAAATAAGAAACACAAAAACATGCAAGGAATATAAATATCTCGGATCTATAATATCTAAAGAAGGCACTACCAAAAGAGACATCAAAAACAGAACGCATCAGGGAAAAAAGCGGTTAACAATCTAAATTCTCTACTATGGTCTAAAGATATTAAACAAGAAACGAAATTGACAATATATCGAACCTTGGTAGAGCCTATTATGACTTATAGGGCAGAAGTTTGGCAGATCACGAAAAAAGATGGATGAATGGATTTTCTAAGGAGAGCGTGTGGTGTATCCAAAAAAGATCATATCAGGAATGAAGATATCAGAAGGAGAACAAATACTGTATATTCCAGTGTGGACAGAATTGAAACGAAACAACTAGTGTGGTATGGTCACGTAAAGCGAATGAATGAAGATATATGGCCAAAGAAAGCTTTAAATTACATACCACAACAAAGAAGAAGAAGGGGAAGACCTTCAGTTGCCTGGGAAGAAAATGTACGACACATAATGAGAGATAGAGCCGTCAAAGAATGGATGGATAGAAAACGATGGCGGTCGAAATGCGAGAGGCGGCAGAGGCTGTAGGGACCTACATATATATATATATATATATATATATATATATATATATATATATATATATATATATATATATATATATTAATTAAGTTTTATTTCGCTCCAAATATTCATTACTTATTAAAAAAATTTTTTCAACTAAAGTTTTATTGCATTTCATTATTTTGTGCAAATTCTTCAGGTAGATTGCATCCTCGAGGTAGATCGCATTCTATAGTAGTACCCTTTTTTTAATCTAGACAATTTAAATTTAACTTTAATAAACAGTCAAAGAACAATATTAGAAATGTATGGGTAAATATGAATAGTACATTCAAAAAGAGTGGCGGTCCCAACAGATCCGAGTTCCCCGGTTACGTAAGTAAAATGTGTTGCCCGGATAAGTGTTATTGCGACAAATGCATGCGCAGTCGCCATGTTGAAACAATAGTTTCCTACTGTTTTGATCAACAATGGATAGGGAAAGAGGTATTTTCTCCAAAATTAAACTAATTATTAGAAAAAATCGTTGATATTGTTTTACATATTTATGATTGCGTTGAAGCCCATAATACTACGCAATTGTAAACGTGGCCGAAATGTCCTGAATTTCCACAAAAGGAAAAAAGAAGTAAGCTGATTGAAAGTTTTGCCAATAGTATCTATGACTTTTATTTTGATTTATGATTTCAACTGATTCATTAAAATCAAAAATAGATTATTTAAGAAAAATATAGGGTGTAATCAATAAAATAGATCATTTAACAGCTTAATGCATTTACCATTTAATAGAAACAGAATGTTGGTATAGCACGAGATTGTCTATAAAAATCATTAGACCAGAGCGAATCTGCTTTGAGATAGTTGTGAAAGCTGGCATTCGGATTTTTGCACAAAAACTTGTGTGATAACTTCAGTAATAATAATAATTGACTTATCGTTTCTCTCAAATAGATTGCGGACATTAATAAAAAAAATTAAATATTTAAATAATATTAAAAACATCCATTTTTTTCTCCTTTCCTTATTTATATCTTTAAACCAATTCATTTTTAAGCAAAGTCGCAACAAAATAAAAAAAGCAATTAAATTTTCTATAATATATGAGAGGAAAACAAGCCTGTTCTTGTTCAATGTTCACTTAAAAATTATTATATTTTGTTCATAATTAACCTAATTTGTTTTATAATATAATAAAATATTCCACCAAATTTCTTTAATATATCAATTTATTGATTCTGCATTATAATTTTGCAATCTGATTTTTTTTTTAATTTTAAAGATTTTAAAATTATTTAAAATCTTTCGCAACAAAAAGTAGACCTTATATGTTTGAAATTTTTTAAAATTATACAAAAGCTCTTTTCTTATCTAAAGTAATTTATGGATTTTAAATCGGATTATTTCTGCCGCCTGAGGAATGTTTTAAAATTATAAACAATATTTTGGCTTATAAATAAATAGAATATCTCTATATAAATAAAATTATATTTAACAAAATTAAAATAAAATAAAATATAATGAAGTAATAAAAAAAATAAAAAAAAAATAATAATAAAATAAAATAAAATAAAATAAAATGGAATAAAATTAAATAAAATTAATGTAAAATAAATTAAATTAAAATACAATTTAATCCAGTACAAAAAAAATATTATAAAGTAAAATAATAATAAAAAAATTAAAATATATTAAATAAAATATGGAATAAAGTAGAACAAAATAGAGTAAAATAAAACAAAATAAACTAAGATAAAGTAAACTGAAATTAACTAGAGTAAAATAGAATAAAATAAAACAGATTAAAATAAAATAAATTAGAATAAAATAGAATAATGATTGCTCTGTCATTAGGTATGTGTTTTATTTAATTTTTTTATTTTAATTTATTATCAAGGCATAGTTTTTTTATGTTTTGATATATTAAAAAAAAACTTTATGACGCACCATTAATAATTATAAAGTCAGCTTTTGTCAGTGTTAAATTTATGAACGTTGCGCGATTCGTGCCATTTTTCCGATTCTGATAAGATCGTTAAAATTTATCACTTTTACATTACCCTGCCGTTATAGAGTTTCCATTTTTAAAGCCCAATCTTAAAAAACCTATGGAATAAAATTTTTGTTTTGATTTTTGGCAACAAATTTGAGACATTTAAAATATGTCTAAAGAACGATCAAAATTAAACTTTAAAACGAGATAAAATATTTAAAACTGCTTGTTTTTGATTACACAAGAAGGTACGTTTTGATAAACTTCACAACTTCAGCTACAACTTTCACCCAATATTGTCTTCGTTGAAGTATTTGTTGTGACGTGCAATTCAGCGTTTTTTTGTCATATTTTAATTTTTTTTTCACATTTTTTGCAAACCATGGATTTTAAAGAATAAGCTTTAACAATGAAAATCCTTAGGGTCAGGTTAATGGAAAAGTGATAAATTTTAATGATCTCATCGGAATCGTAAAAAATTAGCTACAGCTTTCACCCAATATTGTCTTGGTGGAAGTATTTGTTGCGAAGTGCAATTCAGCGGTTTTAGTTATATTTAAAATTTTTTAAACATTAGTTGCAAACCATGGATTTTAAAGATTAAGCTTTAACAATGAAAATCCATAGTGTCAGGTTAATGGAAAAGTGATATATTTTAATGATCTCATAGGAATCGTAAAAAATGGCACAAATCGGGCAACGTTTATTTGTTTAACTCTTTTATAGCAACTGACTATCATTGCAGCATAATAAACAATTGCTTAAAAAAGCTGCACTTTCTACCCAAACATTTTTTATTTAAAATATTTTTTTATATGACTTACAGATTTTTGGTAAATCTATTTTTTACGTTTTCTTCCCATACGAAGGGGTGGTTTTAGGGAGAACCCAGCAGTAAACCTTTTTGCATATTTTTTGGGGTTGCAAAATTTAAGCAAAATTTAGCTTGTTCGTACTGTTTTTGGAGTTTAACTTGCATTTTAGTTCTTGACGACAGGAGTATAAATAAATTAATTTATTTATACTAAATCTAGAACATCCTTAAGTTTTAGTAATGCGTTTTTTAGGTATCTCTATTCAAGTCAAATTAAATTAAAAAGTAAAGAAAATTGCTTCATTGAAAGCCGAGTTTTTATTAATATAACAGTTTTAAACTTTTTGAAATTCTATTTTTTTAACCTAATTTTTTTGATATTTTATTAAGCGCAGTACCGATAGTTTTTGTTAATTATAATATATATATCATAATGTTATAAATATCTTAAAGATATGAAATTTTATATCGAGAAAGAAAAAGCTTCGAAAGAAAAAGGTAAATGTTTTAAGATTATCAAACTATTGTTTATAACTTTGTCGTAAATGACGGTCAAATTTGAGGTTGTACCTCAGGAACCACTACTCGTAATTTAATTTTTTTTTAAAGAAGTGCCTTGCCCAGTTTTTGTCAAATCCGTTCTCTGAATTTAATTTTAGCTGACATTTACAGAGATATTCTATTTGTTTCATCATCATCACTGGCTCGACAACCCTTTTTGGGTCTTGGCCTGTTCAAGGATTCTTCTCCATTCTGACCTGTTTCGTGCTTTTTTTCCAGTGTTTAATTTTTAATGTTGTTATATCATTTTCTATTTGTTCTACGTATCTCAGCTTCGGTCTTCCTCTTGTTTTTTTTCCTACTGGCACTTGTTTGAATATTTTGTTTGGTATTTCGCCTTCTTCCATTCTTTCCACATGTCCAATCCAACGTAGCCTTCCTATTTTAATGAATGTTATGATATCCGGATCCTGGTATATGTTGTATAGTTCAAAGTTATACCTTCTCCGCCAAATCCCGTTTTCTTTTGTGCCCTTATATATGTGTCGCAAGATTTTTCTTTCAAAGGTGGCTAATAACGTTTCCTCCCTTTTAGAGAGTGTCCAGGTTTCTGAACCGTATGTGAGTACCGGTCTTATTAAGGTTTTGCATATTTGGCATTTTGTTTTTCTGAAGACGTTATCTGATCTTAGTTGCCTAATTAAGCCATGGTAACATTTATTGGCAATAAATATTCTCCTCTTCACTTCCTCTGCAACGTTGTTATCAGACGTAACTAGGGATCCTAAGTATGTAAAGTTTTTTACCGCCTCAATGTTGTATTCTCCTATTGTTAAATTTGGCAGCTGCCTTATTTGTGCGTTTTTATTTGCAGGCATATATTTTGTTTTTGACTGATTGATTTTAAGACCACTATTTTTTGCAGCTCGTTCTATTTGAGTGAATGCCTCTATCATTTCTCTTCTTGATCTTGCGATTATGTCAACATCATCTGCAAATGCTAGTACTTGCACGCTTTTATTAATTATTGTTCCTCGGGTATTAACTGTTGTGTCTCTTATTATTTTTTCAAGTATGATGTTGAATAATATGCATGATAGAGCGTCTCCCTGGCGTAGTCCCTTCTTCACATCTATTGTTTCCGTTAATTCGTTTTGTATCCGGATTTTACTTTCTACTTTAAGTGTTTCTTTTATCAATTCTATTAGCTGTGTTGGTATATTAAATTCTTTCATTGTTTTTGTTAGGAATTCTCGGTTTATATTGTCATATGCGCTTTCGAAGTCTATGAAGAGATGATGTTTGTCGATGTTATATTCACTTGTTTTTTCAAGGATCTGTCGCAGAACAAATATCTGGTCTATTGTTGACTTCTGTCTACAGAAGCCACATTGGTATTTGCCAACTATTTTTTCAGCGTATGGTCTAAGTCTTTCATACATTACGTTGGACATTATTTTGTATGCCGCATTCAACAGCGTGATTCCACGGTAGTTTTCACATTCTAACTGGTTTCCTTTTTTATGTAGTGGTACAATAATGCCGCTATTCCACTCCTTTGGTAGCTGTTTATTCAACCCTATCTTTCTTATCAGCTCATGTATGGCTTTAAGTAATGCGTCTCCTCCTTCTTTCAGTAGCTCCGATGATATTTGATCCGATCCCGGTGATTTATTGTTCTTTAATTTGTCCACTGCTGTTCTAATCTCTGCTATTGTTGGTGGACTCTTTTCTCTGTTGTCTGCTTGGTCTAACGGTATATCAGGGTTCATCTCCGTCCTATTCACCCCAAGCTTTTCCTTAAAATGTTCTGTCCATCTTCTAAGTATCTCTTCCTGTTCTGTCAATATATTACCCTCCTTATCTTTACACATCGTTGTTCTCGGTTTGAACTCTTTTCTGCTTTTGTTGAGTTTCTGGTAAAATTTTCTTGTCTCTGTTGGTTTACTTAGTTCTTGTAGTTCTTGAAGTTCTATTCTATTTGTTTATAAACCACAAAATTGTTTATTAATTTAAAACGTTCCCAAATACTTCGATTTCAATTCCATAAAGTACATTAGACATTTAAAGTGTTTTTTATGAGTGAAAAAATTGGCAAACTTCTAGGTATATGGTCTAGTTTTTTTTGTGCAATATTTTAAAAAATTGCAATTTAAAAAAAAATATATACATTGAAAAATTATTGTGCATAATCTATTAAGCTGATTTTAATAAAATTTGGTGCTCTGTTTAATAGTTATAAAAATTTTCTGGGCGAATTATGACGGTTTTAACAGCAATAAAAGTATTTGAGAAACATTGAATAAAAAAGGCTTGTTTCCCCATCTTTTTTATATTTATCTCTATTTTGCAGTAAGGGTAATAAACTAAAACATGTTTACCCAGTCGTATCTTATAGAAAATTCAATTGTCGCTATTCTATTTTCAATTTTACGAGTTTGATCAAAAATTAATAGTTTTAAAGTTATAAGCAAAGAAAGTAGACAAAAAATCAATTTGTTTAGTAATTTTTAAATGGTTTAATTCTTTTTTAATATTTCCAACCTACCTGAGAGGAAGGATAAGTCAAGTATTATTACTGAAGTTATCATACAACTTTTTCTACAAAAATCCAAATGTCTCCCATCACGTCCTAATGTAGTGGTTTTTTCACAAATCTGCTCTGGTTGTCGTAGGCTTTGGAAAATTTATAAAATAAGATATACCTATTGTGTTTAAATTTATAGGGTGTACCAATCTTACATACCTAATACATAACCATACGGCTTCGTTGTTCGTTTTCGTACAGATATCATAAAAATAATGCATTAAAAAAATATTAAGGTTTTTATTTTAAATTATTTGCTTATTTATTGGGACACTTCTTTATTTTTGTATCTCTTTTTTCAAATAAACGGAATTTATTTATTATTTTTATCTTAATTATGTGTCTACAACTACTTTAATGTCCTTTAAAATATTCTTGTGATCAGACCTCATCATGACAGATAAATAAAGCTGCAAATGCTCTTAAATTGATCATATGTTCACATCAAGAGATGATATAAACGTATGTGGAGATTAATTTTATTAATTATATACTTTATTTTTGGTATATGCCAATATTACTTCCAAATAATTATTTTTAATAATTAACTGTCACAAAAGCTAACACAAAAAATTTACATTGAATGAATTAATGTCTTTTTGACTTATTATTTGTACTAGGTATTCTTCTTCTTCTTTAAGTGCCATCTTCGCGACGAAGGTCGGTAAGCTTTGTAGGTATTCGGATTTAAGCCGTGGCTGCTCTGAAAACTTTATTTGATGTACATCCGTACTATTTTCTCAGGTTACACATTCAATATATTTTACGTCTACCCTTTATTCCGTTTCCTTGAATCTTTCCCTACATGATAAATTGGAGGTATAAATTTGAAGATTGTACTTAAAATTTTCAATTATTTAGTCATACTTCTCAGAACCTCTTTATTTGTGACGTATTCTGCTTAAGATATTTTTAGAATTTCTTTCCTTTTTTGAGCCTTTTTGGACATAGGCCTCTTCAAACTCTTTGTATCGATTTCTATCTTGAGCATCATACTTCCAATTTGTTCCAGCTTTTCTTTTTCTGTCATCTACTGATCTCAGAATTTTTCTATATAGCCATAACCCAAATGATTTACATTTTTTTCATTGATATCGAATTTAAGGCCCAAGCTTTCACTCCTTATAATAAAGTCAAGAAAATGTAGCACCTCATCAAGCTTACTCTTAGCTTTAACGTTAAATCTCTTATACAAAGCACTCGTCTCACTTTGTTGAAATTTGCTCTAGTCTTTTCTATGTTAAGTTTAATTTCCCTGAAGTAATTATTTATAGAGTTTTTTTTTTTCTAGATATGCATATTTGTCTACCCTTCGACATTAATTTCATTTATTAAACGATTCTCATTATTTCTTTGAATGTTTGATATTTTTATAAATGTTTTCCTCTTGATGTTCATTGTTAGACCGTACTCTTTTTCATATTTTGCTATTCTTGTCACCAGGCTATTTTCTGCTAAGATGTCATCCGAATATCTACTATTGTTAATAGGAACTCCATCTACCTTAATTTAAGCTGGTTCACTCCCAACAGCTTTTTTCAGGATCTGTTTCGAGTAGTCAATAGAAAGAATTGGTTACAATATGTATCCCTGTATTATCTCACGTTTAATTTTTTTTGACAGCCAACGTTAATACGCACATTTGCTCTCTTCTTATAGTATAAATTCGATGTGATCCTAAGGTAATTGCAGTGTTTTTAGACATGTCGTTCTTTATTAAATGCTCTATTACAGTCAATAAAACACGCATATAATATATCTTGATTGACATCCAGGCCCCTTCTATCAGAATATTAAGTAAAAAAGGAGCTTCACGGGTTCCTAGGTCTTTGCGAAACTCAAATTATGTATTATTAATATATATTCACAAGGAATCTACGTTCCTGTAATTGGCTGTATACCATGTATTAAAAATTTAATTAAAAATCCTGTGTAATAGGTATATATTTAAGGCCCAAACGGGCTAAGTTAAAAAGACAAAACGTTTTCGGAAACCATGTTCCATCATCAGTGTCCTAGAAAATAGTTAACCACTTAATTAAAAAGAACATAGGTTAAAATTCTGACTAAGGTTAATGAAAAATGTGGTTAATACTTACTAGGAGTACATGAATGTAGCCACCAAGATTAAATATATGGGTAAAAACCCGGTAACAGATGTTTAATTACATTTAGTTTTAAAAATATATTATAATGATTTAAGATTATAGAGTTACCGATGGATTAGGTAACATGGCAACATATGACTCCACGTTGAAGTTGCTAGTCCTGAGACTGTATGTCTTCGAGGACTGCATGAGTGCAACTGATTGGCAATGACATTTGATGACAATATTGTTAAGTTATGACGGAAATTATCACAGAGCAGTCAATGTAGCTGTATGTTTCTACTTAAGACAAAAGCCAACGTTATTTAAAATTGTGAAAATTAAGTAAACTAATATAACAGTATCAACCATCAATGTTGTAGTTTTAAATTTATGTAAATAAGATGATATAAGGGAGCAAAAATTGTATGGTTCTAGTTAGGCAACCAACTATACATGTATGTAGCAATGTAATATAGAAAAATTTTTATTATATGGCCCTTTATGTTTCTTAAACATTTGGTACCCAGAAAATATAAACTAGACACATGTGGAAGGTTGAATTTTAGAAAATTTTGATGTTAATGGTTAGATCTAAATGTATTTATTTATAATTGGAAGTGTTCTTGTATGAATAACATACTTTGGAGAGTATGTTATCTTGTAAGATAACATACTCTCCATCTCTCTCCTCTCCCCTTTTCTCTTCATTAAACCAAACTTCAAGTCTAACCCTTTATATCTATTACTGTCCATGCTTCTTGTTAGCCCCCCAAAAATCCTAAACTTATTTAGCAACCCTTTCTAAC
The DNA here is from genome assembly GCA_918026665.1 of Diabrotica balteata. Taxonomy (NCBI): domain Eukaryota; kingdom Metazoa; phylum Arthropoda; class Insecta; order Coleoptera; family Chrysomelidae; genus Diabrotica; species Diabrotica balteata. The sequence continues at coordinate 93,537,501 of OU898279.1, read as the reverse complement.
AAACATTTCAGTCCTCTTTTTACATTTTCACACAATTCCCTTAGGGTTTGGTAGCGGACCTCTGGTGATCTCAGCTTTCTGTAGTGGTTCAGTATCCCACCATTCATTCAAAACAACCATAAATCTCTTCCTTACTCAATTTGAACATAGCCATCTATTAATCTTTCAATTTCAAGTTAAGTCCAGTACATAACGCAGACACATTCAACTTATAACTTATTCATCAAATTTTTTCATGTACCTAGTGTTGTCTTATGACAGATAGGGCTTTTTTAAGTTATAATTTGAGTTTTATATGATAAACATAATACATAAACATATCCCAACCATCAAATTTTGTTCATTTCACACAATAGTTGAACGAACACCTTAAGATCCTCATATCCATTATCTTCTTCTTAGAGTGCCGTCTCCCTACGGAGGTTGGCAATCATAATGGCTATTTTTATTTTAGAACTTGCTGCTCTAAACAAATCAATCGATCTGCATTGGTACCAATCACGTAGATTCTTTAACCATGAGTTCTGCCTTCGGCCAACAGATCTTCTTCCTTGAATCCCATTATCCCTTGAATATCCATTATGAATAATATCAAATTACATAACTCATTCATCTGCAAAGATGACACTACAAAAACTTTTTCGTTTCACTTAATATCAACAAAGCCAACCATACCATCATCACAATTTAAGACAACTTATACCTACAACAAACCTAACTTATAACTTATCCTTTTTATTTCTTTTGTGCCTAGTGTAGGCACAGATAGGACCTTTCTTAAGTTATAAGTAGATTATCACACTATCAACATACTACATAATCATGTCCCAACCATCAAAAAATCTTTCGTTCATTACATATAATAGCTAATACAATAAAACTTTCACACCTTTTAGTCTGTTACCACCTTGTCAGACATTTATGTTCATAAACTTATAACTCAAAAATTTTCACATTTGCCAGGTACCAAATGTTGCTTCTGACATACAGGGCCTCTATATTTGAGTTAAAAGTTAAATAACATGTGAACATTTACTAAAACAGTTTTATTTTATTCATACAAGAACACTTCCAATTATAAATAAATACATTTAGATCCAACCATTAACATCAAAATTTTCTAAAATTCAACCTTCCACATGTGTCTAGTTTATATTTTCTGGGTACCAAATGTTTAAGAAACATAAAGGGCCATATAATAAAAATTTTTCTATATTACATTGCTACATACATGTATAGTTGGTTGCCTAACTACAACCATACAATTTTTGCTCCCTTATATCATCTTATTTACATAAATTTAAAACTACAACATTGATGGTTGATACTGTTATATTAGTTTACTTAATTTTCACAATTTTAAATAACGTTGGCTTTTGTCTTAAGTAGAAACATACAGCTACATTGACTGCTCTGTGATAATTTCCGTCATAACTTAACCATATTGTCATCAAATGTCATTGCCAATCAGATGCACTCATACAGTCCTCGAAGACATACCGTCTCAGGACTAGCAACTTCAACGTCATATGTCGCCATGTTACCTAATCCATCTGTAACTCTATAATCTTAAATCATTATAACATATTTTTAAAACTAAATGTAATTAAACATCTGTTACCGGGTTTTAACCCATATATTTAATCTTGGTGGCTACATTCATGTACTCCTAGTAAGTATTAACCACATTTTTCATTAAACTTAGTCAAAATTTTAACCTATGTTCTTTTTAATTAAGTGGTTAACTATTTTCTAGGACACTGATGATGGAACATGGTTTCCGAAAACGTTTTGTCTTTTTAACTTAGCCCGTTTGGGCCTTAAATATATACCTATTACAAAGGATTTTTAATTAAATTATTAATATATATGTCCAGTTATGATATATTCGTTTGTGTATGACTTTTAGAAGTAACTAGCACGTACGACATCAAGCTAATGGTGCCGTACATACCGCACTCTCACCAGACAAATTGTATTACCAGCACATGTACAAGTTTCTTTAGATAATTCTTTTCCAACACAGGTCCAAAATAATATTTAGTGGCTGTAAAAGAATTGGAAAAATAAAATTTATCTTCTAAATCGTTATTATCAAGTAAAGCTTTCGATCGATGTCATTACATATACGTCCGTCTGTATCTGTATTACTATCTTTGTCCGATCCAAAAAACTTTTAGAGGGCAAACATGTCTGTAACATAAATGAAAGTGATGCGTTGCAAAGCAATTTAGCTTCATATTCGTTAGTGTCGAATACCAAATATATCTGGCCATTAGTAGATGCAAATTGGGGAATAACGGACAGTTGAATAATACCAAACAGCATTGTTTTCACCTGTGATTGTACATCGAGTTGTGCGCGCCTCGCAATTTGATAATCAAAGCTTGACGCTCAGTTTTCAGTTCGGTCACCGCCACGTGCTTGGGAAGAGATTATTACAAAAAAATATTTCCTGTGATCATAATAACTAATGGTTGGTAAAATTCATTAGTCATTTTTAAGTTACTGATAGCTTCTTGACAAAACCATAGCTTAGACATTAAATTTTAAACATTCTAAGTAGTGTTAAGCATCAATTGTTGTAATGATTATCGAGTGTAAATAAAAATAAAATCTTTAATACCACGCAATAAAAGTTCGAGAAAAAACAATAGCAATTTAAAAATCTACAAAGGATCAACAAAATGGACAACGTCGTACAATGTAGAGGTAATGGATTTTCTAAAGAGCTATGGCACAATCGATGCAGAACACAAGTTTACATCTGAAATAAGTTATACTATTAGTTGTACTTCTAATCACCTAAAAGCTTTCATTCCGCAAATAATCCGCAAAATTTCATTCTTTGGGAGTACTTTTTGGCAGTTTTTCGTTCAGCTCTTTTTGGCAGTTCTCCAGAACTTAGCTTTAATTGTTAGTTTAGTTACTTTTATATAAAATAATTTTTGAAAATATTTTATGCAGGAAAATAATTTATTGAAAACTAAGGTATGTATTTATTTTATTAAATTTTTAATAAATTTAAATTTTATTTATGGTATTTTTTAACTTTAATAATAAAAATGTTGTTCTTGTTTGTTTTTGGTATATAAAATCTCATCAAAGAATTTTTATAGCTAAGGTCGACAAATTTTGTAGGGTTTATACGTTCATGAAAAAAAACTGGTGTGGCAGTTCAGTGGGACTGTCGGTAGAAGTTATACTTCTATAGAAGCGTTGAATTAATATTTGAATTGAATTGTTGTTGTTGAATTGAATTAATTAATTAATATGTTGATGAAACAGTATATTTTTATTTTACACATACTCTGCAATAAAAGTCATTGTTTATTTTGTTATTAACATAAACATAGAATACAATACACTGTAACAGAATTCAATATAATAATACAATACAAATTAATACAGTACATAACTTACTTACGCATATGTTTAATTTACCAGGATAATAATATTAATAAAAAAATAATAATATTATTAATAAATATTAAATATATTTATAAAAGAAACATTTTTATTCTCGAGAGAGAGAGAAAGAGAAAATATTTTGTGTTACATATGTAGTGATGTTGCCGATTCACTCCCGGACAAATTTTCAACGTTGAACGCGCGTATAGAAGTATAACTTCAAAAATACGAACATAATAATTAAAAAAATATATTCCCTCATCGGGATCGAATCCGCGACTTCTGGTTCTAAATACCACGCTTGAACTCATTCGACCAATAACTTTAAATAATAAGGTGGCTAATCAATGTCATTATTTGACAAGGACATTATTTAAAATGTCAGCTTTTTGGTTGTATTCTGTGTCTGTGTTTATTTATTGTATTTCCAAAATGGAAAGGTTATTACGAATCATAGAATTTCAGGAAGAATATTTATTTGTAAAAGACTTTAGCCAAATGTATATAACTACCGAATTATTTTAAAAAATATCTTATGCCTGTTATATATTTTTAAATTAAAATTATTCTTGAGAAAGAAAGGGAGAAAATATATCTTCTGTCTCTCTCTTACCTAATTTCCAACGTCAAACGCGCATATAGAAGTATAACTTCAAGAATAATCAAGAATCCCTATCCCCATAAGAAATTTGGAGGAAAGAGTGGCCAAAGCTTGCAATGTTTCTGTTAACAAAAGGAAATGTGGTGAAATGTCGATAGAAATTAAAGTAAACTGTATACCCAAGCTTAATCAAGCCATTTAGAGCGATGCTGGGAATATTTATATGCCACTATGCATCAACAATTTACCCATATAAATTACCATCATTTTTGTACTCATTTTGTCAAGTAACCCGATAGCAAAATAAATATACGTTGACGGTTGCGTTTCGATTTACTTTAAATCTCTTACCATTCTCTAGCATGTGTTTCTGGGTCTACCCGTCATCAGAGAGACTCGTAAGAAGACTTAAACCAGATCAAAACGTACCTAACATTATTCCTAAGTAGCAGAAGGGCTCCAGTATATTCTCTTGTAAGTGCTAGGCTACATTGATTAGTCAACGTTCTCCATTATCGGCGCGAAAAACCTGCTTTTATAATGGTCAAATTCAAATGTTCAGTAAATCGCTTTGAAGAGAAAATAATTCAAAGAATTATTTAAAATAATGAATTGTTTGCTCGTGTGAGTTCATTGCAAACTAGGTATTATAAATAAATGACAGACTTACTCACAATGTATTTACTTAGTAAATGACGACTCATCAGGTGTTACGTAAAGTACAATCTTCAAAAAGCTAAAAAAATTACATATTGCAAAACTACTAATTTAACCAAACTTTGAAGAGTGTTGTGATTGATTGTAGACAGAAAAAAGAAAACAGACATGATGTTATTGTTTGAACTGTGTCATTGATGTTGTATTAAAGAAATTATTTACCTTTATTCTAGAGATATTTTTATTAATATTGTTCTGAAGCTTTTCTTGTGGCATTTTTCAGTAACTACTATTTAAATGGGAATAAGCCATAAAAAAGGTTAAAATACGTCAATTATTGGCGTTTCAATTTCCACTTCGGAAATGGTTTTCAAAATAAAAACATTATTATTTAACACTACTGTTTATTTATAACTAATGTTTGTATTTTGAGAACGATTTCCAAAGTGGAAATTGAGACGTCAATAAACGTAGTTTAACCTTTAATTGTGGATTATTCCCATTTAAATAGTAATTATTATATTTATTAAGATGTGTGTGATTTATTTATTTAATTTTAAGATAGGTAATAATCTATTTCTACATTATATTATACATTATCTAATATAGCTCTTAATCAGGCAAAATGGGAGGGTTTTCCAAATAAAGTTTGCTAAAGGTATTATTCTAGCCAGTGAATAACTCCGTGATAAAATTGGGAAGTGAACACATGAGAAGATATTCAATAATTTATTTATAAATTAAATTTAAGTTTAAGAACTTTAGGGATAGGTTATAGACTTGTGAGTTCGTCAGTGTATGATTAGAAACTGTTATGTTAAATAAATTAGAAAATTTTGATCTTTTAACAAAAACTATCTTAAAAGAGTTACCAGAAAAAGAAATAGTGATGATAACACAACTTTTCAATACCTTAGTAAGACTCAAAATTGTACCAACTCAATGGAAAATTACTGATATAATAATAATTCATAAACTTAATAAACTGCCTCACTGACTGTCTCACTGCATTTTCTCGGATTAGCAGATTGGTCTCCGAGAGGAGCATTCAGTAAAAAACATATTATATAAGACCAGAACAAAACTTTTAAGAAAAAAAATACTACTCTGCACTTTTTTTGACATCAGTATAAATAGAAAAGTATAAAGTATAAAGTAGTACCCTATATGATTTGGAGTCCCTCAAGGTACTGTTTAGGGCCCCATATTATATTTGAGATTTGCGCACGACTTACCAACAAAACGCAAATATGTCTCTGCTGTGTTGGTCACAGATAATAATCTTTCAACAGCTATCGAATCGCTTCAAATGCATATAAGCAACATTAAAAAGTAGACAAAGAGATGACGCATAAAGATTAATGAACCTTAATCACAAAACATCACATTTAAAAAATGTAGCAAAATATCGTATAGTATAGAAAAAAATAGAGAGAGAGAGAGAGACAGAATATCGTATAGTATAGAAAAAAATAGAGAGAGATAGAGGGAGAGAGAGAGAGGGGAGAGAAATCAACTCGCGCAACTGTCCTCAAAAAATTCCTCTATACTATAGTAACATTAAGATGAAGCCACACAGCTAGTGGTAGGTGATTAAACACTTTCTTACCAGTGTAAATAATTTTTTAATTTATGTAGAAGAGGGAAGTGGAAGTGGAATAACATCATTTAGACGAGTGTTATAAGGGGAATCTGGCCGAATACCCTCTTTATGTTTTTTAAAAATTAATCATGCTAATTCAAGGATCTACATGCAAGGAAGTGTCAAGATACTGTATTTCCGGAACAGAGGCCTGCATTATGTACCAAACTCAATCCTGCATAAATATCTGAGTGCTCTCTTTTGTAGCATAAAATTTATAGGGAAATGATAAAGAGAACAGCCATACCAAAAGGCAATGCTGTATCTCAAATTAGATTCAATCAGGGCCATATAAACACTTTTTGCAATCTATAAATCTAATAACAAAGCAATTTCGCAAGCTGAAAGCGTTAAATACATTGGAATGCACCTGGACCAAACTTTGACAAGTAGAACCCATATAAGGAAAACACGCCTACAGTTAAACTTAAAACTTCGTAAACATCGTTGGATACTGGGCAGAACATCAGTAACTACGAGATAAGGACGAGTTACATGCTATTATTTTTCTGATGGATATTTTTAAGTTAAAATTGATTTTATGTAATCGAATAAACTATCTAACAATAAAGTTGGCTTAAACTACAAGGCCATGAGACATTTTAAATGGATGATTTGACCCAGCGTGAATCAAATATAAATATTACAATATTTACCAATATTAGTAATTACTAATTACAATATGTAATAAAGAACCAGTATTACAATATGTAATAATATTTTTAAAACTATGTCGCCAATTCTTATAGGTACACAAAACATGGGTGTTTAAATTAAGAATTACACCTTAGATTTCTCACCCCTGTCCCAGCTAAAATGTATAGCATTGCAAAAAATTAATCAAAGAAAAAAAACATAGAAAGGACAGTGCTCAACCTTTCAGGTAAGGTTTTAACTCCAGTCGAAAGATCATTGCTAGACAAAGGGGAAAATTTTGCGATTGCACTCGCATAAAGTTATACCCAAAGAAGATATCATTGCTAATATCGAGTCTGCGATTCCCAACTTACCGATCAAAAAAGCTAAAGAAATAAGGACCGAATCAGCGAGAAGTTTGCCCAAAGCTAAGACACCGAAAAATAACCTGAGTCACTAAGAAATCCGTGCCATAAAATCGTTAAACGCAGACAAAGATGTTGTAATTTTGCCAGCAGACAAGGGAAACGACACCGTCGTAATGAAGACAACCGACTACAAAAAGAAAATACAAAATCTTCTAGATCCTGTGGTATATAAAAGACTTAAAAAAGATACCACCGCAGTCACCGTACGGAAAATTAATAGACATAAAATCTTCATCCATACCGGAGGATACAAAGCCAAAAATATGTAACAGCGAAGCAGTCCCCCCACGCTTGTATGGTTTACAAAAAAACAAAAAGACAATGTACCTCTTCGCCCTATTCTGAGGTCCATAGGGTCTAAATCTAAATCCTTGCTAAATATCTGGCCGATAATCTACAAACACACATAGGAAAAAACGATGCCTTTGTAAAAGGTTTCGCCCATTTCATCGAGAAGATCAAAGGAATAACTTTACAGGAACCCGACATTCTTGCTAGCTTTGATGTTGTTTCCCTATTGACAAGAGTTCCACTTAAAGACGTTTTGAATGTAAATGAGGGACTAGTCTCCAAGGATATGTTGGAATTATACCATATTTGCCTTTCGAAAGACGAAAAAATAGCATGTATAGGCAAAGCATTCTTGCCCTATATATAGAAGATAACAGACAGCATTGGGCGAATACTCAAAAAAGCCAATGTAAAGACCATTTTCATGCGTACAAAGAAAATCAAGGACTGTTTAAGATCAGTGAGGGACAAACGCGACTCATTAGCAAGGGCCGGAGTATACCGAATACCATGCACTTGTGGAATAGTATATGTAGGAACCACGAAAAGACACACAAACACAAGGATAAACGAACATAAAAGCCATTGTCGTTTAGGACATTTCGACAAATTTGCCGTTGCCGAACACGATTTGGGAAGCGGAGAACATCGAACACTCTTTGAAGAAACGCAGATGCTGGATAAAATATCCCAGTACTACCCACGGTTATATTGGGAAGCGGTGGAAATATATTATCATCCAAATAATTTTAATCGGATAGAAGATTGACTAAAAATTAACAAAACTTGGATACCGATATTAAAATCCACAAACACCCTTCCCGCAAAACACGAAAAAAGAAAAGCAACGAACGACAACACGCCTCCTCACGGCCCTCCCGCAGAAACCAGTGAAGGGGAGGCAAATAGAAAATATGAATTATGGCCTCCGTAGTACAACGCGGCGTCTGTTTCAGATTACAAGCGAAGCAGTCACATCTCCAGAAGATCCCAACGCCTAGTGTTGGCGAAACGTCTAGAACTAATCTCAGAAGACAACGGACTAACAGCTCGAATAAACAGTTTAACAAGTTAGACGATGGCCGTGAAAGCCTAACACATTTTATCAGTGGCTGTAAAGTTGAAAAGATTCAACCGTTCTAATCTACAGCAATAGTCTACCAGTATAACCTAGCAAGAGATCAAAATAAAGACAATTTTAAGGATGAATTGCTAAATGAAGATTATTGAACATTCTGAAGTTGAAGATGTTTGAGCTAACCTTATATAATATTTTAGTGTTCTGGAAAAACCTCATAAGAATCATAAGTATACATATGTATAATTTTCTTATACGTTATAAAATTTTTCTTTACGTAATTTAATTTATTGCTTCTAACAAAAATTGTAAAATCAAACGAAATATCAAAACAATAATGCGATTTCTTTGACAATTAATTAAATATTGTTTTTTTTTTTTTTTTTTTTTATTATTATTAACGCATCGACCACGCAGGGTCATTAGCGTATTTAGATTATGTAACATATGTGACAGTTGTTACAAGTTGATACAATATGTGAAAATACATTAGTTTACAATTATAATAATATTAATAGTATGTATGTATGTTAAAATGTACGTTTTAGATCTTTTGAAGAAGTTGACAGTCTTTAAGATACGAAAAAATTTTTCGGTTATGTGTACTTTCTTCTAGGGCATCTTTTAGGGAGTTAGGTATGTTATATTTGAGTCGTTCACTGTTATATTTGGGACACTGTATTAAAAAATGTTTTACCGTTAGAACACTGTTACACACTTCACACACTGGTTTGTTTTTGCGTTGTAATAAATAGTCATGAGTAAGTCGTGTATGGCCGATACGGAGACGGGTAAGTATCACTTGTTCTCTTCTGTCTTTTATTGTTGGTTTCCATAGATGTGGGTGTTTGTTGACTTCGTATAGCCTTGATGGAGTGTTGTTCCAAGTTTGTTGCCATTTGTGAATTATTTTTTGTTTTAAGTATGGTTTTAGATCGTTTTGTACCAATATGTTGCTTTCTTCGGACATCGGGTTAGTTGGTGCGTTTTTGGCCAGTTTATCTACAGCTTCGTTACCTTCAATTCCTACATGAGAAGGTACCCATAAAAAGTGCACTTGGATGTTCTTATTTGAAATGTTTTTAAGTTCTTTTTTAATAAGAAGTAGAAGAGGGTTGTCACAGTATAATTGAGTCAGTGAGGTTAGTGAACTTAGAGAATCTGTGATTATTATACATCTTTCTTTGTTTTTGTTTTGTATTAACGATAGTGCTTTTAGAATTGCGAATAATTCAGCCGAAAAGATGGTTGTAATTGATGACAATTTGAAACTAACTGAGGAGTCTTCCGAATAAATTGCTGCTCCAACTCTGTCTTCATTTTTTGACGCATCTGTGTATACGTTGTAGGTATTGCCATATCTGTTTAATAGTGTATGAAACTTTTGTTTAATGACGGTTGATGACATCTGTGATTTTCTTAGGTTTGTTAGACTGATGTCGATAGCAGGAATAGATATTGTCCATGGTGCAGGGTTGTGGATTGATGAGGTATCATAGGTTTTTGGAAATTGAAAATTTAATTTGGATAAGTATGATTGTATACGAAAGTAAAAAGGATGATCAATTTGATGTGTTTGCTGAAATTTATTTGTAAATCGGTCAGCAAAAACGTTATGCAGTACTGGATTATTTCGGTTTGATGACACTGCCGCTGCATATGTTAGGCTTAGATATTGTCTTCTGAAAGAAAGAGGAAGTTCTCCACTTTCCCAATAAAGACTTTGAATGGGACTTGTATAGTGAGCACCTAAAGAAATACGTAGACATCTATTTTGGATAATATCCAGTGACTTCAAATGTGTTTTTTTGGAGGAGTTGTAGACTATGGCTCCATAGTCAAGTTTTGATCGAATTATGGATTTGTAAATAAGTATTAAACTTGAATAATCAGCACCCCAGTTTTTAAATGCAAGTGATCGAAGTAAATTTATACCAGGAAGACAGGATTTTTTCAGCTGTTGAATATGTGTCTTCCAAGTTAATTTTTTATCAAACGTTATACCCAAGAATCGGATTTCTTCTACATGATCTAATTTTTGTTCGTGTAGATATAATTCTTTTGTTTGGATTTGATTTTTCTTTGAGAAACAGATTGCTTTCGTTTTTGAAGTGTTAAATTGAAGTCCACTTGTAGCTGACCATTTCTCAATGTGCGTTAACGCGTTTTGAATGTGATTGTAAATCGTTGCTATGTTTTTTCCTCTACAGAAAATAACTAGGTCGTCAGCGTATAATCTAGCTTTGACAGGGTTTTCAATTTCTGTTAATATTGTATTTATTGCTACTAAGAATAAAGTTGTGCTTAAATTTGATCCTTGTGGTATACCATTTTGTTGAATTTTTGTTTGAGAATATGTTCCGTCAACTCGAACTTGAAATTGTCTGTTTTCAAGAAAATTTGAAATGTATTTTAATATGTTACCCCTTATTAACCAGTTGCTGAGTGTTTTAATGATTGAATATTTCCAAACTGTATCATATGCTTTGGTTATGTCAAAAAATATTCCAACACAATGTTGTTTTATTGCAAATGCTTCGTGGATTTCTGATTCTAAGTCAACGAGGTTGTCTAAAGTTGAGCGACGTTTTCGGAAACCACATTGTTCTGGAATAATTAAGTTGTTTGATTCTAGATACCACATAAGCCTATTGTTTATTATCTTTTCTAATATTTTACCTATGCTACATGTGAGTGATATCGGTCGATATGATTGTGGATCTGATTTTGGTTTAGTTGGTTTTAGAATAGGTATTATGATTGAATTTTTCCATGATTTAGGAAATACGTTTCTGGATAGGATTATATTGTAGATTTTGAGTAGATATTTTTTAGATTGAGGGCCTAAATTTTTTAGGAATATAAACGGTATATTGTCGGGTCCAGGACAAGTGTTCTTACAATTTTGAAATACATTTTCTAATTCTTCCTCTGTTATTGGTATATTTAGATCGTTATTATTTTGATCGTAATATTTTATAGGATTTTTTTTTCTTTTATTTTGATTTTTAAGAAATTGGAAGTATAATTTAAGTTACTTGAGTTATATTCATAAGTAGATGCTAGTATATTGGATACTTCTTCTGGGCTTTTATAAATAGTGTTATTTTGAGTTAGAAAGTTGATTGATTTATGGGGTTTGGAACAAGACATTTTGTTGACTTTTTTCCATATAGCAGTTATAGGAGTTGAACTATGTATTGTGGTAACATATTCTCTCCAAGAGTCACGTTTGGCTTTTTTAATGGTATACCTAGCGACTGCTCTTAATTTTTTGAATTCTATAGAATTTTCTTGAGTTTTGTGTCTTTTGAATTTATTAAAAGCTTGTTTCGATTGTTTTAATGCTTCTTTGCAGTCATGATTCCACCAAGGTACCGACTGATGTTTGTAATCGTACTTAATTATTCCAACGTACTTTTTTGCTGATTCTGTGATTACATTTGTCAGAGAGTATATTGTTTTGTCTATATCTACATTGTTATTTAGATTTTGCAGGTTGTTTTCAACGTAATTTTGAAATTCTATCCAATTTGCGCCTTTTAAATTCCATTTTAGTTGTTGCGGGGTAGTTGATTGTAGTTCATTGCTTATTATGATAGGGTAGTGATCACTGTCATATAGATCTGGTAACACATCCCATGTAAGAGTATGTGTAATTGATGGTTCGCAAATACTTAGATCTATACTAGAGCCTTCACCTGTTCTTATTTCAAAGCGCGTATGTTGTCCGTCGTTAAGAATATTTAGATTGATTTCTTCTATTATTTTTTCTATTTTTCGACCTAGAGATGTTAGTTTTGTTGAACCCCATAACGGATTATGTGCATTGAAATCTCCAATTATTATCCGTGGAGCAGGTAGTTGATTTAATAGGATTGAAATTTCTTTTGAATCGGGTTCTTTATTGGGGGGAATGTAAATATTGCAAATTGAAAAAGAAATTGTGTCTGTGACTCTAATTCCAATTGCTTCGATAGTTGTTCTAAGTTTTATTGGTTTAGCGTCAAAGCTATCTTTTATGTAGATTGCTACTCCTCCGCTTGCAATTTTCGAATTTTCTCGATTTCTAAAAAAACAATTGAAATTCTTTAAGTCATGAGCTTTGTTGTTTTTGAAGTGGGTTTCTTGTAAACATATCAGACTAGGCTTATGTTTTGAAATTAATAATTTTAACATTTCTAAATGGGTATAATACCCATTTATGTTCCATTGAATTAGAGAGTTGAAAATGATGTGTTATTAATTTTCTGTTGATGTGTCGCTTTCTAAGTCTGTTTGAATGTCTAAGTTGATTTGTTTTAATATTTTATTTTTTATTCGAGTGCATTTGACTTTAATTTTTCGGTCCTTTAGGTAAGGGTATATATTAGTTAATAGATCTGTGACCTCTGCTGTTTCTTCTGTATACATTTTGGCGATACTTAACGGGTCTGATGAGTTCTCACAGTTTTCAATAAAGTCTAATATCTGTTCGTAAGTTATAGGGTAGTTAGAATTTGGGTTCTCAAATAAAGTTTTACAGTATCTTAGCATTTCTTCTAGTGTTTTTTGTGGTTTGACATTTTGATCTGATTTTACTTTCTTCTCTTTATTTTTTGGTGTAATAAAGGTAGGTTCCTCTTTAGATGTAGTAGCTGGTGGAGAGATTTGGGAGATTGTGCGTTTGTTTTGTGCTTTGCCTGTGTTTATATGCGTTGTCTTATTTTCTAGATTTATTTTTGGCTCGTTTGTTGTTTCTAAATCTTCTTTGGCTGGTTGCATGTGTAGTTTTTCTTGTTGGGTAGTTTGTGGTTGGGATTCTTGTTGTATGCTTTCTTCTTTTGATTGTTGTTGTTTAGTGTTTGTCTGGGTTTTTTGAATTGATAGATTAGTTGTATTTTCAATTGGGTCTATATTTGAAACTGCATTATTTGATGTTGAATTATCTGTTGTAATCGCAGTAGACATTGGACAATTTTTTGTTAAGTGGTTGTTTTGTTTACATGTTTGGCAAGCTTGGTTATCTAATGAAAGGAAAATCCTGTATGTCGTTTCCTCATGTGTGATAAGAAAAGAATCAGGTAAGGGCTGGTTATTTAGTGGAGATATGTATATTTGACGTCTGAAACTTAAAATATGCTGGAATTGTGGTGTTGATGTGCCTATTCTTAAAAATGTTAAAGGTGACAGAAGATTTAATCCATGTGATTTTAATGCTGATACTAGGACTGAGTGTGGGATTGAGGGACAGACATTGGACAATACTAATCGCTGACTGGGGCTAATTAGTCTACGAGGTTGTAAAAGCTGCTGGCCTATTTGAATTTTTTCATTTCTGTTTATAAAATCCTCAGCTAGTTTTTCGTTTGTTAAATAAATACATACTCTATTATTTGATAATTTCGAACAGAAGATGATCTGGGTTGGTTCTATCAGACGACTCAAAGCGAACAAGTAATCATCTAGTTTGGTATTTTCAACTGAATCAAAAATAATTGCTTGTTTTCTTGATGGAAATATATTAGATTGTGGTGTTTGATTTGTTACGGAAGAATATGTACGTGATCCATTAAATTGATATGATGATGTGCTGTTTGGTGTATTAGTAGTTGCAGGAATTTCGGATTGAATAGAACTATCCATTTTTAATTATCATTGGTAAATGGAGTACGGTCCTGGCAAACAACCTTCTTAGTCTATAGTAGAACAGGTTTGGTATAAATACCTGTCTTAGATTTTGTAGGTTATCCGAAATAATATTTGATAATATGTAGTAAAAACTCTTATGATTAAAGTAACTTACTATCTCTATTGTATTTATGTTTGTTATTTCACTGCTGGATCACTAATTAATGAAAATATTTTTAGTATTTCACTACTTTTTAAATTCAATTTAAGAGCTCGATTTTAAAACACGTATTAGGTACTATGTTCAGAGTCGAATTAAATATTGTTTATTAAAAATTAATGAACGAAAATACTTTCTATCCATGTGCGATCGGTACTTACCGGAGGGACCGCAGACGTTCGGATACAATTAGCGTCTCTTAGTAAAGACAATGACGTCGACTTTGCTAAGTATCAAGACAATTACTCTACACATACACACACACTACACTAGGTACCTGACTGTACCATGCCAATGATCATAGTTGTCGAGGCATTAACTCAATAAAAAAAAAAAAAAAATTAAATATTGGTGTGTTCCGAAATACATTTTACGGTTATCTGACAGATAGGTAACCCAACATAATTTGACATAAAAAACGGTTACATTTTATTCTACGAATAAATGTTTATCCTTAAGATACTTAACTATCTGTCAGATAAACAATTGGCTGCGAATTTGGTGATCGATAGATCGATCTGCGACTGTAGATGGAACTAATTAGATCCGCCGTTGCATGGGGACGCACAATATAACTAGTATTTAATAAAACTTGAAATACTACAAGAAAATAAGGATTGCTAGGAAATAGCAGGGGGTAATACCAATGGACATTATACAACCAAAATATGAAGAAATGAAAAATAGACGATCCAAAAAACCTCAAAATATAAAAGTAATTAGTCTGCGGGGGCTAATGATTTTCAAGAAACAAATTTAAAAATAAATAATAATGGAAGATGAAATTCTTTTGTGCCTTGATTTCTGAAAAGCTTGGTAGAAGTTATGATTAAATGAATTTACCTGAAATCACTATTGATAGACAATACCTTATAATATATTCTCTACCTTACGTAGCTCTAGTTATTACATAGTTTAGTTTCTAGCCAGAAATAGCGAGAGGGTTTATATATAATCTTTGAAAACAACCCTAGCTCACGGACTAAACAAGTAGTGACGAAAGTCGAAATTTGCATTTCGTAGGACTTAATTATTATTTGCTTCTAAAATTGGGAACAATGTAGCTTTATTAACTTTTAATCCTAAGTAAAGCTTTACGGCTTACTGGTTATCCATTCAAAATTTATTTCTTAAATGTAAAATACGACACTCTTGACTGGAATAATCTTAGTAGTTTAGTATATAAAACAAAAACTAAATTAGTCATAGTTTTATTACAGAATTGACTGCCTTATTAAAGAATATGATGAGAGAGAAACAAAATAAAATTTGATATTTGGGATATTTGGGAAATAATATATGTATATTAGGCGTGTATATTTTTAGAAAAACACGCATACACGTAAAATTGTAATAATTAAAATTTTAGCAGTACTGCACAATACCTCAAGATAAAAATGCACAAAGAAAACAGAGAAAACTACCGAAAATTTAAATACATATTATAACAAAGGGAGATAAATCCTAAAACATTTTAAAACTGATTTTTATTAATAATTTTAATTTGTAATATAAATTACAAATAATATGGCCAACATTTAACAAAAAGGAAAACAAACATTTAACATTTATATATTGTTTAGCAGTTAGTTTTTCACCAGGAACTTGATCACCTTGTTGATTTGCTATGTGCTGTTTAGGACCTCTTTGAAGGTAGAACTGACACCAAGCTTTTTGCGTATTTTGGTATAAGAAGGATATTCGATAAGTACATGTCAGATTCTAAGAGTATCTAGTATCTCTAATGGCTCTTGTTAACGAACGTTTTTTTCAACCGGTAACGGGCCGATGCTAAACGGGTACCGTTGACGGTATGGAATCTCCGAAATATCGTCAGTTTTAAAGTAACAAGTGCATGCAATACATGTTATAATATGTTGTCGTCAAAGAAAAAAATTATACTAGCCTATTATTTGTATAAAAAATGCAGAAGCAACGGGAGAAGCTTAAAAGAAAAATATGGATACATCCTATTTTATCAGAAAGAGAAAAGTATGGTGCTTTTCATACACTTTACGAAGAACTGAAAAAAGACGAAACAAAATTCTTCAATTACTTCCGAATAGGTCAAGAAACTTTCCGCAAATTGTTAGGAATAGTACATGATAAATTAAAACGTGCTGACAATAATGCTATTCCTTGCACCTGCTGATCGACTAGCTGTTACCTATGTATAAATTATGTTATAAGTGTAACAGGATAAAAACTTTCGGCTATAAAAAAACTAAAAAAGAAAATTACGAACTTAATCGATTTTTTATCATTTAAGAATATACGATCTAAATATAAAATAAAAATTATTGGTGAAATAACTTATTAAAATCTCCATATCAAAATCCATATTTTAGCAGCAACAAAGAAATAAATTTATTGAAACAACGGATGCTCGCCCAACACAGTTAACACACTTCCATAAACTAAAAATGATCACTGTCGTGTTATTGGAAAATGATCACTGTCGTATAGGTGGTCCAATGTATTCCACTGTAAGAATGGAGCTAAAGTTGAATCACTGATAGATAAGTCTATGAAGGAAAATGTGCCATTATGTGCATTGAATCTAGTAGGTGTTCCTGTGTTTAGCAAAACTAGTTTTATGTTAGTAATTGCCTCTAATAATATTCGTCCATTTTTATCTGTTTTTTTTGGATCCCCATGCGATGTTGTGACAGTTTGTGTCACACAAAATTAATTTTGGAGATTAATTTATTAGGAGATTATTTATTGGAGATTAAAATGGAGAATTTGTTTAATTACATTTTGAAGTTCTAATAGAAGAGTTTCGTCAGGATGTGGTAAATATACGTTGCATAATATTGATTTTAAGATGATGTATTACCGAAACTGCTACTGCTTTCAGATTCGTATTTAACGGAATTTCTTTGGATTGGATAGTTGAATGTACAAAAATTCCGACTCCACCACTGGATATTTCCTGTACTGCTCGATTTTTTGTATAGGCCGTATAATTTTTTAGTTTTGTTTGATTGTTGGAAAGACGAGTTTCTTGTAGACATATTATTAGTGGTGACAGTTCATTGATTAGCATTTTAATGTTTTTAATATGGCTATAATAGCCATTCAAGTTCCATTGAAGAATGAATTTAATTGGACTATTGAGATAAATCGTAGTCGCTTTCTTCAGTGAGGGAAGGTTCATATGTTGGATTTATTTTCTTTATAATTCTTGTGATATTATTTTTCATGCGTCTATCATTTAATTTTGAGTGAACCATTTTTAATAAGGTGTATAAGCCGTCAAAATCTTCTGTATAGTTTTTAGCTGTGACTTCAGGAAATTTGATCCCATTGCGTTTATAACGAAGTCGCATAATTTAGAGAAATTTAGTGTGTATGAAGGAGATGCTGTCATTAAAATGTTTTCAATTGGTTTTAATGTGGCTTCGACATCTAAAGCCTTTTTCTTCTTTTTTGGTGCGGATTTTTTTGGAGTTATAAAAGTTTCGTTTAGGTTTTTAGTTTCCGAGATTTCAGAAGAGGTTGAAATTTGCCTTTTTGTTTGATTGGATGTTTTAGTATAACTGCTGTTAGCTGTAGATGAAGGTATATTGTGTACTATAAGCGAATCGTTTGTCGTTGGTATATTTGCAGAAGTAGGGTTGGAACAGTTAATTATATCATCTGAAATATTTTTTACTGAATTATTTTGATTTATTTCCATGGGTTCGAGTTCTGAGGTGTATTAATAAATTAAACATATTTTTTTTTGATATAAGATGAAAAATTCTTCTAATAATGTAATTTTATTATTCATATTGACAATTGAGACATATATTATACATTTTAAAGTAGACGACTTTAAAGCGATATTGCCAATATTGCTGTTTGCGTTTCTTGGCCAACTTTATTGTTAGATAGTTTATTCGATTACATGAAATCAATTTTAACTTGAGAATATCCATCAAAAAAATAATAGCATGTAACTCGTCCTTAAAAATATAACCACATGGAATGATGACAGTAAAATTCTCCTGTTAGTGATTTCATAGTAAATCATGAGGAAAAAATCAGGAAAAAACCTCATAGTACTATCCCGATATTGTAAGTATTTGATTTATCATTTCGTTTACTCTCAATAAACACCAAGCTTTGATTTTTATATGTATGTTATTTAAAAACTAAATATTTAATTTACATCAATATTTTGGATAGAGCCAAAATTACTTGTTCTAACGAAAATTCGTTCTTATAGGAGAAATATTTGTATTAACATCTGTTTTATTAAAAAAATATTACCATTTATCGTTTATACATAAGGAATTTTCCACAGTCGACCGAATGAAACAGAACAACTTAGAACGAGATCCTTCAACATACACAAGGAATAATACGAGGAAAATAGCAATACCATAAATAAAAGAATTATCAGAAAAACGATAGAAAGTAAATTCAGCATTTAAAATAAAAAAAAAACACAATAAAATCTCCTTTATCTAAAACAAAATCCTAACCATGAACAAGAAAGAACAAAGAATTGTATTTATAAATACCTTGTCAATACGAACTTTTTTATTTAGGTAAAACATCAAGACCATCAAATGTTGGAATAAGTGAACACCAATCTTATATTAAAAATAGATAATTTAATAGATCTCAAATATGTAAACACGGATGGGAAAATAAATATAGGGTTTAGTGGAACGATTCAAGTATATTCCTAAAAGAAACATATGGTAAAAAGAGAAAAATCGGCTATAATTATGCTAAATAAGTCTAACTGCGTCACAAATTTCTCGGTAGAATTCAATATGATCTGGTTACCCATATTAAAAGAGGAAGTCATTGAAACGAAACTACCACTATTAGTAAGTCAGTAAAATATCGAGGATATCATTTATGTTTTTAAATAACATACAAATATAATTCAGGGTTTGATTTTTATTGACAACAAACTAAATGTAAGACCAAATACTTACCACCTCGGGATTTTTTCCTGGTTTTTTCCTCATAATTTACTATGGAATCTTTGCATATGGTTGTCTTTTTAAAGACGAATCACGAGTGTTCTGATTTTTCTGACGGACATGCTATGATTTAAAATTAAAGTTTATTTCATGTAACCTTATAAACTATCTTACAATAAAGTAGTCCCAGGAACGTGTCAATATAAATGAGTCATAAAAATAAAATTATTAGAAGAATTATTGTTTAGCAAGTATGTAAAAACTGTGAGATTTACTAGAGAAATCTGCATGAAAATTGAATTTTCTTTTGTAAAGAAAATCGCATGTGTTGCGACGATTTTCTCCCTAATGCCATTTTACGAATCGATAGAGGAATGAATTTTATTTTTAAAAATTTTGGCATGAGGGCTATTAGTGCCTTAAAAGTGTTAATTACGACCTAAACATGTAATGTTAGTAGATCAGTATCGATAACTTTCTCGGTAAAATAAGAAAAAAACGATTTTTCGAAAAACTATTAGTAACTAAAATAAGTTTTGTATTATAGCATACGCAAATAAAATAAATACTAACTAGAGAATGCAGCATTCTGAAAAATTTCTGTATTATTAATAAATAATCGAAAATAATAAATATGTATTTAATAACTTTTATTTATTTTAGGTAAGTGAGCCTATTTTTTATACTGGAAAAATTGGTAAGTAGAATTATTGTTTAAAGGTAATTAATAAAGTTAAGGTAATAAATTAGTAAATTCCATTCTCAACATTTCATGTCTGGCCTTTTGGCTTTGCCAGTGCCATTAACCTAGGAAAAAAAATTTAGACATTTTAACAAAACTTGTACAGACTAAAATTAGTCCCCACTAGAAATTTTTTCAGTCCATCGATATTTTTCGGGATTGGGGAAAAAATGGTGAAAGGGGGAAGTATAAGTATCTTATTCATTATTAACTCTACGACATAAATATACATAAACAACAATTGAGACAATTATATTTTTGACAATTTTGGTCTTACATTTTTTCCCCAAAATTAACACTTTGACACCTTACGTATGCAATAAAAGAGCGAGTGTAAGACCTTGTAGAGATTTTAAACTTTTTGACGAAATGATATTGACTTAAATTGTTTTAATTGCGATTTTCTACAATTTCTTTTTCAATTTTTTTCGGGCGTTTGATATTTTTCGAGTTATGGGGAAAATAGTGAAATGAAGGGAAGCATAATTATTATTGAATTATCTTGTTTATTATTAACTTTACGACATGAAATTACGTAAACAAAAATGGACAGAACTTATTGAGATATTTTATATAATTTTGATATTTTTAATTTTTTTTGCTGAAATCTTGAGGTCGTACATTTGCGATAAAGGCGTTAGCGTAAGACTTTGCAGTGATTGTTTTTATATGAATTGTTTTTATTCAATATCTCGGCCATTTCCAACTTCTTGACACAATCGTTAAGACTTAAATTGTTGCAATTACGCTATACTACAACTTCCTCTTAAAAAATTTCTTCGTGCTATCAATATTTTTTGAGTTAAGGGGGGGGGGATAGTCACTAGATTAGGTGTAATTATTGAATTATCTTGTTTAATATTAAGTTTACGACATGAGTGTACCTAAACAAAAATGGAAAGTATTATATTTTATACAATTTTAATTTCTTTAATTTTCTTGCTAAAATCAATATTTAAGGACATAATGTATTATGGGGATCTAAAAAATGATAATATTGGAAAGCAACTAGAGATGGTTGCAGACGATCTAGAGTTAGTAATATTAAATACTGGTGGACCTACATATTTAAATCGGCCGGGTGTTTCTATGTTAGATGTTACTTTCAGTTCTTCAGATATTTCAAAAAAAAATTACATGGTCTGTTTTCTTAGATACACTTGGTTCGAACCATTACCCTACTTTAATAACAGTTGCCAACGCCTCCCATTCAAATGAAAAAATTGTACTTAAAAGTAAATGGAATATTAAAAAAGTAAACTGGAAACTGGATACAGATATTGTAGACTCTCTCTTTGAGAATAATATGGAATTTGAAAACACTGGCGAAAAGTATTGCTTTCTTATTAATAGCATAAATGAGGCTGCAGAAAAGGGAATACTTGCTTTTAAACCTTTTACTAGCAAAAATCATCTTCCCCTCCTTGGTGGGATAATGAATGTAGTAATATTGTGAATAACAGAAGACAAGCTATTAAATTATATAAGAAATCTCCTACAATGGCCAAAACACACAATGCCAAAAACTTGTATTAGAAGCCAAAATATCTCTAAAAAATAAAGCCAAAAAGAGCTGGATTGATTGGTGGTCAAAATTAAATAAAAATATACCATCAGCAAGCTTATGGAATCAAGCTAGAAAATTAAACAGAAAACCAATTTCTTCTATAAAATGTTTTGACGATTCCTTAGAAGAACAATTTTTTGATCAAATTGCTCCACCGTCTGTAAAAAATTGCAAAGCTTTTGACTATTCTTTCAATAAGCAATATCATTTTTTGTTAGAATCTTTTAATACTTTAGAGTTGGAATTTACCTTAAAATATCAAAATAGTAGGTCCAGGTTTAGATAATATTAAATATCCAATGTTACTATATCTTCCCAAAAGTGCCAATGATATAATCATGAATAATTTAGTAATAGCTCAATTTCAAGATGTTATCATTACCCCCATACTCAAACAAGGGAAAGATCCTAATTCCGTTCATTCATACAGACCTATCTCACTTATGTCTTGTGTACTGAAGACTTTGAAACGGATGTTTAAACATAGATTGGAATGGTGGATAGATAAAAAGAAGTTACTTCCAGATTTACAGTTTGAGTACAGAAAAGGCTGTGATACCTTAGATGCACTTGCCACATTGGTAACTGACATTCAGAACTCCTTCTCAAGTAATATTTATTTACCGACAATAGTATTAGATATAGAAGGAGCATATGATAGTGTTTTTCTCGATATTTTAATGGAAAAATTAATAAAAAATTTTCATATACCACCACAATTGGTAAACACTATTCTTAACTTTTATTCTTGAAGAACAAATTACCTGAGAACAAACAATAATAAACTTATAGGTCCTCGTTATAATAAACAGGGACTACCGCAGGGATCAGTTTTACGCCCTCTATTGTTTAATATATATACTGCAGATTTACATAACATTTCCATTAAAAATATTAACTTTAAAATAATACAGTATGCTGATGACTTTCTTATGTATTCTTCTACCAAAAAATACGATAACTGCGTTCAAACTTTAGAAAAAATACATGATAGATCCAAAAATTGGTTCAAACAAAATGGGTTTGAAATTGCATCAAGTAAATCAAGTATTAGTATTTTTACTCGACACAATATCCCAAAACTAAATCAGATAAACTTGAATGGATATGATTTTAATTTCAGTTCTTCAATTAAATATTTGGGAATGATTCTCGATCGCTAGTTAACTTGGAAACTTCACTTTGAGTTTATGTTGGATAGATGTAAGAATGGTTTAAATTTCCTCAAATCACTTGGGTGCAGATGTGGGAACTTCTTTGCTTTTCTTCCGATCTTATATTAGATTAATTATCGATTTCGGATGCATATTATATGGTTCAGCAAGTAAACATATTCTGAAAACAATAGATGTGTTTCAAAACGCAGCATTTCGTATTTGTTTGGGTGCTATGAAATCGACGCCTATTAATGCTCTACATGTGGAAGCTTTAGAAAATCCCTTGGGCTATAGAAGAGAATACCTCAATCAAAAGTTTGTTATTAATATGCAAAATCATAACACTACTCTCTACTCAAATATCAGAAAAATGAACGAAGAAGATTTAACTAATCGATAATGGAGACTTAAGAACTCACCTCCACTTTGTGAGGCTTTTAGAAGTCAAATTTTGATTATGACTTTAAACCAGAGGATAATCTTAACATGGAACATTTTTATTCGTGCTTGCAACCCATTACTGTGATACAACCGAATTAACATGTAAATTCTTTTGTTAGCTCGAATATTTTGAGGTCCTGTTTATCTAGTCTGTCAGACTCTTTAGTTATTTATACGGATGCCCCGAAGTCTATTGTTGGTACTGGGTGTGCTTTCTACATTCCATCAACTAATACAGAAAAATTCTGTCGACTAAATCCTAGTTTTTCAATCTTTAGTGCTGAATCTGTAGCAATATATGAAGCATTAAGATACTTTGAAAACACTCAAAATACATCTGTTACAATCTGACTCATTGTCTGTTATGTTAGCCATTGAAACTTTAAATTTTACAAGTAATAACTCAAATATATATGTCTCTCAAATTAAAAAACTTTTTTATGACATTTATAAAAACCGAAGAGTTGTTCAGTTTTTAGTTCATATAGGTCTTAAATACAACGAACATGTTGACCTATTAGCTAAAAAGGCCATTGATACCGGAACGCAAGCTGGTAACCAAATCTGTAGACAAGACGCATTAGCAATAATTTAAAATAATATCAATTGTAAATGGAAACAATCTTGGCATATATAGTACGCATTCTTCCTCGCAATATGCTTCCATACAGCCTTCAATCCCAAGTGATTATTGGTTTAAAAATTATTCTGTTCTACGAGGGTACATAACATTCATAATTAGAATAAAATTTGGACACCCCTGCTATCCTAGTCATCTGTCCAAACTAAAAATCGTAAATTCAAATTTATGTCCAGACTGTCAAAAAGAAGATGATTTAAATTACATTTTGTTCGAATGTAAAAAATACACAAAACAAACTGAAGATCTCAACATCAAAATTTTTCCTCCGTACAATATGTGCTATCTGCTACCTCTAAATATAAGAGTTGTAAATGAATGTTTGATGAAATTTATTTGCAATAGTAAGCTTAATATTGAACTTTAATTATAATCTTAACCTCTGTTTTACCCCATTTGTTATTACCTTTTATCTGTGACCTACTCTAGTTTGTCTTAAAAGCAATGTCTCGATGGGTCCCTAGAGGAGAAACGAGTGTCCATGTTTTATCTATATCCTATTCTTTATAATAATTTTAATGCTTAAAATTTGTAATGCTACTTAAGTTTGAAATTTATATTATCTTTTTATATTGTACTACACAATCTTCTTTCTGGGTAGAATATTTTTATGTTGTGACTGGCTGTATGGCACTTGCCTATGCCATTAAAAAAAAGGACATAGCCTAACGAACCCTAGACGGTGACATCATTAGCATCAAGCTATAAACAAAAACGAACCTACGACTTTGAAAATGATTAAGGAAACCACAACTATAAACATTTTCTCACAACAATTTGGTCTCGAATCCTTTAGTTAACAGTTTACTCCAGTAAATGACTGTTATGAAGTGTAATTTTTGTGGTCGCGACGGATTTGTTTCACTTTTAAACTAGAGCCCAAGGTTGTTAATACTGGGGAGGGGTGAAAGCTACTTCTTCTAGAGGATGAAAAAACATATGTTCAAAATAAGTCCGGAA
Source organism: Diabrotica balteata (assembly GCA_918026665.1). Classification (NCBI taxonomy): domain Eukaryota; kingdom Metazoa; phylum Arthropoda; class Insecta; order Coleoptera; family Chrysomelidae; genus Diabrotica; species Diabrotica balteata. The sequence continues at coordinate 93,512,495 of OU898279.1, read as the reverse complement.
ATGAATAAATTAATTAAGTCAATACTATTAGGTTATTTGTGAGTGAAAATGTTCATTTTTCAAAATAAAAACCTCGTTGTTATACGGTTCTTTACAATCAACCCAAGTAGTGAGTATTTATCAAAAAAATATTCAGATATACGTTCACTCATCCTTACAAACTAATAAGGGTTGTTCTTTTAAGTTGAAATGAAATATCCATAGTCGAATCCATCAATTATTTGAAATGAAATAAATTTAGAACATTTTGATTAACGAAATTATTGTATTTATAGGTTCAATGAAAAAAAAAAAAACAATACTACAACTATTCAAATTTCTTATATACAAATCGTGTTTGTACTCTCTTATATACTTTCTCAAACAGTAACTTAAGGATTGTCACTTCCGAAGGTACTTTTTAAAAGGCCCTTTTAAGGGTCCAACTAACAGAGCAACAGCACTTAATTTAATATAATAACATCTGACTTTAAAATAAAAATTTACAGTATTTATAAGATATTAATTGATGACGACCTGTCTGCAATAATGTGTCGAAACTGCTGGTCGGCTGGACCATTAAATTGCAATACCGCTGACAACCGGGCTTATTCTACCGTAATTTCTCCATCCACTGAGGAAGTTTTGTGAGGGATGAACAAAACTCTGTGTACTGTTTCTGAGAACTCTTGGCTTTGGTCAGGGATGTCTTCTGCTGTGGTTGTATTCTGCTCATCTTTTTCTTTTTTCAGTTTGCGTAGCTTGAGAAAACCAAAAATTAAAAGGATTGTTACCAGGATATATATCGGTGGTGTCCATCTGTAGCTGTGGTTCATTTGTGTTGGAAGGATGGATTGGAACCTTTCTTCTTGTGATAACTTGTGTAGTTCGTCTAAAGGAATTCTGTCCAAATTTAGGGGTTTGACTATTGTATGGTTTTTCGGAATAGTGGTGGTCTTGACTTTTGATAATGTTAGTGGTTCTTCTTCAATTGTTGTTTTGGAATTCGTGTAAACTTCATTATTGGTTCGTAGTTCACATCCTGGTGGTAACTCAATTAGATAGGCCCCTTCGAGTACATTTATTTCATACATATTCCTTACATTGCAGTGGTGGTGCAATGGGTAGATACTTTCGTAGCCTTTGAAAAAACAGCAATGTAGTGTGCATCTGATAGCTTTTGGATGATTGTTGTAATAACAGTAACAGGAACACTTTGGCATTGGGCAGCGTCATTGATTAACTAAGGAATTTTAATGATTCAGTCATTAGTCTGGTCATTCTCTTGTGGAAATGTCTCAGGACAGATGAATGATTTGGATCCGCTTCTTTTGCATGGTAGATCCATGTATTAAAAAAAGGTCTAAGTTGTGGACTAGGTATGGACCAGGTGAAATGCTTATTGTGTGATTATTAGTTGGGAGTGAGTATAAATGGAAGTATGTGAACGACTTTGAATAAAGGATAGGAAAATGTAAAATGAAACCAATGGTGTAGTTCGTGTAATAACGATTATTGTCTATTATTTCATAGTATTTGTTTAAGTCTTCTTCTTGAATATAGGGAATCTGCGCTGCAGGGTGGTGTTTAAGCATCTTTTGCGCGGTCCATTTTATTTATTCAGGTTTGATGACACCATTGTGTAAAGTTTTGATTCTTGTAAATGTAATTGTTGTTTGTAGATCGTCCAGTATTTGTACATGTATCTGTAAATTTAGATTTACCTGTTTAAGGATATTTCGAACTTGCATATAATCATTAAAATCAAAAACGAATTGGTTTATCTCTAAGCTAATTTTATTTGTCTCTTCGGCTATGATTTTTTGGTTGTGTATAAGTAGTGAAATTGTTTGGTTAAAATTTATCATCATTCTTTTATTGAGACTGAGTTGGCTATTGATGCTGGTAATAATATTCTGTTGGTTATTTTCAAGTGATTTAATGGCGGCGTTGTATCTTTCAGTATCTTCTTGATCTAGAATACCAGAAATAGATTTTATTACACTTTCCAATCTGTTTATAAGTCCTCGTTTGCTTCTGGATATTGGATATATTGTGTCTAGTTTCTCTTTTGCTGTTTGGAGGAGGTACTGTACAGTTTTATCAAAGTTTTGTAGGCTGTCAAAATATGGTTGACTAAGTCCAATTTCTATTGCTCGTTGGTAGTGATATACTGAGATTCTATGGATTCAATCTCTTTTGCGATGAGTTCTAGATAAAAATAGTGGATGAGGTCATGAGTGCTGGTCTGTATCCTCGCTTGTCTAAATTTAACCAAGTTTTCTAGTGTAAACTTTTGTGCTGAGTTTATAAGTTATTGGTGTTTGTATTTTTTCATTTATTTTGCTCTAGATTTTTTTTTGTCTTTAATCTGTAGCTCTGTGTATTAGAGTTCTTCTAATATCGATGTCAAATAGATCTTGAGGATCGATGTGACCATTGAGAATTTCGATTGGCTTTTGTTTAGTTAATGAATGAATGGAATTGTTCCTAAAATAACATATAGCATATGTTCTTTAATACTCAGAGTCTTCCTTTTTCCTCTAAGTAGTAGTAGGTCTACCAAAATTGTAGAGTAAAAACATTCTGTCATTCCGTTCGATTGTAGATTATCTGGTGTTGTGTAGTGTATCGAAATTTTGTGTGTATCAACAAATTCCTGAACAAGACCGTTCTTGAATTCGGTTCCGGCATCTGCTATTATTATGTGTGGTAGTCCATGGTGGGTTATAAAGAGCATGAAGGCATTAAGGACATTTATTGCGTTGGATCCATCTATGGGATATGCTTGGCCATATCTCGAAAATGCATCAATTATTCCAAGGAATTTTTATCCGTTTGCTTGGAATGCGTCCATATGATTGATTTCTAACGGTTACGTTGGAGTTGGTGTTACCATAAATTTTGGCTTAATTGGATTTATGTTATACTTGTTAGCTTGGCACGTATCACAAAGACTGATAACTTCTTCGATGTTTTTCTTTAGCGTAGGCCAGTAGTAGCGTTTTTTATATTTGAGCTTCGGTTTCACTAATTCCTCTGTTGTTAGTCTTTTTTTGGTGGTAGTTTTCTATATCATCTCTCTCATCATTCTCGAACAGAATGGCACATCTCTTATTGTATCTATATAGTTCTTGAAAAACTGGCAGATGTCGTTGTGAGGATCGTTTTTTCCCAATTGGGCATACATTCTCTTCTTTGTTACAAAACTCCTCTGTGATTCGTTTCGCCGGGTTGTAATTTACTATCTTGAAAATTATTTGATTATTGTAACAATTTAGTGGTTACTCTGTAGTAAGGGTAGCTTGGGTAAAACTGAGATTTGCTTTTCGATAAAGGGTTTATATTTAATATTGTCTTTGTAGAATTTCTGGCTATATCAGGATTACGGAAAGATTTAGTGGCTCCTGTACCAATAAGAAGTTTAACAGGGAGATTTTGAATTTTAATGTAAGGAAGCTCTCTTTTGTCAGCATAGGAATGCAATTCTACTACGTTTCTTATTTTTCTTCTGGAAACGTTTGAAAATGTACATCTTCCTTATATTCTTGGCTTTATTCTTCGTAATAAGGGTAATCTGGGTATGTGTCAGTGTATTCTATACCTTCATCGTAATTACTTTCCTCTTGTTGTTCGATATTAACGAGTTCTTCTACATTGAATCGGGGGCTGGCTGTTTGTTGAAAACGGAAAGTTATTTGAGATTGGGGTCTATTAAAGCCGGTTTGGCGTGTAGATACGCTCATAGGTGTTGGCTTATATGATTGAGATGGAACTGGTTTATGAAAATTGGGTTGAATCGCCTTAGAATTTTTTACATAAGGAGTAATTTGATGATTTTGTTGGAATCTGGGCAGGTTGAAATGTCCTTCTTGGATTATTGTTAAATGGCTGCTGTTGCAAACGCATTTGATTTGACCTAAAGAATGACTGTGGCCATTGGGGCTTGGGCACCTTAGGCTGCCATCGTGTAGAAGGGGGTGTATGAGTTAAATTGGGTCTCTCTATTTGTAAAGTCGTAGATGGTTTATTACAAGATGGTAGGGAACAATTATAAGTTTTTTGGAGATATCTAATGTTAATTTTCTTCCTGAATATATTGGATAGCAAGAGCGAGATTCGCTGGTGTTATGGATCGAATTGTTGTTCCTAGGGGTTCTCTTAGGCCTGCCAAAAATGTGGTTAGAGCTTGTTGGAAAAATTCTTTTTTACTTCTTTTCCTCGTTTTTTGTATGTAATTCAATATGATTTGAAATAGTATTTAAAAGACTCATAACTTTTTCATGGAATTGATGAGGGTTTTCGTTTGGAGCTTGACGAAGATTGACTTAATCTCTAGTTAATGAGTTTTCGTTACGTGGGTCTTCAAAATTTTGGACAAGAATTTTGACGGCCAGTCCTTACAGTTGTATACAGAAATAATTTGTCAAGCTCTTCCTTTAATTTTGTTTATAATTCTTCGGGCAAGCATGTGATTTAAACATTTTTCGGGATTTGTATGATCCCAGAAATGTAAGTTATCCCATATTAAAGTTATTTATTATATATTAAAGTTATTTGAAATGTATGCTGGTGTAATAATTATAGAAGGTATTTCAAACGAATTTGTGGACTTAAAAATATGATTATTATCAACTAAATATACATCTGGTTTAATATTTTCACTATATTCTATATTAGATTCAAAAATTATTGACAGAGAATCGCTCATTCTAAAGGATGATACTTGTGAAATGATATTAGAATTAGAAATAATATCAAATTTGTTTACAGGTATAGGATCATGCTTGAATGCATTCCTTTTTGGTACAAGTTTCTTTTCTTCTTTAAGTTTCTTTTTAGCTTTCTTCATAAATATGTTTCTGTGGCAATTTGTCTGGAATCCGTGGGTTAAACTGCTCCAGTTTTGCCCTGGATTTTGGTTCGTTAGTAGGTAAACGTTTGAAAACGACGAGGATGTTCTGGAGACTCTTCTAATGATCCACTAAATGCGTCCTTCAAGGGTTGTCACTCCCGAAGGTAGTTTTTAAAAAGGCCCTTTTAAGGGTACAACTAACAGAGTAACCGCAGTTTATTTAATATAATTACAACTGACTTTAAAATAAAAATGTACAGTATTTATAAGAAATTAATTGATGACGACCTGTCTGCAATATGTGTCGAAACTGTTGATCGGCTGGACTATTGAACTGCAATACCGCTGACAATCGGGGTTATTGTACTGTCATTAGTACGTTAAGTTTTGGATTAGATATTTGACAGTACCTAAAGCGCTAAAATCGGCAACATTGAATAGTATGAGGTATTATAATTGCTGATCTCTTCCGACACCACTACAGAACATTATTTAGTAGCACTTAACAATGGATGGGATGGACATCTCGCGTCATTGAAGTTAGATGTTTGTTTTCATTAGGTATGTTGGGTTCATTTATCATATCGACTTTCTCGAGTATATAAACTCGAGAAAAATACACTGACCTCTATAAAGCGGTGCATTTGTATCAGTTTTTAATAATGTGAACAATTTTTAGTTGTTAAATTAAAAATAAAAGCGCAAATTTTTAAAAAGATAAAACAAAAAATAAACTCTTACTTAAAATTAGAAATATTTCTTTATGTCTTTATGAATTCACTGTACGCAAGTAATTGTTCTCTTCTAAAAAAAACACATAAGATAAATCTACACACTTTGGTCCAGAATTATCACTATTTTATTATTTAAACTTTTTTTGCGGGCGTATAAACAGACATCTTAAAGATCTACGTTGTTAACTCTTTAAACAACCACTGTATAATGACAAATTATTGGCGACGGGTTAACCAAGTAGCTTCGTAAAAAGTCGATGGTTCGTAGTGTTGCCATTTATAGGGTGTATATCTAATTTAAACCTATACGTACTGTATATATCTCTTACAATCTTCAGATATTCAATGAAGGCTTACTTTCTTAATGAAATCTGGCTTACCTCCAGAGATCCTCTCGAGATACTTTCATATCTCATATGCTCTCTCAAGATCCGTGAAGACCATATAAGCATTTGATTTTTTATTCTTATGTTTTTTCATTAACTACCTTATCATGACAATTGCATCTGCTTTGCATAAACCCAAACGTATTTTCAGATAGTTATGTTTCTTCACCGACAACATCTTAAAATCAAATAATGTATATTTGTTAAATTGTATATGATAAAAAAATTGTACTGAAAAATTTAGTTTATTTAAAACTGTGAGATACATAAAAAACTTGTACTTAACCAATACAACATACAAACAAAATATTCATGAGAGCCTATGGTGGACTGAGCTTTTTGTTTTCCTTTATTAAAACAACCAAAAAATTGAGCGTCCAAAAGTTATACACGTTGATATGAAAAAACTCTCGCCCAAAGCCAAAGTGGTTATAAACAACACATAGAACTAATGGAATGCCTTTTTTCCGTATTGCACGTTTTAGGAATGTGTTTGCCCTGTTGTGATATTTCTCTTTTTTACAATTTTATATTAAAAATAGCTAAGAGAGTTTCATGGTCTATTTATTTCGTTTTTATTAAACGTAAAAAATTTTGGTGCTAGATATTTGTTGGAAGTGATTTGTCCTGTTGTGATATTTCTCTTTTTTACAATTTTATATTAAATAGCTAAGAGAGTTTCATGGTCTATTTATTTCATTTTTATTAAACGTAAAAAAATTTGGTGCTAGATATTTGTTGGAAGTGATATTCATTTTATTGACCTTTTAAATTTACATATCGACGGTCCCATTCTAATAGCCCGTATCTACAAAAAAATCAAATTTTAGGTTTTCGCGCCATAATAATAAAGAAGGAATGTTCTATCTGTTAAGAAAATCCCGAATCTGAAATAAAATTGCAAAGTCTTCGAATCTCATGTTTCTAATATGCTGTATCTACTATTGCCATTTGGCGCCGTGTAATAACCCGTATCCTATTAGTTTCTTATGCATGTTGTTAGGTTATTTAATACTAATAAGAAAATATAACATTTCTTTAATTAAAGATGATACAGGTTATTACTTAAACCCCTTTATAAATAATTGTGTGTTACAGGTTATTTACATGCTGTTTTTTTATTTTCAGAATCAAAGAATATCACGTGAAAAAAAAATAGTTATGATGAATATGAACACTGAAACTTTAGAAAGTAATGAACAAGATGTTATATCTATAAATTACAACATTAACTGCAATCTACAAAATGATAGTGAACTAGACTGAAACACATCTTTTTATACAGACCCTAATAAATCATTAGATAATCCGACAAATAGTAATAGTAATAGCCATATGGATTACTTGGCTCTACATGTTCAAGATGATTTTTGTCACGAGCTTATGACAGATAATTTAGGCGAAAAAACTTACAGTGTGGTACATCCTGTATTTAGAATGATCAAAATATCTTACATGACCAAGCACAGATACAATTTTATTATGTAAATATTTAAGCTTATTTTGTCTGTAGTTGTTGTGAAAGTGAAAATGCAGTGACCAAGTCTTCCGTTAATAAAAAAAGAAGAAAAGGGTTCAACCCAGGAAATTGGAAAAGAAGTGTGACAAAAAATAAAAGAACGTGCGGCGAACAATACATCGGCTATCAAAGATGCAGTACTGATGACGTCAAAGTAGGAATGTTAAGACCGCAAAGAGAATTATCACAAGGATCTGGAAGACAAGGCACCTATTACTACTATTTAAGGAATAACGACAATGTCAAATTCAGAGCATGCAAAAAGATGTATTTGAGCACACTTGGTCTCAAAGAAGATATGGTACAGGATTCGTTAAAACGAATGCAACACGGGTTTAATTCATTCTCGTCTACCGTTAACCAAAGATGCATTTCAAATAGTAACAAATTAAAACGAGAAAATTTAATTAAATTTTTTAACAACTTAGCGAAGGTGCTTTCACACTATTGTAGAAAAGAAACCTCAAAGTTGTATTTGGAGCAGTTCTTTCAGACCAAACCACGTAAAGATCGATGCGATATCTTGAGGAAAAATGCAGCAAGAAAAGAAAAAGACGCAGACAAGCAACTAGCCATTCAAGGTTCTATCTACGCTGTTTGCATGGATATGCAAGCAGTTAAAATATGTTCAGTTATTAACGCAAATAAGCTTTATTACAAAACAACACTAGCTGTGCATAATTTTACAATTTATAATTTGGCATCGCACGAATGTACAAATCACTGGTGGGATAAGTCAGAAGGTGATTTATCTGCTTACAGATTTACAACTTTTATATTAAACTTTATTCAAGAGTAGTGCGTCAAAGACATACCGATAGTTTTATATTCTGATGGATGGTGTTACCAAAATAGGAATTGTGTGCTGTCTAACGCCTTGCCAAATTATTCAATTTAGAAAGGTGTCCCGATAGAGCAAAAATATTTAGAAAAAGGGCACACTCAAATGGAGTGTAACTTTGTTCACTCCGTGATATAACGAAGATTGAAAAACTCTTTCATTGTACTGCCAAGTGATTATGTACGATTCACAAAAGAAGCAAGAAAAAAGCCAATGCCCTTGGAAGCTCTCTTTGTAACTCATAAGTTTTTCAAGGATTTCTTAAAATCATGGATTTACAAGAGCATTCGTCCAGGCAAGAAATCAAATGATCCCACTGTCATGGATTTGAGACACTTAATATATGACCACCGCGAAAAAAATATTCAATATAATATTGATTTTAGTCATGAACTACAACCACTAGTCAGATCTCCAAAATATCCCAAAAGATTTATCTATGACTCACTACATACAGATCGACTTCGCTTCAAACAAAAAAAGTGGCAACATTTGCAAGAAATAAATTCTATTTTACCTCGGGATTGTCATGTATTTTACCACAATTTACCCCACTCTCCATAAATTTGGAAATAGTTCAGTTTATAAGTATTATTAGATATTAATTTTTTATTTAACTGGTTGCAATTTTTTCTTTTACTCATTATACTTTCACTGTGGTATTTTTATATTATTATTATTATTATTATTTATTAATAATTAAAAACATTGTTTATTTATTTGTTAGTTTATTTATCAGTTTCAGCCCCATTATCAAACATCTATTATTTTAGTAAGATCATAATACTACCCATTTAACCAATTTCAATTGATCACTGCAATAGCCTGTATCTCATTTTTTTTTGTACCTAATCACTTTCAGTAGCCTGTATCTGCTGTATAATAATAAATATATAAAAAAAAAATTAACAACAAAGGATGGTTCACCTTCAGTACAACACAAATAAGTAAAATTAAAAATTATTTTGAATTTGGACCTGTATTAACTTGTAGAAACAGAAAAATGTTTCTCCTGTAAAATTACGGTTAACTCACGTACGGGGTATTAGAATGAGACCGTCGATATTATTTTTATGATTTTTTAGCTCAATATTTCTGAATATGTTAGGTACGTCTAAATATGTTAGTTAATAGGGTAAAGTTAAATAAAGGGGTAATTGGATAATGATTTTACAACAAATTTGCGTTCGTCTTAGATTTTTATTTACCTAATGATCAAAGTTTAATTTTAAAGTATTTGTATAAAAATATGACCTTTATTTATTACTACTTAAATGTATGGAACCTTAATTTGATTGAAAATATTTCAGTAATAATAAAATAAATAATAAAATTGATCGTACGGTGGGTCCAGTTACTTCAATTAACAGGGTTAACTGTAGCAGCCATTCTAAAATCTCCTAAGAGCTGGTAGAAATCGCTGTGGGCTATCTGGGCCTTATTGCATATATTTATGTTTTAAAGAAACCTCAAACAATAATCTAAATTGAGCCGTTTTGTAACCACACTCAATGTAAGGGTATCATCTCGTATAGCAGATAAGATTTATAATCAAATTATACACAGTTCGCAGCTAACAGCTTGTATTTAATGCCATCTCATATAATATGCCACAAATGCTACAATTCTTTCACATGAAAAAACCCTCCTTTAGAAATCCCGATCCCGATAGTATTTTCCAATATCTGATTTATCTGGCCACTTCCAAGACTTCTAAGATTTCTGTATCGATGAAATTTCAACCTGGTCATCTGTAAAGCTTAAGATTTTTTCTTCTTTATACTTGAAGATTACATATTTACCAACTTACGTATTATTACAGAACATTTCAAATTTATTCTCGCTATCTAAATATCTTTCATTTTCTTTTACAATATCTTGCAAGTTAAAATCATCACTACTTCCTAATATACAGTCAAAACTGTTCTTTTCCTTGTGTTTTGAAAAGCTAAGTGTAGGCCTATGATGTTTACTTTCAATATAGCTCATTTTGTCTTTCTTCTCTTGTTCTTATTTTATTAGGAAATCTTTGCAGGTGACAATTTCACAGTTAGTGACCAGTCTTTTTCGTTTCTTCCTTGGATTCTGTGGTCTTTTATTATCTTTTTTTTTTATCATTTCTAACAACAATTCCTTAAATGATTTACGTGTTTGTAAAGAAGGTCCAATTGGCGAGACAGGGCTTTTTTTTCTACTTGAACTTCGTAAAAAGAAGAAACAATACACAGTTAAATTAACACATGTTTATTAAAATATAAAAGAAAACAGAAAAATAAATGTTAAGTATCGTATTGAATTTAAATAAAAATTATTCGACTTCTTGCTACAGTGTTACATTAGGTATATGAAAGAACAAAGTTTGTCACCAAATCCTAAGTTTTATCCTGGTCTTTTCTGCGCTGGTTGTTAGCAAGCCATATTGTTAGTTTTGGATTTCCTTGTCTCGGAGTCAACTCTCCTATTGGAATAATGGTTCCATTCTCAGGCCGGTTGGTCTTCTGGATGTTCATAGAATTTGACCCGCACCTGAGAAATGTATCCCGGAGGTTGACTCCAAATCTGGAGACGACACAACAATTGGTTATTCTACTCTTAGAGAAGTCATGAAGAAAATCTATGTTTTCAGAAATAAAAGCGATTATATGGACTTTTGTATCGAACGGGAAGGAGAAATGTCACAGAGAATAAAGATGGGACCTCTCGTTTTAAAGTAACGGAAATAGAGATGAAAATACAATTCACTCTTTAGAAACTTGAGTAAAAGATAAAAATGATGATTATTAAGAAAATAGGAAAGGTAGATACTAAAATATATATATATATATATATATATATATATATATATATATATATATATATATATATATATATATATATATATATATAAGAAGATAGATTTGGACGCCAACTGGTTTTTATACCAAATACCAGTAAAAATGAAAAGAGAATAATGAATCAATTAAGTAACGACATAATTCTGATACAATCTATATCCGAGAAAATATATAGAAAAATAAGAGATACAATGGAGGATATAGAAGAATATGAATTATGACAGAAGATACGGAAATTGGAGAATATAATTAACGAAATATATTAGCATAAGAAAGAAAGCAGGCAATGTAGCAGTTATAACGCTACAGATACACTAATATTTTTGATGACTTTTTTAATACTTGTAACCTTAAGATATATATTAATTATGTTAGTTACAAGTCTTCCCCTGTTGTAGTGGAAGTTTTAAGTCAGCCCTTAATTTATTTTTTTATGCAGTGTAGGCTCCCGTAGTATCTAAAGTTTATCAGAAAACACAGTTTTCCAATATATTTCCATATATTTATAGTTTCCATAATTACTGGAGAATCTGCAGTCTAACCGCAGATTTAACTTAGACTCGGTTTTAAATTAAATTTTTTCATATCAAGGCTCTTTGTAAAGCAAAAGTCAAATAGGTCTGGAATATTGCGTCGATCAGCAGGCCAATACGTGCGCTCTCTTGTAGATAGATACTAAAGATTTCCATGAATTATAGTAGGTGTCTCCCCCTTTTAGTACTTTGACTCCCCAGTACGTATTTTGTAGGTAGTGCTTGATATTTTTTATACCAATAGTCTTACCACCATGGCCGGTTTTATCTAGGTGATTTTTTGAATAGGCACAATCTTCAGGTATTTCATTATGGCTGAGCTGTGTGAAATGGGCATCAGAAACTAATTCTAGGTCATTTTTGTTTGTTTGTAAAAAATTTTTCAATTATAAAATATTTCAGTCCATTGGTATTCCATAAAGCAATTTTGAGTAGCTTAGTCATTATCCTATCATCCCATTTGGTTAATTAGATTTCTTATCATGCTCTTAAGTTATGTTATAATATTGCAAAATAGAAACTAGGCGAATAATATTTTTTAACACATTTAAAAAATATAAGCACAACGTATGAACGAACTGAAGTCTAGTCTAAGCCGCAGATTCATCTAGAATTTTAAACTGTTGGGTTAGTCTTTTTGTTTTCTGTACACCGAGCTGGGGATCGAACCCACATCCAGTGAATAACTCGCAGTGAAGCGAATGAGAACCGGCCCAGCCAGCTTGGGTATCTGACCGCCAAAGAAATAATGCCTGAAATAAAAAAGAATGTGAACCCTAGAAAAGCTTCTGAGTTTGATTTAATAACTAGAAAAATTTAATAACACATTCCTAAGAGGTATATATTTAAATTTATTCAAATGAATATTATAAATAAATATAATAAAAATTTCCTTATGCAACAACTTGATAATAGAGTTAAAAATGTTTAAACAATAAACAAGTTTAGAGATCTTAAATGCTGTCAGATGCCTCAGGTTTTTTCGCTTTGTTTGCTTCTCTGTGCATCTCGCATAAATTAAGAGTAGTAGTTTTCCGAAGTGGAAATTGAAACGTCAATAAACTTACTTTAACCTTTAATTGTGGCTTATTCCCATTTAAATAGTAATTAAAAATGTTTGAGTTATTCAGCAGATATGCTTTCGAAGAAGTATTATGCGTCAAATATAATAAAACATGACTAACCACAGTACTTAATGACACCTAGTCCGGTAGATGCGGGTAGAGAGATGGGATTTGACTTCGATTCCATCAGTCAGGGATGGCGAATACTGCCTTATTCCTTTTGTTTTTGACTGTATGATGGTAAGTCTAAGCAAAAAAGTATGTAATGTGCAGTCTGACTATAAGGACCAACCGTAAGTCACCTTATTATTTTATTTCATTTTTCTGTTACAAGTTGCTGTATGCTAAAATTGGCTATTGTGGTTGGTGGTACAGTCATTGTATTTTTCATCAAAAATAACATTTTGATGATTTGATTGAAAAGGGTACACTACATTGGAGCTTTCCTTATTATTTAAGGGTATTTTAAGTTTAGTATATAATTTCGATATTGTTTTTATATTTCCGGTTCAAGTTTTGATATTAGGTACTTCTCTAAATGTATTTAGTAGTCTATTTGTTAAATATATATATCCAATGTAGTGTACTCTCTACCCTGTAATAATTGTAATAGAGTATATATTGGAGAAACGTCCAGAAATTTGTCTGGAAGATTAACATCTCACAAGAGTGACATTAATCTGAATAAAGTACAAGCCTGTGCATTAAGTGAACATTGTATTACAATGGGCCATACGCCTAACTATGATCAAACAAAAATATTCAGAAGGGAAAGAAATTACAACAAAAGACTCTAGAAATGTGTTTAATTAAAACTACACAAAACACCTTAAACAAAAGAGAAGACATTAAAAATCTTAGTGCTATATACAGTAATCTTCTTTTAAATAAAAGAACAACAATATAAAAGTTCTTAAAAGTTACGCATATTAAAGGGATTATTCCAAGTTCAAATGAGATAAAATTTATTTTTATTTGTGTTTTTTTTTCTTAATTACTTAGTAACATAAACTCTGTCGCTTGTTTAATAACTGCAAATGAAACATTTCTACATATTATATCAAAATTTGCAATGAAGGTTTGCATAAACATAGACACTTCCTCTGTCAAACTAACCTAAAAAAATAAATATAAAAAATAGAAGAGACATGTAAACCTTAGTAATAAGTTTTGACAAAACGAAAAAGAAAATGAAATTTAATAATGTCAATAGGTTAATTAATTTTGCTAATTTTAAAACACAATCTTCACAAGGGTAAGCCTATTGAAGATATAACAACTTCATTTTTCTAATGTAGTTTTTTATGTTTTTAGTAAGTTTTGAAAAAGAGTACAATAAACTCGAAAGCTTAACAAACCTAAAAGAGTTTTACTTAAAGGCCAATATTGACTACTAAACCCAAGATATCCGTATATATTACTCACATAGTTACTAAAGCCCTTTATAAGAATATATATATATATATATATATATATATATATATATATATATATCGCTTATATCGCTTATATATATATATATATATATATATATATATATATATATATATATATATATATATATATATATATATATATATTCGCTTCACGTCACCATACTACACTAGTTGTCTCGTTTCAATTCTGTCTACACTGAAATATACAGTATTTGTCCTCTTTCTAATATCTTCATTCCTGATATGATCTTTTTTGGATACACCACACGCTCTCCTTAGAAAATCCATTTCTACTACTTCTATTCTTTTTCTATCTTTTTTAGTGATCTGCCAAACTTCTACCCCATAAGTCATAATAGGCTCTACCAAGGTTCGATAGATTGTCAATTTCGTTTCTTGTTTAATATCTTTAGACAATAGTAGAAAGTTTAGAATGTTAACCGCTTTTTTTCCCTGCTGCTTTCTGTTTTCGATGTCTCTTTTAGTAGTGCCTTCTTTAGATATTATAGATCGGAGATAGTTATATTCCTTGCATGTTTTTGTGTTTTTAATTTCTAATTCTGGATCTTCTTCACCATCTCCTATTTTAAGATACTCTGTCTTTGACATATTCATATTGAGGCCCCATTTTTTATATTCTTTCTTTGGTTTTCTAAACATGTAGTCCATGTCTTTCTCATCATTCGCTACGACTACCTGATCATCTGCGAAAAATAAACTTGTTAGACATTTACCATCGCCTATGTCTATTTCCATTTCGGATACTTGTTGCCTCCACTGCTCTAACGATTATTGAATATATATTTTAAATAAGGTCGGAGAAAGATAACATCCTTGTTGTAGCCCCTTTATTATTGAAAATGATTCAGATATAAAGTTTCCTTCTTTAACGACACTTCTTGCATTTTTGTATATATTTGCGATAGCATCCACATACTCTCTACTAAGACCTACTTTCGTCAATGTTTGAAACAGCTTTTTCAAAGGTATCGTATCGTATGCCATTCCTAAATATACAAAGAATAGGTAGATAGATAGATTCCTTACCTTCCGTTTTTCGATTACCTGCTGCAGAACGAATATACCATCAGTGCACGATCTTCCTGCACGAAATCCATTTTGTTCTTCCATGCCTTCGTATTCTGAATCTATTTTTTTTTATTATTTGACCTTACAACCTCCCCACTGAGCTGATAACAGTTATTTTCCTATAATTAGAGCATTTGCGTTTATCAACGTTCTTGACTATTGAGCTGATGTATCCAATATTCCAATCATCAGGAATATTTTGCCCTTTTAAGCATTTGTTAAATAGTTGAATCAACATCTCATGTAATATTTTTGGTCCATACTTTATCAACTCAATTGGGATGTCTCCAGGTCCTGCTGCTTTACCGTTTTTCGATCTTTTGAGGGCATCGTTTAACCCTCCGGTTGTTACCTCACTTATTTGTGTGTGTTCGGATATTTCTTCCATTTCGATCTCTTGGAATTTACATCTATCCTCTGTCAGTAAGACCTCATAATGGTGTTTCCACTGTTTCAGATCTATTAACTGTAAGTTCGATTTTTCCTTTCCTTCCCTCCGGAAAGACTTTATCACCTTCCAAGCTTGCCCAACTTTTTTCCACCCATATACCTATCCACCTCTGCACATCTTCGATCCCACATCTCATTTTTACTTTTCACTACTTCTCGATTTAATTTTTGATATAACTTATAATCTTCATCATTTCTCGTTGACATCCATTTCTGATAAGCAGTTTTCTTCTTGTTGACTAATGTTTGGATATTCTACTACCATCATTCTTGATTTTTTGTTTTATGTTTGTCTTTATAACCCAAAGCTTCACTTGCAGCTTCATGAATACGTTTTTTAAGTTGCTGGTATAATTCTTCCGCTGATATGTTTTCTCGATCCACATTTTGTAATTTTGTGGACAGTCGTAATTTGTAAAGAAATTTTGTTCAATCTTCTTTTAAGCTTTCTAGGTTATATTTAGGAGATATTACTTTTTGTCCCTTTTCCATATTCTGAACCTGAGTGTTATTGTTTTTACGGTAGTTAACTATCACGTTGGCCATAAGTAAACGATGGTCGGATCCACATTCTGATCCACGGTAACCCTTACGTCAGATGTTTTCAGGTAAGAAGTTTGACGTTGGATTACATAGTCGATTATCGAGCGCAGATTCCTAGTAGGTTGTATCCATGTAAATTTGTGTATGTCTCTATGTTGAAAAAATCCATTCATAATTTTAAGAGACATTGTTTCACAAAAATTTTTAATACGCATTCCGTTGTCATAGGTTATTTGTTCCCCATATCTTCCTACGACTTTGTTATTTTCTTCTCTCCCTATTTTGCCGTTTAAATCTCCTAATATAAAGATTGCACCGTTTTCTTTAATTTCAGAGAGCATTTCATTCATATTGTTGTAGAAATCGTTTTTACTTTCTGGATCTGCATCTTCATTTGGGGCATACACTCTGAAAATTATGATGTTGTGCCCATTCTTTTTCATTTCCAGTATCAGCAGTTGTTCATTTACTTCAGTCCACGATTTAATATTGTTTTTAAGATTTTTTCGAATGGCAGTAGAGGCTCCTCTCTCAGCTCTGTTATCTTTACTGACTCCACTGTAGATATGTATATATTCTCCTATCTCTTCATCTCCTTTTCCCTTTTTGTTGGTCTCGGTGAGAATACATATATCTATTTTTCTTTCCGCTAATTCTTTAAATACTTCTGCTTGTTTTGATCTAAGTCCTGGTACATTATATGTAGTCAATATCATTTTCCTTTTCCGTTGCATTAGTCGTCTTTGTTTTGATCCATTCTTTTGGATTCCGAGTCTTTTGGTCAAAATTTTTAGCATTTATTTGTTTTGACAAGGGATGAGTTGCTAGCCCATTGCCTTAAACCTCCTCCTCTATCCGGGCTTGGGACCGGCACCGGCATTTACTGAGCTACTCAATTCACCCAGCACTTACCGGAGTCGGAGTTTCCGCCTCCGGTATAAAAAAAGTACATCTAGAAAAATTCTCTCCATCATTGCAAAATAACTGGGTTTGAGGGATGTTCAAAACTATACAGGTCATTGATTGGGTCTTCACCGGTAACTCCTCTGGCAGATGTTGGAACTAGTATGATAACGTCGACAACAAAGCGGCAAGCGGCAGGGTGCATGAAAGAGTACGTCAGTTGCTAAAGGACATATTATAGAGCAGTGGAAGTAGTATGTCTTTAAAAATAAGGTGTCAGGGATGCTAACAGGCATGCATTACTACATTTTTGTAAATATTTACTATTTACGATACAACTCTAACTTTTTTTGGTAAAGAAAAGAGTCGTATTTTATATTGTAGAAATATGTTGCTATATGCTTTTACAATCCAATTATTAACAAAAAAAATACTGAAAATTGTAAAATATTAATTAACAAACTATATTAAACAATAACTAAAAATATAGAAAAGAAAGCAAAAAATATTTTTCATTAGGCAAGCTTTAGGCAAGCATTAGGCCAGTTTTCATTGGCTTGAAAGATCCACCATGACAAAATCGTTTAAACTACAATAATTGCCGTCAACAGAAAATACTGCAGATAAGCGTTGATTAAGAGTTTGTTACCAAATACAAGTTTGGCCTTCAAATAATCTTGATTCGTTGAATTTTCTAAAGAAAAACTGATTCTTCCTAAGATGTCAGAGAGTATCTCATGTAAATGTAAATTAGAATCTAGGTGCTTCAAACAAAAATTGTAACGAAGGTAGCTGTTATAATATGCGAATATTTACTATTTATTATAAAAAATATATTATACGTAAAATAAAAATGGTTAAGAGTATGTAATTTAAAAAGAATTATTAATAGTCAAAAAAGTTTAAGTTGCAACAAAATAAACTCGCCAATGTTTTCAAAGTTTTTCGCTACCCCAGACAAAAAAAAAAAACGAAATTCGAAATTGGTCTAAGATAGGATAAATTTTTTAAAGCTTTACGGATTTGAAGTTCTAAAGTGAGTTTTTATCTTGCCGATCCGACAGGAGTACTTTACTCATATTTTTGAGTATAAATAGCAGTTTCTTAAAAATAAAAATTATATCATTATTAAATATAGGCCTATAGCTATTAAATGGAAACAATTTTAATTCTTAATTGTTATAAACAAAGCAGATGTATCTTTTTAAACCAATTTAATTTTAAATCTTTGTCTTGACTTCAGCTATAAGAAACAATAAGTTAAAAATGTTTCTGATGTATAGGGAGTGCTCTAGCTTAATTACGTTATAACGTAAAAGTCACCCCTACTTCAAAGCAATAAATAAGGAGTTGAGAATATTTTTAAGCTAATATTTTTATTCCTTCATAAAAATATAATCGACCAAGAAGAGAGTCCGTTTAGAATTAGATCGTTATTTTTTTTAAGTTCTGGTTCTTGGAAATAAAAGAAATTTTACAAAAGTTTAAAAATTAAAAATGTTGAAAAATTGACATTTTTTGACCTTCAATCGTTAATTTTGCATGAACTATTGAGTCAAATTTAATTTAGTACAGCTCAAATTAACACTTTTTTATGCATTTTCATAATATTTTGCTTATTTTACCTTAAAATATTGATTTTATACAGTAAAAATTAAAATAAATAAAAAACACCCTTTTTGCACCGTAAAAGTGCCATAAAAAAGTTTGCAGTTTTACAGAGTTTTGTAGAGACATCTTTATTAACTACATGCTAACAGGCATGTTTAAAAAAAATTATCGGTAAATTAGTGTCGAAATTTCGGACAATTGTACAAAATCGTGAAATTTCATATAAAATGAATTTGTTGTGTGTTAGGGTAAATTGCAATGGTCTGAACAAGTACAAAACATTTGTACTGGATAACATGCAATGCCGTTTATTATCGAATTTTTAGTTAAATCTGTTCGGATCGGATACTTACATTTTCTTTAAACGGTATAATTTATTGGCACAACTGTTATTATTGGTATGTTGCTATTTACCAAAGTATTTTACAAGGTAGACCTGTAAAGCCTATACCAATTAAACGCATGAACTAATATTTTTCCTTGTTGGCCTTTTTTTTTATAAAAATGATAGAATGTCGGGCTAGATAATAGATTTTTTTTAAAATTTAAACAAAGAACGATCTATTAACCAATAAAAAGAAACAAAAAAATGAAGCATGCAAAAGAAGTCAGTAGCTCAAAATGAGATTAACTCATAGAGTATGTCGGAAGACTTTGAATACCTTGGATGAAAACAAAAAAGAATGTTAAAAAGAAAAAAGAAAAATCAATGAGATTGTTAACCATCATAACAGAAAATAATCACAAAGATTATACCAACAAATAAACATCTGTATAGTTCCTAGCAAGATATTCTGGATTTAATCTTCTAGGTATAGTTGTATACATGGTCGAACTTTATACTGATATATTTTGTCAAAATTGCGGCACTTCCTCAAAGTAAAAGAAAAATACATATAAGTAATTCTTTTTTATTAAAATATATATATTTAACATAGTGAAAAAATAAAAAAAAATATATATTTTAAACTTAAATATCGTCTACATTTAAATCGGTATCACTATCATGGCTATTGTTTAAATATACAGTGTGTAAAAGCCAAATGGAATAAATTCAATATTAAGGTTACTGTACATATTTATAAAATATCCCGAAACACGTCAAATTTAAATTATAACTTGACATTCTTTAACGTGAAAATGCAACCCCTACTTTCAAACCCCTTAGAATGACAGGTACCGTTCCCATCATAAAAAACTGTTACAACTCTTATAACCAAAAATCATGTTTTTTAAGTTGTGTAAGTTGAGCTTGTAACAGTGTCATTCTAATTTCGAAGGCAACGATGCCAGTTCAACGAAAATATTATATCAAACAAGCTAAAAGAAGAGCTGTGCGACGGGTCGCAAGTTTTTAGTATACTAAAAACTAAAACAATATCGAGCATTCTCGATCAGTCAGTGACATTTATATTTATATATTTATTTAAACATACATCTTAAAAAATTCTATTAATTTTAAACTTTTACATTCTCTCAGTACCCATAGATTGATTCGTGTTTTATTATAATTTATAAAAATATTTAAATAAATAAATAAATCTAGACATGACTTTAAATTTATGTTTAATTTCAGATCGAGAGGTGTGATTGGTTTCTCGTAAAGTGTCGCACAAAACTGTCCCCAAACATTGTCTATTGGATTAATATCTGGACTTTTAGAGGGCCATGGAAGAGCTTCAATGCTATTTTCAATAAGGTAATCCCGTACACGGTGGGCTGTGTGGATTGAACAGTTATCATGCTGGAAAATAAAATTATTGTTGGGAAAAATTTCCCTAACCGATGGCAACATCACATTATCTAATATATGTAAATAGATCTCAGTATTAAATCGTCCTTTAATTCTCCAACACATTCCTAAACTTCCTCTATACATCCAAGCCCAAACATTTATAGAGAACCGTCCGGACTTATCACTTGATGAAATATAGTTTTCGTTAAACGTATTTAGGGGCGGTCTATAATCCCTAATATGGCCATCGTAATAAGACTGGAATACTTTTTCATCGGTAAAAATTACACGCTCCCAAAAATTGACTGGATCATTTAAAACGTAATTTAAAGCAAATTGTAGTCTACTTTGTTTATGTTCCTCACTAAATATGTATTTTTTGGCGGCTGCACAATTTGTAAAATCTGTTCTTCTAATTCTCCTTAATGCTGTAGTTATAGAAGCATTAAAGTTTGTATTAACTTCTGCTTGCCTTGCCGTATGGAAGGGATACGCTCTTAAATAATTGGTTAATGTTTCATCTTGTTGGGCTGTAGTAATAACTGGTCTCCCACTCTCTCTCCTTCTATCCAAAGTCTGCTCGTTTTCCCATATTTTTTTAATGTTGTGGATTGTGGTTTTGCTTCTATTTAACTCTTGAGCCAGTTGTCGAATAGAGGAACCATCTTCTATTTTTGAAATTATTCTCGTTTTATCAAACTGACTTAACAGACGTGGCATCTTTAAAAATTCACTTTGACAAACTTGTCAAATCTGACTGATGGCAAGCAATATTTTTTATGTTTAATTTTTATGTTTAATTGTTCAGATATTTTTTTTTTTTTTATTGAGTTAATGCCTCAGGTACCTAGTGTAGTGTGTGTGTATGTGTAGAGTAATTGTCTTGATACTTAGCAAAGTCGACGTTATTGTCTTTGCTAAGAGACGCTAATTGTATCCGAACGTCTGCGGTCCCTCCGGTGAGTACCGATCGCACATGGATAGAAATTATTTTCATTCATTAATTATTGTTCAGATATGTTTGGGACGATTTCACGCACTGATAACATCTGAATATACTAAACCAGCATTTTTCAGTTATAAGAGGATTTTTACAGTTATAAGAGTATAATGTAATACTGTCACATTTTGAAAAGCGTTTTTCGCTCCGGATATTTTATAGTTTTTAATCTACGTAGGATAAAGTACAATGTTAATTTTTCATATTTATCGTTCATGTAATAAATAATAAATAAATTTAGGTAGTTTGCTTGTTACTAAACTAATTGACATAAAGATACAGTTAACAGTTTGTGTTCTATAAGTAATTGAAGTATAAAATTACAGTAGATGCATTCCAATGTTCCCTGTGCCAATACCCCAAGTTTAAATATCGTTTAATATTTTGGACATTAACTTAATCCTCTTTCTGGTCATTAATTTAATTAGATACGGTTTTTTGTTGTTAATAATATAAATAATACCTGTCTAAAAACTTTATATATTTTTGAACGTTATTTTTTACGTTTTACGTTTTATTTAAATTTACTGAAATTCCGTTATCTGTAATGGCAACAACTAATTGATTCACGAAACATTGTGTCCAGTCTGAACACAGGTTTACATTGGGAGAAAAAGTGTTCCAGTTTTATATGACGGGAAGTGTACAACCCCAATTTTTAAAATAGGAAGTATAGGCTTGTGATACATCGTTTGAAAGATCTTTTCATTCTCCATTCAAAAATGTTGTCACTTTCAAGTTTTTAAGATTAATTAAGATAAAATAAATTAAAATCATGTGGTTACCGATAATTCGCTACTATACAATCAAAAACTAAAATGTAATGCAAAACGTAATAAAATGTAGAACACGAAAAATAACTATGATTGTTAATAAAGTAGATGTTGAAAATGTTCACCGCGAACGTCTTGGCAACATCCTAATCTCAAATAAAACTGTCTTCTAACATTATTTAACATAACAGACGTGATCGACCAAGCGTTATTCGTTCTTTTAAGTCATTTAAATCAGAAGGTTTAGTTTTGTACACATGGCTCTTCACATATCCCCATAAAAAATTCTAATAATGTAAGATCCGGTGATCGCGCTGGCCATACAATAGATCCTCTCTTCTCTATCCACCGATTGGGAAATATTGTATCGACGTACTGCCGGACATTAAGTTGGTAATGTGGTGGTGCTCCATATTGCTGAAACCATATCGTATTCGCTGGAACTTCAGGGTTTCCTGGATCAGGATATAAATTTGCCAACGTTAAATGACATTACTTTGAAGTAGTGCCAAATAATTGTTGCCATTCAAGTTGCCCTCAATGAAACATGGACCAATGATATTGTTTCCTACAATCCCTGCCCAAAACATTAACCTTTTGAGGGTATTGAGTGTGTTCTTCTCTCATCCCGTGAGGATTTTCCGTGGCCCAGTAGCGGCAATTTTGCCTATTAGCATGACCGTTAAGTGAAAAAGTACACTCATCAGAAAATATAACGTCTTCTAATTGGATAATATTGTTATCCAACATGTCCATCATTTGCTCACAAAAAAAGTTCTCCTATTAAAATCATCTTCCATGAGCTCCTGAGTAGGTATCATCTTACAGGGATGCAATTTATTTTCTTTTAATATGTTTACTATCGATGTATGGCTAGCATTGAATGTACTGGATGCCTGTCTACTCGATGTATGTGGATTTTTCTGAAACTCAAGCAACACATCTAATTTGAGTTCATCACTTAGTGCATTGGCAGCTGCTTTTTTTTATCTGCCTTACATGACCAAACTCGCAAAACTGCTTCTCTATTTTACTTGGGATATAGGCGGTAAAGTAGGAAGTTCCTCATGAAATAGGCGAGTTACTTCCTGTTGTGTTCGGGTGTTGTATCCGTAACCAATCATTTGTAAAACTGTTATTTTATGAATTTCCGTTAAGGTAACCATTTTTTAGAATTGAATTAAACGAACTTTTTACTTAAATTAAAATACTGACAACTTAAATAAAACAATTTACTAATGGGTGTTAAAATAACGTTACCACCAAAATTCTTTAAAGTTTTTTAATGGTTACCATCTAAAAACCACATTGCTATGGTTTTTGTTTACTTTCTCATTATCAAGAACTAAACGGGAAATCAGTTTTGAGTATATTTTAGCAAATTTCGGAACCACATGATTTTAATTTATTTCATCCTAATTAATCTTAATAAATTTAAAAGCGACAACATTTTTGAATGGAGAATGAAAAGACCTTTCAGACGATATATCAAAAGTCTATTAAATTATTTTAAAAATTGAGGGTTGTACCTGTTATTCTAAGGGGGTTGAAGTTAGGGGTTGCATTTTCACGTTAAAGAATGTGAAGTTATAATTTAAATTTGACGAGTTTCGGGATTTTTTATAAATATATACAGTAACCTAAATAATGAATTTATTCCATTTGGCTTTTACACACTGTATAACTACTCTATAATGTTTTGGAACGGTAAGTATTTTTCTTCTAAATTTTTGACATGCTCTATCCATTTTTTCCAATTATCTGCTGTAATATTATTACATTTGGTCTTAATTAAATCTATAACAGTCGAAAATAATTAAGGGAAATTAATATTTTTCCTCACATTACTTTTTAATTGAGACCAGAACAATTCTATTGGATTCAGTACACAATAGTAATTGAGGTAATCTTAATACTTTATGGCCGTAATTCTCAGCTGGCCTGTTGATAACATTTTTTTCTCATTTAACTTATTTTAATAATTCTGCAAGTTGAGTTTTGTATAAGAATCCATGAAATATATTTCATGTTTTAATAAAAATTCTTGAATTTTACCTTTGTTTGAATTAGTGTTTGGAATTTTACTCTTTAGTCTACAGAGATATGAAACATTTTCTAAAATAATAACGTTATTTCTATTTAAGTTAGGTACTAATTGCTGCTTAAACCACTTCAAACAAAGTACTGTCCATATCTGAATGATAATCTAAGCGACAATCACTTACACTCTTAGCAGAGAGTAATAAAGCATCTCCTACCCATCCTGATTCTCCCCCACATTGTAAAATACAAATTCTCTCCCCTCTAGAGGGAGAAACGGTGGTGATGCAATGTTTACTATCATCGGTATAACATTTTTTAACTATATCCTGGGGGTCGAACCTAGTTTCATCCAAATAATATAAGATCTTCCTTTCACTCCTGAAAGACTTAAGACTCTCCAAACAATCGAACTTCCACTTTATTAAACAGCTGGATTCCATAATTCTTCTTCTTTAAGTGCCGTCTCCCAATCGGAGGTTGGATATCATCATCACTATCTTTACTTTATCTACTACTGCTTTAAAGGGTTCTATATAACTGCATTTAAACCAGTTCCTTAAATTCAACCATGACACTCTCTTTCTTTCTATACTTCTTCCTCCTCTTATCTTTCCCTGTATTATTAGCCTTAGCAGTTGGTATCGCTGTCCCCCTCATTATGTGTCCCAGATATTATAACTTTTGTATTTTTATCGTGTTTATTATTTCGCATTCTTTGCCCATTTCTTGCAAAAATCGTCGCCATTTTAAAACCAGGGAAAAGTAATAATGCACCGAAAAACTACCGCCCCATCGCACTCTTAAGTATGGTGTACAAATTGTTCGAAAGACTGCTGTATAATAGAATCAGCAAAATCATATTCCAACACTTACCATTGGAACAGGCAGGATTTCGGCCAAACCGCAGCTGCACAGACCAGGTACTCGCCCTGACCAATTATGTGGAATCAAACTTTCAAAATCAATCAACAACAACCGCTGTCTTCATCGATCTATTTGCTGCTTATGACACTGTGTGGCGACAGGGGGCAATATATAAATTATTGCGAATAATTCCATGCAGAAAGACCACTAAGGTTATTAACGCCATGCTTTCCAACAATTGCTTTAAAGTTATATTGGGAGACAAGACTAGTACCCAAAGAAAACTGAATAATGAATTTCCACAAGGATCCGTGCTGGCTCCCATGCTTTTCAGCCTCTACATAGCAGACATGCCAGAAACCACATCAAAAAAGTTTGGATACGCAGACGACTGGACGCTTGCCGGAAGTCATAAAGAATTCGAGGTCACTGAACGCATTCTAACAAACGATTTAAATGCCCTAAGGAATTATTTTCGCAAAGGGAGATTGCAACCCAATCCAACTAAGACAGAAGTGTCCTGCTTCCATTTGTACAACAAGATGGCCAACTATCAACCTCAAATCAATTTTGGGGATAGACTCCTTAAATATAATAAATACCCAAAATACTTAGGTGTTACACTTGACAGAACGCTGAACTTTAAAGAGCATCTTACTAAGACTGCTGCAAAACTCCGAACTCGTAACAACATCCTGCAAAAGCTTTGCGGCACTACATGGGGCTCCTCAGTACCCACACTTAGATCGACAGCATTAGGACTGATATACCCCGTAGCGGAATACTGTGCACCAGTATGGATAAACAGTCCACATATCCGTATTGATGTCTAACTTAACCAAGCCATGCGAACTATATCGGACACAATCAAGGCCACGCCCACTTACTGGTTACCAGCTTTGAGTCATATAGCTCCACCACCCATCCGCCGGGAACATGCCCTTGTCACAGAATTAACAAAAATCAATACTGATCCTGAACGGTGGAGAGAACAATGGGAGAATAACGCTGCACCAGCTAACTGGAACATGCCATGTATTACAAGCAAACCTGAGGGCTTCAACCAACCGAGACGAATTTGGACCACACTCAATAGAATAAGGACGAACTGTAGCAGATGTTTCGACTTACTTTTTAGATGGGGAAAAATACAATCACCAAATTGCGACTGCGGCGCCGAAAGGCAAACAGTAAAAAACATGGTAGAGGAATGCCCGATTAGATCCTATAACGGCAACCCTTCAGATTTCCTGGCTGCTACAAAAGAGTAAATCGAATATATTTATAATCTAGATGTTTGTTTGTAGAATAATATTTTTGTATTTACTGTTGTTTGTAATTTATATAATTTATATTATATTATATATATATATATATATATATATATATATATATATATATATATATATATATATATATATATATATATATATATATATATATATATATATATATATATATATATATATATATATATGAACCTGTGATGTACCCATATGCTAAAAAAAATGCCCATTTCTCGCAATACTTTCGTGTTAGTTTTCTTCTGTGTTCATGCTATTCTAAGCATCCTCCTGTAACACCACATTTCAAAGGACTGTAACTTATTTATGTATTCTTGTTTTAATGTCCAGCTTTTAAGTCCATATTGCAGTATCGAAAACACGTAGCATCTCAGTGCTCTTACTCTCAGTTCTAATCTTTGTTGCAGAGAATTGTTATCATTTTTACAAACAGTATTCATTTAACCACGTATCATAAAGGTTGTGTGTTTCCGTGTTTGCTAATTATCATTTGATAATTAAGTCGAAAATAGTTAAGTGACAAAAACTGGTAAGATAATCCAAATTACTTTTGAATTGTTTATAGTCCGGGCACTTGGTTAGAAATAATGAAGGGCACCTAGTGACTGCCAGGATTGTTGGTTCTCGTTAAAATGATCCAACAAAATGCGGGTCCGCAAACACCTAACGAGGTACTGTTAATACAACAAAATAGTGCATTCTTTCAGGAAAATTATGCAAGGTCCCAGAATGAATAGATGTTGTACACGGCATGGAAACAGACGGAAATGGAAAAGATTTACGCTACGGATAGGATAAATCAGCTCCAACACCAGTTAGATACCTTACAAAAATTAAATGAAAGCTTGCAATTAAAATTTGCAGATCTAGAGAAAAACTTGTCCAAAGAGAAAGAACCTATGAATGAGGAGTTTCAAACTGACGATGAGGAATTAGCTAAGGAGACAGAGTGGATACGTGTCAAAAACTTCAAAAAACGTAAAATGGATACATCATTGACCCCACCACAAAAAGAGTCATATATCCAACAAAGAGAAGAAAAAACCAGAAAAACACAAATCCCACCTCCAATAATTGTGGAGAGTATTGCCGAATTTAGTCAATTTTATGAATTAGTCAGACTACATACTGCTAAATTCCAGATAAAAGTACTTGGAGACAAGAGCGCTAAAATTAATGTCGATAGTGAAGAAGACTTCAGAAAATTAACGAAAAAGTTGACTGAAGTTAATTATCCCTGGCATACATATGAAAATAAGCAAAGCCGACCCATTAAAGTTATGGTCAATAAGTTACATCAATCAGCCAGTAAGGATTCGATCATGAACGATTTAAGTAATAAAGGATTCAAGATAATAGATGTCATACCTAAATTAAAATACAAAACAAAGCAACCACTAAATATGTTTATGCTGGTATTCAGAATTCACGACTGACTACAACCAAAGGGAAAGAACTTTTAGAAGCAATGAAATACATAAAATGCGACGCAGTATCAACGGGAAAACCAACATACTGGCCTACTGACACAAATAAAATTCCAGACCTTATCGACTTCTTTGTAGTTAGAAATATTTCTACAAATTACATAGAGATAGAAGAGTCATTGGATATGACCTCGGACCATTCTCCAATTATTCTCACACTCAGTGACACTGTTATCAAAAAAGAAAGCCCCCCTAGACTTGTTAACAAAAATACTGATTGGAAAAGTTTCCAGATAGACCTTGAAGAGAAGATTAACCTCTCAGTGCCATTAAGAACCATTGATCAACTAGAAGCAGAAGTAGAATTACTCAATAAAAATATACAACAAGCTGCTTGGAATAACAGCACGAACAGTGTCGAAAGAATAAAAGGTAATAACTACCCGAAAGAAATCAGAGAAATGATAACCGAAAAAAGAAAACTAAGACGCAAGTGGCATCAGTCTAGAGCACCAGTTGATAAAACTAGATTAAATAATGCCACACAAAAATTAAAAAGAGAAATACAAAAAATTAAAAACGAATCGGTTAACATTTACCTAAGTGAACTATCAAATGATAGCGCTACTGATTACTCTTTGTGGAAGGCTACTAAACGATTAAAAAGGCCAATCTTACAGTATCCACCAATTAGAAATACTAATGGTAGCTGGGCAAGAAGCAATATACAAAAGGCCAACAGGTTTGCTGACCACCTAGAAAATACTTTTCAACCAAATGAAGAACAAGAAAGAATAAACTGGGAGCTCCCTGATCAAGACGAAATGGAGATTAGCCTTGTAACTCCAAAAGAAGTATATTTGGAAATAAAAGAAAATATAAATCCAAAGAAAGCTCCTGGATTTGATCTAATTACTGGGGAAGTGTTAAAGCAACTTCCAAGGAAAGCTATTATAAAATTAACACATCTTAGAAACGCTTCCTTTAGGTTGAGGTACGTACCAAAGATATGGAAGGTGGCAGAAATTATAATGACACTAAAACCAGGAAAACCTCCACAAGAAGCTTCTTCATATAGGCCTATTTCACTGTAACCTGTCATGTCTAAATTATACGAAAAATTACTCTTGAAGAGACTAAAACCGATTATAGAGGAAAAAAAATTAATTCCTAATTATCAGTTTGGGTTTAGAGCAAGCCACTCAACGATAGATCAGGTGCATAGAATAACAGATATCATAGAAAAAGCTCTAGAAGAAGGAAAAGTTTGTTCCGCAATTTTCCTCGATGTAGCGCAGGCTTTTGACAAGGTGTGGCATGATGGACTATATAATAAAATGAGATGCTACTTACCAAAACAATATTCTGAACTACTAGAATCATATATATCAGACAGATACTTTCGAGTTAAATATGAGGAAGCATATTCAGAATTAAGAGAAGTTAAAGCTGGAGTTCCACAAGGAAGTGTCCTGGGGCCAGTGCTATACCTGCTCTATACCAGCGATATTCCATCATTAGAACCTAACACAATTGCGACATTTGCAGACGACACATGCATACTAGCAGTCGGACAAAACCACGAGGATGCAGCTACCATGTTACAGAACTCTGTTGAACAAATTAACATCTGGACCAACCGATGGCGTATCAAATTGAATGAAACAAAATCTGTTCATGTCAATTTTACTAACAAAAGAGAACAACATATCCCAGTACATATAAATAGAAACCAAATACCTTATGCAAATACGGCAAAATATTTGAGTATGACGTTAGATTCCAAGCTACGTTGGAAAGCACATGTTAAAAAAAAAAGAAGGAATTAGAAATTAAGTTCAGAAAGATGTACTGGTTGATGGGAAAAAAATCCACTCTGTCTATTTACAACAAATTGCTATTATATAAGCAAGTCCTTAAACCGATATGGACATACGGAATACAGCTATGGGGCTGTACAAAAGAAAGCAACATCCAACATATACAACGATATCAGAATAAAGTATTAAGGAACATCGTTAACGCTCCATGGTACTTTAGAAACTGTGATCTTCATCGAGACCTCCAGATGGATACAGTTATCCAGACAATAAGTAAGTTTGCCGAGAGTCATGAACAGAGGCTCTCCAACCACGTGAACGTCGAGGCCATCAAACTCCTAGACAACGCCAACCAGATAAGAACACTAAAGAGAACGAAGCCGTTTGATTTAGTGCTATAAGTGAGTGAAAGTGAAAAAGCAGAGTAAAGTGCGGCTAAAGTGTACACGTTAGCTAGTAGTACTATAATGTATTAGAGCCTAAGGAATATTGCTGAATATAACCCTAGATAAGTTTCTTGTAATATTTATATATAGAACTAACTTGCTTATTGATCATAGTGAATGATCAGATAGCAATAGTCATAAGATTCCTGTTGGAGTTTTATTAAACAAAAAAATAAAAAAAAAAACAATTTTTACAAACGCATTTCTTGCTATTTCTATCCTAGCTCGTGTTTCGGCTGTTTGATCATTATTGTCTGAAATAGAGGTTCCTAGGTATTTGTATTTATCAACCCTTTCTATCGGTACATTTCCCAAATGTATGTTTGTTGGTATATTTGTTTTCTTTGTTATTATCATGTATTTGGTCTTTTTTATATTAATTTTTAGTCCATATTGTTCACAGAAACTGTTTGTTTTGTTTAGCGGTAATTGGAGTTATGCTGTTAATAGATCTTCCGTTAATTATTATTCCTTTACTTTGAGATAGTAATGCTTCTTCAAAAATGGCTTCACTATATACATTAAATAGTAATAGGGACATAATACATCCCTGCCTAACTCCTCTCCTGATTTCAATTTCTGGACTGGGTTCGTTATCTATTACGATTGGTGCTCTTTGATTCCAGTAGAGGTTTGTTATTTGGGCTTATATATATATATATATATATATATATATATATATATATATATATATATATATGTAGATTTGGACTAATTTTTCATGTCTTACTTTGTCAAATGCTTTTTCAAAATCAACGTAAAAAACATGCAAATCAACATCCAAATCCATGCATCTTTGAGAACACATTAAAAGCAAATAACGCTTCTCTGGTTCCTAGTCCGTTTTTGAACCCAAACTAACTAAAATCTATTCCTTCTTCCAGTTTTTTATTTATACGACCATGTATTATTTTCAGGAATAATTTGAGAATGTGACTTATTAGTGATATTGTTCTGTATTCACTGCAATATTTAGCGTTAGCATTTTTAAGAGTAGCACAAAAGGTGGAGAGTAACCATTGTTTCGGTATGTGTCCTGTTTTGTATAATGAGTTAGATAAGTCTACTATAATGTCTAAGGTTTCATCATTCATGCATTTTAAGATTTCTATAGGGATTTCGTCTGGACCGAATGCTTTACCATTTTTGCTGTTTTTTAATGGCATTTTTATTTCCTCTTTTAATATCTTTGAAACCATATCCTGGTCTACTTCTATCTCCATCTGTTTTGTTCTATTGAAATGTACGTGGGGCGAGAATTCGCCCCTCGTGGTATCAAGTCTTTTCACGTTCTACAAATTAAACAAAATATAAAAAATTAAATAATGTGAGTCAAGAACTTGACTACCACTTGAAGAGAAATTCCACAACTAACGAATAAAACAATTAATTCTTATTTAAAAAATTAACGGATGATAAAATGAATTGGGCCCAGAAGCAATGAAGAAAAAGTATTCAAACCCAGTGAAAGCCAAGAAGATGAGCAACGTTGAAAAGAAGTAGAGAAAGTAATAAAACTTAGATCTCCTAAAGAAGTACTCACTAAGCTCAAAGAAAATATGACAACACAAAAACTCCAGGTTATGAGTTATTCATTGGTGAGGTACTTTACTAAAAACCTTGTAAAGCTATTGTGAAACTTACTACTGATGCTGCCTTGAGGTTAATGTATCTACCCAGATTATGGAAAACAGCGGAAGTCATAATAATTGTCAAACCAGGAAAACTTTCCAACGAAATTTCTTCGTACAAACCGATCCTACTACTTTCTGTTATATTTAATGTATTTCATACTCTCCTACTCAAAAGAATGAAAACAATATTTAAAACAAAAAACGTGATTCCGACTCATAAATTTACCTTCAGAAATAAGCACGCAACAACTGATCAAGTAAATATAATTATAAATATTATTAAAAGATCATTAGAAGAAAAGGAGTAAGTCCTACTCTATTTCTGAATGTTTCTCTAGCCTTTGATAAATCATATCACGAAGATTTGGTAACATTTATGCCCAAGCAAATAGTCGCAAATTTTACAGTCGTATATATCTAAAATTTACTTTAGAATTAAACAAGAAAACATATATTCATACAGAAGAGAAATTATAGCAGAAGTTTGGTAAGGTAGCATATTGGACCAGAACCTTTATTTGCTCTATATACACTAATATTAAAACATAATAACGTTGCTGCGTTTGCTGACCATACTGCCATTTTAGCGGTAGATGACACCAAAAAGCCAATAAACAAACTACAACCTATTACAACCTTAAAATCTATTGGAAATACAGCGAGCATGGAGAATAGTTATCAGAGTCAGGAGCGAATGGAGGATTCTTTACAAGAAGGCTTTGAATCATAATGAGATGTAACGTCATTGATGGTAACGATGATGATGGATTTTAACTTCACATTATAAATAATTGTGTGTTTGTTCAGATATATATATATATATATATATATATATATATATATATATATATATATATATATATATATATATAAAGGTAACAGCACTTTATTTAAATTATGTTTTAAAGATAGTTTGCCACTTAAAAGAGGTTGGTGTTACTTGATTACGTTGTTCAACATTATTTTGTTCACACAGTCTATAGAGAATTACAAATCCAACATAATTTCTATTTTCAATTAAAATATTTTGGAACCACTATTGCGAAAAAGTTGCCTTTTTCATAAAAAAACGTGTTTCCGGGTTTTTATACGCGTGAGTATGCGTATTTAACGGGTCACCTCAATAATCTACAAACCTATGGAACAAAATTTTTCGTCTACTTAATTTTTTTCTATATAAATTATAAAAGTAAAAATTAAAAAAAAAACTTTGTCTTTTTGGAGTTTATGTCAGTTAAAACTGCAAATGACTTACAGAAAATATGCAGAAAGAGAATTATACCTAACGAAAGTATTAAAATTTATGCCCGGAAAAATATTCCCGGAAATTTTTACTTTCGGTCCTAAAAAACTTTAAAAAAACATTTATTATTATGTTACGATCTAAATATGGTATATTATAAACCATTTTACGACACATTACGGTGCCGTAGTGGACAGATTTGAATGTATTATAAGGATCATTTGTAATGCTCCTTTGTCCGTTTCTTCTCGATCAACGATGGCAAATACAATAAAATATTAAAGTTGTGGAGTAAAAATTTTGGTTTTATTGACAGCTATCAATTTATAATTTCACAAATAATGTATACCTCAGCACATAGGTTAATGCTTCTATCATACTAACAAACTTTGAACTATGAGCTGACAATACAATTTAATCTAGGCCGTAATTGCCACCCTTAGGAAATTCAATTGAAAAATATATTATTCGACAATTTATTAAGTTGTAGGTAATTGGACGAATTATTAAGATATTACACGATATGTTTTCACAATGTTTCAATTATATACGGTGAAACTATATAAAGTTAAGAAGTTATGAATAATGTAAGATTACAAATTAAGGGATTAATTTGTGAATGAACACCTAGTGGAGAAACATTACAGGAGCATTGTTCTTGTTTTACTTTTATTTAGATAAAGCAATTTTGACAAAATATTCATCTTCTATATAAAAAATGCTTCTAAAGGATAAGTTATATATTATTACAGGTGATAAATATTACTAAGAATCCCTATTAAGTACCTCTATATTAGAAAAACTGCGTCTAAGCGTGTTTTGGTCATAAGTTGAAGATAACTTACGATATAATTGGTAACCCTTATGGTAAAACATTTGTGGGGATTCTATAATATAAAAAGTGTAGCACACTTTTTGGGAGAAGATAACTCCTGGAATAATACAAATAAGATTTCAAGTAACTATAAAGCATAAAATTAAATTGAAATATAAACATCAATTTGTTGTATATTCTAGTTGTGACTTCGTTTTTGCTCTTTTTCTATTACCAAATTAATCATTTTTACTATATAGTGGCTATTTTACTATAAAATAACGTTTACAAATCTTTTCTGTGTTTCGTAAGCCATTTCTGTGTTTCGTTCTCACATTTGTAACCTATATATTTTCCGCAAAAATAAATAAAGTGATAGCGTTTTAATACTCTTGGAATTACCTTTTAAAACTGAAAACTTTATGGGTTTTGCTCATAAAAGAGCACCAGTTTTATTGATTCCATTTTATTTCACCGTAGATCAAAAGTAAATGCTTTTTGATTTATTGCTGGAGATTGGCTTTCATCTAAAGTTTCTATTAATCCCGTTTTTTTTTTTATATAAAAGCATCCAATTTAGTGTTTACTAATAGATATTTAATCAAATAAAAATCTTTATTATTCAATAGGATATAATGTAAAACGAATTTTTAATCTAAGGCAGGCTACTATAAAAAGAATGGGAATTCAATAGAACTATACATAATTTTCCCACTTCCGACTAAGAGACTTCCAACAATCATTAAATAACATTTAGCATATCAGATGAAACGTGCAATGTAAAAGCTTGTGATTCAAAAAAAACTGATCAACCTTGAGACCAAGCTTTGTTCTCAAACAAAAGACTGTTACCTCTTCTGTTTAAAATACCCATGAAAAAAATAGTAAGAACAGTACAAATTATGAAATTATGAAAAAGAATTGACAGGATTTCATTGATATTGTTGAAAACACAGTCCTTACTGAAAGGAAAACTTTTATCAAAATAAAGGTAGTGACTAAAAATAGTCAATTAGGTGAAAATTAAATATATGTGCATTAACAGAGAAAAAAGATGAGATAGAATAGGGCAAAATATAGAAATATAACTATACAACTTTGAAAACGTGGAGCGTTTTAAATATTTTGGACTGGTAGTCACTCATAAAAGCTACGGAAATAAAACTCAGATGTTTTGGGAGAAACATCTTTAAAAGAGTCTTTGAAACCTATCACGAGCCGAATACTAACCAAGTATTCGGGTCGCAAAACTATTCCGAGCTTAAATAGATATATAACACTATTGATGTTTAAAAAATGAAATCCCAACGCCTAAGATGGGCTAGCGATGTTCAAAGGCTCCTCAATAACCGCCTTGCCAAGTTAATCCGGACGGAGGCCCTGATAGAGAGAACTACTATGGACAATGAAGAACTATCTTGGACGACCGTGTGATATGAAAGCAAGTTGTGCAGTCAGCAAAGACCCACTCCGGATTGTAGTGGTATAAGAAGAAAAAGGATATAGAAAAAAGAAACAAAATCATATATGACTAAAACATTTGAAAAAAAATTCTGCCAAACATTTTATTTTTATAAGTTATTTGGTTGCGAATATTATGCACTTATAAAAAGAGAAAAATTATAGATTGAACGTATTGATTCCTATTCTCTCCTCAATCTTTTCTCCTTATTAAGGATGTAGAGGTGTCATGTAATTTGTTTAACTGTTTCCTAATAACAAGAGAAATCATAATATTTCTTATCTAGCGAAACTAAATTCAAATCTCTAGCACTATGCTTTCTACAACTTGCAAATCAAGCAGATTAATGAATTGGTCTACCTAAAAATCTAATACCGTCATAATGTTTTGATTCCTATTACTTCATACCAGATATGGTGCAGGTATTGTCTTCTTGTAAAATAAAGTTTCTGTCTCTTAAAGTCTTCTTTGAACAGTTTCCTGAGCTGTCACAGTTTGTTGACTCTCTAAAGTGTCCTGACTCTCTTTTGCTTCTATTATATCCTTAGGAATATCAAGATTATTTTCTCCTAAATTCTCATTTACTTCACCTATTGTCTCCATAAAAAAATTGTATAAGTTGCTATAGGAATTATCTTGTGCAGATACCGATAACATTCGAGAAATGGTTGGACGTGGCTAAACTGTATAATGAGACTTGGAATTTTCCTCATTGCCTAGGGGCCCTGGATGATAAACATGTGGTATTACAATTACCAATGAATACAGGCAGTGAATACTTTAATTATAAATTAACATTCAGTATAGCCTTGCTTGCATTGGTTGATGCTAATTATAATTTTTTCTATGTTGACGCTGGTGGTCAAAGCGTAGGCAGGCAAAGCGCAGGCAAAATTGCGTATTTTTTCGTTGCTATTTAAGCATTTGCTTTAAGCGAAAAGCTAATGAAACCATTTTCTGGCATTCATAATAAAGGATCGATTTAGAGAATCTTTAAATATAGGTTATCGCGAGTACGTAGGGTTCTCGAGAATGTATTTGACTTTACTTAAGCAATATTTATAGTCCTTCGAAAGCCTAGGTCATTGAGAAACATAAAGAATACTTACAGTGTTCTGAGTATTTTGAACTACGGATGGGAAAAACCTACCGGTTTTAACCGAAAACCGGTTTTTTTACTTCGCAATAACCGGTTTTATCGGTTGTTTTTTTATCCCGGTTTTAACCGGTTTTTTATTTTAAAAGTAAAAACCGGTTATTAGGTTTTTACGGTGATTAGGTTATATATTATTTTGGATCCCAGTCATAATTATTATTCTCAAGTAATTATTTCAAACAAAACCATAATTCAAATTTTATTTTATTTTATAAACACAGAAGCAAACTAAAATTGCAAACTCATATCACCCAGAAACAATTAAGTTTTACTATAATATTTCGTTGAAAAGGTATTTAAAATAATAATATTTACATAAGAAACATAATATATTTTTCACACTTGACTCTTGACATTGAAAGTGGGTGAATGACTTTTGCTGATTACCAAAAATAATGTTCTGACTATGAATATCGAATTACTGATTACGAATACGAATCTCCAAGGATTTCCCTACGTTTTTAAAACGACAGGAAGTAATAAATGAGTTAAAATGTATCTAATATACAAATATACAAACGTGTTAAAAGTAATACATGATAATTTTTTCTGATGGTAGTAAAAATAAAAGATGAATTGCATTATCCAATTTATTTTTAAGTAAAATATTTGTGGTGATATTATTTTTTTAAATCCCATTCGAAAGAGTCTGGGAAATTTTTTATAAATTGCAATGGTTGAGGAATTTTTTGAGTTTGGGAGAGGAAAATTGGTGGATATTTTAAAGGATTATATTTTTAAATGGTAAATTAAATTTGCATCAATAATTGAATACGATAATTGCATATTATATTCTACTCTCATAATATATTCAATGACAATAGAACCTGAATTATTTCAGCGCTCTCTGTTGAGCAGTAGTATAATATTATATTTAATAATAATCAATAAATATATAATAATAATAGAATAATAAATAAATATAATAATTAATAGAATAAAATGGTTTTATTAAAAATTGTGTCTTATTTATATTGATATTGATGTTCTTTCAATAGTACTAATTTTGATAATATTGATATCGAGTCTAATGAAATATCGCAAACTAAAGTGCATTCATTGTAAATGTAACTTTGTAATCTATTTGATTAAAAAAACCGAAAAACCGGTTTTTGGAAAAACCGGTTTTTTTTGGCCGGGTATAACCGCCAGGTTAAACCGTAAGCAAAAAAAACCGGTATAACCAAAAACCGGTGTTTTGTCAAAAACCGCCATCCCTATTTTGAACAGGTGACAAAAAACAAAATTTGTGTAATTTATTAATGTTTTATATTTTGAGAACAATTTCCGAAGTTGAAATTGAAACGTCAAAAATAAACTTATTTTAAATGTAAATTATTGCTTATTTCCAATAAAAATAGTAATTGAATTAAAATGACACAAGAAAATAGCTTCAGAATAATAATACTGTATTTGTTTTTAAGAAAGTTTTTTTATTGTAATGAAATAAATTATTTTCATAGTTAATTTGTACACATACATTTTATTTTCTAAATCTCTAAAATTTACTATAAAAATTAATTAACTTCACATATGGAAACATCCTTATTTTTATCCCATTGTACAAAGGTTTTATCCATTGTGTATTTAAAGCCTTTTGTCATTTAACATGTTATTCTATGATACGAAAATAAAAGAAAAAAGGGCTTACGCTAACACTAGTGCATAGAAAACTCTTTTGTTTATACTGCTGCGTTAATCCAGGATCTATTGGCAGATTTTCTTTGTAACAATGGCGTGACAGCCAGAGAAAAAATATAAAAGATACTTAGTTGGACGAACGAATTGGAAGGGCGTTTTTATTTCCTTTTGAAAAAGGACATTTGCTAAGATATATTGGCGATTGCTTATCAAAGTTTAATTGATGTTCTTTCTAATAATTTATAGTTAATTATTGTATTCTAGATTGGTTTTGGAATTGAAACAATGTTAATTAAAATCGGATGACTCACTAAGGGTTTAAAATATTTATTTATACACAACTAAAGTACCTGAATAACTAAAAAATTTCGAAATAAAGGTACGGAATATATTTTTCTATTCGATATCTTCATCGAATAGATATTGAAATCTTTTTTTAAATATAAATAAAAAATATATTATAAGTATTATTATTCTTCTGAAGTTAACAAAATTATATAATAAAATCATCATATATACACATAAACAAGAAAAGATCTGTGGAATTGAAAAAGGATAATATGAAAAATTACATGGTGATGGCCAAAAAAATTATTCGTAACAATTATGTCAGGTACTAGTTGGACACATTCACTTTTAAGATATGATTTAATACGATATTGTCACAAAAGCAGACTGAAATAATTTATGAGAAAGGTGAATTAGGAGAATTATCAAATTATTATATGATAGTCAAAATGAATTGTTAAAATCTAATGTTATAAAGAAAATATCCGTTGTCATTGCTAAATACGGAATTCTATAAGATCGATGAAATTAAACCACACAACCTCAAAAGGAACCTAAAACGCTTACAAGAAGGGATTCGAAGAAAACAACAATAAAATAGCTACAACACATCAGAAAAATCAAAAAGGATAGTAAATAGAATATTACAATATCATTTAAAACAAATAATATTCTGAGATATATTTTATCGAATGCCAAACCTAAGGCACGGCGCTCATTGAAGTAGTGTGGCAGCGTTGAAGTACCGGAATGATACGAGGCATGAAAATGGTCAACAAGTGGTGTGGCAATGGCATGATGGCTCCACTGTAGAAGAAGTGTAAAGTACAATGAAACGGCAAACAACGTAGGGTGTCATCGGAGGATAAAGATTACAGTTTATTTCTTTAGTTTTCCAAGCTCAATGCTAAAAACCCGAAGGAGAAAAAACATCGTTATTGAGTGCACCCTCTCTCTCAGGAAAATAGAAAATTTTTAATTTTTACGTTTCTAAAAAGGATTTAAATTTGAATGATCAAAAATTTAAACTTTTCTATAGAATGAAGAAAGTTACATTTTGCAACTTGCTGATTAAACTGCTACCTAACCTTCAAAAAAGATACAAATTTCAGGAATTATGTTTCTTTTAAAGAAAAACTTATAGAAACATTGCTGCGAGTATATAATAAAAATGAAGTCAATTAACACATTTATTAATCAAATACACACATTATCTTTTTTTAAGAAATATATGGAATCGAATTATATGGAATCACCATATATTTTAAACCAATATTTATTTGCTTTGAAAAAACCTGTTATTGTTGCGAAGAATAAAGGTTTTTATTGAAAATTAACAAACCTATTAAATAATTAGATAACACAGCTTAGTACGTTATAGATTATTTGATTTAGTTGCACATTAAATAGAAATAAAAAAATTTACTTTTGCGTTTAAAAACGGAACTATGCCTTATGTGAAGTTAATGCAGGTGCAAAGGGGAAATATTATTGGTCTTGTAGAACAAGGAATGTCTTAGAGTAACCTAGCGGAAGTGATTAGTGCAATAAAGGACGTTGTGTCAAAATATTCCGGATACCTAGCGTAATCCTAGGTATCCGGAATTAGTAACAATGGCTCACCACGATCGTTTCATTCTCCAATTAACTAGAAGAGACTCAACAATTTCTCACCCACAGCTCTAAAGGCAACTTTTTGAAGCTACAGGTGTAAGGGTTTAAGTTGAAATGATAAGAAAAAGACTTCGTACTCGGGGACTATACAGCAGTAGATAGTTACGGATTCCCGAAATATCCAGCTCAATATTGATCGTTTAACACGTCTTAATGTCTTTAACACCAAAATAGGAACATTAGAAATTAGCCAAATGTGCCATTTTCAGCCAAAACCAGGATTTGTGAAAAATCAGATGAATCGACGAATTTGTGTACTTCTAGAGAGCGAAGAAGAGAGGCAAAAACGGAAATTACCAGATCTGTTCACAGATATAAAGGATGAAGTGTCATGTTCTAAGGAGGCATTATGATACTTAAAAAAATTGTTTAAAATCCTTTATAAAAGGTATATAAAAACTGCCCCAAACGGGCTATCACAAACATATTGCAAAACGTTTTCGGATTGATAAATCCATAATCAGTGCAAACGATTGTACATGCTAGTAGCCACTAAAATATATGGGTCAAAACCCTTTAAATGTTTTAAATTTGTAGTTGTTTTACATTATTAATAGTTATAATTTGTGATGTTTAAGTTACCGTTGGATAGGTAACATGGCGGCGTATGACTCTACATAAGTAAAATGGTCCTGAGACGAAGTGTCTACGAGGACCTGTTGATAACAACTGAGTTGTTAGTAATAAAAAAGTTGAGTTGTTAGTATTAAAAAAATAGTAGAGGAATACGCAAAGAAACTGATTCGAGTTACATTGGATCGTTTTGTGGAGAACTGCAACAATAACTACTGTTTAGGAGAAGAAGTAACCATTGACGAAATGTTAATACCTTTCAGATGTAGATGCAGTTTTATTCAATATATCCCGTCCAAGCCTGCAAAGTATGGGTTATAAGTATTTGTATTATGTGATGCCCAGACATTTTACTTTATAAATTTAGAGGTGTATTATGGTAATCAGCCACAAGGACCTTACAACAAATCAAATAAACCTGCTGATATTGTACATCGTTTACTTCAAGACTGGAAAGGGAAAAACCGGAACATGATATGTGATAATTGGTACACAAGTTACTCATTGGCCAATGATCTTTTAAAAGATAAAGTAACAATGGTTGGCACACTAAAAAAATAAACGTGAGCTGCCGTTGGAGTTTCTACCACATAAAGAAAGAGAAGTTAGATCGTCTCTTTTTGGGTTTCAAAAAGAGGTAACTATAGTGTCATATGTTTCTGCAAAAAATAATACTGTGCCTTTGTTATCAACCATGCATAATGATTCTGCAGTAGATTCGGAGAAAACAAAGCCAAATATAATTTTAGATTATAATTCTCACAAGGAGGTGTCGACACAGTAGATAAAATGTGCGGTACATACTCGGTATCAAGGAGAACGCAAAGGTGGCCGATGGTTATATTTTTTCAGCTTCCAAACATCGCAGGAATTAACAGCCAAATCCTGTATAATGCTGCAAATTTAAAAAATCCTCAAAAATATGAAAGAATATTTTTATCTTTGTTGAGACCACACCTTTCAGAACGAGCTGAAATACAGAGTTTGCCCTTATATTTAAAACTATTCCTGAAGTAATATAAAGCTACTGTAGTGGAACAAGAAGAAAAAGAATCACCAGCAAAAATACGAGGAAGGTGCTATTGCTGCGGAAACGAAGCTATTGAAACGATACTCTATTGATTTTTTCCAATAATTCAATGGCAGCGTTATATATTTCTGTCTTTTCGTGCTCTCAATTAAAAAAAAAATAAATTTTATTACACTTTTTAAATTTTTTAAAAATTTTTAAATTTAGGTTCTAGATTCTTAGATTTATTTCCTCGTATGTCCGATATAAGTCCTCTTTCATGTATCGGTTGAATACATTGTGTCGAGTTTCTCTTTTCTTGTTTGAAGAAGGTAATATATAGTTTGATCAAAGTTTTGTAAACTAAAAAAATGTATTTGTCTTTATTGCTCTGTTAGAATTATTGTAAATAGATTCTATGTACTTAATTTCTCCTAAAATGGGTTCTAGATGGAAATGGTGGAGGAAATTGGTAGTGCTATAATTCTCACTTCTTCAATAACTTGTTGGACTGCTACCAAGGTACGTCAGTAAAGTAATGTTTGTGTAAATCTATATTCTTGGTTGGTGTATAATGTTATTTTTATGTACTGAGTTATCTTCAATGTCGATTCTCACTGGATTATTATTTATTATTATTACTACTTTTTTATTTGATTAATCCATATTTGCTGTTTCTTGATGATAACTCATATCTTTTTAAAATCATGAATGTGATGCTTGTGTGAGTCCATTTCAAATAGGTAAAGAAATAATAAATAAGACTTACTCA
Organism: Diabrotica balteata; assembly: GCA_918026665.1. NCBI lineage: Eukaryota > Metazoa > Arthropoda > Insecta > Coleoptera > Chrysomelidae > Diabrotica > Diabrotica balteata. The sequence goes on along the minus strand of OU898279.1, from coordinate 93,470,040 downwards.
CAATCACTTTAATTTAATTATCAGACGACCGGTTTCGCTTTCTACAATATGCAAAGCATCCTCAGGTCTCGATACAAAGTTAAACAAATGATACCGGTACTCTATTAATTGATGGATGGTAGAACATGGTTGAAACTACTATGTATTGTTGTATGGAGAACTCAATTCTATTATTGCAGTTGTTTGACAGTAAACGGGAAGTTCTTGAGGAGATAGATTTGATCCAATGAAGAAGAGATATGTGTGTGTGTCTTCTTCTTTCTTCTTCATTGGATCAAATCTATCTCCTCAAGAACTTCCCGTTTACTGTCAAACAACTGCAATAATAGAATTGAGTTCTCCATACAACAATACATAGTAGTTTCAACCATGTTCTACCATCCATCAATTAATAGAGTACCGGTATCATTTGTTTAACTTTGTATCGAGACCTGAGGATGCTTTGCATATTGTAGAAAGCGAAACCGGTCGTCTGATAGTTAAATTAAATTGATTGTGAGTAAGTCTTATTTATTATTTCTTTACCTACTCATATCTTTTTTTTTTTTAGAGAAGGGTAATTATACAGTTTGGTGACAGTTCTCTATAATTTTTGTTTGTTTATTTCTACTGTTTAAAGCAGAAACCCTTGTATTTGACAAGATCGAATGTAAAGTTCCTGAAAGGTTTATGTAGAGTTTTGCACAGGGATTGGTAATTCATAATTCTCAAACAAAATAGCACGTTGGTGTTTTAGATCTTCATATTTCTTAAAAAAAAACTGAAAGATATCGGTACAAACATTAGTTTCTCCCAGTTGGACATGCATTATTTGTATTGTTATAAAACAATACGCTGTGAACAATTTCACTAGATTCAGGTCTACTATCTTAAAACGTATTTTGTCATTGTAACAGTAGAGTGATTTCTCGGTAATAGGGATTCCCATTATTAAATTTTTTATTGTGGAGTATTTGGTTACATCCATATCATTATCTTTTTGTAAATGTAGGAACTCTGATGGCTAAGCTGCTATTTTCTATCAGTAACATATACCAAATTTGCACCAAGTTTGTAATATACATCAACATAAATTCTGACTGAAATAAGAAGCAGTTGGACATAAGGCGTTTCAATCAACCAACCTCATCAGAAGGTCGCTGTTTTAGGGCTAAAGATGTTCCATATCAAAATGAGAATAAAATTTTCCATTTACAAAAAAACTACATGCAGCAAACAAGAAAAGAAAAAAAAATTGCGAAAAAATTGCTATGTGTCGAATGTGAAAAATAAATAAATATATAATAAAAACTTTTGTGGGAATGTGGGAATTTTTGCTTTTAATAAATAAAATGTAAAGATTATATACTTTTTTACACCTAAGTACTACCTACAATTCTCTTTAATCAGACCAAAAAAAGACAATTAGAAAAAGAAAAAACAAACATAAAATAGTAATATAAGATAAAAATGAAAGTCCGCTTGAATTCAACTTGGATATTTTTCTTTTAAATCTTACTTGGCCCCAGGAAGGTTTTAACCTTGGTGTTTGTTTTTTTAATTTTGTTTAATCACCTATAGGACTAATAGATTAAAAATTTGTTGAGGCTCTTTAGTTCAGTCGGTTAGAAATTCTTTTAGAGCGGAAGAAGAACTGAATTGATCATAAATATCTCATCGTTATTCCTTTTTTTAAAGTAATTAGTAGCGCAAACAATTGCTAACATTTTTTTTTAAATATTAAAATATTTCAGTTCGATTCATCGTTTTTTGTTCGTGTGAGCTAATGTCTCCCGTAGCGAAGCTAACTAGAATCTGTGGTAATTTTAAAAGGTTCAGTAAAATATGGATATTGAAGAAGTGACTTACTAATTAACAATATTTTGCGAGTTTTATTATAGTTTATTAAGTACATTATGTGTTCAGCTTTAGCATTCTCTTTTAGACATACGATAAGTAATTTTGGGATTTCGGCAAAATCTGTTACGAATTTGTTATAATATTTAAGTTGTTCTAAAAATCCTAGAATTTCCTTTGCTATTTTTAGTGTAGGTTAGTATATGATGGCTCAAATCTTATTTGACTTTGTATGAAATTATCTGGGTTTGTATATGCTCAGAAATGGTTACAAAGCATTAATTAAATATCAGTAATATTATGATTTAATATTTTTACAGAAATCTATGTGAGATTAAAAAATTGTTCAAAATAAATCGCTTAGTATAAATATAATACTTGCAAAATGATATTACAGTTTATTATAATGTATTATGTGGTATAATGACAATATATTTTGCAACGTTTCAGATCTCAAAGTAAAATTGTCTTTATGTTTTTTTATAACATAAAAGTTTTTATGTTATAAAAAAACTTTTCTAGGGTTAATTATACACCATATTAAAAAGATTTAGTGCTTATCAAACACTGATAAAATATTTTTATTAGATTAGTTTGCATGTTACACAACTTTATAAGCAAAACTTCTCTTATACACGCATTTTGATTATTAAACATAGTGTTAGCCTGTAAAAGTTTTCAAATAAAGTGTGCTATAATGTGTAAGTAGCGTTTTAAGCAGATAAAGGAGTCCTAACCATCTTGGATGTGTAGTATTCATTACAGTACACCATAAACCGCGTTTATGGGGCAATTAATTTTATCAGAATATTTATGTTCTCCCTTTGATTTACTGTATATTGCTAATAGAGTTGGTAAACAGTTAATAGTACAACACATTGAACACACTACCTTTTTACTTTTACAGTGCTACCAATTTGTGACTAACCAGTGTAGTTAAAAAGCACATGTAATATATAATTAAACACAAACATAATAGACCAGTGGCGAAGCCTTTAAAAAAAAGGTAAAAAGTGAAAAAAAAAGTATAGTAGAATGGAACCTATTGGAAAAGGAAGAGAATATGCTAAAAATGAAAGAAAAAATAAATTCCACCCCATCCGAGGTCGGGAAGTGGGAGGGGGTGAGTTTTTAAGGGTCAAAAATTGGTTTATCGCGATTTTCGGCGAAACTACAAGACAAAGTTAAATGGCAAAGTTGTAGGTAACAAAAAGATCTACAACTTTTGTTTTTACACTATTCTCTACTATATATCTCTACTCTCCGATAGTGTAAAAAAAATATACATTAGGTACTATGGGAAATGTTCTCAAAAAACGAAAATTTTTTTCATCATTATGTACAATTTTGAGATGTTTATTAAAGTTAACACTGTAATTACTCATGTTGCGTAAGATTTCATGGTACATTGACAAATAAAAAAACCATAAATTGAAATATTCTACTATAATTAACAAACAATTAAGTTAATAATGTTTATATTTGATAAGACATCTACAATATTATAAGAAAATTGTAGAATTTTCTTTTAATTAAATTCGTACATATTTATTTCTATTTAAAGATAATTTATATACCTGAGTGACCTTCGGAAAATTTTAGTCCGTCAAAAGGTATTTCGTAAAGTGGGGACGGGACTACAAGCAATCCATAACATTTCTGCATTGTTTCTTAGGTTGCGATACAACATCTGAAATTGCCGGGAAAGGAAAGAAAAGTATCGTAAATTCATTATTAGACGCTAAAAATTTGTCAAGTTTGGCTAATATTTTTTATGAAAAAGATGCAAATAAACAAGATATCGTAAAAAATGGATTACAATTAATCAAATCTATTTATAATCGCAAAAATGATAAGCTAACGCTGAATCAATTACGATTTTAAAAATATCAATTGACAAAAATCAAATCATCTTTCGTATTGGCAAATTTCCTACCCACAGAAGGTGCAGCAGAACAACATTGTTACAGGACATATTATCAGCTTCAAACATGGCTGGACAACGAACTGACAGCAACAAATTGGGGCTGGAAACAACATCAACGAGGCATTATGCCCAAATTTACAGAAAAGGAATTGATCCCGGCAATACTGGTCAAAACTATTTGCTGCAGCTGTGAAACTAGATGTAACAATTTAAAATGTGGTTGCCGAAAACAAATGTATGTTCAAGTTGTCACGGCTTAGAAAAATGCTCTAATGTGGAAGAAAAAGCCTACGAAGAAATTAATGATAATCGTTCTGATGAAATTGTGGATGAGGAAGTAACGCAGACAGGAAACAATATTGGAGATGAAGACGGTGATGGTCTTGAAGATTTCGAAGATCTTCTAGAATCAGAAGGCGACCAAGGAATGCTATCAAAAAGGCAAAAATTAAAATAAATGCCCTAAAAATATTATGATAATATATACATCATAAATATATATATATAATATATATATATATATATATTATATATATGTATATATTTATATATATATATTATTATTATATAATTAATATATATTGTTATGATATATAAAATCGAGAAAAATATTGGTTTGATTAAAATATTTCAAAGTTCAAAAACATTAAAATAATTCAGGTAAGTAGGATAATAACCAACAAACATTTCGAAGAAGGAAAGTTTTTAAATTTTTGGATTACCTGTATTAAACAAAATGTAAGCTATGCATAAATTATTTCTTTGTTATACTTGAGTGACCCGCATAATTTTAAGTGAAATCCAAAGACAATTGAACCGGGTTTTCCAAATACATTAATGCAGTGATTAAAGACAATAGAAGAGATTTTAGAAAGAGGTTTGTGTTAGTTTTTAAGATTTGTAGAAAAATATTATTTGTAAATAAGTTTTAGCAAATTTTATAATTATAGGTAAAAAGTTGTTTGTTATCGAAATGAAAAAATGGGGGAATTGTGACGAGCTTTGATTGGCGGAGATTGAAAAAGGTGGGATAGGTATGTAGGAATGAAAGTTTAGCTAGATTTAGGAGAGAGAAAAAGATAGTCAGTTGGTTTCCAATGGTGCAAGACGAACGGCCGTTGTTCTCGGGTAGTTTCCCAGGGGTAGGAAGCAGTAGCAGTGAAAGTTTGTGAGTTTTCGTGTAGTTAGTGTATCTGACAGAAGCTGATCCAGTAAGATATTGTAAGTCATATTTTTCTACTTATATTCCAAGAGTCACTGTTCAGGCCAACGAGAGATTCAGTTTATCGTAAAGAAAAGATATTCCAAGAGTCATTTTTAACTCAGACCAACGAGAGATTCAGTTTATTGAGAGAAGAAGAAGCTAGCATAATTTGAACGATTCGTGCATTTGAAGGAGATCATTAAGGACGATAAACTTGCAATAATTTGTTGTGATATTGCTGATCACCTAGGGAGCTGCTGAATGTAGATAATATAGTCTACAAGGAACAAGGATTTGGACCACTCATCATCAGGGAGAGATATTTTTGTTTTCTGCAGATTTTTCTTTTATTGACAACACAATTTTTACACTTAATTTAGAAAGGATATTAATATTTTGATTAGGAGAGTTAGAATAGTTTGGGATTTTGAGATTTCAATTAATATTGTTTGTACCATTAATTTTGTTTGTTCACGTACGTAGAACAAAATTTTGAGAATTATTATATGAGATTTTGTTTATTGAAAACATTTGAGTGTGAATTATTTCATTATTTTTATTTCAATATATAGTGTTATATCATATGTGTTTTTTATTATTCCGGTATTCTTTGGACCTTACCTTTCACACGTAATAGCATAGATATTGAAGCACGAATTTAACCCTGAGATAAGAGAATTAAAAAGTGTTATAGAGTCATAATCATATCATTTAAATAATTTTAATTAATCAATTAAGTAATTAGCTAATTAATTGCTTGGCGCACCAAGACTTTAAATATCACAATAATATATATATATATATATATATATATATATATATATATATATATATATACGGATATATTGGGTTTAGTAGTCAATATATAGGCCTTTAAGTAAAACTCTTTTAGGTTTGCTAAGCTTTCGAGTTTATTTTACTCTTTTTCAAAACATACTAAAAATTAACATAAAAAATTTACATTAGAAAAATGAAGTTCTTATGTCTTAAATAGGCTTACCCTTGTGAGAATTGTCTTTTAAAATTAGCAAAATTTTTTTACATTTTGTCATTATGTCATTAACATAATGACATTAAAATTGATTTACTTTTTATTTCTGTCAAAACTTATTACTAAGGTTTCCATATCTCTTCTATTTTTTATATTTATTTTAGGTGAGTTTGACAGAAGAAGTGTCTATGTTTATGCAAACCTTCATTGCAAATTTTGATATAATATTAGTTATTAAACAAGCAACAGAGTTTATGTTACTAAGTATTTAAGAAAGAAAAAATACAAATAAAAATAAATTTTATCTCATTTGAACTTGGAATAATCCCTTGCATATGCGTAATTTTAAGAACTTTTATATTGTTATTCTTTTATTTAAAAGAAGATTACTGTATATAGCACTAAGATTTTCAATGTCTTCTCTTTTGTTTAAGGTGTTTTGTGTAGTTTTAATTAAACACATTTCTAGAAACAGTCTTTTGTTGTAATTTCTTTCCCTTCTCAATATTTCTGTTTGATCATAGTTAGGCGTATGGCCCATTGTAATACAATGTTCACTTAATGCACAGGCTTGTACTTTATTCAGATTAATATCACTCTTGTGAGATGTTAATCTTCCGGATAAATTTCTGGACGTTTCTCCAATATATATTCTATTACAATTATTACAGGGTAGAGAGTATACTACATTGGAGCTTTCTCTATTATTTAAGGGTGTTTTAAGTTTAGTATATAATTTCGATATTGTTTTTATATTTCTGGTTCCAATTTTGATATTAGGTACTTCTCTAAATGTATTTAGTAGTCTATTTGTTAAACCTGGAATATATGGTAAAGAGTGGTACAATGTATTTTGGTTGTTTGTTGAAACTTCTGTTTGATTTGTTCTGATGACTTGAGAGATACCAAAAATAAGTCTATTTCTAAGAAAAGAATATATATATATATATATATATATATATATATATATATATATATATATATATATATATATATATATTGTGAGATTGCCCATGACAAAAATGTAATTAAACATTAATAAACTTGCTTTTTAATTGTAAAAAAAATCGTATAGCAGTCACGTTTTTTTGATGAAATTCCCTTTAAATCCTGTCTTAAATATTTTTAACAGCTATTTTAACATGTCTTTTTGCAATATTAATGTTTGTTAATTTATAATTTTTTGTTTATCAATGTATCATGAAATCTTAAGCTACATGACTAATTACAGTATTAATTATAAGAAATATCTGAAAATTGTACATAATGATTAAATACAGTATTAATTTTGCATTTTTTTGTAACCATTTGCCATAGTAATGTATACTTTTTACACTATCGGACAGTAGAGATTTCAACAAACAAAAAGTTCTCCAACTTTTTTGAAAAAGCTAAAATTTGACGCGTGAATTTTCAATTGAAAATTAGGGTGCTTTTTCGATATTAAATCAATATCAGGTGAAAAAAATAAATTATTGAATTTCAAAAAATTACAGTTTATTTGGTACATACTAAGAAAAGTTTTCACCAAATATCGTAAAAAAAATTGTTTTGTAAAAGATAAAAATAAAAAACCAAAAACTTAGTTTTTTTAATTTTCTAGAAAAATTTTGAAGTTATGTGAAAAAACTGTAAATGCAAAAGTTGTACATCTTTCTGTTACCTACAACTTTGCTATTTAACTTTTTTCCATAGCACTTGTAGTTTTGCCGAAAATCGCGTTAAACCGATTTTTACTCTTAAAAACTCACCCCCTCCCACTTCCCGGACTCGGATGGAGTGGAATTTATTTTAACATATTCTCTTCCTTTTCCAATGGATTTCATTGTACTATAATTTTTGTGGTTTCAACAATTATCGACCCTTGTCTATAATTGGTACTCGTTTTTATTGAATAATATGTATATTGTGTTTCTAAAATTTCTCCCAACATAACTTCTGGACTGTAAAACTTAATTATTATTAACTTAATGACTAAACTAATGTACCTATTTATAGTTTTTATGATCTTTTAGTCCAGTGTTTCTCATCTCCCGTTCCTCGGGGGTCTCCGGCTAAAAGAAAACGTTCCTACACCACAAAAAAATACAATTTTATTGGGAAGGATGTGCTTGTTTATTTTTCAAATGTTTATCAAATTGTGGTGCTATTTTCGAAACGTCAATAATCAAATTATTTTCTGATAATTGCAGTTTTTTTCTTTTTAATTTTAATGTATATCATTGAAGAAAATCTCAGTTCTTCGCACAAGCATCAGGTGACAAATTAAAATAATAATTTAAGAGCTTCCCTTGCCAGCTCTGGATATTCGTGTTTTCTTTACATCAAAAATACGTCGAGACTTTGCGAATAAAATTCAGTTTAACCATACCAGCAGCAACTAAATCTAAAGAACATACTTTCGTTTTTGTAGTGACATCAGCCATAGGTCCAAAAAAGGGTTGAAAATCCATCTACGCCATTATCAGCTTTAGACTGCAAGTCTGGAAAGTAGGTCAAAAGTTGCTCTTGTAATTTATTTAAGCTCTGTATCATGCAAGAAATGTTAGTCAATACTGTAAAACTTTAGTCTGTTGCATATCTTCAACAATCTTCTCATCAGATAGTAAGACTCAAACATTTTGTTTTGAAGAGAGGTTGACCACCAACAAAGTTTTGCGCGAAATGCTTTCATTTTATCTTTAGCTAATTTTTTTCTGCTTTGAAGGTTCTTGTTTAAATTTTTAAGGTGTCTTAAAAACTCTGCCAATGCTAATTTTAAGAGCCAAAAAGGAAGGTCCATAAGGCGCTTAGGTATTATATTTGATCTCGACTGACGTTAAGTGCTCTCTACCACAGGTCCTCTATAGCCTTTACCACATCCACAATCCATTTATTGGTGTATTCGTTTACATAATTCCGGCATATCTATGTTTCGTGGACCATAAGAAGACATTTGGCCGGGTCAAATTAAAGGATGATATCCACTTATTGTACGCAGGAGAGATACCGCTAAGAGTAATCAAAACAATTGACAATATTGACCAAAACAACATGTTCAATTTTTTCACATGCGAAAAATCATGTCATTTTTTCGAGAGTATTACTAACTATCATTCTACCACAATTTTACAATTATTTGACCCTACTCCAATCCTTCCTATTCCATTTCAACCCCTCTCCTTTAGAAATACAGACAGTTGTACGATAGCAAACAAGAGCCTGTTGCCTATCGAGAGGAATAGACGCTCTCTCTTGCCTGTTGCCTATCGAGAGGAACAGACGCTCTCTCTTGCCTTTTGCCTATTGAGAGGAACAGACGCTCTCTTGTCTGTTGCATATCGCTGGAAACAGACGCTCTCTTCTTCCCTGTTGACTATCGTTAGCAACACAGGTATTCTCTCCACTGTTGACTGGCGCTAACAACAGATATTTTCTCTTACCCGCTTTTAGTTACACAAAAAATACCGTAAATACTATTTTAAATCGTATACGTGTTCAGAAACCGGTAACCAGGAGAATTCCCCATATGAATAACAACCGCCAGTGAAAGCCTGTAAATACCACAAGTATGTGTGCAGCAGAAGTATTGCTCAGACTTTGTATAAGCTTAATTTACTATAATCTGTATACCCTATACTACTAACCCTAATTTATTTGAGCCAGCCCTATGTAATACAGTCCTCATATACTGAAATTATAGTCAAAATTTCACATGTGTACACATTTTGTACACAATACAATAAAAGTAAAAGTGGAAAAAGAACTAACCAATTCTATTGAAGCTGGCAATCGGATAAGAGAGGGAAATTTCAATGAGTTCTCTATTGTTCAATCTCAATATGGATGAAATAATAAAAAAACAAGAACTAAAAAAGTATACCAAATGAAAGAAAAACTACTTAAAATAATCTGCTAAGCATACGACGCAATACTACTCTCTCAAAGGAAAGATTATTTACAACATATGCTGCACCAATTTAATATAATTGCCAAAAAATTTAACATGTTAATTTCCTTAAAAAAGACAAAATGCATAGTTACAATAGCAAATTTACTAACATGTAAATTGAAGCTGGAAGGTCAGATAATAGAACAAGTGATGGAGTTTAAATATCTAGGCATTATTGTAGCATTATGGAGCTACAAAAAGCTCGAAACTGAATTGAAAGATCAAGTGAATAAAGCAAACAGAGCCGCAGGCTGCCTGAATAAAACAATATAGAGAAATAAAAATATTGATAAAGAAATAAAGGCCAGAATTTACAAAACAGTGATCAGACCAATAATGACATACGCGGCAGAAACATGACCTGACACAGAAGGAAAAAAAGGATGATAGAAACAGCAGAGATTAAAACACTTAGAAAAATTGATGGCAAGACACTATAGAACAGAGCTAGAAATACAAATATATAACGTAGTTGCAAGGTGAAGAGCATCAAGAACTGGGTAAAAAATAGAAGGGTAGAATAGAACGATCATATGAGCCGAATGACAACAAATAGAGTAGTAAAGACGGCAAGAGACGGTTCCCCAATAGGAAGACGATCAGTAGGAAGACCACGAAAACGATGGAACTAACTGGAAGCACATTGAAAAACAGACAAAGTCATGTCTACATAAAAAGAAGAGGAAGAAGAACGAGAAGACGAAGAAGCAGTTTACACAATCCATCGACAGTGTCGCTCCGATAATTGTTGTTTTACAGATTTTTTGTGGATTCTGACTTCCACTAAAAGCTTCATTCACTGCTTGTTTTTTAATTTGTTAACAATCAAGTCTGCGTGATCCAGTTCAGTAAAAGGATGGTGAATATGTGTTTCCGCTATATTAAAAACTCACTTTATGTTTACTCGTTGGTACTACTATGTTTTAAGCGATTTTTGTTAAGGAGGTGTCTTAGGATCCTTTAAAGATTTTATATTTTACTCTTCTTAAATACTGTTTTGATATCGCTATAGATATTCTGTCGAGATCTCTTTACTCCTTAGGTTTTACGAGTATTGCTTTTATGGTTCTGTATTGTTTTTAAAGACATAATATTTAGTACCTATACAAAACAACAATAACAAAATAGAGATTAATTTTGTTAAAAGAATAATTGGTGAATAGCACTAACATAGAACCACTAAACTGTACTATACCTCAATTAATAAAAAACAAACCCCTCAAATAAAATGGTTTTAATAAATAAAAAAACCGACCACCTGTTCACTTACAGAAGACTCATTTAAATTATTTTCATTATTACTTCAACTTCGTTTATCCTGTTTAAAAGTTTAAAACATCAAAGAATTCTTGTAAAAATGGCATAGATCCTTATCTTTAGATATCTTACGAAGTTTTCGAATATTTCCTTTCCTAAAATGCAACATAGAAGTTAATATAAACTTTATGCTACTTAAACGACATTTAGAACTTTATATTTCGACTGCAGCCTCGACCTAATGGTTAGCTGGTTCTGAGAATAATGCATTAAAAATCGATCGGAAGTTATTCCATAAGTTAATGTAAGTTGCTCCGTTGCTTTTTATGAGTTAAACTTCTAATAGTCTCCCAGTAACTCGCATTTTAAATACTTTAGAACTGGAAACTTACCAATAATAGTTTAATTAGGAAAGTGCAATTGTACAGGGTATGTTTTGAAAATTTATCATCTAGGTCATGTGTTGCTAAACCAGTAGAAAGAAAAATACCGCGTTAATTGTTTATATTTTATCAAGCATCTTTAATAGTTGATAAGCACTTAAAATTTTAATTTTGTATATCTTTTATCCGTCCTTCCAATCTATACATCTTAACGGATGCGTAGTGATTATGAATGTTGCGTTTCTTCCAGGGATCGTATTACTTTTTTTACGCTGGCTCTCTATTTTTATTTTGGGTGGCACTTACCACATTAAACAAATTCGTATTTAATAACTTCTAGAATCCATCGGGTTGGTAATCACCTTCGACTACCTTTTTCTTCCGGTTTTCCGTAGGCTACTATTATCTCCATTTTATCGGCAGCTGCTATATGTATAGAGAATGTATTTTTCAACACCACATCCCAAAGCAGCTGTTATGTACAGAGAATGTATTTTCCAGCACCACATCCCAAATGGATTAATTTAAATTTCAGCGACATGGTGTAGCCTTTTCGTATATAGATATAGTTTTATGGACCAGCTTATTGTCATATTTTAGTTTTCTTTTGAATTAAGTTAACCTTGATAGTTAGTTAATAGGTCAAAAAAGTTTGGTATTTCATTTCGACATATGACAGTCAGTATATGCTATCCTTTTCTGCCATTTGGTGCATAAGCATATTTTCAAAAGTCCCTTTTATAAGGGTACAATTTAATGATTGCTGATAAATTTAAATATTTTTATTTTTAATAACTATTTAAGTGAAATGAAAATAAATATGCAATGTTTTTCTTTAAACCAGGAGTTAAAAATTATTTCTTATAAAAAGATATTCACTCTTAAAGTTTTTTGGGAGAAAAAAACCTTCCTTTATAACCAACAAAAGAATTCTTTTAAACGGTATTCGTATTTTAATAAGTTTATAAATATTCTTGCGGAGTATTGCCCAGGACATCTCTGTAAGTATTTTTTGATTACTTTTTTGTAATTAATCCTTTTGAGTTCTCCCCAAATAAAGGAGTGACTTAGCTTGACTAACTCCATGACTTAGCTCTCCAACCAAAACACGGGTAGCTGTTCGCAAACGTCTTAATTTATTTGCTCAGCTATCTTTAAGCCCAGTAATTGTTCAGTCCTGTCTTTTAACCCCCAGTAAGCAAATATCAACAATTGTTACAACAGCTAGTACTTAACGCTGGTGAAACATTTGTGGGTAGAAACGTTTGTGGGTGGAAAAGAAACAAGTGCCAAAAAAGACTGGATGACACTAGATATTAAAAAGATCATTCATCATCATCGAAGAAAAAACATCGAAACTACTATTTCGTTTCTTCTCTAAAACAAAATTTTTAAATAATATGACGTATTTTTGTGGGACTAGAAACCACAAATTATTATAATGATGGTAACTTTATTATGGTTCTGTTGAATTATCGTTCTATAAGATATAAAACAGATTTAAGAATTATTTTTGTTTCTATCGGAATAAGGATTTTCTCCGATAGTTGCGGTTACCGAACACTGGCTTAAAGTTAACCAGCCTTTTTTTGTAGAAAAATATACCACAATTGCTAGGTATGATCGTCCAATTTCAGCTTATGGGACACACTAATTCTTTCTACAAATAATTTCTCTCCTATAACAAAATAACTTTCTGTTGAATGAATCCTTTTTTGAGATTTCATTGATTTATAACAATAATCTTAGTCTATACATTTTTGCATTTATAGATCACCTGACTCTTCCCCGGAGCTATTTTTTAGAACCTGTTAAATATGTTAGACGACCTGACCAATAAAAGCAGAAAGATTCTATGCAGTGACTTGAATATTAACAATTACGCTGTTGCTTGTGCTACCCAACTATCGTTGGTCAATATATTTAAATCGCATGGTTTTACAAGGCACGTTAATTCTTCCACAACACTTTCTAAAACAACATCCTTGATTATATTTTCTTAAATTTCTCACTCCTTATTGTACGTTCTAGAGTTATTAATGCAGGACTCTCTGACCATGATATACCAAGTTTAACACTTCTAACAAACAATCCTCGAAAATCCAACGTTTAGGTAGGATTTTTTTCGCTCAGAACTTTCATAAATTTTAAATTTTGTGCTTGACTTATGGGTGGCACTTTCCCTCTATGGACGTAAACTATAATTTCAGTGATTTTATAGATAATCTTGTCTGTATTGTCAATAACGCATGTCTTTTAATTACAATTAAGTCGAAACATCACAAACCCTGGACTACCACAGGTATCCGTATATCAGCTAAGAATATGCGTTCACTACTGTACATCAAGAAATTTACTAACAATGTCTTTGTCACTGAATATATCTTTAAGTACAGAGAAACCTATCTAAAACTTATCGAAACACCTAATAAAATGTACTATGAGAATCGTCTGGGAAGTTGTAAAAATTTTGCAAGGAAAACTTATTCCATAATAAACGATCTTCGAAATAAAACTAACACAGCTGACACATTTTCTCTTCTAAACCCTGAAAATCTAAATAAATACTTCGTTAGTGTGAGTAAAAATATAACATCAGCTATTTTGCCACAACAAGATCCTATTTCCTATCTCCCCTATTCAATAAAGGTTTCCAACTCATTCGTTATAAGACCAGTAGATAAATTTGAACTGATCCAAACAATCCGTAGTTCAAAAGCAAATTTTCCTGTAGTACTGATGGACTATCCATAAAAATTTTCTTAAATCTCCCAAATGATGCGTTGGAAGTCACTCACTAATTAACGAATTCTTTGAAAAGGGTACATTTCCAGAATACCTAAAGACATTCATTATTATTTCTTTTCATAAGGGCGGTGATAAATCTAGTATCTGCAAATATATACCTATTTTTTTACTATTGGTCCTATTCAAAATTATTAAGAGACTTATAAAAGCTCGACTGATGTCCTTTCTGGTTGAAAACAACATTTTATCACAAAGTCAGTTCAGCTTTTTATCTAATAAATGTACCAGAGATACTATGTTTTTTATGCTACATGAGGTATATCAAGTACTAAACAATAATCTTTATATTGTCACAGTTTTCTGTGACTATGCCAGATCTTTTGATTGTGTAAATCACGACATTTTGATAAAAAATCAAATTTCTACGGAATTTCTTTAAATTGGTTCCAATCTTATTTAAGGAATAGGAAACAACTAGTTAGAGCAAATGATACTGACTCTAGTCACAAAAACATTGTATGTGGAGTACCATAAGGTTTAGTACTTGGGTCATCTACTTTTCTTAATCTTTATAAATGACATCACTAACTTAAAAATCGATGGAATTATTTTTCTTTTTCCTGATGATACCAGTATTACCTGAAAGCATTCTAATATTGCAACTCTTAATGGAATTATAACTTCTGATCTACTTAAAATAAAATCCTAGTCCGATTCTAATTTACTCTCTTACTGCTAACAGTAGCATTATTCTATAAAGGAGCTCTTCAACATTTGCTTCTTAATAACAGCCATATCGGTATCTTTAATTCTGTAAAATTTCTTGGTATTTTTATAGACAGCAACCTTGAATGGTCCCTTCATATCGATTTGTTAATTAAGGAACTAGCCTCAGCATGCTATGCAATAAGATCTGTTTCGAAGGAAATGAATTTAGCATCTTCCAAAATAACATATTTTTCTTTGTTCGAATCTTATCTTCGATATGGCCTTCTTTTTGGAGTTTTAGTATAGCTGCCTTATCTGATATCATTTTTAAATTACAAAAAAGAGCAACCCGGTATCTTTTTGGCCTCAGTAGACTAACACATTATCTACTTCAAAAATCGCTGGATTTTAACTCTCCTCTCTCTATATATTCTAGAAAATGTTTTGCTTAATTCGTAAACACCTACATGTTTTTCCAGCAAAACCTAATTATGACTACTTGAATGTTTATGACTACATGAATTTATAACAATAATTATAAAATGTTTATTTCCACTTTATCATTTCTTGAATCGGCTTGAGCTTATTGAAGAAACAGCTAAAATCCAAGAAAGCAATATCAAAAGCAGAATTACAAGATTTAAACTAAAACAAATAACTGCAGAATCAATTCTTCACTCTGACGTATACGAAAATATAGATTCTTCCAAAGATACTAGATATTAAAAAATATTAATAATTTGTATTATACTGAAGAATATACAACACTTTTATCCACTTTGTAGACTGTCCATTCCTCCAGGTTGAAAGACAGGAGATTAATATATCTGTGAACCTGGTTGTGATTTGAATGGTGAAAGTGGAGATAGACTCAATAATGTCTTATAACGCCAAGTTATTTTAAAAAATAACTATAATTATTTTAATATATTTCAATTTCCAGCGGTTCGCCCGGGAAAGTTCCTTTTTTTTAAATTACTTTGGTGTATCTAACAATAAAGTTAATTTCCATGTTGTTTTAAAAAAATAGTTTTTTCAAATTGTTCACTGAGCTCTAATTAAAACAAGGTACTTTTTCTCCTGGCTTCATGTTTAATGTTTTCATGTTCAATTTTTTATTTCTAGTTCAACTTTGTAAGATATTTTGTATTTTTTAGAAGCTCTTGATAAAAATTGTAATCACAATTGAAAGCTCGAGTAAAAAATAGTCAACAAATAGCCCCTTTTATGACTCCAACCCATCAAAAACAGTGTTATATATATATATATATATATATATATATATATATATATATATATATATATATATATATATATATATATATATATATATATATATATGTATATATATATGTATATATATATATGTATATATATATATATATATATATATATATATATATATACATATATATATATATATATATATATATATATATATATATATATATATATATATATATATGTATATATATATATGTATATATATGTATATATATATATATATATATATATATATATATATATATATGACTTTACAATCATTAGAACTGAAGAAGTGCAGAAATACGGCACGAAACGTTTTCTATTAAAATATTGAAATAGTTTTTTCATTTTTTAATTCTACTTGACCGATATCCTCATTTACAGTAAGATTTTAATATTATTTACATTGTATATATACATAGATATATATATATATATATATATATATATATATATATATATATATATATATATATAATACCTACCCGCTACCCGCGGGTAGCGGGTAGGTACTCTTCCACAATCCCAGTGGAGGATAGACTTACTTCAGGGATGCGATCCTGCCCTACGCGAGCCTTGATTCTCTCTCAACTCCTGTGGAGAGAAATCATGTCCTAACCCCATTCCTACCCAATACCTACTATCCTACCAATTTCCCAAACCAACTCACCAACCCGCCTGGCAAGCGTGGTGTTTAAATGCCACAACCCCCTCAGCATGAACAGACATTCAAGAAAACGGCCCTCAGTCCCCGGCAGCTCGCTAGTTCCCGACCAAGGTAGCGGTAGGACTCACGGACAGCGGGTAGAGGGTGCGAAGAATCCCCGGGATGTAAGAGGCTACCAAGAACGACGAACGTTGCACATAATTACGTATAATGTAAGAACTTTATCTAAGGATGAAAAAATGACAGAACTGGAGGAAGAACTCAAACATGTGAAATGGGATATTATAGGAATTAGCGAAGTCAAAAGAAGAGGTGAAGATCAGGTCAAACTAAAATCAGGAAACATATTCCACTATAAAGGGGAAACGGAATCGACAACTGGAGGAATAGGTTTATTAGTACACAAAAAATTACAGAAAAATATACAGAGCATTGACTGCATTTCCCCAAGAGTTATGTATATAAATCTAAGACTAAATAAGAGATACAATCTGAAAATAATCCAGGTATACTACCCCACCAGCGATTACGAAGATGAAATTGTCGAAGCCTTCTATAAGGAAATCGAAAGAGCAGAAAAGCAGGAACCGGCTCATTACAATCTGATAATGGGAGATTTTAACGGGAAACTCGGAAGAAAAAAAGACGAACAAGAAGTGGCAATCGGAGATTTTGGAATCGGAGTAAGAAACGAAAGAGGCGAAATGCTTACCAACTTTCTACTGCAACACAAACTGTATGCAATGAACACCTTTTTTAAGAAGAAACAGAATAGAAAATGGACGTGGGCTAGTCCAGACGGAAAAACTAAGAACGAATATGATTATATAATAACAGACAAAAAGCAAATTATTCAAGATGTCACTGTACTAAATAAACTATCAGTAGGAAGCGACCACAGACCAGTAAGAGCTAGAGTAACGATCAATCTACAAAAAGAAAGAGCAAAGATGATAAAAGTTGTAAACGCATAGTTTGGAATTCACCAAATCATCCAGAAGCATACATAAGAAATATAGCTGAAACTTTACAGAGTAATAATCCCAAACCTCTAAGTATCGACGATCACAATAAATTAATAACAGACTCAGTTAGAAACGCACAACTCAAATTTTGCAAGAAAAATGACACCAAAAGTGAAAAGATTAGCAAAGATACAAGGGCTCTCATGGAAATACGACGAAACCTAAGCGAGAACGAAAAGGGAAACAAAGACGAATATAAAAAACTAAATAAAAGAATTTCAGCGGAAATTAGAAAAGATGTAAGAAGATATAATACTAATGTAATTACTCAAACAGTAGAAGAGAACAAAGGTTTAAAGATAATGAAAAGAAAACTTACGCATAGTAAAAAAGAAATATACAAGCTGAGAGATAAAGACGGAAAGGCAACAACAGATAAACAAAACATTATGAAAATAACTAGAGAATTTTATAAAGACCTCTATACCAGCCAAAGACCACAAGACAATTTCCCGACACTAGTAAAGACTCTCATAAATCAGGGATCGGAAATACTTTTACCCATTACTGTGTCAGAAGTAAGAGCAGCTTTAAAGGAAATGAAGAACCATCGATCGCCTGGTGATGATGGACTCGTTATTGAGGCAATAAAAGCAGGTGGGGAAATTTTATTAAAATCAGTCAGCGAACTGTTTACTAAATGCTTACATGCGGGTACGATTCCAAAAGACTGGAACAATGCAGTAATAAACTTTGAGGGTGTACAAGGCAACTATCGAACACAGTGATTAATTTAATCTTGCCCAAGTACTTTCGATCAATAGATCATCTTCAGGGGCATCTGAAATAAGCCAAGAAACGTTTTTTATAAAAAGGAAAATTAATTCACTTGGATAAAAAACTCCAAGGTTATGGTTGAAAAAAAAATTTTTATATGTGATAAACGTTTATAGACTTACTTCGTCAATTGTGGCCTATACGACATAGTAGAATGTCATAAATGTAAAATCTGGACATAACAATACAAAATACACTACACTAAGACAAACAAACACTTTAAAATTTATATGGAGAAGCTACATATTGTGAAGAAGCCGGAGACAGAATGGGCTCCCGGTCTGACGGAAATGTAGAGATGACATGTGACAAATGACAGCTTATGAAGGGCAGTTATGTGATCTGCACCTTTCAAAATTCTATGACACTAAGTATTGACCAAAGGTCCAACTGACACAACTATAGGAAATCGACTGATGAAATATAAAATTATATAGTATATTTTTTATGTAGATTGAATAATTCCAATCTCACACTCAAACCTGTCTATAATAATTAGGATGTTGGTTTGAGAGCAATTGAAGTTGACATAAAGTATGAATGTGAGAAAAGACTAACAATATATTAGACAGTGGATGGTTGACTACAATAAAATGGTCCACCAAGCGCTATCAGTACTGTAAAAAAGAAAAATCTGAATATGCAGTTAAATTACTAAAAGTTAAAATCAAAATTGAAGACAAAATATATAAATGTGTTATAGTCCACGTAGTTCAGTTGAATCCACAGTCAATGGAAGAACTTTAAAATTAATATTGAAATATTCAGTGCATGAAGTCTAAACAGTCGAGCTGGGTCCTCTACGAGGTGAAGCTGTAATAAAGTTTTTAAATATAGGATTAAATTTAGTACAATTTAAATTAATTTGAGTATTAAGACAGTATATGCAGTACATGCAGTAATAGTCTTGTTACACAAAAAAGGCGGTATTACTAAATTAGAAAATTATAGACCCATCAGCCTCTTGACACATATGTACAAACTCTTTATGAAAATCTTAACAAAGAGGCTAACACCTAAACTTGATTTCTATCAGCCCAAAGAACAGGCAGGCTTCAGGGCAGGATATGGCACAAATGACCATTTGCATACCATAAAGATCTTAATAGAAAAGTGCATCGAGTACAACATACCACTGGTTCTTGCATTTGTCGATTACGAGAAGGCTTTTGATTCTGTAGAGTTTGGAACAATACTGAAAGCCCTAAATCAAAGCCGAATAGATTACAGGTACACGACACTAATCAAAAACATCTATCAGAACGCTACATCAAGTATACGACTGCACGAAGACACAGAAAAATTCAGCTTAGGTCGAGGAGTTAGACAAGGAGACAATATTTCACCAAAATTGTTCACGGCAGCTCTAGAGTCAATATTTAAGGGTACTCAATGGCAAGATATGGGCATCAATATAGATGGAGAAAGATTAAATCACCTAAGGTTTGCAGATGATGTTGTATTAATCGCAGATAACTTACATGATACAGTTTCTATGATGCATTCGCTTAAAAGTCTGTCTGAAAGAGCAGGATTAAAGATAAACTTTGAGAAAACTAAAATTATAACAAATCTCGTAATGAGTGGAAATATAACTATTGACAATAATACCATACAACAAACAGACACTTACAAATATCTGGGACACGAAATCAAAATAAGCAGAGACAATCAAACACATGAGTTACAGAGGCGAATAGGTCTAACATGGGCAGCATTTGGCAAATTAAGCCATATTCTAAAAAGTTCAATTCCCATGTGTCTCAAGCGAAAGGTTTATAACCAATGTGTTTTACCTGTACAAACTTATGGAGCAGAGACTTTAACACTCACGCAAAAATCTGCGAATAAACTTAGAGTTACACAACGAGCCATGGAACGTGCAATGCTGAACGTGAGCCTTCGAGACCACATAACAAACCAACAAATCAGGCGAAGATCAGGAGTTCAAGACGTCATCGAAAGAACCACGACGCTTAAGTGGAACTGGGCAGGGCACTTAGCCAGAACACAAGATGGACGGTGAACAAGACGTATTATGGAATGGAGGCCTAGAAATTATAAAAGAAGCCGAGGACGACCACCGGCTAGATGGACCGATGACATTATACGTGTAGCGGGAAACTGGCTACAAGCCGCCCAGTGTAGAGAACACTGGAAAGAACTAAGGGAAGCCTATGTCCAGCAGTGGACGCGATTGGCTGATTGATGATGATGATATATATAAGAAATACTGGATATTAGTAACTGTCGATATAAACAAACAACACAGTTTGCAGGGTTGCAGTCAGAATATTGGCCGGGATGTTAAAAAAACACTCTTTTGACTTTTTGTCGAGGTTTCGGAATGGTTTTATTCCTTTTTCAAGACACTGTAAAAGACAATTATGTAAATTGAGAATTGTGATATATTTTAAATATTTACATAATTGTCTTTTACAGTGTCTTGAAAAAGGAATAAAACCATTCCGAAAGCTCGACAAAAAGTCAAAAGAGTGTTTTTTTAACATCCCGGCCAATATTCTGACTACAACACTAATAAACTGTGTTGTTTGTATATATATATATATATATATATATATATATATATATATATATATATATATATATTATAGCTGATCTAATGAATGTATATTTAATATCCGCATCCTATATGTGCCCATCTAGTACGTATATTTTATCTATTTATGTAGGGTAATTTTGAGATTCAAATATAAACCTTCTTGAAATAATTTATCTAATCCACTTTTGACACTTTTAACAAAATTTTGTACGTTCCTTGAAAGCAAATTGTAAAACAGACCGTTACGGTAAAAGTTCCCAAAAAGAAAGAAATAAAGGAAGTAATCAATAGATAGTATATTCTCGTGCTACTGTGTTTAGTGTTTTTCCTTTTCCACGCTCCCATAAAATAAGCAAATGCTAATGGACTGCTGGAAATAATTCGCCTGCT
This sequence comes from Diabrotica balteata, assembly GCA_918026665.1. Classification (NCBI taxonomy): domain Eukaryota; kingdom Metazoa; phylum Arthropoda; class Insecta; order Coleoptera; family Chrysomelidae; genus Diabrotica; species Diabrotica balteata. Next base: position 93,448,367 of record OU898279.1, on the reverse strand, counting down.
GATTTAGAAATGTTGTCAGTGACGTATCAATTTTTACGACACAATAAACGAGGTTTTGTGGCATTCGAAGGAATAAAAATGAATATTATGATATTTGTAAACACTGATAATGTTATATAACCCATAACATTTTTATTACACGGTTCTACAAGTTTTATTCGAGAATAGAAAAGAATAAAAAGTAAAACCAAAAAAAAAACAGCTGTAAATATTTTATATGGTTAAAAGCATATACCAATTTTTGTCCAAATATGTTAAGCACGAATTACTTATTATTTTACAGAAAATTATGTTTAGTTTATTCCAGTTATGAAGATAAGAAAAGATCAATAATTGCTTGTTTATATTAAATCAGCTTGCTGTCTGTGCATCAATATTAATCGATCACGTTATGTAAACTATGGTGAATGGGTAACAACTTCAACTTTGCTAAAAGTGGGAAGAAGTAATATCGCCATAAATCAAATAAATAAATGCTTTTTTTGAAAACCCGAGTTCAGAAATTGAAAATTTACAAGTAGGTCGCAACTGTCAGAAATTTCGGTATTTCTACTGTCTGGACCAAATCAAAATAAGTCTGATTGGGTAGTAGAAACACTGCAACTATATCGTTAGTTATCGTAGATCAAAAATCACGGACATTAAAATTATTCCAGTTAAAGTTTTTTTTTTTAACAAACGTATTTAATGATGAACTTGTACCTTTGGTGCATGTAGAACTTTCCGCTATGGATATATCTTGAGTATGTAATCTTCTTCTTCACGTGCCATCTCCGCGACGGAAATTGGCAATCATCATGGATATTCTGATTTCAGATGCTGCTGCTCTGAATAGTTCAATTGATGTGCATCCGTACCATTCCCTCAAGTTACGCAACCATGAGATTTTTCTTCTTCCTACAGTTCTCGTGCCCTGGATTTACCCTTGTATAATCAATTGAAGTAGGTTGTAGTTCTTATATCATAACATGTCCCAGGTATTGCAGCTTTCGTGTCTTGACGGTTTCCAATACTTCCATTCTTTTGTTGATTCTTCTCATGACTTCGTTGTTTGTCACATGCTCGGTCCATGATATCTTCAGGATTCTTCTATACACCCAGATTTCAAATGCTTCCAACTTTTTAGCAGTCGACGCGTTAAGTGTCTATGCTTCTATCTTATAAAGCAGAGTCGACAAAATATAACACCTTGCCAGCCTAACTTTCATGTCCAATTTTTGTTCTCTTGCACAAAGTACCTTTCTCATTTTATTAAAGTTTGTACGTGCTTTCTCTATTAGAACTTTGATTTCTTTGGAGTAATGGTTTGTGTGATTAATTATTGTGCCAAGATAGTGCTAGTTTTCAACTTGTTCTAAAGCACTACCGTTAATTGTCAGGCTTGCACCATTATTTTGGGTTTTTATTTTCTCATCAATTTGGTTTTCTTGATGTTTATTGATAATCCACATTATTCTCCATACTCAACTATCTTGTTCATTAGCTTTTGGAGGTCTTGGAAGTTGTCTGCTATTATGATAGTATCGTCCGCATATCTAATGTTGTTAATTGGTGTTCCATTGACCTTGATTCCTGCTGTTTCTCCCTCAAGAGCTCTTTTCATAATTTCTTCAGAGTAAGCATTGAATAGTACGTCAGTACGATGAATGCAAAGAGAGCTTCACGGATAATGAAATGCTTCCGTAATGCTACGCCATTACGGAATCCAAATAGAGTTTTTTCAATATCCATATCAAGTGTTTTGTAAATAAGTTTATGAATAATCTTTAAAACCAATTTAAGTGTGTGAGACATCAGGCTTATGGTACGGTAGTCGGTGCATTCGCTAGCATTTTTCTTTTTTGGGAGATAAATTACTGTTGAAGTTAACCATTCGTTGGGTATGTCATCCGATTGATAAATTTTATTAAAAAGCTTTAAGAGGACATCATTGTACTCATTTTCTTTTATTTTAAGCATATCAATAGGCAGTTGATCTGGCCCCGGGCTTTTTCCGTTTCTGGTGTTATTTAGTGCATACAGTATTTCTTCCTGTGTAATTTCTACACTTGTTTCTCTGTCCTCAAAAGAAAAGTCTTGTAGATTTCCCCTTGAGTCGTCGAAGAGCTCTTCCATATACTCTTCCCATCGTTTTAGTTTTTCGTCAATCGTTATCATAGTCTTTCCATTTTTATCTAGAAGAGTTGTGTTGTAGTTTCTTTTTTGCAGCCCTGCCATTTCTTTAACCTTTTTATGTATGTTGAATAGGTCGTATTTGATCTGAAGATCCTCTATCTTTTTACATTTTTCCTCATAGTAAGTTTGTTTTGTCTCTCTTATCTTTTTTCTGATTTCATTGTTAATAATTTTCTAATTGTAATTGTCTTTGTTCTTGGCTTGTATTCGTTGTTCCATCATGCCGAGTAGTCATCCAATTGTCTTTCTTTCGTGTCGGTTCTTTTAATATCTCTTTGCATGGAACAAGGAGGCAGTTTTTTAGTGTTTCCCATTGTTCGTTTATCTCGTAAAGGGTTATGGTTTGATGCAACATCTGCTCCTGGATATGTTTTAACTGATGTCATGGTGTTACGATATCTCTTTTTAATTATTATATAGTCGTTTTGGTTTCTTACAACTTTTTCCGGTTTATCTGCTGGTGAGCGCCATGTATATAACCGTCTCATTGGTAATTTAAACAACGTGTTTGTGATTACTAGAATCTGTTCTTGGCAAAATTGTATTAGACGATCGCCTCTATCGTTACGTTCCCCTACTCCTTGGTCGCCCATTACTGTTCCAGCTCTTCCTTTGCCGAATTTGCATTTAAATCGCCCATAACTACCGTGATTTCCCTGTTCTTTGGCATTTTCAGTGCATCTTCAATTTGTTGGTAGAATGTTTCTACTTCATCTTCTGTTGCATCCATCGTTGGCGCATATACTTGGAGATCAGATTAAGTTTTGTGTGTGATATCCTTATTTGTAGTAGCATCACTCTTTCTGAGATTGCGACAAGGCCCTCTATTGACTTGTTGACCTCTGTATCGACAATAATTGGTACTTAACGTCTATGTTGGTTATCAGTGTTTCCCGAATAATATAAGGTACCGGTTTTTGTTGAAAGATATCCTGAGTTAGGCTACCATGTTTCGCTTATTCCTAATATATTTATATTTAGTCTTCCCATTTCCTGAAGGATGTTGTGCATTTTATTAGGTTGATACATGCTTTTGACGTTCCACGTATCTATTTTTGTTTTTGATAATTTTTGTCTTATTCCGAAGTTTGACAAGGGTTTCGCCAGTTAACGACCTAGGAGTCCTTGTCTGTTCCTCCCCTGTCGGATCTTGGCCTCCGATTTCCATGATCAGTTTCTTTTTTTTCCCTTAGTACTTATTGCCATGATAATTGTACTAGAGGCTATCCAATTGGATCTTTAATGTAGTGGTTTCTCCTTGCCTTCTGCATCCTTATGCCGTTGACCATTTACTTGATTTATTCGGCTTTGGTGCCAATTTCTTAGCATCAGGACAAAAGAGTGCCCTTCCACTTACTAACTCATCCGCCCGATGCCGTTGGTCAGTAAGTGTGGGATTGCTTATACCGGCAATCGCTCGGTGGAATTTTCACCATATCTGGCTACCCTCACTTAGTTTAGCCTGCAGACCAATGCAGTTGCCCGGGGTGTGGCACGTGGAGCCATAAGTGAGAGTTAGCTGTCTTATGAGGACCAGTTATCAAGAACCATCTCCCGTCTATGACGCTCGATGTGGTCGTTCCGATAAAAGGAACAACTCTACCTCTATAACACAACTCTACACCCCAAAATGGAGTATGTAATACACTGTGAATATTTGGTACCTTATTTTCATCTGTAGAGGTTAGTTCGGTCGTAAATAATACAGGTATTATTATTTTTGTTTGAAATTCTAAGCTAGTATTTTCACGCGAGTTTTTAAGATTCAAGACATGCTTACTATACTCAGCCGTTAATAACAAAGAATTTAATTAAATGAAGACTTGAATGTTATTTACAGTAATATTGCGCTACCTTGCTTTCTTGTATCACAACTTAAAATAAAGTTGTAAAAACTTACTTAATAAATTTTTCGAGAAAATATTGTATACAATGTTACAATATCCTTATAAAGAATATTCATTAATAATACAATTTTGTAATATTTTAACATTGGTTACCACGTTTTTTCTACCAATTGATTCAAAATTTGCACTTACAATTAGATTAATTTTGTCGAATAACTTTATATTTACATAAGATAAGATAATCCTTTATACTTCTTCTTCTTCTTCTTCTACTTTTTGTAGATCTTTCGATCTGTTTAATTCTGAAGCTGCCTCTGGTTAATTTCTTGGGAGGTAGATTGCCAACTATCCCTCCATCTTTTAGGTGGTCTTCCGGGGGTCTTGAACCGGGAGGATTGTTTTCTAGGGCAATTTTTGGGAGTCTATTCTCATCCATTCGTCTTACATGGTTGTACCACATCCTCTTGCGCTGCCTTCCCCATCTTACAATATCTTGAATTTTGCACTGCTCTCTAATGTTTGTATTTCTCACTCTGTTTCTTCTTGTTTTCCCCATTATTGTTCTTAGGGTTTTCATTTCGGCAACCCTTAGCATCTGTTTCATTTTGTTGGTATCTTCGCGCACTTCTATGCCATATGTCATGATCGGTCGTATGCAAGTCTTATAGATTCTAATTTTACTATCTGTGCGCATATACGGATTTGACCAGACTATCTCCCGCAGACATCCTGACAGTGCAGATGCTTTGTTGATTTGACTCCTCAGGTCCTTTACTGGGTCGTGGGTGCTTGATATATCTATGCCCAGATATCTGAATTGCATCACCTGTTCTATGGGGTTGTCCTCAACCACTAACTTACATCTGAGCGGATCTTTTGCTATTGTCATACATTTAGTTTTGTTGGTAGAGATGTTCATATTTAGTAGTCGGCTTGTTTGAAAGAACTGAAAGAGCTGCCTTTGGAGATCATCTTCTGATTCGGCAATAATCCTTTATACATGTTATTTAATCCATAGGTAAAAAACATTGTAAGTAGAGTTACAATCGTATTCATATAACGTGTCAATATACTGACCCAATAACCATAAAATACTTCAAGAAACAATCCAAATCTTTTTCCGGAGCAGTTTTTTAATAAGTAGTAGTATTATAGCCTATTTTGTAATAAAGGGAAACCATATGTTTGTGCAATCACTTGGTAGTTTTCAAAAAGTACTTGGCACCCTATGGTGAAACTAAAAACGAAATTGATTATATTCTTTCAACGCAAAAATTCATGGTTAAAAACGTAACAGCCCTAAATCGTTTCTCAACTACTATATCGCCCAAATAGATTGGGTGACATTATATCACCCAAACTATTTAATTAAGCCTTGGAAGACGTTAAGAGGAAATTACAATGGGAAAAATGGAGTATTGATATAAATGCCAAGACTTGAATCACCTGAGATACGCAGACGACATTGTATTAATAACAGATAAACGGAAAGAATTACAAAATATGATGGATGAATTAAATAGCGAATCAACAAAAATAGGTCTACAAATGAATTATAATGAAACGAAAATTATGACCAACCAACCAGAAGAATTAATAATTACAATTGCACAAACAACTATAAAACAAGTAAAAGAATATGTATATTTGGGACAACTAGTTAAATTAAACAAAGAAAATCAGACCGGAGAAATAAAGAGAAGGATACGGTTGGCTTGGGTATCCTTCGGAAAACTTTCCTATATACTAAAAAATAGAAAATACCCCCAATATTTAAAAACAAGAGTCTTCAACCAATATATACTTCCTGTTCTCACCTACGGTTCTCAAACTTGGACGTTTACAAAGGAAAACGTGGAAAGATAGCAAAGACCCAAAGAGCCATGGAAAGGCAAATGCTGAACATGAGGCTATCAGACAAGAAACGAAATACTTTGATCCTCAACAAAACAACAGTGATCGACGTATCAACGCAGATAGCAAAGCTTAAGTGGCAGTTCGCTGGACATACCATAAAACAGAAAGACGACAGATGGAATAAGATGATTCTACACTGGAGACTAAATAGTTACAAACGAAAAAGAGAAAGGCCTCAAATTAGATAATCAGATGACTTGAAGAAATATGCAGGCCCGAAGTGAATACAAACTGCGTACAATAGAGATACGTGGAAGAAGGAAAAAGAGGCCTATGTCCAAAATTGCACAGCAAGAGCTGTATAGATAGACTTGGCACCTACAAAAACCGCCAAACAACATTGTGGTAGTTGCGTTAATTCTTCAATAAGTCAGTTTGTTGTGATTCTAAGTTAATTCTTGTCTATTTCCTATAGAACCTCACTATAACCTTGACTGTCTTGTAATTAGGTAATACAACTCTTTAATTTTTTTCTGTGAGTATGCCTGTCATTGCTTTCTTTTGGAAATATTTGTTTTTCCTTGCTGCTTTAAATTTTGCATCACTGTAAGGATTAAATTTAACATTATACACGCTCTAATAGTTTTTCATTAAAAATTTAGAAGTTATAATCAATTAGTTTGTAGAGTGTACTATACTACTTACCATTTCTCTTTTAAATGTTATAGACCCAGTGATTTAGAATATTGGCCAAAGTTACTATTAAATTGTTCATTTAAAATATAATTCCTCGCTTTACGAAAATTTATAAACGGTGTATGTAAAGCTCTAATGTAAAATAGTATTTTTAGTATTGCTCTAACTCACTTTTTAGTAAACGAAGCTTTCGATCATTACAAAATAATGACATTTTTACAAATTTTAATTTAGTTACTCCAAAATGACATGTACAGCAATGCTATTAATAATTTTTATCTAGCTACTTTTTTCCCTGCTAAAAACCGTCTGTTGGTCGAAAAAATCGGTCGTATGGAAGCCTGTATCATGAAACAATCTCATTGTGTGTAGATCTTCCTTGACTGTCGTATGTCCAATAAGAAAGTCTGTTATAATTTTGAGTTTATTTCTGCCTGTTTTTCCCAGTATTTTAGCCTTAATAGTATATGTTTGTCCAATATATATTATATGCTTGACCCGGTTTCCAGATATGTTTTTCCAGTAGGTGTTCCATATGTTCGGATATAGGATTTTATCTAGTCGCTGTAAAGTATCTCTTTATTGCTGTAAAGTTGTTTTAGTTCTGGATTTTTCTTTAGATCTTCTTTTAACAAGTGTATCTGCTGTTTACTGGCCGTTTATATCCTGATGACCTGACACTTATACCAGTATGTCCAGAATGTAAAGTTCTTTTAGACATTCCCACACTAGCCTAGAGACTGCCTTGGGTCTTCCATAGCACCTTGACTATCAAGAACTTGATAACAAGTTACTGCACCTGTAATATGAAAATATATCCTCGATTAATAAAACGGCTTAACAATACTATAATAAATTAAAATAATTTTAACAACAAAAACTAAAAGTGGTGTAAGTGTGCTTTTCTCAAGTAATCTATTTTTGTTATAGGTTTACACTTTATAATCTTTAACTAAGTAAGTTGAGGAGGGGAAAACTGTTCTACCCTCTCACTGTTATGATGATTAGATAAAAAGTAAACATATTGTCAAAATTGACAAAATATTGTCAATTCGCAGATAATTTTTCATTTAATTGAAAAAAATATATTTTTTAACTGTTTAAATAAATTACATTGTTGTTTATTCTTTCTTTCTAGTTTCTTTTTGGAATATTGGGCGCTTATGCATTTTTTCGCCAGAAGTGTAATAATTGCTAACTGTGCACTAGTTCCTTCCATTCGCTTCTATTTTTGGTCTGTTTTTAATTGCACCCCATCTTATTTAAATTTTTTTGTATTCTCTCGTTGTAGTCCTTTTTCAGCTTTTGTCTGGTCTTCCTTTCTTTCTTTTCCCCTCTAGTTGATATTCAAGTGCTTGTCCGGATATGTTGCTGTCATCTTTCCTCGAAGTACGGTCAATCCCTTTCCATTTTTTTCCTTGAGTGTAGTAGATACGTTGGTTTGCTTTATTCTTGTTCAGACTTTTGTATTAGTTATTCTGTTTGGCCAGTAGGTAGAGTTTCAGGATTTTTCTTAAATATTTCTTTACAAAAGTTTGTAATTTTTACGTTGTGGAATCGTTCTGTTTCCATGTTTCTGCTCCGTACAGTAATATACTTTTGATACATTTTAATTTATTGTTTCTGATATTTTGTTTGTTTGTCAAATTTTATTTAAAGCGTGGAATGTATATTGAGCATTTGTTATTCTCGTTTCTATATCCTTTTTACAACCCCGGTTATTTTTCACGACTGATCCCAAATATGTGAACTTGTCTACCTCTTCCACTTCCTTACCGCTTATTATTATTTTATTGTTTGTATGGTTATTATTTTTTAAGAGTTTGTTCTTCCCTATGTTTATTCTGAATCGTGCCAGAATGCTGTATTTTTGATTTTACAGTGAACGGCTAAATTATGAAATATTATCATTATTTCAAAAACCGTCGAGTTTTAAGGGGAAACCCCGAAACAGGTCGATTTTTATTATAAAATACCCATCTTATAGCGTACATGGAGTAGGGATGACGTCACCGGTGTGGGTGTAGTGACATAACCGTTAATTTTTTTAAATAGAAATTGGTATAATGCGGCACCTCATTTAAAGGAGTATTTAATTCTCTATTTAACTACATTAGATTTTTAACTAAAATATTGTTTAAGGGTACAAAAACATTTTTTTTTTAAATTCAAATTCAACTTAATTCATAATGCATTTTAAAGTAACCAAATTATGCATAACAATTATTATAAATTAAATGTTCGAAATTCCATCCACCGGTTCCTGCCATGACTTTCTGAAGTAAATACTTAAAAAAGCAAAAATAAGTAAAAATAATGATGTACACAAAAAGTTATCTCATAAACACTGAAACTTTTTGTCAAATGTTGGCAAGTGATAGTGGCATAGTTACTGTAATATTTATTGACGTAAGTGTTTTGATTGTGTGAATTGTCATCAGTTGTCAATTGTAATTTTTACTTTTGAATACTAAATTATGGCTGATCTAAATGAAACACAACGCATAGAAATATTTTTTTTTATTGAGTTAATGCCTCGCAACTATGATCATTGGCATGGTACAGTCAGGTACCTAGTGTAGTGTGTGTGTATGTGTAGAGTAATTGTCTTGATACTTAGCAAAGTCGACGTCATTGTCTTTGCTAAGAGACGCTAATTGTATCCGAACGTCTGCGGTCCCTCCGGTGAGTACCGATCGCACATGGATAGAAATTATTTTCATTCATTAATTTTTAATAAACAAAAATTTCTCTACCCAGATGGGATTCGAACTCACGACCTTTAGATTTAAAGGTAGGCGCTCTTACCACTGAGCCACAGAGGGGTTTGCATAGAAATATTAATTCTTAGCAGATGCAGAAATAATGATAAAGAACACAAAACGAGATGTGCAATTTATTAAACGCAAAATATGCAGACAGACCCATTGGCCAATCAACAGTAAGTAAAATTGTCCGATTGGAGAAACTGGGTACGTTAAACATATTTCAAACGCTGGGCGTCCTAAAGTTGAAGACAATGTGAAAATTGATATTTTATTAAATGTACATACATGACAATACTCATAGTAATTCGACACAAATGTGTGAATATGCTGGAGTTTCCCAACGATAAGTATTACGTATTTTAAAAAAGGAAATATACCATCCCTACAAAATTCAACTACATCAGGAATTAAACGACGACGATCCCGATTGCCAACTTCAATTTTCTGAAATTATGCAGGATTTATGTATCCGCAATCCACATTTCATAAATCAAATCCGTTTTTCCGATGAAGCCACATTTTTATACATGTTACCGTGAATCGTCAAAATTGCAAATATTGTAGTCAAGAAAAGCCACATTGGATGACTGAGTCACACGCAATATCCTTAGGAAGTAAATATATGGGCAGGGATCATTACTGACAGAATAATTGGACCTTTTTTCTTTGAAGAAAATCTATTATGAGAACGGTATTTAACTTTTTTAGTCAATCAACTTATACCTGTCCTTGCTTACATGTATTCAAATGCCAATAATCCAAATTTACCTGCTTACATGCTTACATGTATCCAAATGCCAATAATCTAAATTTACCTAGTGCAAATATCTGGTTTCAACAATATGGAGCCTCTTCGTATTACGCACGTGAAGTACGTCCATTTTTAAATCATGGCTTTCCCAGGAGGTGGATCGAAAGACGAGGTTTTATAGAGTCGCCAACAAGGTCGCCAGATCTAAAACCTGTAGACTTTTTCCTTGGGGTTACATAAAATTTAAAGTTTATGTCAATAGACCCCAAAACTTACAGGACTTGAAAGATAGAATTAGGCATGAAATGAGTCTAATTACTCCAGAAGTCATCCGCAATGTACTTGATAAATGTATCCGTAGATTCGCTTATTGTCCAGAAACCGATGGATACCATTTTGAACATTTGATTTAAAATAATTATTATGCCTAATTTGGTTAATTTAAAGTACATTATTAATTAAATCATCAGTTGCAATTTAGTTGAATTTAAATTAAAAATAATTGTTTTTGTACCCATTAAAAAATATTTTAGTTAAAAATGTAATGTCGTTAAGTAGAGAATTAAATTCTCGGTTAAATAAGGTGTCGCAATATACCTATTTCTATTTAAAAATAATTAACGATTACGTCACTACACCTACACCGGTGACATCATCCCTACTCCATGTACGTTATAGCATGGGTATTTTATAACAAAAATCGACCTGTTTTGGGATTTCCCCAAAATTAATTTAGTCGTTCACTGTATATGATTTAGATGTTCAGTTAGTAGGCAGATATCATCCGCAAATTCGAGATCTTCTAACTGTTTGAATATATTCCATCTGAGGCCTGTTCGATCGTTAGTTACTTCTTCTATGGCTATTTCTTCTATTACTTTACCTGACTGTTCCAGTTTGGCTTTGTATCCTTCGTAGAAAAGTTTAACAAAGACTAAGATTTTCAGTGGTGTTCCACGAAGATCTAAGGTGACTGACGTCATCGAAAGTATAGCCAGACTAGAATGGGGATGGGAAGAGCGCATAGCTAGAATGATGGATGGGCGATGGACAAAAATGTTATTGGAATGGGGACCAAGGGAAGACAAGAGAAGCGTCGGTCGATCACCTACACAATTAACTGACGATTTAAGAAGAAAAAAATTAAAACTGGATGAGATTTTCGCAAGATAGACGGGGTTGGAAACACGAGAAGGAGGCTTATGTTCAGCAGTGTACTTTTATGGCAGGATGATGATTATGAGTGGTATTCTATATATTCTTAGAATTTTTCACATCTGTGTCCTATTTACACGGCTAAAGGCCTTTTCACAATCGATTAAACGGTGGAACGTTTAGCACGGGAGCCTGCTTGGTTACTTCTTAGTTTTTTATCTAGTTCCGGATTTAAACTTTCTAATACGATTTTTGGTGGAACACTTTGGATGCGTCGCTTAATATTGTTATTGCACGTCATTTATTGCATCGACTAAGGTCTCTTTTTTCAGGTAGTTTTATTGTTTATCCCTCTTTCCACTGCTTTGGAAATTCTTCCTTACTCCTAATCTTGATCAAAATTGTATGTAACATTTCTATTGATTGCTTAGTATCGACCTTTTATTAGGTCTATAAGTATATTGACGGTTTCTCCCATTTTTCTATTCTTTACATGTTTTAGTGTATTTCCAATTTTTCCCTTGTAATTTCTGCAATATTTATTTCTAGCTCTGGTCATTCTTCATCTTCTATAATTTGTATTATTTCGTTCTTAGTATATATTTTTTCTCCTAAGTATTCCCTTTATTTTTGTACTATTTCTCTCTTATTTTTTAATCTGTTTCCATGTATATCCCTAGCTCGTTTGTAGGTCGTTTTCTTCCTCTGTTTCCTGTGATAAATTTAACATCTTATTTATATAGTTTCTGGCTTTTTCTACTTGTGTGTTTTTTATCTTATATTTTATTTAAAGTTAGCTTCTCTTTTTCTGATTCTTTTGTACAATTTCTTGTACAGAATCTTCGATTTTTTTCTTCAGTATGTTTGTCTCTGCTTAATTTTATTTTTAGTTTCCCATTGCATGTGGTTTGTCCCCACATCAACTTCTGAAAAACTTCTGACCTCTTCCATCCAACTTTTTCATTTAGATTCAATTGTAACGTAATCTATTTTGTTCTTTTATCTCCCTACTGGTAATTTTCATGTTTCTTTATGTATTCGCTTATGTTTAAAGATGTTTTCCCCTATTATGAGGTTATTTTGTTCACAAAATTCGATTAGTCCACTTTCATTGTCGTTCCTCTCTCCTGTTCCCTTATTTTAATGACTTATTATGTCCTGGATTATCATTGCCTATTTTTCAATTAAAGTCCCTAATTATTATTTTCATATCTCTTCTATATTAAGTATTAATATTATTATACGTTGGTTGTTGTTGTTCATAAAATTCTTTCTTCTCTTTTTAATTAATAAGCGAAAATTTGAAAAAATCGCAATAATCGGACTAAATAATTAATGAACTTTGATGGTACACAAGGCAAATATCGAACACAGTATTTAATCAAATCTTGCCCAAGTACTTTCGATCACAAGATTATCTTCAGGGGCATCTGAAATAAGCCAAGAAACGTTTTTTAAAAAGGAAAATTAATTCACTTGGATAAAAACTCCAAGTTTATAGTTGAAAAAAGTTTTTTTATGTGATTAACGTTTATAGACTTACTTCGTCAGTTGTGGCCTATCCAGCAGTAACAGAATGTCATAAATGTAAATTGGGACATAACAAATACACTAAACAAAGACAAACAAACAATTTAAAATTTAAAAATTGGAGAAGCTACATTTTATATAGAAGCCGGAGACAGAATGGCTCCCAGCCTGGCGGAGGCGGAAATATTGAGATGACATGTGACAAATGACAGCTTGTGAAGGGCAGTTACAATAGATAAGTGATCTGCGCCTTTCAAGATTCTATGAAACTAAGTATTGACCAAAGGTCCAACTGACACCACTATAGGAAATCAACTGAAGAAATATAAAATTATATCTAATATTTTTATGTAGATTGAATAATCCAGATCTCACACTCAAACCTGTCTATAATAATTAGGATGTTAGTTTGAGAGCAATTGAAGTTGACATAAAGTATGAATGTAAAAAATAAACTAAACAATATATTAGACAGTGGATAGTTGACTACAATAAAATGGTCCACTAAGCGCTATCAGTACTGTAAAAAGAAAATCCGAATATTCAGTTGAATTGCTAAAAATTAAAATCAAAATTAAAAGCAAAATATATAAATGGGTTGTAATCCAAGTAGTTCAGTTGAATCCACAGCCAATGGAAGAACTTTCAAATTAATATGTAAATACTCAGTGCATGAAGTCTAAACAGTCGAGCTGGGCCCTCTACGAGGTGGAGCTGTAATAAAGTTTTTAAATATAGGATTAAATTTAGTACAATTTAAATTAATTTGAGTATCAAGACAGTGAGAGTTTTCATTTGTTTCCCTTGTAATCTCCAAATCTTCCAATAAATCCAACTCAAGATAGTTTTTCTTTCTACTGATGTCATGTAAGATAGATAAACCAGAATTGATGTTAAAATTGTGGTTGCTGGATACGAAGTGTTGACCAAAACTTGAAGAGTTTGGTCTTTTCAAATGTTCAGAGACTCTAGTCGATAACTTTCTGATGGTTCTACCTACATAAGAGGCATCACAATCATCACATTTTAATTTGTAAATACCACTTTTATCAAGTGTATTCATCCTATCTTTGATATTGATTAAGAAGGAGCCTAAAGTGTTATGTGATTTAAACGAGATTTTGATGTTATCAATTGTAGAAGTAAATGTCAATTGTTGGAGGTATCTTACTAAGTAGTACAAGAAACAGGACCTTTAGCAACATAGAAATTTAATCTTATTTACGTTTTACCTCTGGATATGTTTAACATTTTGGTTGTTGTGTGTGAATCACTATCACCGTTGTTGATTTTTGCCTGTATTTATATTGGGTACTCGAGTTACCGTGACAAAAACCTTCGTGTTGCTTCTGGAGAAAGTACCTACAAGTGTCGCAAAACGTTGAAGTGGTCCCTTACAAGAATGTTTTAAAAATAACATCGTTGTCAAAATTAAAAACCGATTGATTGAATTTAATTGTGACCATGGAAGACTCCGACTTTATTGAAATAAAACGAATTTACTCAGAGGAACGAAAAATTCATGCTCACATAATATAATTTTACAAATTTACATATTTAAATACCAAAACGATTTTTAACTAGATTACATTACTTTTACGAATTCTTTAAATTTCAATTCCTGAATGGTATAATCTCCGATAATTAAAGATGGCATGCAACGCCTCTGCTCTAAGTACTTCAAAAGTTTTAGCCTCATTTAGAAAATGAATTCGAATTCTTTCAGCCCTCATGATATCAGTAGAATCTAATATAAAGTAAATTGTGTGCAAATAAAAGTTTAGGGGAGCAGAGCGGATGATTTTTAAATTAGATAATCTTTTAAACGAAATGTCTGTTTTATTTGTTTAAGAAATTCTGAATATAAACGTTCTTTTAAAGTTTTAAGATATGTAGACATAAATTACCTTTAAGTAAATTTATCGATATAGCTAATTTTACTTAAATTTATATCTTTTACTCTACCAAATATCACGGCAATTCATGTTGTTGATACTGCTGCTCAAAAAATATCAACGAAATTAACTATATTGTAAACGAGGTCAATATAGTGTTTAATATTAAAGCCTGTCTTAATGTTTGAAACAAGTTATAAGGTTTGTTTTTCTTCTTATGTTCTAGATGCCCTAAAATCCCTTTTTATATTCTCTCAATACTTAGACATTTGTGGTTCCGTCCATTAAATTATTATCTGTATTCTGTACTTACAGTCGAACTTCTAGTTTCATTTAACCTATAATTTTTTTCCATTTTATCCAACTTTCCATTTTGTAGAATAACACGAAGAACAGGTAGATTTAAGTAATCTTATTTTCGAGTCCATTACAGAACCTTGATTTAATAACTCTATGGAACGTTGTCATTCCAACCTTTGGGCGGTCGTCCCATACTTCTTCTGTCGATTGATGACTTATCTCTTACCATTTTAACGACACGGCTCTCCCTCATTCTGCTTATGTGGTTATTTCATTCATTTTTCTATTTAGTTCTATGTACCATGTAACCTATGTAGTTACCGTCGCCATGTTACCAATTCCAACGGTAACTTGAACATCCTAATTTATAATAATATATAATGTAACAAAACTATAAATTAACAACATTTAACGGGTTTTTACCCATATATTTTAGTGGCTCATATCATGTATACTTCGTTACACTGATGATGGAATTTACATTCCGAAAACGTTCTGTAATGTAATTGTGATCTAGCCTGTTTGGATATTTTTTTTTATTTGCAATTAAAGCGCATCAACCTAAGTAGTTATTAGCTCCGCTTGGTATTACAATTTTGTTTTACATTCTTTTAGACATAGATTAAACATAGTCATAGACATGACATAGATAGAGTTTTACATACCTAAATCTGAGTTGAAGTACATTGGTTAATAGAAGATAACATATTTATTTGTATACGCACTGATGTTAAATTTGGATATATATTCCTATTGATTTTAGAAAACTTAAAACAGACGAATAGACACAGTTTTCTTCTAAACAATCGCGTAGCATTGTCGGTAGGTTATACTTTTGCCTCTCGTTTGAGTATGCAGATCAATCAATTAAACAATGGTTGACACTTAAACTGTTGAAACACTTGCCGCACATTGGATGAACACTTCCAATAATAAGGTATTCGTGTGTTAAGCGTGTATGTCCTAATCTCAGTCTGTTTATTATAATTTGGTCTTTTTTGTTGCTACACATATTCTTCCATCTTGTAATAGTTGTTTTTATGTCTCGTAGTTTTTGTTGAGATTGATTCCATTCTTAAAGCCACCGTTCTTTCAATGTCGAGTTAATCCAGTGATGAAAATCTTTCTTATAGGTAGGTTCTATCAAGTCTTCGTTGTTAACTGAAGATTTGGCGGCAGCACCTACTCCTTTATTACCTTGTATACCTATATGTGACGGAATCCACATAAATTTTACAATCGCATTTTTTAGCTAAAGTTGGTAAAAATGGTTCTTTATCAATCGCAACAATGGATGAGTTGGGTAAATGGTGCCTAAGCCACTCATGGAACTTAAGGAATCTGTTATTATTAGGCACCTGTCTAAGTTGGCGTCCAGTGCATATTCTAATGCTATGTAGATTGCGAATAGTTCTCCTGTATATACTGTGCTAAAATCTGAGATTTTGTGTGAAGCAGTGTAGTCGTAGTGTATGAAGGCACATCCCACTCCTTTTTCTGATTTGGAGGCATCAGTATAAATATGTTGGTATTTCTGGTACTCATCAATCTTACTGTAAAATTGTTTAACCATAGAGGAAGCATTAAGTTGATTACGAGTCTTTGTTAAACTCAAGTCCAGGAAGGGTTTCCTGACCATCCAAGAAGGGAGGGGTTAAAAGGGTGGTTTAATATATTTTAGGGAAGACAATATTATTCCAGGTCATGTATCTATTAAGTCTTTCATTAAAAGGGGGTTTAGATATTTTTTTGTTGATATTATGTTGTGTGGAAACGAGAAGCAAAGACATTGTTTCTGACGGGATTTTCACTATTTTCTGAAACATTTGCAGCATATGCTAGGCTAAGATATTGTCTTCTTAATTTCAGAGGCATTTCTCCTACTTAACATTGTAAGCTATCTGTAGGTGTGGTACAAAAGCTCCTAAGGCTAATTTTACAGCAGCATTCTGGATTGTTTGCAATTCTTTCAAAGTGATTGGCTGGTAGACCCATACACTATTGAACCATAATCGACTTAAGTAAATCTAATAAGGCTTTTATATACTGTAAATAAGATATCTTGATCACATCCCCTTAAAACATCTTGACAAGATGTTTTAAGATAATAAATATGTTGCTTAAAATTTAAATGTTTCTCAAAATTATTTCCAAAGAATTTGATACAATCAACATATTCTATTTTTGTATTAAAGATTATAAGTTCTGCACTACTAACATTGCGTTTTCTGGTCGTTTTCTGGTGAAATGAATACATTTACTTTTGTTGGAACAAAATTTCATTCCAGATTTCATTGACCATTTTTCTAATGCAGAAATAGTATCTTTCAAGGATTGTTTAATTAGTTCTATGTTTCTTCCTTTACAGTAAACTATAAGATCATCTACGTAAGAAAAAGAGTAACACTAATCGATGATCCTTGAGGGGTTCCATTTTCATGTATTCTTGTTTTAGAAATGAAATTATCTACTTTTACTTGGAAACTCCGGTCTTTTAAAAAGTTATTGATGAAGTTTAGCATATTTCCTTATATACCTAATTTCTGTAAAAGTTTGGTTATTCCATGGCGCCAAACTGTATCAAATGCTCTAGTTATATTAAAAAATACCGCTATGTAGCTTTGATTATTTGCTAGCGCTTCATGTATTTCAGACTCGAGGTCAACGAAGTTGTTTAGAATTGATCTATTTTTGCGAAATCCACTTTGTTTGTTAGATAAAACAGATCTTTGCTCGAGTACCCAAATAAGACGTTGGTTAATTAATTTTTCGAGCACTTTGCTCATTGCACATCCTAATGATACTGGACGGTAGGAGTTTGGATCTGAACGTGGTTTACCAGGTTTAAGGATAGGTATTGTATAAACATTATTCCAAGTATGTGAAAACACTCCTTTAAGCCATATTTCCTTATATATCTTTAGTTAATAGGCAAATCCATTTTAAGGCAATATTTTAAGGAAAATAATAGGAATATAATCTGGACCAGGACTAGAGTTTTTAATAGAATTTATAGATTCGGTTAACTCTTCCTCTAGTATTGGTGAATTTATTGGTAGGTAATCGCTTTTATCATAATTAAATTCTTGTAATTCTTCTTTGGTTTTAAATTGTAAAAACTCTTGAGAAAAATTGTCGTTACTTGAATATGATTCGTAAGATGAAGCTAATACATTGGCTATTTCAGATCTAGATGTATGAACTTTGTTATTATATTCTAAAAATCTTATTGGTGGACGTCTCGAAATTTTGTTTATGTGTTTCCACACTATTCGTGCTGGGGTAGAACTGTTTATTGTTGATAAAAACTTTTTCCAAGATTCCTTTTTTGCTTTTTTTTCCACGTTTTTACTAATAGCCCTTAACTTATTAAATTCTAGGAGATTTTCTTGTGCTTTTTGTTTTTTTTTTATTGAATGCTCTGTGAGTCTTCTTAATAGCATCCTGACAGTAATTATTCCACCATTTTACCCCAATACGATTTCTTACTATTTTCTTTTTTCCAATGATATGGTCTGCTGCGGAAAGTATGACGGAGGAAAATTTATTTACTTATTTAAAGTCGTTTATATTGTCATGCGGAGATGGATCTGAAAAAGAATTCAATTGATTCTCCACAAATTGTGTAAACGGTGACCAATCCTCTATTTCTGTATTCCATCTAGTGTATGGTTAAATTTTTTGTTCGTTTTCGAAATGTATCAGTATGGGAAAATGATCGCTCCCATACAATTGTGTACTATCTTTCCAAGTTATGTTTTGTACTAAAGAAGGATCTACAAGAGATAAGTCAATACCACTAGTGTTTCCAGTAAAAGAATTAAATCTTGTTGGAGATCCATTGTTAAGTAGGGTAATATTTGTGTTATTAATGACCGTTTCTATTATGTGTCCTATTTTGTTATATCTATTAGATCCCCAAAGTGGGTTGTGTCCATTTAGATCTCCTACTATAATCTTAGGCGACGGAATTTGTTCTATAATATGAGTTATCTCTTTTATACTTATATCAGTATTCGGTGGAAAATAAATGTTACAGATGTTAATAATTTTTGGAGTTTTATGGTTACTGCTACTGCTACTGGTTACTGCTTCAAGTTTGGTCTTTAAAGTTATTTGTCTAGATTCAAATGAGTTATTAATATAAATAGAAACCCCTCCACTAGTTTTTTTTTAAATCACGTCTGTTTTTATGATAAGCTGTAAATGCCTTTAATTTTGCTAATTTTTGGTCAGTAAAATTCGTTTCTTTGAGACATATTATTTAAGGTGAGTGTTTAGTAATTAATAATTTAAACATTTCTAGTTGTGTATAATAACTGTTTATGTTCCACTAAAGGATTGACATTTTTATTCTATATTTTAATTTTTATTCTTGTACTTGATCGCTCTCTAATTCAGAGGAGAAAATTGTATCCAGCAATTTGGATATTTTGCGCTTGATCTTCGTGCAACGTGTTTTCATTATTTTTTCATTGAACAGAGGGTAAATGTTGTCGAATAATTGTAGTAACCCCTCAATATATTTTGTAAAAGTTTGAGCAACACTCAATGGGTCAGGCGAACCATACGCGTTTTCCAAAAAATGTATCGTTTCTTGGTAATTAAGAACCCTTTGGTTTGTGTCGTCTTCAAAAAATACTTTTGTTGGCTGCATCGATTTCTGTATATTAATATAAAGCATTAGCATAGATACGATATAAAGTATATTGTTCTGCATCAGTTAAAGGAATATTTAAGACAAACACAATTCTTGTGTCTAATTGATACGCTTGCAATTCGATAATATCGAGATATTGAGCTAGATTTGAAGTATAGATTGATAATGGAAGATTATTTTTTTGTAATGATTGTGATATATGCCGTAGCGATTCAATTAAATTAAACGGGGTTATGATTGAGCTGTGTAATATTTTTAATCGAGCAAAGGTTATGGTATTTACTATTTCATTTAAAGAGTCTTCGATAAATGAATAGCTTTCCATTAGTAATTCACAAAAGTTTATAAGATTTTGAGATTGATAGAATTTTAGTTGGTCAGAAATATCCATTATTGACTCTCGAATTTCTTTAATATTATTGTTGAATGTTTCCTCGTCTATTTGTAATTTCTGGATTGTGGCGTTAAAGTTTTTAATAACAGAAGTTGTAACCGATATTTGATTTTTTAATAAGTTTTCGATTTGATATTCATCGCGGGTTATTTTATTTATACAATCATTGAAATATTCGCCATCTGACGAATCTAAGTTGCCTGTAATTGATTTCCATATCGAACCTATTCCGTTAATAAGTCCGCGTTTCTCTCGGAATGTGTATTGTTTCGTATCAGCCATTATTTCTGTATATTTGAGATTAACAGAACTAGAGATTTGTTTGAGAAGACTTATGTGAGTTTGGACTTCGGATTTAAATGCCAGCATTCGAGGTACATCTTCTTCAATGGTATCCTATAAATTTTCTAAGATTTTGTCATTTTTGTCGATAACGTCTCTGATTGGTTGCATGTCTTTATATACAAGGAGGGTCCATTTGTCGTTCGAAATTTTGAGATTGGTTTCTTCATGAAAAAAGATTCCAACAGTGTTGTTGATTGGAGTTAACGTATACTGGGAGAGGATGACTGGGATCAGTCCGAGAAATCTGAAAGAAAATTACTCATGATAGGGTTTTAATCTATCAAAATTTACTTTCATTGTTCTATTGGTTTGGGTATTTAATAAAGTAGCAGAATTTACGTGAATTTCTTGGATTTCAAAAGGGCCATTAAATTTATTTTGGGATTTATCTTTAATTTGCGATTCCTTGACGTAAACCTTATCGCCTATTTTATATTCTGGAGGGTTTGATGACACGTGTTGATCGAATCTTTCTTTAGCCTTTTCTTTTTGTCTTTCCGTCTTGGCTCGTGCCACTTTATAGAAATATTGCATACGATTACTTAAGTCTCTAACGTATTTTGATATAAGGATTTTTCATTGTAAAGTATTTCGGGTGGTCTAAAAGAAGTATGTCCGAAAATGAGTTCGTATGGTGTAAATCCGTGGGTTTTGTTTTTTGTGTTATTGTAGCAAATAACTGCATAAGGCAGAACATTGAACGGATGTTCATCGGGATTTTCAGCTTGATTAGCTCTTATCATTTCGCTTAGGGTTGCGTGAAATCTTTCGATAAAACCGTTAGATTGTGGATGGCCCACACTTGAGAAGGTTAGTTTTATGTCGTACAATTCACAAAGATCTTTCATCAAAGCATTGTCGAATTCACGTCCATAGTCACAGTGTATGCGTAATGGTGTGCCATAGTGTTGGAAAAAGATAATAAGATGATTGACGACTGATTTAGCTGTTTTGTCTTCAAGAGGATACGCCTGTGTGAATTTAGTGAGCTCGTCTCGGATAGTTAATGCGTAATTTCTGGTAGGGTATTCGAAAAGATCTATGTTAATTCTTTCGAACGGTGTTTTAGGGGTTTCGGTGATGACTAACGGGTTACTTAAGTTTTTTCTACATATCTTTACTTTTTGACAGATTTCGCAATTTTTTATAAAATTTTCTACATCCTTTGTGATGCCTTGCCAATTATACTTTTCTTTTATTCTTCGTATAGTTTCATTTATACCCCGATGGAGATTGCTTTTGCCACTGGTGATAGTGATCTAGTATTTGGGGTATTTCATCCTGTTCTGGAGTTTTAATAACATCTTGACAGATTCTCAGTTTTTATTTCTTTATCGGCAAAGATAAATGAAAATATTTCTAGAATTGGTAATTCGAGTTGATTTTCGACGTAATGGATTTGCGATAGGTCAAATTCGTTTTGTGCGACATAAACGATATAGAATAGGTGTTGTACTACTGTTTCAGGATCAAAAGGAAGGGAATGATAAAATATTTCCGATTTTTGACAGTTTTACTACCGAATATATTAATCTTTGATAAGTTAAAATCTATATTGTTTTCATCGAAGACGTCGTCTAATATTTTGTGATGTATTTCTTCCATTTTATTTTGTCTAAGAAAGGTGATGATGTTCTTATGCGATTTGTCTAATAATTGATCATTAGATATTTCAATTTTAGAATAGTCAATGAGTGATTTAGTTTTATACAGTTCGACAAATCTATTAAAATGTTCAGTGATTTCTTCTTCATTGATTTCATTTGGTTCTTCGTCAGATTCCGTATCGTTCGAAGCTAATATTGATATTTTCTTATGAAAATTCGCACATTCTTTAAAATGATTGATTTTAATTCGAGAAAGGGCGTCCGCATTTTTGTTGGTTTTTCCCGGTTTATGAATAATTTTATAATTGTATTCCTCAAGCTTGAGACGCCATCTAGCTAGTCTGCTTCCAGGGTCTTTTATAGAAAATAACCAGGTGAGTGGACGGTGATCAGTTACTAGGGTGAATTTTCTACCGAACAGATAGGGTCGGAAATGTTTTACAGCCCATACGATGGCAAGGAGCTCTCGCTCAATGGTCGAATATCGTGTTTCAGCATTACACAGGGTACGTGAAACATATGCTATAGGAAGATTTTTTCCAATGGGGCCTTGGGATAATATAGCGCCGATGGCGAATGCACTTGCATCTGTTGTGAGGACGAATGGTTCCTCAAAGTTTGGATATGTCAGAATTGGGTCAGAAATTAAAGCGTTTTTCAAATCTTCAAAAGCTTGCTTGCAATCTGGGTCAAAATTAAAAGCAACGTCTTTTTGTAGTAGTCTAGTGAGAGGTTTAGAAAGTTTAGCAAAATTGGGAATAAAACGACGATAGTAACCGGCTAGACCTAGGAAAGATTTTATTTCTTTTGGTGTTTTCGGTTCAGGAAATCGTTGGATACAATCGACTTTAGAAGGGTTAGGCTTGACGCCATCTTGGGTAATGAGATGTCCGAGATAAGCCACCTCTTTTCTGAGAAATTCACATTTATCAGGCTGGATTTTAAGATTTGCCTTTCGAAGACGATTTGAAGACTTCAGTAAGACGGGAAATGTGTTCGTGAATGGTAGGGGAGTATACTATAATGTCGTCCATATAGACAAGACATCGTTCGTTCAAAATACCTAAAAGAATATTGTCCATGACACGCTGGAATGTGGACGGTGCATTTTTAAGTCCAAAAGGCATACGAGTAAATTCATAATGTCCGTTTTTCGACAGAGAAGGCTATTTTAGGAATATCTTTGGGATCGATTTCAATCTGATGAAATCCGGAGGCAAGATCGAGAGTTGTGAAATATTGGCATTTTCCAAGCTGGTCTAAGAGATCGGAGATGTTAGGAAGAGGGTATTTATCGTCAATGGTGCATTTCATTGAGTTTGCGGTAGTCTATTACTACTCGCCATTTTTGTTCTCCAGAAGAGTCCATTTTTTTGGGAACAGCCCAAACAGGAGATGACCAAGGAGAAGTAGAGGGCCGGATGATACCTTCGTTGATCATTTTATTTACTTGAGATTTAACTTCCTCTTTGTGGACCTGAGGATATCTGTATGATTTCGTAAAAATGGGTTTGGCGTTATTAGTTTCAATTTGATGTTTAATCTCACTGGTGAAAGTAAGATTGTCTCCTTCTAAGTAAAATATGTCTTCGTAATTTAAGCAAAGATTTGTTATTAATTCTTGTTCTTCCTCGTTAAGATGTTCTGTTCGAAGTCGAGATTTTATTTTGTTGGTACGGTCAATTTTATCAGAGCAATAATTTTCCAAGTTATCGTTCGACTGGAAATTTAGGATCGGGTAGTTTAAATAGGGTTCAATTACTATATCGGAAAAGTCGATAATTTTAGGAATTGCATTTGCGTTTACTATGGATGTCAGAAATTCTCCTTTTTCATTTACGTGTACTAACGCGTTGGGGATATGGACTTTTTCTTTTTCTTTTCTGTGCAAAATTGCATCTGTATTCGACAGATGACATTTTAACTTAAATATTTGTTCGGATCTGGGATCTATTTTAATTTGATTAGGGGGTTCATTGTTACGCGAATTAGTTTCTACTTTGTGGAGAGGTAATGTTTTAAAGTTTGTGAATTAGTTGTTTGTTTTTGAGGTCTATCGTA
This sequence comes from Diabrotica balteata, assembly GCA_918026665.1. Taxonomy (NCBI): domain Eukaryota; kingdom Metazoa; phylum Arthropoda; class Insecta; order Coleoptera; family Chrysomelidae; genus Diabrotica; species Diabrotica balteata. The sequence continues at coordinate 93,424,326 of OU898279.1, read as the reverse complement.
CACTCGTAATGTTCTAAGAAATCGAGGCCTAAGATTCCATCGAAATCAATATCTAAATTATAAATGAAAACTTTATGAGGGTTTCCTACTTGAAACGGGACTAAAGTTGATTCAGTGACAAAAATTTTTTGGTCTGTAATACCTTGTATAGTAATTTGTTCGGAAAACGTGATTTGAAATTTTTCACGGTATTTTCTTTGAAGATAGAGATACCAGCACCGGTATCGATAAGTAATTTAAACGTATTTGATGCGTCTTTTATATAGTACAGGTTTTTAGAGTTTACAGCAAGAAGAGGGCTTAAAGAAAAGTCTGTTCTGGAAAGTTCAGAGATGGGTTCATGTCGTCCAAATTCAGAGTTTGTATCTGATTTTGTATTTGAGACAAAAATTCGTTCATTGAACTGGTATTGTCTGGTGGGTGGTTCTGATTCGGGACTGTGAGAAAATCCTGATAGTCTTGGCTATCAATTAAATCGGTTGATTGATCAAATGACTGGTAATAATCGGGAGGTGAATAATTATTATCAGAGAAATCTTCGTATTGGTAGCTTTCATTTAAAGCTGAAGTATAGTCATTAATAAAGTCAGGCTCATAGTTAAACGAAATGAGCTCTGTGCCTATCGTTTGAAAAATTAGGATTTTTATGGATTACAGAGGGGCGTACTTGTGAATTATTTTGATTTGGTGTGAATTGAGGTCTTTGTTGGTCATTGTGTCTATTGTTTTGAAAATTATTATTTGAGCTGAAAGTTGGTATCTGAAAGCCATTGCTTTGAGTGTTATTGAAGTTTTGATGGCTATTAAAATTTCGAGAATTGTTAAAATTATGAGAGTTGTTGGAATTCTGCGAATTATTTTGGGAATTTTGTCGAGAACGACATTCGTTGTACGAGTGGCCCATACGTCCACAAAATGTGCATCTATGTGGTTGAAGGTTTGGTCTTCTAATGGGTTGATTATTTTGATTGGGTTTTGGAGGATTGGATCTATTGATTTTTTGTATTTCGAAATAGGATAATTGTAACTCTCGTCTGATGCGGACTTGAGCTTCAAGAAGGTCTTTTGGATTACTAGCATGAATAATATGAGCGATTTTTGGATCGAGGCCGGTCAATAAGGTATTGAGCGCCATTGATTCAATTAATACAATTTGGGCCTGTTTTTCTACAGCAGAGAGGCTAGATTTTCTGTATATTAGCGTGCATTTTTGCATTAAGGACTTGGACACGATTAAGGAATGTAAGAGCCGATTCATTTGGAAGTTGTTTGACTCTTTGTAAATCTTGTATCAAAGAAGATAAGTCTCTAGTGTCTCCAAAATGAGAGGTAAGAAGCTGTTTAATTTCTAGATACGATAATGGATTTCTTGAACTTATAAGTTGCGCTGCTCTTCCGCGTAATTTATTTTTAATGTGAATTACTAATAGTTGTTTTTGATCGCGCGTAGACATATTGTAGGCATAATCACAAGCATTTAAAAATGTGTGTAAAAATATTTGATCGCCTTCAAATTCGGGTACGATAGAAAATATTTCAGATAATTTATAAGGTTCTATTTCAGGCTGGTTCTCATTACGAGAAGCGGGACGAGAAATGTTGCCGTTATCATTCATGGTGGTTAATAAATCAATAAACGAAATAGAAATAAAAATATAAGATAATGGATTAATTAACTAAATAATTAATCAAATATAAATATCAAATAATTAAAACAAAATGTAAATATAAAAATAATAAATCGAAAATGTAAATAAAATAATATGTCAAAATATAGGAAAAGTATTTTTCTAAGAAAGTGTGTGATTAGCAGAATAATCGACACAGGTAATCGTTTAATAAAATGAAAAAAATAAAAAGTTGACGATTTACAGAATAATCGCCAAAAGTTTATAATTATTAAAGTAATTAACAAAAAAATATTCAAATTCGGCATAAAATTATTAATTAAAAGAATATTTTATATTGGAATATCGAACAGTATATGGTAATAAATGGTATTAAAACAAAAATTATATACGAGATGATTCAGTATTAGACTTACATTAGTTCCAAAAACATCTAGTCGTCTTGTTCTCGACAGCTAATCTACCAGGGGCTTCACTTGGTGTTCCTTCCGTAGATGTCTGCAAAGTTAGGGCGGCACTGCTTTTTGAAGTTTTCTGGTTCTTTTTTTGATTAAAGGATTGGAATCCACCGTTGTCAGTTAGGTTCTCGTTGTTCTGCCAACGTTTCCAGATCCTACTGCGACTGCGCCACTTTTTATATCACGAAACACTTTTTTGACTTTTTAAAAATTTTATTTATTACAAAATACAAGTTACGTGGTAAAAATGAATGAAATATAAAATATAATGAATGAACTACAAAAATATACTGAATACTGAATTAAGAGCGACAAGCGGTTTTATCATATTACTAAATGCTGACTCAGTGGGAACGTGTGAAAAAGCTTGTGGTCCCGCTGACTCTGCTGGTACTGCAATTGCAAGGATCCTTATCGGCTCAGGTTGTTGGAAGTAGAACCTGATACCCTGGGAATCGTCGTCGATAAGGAACATCGGTTGGTACAATGCATATACATATATATATTATATATATATATATATATATATATATATATATATATATATATATACACCTATTTAAAGTTGTTAAAAGAATTACCCTGCTTTTACACTTCTCCGTATTATCCATCTATGTACAATTTTTATAAATCCAAACCTATAAATTTTATGCTAATATATTTTCAGCTGATTTAAATTGTTTCCTAGTGGATAAATTCTACGGTATAAATATGTTCCTGAAAAAATTGCAAATCAGTTCAAAAAGCTAAATTAATGTTACAAAAGAAAAATGTGTAATTGTATTTCTTTTTGAATTTACGACGTCAAACAAACAAAAAAATCCCATTTAAGATTACATGTTTGGAATCAGACAAATGGCGTGTGTTGGTCGTTTTAGTAATGGCCCAGTAACACGAAAATTAATTAAATTTTAAATTATGAAGGTCGGGTAAGTTACATTCGTGGTACAGGAAACATTAATAGAAGCCGTATTGTAGCTCCATACTGCGGTGACGATTTAAAAATTCAGAACTGCTCACATTCAGTTCAGTACTTAGCAAAATGAACAAATAAACAAAACATAAAACGACTGATTATTTCGTAAAAGAGCTGTTTGAAAAGTCATATGTAATCTGTAAGAAATGCTGTGATTATTTTAAATATGGCATTAAATATGCTTTCAAATGGAATATGGAGAGCGTATTTTAGAGACGCTTAATATATTATTGTCGCCGATTTTTTTTTTAATATTTGAGAATGGAGTAATTCACTGTCGTATAAAAATAAGTCAAATACAATAATTATAAAAATTTGGTTGTGGCCATTCTTGCTCTAAATATTCCTTAGGTTTGTAAGGTGTCTACAGGAGGAATGCTAATAATAAGATATTGAGATTTACGCTTCTGCTAAAATTGATAAATCATATTTAAGTAGTCAAATAATAAATGCAGCAGAAATTACTTCTCGAAGAGTTAGCATCGTGGTAAGAAAACTAATATTAGTCCGGTAAAGTCTATCGTACTCAATGTATTCTACCAAGTGACTAAAAATAATGCGATATGTTATTTTGTAGAAATATAAGTCAGATATTTGTTTTCAAAAGGTCGCATTTTTGTTTTCAAACTATTATAAATTTTTAATCTCAAAAAATTCCAGAAACCTCTCAGTCGTAAAATACCAATAAAAAATGGCCCTAGAGAATTTCGAATTTTCCCAAAGATTCGACCGTCGTGTCGTCTAAGCCAACTTCTTTGGCTATTTTACGTACCAGCGCGAATTTTTCTGAACGATAACTAGTAATTAGTAATTGACATATTTGTAATTCAGTGAGTTTTGAGTTAAATTGTTATAAACAGTGATGAGCTATATAAATAGTTAATAATTAGTTTGACCACGTCGTAACAAGAACAACGTAATAACTGGTGTCATCAGTGGGTTCAAGTGAAATAAGTCATTTTCGAACATTTGGAAAATTTGTATCATCAAAACAAGAAGCGAGACGAAGATTGAGAAAATTTGGGATATGATTGCCGGAATAAAAAAAAAACAGTAAGAACGAAAAGAAAAACGTCGACAAAAAAATGGAGAGAGACATCTTTAGGAAAAAAGAAAGCTGAAGGGAGACGTCGCAGCAAGAAAAGCAAGCTTAAGAGAGACGTTGTCAGGAAGACATAGAGTTGCTCGTGAGTTTTCAAAGACTAAAAATGGAATACAGAACAGAGAAATCAAAGAGACAACAGAAGATTATTAAAGAACTTGAGACAAGAGGTATTAAATAGAGAAAACATAGGCTGAGGTAAAAAAAAATCATGAAAATATCTGCCTAGAAATTAAAAATATCAAGCAACTGAGAGCTGAAGGTAAGCTTGAAGTGTTTCGTTTACCTGTCAACGCAATAACTAAGCATCTTCATTTGACGACGAGACCTCGTAGCTAGTTTCTAGTAGGCAACTAGAAGCCGCTGTACAAAAAATGGATAGGTAAATAAACATAAACCAACTGCTTTATATCAGCACTTCGAGGTAAAATTGTAGAAATTCTCCAAAACATCCCATAATATGCACAAAAACGCTATGAAATCATAACATTGGCTCTAGAACTAAGATACAGCAGCCAATATTTGAAAGTCTATTACAGTCAAATAAAAGTGTGTATCTAAGGCTCCAACGCGGAGGTAGAAAAGATAGCACAACTTGTTTGGCTCGCATTTCCGAAATATTTTCTGCACCAATGCAATATCCGAACAGGAGGCTATCAAATATTGAAGAACGCTATTGTCGACGCCTTGAAATATAAAGCCGTCAAGAATCTGTTCCGCCACCAACGCAAAGTCGATAAGTAATAGGTGTTGCCGAAGTGGAAGAAAACTATGTAAATACGCTGCTTCACATATTGGTTGTACAATTTGAAAAATAGCTCGGCAATACAGCCGGCTCTTAAAAATAAAATCGTCAAGAGCGGTTTAAGTATTATAATTGTAAATTGACGGGCCACATTTAACGTGACTGCTGATTTTTTAGTTTATAAAATCTCGAAGAACTTAACTTTAAGGGCATCACGTAGGCTGTTCTGCGAAAAGCCCCCAACTTCCCATTATCGAGAATAGAACGAGAGAGTCAAATTTTTTACTTATAAACTATGGACGGAGGAAGTAATGAAAAAGTTTTAACCAAAGAAACTATCCAGGACGAGTAGAGGAAAGATACCGATCTAAAGATAGTCCGTGAGTAGCTGGACTATGGAGCTAGACCACAGTGGCAGAATATTGTGACTATACGCAAGCAGTAAAGGGCTATTGGCTTTAGTGGGACGCCTTGTGTCTGCAAAATGATGATATCACCATTAAATGGGACCGTCTAGATGGAACAAGAACATTGCTCCAAGTTGTTCTTCCAAGGACATGTGTCAAGGACGTTCTTGCAGAACTCATAGATAACCGCTATTGGGGGCAGTTTTGGATCACTGCCACGGGATTTACAGGACTCCAGAGTTCATGAGAGGTATTACTGAGTTTAATGTCGGCGAGATTTGCAGCAATATTGCAAACCATATGATCTGTGTACATCCAAAAGGGACCTAAGTCGAGACTTAAAAGAAAACTCAATCGGGTACATCACCAAAAATCCATGAAAACATTCTGGGACCATCTCTAGTAATATCAGGAAATAACTTATTGATGGTTGCTATGGACTATCTTTTCAAATGGGCAGAAGTAACTAAACTATGCTCTCAAAGAGCAATCACATTTGGTGAGGCCCTGTATAAGAATGTTATTTCTCGACATGTGGTTCTACTTCTACACTATTTCTACTAGAGGTGCAACTTTGAATCGGAACTACGGAAGACCATGATGGCTTTGCTGATAATTAAGAATACCAAAACGATACAGCATTATCCCCAGTTCGACGGCATGGTAGAAATACATAACTTTCTATGCTCTACATGGCAACGTACCAGACAGAGAGTAACTTATACTTACCGAGTATAAGTTACTCTTCGCTGACCGCTGACATACCGAGTATGTCAGCGATTTAAACGATCACGGGTTAGGTTCAATCAAAAATCCACACCACTTAGGGAGTGGTGGAAGGTAATCTAGTTTGGTTCTATCAACTAACGAGATAGAAAAGTTCTGAGTTCCAAGTTGCATTGGCTCTGGAAAGGACCGTACCTGGTCACTAAAGATGTAGATTACCTTATAAGTATATAGGGTGCAACTAACGCCTCGAAGTAAGCCAAAGGTTGTCTACTCCGTCAAGCCCCGATGAGAATATGGCCTTTTATAATTTTGGCTTTTTCTGATGATTCGATTTTCGTTTCAAGTAGCTGTTTTCGAAAACAGCTAACTCTTATTATGTAAGCCAGCAGAAGCGGATTCTACTATTAGTATTGGCGATTCGACACTTCAGTGCGAATTCTTCAAAGAGATAGTTGTTATTGTAAATAATAATTGTAATATCTGTACTTAAGTGAGATTTGAGTTTTAAAAAATTAGTTTAAACCACATCGTGCTTCACTTAATCTCTGAACCCACGGAACAACATAATGTTACTTTTTTGTTTTTTTTTTTAATATCCAACAGCTAGGTATTAATGAACATCTTTATAAACATGATTTATTAAAACATTTGCGAGAGATTCCTTTCATACCAGGTCACTAAGGGACTAATCGCTTGATAATCAGAAAGAGTCCCTCAGAGATTAACACTTTCTATACTTAGATATCTGGGATGAAAGGATTTTCTCCTTGGAGAAAGTGACAGCTGCATGGTATAAATCTAGATAATAATAACTGGGTCTTAGTGAACATATCTGTAAGTCTATAGAAAAAGCAGTATTCACTTAACAGATTAACTTAAGCTCAATAACATGGAAATTTTTACCACAAAGCTCTAATTCACACAATAATTTTGATACTTAAGTATGTGGAATGAGTGAATTTTCTCCTAATAAGGAGTAAAGCCGCATGGCTTATATCTGACGAATAATAATACTTGAGTGATAATAATCAGTTAAAGACAGAGTTAGTTATAATAGATATCAGGATTTATTTTATTCGTTACTTTATTTATTTATTTCATGGAATTAAGAATTTTATCACCAAATCTCTTTATTTAGCAAACATTTTTTCTTACAATACGTGCAAACTTAACTACCAAAATACCCCAATAAAAAGTAAATCCCTTGCTCTTGAATACTAATAATGCAAAACGTTATTAGACCCAAATGAAGAGGAGACACAAACACTGACCAAAAAAAGGTGTTGCCTAAAACGCTAACTTTCCGGACTGTGGTCCTACTAAATTTCCATCATCCGAGTTTAATTCGCTGGAAATGTGTTTCGGAGTAGGCACTGCCGTTTCTAAAATGCGAACAAAACTTTCCGGACTGGATAATTTCGTTTGTGACACAAAAAGTAAAAAAGTGATACGTTTCGACGCGGCTCTCTGTGGCCTGTCGTGGACTTCTGTATTTTTAAGCGATATTAATTAAATTTTCCGATTGACTTTTATTTCGCATGTATAAAATTATATCTACTATTGAATATACGGCTTCGTCACGTATTTTTTAATTATTATTTAAATATTATGTTTGAATTAATTTCTTGTAGGTATTCTCCTGAAAAACCTTATAGCCGTTTATATATTTTTTTAATTGATATTTAAACAAAGCAAATCAAAAGTCATATTTAAACAATATTAAAGCATTTTTTAATTGGCATTAGAACATAAGGTTTTTTAGTTGGATCACGATTATAGGAAAAAATGCTCTGTTGCAATATAACTTTGGTTTTTATATTGGTTTATTTATATATTTATTTGCTTCTTCTTATTACCTTGCCTTATTTTAAAGGATGCGATTCAATCGGCTATAGGTATACCAGAGAACTACGAACGCACGTGAAATAGCGGTCTGAAGTATTCGGATGAAGTTTTCTCAAGCATCTACGCCGAGATATCGCAAAGAAATGAGCCAAGTGAAGATAATATGCACTCCTATCGCACCCACTTTTTATTCCTATCTTCTTTGATATGTTATTTTCACCCTTACTGTCGCCCTCTACGATACCATTTCGTCTACCAGCTGCAGAATATTTCTGCTAGTTTCTAGTGGTGGGTGCAGTCAAAAGCTATGACATACTATGGTTTGTTTTTTAACCAGGAGAAGTAAACTAAAAAAACAGATTCACACCCAAGAAAGTTACTAGAGAAGTCACCAAATACATCTTCTTTTTTGGTTGATTATCTTGGCCTTCCTGAAATTCAGTAATCAGTATCGGACAACCTCACACATTCACACCTAACTTTGTTTGTTTATGTTTGAAGAATAATTGTTTTCAATTCACTTCCAATATACATTGTTTGAAGTTATACTTCTATACGCGCGTTTGACGTTTAAAATTTGTACGGGAGTGAATCGGTAAAATTATTACATATGTAAGATATAGGTAAGAGAGAGGCAAAAGATATATTTTCTGTCTCTTTCTCTCTCAAAAATAATTTTAATTTAAAAATAAAATAAATAAATAAAACACAAACACAAAATACAACCAAAAACTAACATTTTAAATAATGTTCTTGTCAAATAATGACATTAATTAGCCACATTAATATTTATGGTTATTGGTCGAATGAGTGGAAGCGCGGTATTTAGAACCAGAAGTCACGGGTTCGATCCCAATGAGGAAATATATTTTTTTAATTATTATGTTCGGATTTTTGAAGTACTTTAAGTTAAACGAATTGCACACCCACATAATATTGTAGATCTAATTTCATTTATTTCAATACAACTATCCCTTTAATAACAAAATTTCAATAAACTAACAGACACTTCTATAATATATCTTTTGAATAAATATAAATGAGTTTAAATAAATTATGTAATATAGAACATCACTTTCATTTAAAAAACCTTCACATTATACCGTATTCTTATTTTATTTGTTAACATCTATCTCCTCAAGAAACTTCCTCGCTAAGTATCAAACAGTTAAACTAGTAAAACCGAAGATCCCCCATATACAGGATAGTTTGAACTATGTTCTCCGATTTATTAATGATTAATTCTTTTACCGGCATGTAAATAATGTTTTGTTTATTTACTAATTTATTACAATTTAGTAGATTATTTTATACTCTATACTTTATACTTTATACTTTATACTTTATTTTAGAACTCAATACACAAAAAACAAAATATCTCCCAATAGGCGCAGAACTATCCAACATTCAGATGGACACAACCGAAATTGCATTCTGCACTGAATATACCTACCTAGGAATTGATTTTGACACCACAGGCACAGACAATAGGGAAATTAGAAAACGAATAACCCAGGCCCGTAGAACAATTGGATGCCTTAACGGAGTTCTTTGGAGCTCAGAAATTGGTAAAAAACGAAAATAGCTTAACCTATGGTACAGAGACATGGAGACTAACAAAAAGCAATAAAAGAAAACTCGAAGCAACAGAAATGGATGTATTTAGACGATCACTTCGAATATCTAGGGCAAACAGAATTAGAACAGGCAACAGACATAGAAAGGAAGCAACTTTTATGGTATGGCCATGTTCAAAGAATGCCAGAAACAAGACTACCAAAAATCGCCGTGAAATGGACACCACCAAATCGTAAGAAACGAGGAAGACCAAAAAGAACATGGAAGGAGGAAAATAACAAAGGCAATGAGCTCCCGAGACTTGACCGAAGAACACTGGAATGATAGAAATTCGTAGAAATTAGGCATCGGACAACGACGCAAGACGTCTTGACGATATATATATATATATATATATATATATATATTTATATATATATATATATATATATATCTATATATATATATATTATATATATATATATTATATATATATATATATATATATATATATAATATATATATATATAGATTATTTTATACCAATTTGTGGTTTTACTTAATTGTCTGCTTAAACAATTTTATTCATATTAAAAGTAGTAACTGTAATTTTATCCTTATCTTTATAAGACAGCACCTTAGTATGGGCTTTTTATATTTTCAACATTTAATTTGATTTGTACGGATTAATCTAAAGATGCTTTGCAAATTGTAGAAAGCGAAAACCGGTCGTCTTTGTAGTAAAATTAAATGATTGTGTGTAAGTCTTATTTTATTTCTTTTTTACCTATTTGAAATGAACTCACACAGGCAACACATTCATGATTTTTTATAATATTATTTTAATGGCGGGAGGTAATCGATACATAAACATGTGGTATTTAAATTTATTTGTACGTTTTTTTTGCAAATTAACATATTCCATATATAAAATTATTAATACTAAATGCATTATTAATAATAAATAAATTACATGGGTACCGTTTTTTTTTGTTGCAGGTATGTAACCGTACATCATATATTGCATGTGTTATTTATCTGGTAAGTACTAGTATTAATTGTTATTGTGGAAAACATTTTAAAGGTCGACTTATACATATCCGTCCAGTGTCCGTTCCGTGTCAGTGCCGGGTCCGGGTATTTTTAACGATATATTTACATACAACTGCATTGTGGCAGTGTCCGTACCGGCCGAATAAGAAAGGAAAACGTTGAAAATATGGCCGCTTGGATAGAAGATGTCACCGTGTTGGCATTATTATTTGATGAAAAAGAAGAGCAGGAGCAGAAAAGGGGGAAAATATGGGGTGTGCATACTACATAAAAAAAACAAACCGAAGGAGAATTCAAAATATACAGAGAACTATTGGACGACGAAACAAAATTTCACGATTATTTAAAATGTCGCAGTACTCTTTTTTTCTTTAATACATTTAAAATTCCATAACATACTAACCGCACAACATCTATTGCTTGTCTGTTTACCACAGCACTTATGTTGTCGTAAACACAATAATAAAATCGCGTTTATAAAATTCCGTGCGGTCCATGTCATTTCCGTGCATCACCAGTGCCAAAAACAAAAATATCGTTTGCGATTAATTCATTAATTGGTTTCCGGACGTGCCCCGTCCGGGAAACGTCAATGTATAAATATACTTATAAGAGTATATTTTGTTTCTTTTTTCTGGCGGGCACTGGCATAACATGGAACGGACACGACACGGATATGTATAAATCGACCTTTATAAAGACACCTTATCGTCTTAACATGGGGTAGAAGATTGGGCAAACAAAATAATCGGAACTAGTGCGTACGACACTCAGAGGGTTGTTGAAGAGCTGGGTCGTGAATAAGTTGAAATAAATTTGGGTCGGATTGGAGTATCTACTAAATGAAAACAAAGGAATACTTACATAAATCTCCTGGATCATAAACGAATAAGATATGGCAGACAAATTTACCTCTAGCTATTTATGTTTGAACGCCGCTTTGAAGAAAACTTCCTGCTGGAAGAAAGAAAAAATTCTTCTTCCCTACAATCAAAATTGCATACAAGGATTAGGAGACTTTTCTAAATTAAAACACAAAATAGATTAGACAAACAAATCGAACGTTTATTTTTGTTTCAAACAAACAGTTTTCAAAAATACATAATATACAAGAACATACGATGTAACAAATTAACAAAAACTTACGTGTTATTTGTTTACAAAAGAAATGGCTACAAAAATTCTTGAAATGGTTTCTAGGTTTTAATTAGGCCAAATTAGATTATCAAAAAACTTATGGATATCCTTTTTTATGAAAATACTGCAGAATTTAACCTTATATATGAAATATTTTTTATTTATAATAATCAAATTGATATTGTTTTACAACAACAATGGATTAGAGCAAATGTCATATGTCGACATAACATTTTAGATCAGAATAAAATATGACATTTTTTTGCTACAATTCATAACATAATATAAAACTTTAATTATTACAAATTGTTTTATTTTAGTAACAGCAATTATTAAAAATGTCTTAATAACTTGGAAAACATAATATATTGAATTGTTACCTTAATTCACATTTAAACTTAACTTTGAAACAGAAAAAACTTGCTATATCTCTGGGGAAGCTACTTGGACATATTCTTTAACAGGAACAAGGAAACCATTTCCATACTCAGGAACGACGATCAAATCAGGTTTGGTGGAAACATCCTATATATCAATCTTCAAAAGTTTCCGATGTCTATACAAATCTCTAAGGTACTCCAAAAAAAAAAATAGAAATAGTGGTGACTCTTTTCTAAACTGACATATTACAAAGAGTCTACTATTTTTAAGCAATTTTGTCGGTCTCTTTACCGACAAAACTAAAACGTCTTCTCAGTTTCAAATCTTTTCTTCGACTTCTTATCTGCGTTACATTCTACCTATTCGACACCACACCATTTCCCCTCGCTCGTTCTTAACAACGTCGAAACAACCAAAACAACTTATTTTTGACCGGAATATTAGGGGACTCATGTATATTTACTTTTAAATTGGGTAAAACTAACACGTAGTTATTGATTATTCTAGCGACCCTAATTTTAACCTGACAATGTAACAAAAGTTGTGGGATTTGAAAGTACACATAGACAAAAAAATATTTCCAGGCTTATTTACGCATTTAAGATTTTCGTAAAAGACCAACACAGATTTCTCGGCAATCTTTATGCGTACTGACGAGATAAACAACCAGGGACGAACTTCAAAAAATTTAAAACCGAATCTATATTATATAGATATTAAATATAAAAATTTAAAACGCTACAGCTTGACAACGACCAAGATCACCAAGAAACTAAAACGCTCAATCTAAATATCGAATCAAACGAAATGACGTAGACTACACAAAGTACTTTTCGATGGCTGGAGTCTGATCGTTCTACGGGAATTTATTGTCTATGGTCGTACTTTAACTAAAAAATTCTTATGATCAGAAATAACACGCTTCTTAATATTGGGTCTCACACTGTTCCACTCCGACTCCCGACCTTTGTAAGATTTTTTCATTAAATGTATCTTTTTATGTTTTTGCCCATGACCCTATTTTTAACTGCAAATCATTCAACACTTAAAAAACATTATTGTGTACTCGTATCATCAGACTCGTATCATAAGTTCCTCGACAACTACGTGCGTTGGCACGGTACAGGTGATTTATTACTCAATAGAAATACACAATTAGAATTACACAATAATAATAAATTTTATTAAAACGATTAGTGTCTTTGAGGAAGTGTAGTACTTTAATGTATTCACTTTGATAGTTTAAAATATCTGCAAGCGATGTCTTTAAGTTATTTTTCCAGGCATGGCTGGTATACTGTTGGTAGTACGTTAATATATAAATATAATATATCATTGTAACAATAAAACACTGAAAATTTTGCTTTCAAGCTTTTACAAATTTGTGGAATCTTGGACTAATGAAATAAGTTGAGGAGGTGAGAACTGTTTGTCTCAAGTTAGTCATTCAGATATATATCTGTGTTTTTGAGTTTGTTAATTTCCAGATTCTAACAAGGATAGCTTAAGGCCTTTATTTTGAATGTGAAGAATTTTAAATTCGTCATTAAAAGAATGATTGTGATCTAGAAGGTGAAGTGGGTATGTAGAATCTGTTTTTCCATTACTGAAAGCCCCTTTATTTTCTGCTGTTCCTTTATTAAAGTTTCTACCAGTAAGTTTTTGGGGAGTCGCCACATTTAAGTTTGTACACCCTGTTTTTTACTCGAGCTAATACACCTCGCTCCAATGAATTGTTACACCCGAACGTAATTCTTAGGGGTGAACATTTCTCACAGGATGGGTTAGTTAAATTGCTTGCTTGCTTTTTTGGCATTAGCTATCAAACTGTCATCATTTTGAAGCAGTACAAATATCTGGGAACAAATTGAGTGATACAAATGCTCTTAAATAGCTATAACTTGGATGTAATCAAAATTTAACATGTTTTTTACAAAATGATGCCAGCTCATTATTTTGAACTATTAATTAACTAAAATATTATAAAAATAGTTTACCGATGCTACAGTTAAGTTACCTATATTGTTAGTTTAAGTATTACATTTATTGTATTACGTTACTTACATTCACATTATTCCTTCTTCACGTCCATATCAGAATTATCCGACGTTGGCCATCGCCATTGCTAAGGCTCTTCAATCTTCTGCCACATCGAATAATTGTCCTGAATTTAATATTTGAGTTCATTAACCAATTTTTTTGTAACCAAGGAATCTGTTCTCTTTCTAGATCTCTACGGCCTTATATTTTGCCTTAAAGATTAGTTGTAGTATTCTATGTAGAGTTCTTTTTACTGCATGTCCCATATAAGACATTTTTTGGCATTTAACAGTGTTAAGCAATTCTCTATCCATGTTAATTCTCAATACTACTTCCTATTATTTTTTCTTGCTGACTAAAGTATCTTGAGCATCTGTCTAAAAATCAACATTCCCAATGTTTTAATTCTGTTTATTCTTGATGCTTTTAGTGTCCACACTTCTGCTTCAAAAGTACAGTCCAAATCTAGGACTTAACCATTATTTGTCTTAGTTGTGAACTAAGATGATGATTGCAAAAAAATGTTTGATTTATATAAATGGGTCTAATTGATCCGTTATGACAGTTCCTAAATATGTAATTTTGTAAACTTTTTTAACTTGGACACTGCTTTAATTGAAGTTCTGCATCTGGTTGTGGGTTACGACTAACGACTAAACATTTGTTTTTTTTTAGTATATATTTATGCCTATTTGCTTTCTTACTTTTTAAACACGATTAACGAAAATTTGGAAACCTTCAATATTTTCTGACAGAATTGCTGTATCGTCGGTGTATCTAGTTACATTAAGTAGTTTCCCGTTGATTTTAATTACATATGGCTATCTCTTAAGTGCCTTTTTAAATACTCCTCCCTTTAAATAGAAATTATCCTTCTCCGAGCAAGTCATTTTTTTTTCGGCCCGTTCTGGAAGAAGAGGTCTCTCAAATAATAAAGTCGCTTAGTAATTCTAATTGTAGGGACGTTCACGAGATTAATAGCAAAATTTTAAAAGAAACTTACCAAATAGTTTTAACACCTTTTACTCATCTTATTAATTTAATTCTATCCACCGGTGTATTTCCAGAAGTACTAAAATACTCAAAAGTACTACAATCTACAAAAAAGTGATTCCTCAAAAATTGACAATTACAGACCCATAAGCATTGTTTCTACTTTTGGGAAAGTGATTGAAAAGGTTATCAAACAACAATTTTATTCCTATTTTGAGTCAAATAATTACTTTAGCAACTCACAATATGGATTTAGAAGTGCTCGTTCTACTACGAACGCGGTATTTAATATTGTGAGCGAGGTGATTGAGGGGCTTGAACGCGGCAATCGCATAGCAATTTCTCTTTGTGACTTATCAAAGGCTTTTGACTGCGTTTCACACGACATTTTGCTCCACAAATTAAATTACTATGGAATCAGAGGTATCCCTCTTAAGCTTATAACTTCTTATCTATGTGGCAGACACCAGGCGGTAGTGTCTAAAGGTCATCTCTCTGATTTTTTATCCGTAAAACATGGAGTCCCACAAGGTTCGGTCTTAGGACCTCTTTTTGTTTATTATTTATGTCAACGATCTGCCTAAAATTCATATCTCCGTACAAAAACCATACAATTCGCAGATGATACGACATACGTTATATCAGGAAAAAATAATGATGATTTAAAAATGTCTCATGAGGAAGTTACTACTAAATCTAGCTCATGGTTTGCTGCAAACAAACTAAAACTTAATTCTGATAAAACGCAAAATATGGTTATATCTGCAAGTAATTTACACAATGATCTAGTTAACAAAGAGACTGTTAAACTATTGGGAATAACCATAGATAATCGACTCAACTGGTCTGCTCATATCTCACACCTTAAGAAACAGCTATCCAGTTCATTATTTGTTATTCGCCAACTAGCAAGGGTTGTCAACTTTGAAACATTAAAAATGACATATTTTTCTTTATTCCACTCTCACCTAAACTATGGTTTAATTATATGGGGCAATTCAACAAATGCACTTCAAATTTTTAGAATACAAAAGAAAGCTGTCAGGATTTTAGCAGGGGTTAGTTATCTAGAACACTGCCGACCTTTCTTTATCAAATTCAAAATTATGCCGCTACCTACTCTATTGATATTTCAAGTTTTAACTCAAATTCACAGAAAACGTGCCCATTTAATAAAGCAGTCTGATGTCCATGTTCACAATACGCGAAACTGTCACTACCTACGAACAAATCGCTATAGATTAAGTCTTTCAGAAAAAAATAGTCTTAATTATAACTATTACAATATTTTACCAAAAAGTATAAAAGAGCTAAGCTGTAATAGTTTCGATAAAGTTATAAAAAAATATCTTTTAAAACATTGTTTTTACTGCTCAGAAGAATATATGACTCATTGCAGAACATCCACTGAACTGCTTACCGTAACTTTGCCATAAATATTTTTCTGTTTAATATGTTTTCATGTTTGTATTATTTATCTGTTTAATATGTTTTCATGTTTGTATTATTTAATGTTTTATCATTTAATACTATGTATGTTTTTTTTTTGACTTGCTACAAACAATATTTGTATATGTAGTTAAATAAATACTCTACTCTACTCTACTCTTCGTTATATGGAGATTTTGTCGGTGTAATTTTCTCCAATTTTTAAAATGACAGCTTGATGCGAGTACAGATTTTTAATAACACGAATATCTTTGTCATCTATTCCTATATTTTTTAACATCTGCATTAATTATAGATGCTCTAGATATAAATACTTTATCGAATGCCTTTTAGAAGTCCACAACGCATAGAAATATATCGTTTTTTTTTAACACGGCATTTTTGTAATGCCTCTCTATGAGGGGAAGATTTGCTAGATCATCTTAACTCACAACATCCGAGTATAAAATTCACAATGGAAGTAGAAAATAATCGGTCCCTTCCCTTTCTCGATGTGTTAGTCACCTTCAAGCCCAATGGCCGATTGGGTCACTCTGTTTATAGAAAAAAGACTCACACGAATCGTTACCTACATGCTTTATCACACCACCATCCTGCCCAAAAGAATTCTGTGATCAACTCTCTCATCCATCGGGCCATTTCGATTTCTGAACCTGACAACCTTAGAGAAGAACTTGGCCATCTGCATAAAACCCTTGTCGCCAACGGTTACTCCAAGTCCACAATTCAAAATATTACACACCGACATCTACATCCCCCTTTACACCCTAGAACGACAAATTCAGAATCTTCGGGTAATACTCCTGTGGCTTTTCTTCCGTATATTCGAAGTGTCACTAATAGGATTGGCAAAATTCTTCGCAAAGAAGGTATCAGGACTACTTTTCGACCACCCAAGAAAATCTCACAATATCTACCCTCTCCTAAGGACCCATTACCGTCCCTATCTTGCTGTGGTGTCTATCCCATTCCTTGTTCATGTGGACATGTGTATATTGGCGAAACTGGTCGTTCCGTCAAAATTCGGATTCAAGAGCATCAAAGATGCATTCGATCAGGTCTTTTCTCCCATTTTGCAGTTGCAGAACACTGCCAAGAAACCGGTCATTCCATATTGTTTGAAAAAACCCATATTATTTCTAAAAGCCCCTTCTTTTATTCCAGGAAAATCCGCGAATCTCTAGAGATCCGAAAAAATCCACATAATATCAATCGAGAGGGAATCTGGAATCTCAGTCTAGAGACGCCGTCCGGTCCCGCTACCACGATGCAGCCACATGATTGGCCAGCGCGCGCTTCTTGACGTTCGCGCCACGGAGTGTGCCGATACGTCCCGACACGACAGGTCACCGAGACTATAAATAGAGCGGTAGCGGAGTAATCGTCGGATTCACTCCCCGCCTCTCGACGCGTTAGTGTTCTGAGCTGTTGGACGTGAATCCCTGTCCTGGCATTTGGTTTTCACCTCTGGCTGCGTTAAGTAGTTGAGTTACTGTGACCAAATGCCCATCTTGGTAGTTAGTATTCGCCTCTGGTTGCGTTGAGTAACTGAGTTACCGTTGCTTACTACCCATCTTCCTGTCTTTTGATTTCTTTTCGAAAGAAACGTCGAGATGAACCCACTTTTGGGTCACTCACAAATGACACGGTCCAAACCCGGAAAACGAATAAACTATAATTCTGACTCTGGCCGTGGAAACCTCATATAATTATCACATTTGACAACATCACAAAAGGTAGTGTAGATTGTGCTGATCAAAAATCAGCTGCCTACAATGTTAGCAGGAACACCAGAAGATATCCTATGGTAATATTATATAATATAATAAACATTGCCGGCATCAATGGACATGTAGTTTACAACGCAAACAATCCCGACGAAAATTTGACGTGGAATATTTATCTCAAAAATGTTGGTCTTCATTTAGTTAAAGAAAACATTAATTCTCGAGCGAAAAACATGCAAGGAGAAACACGTGCTATTGCACAGCATTTAACGAGTTCAGCTGTGGCCATACGACAATCAACTGACGGTATACAACATGGAATATGCTACTACTGTCGAAATGGGAAAACAAGATATTGTTGCAAAAAATATAGAAAATGCCTTTGCCTGGGACATGTACAGCCCATGTGTCAAGATTATGTTACACAAAATTTTGAAGTTCGAGAAATATTTGCAACAATTTACCATTGTTGTGTTTTTTGAGGTTTGCTTGTATCAGTTCCAAATAAAGAATTTCTGTTTGTTTAAATTGATAAAATATGTTTAATGTTATTGAAGAAAGTAGACAATAAAAACTGTATCATAAAAAATTGTTTTTTTTTATTTTGTGAAACTTAATTATTGACTTGTATAAATTTATGTAATAATATTTTATGTGGTGGTATATTAACCCGCGAAGGGTTAATATACCACCACCATGGACGTATAAATAAAGATGGACTGGGCATGCCCTGCACTCTGTTCGCCTAAATTTGAAGTCGAAAAATTTATAGGCGCGGGGAAAGAGGCGAGGTGATAGACTATGACATTACCTTTTAAGTCATCGGCGTACCTTCCAATAATTGAAAGGTATTTGAAACAGTTTTTTTCATTTGAATAAATAATGACTATTGGTTTGATTGCTTTTATTTTTAGTATCGTAAACATATAAAATATTTCGAATAAGTGAGAAACAACGAACGATGAATAATTTTAATTTTCAGTGTATAGAAATAAATATATTTATAAAAATTGATTTACACAAAAGAATAAAGATGGGGTAAATAAAATCGCAAAGTACTTTATATAATATTTTATTTAAACTAAAATAATACACAAGCAATAAAAAGTTTAATAAAAAATTCTTCCCCAAACACTAAGGATATTGAGTATCTTCTTCTCTTATCCAGTGAGTGATACGTTGAAAAAATGTAGTGAATTATGGTTTATAACTCCAGATTAATTGTTATTTGGCAACATTAAAAGTCATGTTAGACATAGCAGTAGGCAGAAGAAAGATAAAAGTTCAGGAATATGTATTTAAGAAAATATTAATAAACGTAAGAAAACATAAACTATTGTTTAACAAAACATGAAAAACAAACCACATATACAACAATATATAAACACATTAAACCTTATGGATGGGGTAGGTTTCTAAAATAGAAATATGCTTTACTGTCACTAAAAATTGTACAATTTTATGAACAAAACTTACAAAAAGTAAAAAAAAATAACAATAACAATTAAAATTTACTAAAATTACAAAAATGGTCAATGTCATATAATAAAAGATAATAAAATTTACAATTCATTGCAAAATCGAACTAAATTGCAAATTGCATAATAAAACCTTAGAAAGTAGTTTACGAATAAGTTTTAGTTGCTGCATTTGATACCCAAATATATAATACTTTAGTTGCTTGTACCTAAACGTACTGTAATTTCTTAATTTCTCGTTAAGAAACTCTTCCACTGAATAATATGGTCTTTCTAATAATATGGTTGGAAAGAAAATTGTAGATTTAAGTTGCAAAGGGAATTAATTGTATAATTTTTTTGCCGAATATAATATAGATTGATTTACTAACTCAGTGGACGAAATCGATAAATACATATCAAAGGTTGAATTTCTGGTGGACAATTCATGATTAGGTCTTGCTGAAAAAACATGTAGGTGTTTACCAATTAAGAAATCAGTTTCTAGAACATACAAAGAGGGAAAAGTTAAGATCCCGTGATTTTTTTATGTAGCTTTTAAAATGTATTATTTTACTGAGGCCAAAAAGATACCGTGTTGCTCTTTTTTGTAATTTAAAAATAACATTATATGAAAAGCTAAATATAAGAAAAAGTAGAGGACCCAGTACTCAATATTGCGGTACTCTACATACATGCTTTTGTGTCTAGAGTCAGTATTATTTGCTCTAACTGCTTGTTTTCTATTTCTCAAGCAAGATGGGAACCAATTCAAAGAAATACCTCGAATTCCGTAGAAATTTAGTTTTTTTATCAAAATATCGTGAATTACACAATCAAAAGATTTGGCGTAGTCTCAAAAAAACAGTGGCAGCGTAAAGATTATTGTTTAGTGCTTAATAGAATGTAGTACAGAAAACATAGCATCACTGGTACATTTATTAGATAAAAAGCTGAACTGACTTAGTGATGAAATGTTCATTTCAACAAGAAAGGTCGGGCTCTTATAAATCTTTAATCATTTTAGATAGGATGTAATTTTTGTTTTCATTCTTCTTACATATTGTTGTAAATACCTTACTTTACTTTTTTGACTCTTAACAGTATTTTTTAACTCTCTAAAATGTTTTTTGATCCTTTCAGTTGTTGAAAAATCGCTGCTAATCGTGTCTTCAATGGTTTTATTTCTAAAACATATAATTAGGTTTTCATAGTTATAATACTTGTTTTTATAAATTAAACTAAAAACTCACTTTTTATAAATATTACGTGGAACATATGAAAAAGTATTATCACCAAGTAACAACTCTACAGTTTCAGTTTCTGATGCTGTAATGGTGCTCAAAGGTGCATTTTCTGTATCTATACTTTCCTTGTTTTCTTCATTGTCATTTAAACATCTAGAATAATCAATTTAGGTACATTAAAGAAAAATATTAAAATTGGTTTTGGATTGAAATAATCTTATACAAAATTTATCCAAAACTCACCTCCTTTTTAGGAGAATTAGATTTTACATTAAGGCCCAAGTCTGTCTCCATATTACATTTTTCAGTATCAATGAAACTCCTAAAATACTGTGAGTAATTTTAATATTAAAATGAAATAAGTAATTAAAATCCACATTTAGATTTATTTGTAAATTTAATTAAAAAATTCGATCCAAACTCACCTTTTTGACGGTCCATAAAAATCATCCATATCAATACTACTGGAAGATGTTTCTTTATTTTCCATATCGTTTGTAGAACTGAAACATTGAATTAATATGCTATGCGTGTGCATTATATTTATTATACTCTGTATAGTAAATTACATAGAAATTCGTTATAGTTACCTTAGTTCTGATGATTTATGATAAATATTTATTGGAACAGTTCCTTTCCTCATATTAACCCGTCCACTTGGTTGTATAATTAAATCATGTTTCTAAAGTGTTCTGAGCAGACCATAGCAGTTTTGGTTACTTGTTCTTTATTTAAGCCGAACATGGACAACCACATATCTAGCAGCTGTTGATTCTTTACTGGGAACCTGCATATGATATTTCTTTGAAATTAATATATTTATAGCAATTATGGTGTAGATTAGAAAAAATAAATTAATGTATTTATAATACGACAAGATTTACTTTATTTCACAAAATTTAATTTCAATTCATGTCAAGAATTAAGTAATATCACATCCCTGTACTACGCTCATGGACGTATTTCCAATGTTTACTTACGAACGAAATGACAGTTCTGGATGAAAATATTAACAAATTCACTAAAGTGTCACAAAAAAGGAAATTATCAACTCAAAGGTAAACACTACAACGCCATATTCCTTTTCGTCAAATCACTACGATTGGTTAATATTACTAATAATGCCAAGTTTTGCATTAAGTTAATATTATCAGAATATATTTTTTTAATAAATTAAAAAATTAATGTTTTTCTTTTAATTCCTTGGTTGCGAAATGAGTATATCTAAAAATAGTTTATACTAACTAAATAATACATTTTCATCTATAAATTAAAATTAAATTATACTAAAAATCGAAAATTATTTCGAAGATTTGCTTGGAAAAAAAAAATATGACAACGTCAATTGTGTCTATGACTGTGTCGATCTCATGGCTTCATGTACAGATGTAAATAGCCTGGTCCTTTTTTATTTATACGTCCATGACCACCACATAAAGTATAAGTATAAATTAAAATTCGCTACAGCTATGGTTACAATATACTTTATTATTAATGTCTCCATTTAAAAAATATTTTAACTTTATACAGTTATCAAACATTCCTCCAGATATGACAATTAGTTGTCAGAATCTTGTTAATTACTATTATGAACCTGGTTTTGTTTTGTTGGAACAACTTTCCCAATTAAACTTATACTCAAAAATTAAAATGAAGATGCCACAGAAATAAAATGTCATTTATTTGTTAACCGTTATTTGAGTTAACGTTATTGTTGCGTATTGCTGCTTTACCTTATTCCATTTTATAAAATATTTTACTTATAACAACGCAAAAAAAGGTGCTAATAAAGCCACGAACCGTACAAATGAGCACCAAATAAACGCCCAACAACTTTACCCTTATTGCTGTCAAAATGTTTTCCCTACTAAATTAAGTCGTGAAAAGCTGAGGAAAAGTCGAAGCTTTCTTATTAGTGCAACAATCTCGTATTTTACGCACGGTTACCCAACAACACTCCAGACTGGAAACTTAATGAACAACTCATTTTCATATGGGACTTCAAAATATTGCCTGTGTACACCGTCATCAATCACCGAGATTTATTATAGCAACCCTACGAAATTTGCTTCCACATAATAGGGACAGCTCAAGGAGATTTGCAATTTGACTTTATAGGTAAGCCGTTGTTGTGGTGTATACAAGAAGAAATATTATACATAAATATATATATATACATATATATATATAATATATATATATATATATATATATATAATATTATATATATAAATATATATATATATATATATATATATATATATATATGTATATATACTAATAAGGTTCCATAAATTTCAAAAATCAAATAGAAAATATTAAGACAAAAATCAAAACAGCGACCAACAGAAATCACAAACACCTGTATATGATACTATTTAGCATTATTGTAGAAAGTGTTTTTTTTTTGGAAAGTGAATTTTGTATGGTCAAAGATATTCCCAGAAAATAAGAAGACAATATGTGGGTTTTTCTAACGGTTTAGTTTTAAATAGACATTTTGTAAACAATTCTACCTCAAACTTTCTATTGTATGGACTACCAATAATTAGACATGAACTTTTTAAATAGTTTGTGAGAGGTAATTATCCTTTTTTCTATAGAAATTGAAAATGTTTATTAGATAACCGACGGATTGTTGGATAGGAGAAAGTTAGCCTTTTTTCTTTGAAGAAAGCAATATTTTTTTGGATGTAGATACGTTCTGATTGGTTCAAGAAAAAAGAAGAAGGGGATGAAAGGATTTTGGATATAGTTTTTCAAGAGAGAGGAACGCATTGTGAATTGAATATCGGGCGAGTATAATACAGTTTTTTTGTGGAGACAACGTTGCTAATTAGAGACAAGTTTTCTTTTTAAAGTGTAAATTGTGAAAAGTTGTATTTGTGTTTAGTGGAAAGAGTTCCAACTGTGGTAGCAGACAGAAGACATAACTGACATGCTGTAAGTAATAAACAGATGTATAGTTTTATACTGGACCAAGTCGATTAGTTGCGAGATTCTTTGTGTCTGGAGAGGAGGAGTTTATTCATGTAGTAAAGATTTGGAGCAGAGGAGTTTAGCAGGAGTATTCTGGAGAAACTGAAAGATACGAGCAAGGTGGACAAGGCACAATCAAAGGAAAGAGAGGTGAAGTCATCAATTGTGGGAACAGTAGGTTAGTTTCGTCATTTGTAGAATTAGAGACTTTCAATCACGACCACCTATTTAAGTTATGGTTATTCGTTTAGAGAATCATAATATATGATAATTTATTGGGAGTCATTAAAATTAAGAAATTTTAGATTTGCATATAAGCTTAATTAATTGGTATTGATAATTGTGCATGTATGCAAAATTTTTACTTTCAATATTTAATTGTTTTTTTTTTAATATAATATTTGCTTTGTAAGTCATCATTGTGCTGTAATTTTATTTTCCTATTGTCTATCTTTTGTTTGCCTCAAAGGCAACTAGCAAAAAATACTTTGAAGCCACGTTTTGTGTTTAATAAGTAAAAGAGCCCTGAGATATATATAACTTGTAAAAAAATAAATATTATAAACATACCGTTTGAGAAAATCACAACAATACATGATATATATATATATATATTAATATATATATATATATATTATATATATATATATATATTTATATATATATATATATATATATATATATGTATATACTTTAAGACCAATTGTTTTTAACACTTTATAGAGCATGTGCAGCATTTTTGTAGCTTTACCAAATCAACTCTATCAGATATTAAAACGATGTCATTGGCAAATCTTAGGTGGTTCAGATCTTCCCCATTTATATTAATTCCCATATTATCCTCTCGTTCTATTTGCTTGAACATATATTCATAAAAATTAATAATGTAATGTATAATGAAATTACCACTCCAGGCTTCTAGACTGCCGCCGGTAAAATGGCGTTAGATTAGAACAAAGGCGCCAAACAACGTGTAAAAACAGTAACCTTGAGGTCATGAAATTATGACAAAACAGCAAGGTGAGATACCAAACCTAATGACTAGAGCGGTATATTTAAAGAGTAAGATGAGTTTAAGTGATAACCTGTCTGTAAGAAACCAAAACAATGAAAGGAAAATGTTGCTAATAACACCAATTTCCCCCAGTGATCGGTTAAGAAAAACGAACAAACAAGTGAGGTCAGTCCAAAACTCATATATAAATCGTCAACGTTGTGGCTGGATAATCAGCCACAGGTGAAGATTGATTATAATTTTCAACAGTCCAAGGTTCATACACTTGGAGCTGCAAATGATACAAATTCTATAAATCAATGTAATTATATAACTGTATTAAAGTATTTATTTAAAAACAATTAATACCAATCTATGTATATGCAACGATGACTATGTCAAAGTAGTGTAAGTTGCATAAGTTAAGTTGAAATAAGTAAAAAATATTAATTTATTTTATTTTATATTTTAAATTTATTTTCATATTTTTATTTGTATTTTAAATTATTTATTAAGAAAATACGATAAGCTGTATACCTTAAACGACAACTATACAGTATATAGCTTATTAAGCCTAATTCTGCAATATTCGAGCATGATATATTTGCCTCAAGTTACTAATGTCTGTTCTCTTTTTGAGAGCATTAGGGTGTTGAAGTATTGAACACATTACCAAAAACTATCTTTTTACGAGACTGCGTTCTGTGCCAAGAATCTTAACTTCATTAAAGTCCACCTTATGTTTAGTATTGATAGCATGCTGAGCTAGAGCACAAGTATGTTTAGATAAGTTAATGTCACTACGATGTGTAGTAAGACGCCCTCTTAGTGATCTCCCAGTTCGACCGATGTAACATGAGTTACACTCAGCACAAGGTATATGATACATGGTATTAACTTGTTCCAAAAGGAACAAGGGTATTGTTAAAGGCTGCCAAGAAATTTATTGGTAAATCTAAGTCTGTTAACGGTCGACGTCATGTACCGTGGTGGAATGAACGTTTTGATAAAGAAATCCGTAAAAGTAAATCAGCCCTAAACCGATACAAAAAGCATAAAATACTTGAAAATAAAGTAAAGTTAAAATCAAGGGCCCAGCTAAACGTCAAAACTATTAAAACATTTTTATGGAATAAGTTCGTATCGGGAATTAATAGCAATACGCCTCTCTCTGATGTCTGGAACAAAGTTGAAAAAATATCTAGTTTACATACTTTACACAATTTTAAGGGTTTAAAATAATAATTTCATAATATCGAGCAGTCATTTTGCACACATTTTTGAGAGAATCTATCAAAACTACCCATCGAATCAACAGTATACAGCCAATTTTATTAAAGTAAAAAAAATTGTCAAACGAAATTCTATACATCCATTAGAAATAATTAGTTCAAAATAATTCCTTAAACCGTTCTATCTCTTTTAAAGAGATAAACTTATATCTTTTTAATCTGAAGAATTCTAGTTCTGGACCTGATGATATTCCTTTGGCATTTCTAAAACATCTTCCTGTTTTAGCCATAACGTATCCCTTAAACATATTTAGCAAAATTTGCCTCCCTTACCAATGGCCACCTATTTGGTCAAAGGCAATAGTCATTCCTCTCCTAAAAACTGACAAACCGGAATATGACCCAGAATCATACCGACCCATATCTCTGACATCGACAGCGTGCAAATTACTACAAAATATTGGTAACTCCAGGCTCTTTTGGATTTTAGAAAATTCCAATTTCTTAATTTCCGAGCAAAATGGCTTTAGAAAAGATCGGTCAACCACAGACAACATTTTAGATTTGAAAAGCAAGTACATAAAGCTCTAATAAAGCTTGCAGCAATTTAAAAAACTCTATAACTGGAGTATTCAAAGTCACTGCATTGTCTTCATCAAAAACTTTTTAAACAGCAAATTTTTTCAAGTAAAAATAAATAATATTTTTTCAAATATTTATCGTTTGGAAAATGGGACACACCAAGGATCCTTGCTTAGTCCATCATTATTTTTAGTGGCAATTAATGATATATTTAAAAATATTT
This sequence comes from Diabrotica balteata, assembly GCA_918026665.1. NCBI lineage: Eukaryota > Metazoa > Arthropoda > Insecta > Coleoptera > Chrysomelidae > Diabrotica > Diabrotica balteata. Next base: position 93,397,385 of record OU898279.1, on the reverse strand, counting down.
AAGACACCCTTACGAGCCCGTTTATACGCTGACGACCTAGTGCTATCTATTAAAGGCAAAAATATCTCCTTAATGTCCTCAATTCTTCAAAACTTTTTGGATACGACTTTTTTTTCTAATAAAAAAATATTTTCACAAATCTTGGATATTTGTGTAAATAACGCTTGGAGTCTATATAAAAGACATATATTGCTAAATCCAGATAAAAGAGCAAAATCTTTAAAACAATTTCGTTTTTCCGTAATTGACAGCTTTCTCCTTAAAATAAAAAACGTGGGCGACCTTTAAATAAAGACATCACTGTTCTCAAAAGAGAATAAAAACTATGTTTAAAACCCCGGTCAGAAGGTGGTATAAGATTTGATAATTTCGAACATTTTCCACAAAGTTTCTATGTTCTAATTGTGTATATTTATACAATTAAACACGATATATAAAGTGTATGAAATGTGACGCACGTCTATGTTTTGTGTCAAAATGAAATTGTTTTTACGATTTTTAGATTTTTATATGAGAAGGTCATTGGTCAGGAGGAATCATTGTAAACTATTATTGTTAATACAATAAATCAGTACTGCCCTGGGTGTTATTTCATTTTTCCATCGAAACTTGATTTAAAAAACAAGTAAGTTGGTAATGTGTGTTGTAATACACATACAGATTGAATGAATTTAAAACGGATCATACAATTTAATATATGTCTGTTTGAACTGCATTTGAAATAGTGGACCAATATAAAACTTGGACAAACATAAATCCATACCTGGGTATAGACATTGTATAAAATATCGTTCAACTATCTGTCTCGCAACAATGTTACAATGTTGTTTGCGTAAAGGAAGCGATAATAGTTCAGGAAATGAAGCTCGAAAAAAGTTAAAACTTCGCAATTTTTTCGTCCTGCATGCATTGAGTTGAAATTTTAACAGAAGGTAGGTGATAGCCCAAGGATCAAAATCTATATCGAATTAAAGGGCGATGAGGCGTTTTAGGGCTTGAAAACTACCCCTAATTGTCAAAAATTATAAAATAACATATTAAACCTGAATATGGATAAGATTTGGTTTAAATTAGTCAAATAATGATTATTTTATACTTTTGAATAGAGTTCCATCATATTTCAACCCTTAAAAAGCAATTATTGTTAGAGATTAATGTAAAAAAATTACTAATTCTAAAAAATGATTTCGCTTTGGATCGATTTGGATAAAAATTTGGATTTAAGCTCAATTCACCCACTGCTTTATAGGCTATGTCATGTCGACGAACCCTGATTGTTCTTAAGGGTGAAAACTACCCCTAGTTGTCAAAAATTATAAAATAACATATTAAACCTGAATATGGGTAAAATTTGGTTTGAATTAATTAAATAATGATAGTTTCGTGCTTTTGAATAAAGTTCCATCATATTTCAACCCTTAAAAAGCGACCATTGTTAGAGATTAATGTATAAAAAGTAGTAATGCGAAGAAAATGATTTCGCCTTGGAACGATTTGGATAAAAATTTGGAATTAAGCTTAACTCACGCTCTTCTTTATAGTTTATGTCATGCCGATGAACCCTGATTGTTCTTGGGGTGAAAACTACCCCTAATTTTAAAAAATTGTAAAATAACGTTACAAATCTTAAGATGAGTGAAATTTGGTTTTTATTAGTTAAATAGTGATTTTTTTATACTTTAAAATACAATTTCATACATTTTCAACACTTAAAAATCAATTGTTATGAGTGCTATAGGTGAAAACAATTGTTTGCCAAAATTTTGCAACTTTTGAATATCACCCTTTATAACATTGCAGTTTTTATAAACTAATTTAATAGATATAAATTGAAAAAAGTAGAATTAAATAAAAAAAAATTTATCAACATAAAAAGGCACCATATATTCTTATACATTTACATAAATAGTTGTAAATATTTACATTTATAACAACAACAACAAAAGTTCATCAGGTGCAGGTTGTTTGTTACGGGTTTGCGTACGGGTAATAACAAACCATCTTTGGAATATCATCCCCAATCTGTTGCTATGATATTTTCATTGCCAAGCCATAGACATATGAGCAGATGTTTTATTCTGTTGTATGGGATTTCAAAATAGGAACGCTTAAAATTTCGAATGTATAACGCCCCACTACCTAATATACCGGTTTTGTAGATTATTATGCTCCGAAATGTACTGTACTATACTAATGGAATTTTCCGGACAAAAAATTAATTGCTTTTTTTAACGTATTTCCTTCAATTTTAACGATGGAGTGTTTCTTCAAAATCGGTTTTGTAGAGGTTTTTAAGAGCTATAACCTTTTTATCTATATATATATATATATATATATATATATATATATATATTATATATATATATATATTTGTGATGTATATATTATCATAATATTTTTTAGGACATCAATTTTAAATGGTTTTTAAATGGGGTGAGATTAAAGGGCTCGAAAAACATGGTGCTTGATTGTAAATCGATGCTTTAAACGGCTATATCTCGCCAAATATTCACTGTACAACAAATCTAAATAAAGGAAAATTTTAGTCATTAAAAAAGCTACAATTTAGTATATTTTTATTTTTTTATATATTCAGTATTTTCGGGGATATTTAAAAAAAAAAGGGTAAAAAATATGAAATTGTAAATCGTTTCTCGCTTTATGCTGTACTTTTTCTAAAACTAAGCATTTTAAATGGATTAAACTTCTTGGACGTATTAACAATACATGTACAAAGAGAATTGCAGAAGGGTAAAGATCGATTTTAATTATGGGGGTGGTTAGGGGGTTGTTTTCATCGATTTTTTCGTAAAAAAATTAGGTATTGACCTTATTTTTATAATACCTCACTCAATTTTTGAGCTAGAGTCTTTTTTTATAATAGGTCTATTTATGCTCTTTAAAAAAAGGTTTTGTAAGTTTTCTTTCAAAAATGCATCATTTTTCCGATATTTGACTTTGAATCTTTCAAATTTGGCATTTGAGGAAAACCGCTAAACATTGATAGGCCGTATTTCGGTTCCTGTTATATCGCAAAAACATGTTAAAAAATAAATTTTATTTGTTTTTTTAAAAGCTACAAATTTGTTCTCTACAATTTTTTTGATAAAATCCACCATGATTAAAAACGTCGATTTTTTCGTCTAAAAGTTGTTACTTTCAATCGCGAATAACTTGAAAAATATTAGTTTTACAAAAAAAATGTATGGAACATTTTTTGTTTAGAATCACTTTTTTAATCTAAACCTGTAGTTAAAACGTAAAAAAAAAATTTACCCCCCAAATGGGGTGGCAACCACCCCTAAGGCTTTGGCGCACTTTGGTTCGATATAGATTTTGATCCTTGGCTATTTCCTACCTTCTGTTAAAATTTCAAGTCAATCCACGCAGGACGAAAAAATTGTGAGGTGAAATGCTTCATTTCCTGGACTATAAGTGGTTTGACAGCATAATAAAATCGTAGATTTATGTGTAGCTTTCAATTTTTATGATTTCAGAATCCAGCAGCCCGCTGAAGTATTTAATTTTTATAATATAATTATTTGACAACCTTTTGTTGGTCAACCACCTACAGCAGAATTGAGCCGAAATACATAATATTTCGTATGTTCCGAATTTATTTCGTTCAATCTGTATATTTCTTGTTTTGACAAATAAAGGGTTAAGCGAAGTTTTATAGTGCTGAAAGTCACTAGCTGTTGTTTTGGCTAATGTTTACGGTTCAGGCCTAATTCGGGACCCAGACCTACAAATAATAAAATATTTAAGTTAACGAGTCTCGATTGGCACAAACAGGTTAAGGGACTTTAAAAATTAAACATGTCAGCCATTATCAATATTAAATTTTTACAAAAAAAGATAAAACAAATAACAACAAATATTTTTTTTAAATTTCCATTAAAATTTATATTTATCTTTAACTAACAGAATGTTTTTTAAAATAACTCGTTGTTTTTCATAAAACTTTTGTAAAATACACAGCATAAACAAACACAGTCTATTGTTTGCAAGCTGACTGTTTGCTAAATTCATATATAACTTTTGGGGACAAAAATATGTAATAAACCAATGAATTCAAATTTTGCAGAATATTCGTATACCGTGTCTAGTAGTTGTCAGAGTAGAATCGTTTTAATAGTTATCGTAAGCATTTTTACAATTCGCTAAAATTTCGTAAAACCATACACGAATTTAAAATCCAAGTGAATCGCTACATGTCGTTATTGAAATAATATATTCTATTAATAGTTATAAGTTATAACCAACCGCTCGTCCAAAGATGCAGAAATGTTAATTAAGACGTATACAATGTCTAGTTGATTACGAGAAAGCGTTTAACTGACCTAAGAACTTAACTTAAGACATTAAAAAAGAAGCAGGAATTAACAACTAAGATATAAAAATAATTAGAAATTTTTATTGGCATCAGACCGCAAACCTCAGAATTGAAAGTGATCTCACCGAATAAATGTGAAAATCATGCATGGAGTGAGGCAACGCTGCATTTTTTCTCCTATAATTTTTAATTTTTACTCTGAAAAAATATTTATCGAAGCCTTGGACCAAACTGTAAAAGGCATTCAACAATATGGACTCAAAATAAACGTAAAGAAAACCAAGCTTATAATAATTGGGAAGAAAAAGATAACTGAAGGTCAAATCTACGTTATCAAAATCACAGTAGAAAGAGTGACGCACTACAACAAACTCGGCACCATAATAAATCAAGAATGTCAATAACTGCATCATAGCTGATATATTTAGTCTTGTTCTTCTTCTTCTTCAAGTGCCCTGTCCGTTGCGAACGTTGGCTATTAACATGGCAATTTTGATCTTGTTTGCGGCGCTTCTGAATAGTTCGACCGATGTGAGCGAGAACCACTTCCGCAGTTTCTGGCCCTCGCTTACTGTCCATTTTTTCCGTGGGCAATCAATTGTAGCAGACGGTACTTATCGTGTCTCAATATGTGGTCTAGATATTCAAGCTTTCTTTGTTTAATTGTATTCACGATTTCTTTCTCCTTTTCGATTCTTTGGAGTACCTCTATGTTGGTGACATGTTTGGTCCAGGATATACGAAGAATGCGTCGGTACACCCACATTTCGAATGCTTCTAGTTTTCTCGTTAGCGTCACGTCAGCGTCCAGGCCTCCACGCCATACAGCAAGATCGGAAAAATGTAGCATTTAACTAGACGTAGTTTTAGGGGAAGAGACAAATCCTTGCTTATGCGAAGCTTTTTCATATTGCTAAATGCTGCTCTAGCTCGTTCTATTTCGCCTTAATTTCTATGACCTGTTCCCATTTTGCATTTACGTTGGTGCCAAGGTACACATAAGATTCTTGTTCTAGTTTTTTAAATAAATTAGCAAAAATCTAATTTAATTCAAATATTATTTTAGTAAGTTTTAACATAAATTGTTTATATAGTTTTGACATAGTTTATTTACAAATGTGCCATTAAAGACTTTGAATATAATCAAGACAAAATTATTAAGCTTCGTCCTCACTGTGCCGCGGTTGGCTGTTGGCAAAGCCGGGTTGGCAAAGTCACCGCGTCAAAGCTGATTTTGGCTTCACACCTGAGTTGGCATTCAGTCGCAAAATGTCTGCCTAGGTGGATGTACTAGTTGCTTTACACATTCGTTGTTTTTACACATTCAAGATTTCAAAGCAAATAATATCAGCCATCATGACTATAGTTTGTAAAGCTATTGTCAGCGTTTTACAGGATTACATCAAGGTAAGAAAACATAGTCTATGACATATACAAAACCTTTATTTGGTCGACATGTGTCTCTAGTGAACAAAACAATCTCTACAAATGAATGTACTCATGAATGTACTCAGTTAAAATGTTAAAATGTGTCTTAAGTTCATTCTAACACAAAATGAAGAAAGGTCTAACTCAAATTTGAATTTTGAAAAGATGAGGTGGGAACTACAGTTGCATCAACATAGTGTCAAGAAAGTCATTGTCCGTTACCGTATGGGTTGAAGACGCGGACAGGTTGCTTGTGTGTATCCCTGAAAAGACGACTGCTCAAAATATGGGTTTGGATTGGACAAGCTGGTGGCATCGGAGCAGGAATTGGTTGGTGTACGTTGTTCGGTATTGGGTAGAAAGGCTGTGAGTAACTTCCGCTCAGTGGGTTGCCATAGTCGTACTTGTCCATTTCAGCTTTCAAACAGAATATTGCTAATAGTTGTTTTCACAATTTTCTGAGCATTTGACGATGGGAAGTCTTTAATACGCAGTCCAAAAGACTTGAACTGATCCATACCTGATGTATACCGTCCTTGGATAGCTCTCATAATAGACAGAGCTTCTTCTGTAGCTGATGTCTTTTGTTTCTTTTGTGGGCCTCCGCCTGGCCGAACAGACTGTTCCTTTGGCAAACTTTTTTTTCCATTCTCTTTACTTGGTTCAGCAACTTGGCCCTGGTCGACAATCTGGGTTTCGTCTGCAGCATCTTCATCTTCATTTGAATGCTCGTCCTAAAAAAAAGGAAAAGATTAATGATTGAATATTGCTATATCGTTATAATTTTGTTTCAGATGCCACAAAATGAAGCAAAGTGGAAATCTATTTCAAAAGAGTTCAATGATAAGTGAAATTTCATAAACTGTGTGGGGGCCTTTGATGGGAAGCATATTACGTTGCAAGCACCTATCTATATTGCACAGAATATTTCAACTACAAGGGTTTTTCAGTATAGTTCTATTTGCGGTGGTAGATGCGCACTACAACTTTACCTACGCAAATGTTGGCTGTCAAGGAAGAATATCAGATATAGGTGTGTTTAGTCACACAACATTCAATTGCCTTCAGAAGAACACAATGCATCTTCCTCCTCCTACTGCTCTTTCTGGAAGAATAGATGAAACACCGTATGTTTTTGTGGCCGATGATGCTTTCCCTTTGTCAAAAAACATTATGAAACCATTCCCAGGTATTCAAAATAAGAATTCCAAGGAAAGAGTGTTTAACTATCGGTTAAGTAGAGTGTCAGAGAATGCGTTTGGCATAATATTCTCTGTATACCGCATACTACGAAGACCTATGCTATTACAACCAGAGGGGTACGATGGTTGTGTATCAGTACTTTATCTGCATAACTACTTGAGGAAAAGTAACTCCAAATCAGTGTACACTCCCCCCGGAACATTCGACTCTGAGTGCTCAACCTCAGGTGAGATCAATTCAGGCACTTAAAGACAATTCCCTTCAAATCAAGCTTTGGTCAATATTCCTCGAACTTCAAGAAGAGTGCTGCTGAGGCACAAGTCGTTAGAAATGAATTTGCAGACTTCTTTACTTCCCCGACTGGAATAGTATCCTTTCAACACGACAAATAATGAGCCCTAAACTATGTCATGTGTGTTGTATATTAATGTTAAATATAATTACTAATCATTCTATGAACTTACTGTGTTAATATTTATTTACCCGCGTGATTGTGTCCGTCGTTTCTTTAGGTGTATATCGATCCTTAATAAATAGCATGTTGTTTAAGCAGAACCATTTACTCTTGTACACATCAGAATTTCCGGCACCAGATTTACTTGCGTCTTTCTCCCTCTTTACTTCACGTAAAAAATCACACACACACACTAGGTTCTTGATTTTCCTTTCCACGACTTCTTTAGCAACACCAAAAGTATCTGCGATTTCTTATAGAGCATCTTGTTTCTTATTTTTATCTTTGTACACTTTCACACGACAGCCCCACAGAACAGGAAGATAACGGTAAAGCTCAATAAGTTTACACACTTCCGCGTTGGTCCACTCCATGACTGCATACAGCACTGTCTCATTCTCAACTGAACCACGTGCGTGCCGTGTGCCTACCGGCTCTCGCTGGCTTTCTTTGATGGAGACCTACACTAGAGCGATTTTCGTTGGCAAACCATTGGCTCAGCGGCATATGCCAACGCCGTCTACATTGTATTGGCTTTGCTACTAGCCAACTGCGGCATAGTGAAGACGCCGCTTTAGAGAGTGATAATACATTGGCAACTAGAACAAGACTTAATATATTAGCTATAATGGATTATTGTCATTACGTACTTATTATACATATTTTTAACTAAATAATGAATTGTATAAACAAAATCAAGAATGGACCAGACCCACCTTCAACTGTATGAGGACCTTCTTCAAGAGATACAACCTTTCTCTTTGCTATAACATTTATAAAATTAATCAAAGCTACGATGCTATGTCTTTTCTGTTCTTTTTTATGGTGTCGAAGCTAATACCATAGACAAAGAATGGAAGCATTTTAGTTGGCTATATCGGAAAATACTTAATCGCCCGTCGAATAACCGAGTCACAAATGAGGATATCCTCAGAAAAATGAAGAAAAACGAGAAGTACTGACCATTATTAAATCTCGAAAGTTGCAATACTTCGGACACATTATACGAAATCAATCCATATCTGACCTCCATTTCGAAAGTGAGGTCTAGGAAGGAAAAAAACATCCTGATTAAAGAACCTTAGAACTGGATTTAACACAATTAAATCAAGTGCATGTTTTCCGCAAATCTGATAAATATTGACATTATGGTCGCCAACATTTGCCATGAATTGGCACATCAAGAAGAAGAACCTCTCTTTAGTGAACTGTTACAGACATCACATGAAATAATTAATTAAACAGGAAATTTGATGTCAAATCAGGTCCAAAAATTGGATGAACCATATTCGATTTGGAAGTATATGATAGTACAGTTTTCCCGAAAAACGCCTATATAATACAACATAAAATAGAAATGAGCAAGTCTAAGCGATTAAGCCAGAATTGTATGTCTCAGAGGTACAGAATATAAAATTAATTTACCGTAGAGAAATATAAAAATGTCAATACGCATGTACAAGTAGATATCGCATACATGCTACAAATTGGAAGAACCATATTGCCCATGTATTGAAAATAGAAGAGAAAATGTGGAAGTTTGATGAGATACTATAAAATGTTATTGAGCCAGTAGTGGTAAAGATCGGCGCCAACGAGTCAGAAGAATCAATGGATTTCCAGGATTCCGATGATTTATAAACCAAGCTGAAAGTAAAAAGTTTAATATTATTCAATTATGCTACCTAATGAAAAAATGATAATGTTACTGTACCTACAACGATCATGTAAAAAGTATCAGATGCACACTACATTGCTGTTTTTCCAAAGGCTACGAAAGTATCTATCTATTGCACCACCACTGAAACAGAAGTACTTAAAGGGACCTATCTAATTGATTTACTGCCAGGATGTAACTGCGAACCAATAATGAAGTTTACATGAATTCTAAAACAACAATTAACGAAAACCCACTAACAATACCAAAAGTCAAGACTATCACTATTTTAAAGGACACCTAATAGCTAAAACCGCTCAAATTTGAGAGAATTTTTTTAGACGAACTACATAAGTACCACAACACAGGAAAAAAAATATTCCAGTCCATCCTCTCAACAAAAATGGACCACAGGTACATATGGACACCACCAGAATATATCCTAGTAGCAATCCTTTTAATTTTTGGTTGTCTCAAGCTAGGAAAACTGAAAAAAGAAAAAGATGAGCAGAATCCAACCACAGCAGAAGACATCACTGACCAAAGTCAAGGTCATCAGAAACAGTACACAGACTTTTATTCACAAAACTTCCTCCGGGTATTAAGATATTACGATTCATTAACCCCGGATGTCAGCAGTATTGTAGTTCAATAATCCAGCCGATTGCTAGTTTCGACACAAATTGTAGACATATCATCATGAATTAATTTCTATTGTAAATATCGCTTTAAAAGTCAGTTGTAATTTATTTAAATAAAGTTCTGTTACTCTGTTAGTTGTATCTTTTGTTTAGTTGTATTGTGTTTTGTTGTATTTTTAAAAACAGTATCATAAATTATATGTTAATTAGTTATACCCTCGTGCTGATACGCTCATGGTCGTAGTCCTAAATAGGTAGTTAAATTTTATTGAAAACTACCGAAATATTATGGACGAATCTACCTACGTACTCCATTTAAAGACACGGTTTGGTTAATCCTTAGTCAATCCTTTTCCGGTAAGGCCGGGTTCCTTTTTGATAGAGTTGATAAATATTGTTGAAAGCACGTTTATAGTATTATTCCTGTAAAAATTTAATTCAAAAAGATTTATATTTCATCACGTTCCTATATAGAAGGGTACTGTTATGTTCAATGTCGTTGGAACCTTTTTATCTTCTTCGAAATACAGGCTGTGCTATCATTTTTAAGAGAGAGTTACCCCCCTTTCTTGGGTAGTTTAGTAAAATTTTAGGGGAACCAACTTACTAACGGTCACTGTGTTATATAACGGTCTTTGTGAATTTGTGCTTTAAGTGTGGATACACTATATATTTGAGTTTTTTAATGTTATAATAATATATATATATATATATATATATATTATATATATATATATATAAGTGGTAAAGTTCATTCCAAGAAAAGTATATATATATAAGAATAAATATAATATATACTATATATATATTAATATAGATTAAAGATTGGCATAAAGTACCTTTAGTTTAAATAACTTCAGTGCTTAATACAAGTTAAGTATATTAGCTTCAGTGAATTAGTACAGCAGTCACCAAGATTTACTGTAAGTTATCATAATCATTATCTTCAATTATCTGGACAAATACTATGGTAATCATAGTATCTTCAATTATCTGGGCGAATCTATGTCGACTATCTCATCACCTGTAGTTAGGGTTAACTGCCGATGTAACAATTGAACAAAAAGAACATTTAATATTTTCTTACGAATTTTTAATCAACTTTAAGAACTTCTAATAAAAACCAAGTGCGGTTGGTTTATATTTGATAATACAGCATTTTTGAAACGCTTTTGTAATCTTTGAATTTAAATTTAATTAATTTTGGTATTTGTTATAATTGTTATTCAATTTTTTTAACTGTACCTGTTATCTCGAGATACGCCCATAAAACGTAATTTGTGTATGATTTCATTATATTATATTTGTAAAGGTATTTCCTAATTATATTACTGTTCATTTCTATATGTATACAACCATTGATCAATTGATGGTGCATTTTTTTATTACTTGTGTGTACATTCAGCTGCCTATATCATTGTGTTGTTGAATATATTGTTTTTGTTTTATGCATGAATTTTATTTGTCGACTCCTAACAAATTTCCTGATAATACTGATATAATAATACCTCTGAATATTTGATTATTATATTATATTATTATTATACCTTCGACCAGAAATGAGATCAGGCTGATTAAGTTTTGTAGGTAAGTAGGTATACGGAGTCGAGACATGTTGGTTGGTTGTTAAAGGAATTGCATTTTTTTAACTTCCAGTTGTTACAGTTATTCTGGAGATACTCGATCGCAAGAACCTCTTTTATAATACAATTGTTCAACAACGTTAAGGGGAGGTTGACATGTAAGTAGAAGAGGCTATTTGAGATGCATCACGTATTTCGTATTAGAATCAGAGCAATTATTAGTTTAATAGGAATAAACTGCAACTGAAGTTTAAAATTAATTATTGACAATTCAACTTCCACTTCGGAAATCGTTTTCAAAATACAAACATTATTGAATTAAACAAATTTTGTTTTTTGTTACTTCTTAATTTTGTTACTAATTCAAACATATACTATACATTTTAAAGTATGTAGCGTTTTTTATTTAAAGTGTATAGAAAAGATTTCTGTGTTACGCTCCTGTTGTTTTTATACCAAAGAAAACAATCGAAATAATATTTCAAGTTTTTTTGACGAGATTTTTAAATGCGTATTAATGCTGGAAATATGTTTTTATCTCTGTGTTGCAATGTTAGGTGAAACAACAAGTTTTTTATCGCCAAAGAGGTATTATGTTACATGTAGTCCCCCCTAATATTCCGGTTAGAATAATCAATAATGCGTATATTTCTACCGATTCAAAAGTAAATATAGATGTTTTTTTTTGTCTGTGTTTAGATATAAATATCGAACCTTTTGTTGCAAAGTCAGGTAGAACTCCGATTTAAAGACGTGCTATTTTGTTAATTTGTATCATGTAAATTTATGATGCCCCCTGATAAAAAAAAAGGTTTTATTTGTTTTCTTCGTTAAAAACGCAATAAACATGAATTCCCCTAATATTAAAGTTGTTTTTTGTTATTAGACGAGGGTCAAAAAAAGAATATTTGTTTGTTTAGGCAATAAAGGAACATTTAAAAGTTGTTTTTTTGTCGATAAGAGGAGGGAATATTTGTTTTAGTTTTAAGTGGGTCGCGACAGGCTGCCAGACGGAAGGGAAATTTTTGGCGAGATTCTTGTAAAATGTAACGCGGAATAGAAGTCGAGATTAAGTTCCAAGCAGGGCAGACGTGCTACAATGTAGAGTCTAAGATTTGATTTGAAATGGGGCAGACATATGACAATTGAGTCAAAGATTTGAATTTGAAAAGGGAGTCGACATTTAAGTTCCAAGCAGGGCAGACGTGCTACAATGAGAGTCTAAGATTTGATTTGAAATGGAGCAGACATGTGACAATTGAGTCAAAGATTTGAATTTGAAAAGGGAGTCGAGATTTAAGTTCCAAGCAGGGCAGACGTGCTACCACTTAAGGTCGAGATTTAAGTTCCTGTTCCAATCGTTTTGCCCTGGAGTGTAGAACTATTTTCTGATGGTTGCTGCCTTCCAGTTTTGAAAGTTTTGTCCGAGTAGCTTCCCCAGAGATGTAAAGTTTCAAAGTGTTTGTATAAAAAAAAACATTAAGGTAATAAGTCAATATATTAATTTTTTCAAAGTAAAGACAGATATTTTTTGGCTAAAGTAATAATTGCTTTCATAACAAATTAAAAAATTGTAACTAAGACATGTAAGTTTTGTTTATTTTGTTTTATGATGTAGTATGTTTGTTTTGTAACCCATAATTTTGATAACTGTTTGTTAGAGACAAAAATAAATGTTTAATTTGTTTCTCTGATCTATTTTGAGTTTTATTTGAAAAAGATTTATTTTCTATATTTTTGATTGTTCTATAATTATTTCCCTGGTTACAACTAGTGGTTGTAATAGGTATAATTAGGCACCTCAAGTGGCGCCCTATATTAAATTTCTTGAGGTGTTTCCGTTTATTATTCATTCTGTTTGACCCAAGAGATTTGTATAAGTACCCCTTTATTTTCTTTTTTTTTTGTAGTTGCCCAATCCAACCCCCAATATCTTCAACTTATTTATGACCCAGCTCTCCAACAACCAACTGAGTGCCGTATGCACTTGTTTCGATTATTTTGTTTGCCTAATCTTGTCCCCCCATATTCTTACCCTGTGGTTAGCAAAATAGTCGTTACAAATAGATAACTTTAAAATAATATTGCGTTCCTGGGACAACTTTATTGTAAGATAGTTCATTTGATTACATGCAATCAACTTCAAGTTGAGAATATCCATCAAAAAAATCATAGCATGTGATTTGTCCTTAAAAAGATAACCACATGCCATGATAATAGTAAAATACTCTGTCAGTGATTTCATAGTAATTATGAGGAAAAACCAGGGAAAAAACCTCATAAGGCTATCCAGACATGGTAAGTATCAGGTGTTACATTTAGTTTACTCTCAATTAACACTAAACTCTGATTTTATATGTATACTATTTAAAAGACATAAATGATTTATACTTTTTTTCCTCATGATTTACTATGGAATCATTATCAGAATCAATAAATATCGATAAACTTTTTTTAACTTCCATTATGGATGATACCAATTAAAATAGTAATTGTTTGAAGATGCCACAATAGCTTTAAATCAATATTAAGATATAGAGATCTTAGAAGATTGCTACTCATAATGGTGTTCTCACTATAAGTGGGTATTATAACCTTAGTTCTGTGAAATAAAGAGAAGTAGTCTAAGCTCCTGTCAACCGTGTGCAATTTCTTGAAAAAAATAGGATTATTCTGTAATGTCATGCATAAAGGCGGGGAAGGTTTTTTTCTCCCATTATTTGTTTGTAAGATCTACCTCGTTAAGTTGACGGACGCTTAAAAATAACTGGGAGTTAGTTAATACAATTTTAAGGAGGCTTTTTTCACTAAAAAGTTTCTTCTATTTTCGCTAGATTAGCTAGATTAGCTGTACAGAGAGAAATGTCAATCATACATTGCTGAGTACCATATTTAGGAATAAATGTGGTTTTTTCCCATTATTGACGATTTGATGACCTACAGCATCACTGTGCAGTAAGCCCCATAATTCATATTGAATTATGGGGCTCACTGCACAGTGAGCACTCATGAGTTATAGCATTCATACCCCCTCCAATTATGCAAGGTGATGTAACTTGAGAGAAGATATTTTTCCAATCATTCTTAGAAGTACGGACTTTAGAAACTTAATTCTAAATTGTTAAATTTAACGGAGATGCCACAAAATAAAATTTTATCATTGAAAATTTTTAGTAATATACACTTGACAGAATGGGATAGAAGTTTTAATCAAAATTGCTACACCGGCATAACCATCGTATCTATCCTGGCGGACTACATTATAACCTTTAAATGTATAATTTTGATTTGGTTTGAACCATGTTTCACTTACCAACGCTATATCAATGTTTTCAGCTGTTAAAAAATGATCTAAACTATTTTTATTGGATACAACGGACCTTCCGTTCCATTGTAAAATTCTCAGAGTTCTTTGTCCTTGGAAAACCTTATTTACTGAAGATGTCTTTCAACATTTGGTCCTAACGAATAAGTAAAAAGCGGTAAAATAAAATAAATGAAAACATCATTGGATTTTTTTAATAGTGCATTTTGAGCTTGGATTAATGTTTAAATAAGAATACTGCCAAAAAAAAGTTCCATTTGAATTACATAATTTAGATGAATAATTTTGATTTTGTTATATGCTAAGAATTTTATATCAATGTTTTAGTACTCCTCTAATACTGAAAATATTTTCTGATTTATGCTCTCATTATCTACAGATTTTAAATCCTCAAATGTGTAAATATTTTTTTATAAATTAATGACACACTCCTCAGTTACTGCCTTCAACCTTCTGTAGGTTGAAAGGTAGATTGCATTGGACACTGGGGAAGAGGATGTGATGGTCCAAAGCGGAAGTTAAACATGGGAGGGTTCTGCAAGTTTGGGGATGAGGGAGAAGTAGTGACTTTACGTTTTTTGTTGTTATGGTTTAGTGCCATAGGTCTGCTACTATCCGAACGTTGAGAATTTGTAGGTTGTGGCTGCTGGAAAGCATGTTTATTACCAGAACTTTGAGGTAGTTTCGGGAATTCTATCTCATAGTTTTCTAAGACATAAAAGCGATCATTCGTTGTTATTTCTGAATATAAAGATTAAAAAAGCTTTTTGGCTTCTAAGAAGGATACTTTCTGTTCTATCATCAAATTTTTAATACGTTTTTGTTCCTCGTAAATTGGGCATAGTTTGGAAATCGATGTATGCTGTGTAGTCTTGCAATGTATACATGACTTATTAGATTCAGAATAGTTGTGTTCTTCGATTTTTACAGATCCACATAAAATACAATGTTCTTGGCTGCTTTTGCACTGTTTTGATATGTGTCCGAATCTCAAACATCTATAGCATTGTGTGACCCTGCCTATAAACTTTTCCACATTAAAATAAACAAAATTAACAGATATATGGCTGGGTAATATGTTACCTTCAAAGCTGACTACAATTGTCTTCTTAGGTACATATTCAGTTTTACCATCTTTTTCAACTTTCCTATGCATTCGTCTGATGTCTACAACCCTTGAGTTTGAATTTAGGTTTTGTTTTAAATAATCAGCGTCGTAACTTGTGTCAACGTCTCGAATCAGACCCTTGACCTCTAAAAGGTGATTAGGTATGAAAGCTTTTAAGTTTAATTCTTTTAAATTTTTATTTGTGACCAACTTGTTAGCTTCTGCTATTGAATTTAATATTACTTTAACGCGATTTCTACCTATTCCCTTAATTTCCTGAATGTTTTGTACGTTTAGATTTTTGTGTAAAATATGTCCTACAAACATAGGATGTAAACGACCCAAATTTTGCTGATTAGTTTTTTCAACATATACGCAATAATTATTTAACGAGTACTTATCTGGATTTATTGAGTCAAATAGTTTTGGTTCGTCCTCCTTAGCACCTATTGTTTCCCAATTCCATGACGGCAGCAGTACTTTCCATATTGGAAAAACTATCACTTTCACAAAAAACTCCGCTTTCACAGAAACCTCACTTTCATCATCTGGCGCCTTATTTTTTACGCTCCCCATGGGGGAGCGAAGTTTTTAAAATCTAACTTATTTAAATAGTTTTGATAAATTTAGTAACACGAAAAAGCAAAAACTTTAACACTAATTAATACCAAATCGGTAAGCCGGTTATTGTTGTTTGACTTCTCTCTTGTTCAAGAGAAACTGGAGTTTCATACTTAACCAACCTGTTTCTTTAACTTTATAACTTATTGGTTGATTTCTACGGATATTATGTATCAAACGAAGGCAAGAATTTTGTATTTTTTTATACGTTAATTATCACGTTTGTAAAATATGACTTATAAATAGTATCACAATAATTAAAGTGTGATAATACCAAGGTATCACACAGCATTTTTTTAAGCATTTAGTCAATATATGACGAGTTTGGGATATAAAATTCAAATTTACATAACTTTTCTGCTAGCACTTGTCCATATATGACCACCAAATCTTAAGTTTTGATCTATATGTAAGACCGACTATGATAGACTGGCTTAGTTAAAAGAACTGCCAAAACAAACACATCAAATAACGGTAATAGTTAAGGTCAGACCGTTATTACCACGTATATGGAATATGGAGCACATTATTTGAAAAATGTTGTCATATTAAATAATGAAAGAAACTAAGCCAAGCCTAATGAACCTGCTAAAAGAATTTAATTAAATAATATATCAACAGCAAACCCATTACAATTATTAAAATTAGAGAAAAAGATACCTAAATATGTATTAGGCTTCACTTAAATAAAAGCTGTTCCTCGCGAAGTCTGTAGTCAGATTTTACTATAAATCATACCAAGCTACCAAAATCATCCCGCTTTTGATGTTTCTCGGCTAAGTTAGTTAGTGGATTTTAAATAAACAAATCCAATTTAAGTGTAGCTACTATATTCACCCAATATGCCACGAATTTATCTGCTTACTTAATACCGTTAGATACACCATTGATTCCAAAGAACTACTTTGTAAAACAGAAAACACTAGTTCAAAATACCGCTATAGAAATGAATATGGACGAGAAAATGCTTTCTTGTAAAGTCAACAAAAATTCCTTTCACAAGTATTAAGTAAAACAGACAACCTATTGAACAATACATTTCTAAATTCAACGAATATGGATACTTAACGAGCAAATCAAGTTGTATCTTATAAAATTGATAGTACATTAGATTAAAAAGGGATTTCGCAACGCGGTATGTCATTTTTTACGTAGTACAGAAGGTAAGTTCAAAATTTCACGTTACATAGTTTACAATTGTGTATTATGTTGTACTCAATAACCGAATTCGACCATTAATAAAATGTATACCTACAACGCATTGTGAATTTCGTGTATTTCTCATATCGCGTTTCGGGTATTTTTGAAGTGCACAGAACGCGTTGTGGATATAATGCGAAGATCCACAATGCGAAACTACGAAGACTGTCAGACACAAACGACGATTTTTTGCGTTATGGGCAATACAAATACCCACAAAGCAAACATATAATGAAACTTCTAATTTTATTTAAAAATTGAAGATAAAAATAAGTTTTAAGCACAAAAATTTTTGAACCAAATGTCTTCATTTATTTGGCATGTTAGCGATTCATGACACTTTGAATTACATTGTTTGTTACTTTGTTTACAGGAGCATTTATTATAGCCACAAAAACTTTTACAGTTGCATCTGAGAAATCCTTGACCAGAACGTTTGGATAAAATATTTGCTGCAGTTCTCAAGGATATTTTTTACTACTTATTTTGATTTTGATTTAAAAATGAATTGCGAAGGAGTTTGTTTCTTGAAAATAATCTGTCCAATGGTTCATTCTCAGTACTGAGTTTGTACAAGCCATTATTATTAATTTCAGAAACAATGGCTAATACATTTCTTGGAGTTAATCGACCTCTGTCAACATCCGGCACTCGAATCAAAACATTAGTCCCTTTTGTTAAAGGAGTAATTTTTTTTGTTTCTCACATATATCATATTTGACGTCTGAACTCTCATCATTTTGTGTGATTATTCTTTTTTATTCAATATTCTCTTACCTCTTTGGGTTAACTGATCATTGAAATTGCCGTCAAACTTTGCCTTATTTTATATTGGGTACATCTTCAGTATTTTTAATCAGATTATTATTGTCCAGGATTTCTAAAGATTTTTTCATATATTTGTCTTGATACTTCAAATTCTCTTGGCAGGGTCCTACACTGTTGTTTTTTCTCCATTTTTTTAAATATTCATTATCATGTGTGTTTTCCATGATATTTATTAATTCTTTCAAGTCTTCTTCATTTTCTAGTTTATCTTTGTCTGCACCTTCTTTATCATTTGTTTATCTTCTGCCATACATGGCCTCATAAATGCTCCTATAAATACCTCCATGAAATAACTGTTTTTCTTGGACTGTATCGACCATTTGGACCATTTTGTAATATTATTATCGTTTACCCAGGCAATCAACATATCCCGGACATCTTCATTAGCCCTCTCTACAGGGTTTTGACTTTGTGAGTGTCTTGGTCGACCGTGAACTATTTTCAGACCGGGCCACATAGTTGTTAGTTTTACAATAACCGAGTTGACAAACTCACGGCCTTTAGCACTTTGCAAGATATATGGAGCACCTACTAGACAAAAAATATCAACCAAGTTGTCAGCCACTTCAAGTGCTGTTTTGGATTGCAATAAAAAAATTAGTCAAATGGTCCTGGTAGTTTAAACTAAAGTTATATGGACTATCGGGCTCTGTTTGCATATCTATTAGGTAAACCTACAATATGATTAATATTATTTTTTTATATATAAAAATTATTGACTTTTTATAATAACCTGACATAAACAGTTCGTATATTTAGAAATTATAGGCTTGATTACTAAACATATCTTTGGAACATTTATTAAGAGCGTAGGCGCAAAATTTCGGGCCAATGCTTTTTAAATGCATTCATTTTTTTCGAATCCTGAGAAAACTAATAAATATTTTTGAAAAATTTAAACGCAGAATGAAAGAATACATTATTACCAAGGGCCGAAAGTCCAAGAAAACTTATATAATATTTATTTTAATAAGATACGGGGATGAAAAAGAAGAGAAAATTTAGTGAGATTTTTAATTTCAAATATCTCATTCAAATAAACTTTTCGTTTATTCTAAGGGACTTTCGGCCCTCAGTAATAATGTAATCTTTCAGTCTGCGTTTAAATTTTTTAAAAATATTGGTTAGTTTTTAAATCAATGATTTAAAAAGCACTGGCCCGAAATTTTGCACCTACGCTCTTAAGGTAAGTTTATAATTTCTCGGGTTATATTTGCGTATTTTTTCTTTAACTCATGCTCCATTCCCATAAACAATAAAAAAAGTTTAAAGATTTTTGACAAAAGCTTAGCAGAGAGTGAGAAAGGAAGAGAAAGAGAGAAAAATAGATAAAGAGTTACCTAAAGACTGTGCAAAAAAACGGTAATATGTACCTGCCTTTTTCAGATGTTCATTTTCTCTAATGTTTAATAATTTATATCGTTTTAGTCTTCGATAATGTTTAAATAATTTAGAATCTTCGCAATTCTTGTACTTCTTTAACCTCAGAAATTAAATTTTTTATGGTCGCCTTTTAAAAGTAGCGTAGACCTAATACATGATTAAAAGTAAAGTTTATTCAAACCACCCTCGAATTCCTTTTTTCGATTGACTCAATCATTGTATTAGAAATTATCAGAAACTACACTAAATAAATCTCGTGTTACCGGTAAGATTTGATATGCGATATCTGTATTTCCTTTTGTGAGTATTTATATTGGCCATAAAGCGAAATCCCTCGTGTGTTTCAAAGGCCCTCGTAGTTTCGCATTGTTGGTCATTGTAATTTATCCACAACGCGTTCTGTGCACGTCAAAAATACCCGAAACGCAATGTGAGAAATAAATGAAATTCACAACGCGTTATGGGTATTTCAGTTAATGGCCAAATTCGGATATTGAGTACAACTAATATCTTCTTCTTCTTGATGTGCCTGTCCGTTACAAATATTGGCGATCATCATGGCAATCTTTATCCTATCTGCAGCAGCGCGGAAAAGCTGCACAGATGTTGTATTGAACCAGATTCTGAGCAAGATGTTTTTCTTCTTCCTAGGCCTCGCTTTCCAAATATTTTTCTTTGCAGGATGGCTTGAAGGAGAACATATCTGGATTCATTTTGCATAATATGTCCGAAGAATTGTAACTTTCGAGATTTAATGGTGGTCAGTACCTCTCGGTACTTATTCATTCTTCTGAGGACCTCCTCATTTGTGGCTTGGTCAGTCCACGGGATCTTAGGTATTCTCCGATATAGCCACATCCCAAATGCTTCCAGTTTTTTGCACATATCTTCGTTCAAGGTCCACGGTTCAACGCCATCAAAAAGGACAGAGAAGACGTAGCATCGCAGCATTCTTACTTTTGTATCAAGAGAGAGGTTGTGACTTTTGAAGAAGGCCCCATCCGATTGAAGGTGGATCTAGCTTTTAGATGCGTGTTCTAATCTGCTGGTTGTTGGTCCATTCTTCATTTATTATGATGACGAGGTAGTTGTAGTGCGTCACTCTTTCTACAGGAGAATGGTTGACGTATAGTTGACTTTCTGTTATCCTTTTCTTGCTAATTATCATAAGCTTTGTCTTCTTAACGTTTATATTGAGTCCATATTGTTTACTCTAATACTTGATTTTGTTCATAAGACTTGTAGGTATTCTAAGTTTTCCGCAAATACTATGGTGTCGGTGATGGTGATGTTGTTTAGCCGGCAACCATTTAGTAGAATACCTTTTCCAGTTTCGTGCAAAGCTTCAATAAATATTCTTTCAGAGTACAGTTTGAAGATTAGAGGAGACAAAATACAGCCTTGCTTCACTCCACGCATGATTTTTACATGGTCATTGTGATCACCTTCAACTCTGAGATTTGCTGTCTGATTCCAGTAAAGATTTCTAATTATTTTCAGATCTTGGTTGTTCATTCCTGCTTCTTTTAGTATTTGCATCATCTTGGCGGGCTGTACTCGATCAAAAGCTTTCTCGTAATCAACCAGACATGCGTATACGTTCCAATTGATGTCTCTGCATCTCTGGAATAAGACTTGTACTGAGAACAAAGCCTCTCTAGTACCAACAGCATTTGTGAACCCGAACTGGTTGGGGGAAGTTTGATTTTCACAGAGCTTGTAGATTCTCTTATGATTTTTTAAAACAATTTTAGGAGATGACTCATGAGGCTTATAGTACTGCAATCTGCGCATTTTTTGGTACAATATATACACTTTATTATTTTCTGAAACTAATATCTCTTTCTGTTCTATTTGGTTCATTATAACCTTAAATTTTGCACATGGTTGGCTTTCTGCCGCTTTTCATAAACTGCCAAAATAACTGTTTCCACGACTTCAACTTTATTTGTTTATTACAGGTTTCACTAAAATCTGTTTTCTGTTTGATTTTTGGTTTCATATTATTGACGTTTGCAAATAATTGCTTTTTCTTTCACCGTCTGCTATTGCGCTTGTAACTTGATTAATGTTATCTTTTTTGCGTTTCCAAAAGATAGCAAATGGTCTAGAAATAAAGCATTTACTATGGGGCCCCAGCAAATCATTATTCATTATTTATTATGAAATAAATCATATGATTAAGCAAATAGCAGTAAACAATGGGTACAATAAATACACAATAAATAACATTTAAAACTACACAAAAAAGCCCTGAAATCAGAGAAAAAACTCAGAACCTTCTGCTCGATTACATATACAGGCAAGATATTAACAAAAATAGCCTAAAACCTAAAAAAGAAAGGAATAACACTAGCTTTTAGAACAAACAACAACTCAGACAAACATATTAAGAATAACAAGAGGCAAAAGAAAAGGCATTTACACAGTGGTGTATACAAACATAAATGTGGCGACAGTCTAAAACTTACAACGGTCAAACTGTAGAACTTTTATCAAACGTATAGCAGAATATAAAAGGCTTTCAATCATATAAAAACTGATCCTATGTACGCACTTCACTTTCTAGACCATAATCTTTCGTTTCATGACGAATTTTAAATTCTTCACATTCAAAATAAAGACCTTAACCTATCTTTATTAGAATCTATGAAAATTAACAAATTAAAAACTACAATGGAGATATAATTCTGAATGACCAACTTGAGACAAACAGTTCTAGCTAAACAGCCTCAACTTATTCCGTTAAAGACTATAAAGTGTAACATATACCAAAAATAGATCACTTTAAACTAATTTAAAATAAATTTGTGAAAGTGTTGCAAACAAAAGCTTTGAATGTTTTATTGTTATATAAAATAAATTGCCATCAAGTAATGGTCTACTCCATCAATTATATAATATTTTGATCTTTATATATTTCTTATATTTTGACTTTTTTATCAATACATTATTACTGAATGGCAATTTATTTTTTCTTGGTGTGCCATATCTTATTTTGGCGAGCCATTGGTTTAAATATATTTTTCTGTTGTGTATGATTAATTATTTTTATTCATCGATACTTCCTACAAAATACCCAAAAATGGTCATTTATGGTATTTTCTATAATACTTTCCAATTTCTGGACTTAAGATACCTAAATACATAAATAAATGTTAAGTTTAAGTTAAATACTCTCCTTAAATAATACATTAAAAAAACTTTTTGGTATAAATCTGCAATACACATGTTTGACAAATATAATATTAAAAACATTTTCAGAATTGTTTTCTTCTGTTATGAGGTGTTATATATATTTATTACACAATTTTATTCCCGAAGTAATTAAAATTCTTTCCAGCGGCGATATGTTTTATTTAGGGAAACGTAATCTTTTGCTATTTTCAAAATTTCAACATGTTTTTCTCTCAGCGACCTTTTAATGATAATAATGGGGTACTTCATTCACCGACATTGCTCCTCTGTCCAATTAATATCCCTCCATGTTGAATATATCAAGAGAAAGGGTCCATTTGGGAAAAATACCTGACATCAGATTATCGACACAACTGCTCATTCTCATTCGATAGGAGCGTTTACTGAAAAAAGCGACTATTTATCTCCCCTTACTTCGAGTTTTTCTTCCAACGGTGTTCATAATTCAGCGGTAAGAGATTAAAAAACGTTTCATTTTCATAGGGATCATCTTTTTAAAAGCTCAGAGGTGAGAATGCGGAGAAAAAATATAAAAATATGCATTGAAGTTGCAGGAATACTTTAGAATTGTGTGAAGTAAAAACCATTTTCATTCCGGTTTAACCAAAGAAGTACATTTGGCTATTTTAAAGGAAATTAAAACTAAAAGTTTGACAAATAATAAAAAGTTTTCACGTTTCATTTCAGTAAAATTTTACTGTTTGTATTTTGAGAACGATTTCCGAAGTGGAAATTGAAACTTCAATAAACGTATTTTAACCTTTAATTGTGGCTTATTCCCAATTAATATATATATATATATATATATATATATTATATATATATATATATATATATATATATATATATATATCTGTTAACAACTTAAATTTCGATGTCTTTTTATAAAATGGGTCGAAAGTAAATTCGTCATGGTTTTTGTGTTTTGGTAATTTATATTACGTGCTGCATTGCTGAGTTTTTAATATATCACTGGCAATTTTTAAAATCATCGGAAATAAGGACAATATCATGTGCAAATCGTAGATCACTTAGTATCTCACAATTGTTATTTACTCTCCTATTTTCCTATTCCAGTGAAGCCAAAGCTTGTTTAAGTAGAATGATATACACTAGCTTTTAAGCTCATAAATTAATTAATGGATTTTTTTTATTTTAATTCCTTTAGTTTTAATATTGAACGTGAAGAACATTAGTGTGAACGACGTGACTAGCTTATATGTGGTGGTATGGATTATATGTGGTGTCTTTAGAGATAACAGGTAGTACAGATTCAATATATTAATTGCCTGATGTGTCATTAAAAGATTAATTTGAAGAATCATCACTATAAGAGCCAACGTCTTGGTATTTGAAAGAACGTTTATAAAGTAAAGTTTTGATCCTTCTAGCTTAAGATAAATTTATCAATTCTGCAGAAGTACTTTATTCACTTTCTGCAGTTTTCTTCTGATTTGTTGAAGTGTTTGAGTCTTGCTTATTTTTATTTTCATCATTAGGATTTTTAAGCTCGGTTCGACATAAAGGTGCATAAGTGCTTTTCTATAATTACCGATAAATTGGAAGGGTAATTTTCCGCAGCTTTAAATCCGGAGATAATATCTACCTTAGAAAATTGTCAATTGAAAATGTGTCATATCCTTAGCCCAAACCTTAGAAAATATTCGTCCAAAGACTGCATCTTATCGAGCGTTCAGGAATATTTATCCAAAAGCAGAGAATTTCGTTATCCTAAAAGTACTTAAAAACAGAATTATCCATAGGCTGTAGTTTATGGGTTGTACTGTTTGACAGACCAAGCAGAGTAATGTTATACTTTTTAACGATGTTTGCATCTAAATGAGACAACACTATCAAAAATCAAGAAAGTATTTTTACGTATACCTCAAAACTGTCAAAAATGTTTGATCCACTTTACAAAAACATCGTGTGTCATACTGCTTTTGGAAGACTTCTAAAACACTATCAAAAGGAAGACTTTCCTTCCATTCTGGTTTGAGCCTCCGACCCTTAACCCTTAACTGGTGACGTGCTGTCAAAATGACGTATCGCAACTGCGCGTTATCTCGGGATCCCCACTTACTCCAAATTTGTACCGTCGACACTCTCAGTACCTTTCAGTTTAGTCATCGAAAGTACATAGAAGAAATTTGTTGCGTTTTCAAGCGATTAATTTTAAATTACCACGTGTAGAAAATCACAATACGTCAAATTGACGGCACATGAAAATTCACGTAACTATTTCTATAAATTGTGAAATATAAAAATAGCCAGTTTACGCAAGAAAATCAAAGTGAGTGATGCAGATTATAGTAATATTCCATTATAATGGTATAACGAATGTGACAGTGACCTTGATAATTCTGACGATAGCACATTTGATAAAACTTTTTTACCTAGTGAGCACGAAATAGATAGTGAGCAAGAAGGTAATAACGACAGTAGTGAAGTTTTGTTACCTTCTGAAGAAATAAGTACTACACCTGAAAGCGAGGATAGAGGCAATAACGATAAAAAATATTTTATGGTAAAAATAGATTCAAGTGATCAAGTGTTCCTCCAGCAAAAAATGTACGGACTGCTGTACCTAACATAATCAAGAATCCCACTGCAATTCGTTTAACCGAAAATAATCTTAAGTACATATTTGACAGAATATTATCTGAAAATATAGTTACTATAATACTAGAGTGGATCAATCAGAAATTATCTACTCTAAAGAGCAGGTATGAAAATGATAACAGGCAGATAAATTCCATCGGCGTTCCTTTCAATGGTTTCCATAAAAGTTGACGAATCTCTTTGTGGATTTACTAAAGAACTAACGCTTCTTTCTCATGTGCAAAAGCGAAACAAGGCTGTTATACTTGTTTCATCGATGTATTACAGTGAAAGTATTGACGGTGATTCTAGAAAGCCTGAAATTATAGTATTTTAGTAGATGAGTAGATGCTCTGGATGAAAAATGCAGCAAATATTCGACTAGTCGCCCTACACATAGATGACCAATGTCAATATTTTAGTTATCGACATAGTTTTACAAATGCACATATTGTGTATTGTTCGGCAAATTCTGAAGAAAAAATAACTCGATTCCAATTTATCAAGAGTTTAGCACATGATTTAGTAACACCACTGCTTATCAAAAGACTAGCCAACACACGAATTCCTAGAGAAATTCGAATAAATATTAGTAGGATTATTTAGGTCCCAATTCCGGTTGTCGAAAGAGTGAACAAGAAGTTGCCAAATATAAAAACCTGCCTTATCTGTCCGCCAAGGCTAAAAAAATAACTGCTTATGCGTGTGTTGAATGCAAGAGACCAACTTGTTTGGGCTGTTAAAAAAAATGTAATACTTTTTACAGTCTACTCCAAGTATCGTATATTTTGTAATAAAATTTATCGTTTTTTGAGAAAATTTTAGTAAAACGTTTAGTTAGTGAATATTTGTTTTTTTTTTGTTGGCGCCATACTCTGGATTATCTAAATAAATACTTAACCAGTTGCAACACTTTTTTTACGAGAATGACACTTTACGAGGTGTATTTAAGCGTTAGTAACTAAAAAATTCGCAATTTCTTACATTAATTTGATGGCGGTATCAATTTGATGGCACGTCACCAGTTGCGTGACAACTGTGGTACGTCACCAGTTAAGGGTTAAATAATATCATTGGTGGTATGTACTGACCACTTGGCACATGGTTATTACGTTTTTAGCGTACTCAGGTGCTACATGGTGCTATATACACTCTCTTTGTTCCTTTTTTGGCAAAAACTTCCTGTGGGTAGTGCAGTGTCAAATAGCAGCCTTCTTCATCTATGTTGTAAATATCTTAATGCTTTTCGGTAACATCCAATTCCTCTTTAACTACCTTCAATTTACAATTAATTTATAATCAATTATCGACATCAGAGTGCCGACCCGAAAAGTATCTCAACTAGATGTGTTTCAAGAAAATTTTCTACTTGGTATACCTGTAGTCAAATGTTTTCGAAAGGTCCTTCTAGGTATCCATAATTCCTTTGAACCCTGGTTGACATCCCGTTTCCAACAGCATTCAAGGCCTTATCGTTATTAACAGAATATAACTTTGCTTATCGTTATTAACAGAAAATCGTTAGTTCAGTGCAACTCAACATGGTAATAAGATTTCATTTATAAATAGTAAGATAATTTTACATAATCATAATGTTTAAATGTCATTTAAGAGAATAAAATCTGTATTAATCCATTTCCTAATAAGGTCAGGGCTGGCACTAATAAAGCCAGGGCATTGGCCTTATTCGGGCACCCTTCTTTACCAATTGAATCTGTTACAATAACCATTACATACTTTATATTGTCCAGTGTTAGTACTTTTAGAAATAAGAGCTTTTGGCCTGATTAGAGCCATGAACTTATGTCTTTCTTGAGTATCCACTAGTAGTATTTAAGTAGTCCACTATTTATTTAATCAACTCATCTGCACTGTTTAGTATTTTGCTGTGTCCAAAGGTGTTTCTGCTTTGTCTCTTGGGTGTATCCAGTGACAGTATTTCTTTTTTTGTTTGTTAAGAATTTATTAAGAGCGGTTTAAAAATTGTTTTTTTGACTGTATTAAAATAATGTCTTTGTTGCGGATATAACCATCTGGGCTCCTCCATATATCCAACATCGTAGTGAAATTTACTTAAATTAAAATCTGTAAGTTTTTTGTTCAAAAACTATTGTGCTGCTTTAATTTTTAATAATGTATTGTAGATAATTTTTTACCTTACGCTCCTCTTGCCACTACACTGTTTGAAATCTAAAATTTCTCCGCATAAAAAGAAATTATAAAAGAGAATCAAAAGTGGCACTGTAAGGGGAAAAAGAAAGGAAAAATAAGAATAAATTTATCACTACATCTGTGGTGAATTTTTAGAAAATTCCGCTTTTTATAAAGCGGCTGTATGTATATAACCGGAGTAAAGTAAACCAATTCCACTTATCTTCAAATAATCTACGTCTTTGAAAACCTCTTGACTTGCTTTCTCTCAAGAGCAGAGTTTTATATGTGATATTTTTTAGAAGAGATATATACATTTTCATATTGCGTTTCTCAGCGAGAAATTGGAAAATTATGATACTTTACCTCTGAGACAAAACAATTTAGAAACTAAGGAACAGAAAAGTAAACATAAACATGTTTTATATTACTCTTATACTTCAATAATATTTATGTAATATGTAGATGAGCAACTACATATTTAAAGACACACATTTTATTAGATATAAAAACTCCTACAAGATAAAATATTATATATTTTTTTAAGGTTTATTCCATATTAATAAAAGTTATAGTTTATTCGTCTTCCGGGTTTGGACCGTGTCATTTGTGAGTGACCCAAAAGTGGGTTCATCTCGACGTTTCGCTACAATTGTATGTAGCTTCTTCAGGAGAACAAAGAAAAAGAAAACAAAAGACAGGAAGATGGGTAGTTAGCAACGGTAACTCAGTTACTCAACGCAACCAGAGGCGAATGCTAACTACCAATATGAACATCAAGCTTGACGTTCGCGCCACGGAGTGTGCCGATACGTCCCAACACGACAGGTCATCGCGACTATAAATAGAGCGGTAGCGGAGTAATCGTCGGATTCACTCCCCGCCTCTCGACGCGTTAGTGTTCTGAGCTGTTGGACGTGAATCCCTGTCCTGACATTTGGTTTTCACCTCTGGCTGCGTTGAGTAGTTGAGTTACTGTGACCAAATGCCCATATTGGTAGTTAGTATTCGCCTCTGGTTACGTTGAGTAACTGGGTTACCGTTGCTAACTACACTACCCATCTTCCTGTCTTTTGTTTTCTTTTTCTCTGTTCTCCTGAAGAAGCTACATACAATTGTAGCGAAACGTCGAGATGAAACCACTTTTGGATCACTCACAAATGACACGGTCCAAACCCGGAAGACGAATAAACTATAATTCTGACTCTGGCCGTGGAAGCCTACGATTTCATTTAATAAAAGTTGGCAAAAAATTTTGTAAATTTTTGTTCATCCTCTCATACACAGGCCTGAACTCTTCAGAACCTGTTTACTTTGAACCTTTTAAAATTATTAAATTATATTGTTGTCTAATGAAAACTTTTATTTGCGACCAATGTGCCAATACATTTTGTTCTACTTAAGAGTACCTCAAGATTAACGCTGGCTTTCGGAGTCAGACAGCCGGCGCAGATCATCGCTGAGTCTGTGTGCGAATAATCCTCTGTATTTAGGTGGGTCTTGCCAAAATGCACCTAAGCACTGACAATGGTAGTCCGACTCAGATGTTTACCAAAATGAAAATTCCATTTTGGCTTTAAGCAGCTGACGCCGATGATTGTTGATTTTTATTGGTCTTAAGTATGATTCACTATGGATATCGAGAAATTGGTTTTCTTCTTATTCTTCTTTAGCGTTTTTCTATATAAGTCTGCCGTTTTCGTCCTCCCCAGCACTTAATTTTCCCAGTCATCTTCTCTTAGTTCTCTATCATGGCATTTTCTATGTATGTTTTCCATTTTGTAGAAGGTTTTCCTCTCCGTCTTCTTCCCAGTGGGTCCCAGTGCAATATTCTTTTCGGCCACATGTATTCTGGCATTCTTTGTACATGCCCGTTTCACTACAGGGCTCTGTTTTTCATTTTTTTTTGTAATTGAGCATTTTTCTTCCATTCTGTTCCATATTTTTTCTGTTCTTGTTGTATCCGCTTTGATAATTTGTAGACATATTCTCATTAAGTCCGATTCAACTGTTCTTATTTTATTTTGTATTGATGTTATCATTAGCCATACTTCTGCTTCATATAGGGCAATATTCATCACTATGCTCCTTTTTTGTTTTCTTTGGTTAGAGTGTTGTTCTATATCACACCATGGAGAGCTTTCGTGGCTTGTTTTTCCCGTGCTATTTTCATTTCTATGCAAGTAACATCTCGGTTTATCATTGGCCCTAAATACTTAAAAGTCTTACAACTCTTAATAGTTTCTACTATTTGAAAACATTGTCACTAAGCAGAAAAATAGCTACACCCTGTTCTCTTGTAAGTTCCATGTTACACTGATCAGTCAACGCTCTACACTATTGGCTCAGAAAACCAGCGTTCATAATGGCTATATCCTACCCGCTGCTCGGAGTCAGATCCCGAGAATCTGAATCTGACTACCAGTCTTCATGTTGGACGTAGCTTCAGACCAAATTGTTTGCGCTTGGCAGAAATGTATTTTTCCGATGATACGGCGATCCAGATGTGGTAGTTGGCAGTTATTAAGCATAAAAGGTAGACACGTTTTTTTGCAAAGAGTAAAAGTCTCATAATTAGATTTTAAATTATGTGCTTTAATACTACTTTCTTAATTAATGGTAACAAAGCTTGCCGTATCTTGTATATTTTTAGTAAGGATTTAAGTTACCATTTCCATGTTCAGTTCATATTTTAATGGCAGATATAGAGTAACTAGATTATATACTTTTTCGCCAAATGCTCTCCAGTCAGTTTATGCAGAAATGGCTACTTTGGGTTATTCAAGATTTAAGTATTTATATTAATGATCACTGGAGAATAATCAGATGATAAATCAAACAGGATTATGCTATGCATTTTTTGTGTCAATTCCCTTTGTGATGCAAAAATTAACACGTTGGAAACCTGAGTTATGTAATACGACCAGTATGTGGGCTTACCAATAAATATTTGCTGAAAATGATGTACATTTATAGTTGCGACTAACGCCCGTACTTTTGTAGTTGTCAATCTCGAACCAAAAGCTTATATTGGTTCGTATTATACTCACCACTTGCGAGGAACCTATACCCAAAAATATTAAGAAACCCATCGTATTGTTCCTTTTTAATATTATAATTTGTAGTATTATACACGACGTATATTGTAATGGTTAATTTTTTTCCCAATTGTAATGCTTGTCGATTTTCATTTAGTTTTCTTAACGCTGAGTTTTAATCTATACTGATCACAGTTCTGATTTATTTTGATCATTAGATAATGAAAGTATTGTTAACAATTAGGTAGCACTATTGTATTGTAGGCAAATCTACTATTGTTCACGATTATATCATTCATAATAATACCCTTTGTTGTCTCCATTAGAGCTTACTTAAATATTTCGTTTGAATGCAAGTTAAAGAGTAAAGGCGAGAGTATACAACCTTGTCTCACTCATTCATTATATTTATTTCATCTGACAGTTCCTGTTTAATTTTTATTCTACCCACTTTATGCCAGTATAGATTTGTAATTCTGGTATGTCGCACTTTGTCAAAAGCTTTTCATAAATCCGCATTGCGTAATACTAATTCGCTTCTGTAATATCATGTTTATTTTGCTTTTTATTATTCGCAGAATCTTGACCCATCAATAAAAAATATGCCAAAAAGAGTGTTGTTTTTTAAAATTTTTGAAAAACATATTTTATAAGGTCACCTTTAACACTTTCAAGAGCTGATAAAATTTCTGCTATTAAGGTTGCTTTCTACCAAGAATAACTTTAATGTTTCTAATTTGATTTGATTTATTTAATACATAAGAGAATATACGAAACGCTAGAGGAGGATATTAGCGAAACGCAGTTCGGTTTCCGAAATGGAGTGGGTACTCAAGAAGGACTATTTACCATTAGCGTATCGAATCAGCGATGTCGGGATGTAAACGTTGATCTACACTTGTCTTGTGCTTCGTTGACTATGAAAAAGCTTTCGATAAAGTAAGACATGAAACACTAATACTTCTAAACAAGCGCATTGACAGTAAAATTATAAATATAGAGCAAACATTATATTGGAACCAAAGCGCCATAGTTCAAATTGATGGGCAACATTAAGAAGAAATAAAGATCTGTAAAGGAGTTAGACAGGGATGTGTTTTATCGCTACTTTTGTGCAACTTATATTCTAAAAAAAAATTCCAAAACACGCTCAATAATATCAAAGCGGGAGTTACCGTTAAAGAAAAATTAATTAACAACTTACGATATGCAGACGTCACTGTGATCATAGCAACGAGTGTAGAAGATCTACAACATCTTATTGGAAGCTTAAGTATGAATAGTGCTGAGACGGGAATTACTATATATGCTAAAAAAACGAAGTACATGCTAATTACAAAAAGACCATAAAATATACATCACCTTTCTTCTTCTTACGATGCCTATCCGTTCCGGATGTTGGCGGTCAATATGGCTATCCTAACTTTGCTTGCTGCTATTCTGAATAGTCCGGTTGTCGATGTATTAAACCACTTTCTCAGGTTTTAAAGCCAATATATTCTTCTTGTTCCTGGTCCTCTTTTTCTAAATACCTTGCCCTGAAGAATGAGTTGCAACAAGCCGTATCTCTGTTCATTCCTCATAACATGGCCAAGATATTCTAGTTTGCGCTCTTTGGTGGTGTTGCGCTCGCATTCTTAAGCAATAATTTTTTCAATTTTCAGAGAGGATTATCCCAACAGCAAAGATTTGCTATGGTTTATGTGTTTGAAAATAAAGTATCACATCACTAAACTATTTTCTGCTGGTATTGCGAATTTCAACGTAATCGTTTCAGTCTCAACGACGAATCCAGGACAAATCCACCCAAAACAGAAAATACATGGGTGCGGTTCGTCAGCTAATTAATGGTGACCTCCGTGTAATATACCAGAAAATAAAGGCAACTTTGGACATTTTAAAGACCTTGATCTAAAAGATCCTACACGAAAAATTGGATTTTACAAAGTTGGTTTCCCGTTGTATCCCTCAAAGAAGAGCAAAAAGCGGTTCGCGTCGCGTCAAGTAGTGTCGAAAAACATTGGAAAGTTTTAACAAAGGAAGCTCAAAAAACGTTATGTTCCCTAATAGCACACGTACGTCCAGTGGACGTGCATAGTATGTCCTTCACGGACCTCCTCCATCAAACGTTCGCTTTAGTCTTGAGGACGTCCTATATTGGTCCGAATGTCGCTGTGCCAAACGTCCTATTGACGTCCAATTAATGTCCGGAGCGGACGTTTGTTGAACGTATAGGGACGTTAATTGGACCTTAATCGAACGTCCATAATACGTCTGGTGGAGTTACTTGACGGACTCTTGTGATGTCTCTCGGACGTCTATTTTAGCGCTGAGTATGTAAATTAGACGTCAACGCCATTGTATCAAGTACTAAAAGTGGCGTTATCCTGGGCATATTAAGAATGTATTTTGTGAAAAATAACGTACATGTTTAAAGGAAGTTACAATTATTATTACATTTATTTATATTTATTTATTAATAACAAATGGAACAAATTCACTGTTAAAATTATAAAAAATGCAATATTATAGAAATGTACACAAAATTACAGACAAAAATAAAATATACAAGAATAAAATAAATAAGTACACTTTTATAAAAAGAATCATTTTGCATTTTATTGCTTTAAATAATACCTAAGCTAGTAATACAGAAGTTTCAGACCGTACCTACATAAATTTGAAGCATAATTAGTTCTACAGTAAGAAACATGGAAATGTAAATTCTGACGCAGGTAATGGGAAGGAATATGAAAACGAACTAGCTGAAGCAATGTAGGAGATTGGTTATTTTATAAAAAAGCTAAAAATAAACATTGAAAGGTAACTCTTCTGGTAAGAAAATCCAGATTCAAGAAATTGAATATACGAGAATAAGAATATGGTCTACACAAATTACAAGAACACTAGTTGCTTGTAGAGAAGTCAGTATAAATCTGATCGACATAAAAAATGTTTTTTAATGCAAATATAATTATAATCAGTGTAAATTAGTAGAAGTTAACCGACCAAACAGGAAACCATGCTGACCAATATGAAGTTGATTCTTCAGATTTATTGTCAAAAAATTAGTTAGTAAAGCTTCGAAAATTTAAGGAATAGCAGAATGGAACGATAATTAAAAATCAATGATTTAAGAATGAAATCAATAAATAAATTGTGATCGAAAGTGGAAAAATTGGCTACAAGTAGCGTACAATAAAAAACAATGGAAAGGAGTACTTGAAGAGACTAGATGTTCAGATGTGGACGTGAATAGCTAGACGAAGAAGAAGAACAAGATCGAAAGTGACCCTCAATCAGAGATTTATTAAAAATAAGCCATAAAGGCCTACATAAAAAGGATGCACAATTCCCAAAAAAAAATTTATGATATTCCGTCTGGACTATACCCTTATTGGTATTAAGACACTGTAAGCATGCAAGATGTCACAAATTTTAATAGTTAAAGGGCAAATATGGCTTTGACTGATATAGAGTCTTTGATTACTCTTGTCTAGACAGGAAAAAGAAGGATTTTGGATACTGCTAAAGAAATTGGCAAAATCGTTAAGGCTGTTTTCGCAGTTATAGCATACTGCGATTTGAAGTGGGCGTATCACTTACTTTTCTACACTGCTATGTCAGACCCTACGTGACTTCCTAATACATAGTTTGGATGTTTATTCAGTGGCGCCGGCCCACGGGTTGTTTAAAATAAATGCATTATTCTCCATTCAAATTAGTTTTGTCGGAATACTTTTTTTTAGATTAATTATCGTAGATAATGTTTTAAAAAGAATTAATCACATTTTTAATTTATATGTCTTAGCTAAACATAGTATTAAATAAAAATTTGTGAAACGTGACTGCAAAAAACACCATGGTGTTTATTTATAATAAATTTAAATTTTGTTATATTAATATTAATATATAAATAATATTTTGTTAATATTTGTTAGAGAAAACTGATATTACGGTAGTAAAAATTAAACAAAAAATATTTTTATTTATCTATAAAAAATTGGTACCTGCGAAACCATCATAATAGTAAATGTATTTATCTGGCAAGTATTTCGAGGCGACGCACTGCGAGGAAAAAGTTCTCTGAATGGAATATACATTATTTTAATATATTTATAGGTTGCAATTACATAAGAAAAGTATCCAATTGATGAATAAAACACAAATCGTGGATAGTTATTTCATCATATCAGTGGCATTTCAGCTCGTCATGAGCCAAAGGCTTTTTCAGAACAATCTTCCATTCGCCCCTGCCTCTGGCAACTTTCTCCATGCTTTAACTCCGATGGATTTTAGATCATCCTCTATGTTATCTTGATACCTAAGTTTTGGTCTTCCTCTGGATCGTCTTCCCACTGGTCCTCTTCGGTCGAAATTTTTTCTGATCGTTTCATCTTCATCTCGCCTAATTACATGTCCTATCAATCAAAGGCGTACTAATTTAATAAATTTTACAACGTCAGGTACTACACCTGAAGAAGCATCGTAGTTTACTTTATACGATCTTTTTGACCAAGCACCATCAGCTATAACGGTTATTAACCCATTTCCGTCGGAATCTACTTCACCAATTTCTTTGGCTAAAGCTAATTCCTCCCGTCCAGCCTCTTCTAAGGAATCATAAAGTGTTTGGCCGATGATCGCAACTGTTTCCGTATGTTTTGCATACTGCCTGTAGGAAATCACAGGTATATTTAATGCAGCGTGCTGCTGCTGTATGTCTGAATAACCAGAACCATTCAAGTTCAGTGAATTGTTACCAGAATTCTATGTTGCTATCTCCTTTTCAATATTCCACATTTGACATTTAAAAGTCAATGTACTTATCAATCAGTCCATTTTTTCTTTGATAATCTCCATATTAGAAAAGTTGCATGAAAATGGAGAATGATTATTCAACCCTTGAATAGATATATATATATATATATATATATATATATATATATATATATATATTATATATATATATATATATATATATATATATATATAAATTATGATATATATATATATATATATATATATATATATATATATATATATGTATAATAAAAGCTTTTATAAACGGTTGTAATATAAATAATAAATACTAAAGCAGTGCAATTGCTCTCCTTTTCCTTGACATAGGACGTTTACTGGGACTCATTTTTTATCTTGTCTCTTATAACTTATATCACTAACCTAATGTAATACTTAAAAATACGCGTAAACTAAAGAACTTTTAACTTATACCACTAAACTAATAATATATTACTTAACATACACGTAAACTAAATAATTTCAATGTTTTCAAAATAAATAAGAATACTGTAAACTGTAAAAACTAAGCAAGTTGATAAAGAAAATACAAGAATGAAAGAAATAAAATGGATTCTAATTCAAGCGAACTAACTGACCGTACCCATAGAGAAATAAAAATAAGACCGTACCGTACGCTCATGTGATTTGACGTCACTATTGCGATAACGATCAAGCTCAGCGATAATGATGAGGAACACGTTTCACTATTAGATTTCAGTATTTTTTAGCAATTTTCTTCAAAGTTTGAATACGCTTTTCTCGATTATTACTGGACACAGAAAGGTGAAAAAAGAATCAACGATTACAGAAAAAAAAACTCTTTCAACTGATGGGCGTGAAAAGTTTGGTTATAATAGAACGTTAAACAGTATAATCCAATTTTTCAACAGAAAATTCTAAAAAAATAAAAAAAGTAAAACCATCAGTTTAAAGGCAACATAATTTCGTATAACATGTCCAAATTTCGAGACATTTCGTCGATAAATAACAGAGAAAAAATTTTGGTGCACCGATAAAACAGCCTTAAAAATGAGTGTGGCTTACTAAAAACAGAATCATTTAACTTATCTTATCCCTTTCCATTATGGTCTCCCTTACAATTGTAAGGAAGGCAATTAAAACAAGGCAAGTCATTTTTAAGTTGAAATCATAAGTATGAAAAAGATCAATACTTAATATGGTTTTGTCTGTTTTATTTCCGTAGTAGATATATTTTTAGGGACCAATTTTTAATAAATAAAAATGTCTTAAAAATTAACTGATTCTTTCTGTCCACCAACCACACAATTTCACCATTATAAAATTAATTAAACTGGTTAATGCAACATGCAAATTGAATTTTATTTTTATTTTAATTTCAGCATCTGCCCCTGCTTTAGATCTCTTTAGATATGTCATTATCAAGTTTCAATTTCCTTCCCCATGGCAGCTCCCGGTTTGGAGTTTTTTTCAAGGAGCATCTGGAAACAAAATTAATGTACATTTATAAATTGAACAAACTAATTTCAGATTTAGTTCATTACGGTTTGCTTAAAGTAAAATTAAACACATGCATTTCAAGTGCTGTAGTTTTAATGAATTTCACCTGAATATGAATATGAACTAGAATCACACCAACCCAACCATTGGTAATTATTTATAATAACCAAATGTGCAGTAATTACACTTTGACACTTGAATGGTCTTATGCCAGAGTGAATCAAAAGCCGAAATTGAAAGTTTTCACTACGACGTTTAAAGTTATACAGGTGTTATAAAATATACATACATATATATATATATATATATATATATATAATATATATATATATATATATATATATATATGTATATGTATATATACAGGGTGGGCCGCTGGTAACGCCTCGGTCTGTACAGCCGAAACAAATTTTATTTTCAAAAATTCATTTTCATTACGAGACCTATATCCAAAAAGCTACTTTTAAAAAATAATTTCAATATACATATATATACAGGGTGCTCCAGGAAAGTGCTACACACCAAAGTTATGTTTTTTTTTTTAATGGGATACCCTCTATTTTATTGCATTTTTGAGTTCTAAGAACAAAATAAGTGTCACTTTGTTAAAGGTTTGTTATACCTAGAGTCTACCGTTTTTGATATATCCAAGTATTTTTAAAAATAAGAGATGTTCAAAACATGCCAATAACTCCTAAATTTCCTAATATTTAAAATTAATTTTTTTATGGAAGATTAAGAATTAATTGTACTCTAAAATCAAATACTTACTATTCAAAAATATTGTACAGCGTGTTTGCGAATTAGATATTTATTAGTGGCACCTTTAAACATTAAAAACTGCTCTATTTTCTAACGAAAATACTTTTAAAAAAATATAAATATTCCCTATACCCATATTCGACAGTTTTGGATATAAAACCAAAGTCGTGTGATAGCTATACTTTATAACAAATAAGTAAATTTCTTTAACCAAGATAGCTATGAACTGTCAGTTTACAAACT
This sequence comes from Diabrotica balteata, assembly GCA_918026665.1. Taxonomy (NCBI): domain Eukaryota; kingdom Metazoa; phylum Arthropoda; class Insecta; order Coleoptera; family Chrysomelidae; genus Diabrotica; species Diabrotica balteata. The sequence continues at coordinate 93,359,343 of OU898279.1, read as the reverse complement.
GTTGTACTATTTTATATTACATACATAGTTTTAGATTAATTACTATTAGCTTCAGAACAATATAGTTTTAGATATTTAGAATTGTATACAAAACGTACTCCTTATAACAAATAATTAGTCAACTCACTGTCAGTTTACACACTAGTGTGCTATTTTATATTACATATTTTTATTTAGTTTATTTTGATATAAAAAAAAATGAAGCAATATTCCATTCAAGAATGGGTGGATGTGATTCTCACCATAGGTGAATGTAACGAAAACTGTTTTTTAGTGGCAAGGGTTTATGCCCAGAAGTACACAAATAGGGATCGACCAGATAAGAGAACTCTAGAACGAATTTTAGATCGGTTTCTTACAACAGGTAATATTGCATATTCAAAACAAACTCCGAATAAACCTGTCATTGACAATGAAGAAAACGAATTTAATGTATTAGCTTCAATAGCAGACGATGCTAACACTAGCGGTAGAAAAACTTCAAATCAAATAGACATACCCAGAACCAGTGTAAGGAGAATTCTCAAGAAACACCGACTCCGCCCATACCATATTGAATTCCATCAACATTTATATGGAACCGATTTTCAACAACGCCTAGATTTTAGTTTATGGCACTAGAAGAGGTAGGACAAAACATAGATTTTTTCGATTTTGTTTTATTTACAGACGAGTGTACAATCAACAACAATGGCCTAGTAAATCGCCATAACTTCCATTATTACGACACTGAAAATCAGCACCTATTTAGAACTGTTGACCGCCAAACTAGATGGAGCCTTAATGTTTTTGGAGGAATTATTGGGAATAAAGTTATAGGCCCATATTTTTTTAATGGACAGTTAAATGGCGATAATTTTTTGAGGTTTCTTTGATCAGATTTTTGGTTGCTTCTCGAAAATGTACCATTGAATGTTAGGCAACAAATGTGACTACAATTAGATGGTGCTCCGGCTCATTTTGCGCGCAATGTGAGAGATTACTTAGACCTTAAATTTCATTCTAAGTAAGTGAACACTTGTTTCTGTAAAGTACATACATTAAAACTTGATGATTTTGATGAACCTATTATATTCTTAAACGATCAACTTACTCCAGATATAATTTTATTATTGTTAAGCCTGATGATGGCATAGTCCGAGACTAGCAGCCTACACTGTTTGTTAAGCACCATTAAATTTATGTGGATTGATTTTTGTTTTTTTTTTAATTATAATTTATTTTTTATGAAAATTTGTGAAAATTTAGTTTTAAATAACAATTTTGGTTTTATATCCAAAACTGTCGAAAATGGTATAGGAAATATTTATATTTTTTGAAAGGTATTTGAAATATCTTTCATAAAATTAAAAAATATACTGGGTGTCACATTTAAAATAGAGCAGTTTTTAATGTTTAAATGTGCCACTTATAAATATCTAATTCGCAAACACCCTGTAAAATATTTTTGAATAGTAAGTATTTGATTTTAGAGTACAATTAATTCTTAATCTTCCATAAAAAAATTAATTTTAAATATTAGGAAATTTAGGAGTTATTGGCATGTTTTAAACATCTCTTATTTTTAAAAATACTTGGATATATCCAAAACGGTAGACTCTAAGTATAACAAACCTTTAACAAAGTGACACTTATTTTGTTCTTAGAATTCACAAATGCAATAAAATACAGGGCGTTTCATTTTAAAAAAACATAACTTTGATGTGTAGCACTTTCCTGGAGCACCCTGTATAATTGAAATTATTTTTAAAACAAAGCCTTTTTGGATCTAGGCCTCGTAGCGTAAACCGATTTTTGAAAATAATACTTGTTTCGGCTGTACAGACCGAGGCGTTACGGGCGGCCCACCCAGTATATATATATATATATATATATATATATATATATATATATATATATATATATATATATATATATATATATATTTATATAGCGTGTTTATTAGTTTATTACAGCTGCCGCTGTTTCTCGCAACCTAGCTTCCAACGCTTGCGATCGTTCCAGTCATCTACTTGTAGACCCCTTTCTTCCATTGCCCCTTTTACTTCTTGTCTTCACGATCTTCTTGGTCTTCCCTTTTTCCTGTGGTTGGTGGGGATCCACTGTTATATTCTCTTTGGCGGTCGTTGATTATTCAGTCTTTCTACATGGCCATACCATTTCATGTTTTTTACATTTTATTTTTATAGTTTCCAGGATGTCAATGTCTATGCCCATACACTCTCTGATTTCAGTATTCCTTACTCTATCTCTTCTAGTGAGTTGGCAACATCTTCGCCAATAATTCATTTCCATTGCTTTTATTTTGGATGCGTCATTTTTATTTATTATCTAAAGCTCTGAACCATATGTAGCAATGCTTTCTAAGATACTTTTGTATATCCCAATTTTTGTATTTCGGGTGATGTGGTTATTTTAAAGTATGCTATTCAGTTGACGTATTGCTGAATTTCTTTGACCAGTTATAGTAACTATTTCTTTTGTATTCCGACCACTGTTTGTAATGTTTACACCGAGATATTTATAGCTATCAGTATTTTGAATTTGTTTGCTTTCTAGTTCTAAGTGCTTTCCTTCACCTCCCACTACTACGTACTCTGTTTTTGATGGATTAATTGATAAGCCCCACTTAGTATATTCTTCATCTATTTTTCGTAACATGTAGTGGATATAATCTTGATCTTCTGCAAGTATTACTTGGTAATCAGCAAAATTCAAGCTGTACCCTGTATGGTCTCCAATTTTAACGCCCACAGGTTCACATTTTCTTTTCCAAATATCCAAAACCCCCTCCAAATAAATCTTAAAGAGTGTAGATGCAGAGCAGCAGCCTTGGCGAAGTCCTTTGGTCACTTTTATCTTTTTTGTCACTTTTGTCCAATCTTTATTACACTCGTCATATCATCGTACAACTCCCTTACAGCATCAATGTAAATCGGTGGAATATTCTTGTCTTCTAGCACCTGCCGTAGCTTGACTAATGTGACACTGTCATACGCTGTTTGAAGATCAATAAATACCATGTGTATTTCCATATTGTGTTCCAAACGCTTTTCTATTGTTTGTTTTAGGCAGAACACATTGTCTATACAAGAACGACCAGTACGAAAGCCACTCTGATCTTTAGCGTCTTCCCAACAATCTTCAATTCGGCTTTTAATTATCTTTCCATAGACTCTACAGATTGAGTTAGTTACACTAAGCCCTCGGTAGTTCTTGCAATCTTTTATGTCGCCTTTATTTTTGTATAGATTGCTGATATATGCAGTTTTCCATTTTAGGGGTAGCTCTTCTCCTCTCAAGAATAAATTAAAAGTATAAGCCAATAGCTGAAATAGTTTATAACAAAATATACATATATCTCGTTTAAATCACAAAAGGTTCTAAGACCTATTCAAGATAACATTTCTTTAAATTTTTTAGTAACAGCATATGGTTTTGTCTACTTTTAAGGCTCTTTTATTAGTGTTTGCAGTACATAGTTCACTTTGGCAAACTTTTTAGCATTTTGTTCTGTTTGGTATGAGAAGTATAAATAAATCGTTTTTTTTTTTTGTTTGTAATCAGGTTTATTAACACATTATTAAAAATAAACTAATAATACATAATATTAGAATAAAAAAATAATAGTAGCAATATTTAGATCGCAATGCTCATCTCATTTTCCTCTTCATTGTTATAGTCGTTCCCTTTTCCATGTCATCTTGAAATACTCCACTTTGTTGAAGTTTATTTTAAAATTGGTAATGACATGGTGGTACGATTTGCAAAAGTGATCTGATATCATTAAGTTTTGCTTGACTTAATTTTCGTCCTTCAGGGTAAGAAATACAGGTCGGCCTTTCAATTTCTTATTTAGATTTACTGAATAAAATTGTATTTCTTTGTTGTGTGTATATTTGATTTCCACAAATCCTGGGTGGTCTTGAGTAAATTTTATTGATTTAAATTTTAAATCATCCTACTTTTTGTTCATCTGAGTTTTTTTTGCGATATACCAGATTTTGTTCTAATGCATCAATACTCTTGAAATCCTCTTTTTCCATGCATATTACTTTAGATTTAAGAGTTAAAAAGAACCAAGAGTTTGAAATTATGTTATGCCATTTGTAGGCACATATATTTCAGGATGCTATTTTATCTTTTTTTCTATATTACCAAAATCGCTATTGTTTTGTAGATATAAATGTCCTGGCTTAGCAAAATTAGGGCACTGCACTATGTGCATCCATAACACGGCAATATTAATATTACGGTTTTGGCCACCACATGAGTCGGACCAAGCCATCAATATGTTCTTATGATCATGGGTATTTATAAATTTCAAAATACATGATCCTATTTCCTGGGAACCTGGTGAGTCAGTGCTCTTATCCCAATCATGCATCGTCCCGACATCATTTTCAAATTGATGTATACCAAGATTGTAGCATAAAAGCTACCTCTTATAGTAAGCAACTCCTGTGGTTAGTTTAGGAAGAAGCATTACTTTCTGAAGATCAAAACTTATTAGTGTAGCTTTTCCTACTTTACTAATCTTTACGTCTTAATTTAGTTCTGAGCGAGCTAACTGTACTTTTCTGTGGTGTAGTTCCTGGTTTAGTTTCTTAGCCTTTAATATTGCTTTATCTTTGTTTTCCTCAGCTGCCTCTATTTCAATGTTCAACCTGTCAGATGTTTAACATGTATCTTTTTGTTGAGGTTTAAAACTAAGATTAAAATCACGTCGGAACACATAAAGCGATTGGCTTGGAATTTTGATTTGAGATTTAGTTTTACGGTAATGACTTACTACTGTAGGATGGGATTATAAATGATAAGATATGTTGCTTTATTCTAATATACATAGGTAAAAACCATGTTCATACGTTGCGCGTTGGTACAACTACTAATATTTTACTTGCGCTCCCAGCGGACATTGAAAGATACATTTTTACATGGTTGGCAAAAGAAACATTCCAAAATATAACCATACTTTTTGGACTGAATGATGGTTCAGTGTAGCATACGACAACCAGTACCTTTGTGATTAATAGAATTTATTAGTTTTCAGCTTATGTTTTGTTTTGTTCACATAATTCATTAGAACAAAAATTTGCCTTATAATTGCAATGAAAAAGTAAAAACGAAGAAGATGTACATAGTTCACTCTGGCATAAGACCATCCACTTAAAAAATAAAAATAATAGTTTATAAATAAAATATACAGCAAAAAACAAACCTTTATCTCATATCTCTAGCTGTAGGTAGTTCTTAAAGCAATGTCATAGCTAGACCTAAACATTTGTAGAGTTGGTAAATTTTGCCATCTAAATTCAATATAATACACAGTTAACGATATGCTTCATCAGCTATATGTGGCCACTTAAGCGATAGTGTAAAATTATTAAATGTACCTTCTTAAATTGATTTATGTTTACAAGTTACAAACCTTTTAAAACAGTAGTCATATGTGTGTCTTCAAAAAAGCTTTATATTGCTTTTCCCCTGGCCAACTATATTTTCCTTGAATTTTATTGCGGATCAACTTCTTAAGGCTTTTAACAAATTCGTTTATGGTCTCCTTACCAATTTCGAAAAACGCTTATGATCCTAAAATATAAATTAACATGTAACAGTAATCTAACTACCCCACAAACTTGATCATCCATGCTTAATTATTTTAGCTTAAACTATCCAATAAAAAACAGTCTGATTTGATTTTGTAACAGACTCTGTTTGTAACATTCATTTGCAAATTTTGGTTTCTCATAACCATAGTCTTTTTGTTATGAGAACATCATAACCCATGTTTTGTTGTATCTAGGATAAAACTGACTACTAGAACTCTTTTTTAGAGAGATTCCGTCAAAATTTACACAAAATTCTATAACATTGTTTTTTGCGAAGATAAAAACACCTTTGAAATTTGAATCATATGGATTGGAGTATTTCTTAAGACCCAAGTAAAAATATTTTCCATGTAAAACGTCCTTAATTTTAAGTTCTGTGGGTGAAGTAAGAAGGGTTCTAGCATCTGATAGCAAATGAGAAAGATCAGAAACTTTTTTATGGATTTTTAATGAATCAACTAGTATTCCAAAAACAAAGTCCAATTGCATAATTTTTTAGAAAAATTAAAAACATCTTGATAAGTTTCTCCAGAATACTAGTTACAACCATGTTTAGACCCTTCATCAGTTCATTGAGAGAAGAGCTTTGTAAAAGATCTAAATCAGAATAGTGGTCCACGTGGTCCATTTGGATTATTTTAGCTATTAATATAATGTCCATAAAAAGCTTAAATCGGAAGTATTGTAATCTGAACTATTTGAACCGAAACTCTCTTCAAAATTATTAGGGATCCCGAAAAAAGATTTGAAGAAGACGGAATATCGGGGTTATTAATATTTTCAACAATATTCTCTACGTTTTTCGTAACCATACTCTGTTGATTACGCTTAGAAACAAATCGTTTTCTTTTAAACATAACTAATTTTAGGAAGAATTACAGAAATTACAGAATTACAAACAATATACTATAACCAAAGTAAGCATTAAAAAAAGTTTCTAATTCACACCATTTACACTGTATATTGCTTAAATATTTTTTTTTTATTTCTTTAGCATTACTAATATTATTATAATTAAACTGTGCCTTTTTTTTAAATAGGTATGACATGTTTGTTGATAAAAATTATATTTTTACTTTTAGCAAACATATCATCGTGGTAACTGAAATAATAAAATAATTGTAACGAACTAGCTACAAATTACAGATTTTTACACTTTACCTACAAACAAAAACATGTTTTGGATAAATTAAACTATTTAATTTTTAATTAATCATGATTTAACCTTTTCGCTTTTAATTATTTTATTAACGTAAATAATTTTTTATTTTATTTAACTATGTGCTATTTGATCCCATAATTGGTCAATTTCGGACCAAAATTGGACGTATATTGGACGTTCAGAGAACGTCGTATGTTACTAGAGATTAGTTTCGATGAATCTTGGATTTACTCATACTAACCAAACCGCTGTGAGAGGAAAAACCAACAAAAGTGATCTTGTTCTCGACGAACCAACTTGTTTTCGAAGTGTTCCAAAAAAATGGTCACAACTTTTGTGACAAAATCTGGTAATGTGACAACAATAAAATAGTTGTCACATGACCGTATAAAACATATTCTTTGGTTGTCTTAAGAGTAACTGTATTGGTAATACAGTAGACTCCCTCTATAATGGGAACTGAACATGGCAGACTGATTACTTCGTTATAAGCCAATCTCGTTATATCAGACAACAATAATACTGTGCATACATATGAATATGTGGTCTTCTGAAACATTTACTTCCTATAGTAAATCCATTCGGAGCAATATATTTGAATGAGAGCATTGTTTGAATGGCGTGTTTGAAAAAAAGTTGTTTAATTTTATTGTCATTGCAATACATTAAAACAAAAAATAGTTGTTTACTTTTATTGTCAATGATATACGATAAAACAAGAAATCTATACTTACATTTTTTTCCAACTACATAATGTATAAAGCGTATTTTAAAGGACATAAACATAACATAAACTATTCCATTTTTGACTGCTTAAAATTGTTTAGTATTATTCTATCTATACTTCATTCCACGAATGTACGACTATTTTAAATTCGCTTTAAGGTGTCGATTTCAATGGTCCAATGTGCTGAATTGTACAATAGTAAATTCTCCCCATTTTTAAAATACTATTACGACAGATATAAACCTTTAAATTTACAGATAGATTTAAATATAAAGTCATGATATAAATATAAAGTAAACAGTTTATAGAACAGTTGTAATTCAGATTTTGAAGTATAGATATACTATCATGGAGTTTAGTATTGTAAACAAGTTGGTTTTTGAATTATGTGATTTAAACGAAATTTAGCAATACTTAAGTAATCAAATAGTGTAATTTATTTAGTTAAATATTAAATTACTATTAAAAAAACAAAAAAACTTACTTATTCACTTATTCTCTTAATCTTCTAAAACTATTATAAACGATCAGATTCACAGACATAATTAGTCGGCGATATATGAAACTATACGAAGAAGGTTGCGTTTCTGTTTAATTTGAGTTTCTTACCACTCCCTGACACGTGTTTCTGGGTCTACCCGTCATCAAAAGGAGTTTGTAAGAGTACTCAAACCAAATCAAAACGCACCGATTACTCTGGCAATTACATAAAAATAACTGCAAGAGTATGCAACTAGAGACCTCTAGTGAGGAAAGATGAAGATGTCGATAGCAATTAAAGTAAACTGTATACCCAAGCTTAATCAAGCCATTCAGAGCGGTGCTGGGAATAATATTCCACTATGCATTAATAATTTACCCATATAAATTACCATCATGCTTGTACTCATTGCGTCGAGTAAGGACGATAAATATACGAAGAAGGTTCCGTTTCGATTTAATAATAATATGCAACTGTATATAAATTTTTGTTACTTTTTAATCTCTGCAACGACTCGGTAATTTTACTATCAATAGCCGGTATGCTATACCCGTTACTTTCGGAACTTTTAAGAGTGCATAAACTCAAAGCAAACAAATATTTAAAACTAACAAAGTGAAATATTAGATCCTGTTTCTGGTCTCTGAACCATCGTTCTGTCAATTTCTTTTCATTTATATTAAAAATAGTATATTTCTTTTTATTACAAAGTGTAATACCCAATAAAGTAATAAAATAGTATAATATCAAAGAAACCCGGCACGCCTCTTTGGTGTTTACATTTCAGGGAAAGCTTACCCAAATGTCTGATGAACACATTTGGCTTCATAGACGTCATTGTATTTATTTGTAGAATTTACCTTCATACTTCTACTTGCACAGTATCTAAACTATTCGTTCTCGCAGTAAACCAAAACAGTCGTATATTCGTGGAATAACCTATATTATATTTTTTTTTAAATGTGAAACAGTTGTATTTATTGTAAAGAAGTTAATTGCGAGCGGCAGTTAAGTTTATTGCGGGGCAGTTTAAAAGGGTATTTAATTATAATCATTGCCGGACCAAAAAAAACGTAAAAAACACGTATTTCGATTTTATTTTCTCTCTTTATAACCAAATTTGCCTCGCTGTAGAGGGTTATAGTTCAATAGACATTTCACGGGACATCTAATGTACCTCGCGATAAGCGAAACCTCGTAATAACCGTGTTAGTTATAGAGGGAGTATACTGTATAATTAAAAACAAAAGGAACTTAACACATAACTTTCATTTTGAATTCGAATAAGTATAGAATCGATTTTTTAAATTTTTATTTAAATCAAAACGGATTAGTATTAATAAGTTAATAGCCCAGTATTATCTTTTGACTATTTTTTTTTGTTTTATAATTAAACTTAAACAAAATTAGTAATTCTTCCCGAAAATGGCTTCATATTTGAAATTCTAATTTCCGACGTTTATAGATACACATGCTCTTTCAAACCACACCGTTCTGCTTCAGTTAAACCAGGAATTGAAAAGATTAGCCATGATATCACGAAACCTGTTTACATTATTTCGCAGTTAGAAAAGTAAATGCGATGGGAATACGGATATATATTTTGCTCTCCGCTTCATAACTTTTTTGTTTGCAATTCATTATGGATAAAGATTGATAGGAGTAGACTGGCGTTTCATTTATTTTTGGTCGGCACCGCGTTGTGTTTTATAGAAAGCTTATTACGTTTTGACATGCTACAAATAATGTTACTTAACATTGATCCCTATTTTGAATTGTAGTTAAAAAAAAATATGTACAAAACCCACATTATTTAGCATGAATTATAAGAATAAACATTGAAATCATTACTTTAAAATTCGGATATATACTTGATTTAAATACAGTGCCGAACATAAAATTAGAGTCACCCGGTAATTTGAATTTATTTTAGAAATTATTACTCCTTGTTAACTATTTTGAGTTGTAACATAACAAAAATATGGTTAGGTTAGGTTATCAAAACAAACAAAATTTTGCTGCTTATTTTTCTAAAAACTTTTTAGTTTTAAAATCACATTAAAAATAATATTGTGCGTAATAGTTAAGTCGGTTATTGCTTTTTGTATTTCGTAAATAATAGACCGCAAAAAGCAAAGTATTACTGAAAAATTTTAACATAAAATTTTGAGGTTATAATGACCAATAATTGTAGCGCTTGTTTCCAAGATCTTGGTACTAATAAAAAGCAAATAATAGCATGTGACAGTTAGCGTTCACGGAGACACGTTTCAGAAAAATGCTCCGGCTTGTCCACATCTGAGATACGGATAATTATTTTGCCGAAACGTTTACTTAGTGCATGATGCATTTAAGAGTGTTCCTATGTTTGTGCGATGATTTGCCAAGCTGAAAGAAGAAATCACCAGCCTCAAAGAAAATATTACAATAATGATCGCATTAGCTATGACAAATCTCAGGTGTGTGAGGTCTTTCGTTTACTTGGCTTACAGAAGGAGAAATTCATTATATCACATGTTATCTGGGTTGGCAAAGTTACAATCAAGCTAGACAAGTCAAAGTTATATGTAATGCTAAGACGGCGAAATTGGTTCTTAAGTCTAGTAATAAGCTACCAAAATACTGTTTTAAGAAGAACTAGAGAAAAAAAATCTTCTGCCGATGAAAATTTATGCATTAGATACCGCATTAGTACCGGTAGTCCTATGGTTTGTGAATTGAAACCAGTAAACCAGTAAACAAAAAAACCAGTATCCTTCCAACAGTTTTTTATCAAAATGTTGGAGGCATTCGTACAAAGATTTCTGATATCCTGAGAAGTATTTCCTGCTACTTGTATAATGAAATTATTTTATTGGTATTTTAGAGTAACTTAAATGATAATACACTGACCGGCAAAAAAAGTGGCCACCCTATAAATTTCCGAAAATAAAAATTCATTGGAAGTTTTAGGCACTGTTTCATATTGTATTCTCAACATTTTTTATTTTTAAAACAAAAAATGGCTAGTACTGTTTAATTTCTTAGCATAATTTATTTAATAAGAAGGCTAGAAAAGAAAATAGTGTGATATCGAAACGAATTACAAACAATAAAAATTACGAGTGACCTTAAACAAAATTGTCTAATATCGGTGTTATGAAATAAAACATCAATAACCGTTTGCATAGGATTTGTAAGGGTAAGAAAAAAATTTGAATAAAATCTTAAGGAATACGATCATATTCTTCACGATGTTTGTTTTGAAGTTCTGCAAGACTTTCTGGCTGGCCTGTTTGACTTAACCCTGCAACGAAGTTCATCCCAAAGATGTTTGATGATATTCAGATCAAGGCTGCAGGCTGGCCATTCTAGAGTCTTAATTCCAACTTTCCCCAAGTAATATGTCAGGATTTTTGCAGTATGCGGCCGTGCATTATCATGCATAAAGTCAAAATTGTCCCCAATACCATTAGAACCAGAACCAAATAAAACTACTGCTTCTGCTAAAATATCCTCTATATACCAGTGAACATTCAGGGAGCCATTGATGAAAATAAGTTCAATTCGAGCTTCAAGTGAGATTCCAGCCCAAACCATGACACCACCACCGCCAAACTTTCTTCTATGGGACATACAAGCTTGGGCATATCGTTCATTTCTCCATATCCAAACCCTCTGTTGGCTATCGCCAAATTTCAAACAAAACCACGATTTATCAGTAAAGTGAATTCAGCTCTAATCCTGTGTATTCTAGTGTTGATGTTGTCGAGAAAAAACTAATAGATTCCTACAGTGTCTGGGTTGTAATTCGAGAACAATAGCCTTCCATTTTGCCACTAACTCCCTTTCATTAAGGCGTCTTCTCACCGTTTTCTCACTTACATTCCCATTTTGAACATCCAGCAGACGGTTTCTTCAGCAATTGCAGTGGAATGACGATTTCTCAAAAGTTCCATTACAATAAAACGATCATCTCTTTGCGAAGTAACTCGTCTACCACCGGAACCATAAACGTCGAAACTATCAAAAACAAGCATACAAGATCGCAAAATATATTTAATTTGAGATGCAATACGAAACAGTGCATAAAACTTTAAATGAATTTTTATTTTCGGAAATTTATAGAGTGCCACTTTTTTTGCCGCTCAGTGTATAACTTATTGTGAAATTAAATATGATGGTTTTAGTATTTACAGATATGACAGATGTCAGAGAACCAGTGCAAAGTTGACTGGTAATGGTGTACTAGTGTTTGTTAACGAGCTAAAATCAGAAACCTTTAGTATTCTTAAAAATCGGTTGAGCAAATATATATCTTATATCAACTTAATTAAGTCAAGTTTGTGGTCAGTGGTGTTTACATATCTCCACAATCACCTCGCGAAGTATATAACTGGCATTGTCAAACTGTAGAAAATGTTGTTCTGCAATATTCAGCACAGGAAATCTATGTTTTTGGTTATTACAATCTTACCAATGCATTATGAAAGAATAATGAGTGTGGTGTACTAGTGCATTGTTCTGCAGGTGATCCAGCTGTGAATACTGCTCAAGCCTTTGGTTTTTTAAAATTGTATCAACATAATAATATTCCTAATAATTGTAATGTATTATTGGATTTAGTTTTTTCTTACTTTAGGGAGCTTAATATCTTAAAAGCAAGTGGTCACCTTGTAGATCCTAGTATCCATCATGTGGGTTATGAATATTCACTTAAACCTCGATGTGAATTAAACAAATAGAAAAGTTGGTTTATGATGTGTTGTTTTATGATTTTTGGAGTGGTGATTACATTGTGCTTTCTTGCTTTCGTAGACTGACAGGTATGTATAATTATTGATGTTGAAGTTGCTACAAAAGTATTCTATAAAATTCTCTCTATAGAAATTGCTTACTTTGTGCTATTGAAGAAATATAGAACTTCAACTTTTCCCAAGTGGATCTCTACTGATCTTAAACGACTGACTATAAAAAAATGCCTATAATAGATAGATAATAATATTGACTATAATAGATTTTTTCACCTAAGAGATGAATAGAGTAAACAGCTATCTGAAATTTGCTTTAGCATGTATATTTGAGGTATAGATACTGGCCTAAGAAATTATCCGAAATTATTTGCCTTCAATATATCCTAAAATAAATAGCCTTCAGTTATTTGGTATGAGTCCTAGTCGATTGGAAGACTAAGATTGGAAGTCTCTGAAGAACATTTAAAAATTCTATTAAATGCACATTATTGTATTTACAAAAATTGACGACGGCGTTATTACATTTATATATACTTTTTAGGAGGGATTCAACTACAATTAATTGTAATAATAATTACATGTAGTAATTGTTATAGCAATCGGTCAGATAGCCAAGCGGGCTGGGCGGCCGAATTTTCATTCGCTTCACTGCGAGTGGTTCAGCGGATGTGAGCTCGATCCCCAGCTCGATGTACAGAAAACAAAAGGCTAACGGAGCAGTTCAAAATTCTAAAAGAATCTGCGGCTTACACTAGAATATGCTGGTGTCTAATCGGCCTATCCGGAAGGGCGTGTGTCGCCTAAATACCGGGTATATATATATATATGTATATATATATATATATATATATATAATATATATATATATATATATTTTATATATATATATATATATATATTATATATATATATATATATATATATATATATTATATATATATATATATTATATATATATATATAAAGTATAAGTAATTGTTATACACTTCTCTAAGAAATTACCGCATCACTTTGAAATATTAAAATATTTTATTAGCGTTAATAAAAATTTCCATTGTAAGGTTATATTTTGCAAGCACCTTGTATATGCCTATTCGTACACTCTATATGTATTGACTGTGTTTTATCGCTATAGTTTTTTTTTTGCAACAGAACAAAAATAAGCAAAAAATGTACTAATTCTTTAAATATACTAATTTCCAAGTGTTCACGAATTTTATTCGGCTACTGTTTAATTGTTGATTATTGTTAATTGTGTTTATTATGGGGCGCCAATCACGTAACTTAACCCGAGATGAATGTGCCCAAGCAGTGATACTGTTCGAACAAGGATGGAGTTACCGAAGAATTAGTCGTGGGTTTAATTTGTGTCCCACATATCCGTCTCACGGTTGTTAGAAAGATTCCTCGAAATAGGGGATCATACTCGCAGACCAAGGCAAGGACGAAACCGGGTAACTACCCCTATTCAAGATCGATTTTTAATAATTTCTATTCTTCGACAACGTTTTGCAACACATCGAAGTCTACAAGTTCAGCTTTGAGACGTGCATGCTATACAAATTTACACTGAAACTATTTTCCAGCGATTAACTGCAGAGCATCGAAGGGGAAAACTGCATTTTGCCAGAGAACATGTTAATTGGTTAGAGGCTGACTGGGAACGAGTGCTATTTACTGATAAATCCCTATTTTGTTTGTACAATAACGACAGACCTGTTTATGTTGCGACGGCCCAACGAACAATATGGTAACTTTCACACACCACGTTTTTTGTGGAGGATCTGTTATGGTGTGGGGGGTATTTTTTTGATCGCACGTACGGACCTAGTGCTCATACAAAATGGAACTGTTACATCTGAAAGGTATATATTGGAGATATTGGAGCAACATGTAGTACCATTCGCTCCTTATTTCGGTGAAAATTTGTTATTAATGCGCAAGATAATGCCAGACGTCACGCTGCACAGATCGTCAGAAATTATCTAGAAGAGGTAGAAATTAACACTATGGAATGGCCAGCACATAGTCCAGATGGAAATCCGATTGAAAATCTCTGGGATATCCTTGGCCGGCGATTAAGAGCGACACCGTTCCAACCAAATAACTTACAGGAAGTGGTAGAGAGAATAATCCAGTTTTGGAGAGAACTAGACCAAAACGAAATACGGCAATTAATTTTAAGTATGGGCCAACGATGTGAGGCTGTTGTACATAGTAGAGGTGGAAATACTCGTTATTAAGACTTTATTCATATATTAGTTTACTGTGTTTATCATTATTTTTTTTTAGAATTTTCCGTTTAATTTTTTTTCTCCTCTACTTCAACATTTTTTGATGATTAGACAAATTGTTATAATTACTAATAAAATGGAGAATAAAGAATATTTAGTTTTTATTATTTGCCTTTCTTGCCTGCCTATTCTTAAAATTTATTTATTGAAGTTGTGCGTTAATTTCTTGGAGAAATATATTTTTTTTTTGGCGTTCTGACTAGAGTCGTAGTAGTTTATTAATTGTATTAGTTTAATGCTGCATGGTTTTGTTGTATAGTAAAGAATTCAAATTAGAAAGAAAAGTATTTTATCTTTTAATTAAAATATTTATAGTTTAGCAAATTATCAATTTATTCCATAGTTTATAGACATAGCATAATACATATCAATACATATTTATTTTCTAGCAAAGTTTATTTATGGCTAATTCAAATAAAATTAAAGTATTTATAAAGTTTGGAAATCTCAGTATAACATTCAAGTCTCGACTCATACAAGTTGTTAGTAGGTTGTATAATATTTCTATTTACGTTTTTGCTCAAGTAGATGGCTTTATGCAAACAAGATATTTTCCATTTGCGTATATGCATATTCATAGCTTGCACGTAAATTATTCATGTTTGACCACTACACAGAACTTAAATATTGCAAAAATAAAACGATAAAAACATATTTAAGTAAATCAAGTAAAAATAAATATATATATATATATATATATATATATATATATATATATATATATATATTATATATATATATATTATATATATATATATATATATATAAATATATATATATATATAAATATATATATATATTATATATATATATATATATATATATATATATATATATATATATATATATAGTAAACTCTTAAATATTGGGGAAATCTGCAAGAAACACTCTAATGCGTATCAATTGTTTCGCCTAACGATTTCGCCAAAGAGAATTAATTTGGCTTCTTCAGGGCTGAAAGAGAATAAATTATAATTAGCTACCATATATTATCTAATAAAAAACATTTACTTTACCGTACATTTTAGAAATGTCGAGTTATGATGTTAAAAAACTTTAGCTAGTAACAACATAGTGGTGTTTTTTTGTTACTATATGCAAAAAAATTATTTTTGTTAACGTTGGAAATGTATGGTAGCTTTGAACTTAAAACGCAAAGGTTTACCCAAGGTTAATCAAAAAACCCAATGTAACTACATTTAAAGGAAGTAATTCTTTGAATTTTTTGGCAATAACTAAATTTTTGATTGTTATAAAGTTTGAATGTGAGGTTCTGTTTTCATAGAAAGCAAGCGCTGACAATTACAAGTAGGTATTTTGAATATTTATGTCGTTAAGGTTCATTGGTAAAACCGATGAAGTTAGATCCCAGTCTGGGGAGATATTAGTTTAGAATTTTCTTAATTAAAATTCTTTTTTAATCAGTATATTATTATATAATGTATATTAGTATATAATAATAAAAAATAATTTCAATTAAGAAAATTCTAATTTAATATCTCCCCAGACTGGGATCTAACTTCATCGGTTTTACCAATGAACCTTAACGACATAAATATTCAAAAAAACTACTTGTAATTGTCAGCGCTTGCTTTCTATGAAAACAGAACCTCACATTCAAACTTTATAACAATCAAAAATTTAGTTATTGCCGACAATTCAAAGAATTACTTCCCTTAATTTTAGTTACATTAGGTTTTTCGATTAACCTTGGGTAAACCTTTGCGTTTTAAGTTCAAAGCTACCATACATTTCCAACGTTAACAAAAATAACTTTTTTGCACATAGTAATAAAACAAAACACCACTATGTTGTTACTAGCTTTTTTAACATCATAACTCGACATTTCTAAAATTTACGGTAAGGTAAATGTTTTTTATTAGATAATATATGGTAGCTAATTATAATTATTCTCTTTCAGCCCTGAAGAAGCCAAATTAATTCTCTTTGGCGAAAACGTTAGGCGGAACAATTGATACACATTAGAGTTTTTCTTGCAGATTTCCCCAATATTTAAGAGTTTACTATTTAACTTATCTGAAAAGATTAAATTTATTTTCTAGATATATATATATTATATATATATATATATATATATATATATATATATATATATATATATATATATATATATTACAATGCATGTTGTAGATCGTTTGAAGAAGTTGACAGTCTTTAAGATAAGAAAATATTTTTTGGGTATCTGTATTTTCTTTTAGGGCATCTCTTATGAGTTGCGTATGTAATATTTGAGTCTTTCACTGTTATATTTGCGACACTGTATTAAAAAATGTTTTACCATGACAACATTATTGCACACTTCACACACTAGTTCATTTTTGTGCTGTAATAAATAGTCATGAGTATTTCGTGTATGGCCGATACGGAGACGGGTAAATATCACTTGCTCTCTTCTGTCTTTTATTTTTGGTGTGGATGTTTATTGACTTCGTATAGCCTTGATGGAGTGCTGTTCCAAGTTTGTTGCCATTTTTGAAATATTGTTTGTTTTACGTATGGTATGACAGCCCTGGAGGTGATAAACAACTAAAACAAACAATAATGAGCGATTACTGGCTCAAAGCACCCACACCAACGTCTAATAGATTTGCTAGCTTAGATGAAGTACCTGATGAGACCAACCAAACCAAAACTAATGCAGTTAAAGAAAGTATTCAACCCCCACCCGTACTTGTTTCAGATGTAAGTGATATACAACCTCTTCGACAATTGTTAGAAATAATATCCCCTCTGGGATATTCCATCAAATGTCTCTATAACGATCAAGTAAAGATCCAGCCCTCAATTTCTGAATATTACCGCAACATAACCAAAGCACTAAATGAGAAATAAACACATTATTACACCTACCAAACTAAGGAAGAAAGAACATTCCAAGTTGTGCTTCGTAATATGCATCAAACAGCAGATAAAGACACTTTAGTTACGTGAGCTAGGATTAATGGGACACGAAGTAACCAACATAGCTAATATACAGATATATATATATATATATATATATATATATATATATTATATATATATATATATATATATAGCAAAACTGGTAGGATTATCGACCGAAACGTAAATAACAATTTATTGTTTTGGAGTATCAGGTATGCGGTCTGTTATTACCATGTTACTATCCAACTAGTACGATACAATTTTCTTATAATGAACTTAATAAAACTATAAGGAATCACTTGGAAATAAATCAAGAATTTGCCAAAAAACTGACTATATACAATGCATCTTGTCCAAAACTTTACTGCTTACCAAAAATTCATAAAGAAGGTATACCACTTATACCTATTGTAAGCTCTATAAATTCGGTAACTTATGACTCATCAAAACATTCTTAAATATGCTTTTGACGAAGTGAACAACTATAATACAAAGGATACATTTTCATTTGTTAATGATGTCAGAGAGTTGATTTTACCGAAAGATTATGTTCTAATTTCGTTAGATGTCATATCGTTATTTACTAACATACCAATAGATCTGGTCTGTAATGTAATACAGTCAAAATGGAATCTCATCCAAAATTATACAACCATTTCTAAGGATAGTTTTTTAACACTTCTGAATTATGTTTTTGAGAACACCTATTTTAGTTTTAATGATAAATTCTATCGACAAATATTTGGAGCACCTATGGGTAGTCCACTCAGTCCCATAATAGCAACCATTATTTTGGACCATTTGCTGGATGTCATTATTCCACAATTACCTTTCCCTTTACCCTTCATTAAAAAATTTGTAGACGATCTTATATGTTCAGTTCCTAGTTCACAAATTCAAAATACTTTGAAAATTTTCAATAACTTTAACAAACATATTCAATTTACGTTAGAGATTGAAAATGATTGTTCGATATCATTTTTGGACACCAAATTAATAAGAACTGAACAAAACAAAATATTGATAGATTGGTATCAAAAGCCAACACACTCTGGAAGATATTTAAACTTTTTCTCAAATCATCCCACTCATCAAAAGTTTAATACAGTGATTGCAATGAAGAATAGGGTAAGGCATATTAGTGATGAAAAATTCATAAACAGAAACTTAAATTTGCTTTTAAACATTTTTGAAAATAATGGATACCCAAAACATATCCTTAAAAAATTAATATTTAACTCAGACATTTTTGACGGTCCCACTGATATCGGAGCAGTACAAACAATCCAATATAAAAAATTACCATTAATAAAACAGTTAACACCTTCTGTGACTAGTTTATTTAAACAATTTACTAACATCAAAATTGTCCAATATAATGTATTAGAAAACCGACAACTGTTTTCTAAAGTAAAAGACAAGACACCAACTGTAAATAAAACTAATGTCATCTATAAACTGCCTTGTTTGGATTGTCAGAGCTGTTATGTTAGCCAAACTTCTCAATGGCTAAAACAACGGGTCACACAACACAAAAGTGACTGCACAAAAAAGAAGAATACATGTGCGGCAGTTGACCATTACCTAAAAACTGGGCATCAATTTGACTACTCAAATGTCAGGGTTCTACAACAAGAGAACAATTACAAAAAAAGATTGTTTTTAGAAATGTGTCACATTAATAAAGAAAAATATGCAGTTAATTATAAGGCAGATACGGGACAGTTGAGCAATATCTACTGTAATATTCTTAGTATGTTCAAATAATTTTTCTTTTTACAATTATATTTTAAATCACCCTGTATATTTTTAATGTGTAATTTTATTGTGTTTTTATTGTTTCTTGGTTGTTTTTGTTTTCTATTTATTATATTTTTTTTGTTATATTTAATTACTAGTGACTAGATGCTTTTGACTAATACTGTCAGTACTGTTTTGAATATATTATGTTCAAGATTTTTAAATATTTTAACTCTTAATCTGTAAGTAAATTCATTGTTTATTATCACCTGTTATGTATATAAAATTTTAACCATATTTTAGTTATCTCCTGAAGAAGCTGACAAAAATCAGCGAAATATAGAGTAATAAAAGAAAAAAGAGTTTTTTTTTTAATAACAGACCGCATACCTGATACTCCAAAACAATAAATTGTTATATATATATATATATATATATATTATATATATATATTATATATATATATATATATAAGAATGGATCCAAAATAGCGCTTCCGCTCTTTTAGATAAAATTAAAAACTAAGCCAAATAATAAAGACATATATGATGTGAGAACACTCCAGAACATGGTTGTGTCCTTCGAACCATCATATCCCAAACGTCAGGTTTTCCAATGGACCAAATGTCAACGCTACGGTCACACACAAAAATTCTGCCATATTCCTCCAAGATGCGTAAAGTGTGCAAGCAATCATCTTACTTTACACTGTCCACGAAAAGAACGCAGCAATAACGTAACGTGTGTACTTTGTATGGGAAACCATCCGGGTAACTATAAGGGCTGCAGCTTATACAAACAAATACAAAAAGAAAAAATCCTCCAACTTAGAAACAATCAAGAGACCCACAGAACTAACACCTACGAAACTAATAGTCAAAGAGTAACCCCTGCTGTTTCTTATGCTCAAAAAACTTCAGGAAATAGTCAAGCGGATGAAATCACAAATCAACAAACTAATGTCGGTTCAAACCATTCAACGAAAATTGCCAACCTTGAAAACCTGATGACAAAACTAGTAGAGAGAATGGACACTATGCTTAATCTTCTTATGACTATGATTTCCAAAATGCACTAATGCAACACAGACTTAAAATAGACGTCTGGAACTCAAATGGCCTAACGAAGCACATCCAAGAAATAAAAATTTTCCTCGACGAGAGGAAAATTGATGTTTTGCTTGTATCAGAAGCTCATCTAACAGACAAAAACTATATTAAAATTCCAAAATACATTATCCACTACACAAAACATCCAAATGACAAGGCACACGGTGGCACAGCTATCATTATCAAATCTAATATAAAACACCATGAGTTAAATAAGTTCAGTGAAAAGTACCTGCAATCAACTAGCATTGTCATCGAAGACTGGCTAGGCAACCTTACCTTATTTGCGGTCTACTGTCCTCCGGGTCAACCAATCAACGAAATCAACTTTAGCAGCTATTTCAGTTCTCTTGGACACAAATTCATAGCAGGAGGAGACTTTAACTGTAAACATCATCACTGGGGCTCTAGGGTAATTACAACAAGGGGTAGACAACTGCTGAAGTCAATAACAGAAAACAACCTACAACACATATCTACAGGAGAACCAACTTATTGGCCTACAGATCCAAATAAAACACCAGATATCTTAGACTTATGTGTGATTAAAGGTATCTTTCTTAACTATTTAGCAATAGAATCATGCTGGGACCTTTCTTCAGATCATTCTCCCATTCTAATTGACCTTGACTCCAAAATCATACTTAGAAAAAAGCCTCCAGTCCTAACCAATAATCAAACAAATTGGAAAATATTCCGAAGCGCACTAGCAGAACAAATACCAACGAACTTGCCACTTAAAACAGAATTACAAATTGAAAATGCGTGACAACAACTTACTACCTTCATACAAAAGGCAGGTTGGATTTTTACTTCTGAACAAACAACATGGAAGATAAGCATAAAGTGTTCACAAAGTGCAAAAAGCTTGATAGATGAAAAAAAAAACTTAGGAAAAACTGGCAAAACACACACGCTCCTATTGACAAACAAAATTTAAACAGAATTACCAGAAGACTTAAAAATCTATTAAAAGAAGAGAAAAACAGGGGGATCCAAACTTACTTAGAAAATTTGACTCCATCCAAAGACACCAATTATTCTCTATGGAAGGCAACGAGAAAGGTAAAAGGTCCACACTAGAGGTTCTATCTATCTAATTAGCCTTCTTCGGTCCATCTTTGGACATAGGCCTCCCAATCCTTTTACATTCTTCTCTGTCTGTCGCTACAGTCATCCATCTAGAGCCCACGTGCTTCTTGATATCATCTGCCCATCTCATTCGGGCCTTCCTCTGCTTCGTTTATATTCCCACGGTATCCAACTTTTTTGTTCCATCGGTCTTCTTTTTGTCTTATATTGTATCCGGCAAATCTCCATTTCAATTTTGCAACTTCTTGTCTAACATCCCTCACTTTTGATTTCTCTCTTATCCACTCGTTTCTCTTCTTATCCATTAGTCTTTTGTGCAACATTTGTCTTTCCATTGCTCTTTGGGTTTTTATGATTTTGTCCATATTTGCTTTTGTAGATGTCCACGTTTGGGAACCATAAGTAAGAACAACGAGTACACATTGGTTATATACTTTGGTCTTAAGATGCTGTGGATATCTTTTGTTTTAAGAATGTAGCTAGTTTGCCAAATGCCGCCCATGCCAGTCTAACTCGTCTCTTTGGTTCTCTTTGTTAAGTTTTATAGTTTGACCAATATATATATATATATATATATTATATATATATATATATATATATATATATATATATTATATATATATAATCCTTAACTTGTTCTATTTAATCTTGTGCGATTCTCATTGTGATGTCTTCATATTAAGGCCTATCTTTCCAGCTTCTACGTCCAGTTCTTTTATCATTTCAAATAATTCTTCTTTTTTATCGGTTATCAATACGATGTCATCAGCGTACCTTAGATGGTTCAAGCTATGTCCACAAATTTTTATACCTTTTTTTTCCATTCTAATCTTTTAAAAGTATCTTCAAGAGCCTGATTGAAAGGTCACTTGTGCTGAATCCCTTTCTAAAACCAGCTTGTTCTTTCGACTGGTATGTATCTACAGGTTACCTCCTCTGAAAAATGTCAAAGGTAAACGGACAAGAACAAACACAGAAAAATCTGAGACATTCGCTGAACATCTTAATACAGTATTTAGTCCATTTAACAGAGTAGTGCCATTAGAACAGAATGAACCATTTAATTCTTTCCTTGAGGCTCCATATCAAATGGAACTACCAATCACCAAGTTTAATATTAAAAAAGTAAAACATATAATAAAGAATGAGATACAACACAATAAGGCTCCGGGATTCGATCTCATAACGGGTGAGATCCTCCAGGAACTAACCAATAACTGTTATATAATAATCACTATGATCTTCAAAGCTATGCTTAGTCTGCATTACTGCCCTTCAAAAACCTGGTAAAGATCCAAAAGGTATCAACTCATACCGACCGATTAGTCTACTCCCAGTCATTTCTAAGGTCTTTGAAAAACTTCTGCTACGAAAAATCAAACCAATATTGGACGAAAAGTGTCTCATACCTGACCATCAATTCGGTTTTCGTAACCAACATGGTATAATCGAACAAGTTCACAGACTATACACAACAATAAGAAGTAGTCTCGAGAACAAGCAATACTGTACTGCAGCCTTTTTAGACGCCTCTCAAGCTTTTGACAAGGTGTGGCATACAGGACTTCTGTACAAATTAAAGAAAAATTTACCTTACCCTCACTTTAAACTGCTTCAGTCATACCTTACAGAAAGGAGATATCTGGTAAAATATAGTGAAGCCTATACAAAACTCTACCCCATCCTATCTGGTGTACCTCAGAGAAGTGTGCTCGGACCGATTCTGTACCTGATATATACGGCTGACTTGACAATAAGCAATAACCTAACGCTTGCAACACTCGCAGATGATACTGCTTTCTTGGCCTCTCATAGCAACGTAATAATAGCATCAGAGAGACTGCAACTACATCTGAACAAAACAAATGAATGGCTTAAACTCTGGAGAATTAGAGTAAACCCCTCAAAATCCACACAAATTACATTCACTCGAAGAAGAGGTACATGTCCACAAGTTAACCTCAATGGACATCCTTTGCCCCAAAAGCATGAAGTAAAATACTTAGGTATTCACCTTGACAAACGTCTAACTTGGACCAAACATATATGGACGAAAAGGCTTTAATTGGGAATTTTATACAGAAAACTTTACTGGATGTTGGGAAAAAACTCTCACCTATCGACCGACAACAAGCTGCTGATATACAATACAATAATAAAACCCATTTGGACATATGGCTCGCAGATTTTAGCAAATCTAATATTATAATAATACAAAGATTTCAATCCAAAACTCTGAGAACAACCGCTGATGCAGCTTGGTATATCCAGAATGTTCGGTAATCATTCATTGGTAGACGAGCCAGGTCGAGCTTTAATTGGTTCATGTCCTTTTCCCTGGTTCCCTTTTCCCCTCGTTCCCTTGGTTGAACGAAGATATGCGACCACGTTGGTGACCACGTGCAGAAGTTATCGTGAAAAGTTTCGTTTCGTGATATGTTTGCCGGCCAAAATATCTTGTAAGTACCTATTTTTCGTTTCCTATATTTTTGCCACCATTTATAGCTCGATTGGATATTATCAAAAGACCTACGGAATTTACACCCATTTTTAAATCTCCTCCGCTTGTAGCTATCGAAGGAAAAAATTTTGCTATAAAAAATTTACATATGAGTCTAAAGGCTGAATTTATTTTTTTTAGACAATTACTTTTCATATTCATACATTTGGTGCTAATCGACCCGAATATAAACTAGCTGATAAATTTTTTTTGGAGTTTGAAATAGTGTTTCGTTGGGTTATTTCGCTTTGTTAAGTGTTACATATGTATTTGTTGAAAAATATTTATTTTTGTTAAATGATAACACTCTTTTTAGTAGTTTGAAAATAAACGTTTTTTAATGCGATTTACCGGTAGCTGGAATATGATAATATAAGGTTTTTTCGTTTCGCTATTTATTTGCCGGCATTTGAATATTATCGGTTCTCGATTATTGAATCTCGTTATCGGCCGAAGTTAATTTGTTGATTTGGGTTCGCATAAAAAGTTGGAACATCTTTTTGTCTAAACGGTGCGATTAAAATTCGACGTTGCCAATATTGGTTGATCGGGTAAACGCATTATTTGTCTTGTTATCGTTTGAAATTTGAGGTAAATAATAATTGATAAAACATGGATAAAGTTACAGAGAAGAATAAAAAACTGCAGACTTTACGGAAAATGTCGTTGAACGATATACAAATTACATTAGATATAGCGAGAAAGGCAAAAACTGATATTTCGTATAAAACTTTATTTAAGGTTAGATTGGAAGACTTGGAAGCAATTAGAGCGGAATTTTGCAAACATCATTCGGGAATTATTAGCAATCTTTTGTCGGTCCCTGATGCGGGTATAGATGACGAGGAAAAAGTAAAAGAATTTTTTTTGGAACAATTTTACGAAATAAAATCGATAGAATTTGATATGTTTAACTCTCCCTCGGGTAATGCCAATAATGATTCTCTCTCGTCCGCCGGGCATAATAATTCGACCATTCTTCTACCAAAACTTTCGTTGCCTTCATTTCGGGGAGATTTTAAAGAATTCATGTCGTATTTAGATCTATTCAATTCCATGGTACACAACAATTCAAATTTGACGGACGTAGAACGGTTTCGGTATTTGAAAAGTAGTTTGGAGGGTCCCCCCCTCAGTTTAATTCGAAATTTGAGCATTACCAATGAAAATTATGCAATTGCTTACAGTTTATTAGAAAAAAGATATTCGAATATTCGTCGACGAGCTACGGCACATTGGGAGGCCTTAATGAATGCTCCCAAAGTGGCAGTGGCCAGTTCAAAATCGTTATCAAATTTAGTAGATACATTCCAAGAAAATTTAGCTGCATTGAAAACTTTAGGGTTGCCCACAGATAGTTGGGATTTTATATTATTTAATCTTTTGTTATCACGTTTAGACGCGGATACGATAAAATTATTTGAATTGGAAAACAAATCAGATCGAATCCCATCATTCAACAGTTTGGTAACGTTTGTGGAAACTCAATATATCGCGTATGATAATCTCAATATTGGGCGAGGAGAGAGTAAGAATTCGTCGCGCTCGTCGACCACACTGCAAATGATCCTAGGCACAAATGGACTGAAGCAAAAACCAGGAGCCATAGCTCATCGTTTTTAGTAAATTCGTCGTCGTCGTCGTCGCTGCAGTGTCCATTGTGCAAACAGAATCATTATTTAAACCATTGTTCGTCTTTTTTGAAAAAATCTCCGAAAGAGAGATATGAATTTTGTAAATCGTCATCGTGTTGTTTTCGGTGTCTTAACAAGACAAATCATAATACCAAATCGTGTCCTAAAAAATTTGCTTGTAGTAAATGTCAAAGCCCCTTACATAACGTATTGTTACATTTCGGTAAGGATCGGTCGAATAGTCCTCGTTCATCGGAAAGTGGAGCTTCGAACGAAATTGAGGAAAATCCTACAAATCCGTCGCATTGTAGTACTAGCTTGGTTACTAAAAAGGTTGAATCGAAACAAGAAGTGGTACTTGGAACCGTTGTGGTTCATGCCATTGATTGTAAAGGGGGTAAAATTCCCCTTCGATGTCTTGTGGACTCAGCCTCCATGAGCTCATTCATTTCTCGAAAAGCAGCGAACAAATTAGGATTTCCAAAAAATCGTGTTCGTTAGAAATAGTCGGGCTTGACTCTATGAAAAAAAAATTAAATCAAGGTTCTATTAGTTTCTCGATTCAGCCTAGACACACGGATTTGCCTGTGTTTAGTTTGGAAGCTGTAATCACAGATCGGGTTTGCGGTGAATTGCCGAGTACTGAAATCGATATTTCTTCGTGGAACCATATTAGAAATTTACGTCTAGGCGACCCAGAGTTCCATCGTAAACAGAGCATTGATCTCTTAATCGGTTGTAGCATATTTGCAAAGATGCTTTTAGGGGACAAACTGATAGGACAGGAGGGAATGCCTGATGCCCTTAATACTGTGTTCGGTTATATTTTATTGGGTCCCACTGATTCACACGTATCGTCGCCATCCACTTCATTAGTCTGCGTGTCAAACGGAGATATGTCGTTAAGTAATTCGTTAGAAAAATTTTGGGAAATAGAGAACGTCCCGGAAAATAAAGTTGAAGAACCTGAAGATGCGTTGTGTGAACAAATCTATCAGGAAAATTGTCGTCGGGATGCTTCTGGAAGATATATCGTAGCTTTACCGTTTCGTGAATCGTCGCCAAATTTGTCGGGTAGTTATGACATTGCCTACAGTAGATTTTTATCGCTGGAAAGACGTTTGTTAAACCAACCCAAATTGTATAAAGAATATTCGGCACATATGCAGGAGTATATTGATTTGGGTCATATGACATTAGTTTCCCCGGTGGAGCGGGAAAAGGGATTATTTTATATTCCCCATCATATGGTAACAAAGTCGGATAAGGTCAGGGTGGTTTACAATGCTTCGCAAAAATGTCCTAGATTAGGGAAATCGCTTAATGATTGTTTGTTAGTTGGTCCTAAGTTACAACAGGATCTCGTATCGCTTTTGTTTAATTTTCGTTTGAATCGTTATGCTATCTGTACCGATATTAGACAGATGTATCGTAATGTTTTAATTATTCCTGAGCACACGGAGTTTCAAAGAATTTTCTGGAGGTTCTCACCCTACGAAGAGGTTGAAGAATACAAATTGTTGACGGTAACTTTCGGAATTTTGTCGTCGCCTTATCTCGCGTTAAGAACGCTCCAACAGTTAGTTATTGATGAAGGCAATAAATTTCCTCTTGCGGCCTCCATCATTCGTAACTTTTCGTATGTCGACGATTTTGTATTTGGAGCGCCATCTCAAGAAGAAGCCCAACTTCAAATTAAAGAATTGATTGACTTGTTAAAATTGGGGGATTTGAGTTAAGGAAATGGTGTTCTAATGAACCCAGTTTGTTGTCACAATTTCCTGCTTCACATATTAATCCCTATTCGTTGAATTTTGATACTGAATCAAATGGTCCTTCGTCTGTTAAAATTCTGGGCTTACAGTGGAATGCACAAACAGATGTGTTTAAGTTTTCTGTAGTTGCGGGTGATGACTCGTGTAGTAAACGCTCATTGTTAAGTGAGCTTGCACGTACGTTTGATCCATGCGGGTTTTTAAGTCCAGTAACCTTCTCGCTTAAGTATTTGATTCAAAGGCTTTGGGCTACAGGTCTAAATTGGGACGATCGTCCACCCTTTGAAATAATTCGTGTATGGGAGCAGTACAAGAGGGAGTTGCCCTTACTTTTGCAATTTCATATACCTCGTTTTTTGAATGTTTCGTCTCATCCAATTGTAGAACTTCATGGATTCGCTGATGGATCAGAAAAGGGATATGCTTGTGTTGTTTATGTTCGTAGTATTGATTCGGGGAACCGAGTTTCAGTCAATCTTCTCTGTTCCAAATCAAAAATTGCTTCTATAACTCAGAAACTTACCATACCCAGAATAGAATTACTTGCTACGGTGCTTTTGATCAAACTCGTATCGTTTATTGTACAGTCGTGGAAGGGGGACCCCTTTAAAAAAATTTATGCATACTCTGATTCGCAGATCGTCCTCCATTGGCTGAAGAGTTCGCCATCGAGGTACAAGGTTTTTGTTGCAAATAGGATTTCGTATGTCCAATCACATAGTCAAGGTATATCATGGCGGTATGTGGAATCCAAAAATAATGCAGCTGACGCTCCTTCTCGTGGAATGCTTCCTGCTACGTTTTTGTCGCACACCCAGTGGTTAACGGGTCCTGAGTTTTTACACAGTCTCTCGATTAAACTCCCAGTAGTTCCTTTGTCGTTGCAGGATGACCTTCCTCTAGAAAAGGAGAAGAAAAACTCCACTTTCGTAGCCACTCGGGCTAATAATTTTTTATCCGATCTACTGGAGAATAAGTCTTCTTTTGCATCGATTCAAAGAGTTCTAGCTTACATTTTGCGATTTGTTCATAATTCTCGTTGTCATACTTCTCTCCGTTCAGGTTCTCTATCGTCTTTGGAATTGGAAGATTCGTTACTAATTCTGGTAAAGTTTACACAAGAGAATCATTTCGAAGAACAGTTTCAATCCAAATCGTTTCCTAAATCATTTCGCAAATTAGGAGTGTTTTTTGATAATAATAACTGCTTGCGTATATCAGGTCGTTTGTCCTATTCGTCATTGTCATATCAAACCAAACACCCTTTTTACTTCCTAGAGACTCTCGTCTTACTCGTTTGTTAATTCGATATTACCATGAAAAATATTTGCACGCAGGATTCAAATCTACGCAATTCTTGATTAGTCAAAGGTTTTGGATTATATCAGCTAAGAGAGCTGTCAATTCAGTTGTATCCAAATGTATCCGTTGCTGGAAACAAGCTCCCAAAGCCTTACAACCCCCCATGGGTAACTTGCCTCAGTTTCGTATGTCCGCCATTAAACCTTTTTCGATTTGCGGATTAGATTTTGGGGGTCCTTTTTATATTACCATGACTCGTCACAGAGGAGTTCGTTCTCAGAAGGCCTACTTGTGTCTTGTTGTGTGTTGTGCAACGAAGGCTCTGCATTTGGAACTTGCAAGCAATTTGTCGGCAGATGCGTTCCTGGCAGCGTTGCAAAGATTTATCGCTCGACGGGGCCGTGTGTCCCAGATCTTTTGTGATAATGGAACGAATTTTGTCGGGGCCTATAATCAATTGCGTAATTTTATGAAAGAGGCTTCGGAAAAGGAACAAATTAAATTTTCATTTGCGCCTCCGGCCGCGCCCCATTTTGGTGGTCTTTATGAGCGCGGAATTCGTTCGGTGAAGAATCATCTAGCTCGTGTGGTTGGAAATCAAATTCTTACTTATGAAGAGTTTTACACCACGTTAACATTAGTTGAATCCGTTTTAAATTCGCGACCTTTAACACCTTTAACTAGTGACGTTGAAGACTTGAACGCTCTAACGCCCGGACATTTTTTAACTCTGGAACCTTTATCCTCATTACCCATACCTGATTTTTCGGATGTCCCTCTCAACCGTTTGTCGAGATGGCAATTATTGCAGCGCATGCATCAGGACTTTTGGAGCCGCTGGCACAAGGAGTACTTACATACTCTGCAGCAGCGTTCCAAATGGTGGGATCCTCTTGTTGCACCCGCAATCGGTTCGTTAGTTTTGTTAAAAGAGGATAATTTGTCGCCGTGCATGTGGGCGCTTGGCCGTTTGATTCAGTTACACCCGGGTAAAGATGGAGTATCTAGAGTCGCTACTGTTCGGACTGCCCGTGGCGTTTTGAAGCGGCCATTGGTCAAATTGTGTCCTCTTCCTTTGGACGAGGAATAGATAATAATTCTTTTTTATTTTTATTTAACTTGTTAGTTTGTAAGTTCAATTTTGGAGAGTTAGTATTACGTTTTGTTTTGTTCGGGCTCATGGATGAAATTGCGCCCAACGAAACCACTATTTCATATATAGTTTGCTTTGAAAATTTAAAGACTTTTGGCCTTTAAAAAGGGGGGAGAATGTTCGGTAATCATTCATTGGTAGACGAGCCAGGTCGAGCTTTAATTGGTTCATGTCCTTTTCCCTGGTTCCCTTTTCCCCTCGTTACATGTGGCAACGATGTTATTCGGAATTCGGCATAAACATGGATTGGCTTCAAAGGAGAAGCAAGGGACAGTTGGTTGAACGAAGATATGCGACCACGTTGGTGACCACGTGCAGAAGTTATCGTGAAAAGTTTCGTTTCGTGATATGTTTGCCGGCCAAAATATCTTGTAAGTACCTATTTTTCGTTTCCTATATTTTTGCTACCATTTATAGCTCGATTGGATATTATCAAAAGACCTACGGAATTTACACCCATTTTTAAATCTCCTCCGCTTGTAGCTATCGAAGGAAAAAATTTTGCTATAAAAAATTTACATATGAGTCTAAAGGCTGAATTTATATTCTTTTAGACAATTACTTTTCATATTCATACACAGAATGATGCAATACATATAGATCTTCAGGTAATAACAGTCTCTGAAGAGTGCAAAAAATCTTCTGAACAATATCAAAAGAGGTTGCGGGTGCATCCTAATACCCTGGCACATAATCTTCTCAACAACCAACAAGCGAAGAGATTGAAGCGACATAACCCCTTGGACCTTCCTCACCGATCCTGACAGAGCCTACAGCAGTGGGAGTTACGCCTTCAACAGCACCTAGCTATTGTGATCAGTGCCGCTTTTAGTGCTCGCGTATCAGTGTATGTGCGCATCCTACCGGTAAACAAGCCAATTTGTGTCGTGATGATTTGGTCACTGGACCTTACATCTCTCTGTCATGTAAAGACAAAAAATTGTACTTATTGTTTTAACTGCAAAACAGATTGTAAAAATCTTAAATGTTAATAAAAAAAACGTATGATTTTAAATCGTTTTGTACCAATATGTTACTTTCTTTGGACATCGGGTTAATTGGTGCGTTTTTAGCCAGTTTATCTACAACTTCGTTACCTTCAATTCCGACATGAGAAGGCACCCATAAAAAGTGAACTTGGGTGTTCTTATTTGAAAGGTTTTTAAGTTGTTTTCTAATAAGAAGTAGAAGGGGGTTGTCACAGTACAATTGAGTCAGTGAGGATAATGAACTTAGAGAATCTGTTATTATTATACATCTTTTTTTGTTTTAGATCCGATAATAAAAAAAGGGCTTTAGAGGGACTGAACATAATTTGAATTTTAAAGCTTCCAATGTTTGGCTTTGCTCAAAACATAACATTAGATTTAGAGCAATATCTGAAGAAGTTGCAAATGTTAACCTTGACTAAGTTTCAGAGTTGCAAAGAAAACCGCCAAACTTATTAAATGGCTATTTACCTAAAGATATTTATAACGCTGACGAGACTGGTCTGTATTATCGAGCCTTACCAAAAAAAACTTTCAATTTGTAATGAAAAATGCTAGAGGATGACTAGATATAGATATATATATATATATATATATATATATATATATTATATATATATATATATATATATATATATATATATATAATTTTTAATTAATCATGATAATCATTTAACCTAGTCCCAAGATTCCTTAGAGGTACATAGGGCTTCCACAAAGTGTCTCCAGCGCTATGATTTCAAGCCAGGATTTTCCCATTTTTCTCCCTTCATCCAGTACTGTCCTTCTCCAAGTTCCCTTAGGTCTGCCTACTTTCCGTCGGCCTTGGGGATTCCAATCCAGCGCTGTCCTGGCAATGTCATTTGGCGGTCTACGGAGTGTGTGGCCCACAGCCATCTCCATTTTCTTCGCCATATTTGCTTTATGACATTTTGTTGGTTGCGTTCATTCCATAAATTTTCATTGGAGATTCGGTTAGGCCAAAATATACGAAGGATTTTTCGTAACGCTCTATTGATGAAAACTTGTAATTGGTGTACTATGGGTGCTGATATCTTCCACGTTTCGCAGCCATACAATAATACAGCTTTTACATTTGTGTTAAAGATTTTTAATTTCGTTTTAGTTGGGTAAATCCTGGATTTCCATATGTTGTTAAGCATGTTGTAGGCGTTGCGAGCCTTATTTATTCCTTCATGTACATCACGCTCTGTACCCCCATTACAGTCAATTATGCTGCCCAGATATACAAATTCCGCTACTCTCTCAATTTTCTGGTCGTTGATCATAATCGGTTGGTTGTTTCTGGTACCAAATCGCATTTCTTTGGTTTTGTTGATGTTTATTTCTAGACCAACCTTCTTTGATTCTTCTTATACTTTGTTGCATGTCCTGTTTTGTATGTGCCAGGAGGCATATATCATCAGCGTAATCTAGGTCTTCCAGTCTGTTTGTTAATCCCCAGTAAATTCCTCTATTAGAGTTTACCTTTGTTAGTACGGAGTCCAGTACAATGTTAAATAGTATGGGGGATAAAATACAGCCCTGCTTTACTCCGTTTAGCATAGCTATTGGGTCAGATGTTATGCCGTTGTGTAGGATTTTGCTTTCTGTGTCACTGTAGAGTTCTTTGATGAGAGGATGAGAGGATGATTAGAGGTATAGTCCATTTCCATCATATTGATAGCACACTATGTATGCAAATCCCTAAACTGTTGATACGGGTGACTCAATGAAAAATAGATATTTGTCAACAAGTTTACGGAAGTATATAGGAAAACAATTTTAAATTGAGTATGACCACCAGGTATAAAGGTTGAAGCAGAATAAAATACAATAGTTTTGAGGGTTACTAATCCCTAAATAAAGTTGCCAGTATCGGAGTGAAGGAGATTAACAGGTACTAATGAATTTGCAAAAAATTAAGATGTTTATTATTGGTTATATATAAAATAATTTGTGGCCGTAACAGGGCCGATTTGTAAAAAAAATGAATATTATTTTAATCAAATTACATTTCCGATTCACTGCATTCTTCAGAATCTAAGGAATCTTCAACTCCAATGTTAATTATTACCGGTTCCAGCATTGCATCAGTCATATTATCCAAATTCCACATTTTATTTTCTTCCTTGTGAGCATGACTAACACCATTTTTCTAATTTTCTGGAGTTACTTTTGATAAGGAATGTTCTAATAATTGTTGTAAGTCTTCTAATTTAAAAGTTTTGTTGCTGCGTTTAACTTCGCCCTTTTCTTAAGACCATATATATTCTTCAGATCACAGTGGTATGGGGGTAAACGTAAAATAATAACATCACGGTTTAATGCCATTTCATTAATTATATATTTTTTATAAGCTGCTTTATGTTGCCTTACAATAGGTAATAATTTCTTTTTTGTCGAATTCTCCTTGTACTCAATTGCGTGTTTATCCAACCATTCGATTATCTCTCCTTTTTCCATGCCTTTGTTGGCAATATTTCTGCTAGTCTTGAATGGTAACTAGCATTATCCATGACTATGACAGAATTTTTTGGAATTAAATCCAACATTTGCTCAAAATATTCTTCAAAAACATCAGCAGTCGTTTTCCCGTGGTAATCTTTGGTTGATTTTAAGGCAAACTTAATAATTTACCATTGAAAACACCGTATTCGTTTCCAATATGGGTTATTATGAGTCTGCGTCCTTTTCCAACGGAAATATTGTTTATTCCAGTAGATACACCTTCGATGAATGCCTGACGGGAACTTTTCACATTTGTATCAACCCATAGATATGGTACAGTATGACCTTTATTTAGCCAAGTCTCGTCCAAATAAAAAATCGTTTTCCCTTCTTCTCAATACTTTTTAATAGTTCTTAGATGATCTCGTCTCCAACAGACAATGTATAATCTTTTTCAATTAAAACGGATTTTCTTTTATTCTTTTGCCAACGGAATCCCGTCTCTCAATAGTCCCCATAATTTCTTGTTGCTTATTCTCTTCAGATTGGTAACTCTTCATTTTCTCTAATTAATGTTTGGATTTTGTCCAATGTTGGAAATTCTTTGTTAAAAAAAATGAGTGGACGCTGAGTCTTATCATGTTTTTATGTATTTCTTCAATTTCCAAGGGTTTACTCCCTCCACTCTTCTTGGGAGATGACACAGTTCCTCCTTTTCTTTCTTTTAGGAATCTATAAATTGTTGCTTCTCCAACCCCTGTCTTATTTGAACACATGTTAACGATTTCACGAACATTACTTAAAGGGCGTTGATGTACAAGTGCATCGTGTATATTTAATATTATATTTTTCTCTCTTAGACTGAAGGCACCTTTAAAACTACACTTAACCGGGATTAAACCTGTTGTCGATGTCATTTTTAAATGCAAATAACAAAATATCGACACCAAAAACGTAGGTAGGTAAGACATGAACAATGTACATCTACAAACTAAATGGAAGATCGAAACAATTTCTAATTTATATTATTGGCATAAGCTGTAATGTTGCATAAAAACTACTTAAACTATCATTAGTGAAGCTTTATCAGTAATTCCAGATAGGTAGTCGTTCAAACAAGGTATTCTTGTTGTGTCAGGCGATAATTTGTATAGAAAACAATAATCACCCTTAAATTACTGTTTACATTAATTTATTTTGTGAAACGTTGAATTTTCTCGTTAATCACCTGTGTATAATTAACAATAATCGTGGGGCATATATACCGACTTTTTTTACGCACAAAAAGGTATAGTGGGATTAGTGGACACTTATTTTACAAAAGATTTTTTAAAAGATAATGAATTGTTGACGGCATCTTAAAATATTATTTTTTTTATTTATTTCAAAACAAATATAAGGTGACGCCTATGGTTTTTCACCTGTTGAGGATTTGCATACATAATATGCTATCAATATGATGGAAAAGGACTATAATGAATAATATGAAATATTCCGCACTAATATGATATAAATATAAGGTTATTAGAAATATATAGTTTTGTTTTATAACCAAATGAAATGTTTACACGTTGTCTAATGGACTTGCCGTTTTGGACTCTTTCAACTAATTCGTATCGTGTGAATCTGATCTGCATTTCAGTGACCATCAATTCAGAGTATGTCGGCTTAAAATGGAAAATATAAAAATTAAAGAAATAAGTATTTATTACTTAATATATATATTATATATATATATATATATATATATATATATATATATATATATCGGAAAAAGGAGTACGACCGTCAATCCAATAAATTATAAGGATCACTCAGAAGAGTGGTGGGTTCTTATATCGGTCTCAAGGTGGAGAAATAAAAGACAAAGTTGATAGGCTACTTTATCTATTTTGAAGATGTTTCGCTTTCGTATTCTGAAAGCATCATCAGTTCATCTAAAAAGTACAATATGAGAACCACACAATCATGGAAAAGATGTTGTAAGTGTTACCTTAAAAAGACATGTACCAGGCAAAGATATTACCAAGTTTGTGAATAAAAGTCAAGTAAATAGACATTATACGGTAGTATTGTATAAACAATCAATTAACTAACAACATTAAGCAACTTATTAAAAATTAGCACAGCAACTGACCATGTGGTCTAAAGTATAAGTAATATTTTATTTTATCTTAAGTGGTGAAAAGACTTAGCCAAGAAAATCATAGATTTACTTCCAACTATTTGATAATTATTTAGCTTTGATTTTAACTATAGGTAGCATTATTAAAGTGATGTTTAATAAAAAAATATTTTAAAAAGTAGTGTAAATAAATTCACCGATCAAAGCCTTACAGCTGCTGCCGGGAAAATGGCGTTAATTGAAACAGACCGAACTAAACCGTGAAAAGACAGCCAACCTTGAGGTCAAAAATTTGACAGAGCAACAAGGTAAAAGTACCACCCCAAATAATTGGGCGGTCTTTTTAAAAGTTTAGATGAGTTGAAAACCCACTTGTAAAAGACAAACCAATGAAAGAAATTGGTATTATAATAGCAATTCCTCGCATTAACCAGTCTAGAACGAACAAACAGGAGAAATTCATTCAACCTCATATGTAGTTAATACCATTTACTTGAGTTTTATTCACAAACTTGTTAACATATTTGACTGCTACATGTCTTTTTAAGGTAACACTTATAACATCTTTTCCATGATTGTGTGGCTCTCATATTGTACTTTTTAGATGAACTGATGATGTTTTCAGAATACGAAAGCGAAAATAGATAAAGTACCCTATCAACTTTGTCTTTTAGTTCTTCACCTTGAGACCGATATAAGAACCCACCACTCTTCTGAGTGATCCTTATAATATATATATATATATATATATATATATATATATATATATATATATATATATATATATCTATATATATATATATATATATCTATATATATATATATATATATATATATATATATATATATATATATATATATATATTACTTATATTTATTACTTAAGAAATAAGTATCTGATAATAAGATTTAATTATCAGATCCATAATATTAAAGTTCAGCGTATAATTCAGTAATGGTAGTACTTAACTGAAATATAAAGTTAATATTTTATTATTACTTATTTTTTTACACAACCTCTACACAAAAATGAAATAGAATGGAATAAAAGAGAAATAAAATATGACGTGTTAATAATGGTAAGAAATAGTGATTGGCTCATGTTAGTGAAATATGTATAAAAGTGTTAAAGTATAGAGAAGAGCTAAGTTCAATGTATTTCAGTTTCAGATCAGATCTAAGCGAGATAATAATATAAGATTTCTATGATCCATTCTAAAACATATTAACAGATATATCAGCAGAGAAGTGAGTAGTGACTATAATGTAGATTTGTTCAGTCTTAAAGAGGATGTAACGATACAATGGGATCTAAATTTTGGAGAATACTACCGATGACGTACTCAAACTAGCGGTATCCTAACAATACAGGAAACAGAGTGTAACTATCTTCCTTAAGAAAAAGAAAGCACATTTAGGGGAAATTGAAATCGTAGGCTTCCACGGCCAGACTCAGAATTATAGTTTATTCGTCTTCCGGGTTTGGACCGTGTCATTTGTGAGTGACCCAAAAGTGGGTTCATCTCGAGGAAGACGAATAAACTATAACACATTTAGGGGGTTTGATACTTGCCTATCCGATTCATTCTAGCCTTAGCACTTATAATATAATGCTTATATATCAGCTATATTGAGTAATTAATACTAAATTTTAATTAAAAGAGTTTATTTAATATCTTTGTATCGCCAATTTAGAAAAGTAACAAATATTACGTGAATACTAAATAAAATCTGCTTAAACCACCACTCCGATATGAATTCGAATAAGTCCTTCCAGAAATTGCAAACTGTTACAAAACTTATGGTTATATCCGACAAGTTTTGTAAAATCGTTTTGAAATTCTGTTCAGTGATTTAATGTAGGTATTATGGCTACATTCAATAAGCTTATTCCTGTAAGTGAGAATTTCATAATTCAGAAATATCATGAGTTATGTACATAAAATTATATTATTGTTAAAATTTTAACAGTCTAAATTTCATTAATTATGATAGTACATACATATATTTAAATGTATATATATATATATATATATATATATATATATATATATATATATATATATATATATATATTGTTATGGTTCAAAATTAACTTAAAAATAAAATAAGCTATGAAAAAGACCGCGGGACTATAAATTTACAAAATATCGACACCAAAAACGTAGGTAGGTAAGATATAAACAATGTACATCTACAAACTAACTGGAAGATGCAAACAATTTCTAATTGTATCGTATATGTAATCGATAACTTGTATAGAAAACAATAATCACCTTTAAATTACTGTTTACATTAATTTATTTCGTGAAACATTGAATTCTCTCGTTAATCACCCGTGTATAATTAACAATAATCGTGTGGCATATATACCGACGTTTTTTACGCACAAAAAAGGTATAGTGAGATTAGTGGACACTTATTTTACAGAAGATTTCTCAAAAGGTAACGAATTGTTGACGGCATCTTAATATTCATTTTTTTTATTTATTTCAAAACAAGTATAGGGTGACGCCTATGGTTTTTTGACCTGTTGAGGATTTGTATACATAATGTGCTATCAATATGATGGAAAAGGACTATATTACCACAACAAGAAGGCCTAGATGACCAGAGGTATCAGTAGCTATAGACCTATTTCGCTATTGTGTCACTTTTTTAAACTATACGAGAGACTCAAACTCGCCAGAATAGAAAAAAATGTCGACAAGCACCTCATCCCACAACAAGGAGGATTCAGACCTGGCAAATCTTGCACCGGTCAAGTCCTCGCATTAACAGAACACATTGAAGAGGGCTTTGAAGAAAAACTTATAACAGGGGCTGCGTTTGTAGATCTGACAGCAGCCTACGACACAGTAAGGCACAAAACATTGCTCCGCAAATTATACGATACTCTCAATGACCACCATCTGGGAAAGGTCGTATATTCCTTACTGCAAAATAGACGTTTTTTCGTTATGCTGGAGGGTAAAGTAAGTAGGTGGAGAGTTCAAAAAAACGGCCTCCCACAGGGAAGTGTTTTAGCACCAATGCTCTTCAATATATACACAAACGACCAACCTACTCCGACCGAAACCAAGCACTTCCTCTATGCTGACGATCTTGCAATATGTGCTCAAGGAAATAGTTTTGAAGAAGTGGAGGAGAAACTCGAAACTGCCTTAAAAACCATGACAGCGTACTACCTGCAGAATTCTCTGAGACCCAATCCCTCTAAAACCCAAGTCTGCGCTTTCCACCTTCGCACAAAGGAAGCCAAGCGAAAACTCCAAATTGTGTGGAATGGTATTACATTAGAACACACAAACCAACCTATATATCTTGGAGTAACTCTGGACCGGTCCCTCACCTACAGACAACATTGCATAAAAACAAGAGGGAAAGTAACAACTAGGAACAGCATACTCAGAAAGCTAACGGGAAGTAAATGGGGCGCACGTCCTGGCGTTTTAAGAACAACGGCACAGGCACTGTGTTTCTCAACTGCTGAATATGCATGCCCCGTTTGGAGCAGATCTGTCCACATCAAACAAGTTGATACTGCGCTAAATGAGACATGCAGGATAGTAACAGGGTGCATGAAACCAACGCCACTTTCAAATCTATATAGAGCAGCGGGTTTTGCAGAACCCTCAACACGCAGAGGCGCTGCAGAACACATAGAGAAAATTAAACAGATCGCGGACGATCGGCATGCCCTGTACAAAGCTCGAACACCACGAAGGCGACTAAAATCTAGGAAAAGCTTCCTTGGAACAGTGAAGGATGAACCGCCTGAGTATTTTCCACTTCCCCAGGTTCAATGGGCCGGCCAGACCCTAGACTTTAACACGTGGAAAACCTTAAATAGGATAAGAACGGGGGTTGCTACAGTAAAATCAAACATGGCAAAATGGGGAAAAATAAACCAAGATGATGTGAACTGTGACTGTGGAGAAACACAGAATATGGAACATCTTCTTACATGCAGAAACTGTCCTAATCGATGTACCCTTGAAGATTTGTGGCTCGCCAACAAAGATGGAACCGACGTAGCCCGATACTGGGCCGAAATTTTATGAATGACATGTCCGGACACGATAAAGTAAAGTAAGTAAGAGGTATCATGACAGATTTGCTGTACAAATTGGACAGAAAAATGTAATGTCAAAAAAGAAAAATTCTCTTATTCCTAGATAACGCAGCATACCATCTGGATGTTTAGTTATCTAACATATCGATAATATTTTTGCCACCTTACACTACAGCACATTATCAACCGTTAAGTCAAGAAATAATTAAAAACTTTAAATAGCTGTATAGAAAGCTTTTGATAAAACGAATCATCTATAGAATGTTCTTTATCAACGGCTGAACTAGAGAAGTCCATAATGATTGCCAACGTCTTAATTTGGATTGTGGCAGCACGGAGGGACGTTTTAATTAAAGCAATTGAGAAGTGTTTCGTTAGGTGCGTTTTCTTTTTAAAAACGATAGTAATGGAACAAGTGTCCAATGTTTCCGACAGTAAGAGTAATGATGAATTAGAACTTACTACAACTGTAAGTAATTAAAATGATGCTAACATAAAATTAAAAGACTTAGAATTATTTTTTATATACTAAGATGATGCAGGAGTAAGTCAAAAAATATCTGATGTAATTCTAAATATTGAGTTAGAAATTGTGAAAAGTAATGTTCAAAATAAAAAACAAACCAAAATTGATGATTTTTCAAGAAGTAATACTGACCTTTTTTATATAAGTATTTTATTTGTTTTCTTTGTATATATTTATGCAAATATGTACGAAAATGTAACACTAAAGATCAAGAAAATCGAAACCTCTTTTTATTCCAACTGATTAAGCGAATAATCTACACAACGGACAATTATTTTTCTCAGTTGGCGTCCGTTATGGAGAAGTTCTACTGTACTAACTTATATACAAAAACTAACTAGTTCTACTTGAGTCAGTTAATAAACACTAAATGAAGATAACTTTTTATATAAACACAAAGTCAAACGTTTTACTAAGGACCTCAGGTTAAACTGAACAAGTCCAGTATAGATCTGTCGTATTATCGTATGCGTCATTCATCCCTGCTCCATCGATTGGAGAAGGTTAGTGAATAGGAGAGCAATTGTGTTTCCTATAGCCTACGCTAGATTGTCAGGTAGAGAAAAAACTTGACGTGGTAGAAATAAACTAATTACAGTTTTGAAACAACCATACCTAAATGCCCGTAAAACTGCTCAAAATAAAACTGTTAAACAGAACTGTTTTTCAAATTGTTCCCCAGTCTTATGTTTGTCTGTCTATCCGTCCGTCTTTCCAGTCTTGGATTGGAAAATTAATAAAAACGATATAACTCGCAAACGACAATAGATGCACTTATTTTGGCAACGGATTTGTAATTATCTTGCCAAAATTCATCTAAAACACATATTATTTTGATTTACATCCGGTCATCTTCTTCATGTGCCTTGTCCGTTCCGAACGTTGGCGATCAACATGGCTATTCTGACTTTGTTTACGGCAGATCTGAATAGTTCAGCAGATGACAATCCGAACCATTGACGCAAGTTTTGGAGCCACGAGTGTCTTCTCCTCCCTGGACCCCTTCTGCTGTCTATTTTCCCTTGAACGATCAGCTGTAGTACTCTATATTTATTATGTCTCATAACGTGACCCAAGTATTCCAACTTTCTTTTCTTTATACTTATTCCTACCTCTCTCTCTTTACCTATCCAGCGTAGTACTTCTTCGTTGGTCACGTGCTCAGTCCAGGATATACGTAATATACGTTGGTAAGTCCACATTTCGAAGGCCTCTACTTTTTTCATCAATATAACATTCCATATAACAAAACCGGGAATACAT
Organism: Diabrotica balteata; assembly: GCA_918026665.1. Taxonomy (NCBI): domain Eukaryota; kingdom Metazoa; phylum Arthropoda; class Insecta; order Coleoptera; family Chrysomelidae; genus Diabrotica; species Diabrotica balteata. The sequence goes on along the minus strand of OU898279.1, from coordinate 93,317,693 downwards.
AACATTTCAGAAGTCGAATTTTGAGAGGTAGAGTGATGCTCTTGCCTTTTCTACTCTTATACGTATTTCCTTCGCTTGATCCTAATTTAAGTTAACTGTTGTTCCCAAGTAGATGTACGAATCCACGTGTTCAATTCTTTCATTGTCTAATATCAGTTGCTGTGGTTGTTGGGATCTGCTTACTAACATCCATTTGGTTTTTGTGATATTTAGTGTGAGTCCGTATTGTGCACCTGTTTTTTGTATCTTACTCATTAGGCAACTCAGTTCCTCCATGCTATTTGCTAGAATCACAGTGTCATCAGCATACCTTATATTGATAATTATTTCTCCATTTATCTTTATGCCTTCTGTGCTTTCCTCCAGCGCTGTCTTAAATACTTCTTCTGAGTATATATTAAAGAAAATTGGAGACAAGATACAGCCCTGTCGTACCCCTTTCTTGATCTCAATTTTATTGGTCAATGTAGATCCTACTTTCACTTTAGCTGTTTGACCCCAATAGAGACTCGCTATTGTTCGAATGTCTCTTTAGTCGACTCCGATCTTATGGAGAACTTCAATTATCTTTTCGTGCTTTACGTCATCGAATGCTTTTGCGTAGTCTATAAAGCATATGTAGACGTCTTTGTTCATATCTCTGCAGCGCTGGATGAGTACCTGTAGACTAAAAAGTGCTTCTCTTGTCCCAAGAGAATTCCGAAACCCAAACTGCGAATCTCCAATGTTATCCTTGCATTTTTTGCTTATTCTGTTGTAAATAACCTTGGTGTATGCCTTCGAAATGTGGTTAATTAGACTTATCATCCGATGTTGATCACAAGACTTTGCTTTTGGTTTATTCGGTATGGCAACAAAAGTTGACTCTAGACAGTCTACAGGAAACTCCCCGCTGTTATAAATATTGTTAAAGAGTCTGACGAGAGAGTCTAGAAATTGACTGTTTGTTTCGCACAGCATTTTCAATACTTCCCCGTATACGTTATCGTTGCCTGTTCTCTTGTTGTGTTTAAGACCCTTAATAACATTCTCCACTTCTGATTTTAGAATAGAAGGGCCAGTATCATCATTGCTTAGTGTACACCCACTAGGACGGTCATCATTAAACAGTTGTTCCACATAAGTTTCCCAGATTCTAACTATTTTGTCGGGGTCTAGTTGTAGATTTCCATTATCATCGCACAGCCCTTTCGATAAAATATTGTAGCTTTTCTTTGTTGTGAGTTCCTTTATTTTCTTATGCATATTGTGATAGTCGTATACCTTTTCGCACTGTTCGATTTCTTCGCATCTCTCCGAGAACCATTTCTCTTTAGTTTTTCTTATCATCCGGTCATAAACGTGAAAATTTTTCATTTCCGGTGAAAATTTTTGTTGGCTTTTGGTTTAGTTTTGATCTTTTTAGATGTAGATTGCTTTGAATTTTACTTGCAAAATAAAAATTCGTACAGAACAATTGTTATAATATAGCTTTTTATAGTTATATTTTCTGCATGGACTATAAAAAAGATTTTTTGGGATGATTTTATCTTTTTAAAATCTAACTTTGGCACTATTACGATTAGAGCTTTGCGAAAACTTTTGTAATATATGAGATAAATTAGTAAAGCATTTGAAAGTGTATTACATTTTAACAATGCAAAAGTGCTGATGAGGTATGATTTTGAACTTTATAATTTAATAAAATTATTCAATTTTCATTGTGACTGCTTGTCGCCAACCTGGTTTTACAGTAATTGCAACTGTTTTATCCAGGTCACATAAGAGTCGAGATTAAAAGGCTTTTAATGTAATTATATGCAATGTTTCACAAAATTTGTATATGTTTTTAATATTGTACATATTACTTAATTAATTACTTATGTCAGAATAATCGTAATCTTCAAAATATTATTTGGATAAACAAAACTAATAGATTTATCTAAACTCAACATTCACAAATTACATGCGGTTGCCTTAATTAAAAGTGGTTAAGCTATTTTCACTTTGTTGCCACGAATCTTCAAATTGGACTTTCAACAGTTTACCCGCTATAGTCAAGTTTTATAAAGACTGAATAATATACAAGGAAAGTCGAGAAAGGTGTTAAAATTAAAACGTATATCCAGAAGAACCGATTACTTGATTTTATTAAAAGCATATTGCAAAAACTAATGTTGAAAAGGAGAATACGTATCATTAACTTCGAAATAAAATCTTGACATTTTTCTGTGGGTCCTTTGGATCGACTTTTTCACATTTAATAAGCTTTGTACAACAATTTATCATGTCAGGTCGGTTTAGATATTGGACGAATATATTTCAATATTAAAGAATTATTATGTATTTGTTTAGCTACACAACTACATATTTTTTTTAACTGAACTATAATTATTATATAATTATTCTGATATTTTGATATTTGTTATGCCATCTTTCGTCATACTTGAGTTTAGTCATTAGACTAAACTCTGTTTGCATATCCTTGTTCATAATTTTGAGTAGCACCTAGATTACTAAAAAAAAAATTTCCAGATATAAAAATTATTTCAGCAAGATTTAGAATTGTTTACAAATCAAAAACTTAATACAAACCAACTAAACAATAACTTAATTTATTTGCAGTATAATATTACTCTCTTGTAAGTCTTTTTTATTTTGTTTAGTTTGTTAAATGCCCATTTAAAGTCTAGGAAAAGTATATGTGTTTCTCCGTAGTACTCTTATGTTTTCTCTCTCACTTGTCTTAGCGTATATATGTCTATCGTGGATCTTCTTTTTCTAAAACCGTACTGGTAATCCCCTATGCTTTGTTCTGTATATTTTGTTATACCAGTCATTACTTTATATATTATATTCAGTGAATTAATTGCTCAGTAGTTTTTTATATTTATGGTCTCCTTATTTTGAGATTGTCACTATAATTGCCTTCTTCCATTCTTGGATCATTATTTTTTTGCTTCATATTTCTGTATTAGTTTATAAATCTATATGTATAGTGCCTCTTCACCGTATTTTGTAAGTTCTGCAAGTTTTCCCGCTGTTTTCTCGTTTTTAATTTTGCATATATTCTCTTTTACTTCTGTAGGTGCCAATTCTTCTTCTTCTTCTTCTTTATCTTCTTTGTCTTGTTCTGTGTTCGTTATTGTTTTTCTTTCTTTTTTTCTATCCGTTTTTTGATATATTTCTTCAAAATAATTTTGCCATTTTTCTGTTTCTATAGCTGTATTAGCTGTTCGATTTGTGTTACCTAGTTTAAGTATTGGTACAATGGTTTTGAGTTGTGTCGTTTATTTTCTGTTTTTATTTCGTTGACACTTTCGTTTTTTCTACTTTTTGATTTTTTTATTTGATTTAAATATTTTCTATTGTCTTTTCCTTTGATCTTTGTACTTTTATCGTTCCTCTTCTTTACTTGTGCTTAACCATTTCAATCTCGTTGTATTTTTTTCTTTCGCTGCTAATTTGCTTTCATCGTTAAACCAATAATTTCTTCCGTAAAATAGTTTCGAAACACAATTCAGATTTCTGCTTTAATCTGTGCCTTCTAAAAATTGCAAAGCAAAACAGACGTTGATGAAGGTGTTAAAAGAGACATGGGGAATCTAAAATTTGCATTCCACGACATGTCTTTTCAATCAAGCAGAAATCCTTAGCGAATTGGTTGCTTGTACTCGTACAGAGTAGATCCGAATAAAATAAAAAAAGACAGCAAATATTTGATTTCACGCAAACAGCGCCTATATATTTGTTGATACGTATGAATCTGTTAATACAGAACAACTGCTATGTTACAAAATGTTAAGAAAAAGTAATGGCCGGTTCAATAAGTCTCTCACGATCAATAGAGTACAATTTGAACATTTACTGTAAATTTTCTTTTGTTTATTTCTGATTTTGTTTTGTATTCTTTAATTATAATTTTCACAGATAACAAATCCAGATTTTCTAATTTTTGGAATTTGTGCATATACCTAGTATAAGATTTAAAGTTATTTTTTTTTATTATTTGCACTTTAAAATTTAATATCAATACAAACATCAGCCGTGCAAAATGACCTTTTCTCAAATAAAGGCATTTATAATCACAAAACTTCGTAGAGACTGGGAACACAGACGAAATAGAAATCTCTGATGGGAATTGAATAGATATGGTGTGCAATAACTCAGACGCGAAGCAATTTTCGTGAAAATGAGAGGTCGTAGATTTGAATCTTACGAGGTATTGATTTCAAAGTTGATTCTGCATTTTCTTTTCTTTGAACTATTTTAATACGAAACGTAAAATACGACGACAATCTATATTTACGTATGTTTTTATATATATATATATATATATATATATATATATATATATATACACCATTTTATTTACATGTAGTGACTTAGTGGGTATGTCCTATGTTTTTAATATTATTTTAATTGCGACGTCTACTTGTTAGTTACGAATTTTTACATGCTTGTCAATATTAATTCTTGAAAAAGGCATGGATTTCCTGCCGAAACGTCGAAAAAATATATGAAAATGTTTTAGTATCAAATCAAATTTTTTTATGAACCTAAGCCCAAGAAAATCAACTAAATATATAAATATATATATATATATATATATATATATATATATATAAATATATATACATATATATATACCTACATATATATATATATATATATATATATATATATATATATATATATTATATATATATATATATATATATATATATATATGAGTTCATCAATATCGTGTTCTGTATAAATACAAGTGTCACTCGACAATGAGGAGTATTATAGAAGTATTATATATATATATATATATATATATATATATATATATATATATATATATATACATATATATATATATATATACATATATATATATTATATATATATATATATATATATATATATATATCATAGTGAATAATAAGAGAGTGTTGTGGCTCATCATTGAGCTTCAGTAGCTCGGACGGTTTGATTATTGATCTTTCTTTATTGGTCTCTGTCACTGATATATGTGCCGCCTCAGTATACTATTTGTTGGCAGATTTTTTGTAATATCATCGCTGTGGAGATCTATCGCGTTGGCGCTGACTCTAAGGCCTTCCTTTGATCTCCTTCTTCTTCTTCAGATGCAAATCCACTAATGGATGTTAGCGATCACATTTTCCATTAACTCTCTATTTCTTGCAATATGTATCAGAGATTGTATGTCGTTAATCCCTGTCCATTGCCTTATGTTTCGGAGCCAGGACATTTTCTTGCGTCCCATTCCTCTCTCGCCTTTAATTTTACCCTCGATTATAAGTTGGAGGAACTGGTATTTTTCATTTCGCATGATGTGACCTAGATCTTTGATCTCCAACCGCCTTATTTTGTGATCGCTTCAATGGATACGACCAAAGAGCTTTAAATTTCTGGAGTAAAGTTTACTAGAAAGATGTTGATTGGGTTTATTTTCATCTAGAACTGAGACATTTGTGTAACTTGTTATACATGGGATTAAAGTAGTCATCTCCATGTCCATATTATAAAAGCGTTTATGCGTCATCCATCTGATTCTACGACCGTCCTAGGTATACTAAAATGTGAAAAAGATCTGAGTTGAAACAAATCTTCTCTTGTTTGCCATATTAACTTCTCTTGTTTGCCATTGCTCACTTATTGTGAGGATCATACCATACCACGTTTAGTTGAGTCTTTGCCGTCCATGCAGTTTTAGTTGCTGCCCATATTTTTTCTATTTGTGGAATTCTTTCTTGGGTTTTGCATATTGTCACTCCCAGTTATTTAAAGTGTCATACTTCTTCAAATTCTGAACTGCCCATTTTGATTTTTTAAATTGTAATATCGTCGCTGCCGTAGAAATATCTACCATGTCTTGAAACCTAAAATTTTCAGGAGACAAAGAAAAAACGTTTTTGTAAAAATAATATAACTTAATGACTAATTTATGGACTTAATGATTGATTTTATAGTGTTATAATTGTATTTTTTTGCTTTTCTTAACGACGTAACACAATAACAAAAAAAAAAACGTAACATTTCGAAACAAAACTTAAATATTTAAAGTAAAACATATACATACTAGTTTTTAATATATTTAAAACTGATACATAGGAGGTTAACTAAGTTTAATGTTTATTTTTTTGTTTTCTTATCCGGCTGTTACGGTAGGTTATCGTAAAAACTATGATAATCTCTTTATACCACGAGTTTAAGGTCTTGCAGGCCTTTCTATTTCGATTCGGTTATTGGAATCGGACATAAATATAGCTGGGTTGGTCTTTGAATAACGTTAAGTTTAAGTCTTCGCTGTGGTAGTAGCTTATATAGGTCGGAATGCCGTAGTTTGAATAAAATCTCTCGATCAGGACAACATTATCGAGCTCGGAGGTCAGTCACGATTGGATCTCCTGCCTTCTTTCCAGGTCGCAGTGATTGGATATTACTTGACAATTTCTCAAAATTAAAAAAAACTTTAATATTATAAGGTTGTTGTGGCCGCGCATTTCTCATTTGAGCTATGTAGTCACTAGGAGAATTTATGGGAGGTACAAAATATTTTTCAAGTGTAGCATGAACGCTGTCGCATTCCATCATTGAATGGCCTTTCTCAAGGAACAGTTGTTGGATTAAGATATTTTTCTGAATTGCCAAATTGCTTAAAGCACTAGCTAGTTTTAATACCTTATTGCGATTTTGATAACTACAGGATATAATTGTAATTGTTATTATATAGTTAGTATATATATATATATATATATATATATATATATATATTATATATATATATATATATATTAAAAGGCCAAATATATGGCCTAGGAGACAAATTCGTTAAACTTCCCGTGCTCGAATCGCTATCACTAAAGTGTTCTGATCATTTCGGTCTATCCCAGCCATCGTCAGACACTTGGGCTGATACAAATTCAAACTCGGAAAGTAAAACGAATGTCTCCCAGAACTCCATTACAGCGTAGTTAGCTTACAAAGGCGCCACCTGATTTGGTGACCGTGAACGAAACGATATGATAATATCGTTTTCTGTATCCTTTGTGCTATGCGAAATGTGAAAGATTAAATCTTTTAGCGAAAGCCGCTATCGCTTTATTATATTAAAAGGTCAAATATATGGTCTAGGAGACAAATTCGTTAACTGTTGTAAGCTAACTATGCTGTAGTGGAGTTCTGGGAGACATTCGTTTTACTTTCCGAGTTTGAATTTGTATCAGCCCAAGTGTCTGACGATGATCATAACACTTTAGTGATACCGATTCGAGCACGGGAAGTTTAACGAATTTGTCTCCTAGACCATATATTTGGCCATTTAATATAATAAAGCGATAGCGGCTTTCGCTAAAAGATTTAATCTTTCACATTTTGCATAGCACAAAGTGCTATAGCAATATAGATTTTTGCATAGCACAAAGTGATTTTTTTCTAGTGGTAGTGTGGTCACAACGCTGCTTATTCCATCTGGAATTTTTTTTTGTAGTCTTGCACTATTTCGTCATGTTCTACCTTTTTGTAGCCAGTGTAAGATAAACCAAAAACTCGTCTCTTTTTGGATTTAGGTTTTTTACTGTTGCGTGAAATGGGTTTATCAAAAAAACTTAGGGAGCCATCACTGTCAGAGCTGGTGACAGATTTACGATCACCAATTTCTGTCCCTTCTGCTTGCGACAATTTATTTTCTATGACTTGTTTTTCCAAACCAATTTCCTCGCCTTCATTTTCTATTTCAGTCTCCTGGGTGGAAACTGATATATCGTTTGCAACTTCTAGCTCCACATTATTTGCTGCTTGCATTTTTTCTTTCGATTTCTCATCTTCACGTTCCTCTATTTCTAATTCTTTTGCGTTGTCCATTTCCATTACTTTATTCTCTGCAACCTCCATTTCATTTACTTCATTTTCTTCAATCACCATTTTCATTACTTCGTTTTCTGCAACCTCCATTTGTTTGGAGAAATAAATTCCTTTTTGAAGTTAACCTCATTTCAGTATTAAAAACTGGGAGTAGAATTTCATGAGTGGTACTAAAGACCCATTCCTGCCATTCGCCTTGGTTAAGGGTATTGTTTTTTGATGAAGTAGTATCAGGTCTTAATAAAGTATGATTTTGTGCAAAATCACCTTCTGAAATTGAGGTATTATTTGGTAACATCGTATTTTCAGATAGTAATATCAACGATGATAAAATTTGGTCAGCGATAATTTTCTAGCCAATCTCGTTAGGTACAGATCTACACCTATGTTCTTTAACGAAGTCTTTCTTATTTATTTACTCTTTTTTATTTCCCATATCTGTACAAGGCTGCATAATATCCTTCTCATTATTTGATTAGGTCCCCAGACTACTTAATGCAGCTTCGATAAGCCTTTTGCTTCGAGCAGATATTCTAATACTCTGCAAGCACAAAAAAAAACTATTTTAACAAAAATGCATATTGTTAATTACAGGGGTTTATTAAAACAATGTTAACATTTAGGTAACTAATATTATTAATGTAATTTTAACACTGAATAAGACAATTATATAAAATATTGCTATATGTAGCCTCAAACCATAAAGCTTACGAACAAAGTCATTACATAAAATAATATGATAAAATAAAATATTTTTCACTTAGGTACCTTAATAATATTGAGTCGCACGGTGCCAATATAATTTCTATATTAATCAAAATAACACAACTTGTGTCGACAACGTCGACACATATGGGGCATTACAGCGGACGCTGTAGTAGCAAAATCTCACATGTGTAAAAATTTCGGTTAAATAAAGCACGTACGAGGTTATATCGCAATCATTATTGTAGACAGTGCACATAAGAGATTTTTAATATTAAAAATAACATATTTCAGATTTAAATAGCACATAGGAGGGTTTGTTACAAGGTTCGCGTGGAAGATTCCTGTAATATGGCTATAATAACTTATTTTTGCGAAAATATGCACATAGGACATTTTTCTACGGCAACGACGATATTCTAAAAAAACTAGTTTTCGTAAGGCAAAAATTTGAAAAATACAACCATAAAAAGCAATTAATACACTACATGTGTAAGTACTCCACAAATAATAATTAATTTTATAAAATAAAGGCCCCAATAAACAAGTTGCGTCTAGTTTAACATATGCCTTATGTTTTAATTAACATTTCAAATTAGGTATGTTGATTCACTATCAAAAAGTACGCCACAAATAAATATTAAGTTTTACGATGTATATAATAGACATAATTGATGAGAGAAGATTTTCAATTTTCTTACCAAGAATAAAAAAAATTTAAATATTATATTTCACTCCTATTTTAAATTCTATACGTTTGTAAGGAGATTTGGTGTACGTTATAAATTGAAGTAAAATATACTACATAAAGTGATATGTTTCTGTAAAATAAACCAAGATATCGTTTGCATACCTAAACAAGTATGTAAACTTGAGTGTGGTGAAATGTTGCTTTATCGTTTGATTTAATAAAACTAATATCTATATCTAATATCTAATATCACAAAAAAAGATTTGTACACAAAAACACTTATTGCTGATAAGAATCAAATATACCAACAAGTTCCAATATTTTGTTTTCTTTGCCGAACCGTTCCAAAAATTTTAATTTACAGTACAAGATTTAAGTACAACTCTGAAGTGTAGAAACTCTTAGACAACTTTCCAATTTCATTAAACTATATTGATCAATGAATCAAAAGTTTCAATTTATATTTTAGTTTTCAATGTATATAGTAAGGCACACGGCTTGTGCGTTATTTAACTTTAATTTATAATTCTTCTGCTATTTGCTGATATGTTTTTATGAGCAAATTTTCAGACAATTTTTTTCTAGATTGTTATTGATAATTTGGGCAATGAGATACCATTTTAATGAATTTTTTAAATTCTGTTTTTTCGACCATTCTTAATGCATGATGGCCTTTAGCGATTATTTTGATAACTTGTTTATCGATTTGTTCTATTTTATGTTTTGATGGCGGCTTTCGAACAAAGTTTTATATTCTGGTTTGAAATCTTGCTTTGGTACTTGAGGAAGGTGACGTGTGACCAGAAACATCTTCACTATTCATTACTTGTACTTCAGGTATAAGTTCTGACTTAGACGATTCCACTGATGTTAAGACTATGGGATGCTTACTTTTCATATGGCCACTTAAGTTTCCATTTGAACCATTAGCAATGCTAATTGACTGGGAGCAGTAATTGCATTTAGCTCTTTTGTCTCCATTTTCCGTAAAATAGCCCCAAAGAGCACTGTGCTTTCTTTTCGAACTCATAGTATTTTTTTTTAATCTGAAATAAAATAGACTTAATTAACTTCTTACAATAATTGTACATTATTATTATTATACGCAAACATACAATTAGGTACTATATAAACATACAATTAATATTACATACAATAATTAATTATTATATACAAAAATTAATAATTAATAAACATAAAATAATTATTCTATTATACATACCTAATGTTAATCTACACAATTATTATACACAAAAACAATTTTTACTTACATATATATATATATATATATATATATATATATATATATATATATATATATATATATATATATATATATAATCACCAGTTATCAGCTCACCCTCACCATAAAGTAAACTAAATTACCTATATAATGCAAAATAAAAAGCACCATAAACTTAAAATTATAATCTCAACTAAATGATTTCTCAGCAGTTCACATATTAGTTCCTAGATGGTTAGTTCTTTATCACACTCTTCCTTCCTACCCGCTATCCACTTATCACCCCAACTCCCTTATTTCGTTCGTCACATCTGGACTCGGAAGATTCGAACTGAACCGCTCCTGACCGATGAACAAACGAAACTCGAAGCTTTGGCTTCGGGAATCTGTATCTATATCTGTAGAGTAGGGAGGGCGAGTTAAGTTTCACAGCACTTAGGCCACAATTGACCCATTGTGCATCCTCCCAGGGAGCTGTCACCCTTAGCTCATTGTCCATCCTGCCATTTCTAGGAAGGTGGACAAGTCACCAGGAGATATCTCACTTATGTGGGCAGGTGTAGGCCAGGACTCGCCGAACGCATACTCTCGTATTAACGATAACTCTGGACATTCACATAGGACATGCTCTACAGTTTCGTCTTCTCGTTTCCACTTCCTACATAGAGGTGTGTCTACTAGCCCCAGTGTGTGGAGGTGTTTGCTTAGTTGACAATGACCAGTTAAAAAACCAACTGCCAAACGTAGATTTTTCCTGGTCATTCCCAAGTACTTCTTTGATGTTAACTCTTCAAGGTTACTTAGTGTTACCCTGGCAAGTTTACATCCTTTCCCTTCTTCCCATCTTTTTACGGTTTGCGTATGGAAGTGACATTTGACAATTTCCGCGATTGTTGTAGTTGACCAACCAAAAAGATCCCCAGGTCCTAAAAGTCTTAGGCCTGCCGCCTTCCTAGATAAGTGGTCAGCAATGCGGTTGCCTTTATTCCTATTTTGTCCTTTAACCCACTTTAGGATGATGGTATTATCATCCGAAGCTTGAGTTAGTGACTCGTGACACTCCATTACTAAACCTGATGTGACAAGTAGTCTATTCAAGGTTAGTAGCGCTTGTCTGCTATTTGTGCAGATCATTATAGTTTTCCCTGCTATACCTTTTTGGGTTATCTCTTTTGCGGCTATGGAAATACCAGTAAGTTCTGTCTGAACTACACTGGCATTTTTGCCCATACCCCACTTTGTTCTTAGGTTCAGTGATCTGAAGTATATTCCGCATCCTGAGCCTTCTTTCATTTTGAAGCCATCGGTGTATATGCAATAGGCAATGATCAACTCCATTGCAGCAGTTGGTGTTGTTTTCATGGCACCTGTTATATTTATGCAAGCCATCCGCTGAATATGGTTTAGTTTGTTAATCGCTGTTGCCTGTAGCACTTTTGGTACCCAAGCAATAGCTCCGTAAGTTAGCATTGGTCTAATGACAGCGGTGTAGACCCAGGCGATCACCCTGGGCGTGAGGCCCCAAGTGCGTCCAACCGTTCGTCGACACTGTTCATAGGCAATATATGCTCTTTTAGCTCTACCATCTAGGTTTGAGTTCCATGTTAACTTCCTGTCAAGGGTAATACCAAGGTACTTCACCTCGTCAGAAAAATTTAGACTGTAGTTTAGAATCCTTGGGGGTATTAGGCCCGTGATTCTTCTTTTCCTGGTAAAGAGGACCATCTCTGTTTTTTTAGGATTTATAGATAGTGAGTGTTCCTTGCACCATGTTTCTATTAGTCTAAGAGCAAATTGTGATCTCTCACATAGTGTGTTCTCAAACTTACCGCTTTGCAGGAGAGCAATATCGTCTGCATAGGCTATTGTGTAGAAACCGTTGCTGTTGAGTACGAAATCGTCAACCAGGGTGTCTAGAACTATGTTCCATATTAGTAATGATAGCACCCCTCCCTGTGGACATCCCCTCGTAACCATGCCTCTAACAGAAACGTCTTCTACATTTATGCTTATTGCTCTACTAGAGAGCATACTAAATATCCATTTGCTTATGGCCAGGGGAATATTCCTAACGTTGAGCTGTTGGGTGATAGTTGGGAATGTGGTTTTATCAAACGCTCCCTCAATGTCTATGAATATACCTAGGGTGGATTCTTTATTATCCAGCGGTCTTTCAATTCTTCCCACTACATGATGCAGTGCAGAATCGGTAGATCTTCCCGAAGTATATGCATGTTGATTTGGGTGAAGTCGGTTATGAACCAGAACTTCATCCCTTATGTACCTCTCGCATAGCCTCTCCTTGGTTTTTAACAGAAAGGATGTTAGGCTAATTGGTCGGAAAGACTTTGGTAGGGTGTCCATCCTACCTGGTTTTGGTATGAAGACCACACGTACCTCTCTCCACTTCTTAGGAATATATCTCAGAACCAAAGAGGCTCTGAATATTTCCACGAGGTGCGACAGAAGGATATCCAGTCCCCACCGTAGTAGGGCTGGATATATGCCGTCAGGCCCTGGTGATTTGAAAGGGGTGAAACACGATATGGCCCATTTTACCTTTTCCTCATTAATCATTGTTCTGGCGAGATGCCAGTCGTTTGTTGAGGGTATGATTGTTTCTTCCATCCGGTTTAGTGCTGTTGAGACACTAGAACCGGGAAAGTGTATTTTCATCAGGACCTCAGCACTTTCGCGAAGGTTAAAAGTTTTGTTCCCATCTTTCTTCGTTAGTATGCCGACATGTCGATGTGGGTCCTTTGAGAGCGCTTTTTTTGGCTTCGGGAAATAAACGGCTAAGCGGAGCGAGTGAACGGTTTAAGCCAGCTAGTTCATTTAGTTCACAGTTCGGAGTCGGATCTTTGAACTAGTTCGCTCATGAACTGCAAAAGCCTAGTATAAAAGACTGATATAACGTACTGAACAGAGTCGGGAAACTCGTGTATCTCAGAACTAATATCAATGTCAGCTGGGACAACCGTTGAAATTAAAAGCCGCATAGAACAAATTCGAGCCGCTTTATAAAAATAAGGAACATACTTTGCAGGCACGTATTTACCTTTGCACTTGAAAGACATATTGATATATTTTTCCAGTGCTATTGTATAGAGTGGAAGCGTGGACCCCAACTGAGGCAATAGTTAAACAATGGGAAGCCATCGAGATGTGATTATGTAGACGACGAATATAAATAAGCTGAGTCGACAGAGTTAAAAATAAAGTGGTCCTTAGACGCCTGAACCAAACAACACAACTGGTCAATATAATAAAGAGACGCAAGCTGGAATACTTCAGTCACATTATGAGACACCCTAAAAAATATAAAGTTTTACATCCGATCATTCAGGGAGAGATGATCCGTAAACGTGGTAAACGTGGTCCTGGTAGAAAAAGAACATCATGTCTAAAAAATCTAAGAGAATGGTACAAAAAATCGAATGTACGTATACATACATACGTATGTATTAAGAATTTTTTTTTACGTATAATTAAGAATCCCGACTGGTCATAGAGACGTATGACAGGATCTCCCGGATGTCGTATGCTGCTCAGGAATTTCAAAACATTAAGACATATAAGCCAAGTCAAGTTTAAATTTATTATTCAATAAAAATTTTAATTGTATTTAATGTATGTATGTCATATTACTTCACAGTCTAAAGTTTTTCTTTTTGTGCAATACCTATGTATAGCATTTTTTATATAAAAAAGCTTGCACGTCATTCAAGATTTACGTCGTCAGAACCCCACAGCGTTGCCAAAACAACAGAATAGTTAGTAAGTAAGGAATTTTTTAAAATGTCAACTATTTGTCAAACTATTATATTACCTGTAAATACACTTAGTTTTAAGACTATTGTAATACATTAAAATACATAAGAAAACATTTTAATACAAAATTATATATTCTGAATTTTAACCTTACCACTTTTAGGGCTTTAATGGAAAAAACGTCGTGCCATTATTTCCTGTTCAAAATAATCTATCTTATATGAAAGCTTATTAGCTTTCTATAGACTATTTATTTGTTTTGGCATATCACAATCACAATACAAAACAATAATTAGTTTTTAAAGCTATTAAACTAAATTAAATATCTTCTTCTTCTTGTAGCACTACAACCCGGGGTGGGTCTTGGCTGACTGCACATCCTGCTTCCATCTCGAACGGTCGTCCATGATGTTTAAGTCAGTGGGTAGCCCCATTGTTCTCAAATCTGACCAAATATTATCTCTCCATCGCATTCGTGGGCGTCCTAAGGGCCTTCTCCCTGTCGGGACTTCTTCCCAGATTAACTTGGTAAGGCGGTTATTAGGGAGCCTATGAACATGGCCAGCCCATCTTAGACGTTGTGATTTAATCTCTTGGACTACGTCGCTAGCACTATACATTTGTTTGACCTCGGCATTTGTTCGTATTCGGTATTGGTTAGTATTCGGATCGTGATAGGGACCGAAGATCTTTCTGAGGATTTTTCTCTCAAAGCATCTGAGTTTACTTTTCATTGCTTTTGTCAGCGTCCACGTCTCACACCCATATATGAGCACCGGTCTAATTACTGTTTTTTATATAAAATTATTATTATATATTATAAATTATATATAAATTTATTATATATAAAATTAAATATGTATTTATAAATACCATTCATTAATATATATTATATTATGATCAAATTATGTAAGAAATCAAAACATAAACAACATTCCTACTCTAAAAAATTGGCAACACTTTATACACTTTTGCCACACGCTTAACTGTCAATAAAATTTGAAGTATTTCCGTATCAGTTGCTTACAATTGTCTAAACGTATTTAATTAAAAGTATTATTTTGTGGAATATTAGACTTAAAGAGTTATTTCAGAAAATTTATATTATTAATAATAACAGATGTGTTTGGTTATTTATTCAAAATAATTCTAAAATTTTCAATATAATAATGATTAGATTTTTCTAAATATTACACCATGTTGACGCATATGAAAGATCGAACAGTTCCGCATTGGTTTCGTATTATTAGCTGTGTTAGGAACATTTTAACTCTAAGGTTAATCTTCTGGAAATTTTAAATACAAGTGACGTCACTTTGTATAAATTGTGACGTGAAAGTGTTTGATTTTGAAAAATGGTATATATAAGGAATGTGTAATAAAATAATCAAGTTGTGGTTATAATAAAAGCAGATTAGGATAATGAATAAGTTACATTAGAAAATGTATATACCACAAAAATGTATATTTGCATGCTACTTACAAACTAAAGAAAGTATATGGCATATTAGTATACTTTTTTAAATTCATGTTTTATAAATTTTGTAAAAATGTGAATGAAAATAAAAGTCGAAAAGTCCTAAATCAACGCTTGGAACCTTTATTGGTTATTTTGCAAATTAACTAAAATTCCTCTAACGAACGTTTTTCGTATAGCGATGAATAGAACTGTAAATAAATCCGCTGAATTCGTGCACTCAACTATGTATCAATCACGTGTACCAGACACAACAAACAGATCGTTAATACAGTATTCAAACCGATGCGATACGAGTACTGTCAGTAGTTTTTTTAACGTTGGATCCGATTAGAATAGGCAGCCCTAAAGCCGTAAATAAAAGTGCTCTTCCCATTGTTCCTTTACAATTCTTCACCATAAAAGACAAAACTAATTATTTGATTTTAAATTAACAACTTTGATCAATGTATTTAACGAAACGTATATGGGTAATAGCTTTAGATATTATTGTTTTCATATTGCATTTAATAGTAAAATGAAGAGAATTATTTTGTTAAAATATTTTAAAAAGGAAAAGACAGTTAAGTTTTGATTCCACGTATAGTGCGTCTATGTGTCCGCTTACACCTATTTCGGCCTAATAGATCTCTTCATAACGGCAATTCATAGTCGCTATGAACGTGAAAATAAATCTCTTCTGTCTTGGGAAGCAACTCTGACATGGCTTCGAATGAACGCAAATTCCTTTTTATTCCGATTATTCTGTACGAGTACAAGAAACCAATTCGCTAATGATTTTTGCTTAGTTGAGGAGGTCACTCGTGGAATGCAAATTTTAGAATATCCATGTCTCTAATAACATATTTGTCAACGTCTGTTTTGCCTTGCAATTCTTATAAGGCACAGATTAAAGCAAAAATCTGAATTTGGTTTCGAAAATTAGTTTACGGATTTTAATCAGATGTCGCTATTTGCGTCCATTCGAAGCCATGTTAGAGCTGCTTTCTAAGATAAAAGAGATTTATTTTCACGTTCAGAGCGACTATGAATTGCCGTTCTGAAGAGGTCTATTAGGCCGAAATACGTATGAGCGGATACATACACGCACTATACGTGAACTCAAATTTTAACTGTTTTTTTCGTTTTTATTCCGATTACTCTGTACGAGTACAAGAAACCAATTCGCTAAGAATCTTTGCTTAGTTGAAGAGATATGTCGTGAAATTCAAATTTTAGATTCCCGATGTCTCTAATAATATCTTTATTAACGTCTGTTTTGCCTTGCAATGTGAATTTCGTTTCGAAAGTTAGT
Source organism: Diabrotica balteata (assembly GCA_918026665.1). Taxonomy (NCBI): domain Eukaryota; kingdom Metazoa; phylum Arthropoda; class Insecta; order Coleoptera; family Chrysomelidae; genus Diabrotica; species Diabrotica balteata. Next base: position 93,300,658 of record OU898279.1, on the reverse strand, counting down.
TTACGGATTTAAAAATATTTTGTATATACCTATTCGAATTGTTTATTTTTTTTACATGCCATCTCCATGACGCCACACTTAAAATTCTAATCCTAGATGCGACTGCTCTGAATAATTCGATTGATGTTCATCAGCACCATTCGCTGTTACGCATGAATGAGATTCTTCTCTTTCCCTGTACCTTTCTTTGTATAATCAATTGAAATACTTAGTGTCTCTCACCACACATGACATGCTTCAGGTATTGCAGCTTTTTTGATAATTTTCCTTTTTTTGTTAACTCTTCTTATGATTTCGTTGTCTTTTATTTTCCTTTAATGTCTCTTCATTGCTCTTTCATGAGTTTACTTTGGCAGTTCGTATTTTATTTTCTATCTTTTGTTTTTTTTCTCTATTTGTATTTTTGCGCATCTTCTCATCCATCATGATTGAGATGTAATTGGTCATCCATTTTTTATTTTTGTTGGCTCCTTCTTCTTTTAGCTATAACAGACTCACTTTGTCAAATCCAACACTGCTGAATTAGTATCATTTGTTATATTTATGCTATGCTATTTTAATAATTTAACAACCTATCTGGACATAACAACAAATGCTATTATCAATAAAACCTTTCTTTCAGTTGACATATAACAATCTCTAATTCCTCATGAAGTCTTACAGAACGTTGAATTGACAGTGAACGTTCTTTTTAATTAAAGTGGTTATTTACTTTCAGGATTACACTGATGATGAATTTAACAATCCGAAAAGGTTCTGTAATGTCATTGTGATGGCCCGTTTGGGCATTTTATTATATACCTTTTATTAGGGATTTGAAATACATTTTTTTAATTCATTTGTAGACCTACTTTTGTTGATTCGCTATTTAATTCATCCATCATGTTTTGTAATTCTTCCCTTTTATCTGTTATTAATACAATGTCGTCTGCATATTTGAAGTGATTGCAGTATTGGCCATTTGTGTTAATACCCCTAGTATCAAGTTCACAGTTGAGGTGGAAACTGATTGATCCTTATCGTTTCTCGACGTTACCATAAAAAAACCAATCTCATTGTTTTCATCGCTCTATTTATTAAAAACCCACCTTTAGAATCGTTAGTTGCATGCCAAGTTAGCCAAGCCATGAAATTAATTTAGTTATTAATACACCACTTGTCTCCAGCTTAAGACGTATTTGCGATGATGCAAGTAGAACCGCTGAACTCTCTGATTTAAAACAAGCCCTCATTTAAAATATTTACCGCGAAAATCACATCAATAGGAGCATCCACAACATCAGTCTCCCACTAAATGTCAACCCAAATACTCAGACGCTCATCATACGAAAGCATTTCTTCCTTACATCGAAAGTGTCACTGACAGAATCGACCAAATTCTAAAATCAAGAATTATGAACATTCCATTTCTGTTCGCAATTCTGACTTAATTTTATCTCTAGGTCATCACCATCTACATACAGGTCACAAAATTGATTTTGAAAACTCCACAACCATAGCCCCCATCTGCTTCTGTAAACTAAGAATTACCCAACCATAGAATTTGAAAAAAGGCGAAATTGTCTCAATAAAAGTGATTACGGCATACGGATATCTTCGACGACTTTTAGACTTCTCATAAAGAAAATATCATCCGCTCCACCCTTCAACCAAACTCCGACAGTCAGAAATGTTCGCGGGAACCCCCGCGGTTCTCCCGGCGACAATCCTCAAGCCAACCTCCACCACGTCACCATCGACGGTATAAATGATCCGTCCTCTATTCTCAGCACCAGTAATGCTTTGATAATTGATCAGTGTAATAGTGTCTGGGGACAAGGGAGACTACGTGAGCGTTCATTACGGAAACCATAACATCGTATCCTCGCCTAGAGCATAGTACTGACAGTGAACGTTCGCATTTAAAATGCATTTATTTTACGTGGTGATGATAATATGATACCATCCTACGGTCCGATCAAGAGGGATACGGTTCGGTATATATATATAAATATAATCAAATTCTATTTTCACGACACATTAAGGTTTACACGATTCCTATTTTTGTAAATTTTTAAAGGCAACCCAAGTTGCAGACGAATTTTATTGTTTATATTAAATTTGTTCAATATTAATAAATAACGTGCTTCATTTGGGTTAATTTATCAAAAATATAAAGTAAATTTTGGTTTAATTTCTTTTTGAACTCTACCAGGAGACTACAGAGTTGACGTCACACAGTGACAGATTGCTTAGAACAAATAATTGAGCTAGCCGAGGTATAGTATATTAACAACGAACTACATACTTTTAAAATTCACTTCAATTCAATTAAAATTATATTTATTAACAATAAAACATAAAAATAATAAAAACAAAACTATTACAATTGGCGCCCAACGTGGGCCTCTGGGAAAACAGAAATAAGGGTGTTTTTTTTAAGCAGATTTATTAATAATACACAGATTAAAATAAAAACAAATTGGTGTGATTAGAGTTGTAGAGATTCTGGGGTAGTTAAAGTTAAATTTGAGAATAAATAGAGATTAGGATAAAATGGCAGACCGAATGACTTTAAGAAATGGAAAAGAAATCGTACCGAAAGAGAGTGAAGGAGAACAGGTGTTAGAACAGGAACAGGGTATACAGGTAGATGAAGAAAGCAGAGGAGGATCAGGAGAATTTGTAGTACAATATTTAGAGCAAGGCAGACAAGAAGCAGGACAAGGTGATAGAGAGGGAAGTCTAACAGATAGTTTGAGAGAGGAGTTGGATGAGACAGTGAGAGATAGACGTGATGAAAGTGTGGATGAATGTAGAGTGCAGGAGGAGAGACGTAGGGAAGGAGATGTTGGAGAGTCAGGGATGACACAGATGGATATGAGGCAAATAATGCGGATGTTACAACAGATGGATCATAATATTAGGGGAGATATGCACAAAATGGATAGTAATATTAACAATATTAGGGGGGATATGAACAAAATGGAAAATAATATTAAAGGAGAACTTAGGGAAGAGTTAATTAAAATGAGGGAAGAAATCAAAGAAGAAGTGAAGATAGTCAGGGAAGAGATGCTACAAATTACCCAAGGTTTAGAAGAGAAAGTAGAACAGGTCAGAGGAGAAAGTGAGAATTTTAAGAGGAATGTACAGGAGGAGATATCCAGAGAAAAGGCCATAATTAGAGCGGAAATAGGACAGGAAATTGGGAGCAGATTTGTAGAGTTGGGAACAGCCATTAAAGAGAATTTACCAATGGAAATAAACAAAGAAGTTAATAAGCAGAATAAAGAGATTGTTAGGGAGGTAGAAAGTGTTAAAAGGCAAACTCAGGATTATGAGGAAAAAATTACCATTATAAAAAATAATATAAAGAAGGGATTGCAGAATTTGGAACTGGAAATGGGTATGCATGCAAATCAGGCGGAAAAGGGAGATAGAGTATTACAGGGACAAGTTGAGGAATTGAGAGAGAAATTTAAAAATGCAAGTGAGGAGATTCAGCGTTTGGAATCAAATCTAGGACAAACAAGAGTAGTGAGTACTGTGGTGCCGAGTTATAATGATGGGGGAATAAAGTTTGATGGAAACCTGAATCACTTACATCCTAGAATATTTGTAGATATCATCAAAAATAAGGTAAAGAATGTAAGGGATCCAATAGAAATGAAATTGAATATTCGAAACATGTTAGTGGGCATGCCATTATTATGGTTTTGCAATAATGAAAATTCCATAAATAATGTGCAGGAATTTGAGGCCAAGTTTATTAACTATTTTTGGGGAGAAAACCAACAGGCTAGTTTCAGGGAGCGGTTGTATTTTGGGAAATTCAATTATGAAAAAAGTACCAACTACAATCTGTACGCAATGCAGTTATTCCAGACAGCACAATATTTAGAACCGGCTATGCGAGAAGAGGAGATTGTCCTATACATTGCCAGGCAATATAACCATAACATGGCAGAAACAATAGCTCTCCACAATATAAAGACGATGGAAAGTTTGACAGGATATCTTCAGAGGATTGAGAGGAGTGTAGGGACGCAGAATCGAAATGGACAAGAGCAAGTGACATATAGGAATAACACAGCAAATAGACAGGGATATGTGAATCGAGGGAATAATTATAGGGAAAGAGAATTTGAGAGACAAAATAGAAGCAGGGATTTTACAAATAGGGGAGAGAATTTGAACAATGTCAGGAGAGATATCGGACGATATAACTGGGAACGTAGACAAGGGAATCCAAACAATGATAGAGAGAATAACTGGAGACAAGGGAATGACAGAGGCAATAATTGGAGACAGAACCAGGGAAATTATCCACAGGAGACGAGAAATAGGGAAGTTTACAGAGAAGGGAATCCAAGATATAATAGGGGGGAAAATGAGGAGAGAAGACAGGTGAATGTAGTTAGAACAGAGGAGAATAGGGGGGAAGCAAGTGTTGATGTAGAAGGGAGAAATTTTGTTTAGACCGCTCCTATGTGCATAATATTGTCTACTTATCAAAGTATGAACATCCAAGGGAGTTTATTAGAGATACTGGGGAATTAAATAAAAATAATAACACTAATACTTTAAAGTTTATTGAAGGGTACATACAAGATTCAGTATACAAGTTATTATTAGATACAGGTTCAGAAGTAACTCTAATCAACAAAAACATTGTAAATAATTTAAATAAGGACAAATGTAAAAACCGTAAAATACTATCTAGAAAAATACATAGAGGAAGTAGGTACTCCAGAAACAATTATCTTAGATCATGCCACATATTTTGAAAGTCCAAGATTAAAAAGAGTTTGTGAAGAAAAAAAAATCCAATTAAATTTCATTAGTATCAGAAGACCCGCATCTAATCCTGCAGAAAGATATGTCAAAGAGGTGGTAAAATTCTTAAGAATTTTGTGTGCTAGACAACATTATTTATGGCAGGAAAATTTGCCACAAGTTGAAAGATTTTTAAATGAGACACCACATGGAATCACCAAACAATGCCCATATTTCCTAATGTCTGGAAAGTATCCAGAAAGACCTTGGGAAATCAGTAATACAGGGGACATTCAAGAAGTAATGAAGAAGGTGAACCAAAATTTAATAAGAAATGCAAGTCGTTATGTAAATAGAATCAATAAGAAGAGAAAGAAAAGAGTTATTTTTGAAAAAGGGGAGAAGGTACTTATCAGGTCACTACAGGTGCCTAAAAGGAATGAAAATCTGTGTGGAAAATTACTTTTGCCATTTGAAGGACCTTATGTCATTAGTACTGAACATGGGGTAAACAGTTATGAACTAAGACATCCAGAAACTAATAAAATTAGAGGGATATTTAATATAGAGGGAATTTATAAGTATTATGAATAAACATACAAGGGTAGGCAATATTATGACACGAATTTTATATTATTAGATATAAGTTTTGTAAATAGAAGGATAATTAATACATAAGCATATCTTGAGATAAATTTGATAATAACATGACTCAAATAATTTATTGGGAACAGATGTACAGAATAATGATGAATTTATATATAAAAAAAAAGAGGTTGATTTATTTTCAAGTAAATTTATAGGAGTTACAAGTATAAATAAATGAGCAAAGTACTATGGACAAATCGATATTTTGTAGAAATTGGGAAATAGGGAATATTATAATGATAAATAGTATATGTGAAAATATGTGGGAAATAAGATGAAAAATAGAATTATAGGAAATATTGAAATATGAAATATAGAGAGTTATATGTAGAGATGATGAAATGGATATTATATGCGGATACAAAAAGAATAAATAATAATGCGGCAATGAATAAAGATACTGAAATAGTATATGCGGAAATAAATGAATAAAGATATAAAATAAAGAGGGGAACAATTATAAGAATTTCTACGAAATTAGTACGAGAAATAAATAGTACAGGAAAAGAAGTAATGAAATTGGGAAAGTACTTGGAAATTTGATTCTTAAGTTGATATAATTAGTGAAAGATTTGTAGATTTTGTTTGGAGAAGTCTGTATTTTTCATAGAGTAAATTATTAAAAAAAAAATATTCAAGAGATATGCTTATTAATAAAAGTCAGTTTATTGTTATGTTAATATTAATAAAATGTTTAAGTTTATCGGTAAGAATTTAGATTTAGTAAGTGCTGATAGTTAGCACTGAACAAAATCCAAATTGGGGGGAAGTTGAAATGATTTCAATATGTCAAAGAGGATATAACTTAAAGGGATTTTTATATGAGTTTGTTGTTCATGAATTTCATGAAGCCATCACAATGTGGGGTCGACTCTGAAATAAAAGGGAGAAAAGATTAGTAAATTGCTAAATAAATTAATTTTGACTTACCTGGTATAGTGTTAATAATTTCTGAATAGTATAGTTGCCTAGTGTATAGGTGAATCGTCTAAACCTTAAAAGGAATAAAAAAGAAGAATTCTTAAAAAATTATTTAAACATAGAAATTTCAAAAATAAACGTCAGAAAAATAAACTGTCAAAAGTCTGTGGGAACTAAATTAATAGGGGTTTTGTTAAATAAATTACAATGATGTGGAGATGAAAAGAATAAATTATATTAGTATTGTTAAGTTTTATATCTGAATTTTTTTTTTAAATTCCCAAATTAGATGTGATTAAAGTGCTTATGAGAAATTAATGTGGTTTGACAAATATGTCAAAATAGGACAGTTTTATGGTTGAATAAAATAGAAGACGGAATGAAGAAAGAAAGGGGGTTGCTGTTAGCAACGAATAATTTGGGTGTGGTGCTAGCTATGGCGGTTAACAAGGAAGAATAGGTTGTTGGAGGCGACGAAAATTTTGGAGGAAGAGCCCTAAAAAGGTGGAATAGTCCGGGAGTGCTTTAAAATCGTTTAATTATAATTTAGTTTTTCCACATTTTCAAATAGAGATATCCAGAATTTGTTCCAGAGAGTAAGAGAAATTTTGACTTATAAATTATAATTGGAGTGCAGAAATGTCATTTAGATTGAAAAAGTAAAAATTCATGAATTAACTAATTGCGATAGGCCTTAAAAATTGAAATATTAATGATCATTAAAATAAAAATATAATAGTACGTACCTTTAACTTCCGAAGAGAGGATAGATATTCCAGTATCACCGATTATTTTGCGAGTAGTTAGTTTTCTTTAAAAAAAAAAAAAATCAGAACTGTTTGAAAGTGAGTTTGGATAATAATTTTGGGGATCATTTGAAATTTTGATTATATTTTAATGCTAGTTATAAGTCAGCGGCATAAAGTGTTCAGTTTTCTTTTCTTTATATTTCATTTAAACACTTTATAAAGTTGCAATAGTCATTTAGATTTAAGGTAATTGTAGAGAGTTTCCACATTTTGTAATCAAATTCTATTTTCACGACACATTAAGGTTTACACGATTCCTATTTTTGTAAATTTTTAAAGGCAACCCAAGTTGCAGACGAATTTTATTGTTTATATTAAATTTGTTCAATATTAATAAATAACGTGCTTCATTTGGGTTAATTTATCAAAAATATAAAGTAAATTTTGGTTTAATTTCTTTTTGAACTCTACCAGGAGACTACAGAGTTGACGTCACACAGTGACAGATTGCTTAGAACAAATAATTGAGCTAGCCGAGGTATAGTATATTAACAACGAACTACATACTTTTAAAATTCACTTCAATTCAATTAAAATTATATTTATTAACAATAAAACATAAAAATAATAAAAACAAAACTATTACAATATATATATATATATATATATAAATAGAGTTTATATATATATATATATATATATATATATATATATATATATATATATATATATATATTTATATATATATATATATATATATATATATAAATATATATATATATATATATATATATATATATATATATATATATATAAACTCTATTTATATATATATATATATATATATATATATATATATAAACAAACAACACAGTTTATTAGGGTTGCAGTCAGCAAAAGTTTGGCAAAAGAAAAGAACCAAAACGTTTTGGAAATGTGTTTTATAAAATCTAGCACATCTTGCATCAACAAAAAGTCCGACATAGACAAATTAAGCAACATTTATTGTTATTTACTAGAAAAACACCAAAAATAAAATAAATATTTACCTGTACATAAATTACACCTCTGTGTATAATATGTTGCATACCATTAAGACAGGTTTAAAAAGTATAGTCACCTAAGAAGGGCCTCTAGTATTTCTTGAAAAGAAAGATAACATCAATTACACCTAATTACATATTAATTACAGTGTTTTTACTTTCCATTCTCTGTATGAGTTAATATACACCAGTAAAACATGCCATCAACCAAATTTTACTATTTTTACAATAAATTTTAAAAAAATTTATAATGTATTATGTCCATAATTGTATATTTCAATGTATGGTATAAATGTTGAGTGTCAGTGCTTACAAAAATAATCTCAACGGCTAGTAAGGTACACTGAAGAATTGTGATATTTTTTAAATATTTACATAATTGTCTTTTACATTGTCTTGAAAAAGGAATAAAACCATTTCGAAAGCTCGACAAAAAGTCAAAAGAGTGTTTTTTTAACATCCTGGCCAATATTCTGACTGCAACCCTAATAAACTGTGTTGTTTGTTTATATCGACAGTCAATAATATCCAGTATTTCTATATATATATATATATATATATATATATATATATATATATATATATATATATATATATATATATATATGATCCGGTTTTTTTCTTAATTTTTTTTACCAAATCTGTCGACATCAGTTTGAAATCAATAAATATAAACTAAAAAAATATATATCCGTGGTTTTCTTTTATTCATCAATCTCAGGAGTAGTATAATTTTTGAACTTCTAAACTAGTCGCCAAAATATCTTAATAATCTTGGCAGATTGTGAGTTTGACTTCCAAATCACATTCACTTTATTCGTTACAAATTTACATATTTAAATATTACATCATTTGAAACATAAATTATTTTTCAATATTTTTTTCTTAGCTGAGATTGTTCCAAACTTTTTATTTATAAAAAAATGGCACATAAATTGTTAATCATGAGAATGATCGAAAATCTGAACATCTCAAAGGATGTTAAAACTTGATCTGACAGTTGTTAGACAGTATAAAGAGCTTTTTCCGTACCGTGCACATTTAATCCCATTTCTGCCTATTTCGGCACAACTATAGGGGATAAAAGCAGCTATGCTAGTACATCAAACCAGGGTCGTCAACAGCCTACTTTGCTTTGAACAATTATTTTCCAAACATTTCACAGTAGCTACGAATGAAATATACTTTTGTTTTTGTTTTTAGAATCCGCGTCGTTTATCGATTAAATGTTTAAATTGTTGTGTTATAGCTTGTGGTTATTTATTATAAGGGTTGTGGAGACGTGCAAAAAATATTTTTAAGTGTGGTATACAGTAAATAACAAAATTATAAAAAAGCAAAAGATGCAAATGAAACAAAATAATTAGTTAAAAACTTATTCCGATATATACACTCAAAATTATATTTGTGTAATATATTGTAGATTTCAAAGACGTCCTTTGATTTCTACAGCAAGTAAACACTTCTTTACGCGCTTTCTTATCTTTTGCAACGTAGAATATATGTTTAACACTGCAGTTAGTGCAATCTCTGATATTCTTCTGCCACGATTTGTTCTTTCGTCACAAGCCTTTTCCTTCCTCTACTCTTCCTTGTATGATGACGTGTAGCAAATGGTATTTATCGTTTCGAAATGTGGCCCAGATTCACTTCTTCGCTTGAGACTTTTCTGATAACCATACTCAATTTTTTATTAGTAAACATTAACTTGTATTTTATACAGCATATAACTCCTTTTTAGCTATTTCAATTCTAAACTTTATCTCCTCATCTTGATCTAAGTGTAAGTTTATAATTGCTTCGAGGTAAAATTGCTTCTATTTATACTTGTCGACCTTCTCTACCGATTTATCCTCCTTTATTAGATGTATGTTATAGCGGTTTCGAGATCACCATGTATTTGGTTTTATCTATATTTATTGTTAGTCCCATCTCTTTGCTTTCTCTGTTGAGGATTTCTACAAGAATTTGTAAATCAATTATATTTTCTTCCAAGATTGCGGCATCGGCTGAAAATCTTTTGTTACTAATGATGCTTCCTGCAATTCTCTTACCTCCAGTTCTTTCCGTGCCTCCTGAAACATTAGTTGGAAGTACACATTAAGTAATTGTGCTGAGAGCACACCTCCCTGTCGGCTGCTTTGACTTTCTGCTTGGTTTATCTCACTATACTTCACCCGCGATAGCTGTTTGATTGTAGTATAGATTTTTTATTAAATTAGTATCCTTAAAATCTAGGTGTATATCACCGGCAAAAGTGTAAGACCTCGTATATGCAATTTTAACAAAATTCATTTTATCCTGTTACTTAGAATAGTCCTTGCTTGCGCATATATGCACCAAACTTTGTATGTCTAAGTTATTTCGATCTCATTTTTTTTTTGACGATATGCAATATCTCGTATTTTAGTTGAGTAGTGTATTTGCCGTACAAAACCGCGTAAAAGGCGGCCACTTGCAAATACGAAGTTTTGTTCGTCAGAAATGTCATAAAGCGCCGTTGATGTTTTTCTTCTTTCTTTTTGGTAATTTTTTCGTGATTTTTCGTGAGTTTTATAATCCGTCGAAAGTAAAAACTGGTAAATGGTCAAAGACCGAATATTATTCAAGGTAAGTTTTGTAATTAGTTTATGTTACAAAAAAGAACATTTTATTCTATATAGTTCGGATATGATTAAACTTGTTTTGTATTTTATTTCATGCATTTTTGTGAGACGAAACTCATTTTATATAATAATACTATTCAGGGTGTATTTAAATCAAAAGTGTAACCCAGTCAGTTTTTAGTAATTGTAATACTAATACATTTTTCTTCAGATCTTGCAAATACAAGGTTTTGAACTATGAATATAGCAAGGTCGAGTGGTATATCCAGAAACAAACTTATTCGTCGATTTTTCATACTTCTGTGAAGGAACAAAAATCTTCTAAGTCAACAAATAATCAGGACCAAAAAGCCAGTGAAGAACATAATCTAATAACTGAAATAATAGAGTTAGAAAAACTTGGAATCTGCTTACCAGAGGTTAAGAGCAATCAACTAGTTGAAAGAATTTTATGTTTCAATCTAGATTTTAAGCCAAAAAATCAGATCGGTGTTTTAAATAAAATCGACTTAAACCAAGATATTAATAATATTCAAATAACTGTGTCAACAATAAATAATAAAAAAATCTAGACAGTGAGGAAAAGCCACTTGAAAATGCAAACCTTGACGTGATCAATCAAAATGGTGCGGAAACATAGGTGGATATTATAAATGACAAAGATCCAGATTTTGTTGCAACAGCAAAAGACTCGAGCAAAGATGAAGCCAGCAGTTTATGCGAAGAAGAGAGTAATCAAAATGGAAGAACAGATGAGAACAGAAAGCGTACTCAAACAAGAAGAGCCAGAAAGAAAATAAAAAAGCTAGAATGCTTTGGAAAAGAGTATTTGGGCTTAAAGAAAGATGATGGTGGGCATGTTAAAGTTTACTCTTCCTCAAATATTGTTATTCTTCTTATACATTTTGGTTTATATTTAGTTGTTTTCAATACCTGAATAAAATTCTGTTCAGTATTTTGAGTTGTGCTGTTTACTAGTGTCTTAATGATTAAAGTTTTTAATGTATGTTTAGTATCCAAATAAATAAATATTTGGTTTCAATAAGCCTACAGTGAGTTTCGAAAAACTTTTTAGTCAACAATTAGAATCATGCTGTTAACACAATGAAATTTTACTTTGAATAATCATTAAACAAGCATTGAATAAGATTTCCAGATACTCGTATCTAAAAAAACAAAACTAAATTTTTGTACAAGACCTCGTATGAAACATGTTTTTCAAAAGTTAAAGTTATAGTAAACTTAAAATTCCTTTAAGTTTACTATTGTAGATAAATACAGTTAAAAAATTATGGCATAAAAACATCTTATTTATCTTTAAAAGATTTTTTTGACCTAGAAAATTTTCATATTTGCACATACGAGATCTTGCACTTTCACCGACGATATGCAAGTATGAGATCTGTGTTTCAATTCAAGTATGATTTTACCATATTGAACTCTATTAAACGCTTTTTGATAATCTATATAACATATGAATACGTTTGTTTTATATTATCTGCATCGTTGTAATAGTACCGCTGTTGCGCAAAATATTTCTCTTGTTTCCATTCCACATCTAAATTCAACCAGTGTGTTCACATGTTCTTTACATTTTTTAGGTATACGCTGTGAAATAACATGGAGTTGTAGGTTTAGTGTGGCTCATGAGGCTAATTACAACTAATCTAAAATATTTACACAGTAGGTTGCACTTAATTCGTTATTTAGTTTTCAGACATCTTTCACGATGCTCATTTTTGAAACACATTAGAATAGGTTCGTCTGATAAAAGGAATACTAACTCATGCTTTATCAAGACCATTTATAAAATTCACATTTAGGTACTCTATTATGATTTGCCATTTACTTAACCTCATGGACGTAAGACGAAAACATAAAACAAGCCCAATAGAATACAAGTAAATCAATAAAATCATTAGAAAAAAGTGCAGGGAGGCGAAAGAAAACTGGATGTTAACAAAATGCCTATAAATCGAACAACTTCAAGAAAAATACGACACCTTTAATATTCACAAAAAAGTAAAAGAAATGACAGGTAGACACAAAAAGAGACAAGCAACAATATTAAAATGAAAATAACGAAATAATTATGGGTACAGAAGACAAACTAAAGAGATGGAAAGTATACATACAAACTCGTTTTGGTGACGATAGACCTTGTTCTCCACCATTTACAGATAATCGAATAAATGAAAGAGGCCCAGAAATAACCAAAGAAGAAGTGATTCACGCAGTAAAATCTCAGAAAGATGAAAAAGCCACCGGTCCAGAAAATATCAATGTCGAAATACTAAAACTAATTACAGATAACGAAAGTAAAAGCCTAGACTTAATAAGAGCACTATTCAATAAGATATATGACACAGGTAAAATACCAACAGACTGGCTAAAATCAACATTCGTAGCAATACCAAAAAGATCGAATTTCTCACAATGCGATGATTATCGAATATTAAGCTTGATGTCTCATGTCCTTAAAACTTTTCTCAGAATTGTACATACACGAATTTACAAGAAGTGCGAGTTTCAGATGAGTGACACTCAATTCGGATTTCGAAACGGATTGGGAACACGAGAGGCTCTGTGTTTGCTTTAAATGTGTTAACGCAACGATGCAGAGACATGCATGTAGATGTATATGCATGTTTTATTGACTATCAAGAAGCATTTGACTGTTTTAACCATCAAAAGATGATCTAAATTCTAAGAACAACTGGAGTTGACGAACAAGAGTTGCGAATTATCTCAGAACTATACTGGCACCAAACGGGAACAATTGAAATAGAACACACAACATCCGAAGATATACAAATCCGACGAGAAGTGAGACAGTCTTATTACCCCTTCTGTTTAATTTATATTCGGAGTCTATATTCAGAGAAGCATTAGATCAGGTCCAAGGCGGAGTAAAGATTAACGGAATCAGCATAAACAACATCAGATATGCTAATGGTACTGTCTTAATAGCAAGCAACGTACAAGACCTACAAAATGTAATAAATGCGGTAGTTCGCCACAGCGAAATGTTCGGCTTACACCTAAACGTTTCCAAAACGAAAACTTTAGTATTTTTAAAGACACCAATAAACGTACATGTGTATGCCAAGGGTAAAATGATAGAACAGGTAAATTCCATAAAATATTTGGGAGTAACTATCAATAGTTAGTGTAATTCAAAAAAAGAAATACTTTCAAGAATCGAACAAGCAAGGAAAACATTCATGAGCATGAAAACATTTTTTACAACATCAGACTTTAGTCTGCAGCTTAGAATCCGAATGATTAGATGTTGCGTTTTTTCTGTCTTACTGTATTGCTGTGAAAGTTGGACAATGGACTCTAAAATAGAAAAAAAGAATAGATGCCTTTGAGATGTATATACACAGACAAATATTGAGAATCCCATGGGTACAAAGAGTTACTAATGTTGAGGTACTTCATCGAATGTGTAAACAAAAAGAATTACTAAGAATAATCAAAGAGAGGAAAGTGCAATACTTGGGTCATGTATTGAGAGGCGAAAAATATGAATTACATCAAGTTATACTGGAAGGAAAAGTACAGGGCAAAAGATCAGTAGGAAGACGCCAGAACTCATAGCTGAAAGACCTAAGGAGATGGTTCGACCGCTCATCCGCAGAAATCTTTCGCTCAGCAGTTTCCAAAACCACAATTGCCATTTGGATCGCCAACCTTCGAAAGGAGACGGCGCCATAAGAAGAAGAGAAGATTGACTTAACGCATAATTTGCTGTTTTAACCTATTACGAAGTCACGTGTCATTGACTTTGTAACAGCTGTGCTGTCAGTGGCAATAAATATTTTGACCGAATTTAAACTTGCGGAATATACCTACCTTATTTGCTGTTACGATAACACATGTAGTCTACTGATCAAAGCTCTGTCGTATTGTTATGGTTTCCTATAGATATTATCTTTTTATTTAAAAATATGTTTAAGACCAACTAGACCTACACTTTTTGTAATTGAAGTTCTGTACCAGAAAAACTATGTTTTTTTCTATAGTTTTCGTTTATGATTTTTCTATCTTTACTCTTATTTTAATTCTGTGTAGCTAATGGGAGGGGATATAATATGTCAGGTTTAAAGCACTCATATCGGCCAAATTTTTCATTACCGAAAGATAATTATAATTTCTAATTATGCATCTAATTGATCAAAACGATGGAAGGTAATATTTGTTGCATCGCAAACTACTATAGAAGTTCTGTACCAGAAAAACTATGTCTTTTTCCATAGTTTGTGTTTATAAATTTTTCTATCTTCACTGTTACTTTAATTCTGTGTAGCTAATGGGAGGGGATATATGTTAGGTTTAAAGCGCTCATATCGGCCAAATCGCCGAAAGATTTTTATAATTTCTAATTTATGCATCTAATTGTTCAAAACGATGCTAGGTAATATTTGTTGCATCGCAAACTACTACAAAAATATTAAATGTTTTTGGATTTTTTTAACGAAAAATTTTTATTATTTTATTATTTTAACGAAATGAAAATGTAGCTTATAACAGGATTAAAAGAACGTGTTATAAGCCTATCTTATCCAGACCACTCACAGGAAGATCTTTTAATATTAAAGAATAATTTAATTAAGAACTCTTATTTTTTACATATGCTTTACAGGAGGCTTTTACCAATATAGTTGATGGCACTAATCGGATACCATTTTTTGTGAGATCTCAGGTCACTGGTTTTGCAAATCAAATCACTTATTATTATTCACTGCTTTATATCCCGGCACCGACAAAAATTTAGATTTATAATTTAACTGATCTGCCACCGTTCTTCGGAGGGCACGTAAGGCCGTCGGTCCTGGCTATGAAAGTAGTCGTTAAGTCATGTTAGGGGCGCTTGCTTGACCTGAAAACCCTAACACTAGATCTTAGCCAGAAGGTTACATGAACTTTACTTTTTTACTGCTTTATATATGGAATCATAAACACCAAAGTTAATAAAAGTTTTACAAATTATTGACAATGTAAAAATAGCAACAAAAAACATCCAAACCATTTATCAAAACCAAAAAACATTTCTGTATTCTAAGTCTAAATATCCTATAGATAAGTTGGGGAAAATATTTGTAGTGTACAGCATTAATTAAACTTAGTATGAACCTGTATATATTGGTGAAACTGCGAGGAATATGTCTCATCGCATTATTTCCCATAAAAGTGATTGCAGAATCAAGAAACATTTTTGTGCTTTGGCAAAACATGTGATTTAAAGACCATATCATGGTTTTTTGGCAACACAAATTTTGTGCAATGAAAATAATAAT
Organism: Diabrotica balteata; assembly: GCA_918026665.1. NCBI lineage: Eukaryota > Metazoa > Arthropoda > Insecta > Coleoptera > Chrysomelidae > Diabrotica > Diabrotica balteata. Next base: position 93,284,630 of record OU898279.1, on the reverse strand, counting down.
TTTAAAAGTACCTTTTTAGAAATGATCATTGTTTAAGTATAAGATTAGAAATTCAGAATTAAAGTAAAATTTATAACTACAATAGTTGTTTATAATTCATTCATAGCACCATACGTACATTAAATTGGTTTCTTTTTTGTTTTTCCATGTCTTTGTTGTATTCTTTTGTGCTTCTATTTAAATGGAAATAAGCCACAACTAAAGGTTAAAAGTACGTTTATTAACGTTTCAATTTCCACTTCGGAAATAGTTCTCAAAATACAAACATTAGTAAATTGACTTCCCATTTAAATAGTAAATACTTTAAAATGCCACGAGAAAATAGGTTCAGAACAGATTGTGCTTTTGTAAACTAAGAAAATATTTTTCGAATTATTTAAATCCGATTATTGTCCGATATTGATTACTAGATTGTTGACTTTTCTAGTAACTTTCTTGGGTGTAAATCTGTCGTTTTGGTTTACTCCTCCTGGTTAAAGAACAGAGTATAATACAAAATAGAACAAACAATGCACAATAACATAAAATATAGATATAAAATAAAACCAAGGTTTAAATGTGAGACATTTGACAGCAGTCCAGACAAAATCCAGTGGTATCGGGAAATGTTTTACATTCGTAAATTATATCTTCACGGATATTTCGTTCGCTGTAAGCTTTACAGCGTTTTCTCATAACTTTTTCCTTTACATCTTGTATCTCCGAATTTGGTACTAGGTTGCTATATTTTGTAAGATGTTTGGTTTCGGGATTATTAATTGTTAAAAGTGATCTAACGAGTTCTAAACAAAATTCGTAAAGACCAATCCTTTTTTCCAGAATACTTTTTGTATAGTACGTGGGTATTTATAACCGTCATCTGCAAAATATGTATAAATATTTTTGTTGGCCATCGTACAGTTTTTCGTTGACACGGATAATAGGCAAGCATCTGGTCTTGTCGGTCAATAACAGATATATTTTTATTATATTTTATAATAGGCTCTGGTTTTATTACACGCTGATTTCTTCTTGTTGTAACTTGTTGTAAGGTGTTTTGACATGCCGTTGTTTTAAAGTAAACGTCTCTCTCATTCTTCCATTTGCCAACTAATACTCCTTTTTATCAACAGACAATTGTTGTACCTTTAGAAAGTTTTTCTTGTTTTACTTATGAAGAATTATTTCTACAGTCAATTGTAAGAGTTCCTGTCCATTAAGTTAAAAATTCAAGCAAATTTTTGGCTAAATCAAAGCTGTTGTAAAAATTGTCCATGTTAACGTAATGGCCTACATTTAGTTCACCTTCTAAAACGTGCAAAATCACTTGATTGACATGTCCCTTTCCACCTGAATCGTCAAACATTCCAGAATAAACTAAAAAGTTTGAAACTAAACCATTTAGTTGGATCAAGACATACAAGTTAATTCCATATTTATGCTTTTTTTTAAGTATGGTCTAAAATTAAGTCGTCTTCATATGTAATTCCATTGGCTTATCTAAGCTAAAATTACGATCAGGATAATAAACTTCATCCATTCTCGTTTACTATTGATCTAATTTTATATATTCTGTCATCTGTATAAGTTTGAAAAAAGTAAACTCAAATATTATCGAAAACTTGTATTAGTAACTAATAGTTTTTTAAAAAACGGAAATTTTTCATATTATCAAAATTTTCTTCCCATTTACTGCTTTCATCAACTTCAATGAGCAGTTTATTTTACAATTAAATATATTTTTAATAAAAAATTAATATTTTCAACTAATTTTATAACACATTATATTCCGTATCCTCAATAAGTGCTACAGTCAAGTTATTTTCAATTCAAGAAAGACATTAAATTCTTTATCGCTTGCTTTTAATAATTTTAACAGTTCTTCATCTATTCTTTTTTCATATCTAACTTTATTTTTTATACGAATTGGAACCACTTATATATTATTTTTATTCATTTTTGTACTTTAATATGCCATTCAAATATAAACTAACCAAACGAGATTTAAAAGAACCCAAATCATATTTAGGCGAAACACTGAAAATATCTGGGTATTACCAAGCTTAATGATTCACGAGTCTAAAAAATAGGAGAAATATCGAATTCTGATAATTACTAATCTTTACAGGGTTAATAATCCGATAATGTAATATGCAGTTGCAAAATTTTATATATTGTTACTTATATTTACAATTATTATAAAGCTAAACGATATAGACACCCTGTCGGGACAAAAAGTTGTTAGTAGTAGAACCAAAAACAAAATTAGAGAATTGATACCCCTAGTTTCCACACTTTGAAATAAAAAGGTCCTGTTGTAGCGCAAGTGAAATAATTCAAGTTCCTAATCAATAAAAGTCTTGCAGAGACTAGTCTTGCAGAGACGCCCCAGTGCCTTATCGGCAAGGAACGTGTTAAGGCACATACATGCTTTTATTCATCCCTATAAAATAAAAAGGGTTGTTTTTTAGATTAAAATAAAATACATTTATAATATTTTGGTTAAAAATATTGTATTTAAAGTTTCAATGTAAAAAAATACTAGAACTGTTCGAATCTTTTCGCAAGGGGTGGTTTTTATAGGGAAAGAAGGTATGTGGTTAAAGACTAAAACTGTATTATACTTACTTGAATTTATAATTATACGATTATTTCCAATAGGGGTAGTTTTCACCCTTAAAAAATAAAAAGTAAATAATGGCACAAGTTCAAAAGTAAAGTAAAATTCGGTTGTGACACGGAAAATTACATGGTGTTGCGTATTTCACGTTCATTTATTGGCCTACTACTATTATATTGAAATTAATCTAAATTGTAAAAATTAAAATATACTTATTAGTTGTAGCTTCTGAAAGTTTGCTTAAATTCTGGTGACAATTCTGCTCAAATTCTGATAACATATAAAACCTATTAGTATCTATTAAGTACAGATTTTATAAAATCGTCATAATTATTTATTTAATTCTACACTTCTTCGTAATCTCTGTACCTTGCATATCTGCTGAAAGCTAAACAAAACCCCTATTAAATGTATTATCAGCTAAATTTTTACCGGGCCTGGCTTAGTAACGAATGGATCTAAATTGACTGTCGAAAACAAGCGATTCCAGCTTTTTGTTTTGGTATAGGTTTTCACATCTCTCGAGCAATAGGGGATTGTCCTATTGCCTCTAGGGTAATAGCTTGTATTCTTTACGTATATTGGAAATGGGAAAACGTTTCAGGTACGAATACTCTTGATGTACAAATATCTAGTTATACAAGTATAGGTAAATTTAACCAAACAGCCAAGGATAAAGGACAAAATATTTTTATTTTATTTAAAAATGACGTACAATATATATATATATATATATATATATATATATATATATATATATATATATATATATATATATATATATATATATATATATATATATATATTAGTGGATTTTCTTGGGCTTAGGTTCATAAAAAAAAATTAATTTGATACTAAGACATTTTTATATATTTTTTTCGACGTTTCGGCAGGAAATCCATGCCTTTTTCAAGAAGTAACATTGACTAAAAAACATTTTATGACAGACATAATACGGTTTAAAAGTTAAACTTTTGACTTAACAAGCATGTAAAAATTTGGTACTAACAAGTACCACATCACAATTAAAATAATATTAAAAACATAGGACATACCCACTAAGTCACTACATGTAAAATTTATTTTAAATTTAATGTGTTGTTTATTGATGTTAGTTTATCGTTTAAACAATCAGTTATTTTAACATCATAGGCGTTCTGAGAATGTCTTTTTATGTGTTTTTAAATTAAGTTAAACTATATTTTAATCAAATTTTTGACATCTTTTTTATCATTTATTGCGTTAATATTTTTTTTATTTGTATAGATTCTAGAAGCTCTCTCTTCTTCCTGTTGGGTTCACTTTTTAGGATCTTGGTTTTCTCAAAATCAAATTTATGTTTTTTTTTTCGTTTTCATGTTTTGTGAGGGCCGTTGAGTTTTTTTGTCATATTTGTCGAAACGTATTCTTGAGTTAAGTAGCTGACTGGTTTGTCCAATATAAACTCTATCCCAATTCGAGCAGGGGAGTTCATATACAACATGCGATCTTTTTAATAGAGAGGTTTTTGTTTTTAATCTTGTAAAATTCCTTTTCAAAAGAGTTCCCTTTATGAGCAACCGTAATATTATGTTTAGACAGAAGATTTGCAATTTGTTCTGATAATCCTTTTAAATAGGGGAGAGACATATAGTTTTTCTTTACCGTATTCCAACTTCCATCTGTTGGTTGGAAGATTTTGTTTTTATATTGGAAATAGGTTGACTTAAATGTTCTTTCGACTGCTAGCAGAATTCTTCTAGAGGGATGTCTGTGAACGCTTTGATTTCATTCCACTTTTTTTTAATAATGTCTTTCGCTAATGCTATTGGAATATTGGTGTATAAAGATACCACATCGAGAGAAACTAATTTATAATTTGGAGGTAAATGTATATTTTTGAAACACAATGACGGTATTAGATTTTGATTCGATACAGAGCAGCGACAAGCCGCATATACGTATTTCGACCTTTTTAGATCTTCTCAGTACGGTATAGCCACTACTCCGTATCGAATCAAAATATTTTCCCGTCGTAGACCATAGTTATTAAAGATAACTATATACAGACGTAACTACGCCATCTAAGAACAAAAAGAAAAAACCATACGATTTCCACCTGGCAAAATCGAATTCAAATATCAGCCACCGTGCTTCCTAAAACTTGCGAAGCAAATAGCTTGATGAATAAATCGGCAAGGGAATCTAAAATTGCATTCCAAATGCCGTACCGAGGCCGTTCATCATGGCCAATATTCGTAGTAAATTCGATTTCTGGTACTCCAAACGAAGTAAAGAAATAAAAGACAATGACGGTACTAGATTTTGATTCGATACCGAGCAGCGACAAGCCGCATATACGTATTTCGACCTCTTTAGGTCTCCTCAGTACGGTATAGCCACTACTCCGTATCGAACCAAAATATTTTTCCTTCGTAGACCATAGTTATTAGAAATAACTATGTACAGACGTAACTACGCCATCTAAGAACAAAAAGAGAAATCATACGATTTCTACCTGGCGAAATCCAATTCATAAATCAGCCACCGTGCTTCCTAAAACTTGCAAAGCAAACAGCTTGATGAATAAATCGGAAAGGGAATCTAAAATTGCATTCCAAATACCGTACCGAGGAGACCTCCATCTGTAAAGATGAGAACTGTAAAAATATTTTTGTTTGTATTTAACGTCAATTGGTTATTAAAATTTTATTAGACTGTTATATCAGGCGATCAATATATAAATCTTTATTAATCATTTGTTCTTGAAAGTTTACTACTACCTATAGTATTGAGGTTAACCGAGTACAAGTGTTTATGTGATTTGCTCATCATTTTTCTAGTACCTAGTTACTCCTTATTAGCCTTGTTCGCTGTCAAGATTTAAGACTAAGCCATTCTTGTTTTGTTTCTATTACAAGAGGTAGACAGTGCTAAAAAAACAAAGAATACGTTAAGTTTTGCGTGTAAGGTTTCATGTAAGATGATAAATCAATAGGTTTTCTATTTTGTATGTTCTTTATTTTTCTCTCCTTCTTAAAGGTTTATTTCTGATGTAATCGGATATTTTTTTGGACCTTTTAGATAATTTACGTTGAAATGTTTTGTTACTTTGGTCAGTGTAACTTATATTAAGCATTTATTTTTTTCTGAGAGTGACTAGGTTTGACTACGACAAAGAGTATTGATAAATTCAAAGGCATCACGTGCTACTTATTTGTTATTATTCTCTTTGCCGATTCCCATGCAGGTCAAATTTAGTAATTTTTTAAATAAGGTTCTATCTTGGGTCATACAAATATCAATTCCAATAGCCATTCTTTATAATATAATACTCGATTATTTTGGTATCAACTGGTGCCACTCTTAGACTTTCTATTTAATCATTTAGACATTTATTCTGAATTGTATCGTTTTTTGTTACTTCATTTTTTATCAACCATCTAAGCATTTTCCTTCCCGAGACATAAACTCTGTATTATTAAACCTAAACGAATGGCTTCAAAACAATTTAATATACATTTCAATATAGCTTTTAAAATAAACTACAAAATGGCGTATATTAAATTGTTTCAAGCTCTTCATTTCCAAAGGTGTTGCCCTGAAAGGGCTTATTTGGCTTTCTCAGTTTCTCAGCACAAATTCCAAGGGAACTTGTGCTTATCGGAAACAAGTTGTCCGATAAATTGCAAAAATTTCTGAAAAATGTTGAAGTGCTTGTATCGCTAGTAAAAGCTCTTCCTAAATAGGCTAGGTATTTTTATCTCAGTACAATAATACAATATATTTAATAATTTGTGTCTTTTATTGTCACAATTATGTATGTTAAAGATATTCAAAAATTCTAAATGTGTGTACTACTTCACATTAAATATTTTCATCATCATCATCCTGGCTTTACCACCTTGTATTGGTCCTAGCCTTCTTAAGAATTTCTCTTCAGTCGCGTCTATTCATCGGCTTCCTCCGCCAAGCAGGTGTTCACATATTTCTCATGTCTTCATCGATATTATCAATGAACCTTGTTATGGGTCTTCCCCTTCTTCTCTGACCAATGGATCTATCCAGGAGCATTTTTCTAGCTGTGTCATTTTTTTTCATGCGAATTACATGCTATATCCACCTCAGATGTCTTATCTTAATATGTTTTATGATATCTGAATCCTGGTATATTCCATAAAATTCAAAGTTGTATCGTCTTTTCCTCAGTCTATTGTCATTCACTGCTCCATACATTTGCCTTGCTAGAGTCCAGGTCTCGGAACCATGTTAGGACTCTGCGTAGTATTGTTTTGTAGAGTTTTATTTTTGTATTTCTCGGTATAATTGTGAACTATTGGTTGTGATTTCTGACATAAGTATTACTTTTTCCATAGAGGGATTAACCAGTATACAGGACAGAGGATCTTTCTGGCGCAGCCCGTTATTTGTTTTAAAAGGTTCAGACAGTTCCCCCCGAATTCGTATTCTCCATTTAACGTTTATATGAGTTGGTTTCACTAAATTTACCAACTGATTTGTTATTCCTAGCTCTATCATTGCTTTGAACATTTTTCTTTTATTCACAGAGTCGTAGGCTGCTTTGTAGTCTATAAATATGTGATGACAAACTATGCTATATTCCAGTTTTTTTTTCTAAAATTTGTTTTAGGGTTACATTTCGATGAATTTTCAATTTACTATCTCTGAAGTCAGCCTGGTATTTTCCTACTATCCGTTCTGCATATGGTGCCATACGGTGACATAGTACTGCGGAAATTATTTTATACACTGCATTTAGAAGCGTAATTCCTATATGGTCAGACTATTCAAAGATATCTTCTTTTTTATGTATGGTGCAAAGTATTCCAATATTCCAATTATTAGGGAGGGATTTATGTGTCCCATATTTCGTTTATAAGTAACTGTTATGTCATTATTATATCGTAGTTATGTACCTTTTTTATATAGTTCAGCTGGGAGATTATCTATTCCAGATGATTTGTTTCTGGCTAGTTTTTTAACTGCATCTTTAACTTCAAGAATCGTTGGTTACTTGTCGCTCTCGTCTGTTTTTTTTAAAATAACTCTTTCGTCTTTCAAGTTTTCTTCTTCCTTCTTTATACTAAGTGTCTGGTTAAAGTATTTCATCCATCTATTTAATACATCTTTCCTTATTGTTAATAGGTCACCATTATGATTTCTGCATTAAATTGTAATTGCATTGAATTCTTTTCTGTTGATGTTATCTTTCTTATAGAATGCTCTAAATTTTTTCTCTCTGTTAAGGTTTTCTATATAAGTTCCTTCATTAAAGTGTCTTTGTTTTTTTCTTTTGTGTAACCTCTTTTCTTCTCTTCCATTTGTCTGGTTATTTTCTTTAGTTGTTCTAGTTTGTTGAGTAAGCATCTTTCTGTAGGCTTAATTTGTTTCTTTTGCTGCATTTTTGCATTCATGGTCAAACCAATGATTTTCGCGGACACAAATTTATATTTCTATTTTATCTTTCGCTGTTGTTTCAATGTTTCCTTTTATTCTGGTCAAGTAGGAGTCTATATCTGTCTGGCCTTCTTTATTTACATTTTAAATTCCTTAGCCTGCTGGTGATGTTTTCCAAGTACCGTTCTGCAATTGTCGCATCTCTCAGCTTTTGCACATTTCATTTTTTTCTATCCATTTTATTTTTTTTTTGCAGTTTATTACGTCTGTTTCATGCCTTAAATCTATTAAGATGTGATCAATGTAACCTGTTATTCTTCCATCGGGTGAGATCCATGTTACCTTGTATATGTTTTTGTCTTCAAAATAAGTGCTAGCGACTGTCGTATTTATTGTTGCTGCTAAGTTTATTAGTCATAACCCAATATCGCTACTGATGTTGCGTAGGGGGTTCTTGAATTCATCATTGTCATCTAATACAATCTTAATGTCATTTCTTGGACCTCTTCTGTGGGCTTGCTGTAGGTCTTCGAAGAACTATGTTTTCTGGTTTGTCATCAGTTGGGGCATGTGCACTGATCAAACCGTAATGAAAGAATTTCCGTTTTAAGCGCAAACAACACATTCTTTGACTGTAGGTTTTACAATCAATAATAAGACCTTTTGTTCTCTGTTTACAATCAATCTCACTCTATTTATGTGTTGGCTTTCATTGCAGCTATAATATATGGAATGGGTTCTCTTGTCTAGAGTGCCCATTCTTGTTCCCGTCCACCTCATTTCCTGCAGTGTTAAAACATCTACTTTGTACGTATTCCCTATGTATAGTAAGGATGAGAGTGATTCAGTTAGGTACAGGGTTCGGGTATTCCATGTTCCTTATCTCAATTACATTTTTTGTTTGCAGAGTCGTCATCGTGAGTTCCGTCAAGCTAATAGCTCCTGAGGTTCCGTAACATATTCTTTTTTACAGAAAGAGGTTGTGGGCCTCTAGCCCAACTTCCAACGTTAAAGGCCATAAACATGACATATTTTATATTCTACAAATGTATTTGTTAATTTTTTTCTCAGAATATTTTTAAGTTGCTTTCAATTTTTTTCTGTTGTTTTACATATTTGTCATTGTTAAATAAATTTTGTTTATCTTCACATGTATTTAAGTAATTTCATATGTGTTTTTTGTGTGTCTCGTCTTTTTGCAATTTTTTATTATGAGAACAAATTGGGTCAAATTTATTTTTGGGATCATACCATACCGTTGGCCTTGTTGTAAATCACCATACTACTTAAGAGTAAATATTAAATTGTCTTATTTAAATGTTTCATTTAACTCTCGCAGTAGTGTAAATATCTTTTAAAATATGTATAGGTATAAATGCTAATCTTAAGCTGCCAAAAAATTTAAATACTTTTGTATCACCGCTATTGTCTCACCCATGCGAACAATATACAACAAAATTACTGTTTTAGCCTATTTTAATAAGTAGTACTCAATCATAAAATTAACGCACTGTATGTACACACTGGATAGATTTCTTTATTTACAAAAATATCTCAGCTAACTATCTGGATATCAAAGACGGCTGGGACATGAACTCTGATCACTAACCGATAATTTTAACTATGAGTGATACAGTGATTAAAAAAGAGTTTAATCCAATATTGACTAATAAAAGAACTGACTGAAATAGCTTCAAAATAAACCTTGAACACAAAATTAATCTTGCTGTGCCATTGACAAACACGAGGCAACTTGATGACGAATTGGGAGTTTTTATAAAAAATATTCAACAGGCAGCTTGGAAAGATACTCCCACAATAACTTCTAGAACAAAAGGGAATAAGTATCCAAAAGAAATCAGAGAACTTATAGTAGAAAAAAAGAAGTTAAGAAAAAATGGCAGCAACACAGAGCTCCACAAGACAAAACTAATCTAAATAATGCTACAAAAAAACTAAAAAGGGAGATACAGAATATAAAAAATTTGACAATTAATTATTTTTTAGGTAATTTAACAGCTGACCAGAATACAGATTATTGGTTATGGAAGGCAACAAAAAGAATGAAGAGACCAATTATTCATTCTTCTCCTATCAAGTTGGAAAACAGCAACTGGGCTAAAAGTAACAAACAGAAAGCAGAACGATTTGCAGATCATTTAGAAAGCATGTTCAAGGCGAACGACAATGATGTTGAAGAACTGAGCTGGGAAGAACCATTCCAAAAGAAAGAATAACGTTGATATCACTTAGAGAACTATCAATAGAGATAAAAGAGAATATAAATCCTAAGAAAGCTCCAGGATATGATCTCATAACCGGAGAACTTTTTAAAAATCTACCAAGAAAATCTATAAGTAGTTAAGCTGACACGCCTAATAAATGCTGCTTTTAGATTAAGATATGTTCCCAGACTCTGGAAAGTAGCCGAAGTGATTATGATCGCCAAACCAGGTAATTATCTTAATAAAGTGACATCCTATCGACCAATATCACTCCTTCCGGTGATGTTACAACTATTTGAAAAACTTCTATTGAAAAGAATAAAACCAATAATAGAAAGAAAAAAATCTTATACGAAATCATCAATTTGGTTTCAGAAATCAACATTCCACTATAGATCAAATTCACAGAATAACAAATATAATAGAAAAAACATTAGAAGAAAATAAAGTCTGCTCTACAATCTTCTTGGATGTAGCACAGGCGTTTGATAAAGTCTGGCACGATAGTTTAAACTATAAACTAAGAACGTTCATGCCTAAATAGTATTCAGAAATCTTGAAATCATACATCGCAAATAGATATTTCAGAGTAAAACAAGAAGAAGTGTACACCAACTCAAGGGAGATCAAAGCTGGCGTGCCACAAGGGAGTGTCTTAGGTCCGGTCTTATACCTATTGTATACGTGTTACATTCCAGAGCTAGAACAAAATACTATTGTCACCTTCGCGGATGATACAGCCATACCAGCGACAGGAGACACTAGTGAAGAAGCGACTGATAAGTTGCAACTATCAGTAAATAAAATACGTAACTTGTCCAGAAAATGGCGAATAAAATTTAATGAGACTAAATCTGCACACAATAACTTTACAAATAAAAAAATAGAAAATTACCCAGTTAAAATAAATGATACCTGAATTCGTTATGCGTTAAGGACAAAACCATTTAAGTTAGTGTAAAAGTGAGTTTATTGTAAAAAATCAAAGTATAATACTGTGTTATTGCATGTTAGTTGTATTGAATTAGTTGATAGATAAAATTAAAGTAAGCCATAGGGTAAGGCCATAGATTTAAATATTTGCTGTTTATTAAGTTAGGTCAGAAAATAACTGATAATTGGTCATTAGTGACCAGATAGCAGTATACCAATATCGCACAGATGTTAGTTAATAAAAAAAAACTCTGTGTACACTGTATGATTACATAATATTCAATTTAAGGCTAGATAGTATATTATAATGCGTAAACTCGACATTTTAGAGCTGTTTTTTAAACTCACAAATAACTTACAACATTTTTGTAAATTTATATAATAAAAAAATATCTTTTTTTATTGTTAAGAATAAAATTTTTTAAATGTTAAACTATCTGAAAGTGGAATGATATTATTTTATTTGCAAATTACCAATTTTTACTAACACTTGATATGTTTCTACTGTTTTGTATTAGTTATCAACTTGTATAACTAAAAACTTTTCCATACCAGATATGTTACTTTTTTATTTTCAAGCTTTCTGCTTCCTCATTAATGTAAAAGTGCATTATCTCTATTGTTTAAAATTGCTATTGCAGACCAGTATACGCAAAAGACAGTCAAAAAGTAAATACCATTATCCTGATTAAAAGCGGAAGGAAATGCTTTTCCAGTGTTGTGTGATTTAAAAAATTATATAACTCCATTTTTTAATTTTAATCTATTAGATAGCTGGAATTTATTGCTACTACTTTTCGCTTACTACGGTAAGTGTATTATATACAGGGTGAGTCATGAAGAACTTTACATACATCTACCATATGTAGAGTCCCTCAGGGAGCATATCATGTGGCCACTAAAAAATGTCAACTTTTCTTTATTAATTAACAGGGTGATTTCTGTAATTGACCATTTATTTCATTTTACTGTAGTGTTTATACGGCTCATTTGATTGTTTTAATTTTTGCATGATACAGTACACTACTATCAAGCATTCGACTTGTATTAGCTAAACTTAAAAAATTCCAGGACTGGCTTTGGAAAAATTAATTTAGGGATTCGTATTAAATATTACACCCTGTATATATATATATATATATATATATATATATATATTTAAATGCAATAAGTGATTTTCAAACTACATAAATAGCCAATGAAAACGACATATGTGACAATGTTGTCGCACTTTTATTAAATTTTTAGTGAACGATCAAATCTTACCAAAAATAGAACAACCATAATGAAGTATCAAATTATAAGGTAATTAATTTAAACACATGTTATAAATTTCAATCATTTTAATTGAAATGATAAACTGAGTTACTGCACAACAAAAAACAGTAACTACTAACAATAATGAAGAACAATTAAAAAAAAAACTAAAAATATGTACATAGTTATGATATACCCATAAATTAGAACTGGAAAAGATACAATAATGGTACTTAACAAAATAAAAATAATTCAAAACAGATTTTCGAAATGGAACCCTGCAGCCTGTACCCATTTTTGTTGCTGAATTGTTAATTGACGTATTAAATTACAGATACTCTGGGGATCGTTTCTAATAGTATTACAACAATGTATAATTCTATCAATTAATTGTTGTCGGTTACTGCGTAAACTAGTTGCTTCAATCGTCCCCAAATATGGTAATCAACGGGATTGAAATCAGGGGATCTTGAAGGCTACGAAATAGGACCTGCACATCCATGCTGAAAATACATCCCTCGGATAGCAACGTTCGCGTTGGCAAGCAAATTCGGCAAAATATTTTGTAGAAAGTTCAAATAGACCTGCCCTGTTTAAGGACTATCAAAAAAGTGAGGACCTACTAATTGGTTATTTATGACACCAATCCACACGTTAGCCGAAAACCTTAACTGAGAACGACGTTCTCGAATAGCATGGGGATTCTCTTCTGCCCACACATGTGAATTTCGTGAATTATTTATCCCGTCTCTGGTAAATTGGGCTTCATCTGTAAATAGTGTCCTGTATAGCGTTGGTCGATTATTGTTAATCCATCTACAAAATTCCAACCTATCGATCTCATCTCCAGCATGTAGTCGCTGAACCATTTGAATGTGATATGGGTATAGATTATTTTTTTGTAAGACTCTACTTACTTTTGATTGAGTAACATTGAGTTTTCGACTTACTTATCTAGTGCTTATTGTAGGGTTCATAGTAACGGCGTCCATAATGTCATCGTCCTGCGCTTCATCTACATGTCGCTCTGTTGTTCCACTAGGAAAAGTGCCATTTTCTATATCTAAAATGTTTGAAATTTATAACATTTGTTTAAATTAATACCTTATAATTTGATACTTCATTATGGTTGTTCTATTTTTGGTAAGATTTGATCGTTCACTAAAAATTTAATAAAAGTGCGACAACATTGTCGCATATGTCGTTTTCATTGGCTATTTATGTAGTTTGAACATCACTTATTGTATTTAAAAAAAAATATATACAGGGTGTAATATTTAATACGAATCCCTAAATTAATTTTTCCAAAGCCAGTCCTGGAATTTTTAAGTTTAGCTAATACCAGTCGAATGCTTGATAGTAGTGTACTGTATCATGCAAAAATTAAAAAAATCAAATGAGCCGTATAAACACTACAGTAAAATGAAATAAATAGTCAATTACACAAATCATCCTGTTAATTAATAACGAAGAGGAGTTGACATTTTTTAGTGGCCACATAATATGCTCCCTGAGGGACTCTACATATGGTAGAAGTATGTAAAGTTCCTCATGACTCACCCTGTATATCATTCTAGTTTGCTGCGCTTATGACGATTTATTCAGTTTAGTTGATTTCTCTCTTTTTTGTAAAGTTGGTTTCCATGCAGCTGAAAATTGTTAAGAATTTTTTTTTGTATTAAAATTTTTCATTTTTAATTTCTATTTCTTCTCTGATGATATTTGAACACAGAAATTATTTCTAGTGGAAATCGTACAGTAGCACGAAATATAAGTGTTTATTGTTTGCGACAATGTAACAAAATATTTGAAAAGGTAACAAAGTATAAAAGTATGGGATTACAACACAAAATATGTGGCTCCTGATGTAGCTTATTTAATAGGGTATGATATATAATAACCAAATGACACTTAGGAAATTTTCATTCCCATAGACAGCTCTTCTTCTTTAAGTTCCATCTTCTATCGAAGGTTGGAAATCATCATGGCTATGCGGACTCTGTTGACTGCCACTCTAAAAAGTTCTGCACTACTGCATTCAAACCATTCCCTTATGTTCTTAAGCCAGGATATTTTTCGTCTTCCCACATTTCGCTTTCCTCGGATTTTGCCCTGCATAATAAGTTGTAATAATGCGTATTTTTGCCCTCTCATCACATGTCCCAAGTACTCAAGTTTTCGTCTTTAAATAGTTAATATTATTTTCGCCTCATTTCCTATCCTTCTAGTTACTTTCATGTTTGACATTCTTTGAGTCCATGATATTCGTAGGATTCTTCTGTAACACCAAAATTCAAAGGCGGCCAACTTATTCAGATGAACTTGTTTTAGTGTCCAAGCTTCCATACCATAAAGAAGAGTAGAGAACACGTAACATCGAAGCATTCTCAGACGTAGTTCTAACCTCATATCCCGACAACAAAAAAACTTTTTAAGTTTAATAAATGATGTACGTGCTATTTCAATACGTGTCTTAATTTCTTTGGTTTGGTCTACATCTGATGTTATCCATGTTCCTAAGTATTTATAGTTATTAACACTCTCAATTGCAGTATCTTCAATAGTCAATTGGATATTTGCGTGTGCAGATTTAGTCATGATAATGCATTTAGTTTTCTTCA
This sequence comes from Diabrotica balteata, assembly GCA_918026665.1. NCBI lineage: Eukaryota > Metazoa > Arthropoda > Insecta > Coleoptera > Chrysomelidae > Diabrotica > Diabrotica balteata. The sequence goes on along the minus strand of OU898279.1, from coordinate 93,269,598 downwards.
AATTTATCTTCAGTCCGTACTCATGACAGCGTTCATTAAGGCGTTGCATTACGTTCTGTAAATCATTGTTGTTATCCGTAATTATTACTGTATCGTCTGCAAAACGTCAGTTATTCAAAACTTCTCCATTGATATATATATATATATATATATATATATATTTTATATATATATATATATATATATATATATATATATATATATATATATATACCTTCTATTGAGTCTGAGAGCGCTTTTTGAAATACCGCTTCACTGTAGACATTGAAAAGTAGTGGGGACAGCACGCAATCCTGGCGGACTCCTCTCTGTATTTTAATATTTTCGGTGTACTGGCTGTCAACTCTTACCTTGGCAGTTGGATTCCAATATAAATTAGATATAATTTTTAGATCACGACTGTCAATATTTTTGCTTCTTAATATATCTACAAGCTTTTTATGTTGAACTTTATGAAATGCCTTTTCAAAGTCTACAAAACATAAGTACATATCCTGATTCATGTCCATGCATCTCTGAGCCAGCACATTCAAGCCGAACAAAGCATCTCTTGTACTCATACCATTTCTAAAGCCAAATTGTGTGTCACTAATCTCATATTCAAGAGTTTTAACAATTCTGCTGTGAATTATTTTCAAAAATGTTTTAAGTGTGTGACTCATTAAAGCTATTGTTCTGTGGTCTGAGCAAGTTGTTGAACTTGGTTTTTTGGAAATTGCTACAAAGGTTGATTGCAGCCATTGTCTGGGGATTGTGGCAGTTTGATATATTAGATTAAAGAGTTCAACCATTACATCAATAACATCTTCATCGATAAGTTTTAATAATTCGATGGGCACCTCATCTGGTCCAGTAGCTTTACCCTCTTTTGTGTTTTTGATGGCATAGATGACTTCTTCTCTTAATATTGGTGGTCCGGTATCCTCGGAGATTTCTAATGACAGTTCTTCTCTTTCATCATTAAAAGTTAGTTACTCAAGAATAAATCTGATAAGTTGATAGAAAGAAGGATACATAGTGGATAAGAATAAGAGTACTGAAAGCAAAAGCTTTCTAAACAATATTTTGGGCGCCAAGAAAGTATCAACGTTTACTTCCCAAGGTATCTTATATTGCTTTAAGAGTTATCTTAGTAATTTTCCAAACTGTTAAAAACTAAGGTACTAATAAAAAATATATTATGTACAACTCAATTTAATCTCTAATTAGTTACTAGTAGATATACATATACTGGGGAGCGGGTAGCACTCCTCTACGATTCCGGTAGATGACAGGCTGCTACAGGGAGTGGCGTCCCTGCCGTACGCTAGCTACTGACGACTTTCTCCTATATCCAAACCTTTGGGAGACGCCAGGTCCCCAACCTATCTTCCTATTTATTTTCCAATCCTTACCACATTCCGATATATCTCGCTACCAACCCGCACTGGCCAGCGTGGTAGTGATTTTGGTAATTTTACCCGTAAATGACATGACACAAACTAGAAAAAGGCCCTTAGTTTCCGGCCCTCCAACGTTCCCTGGTGTCGATAGCCACCAGATTGGCCAAGCGCAGAGGGTGCAAAGAATCACCGGGATAGACACGGCTCCAATGGATAACGAACATTGCATATTGCCACGTATAACGTAAGAACGCTTGCAACAGAAGATAAGCTCATTGAGTAACAGGAAAAACTTAACTGCTTAACATAGGATGAAATACGATGAAAAGGAGAAAACCAATTAGTTTTAAAACATGTCATCTATATCCCATTGGAAAAAACGATAAGGCAGTTGGCGGCGTAGGCTTTATCGTGCACAAGCAACACCTAGATAAAATTATAAAAATAGAGAGTGTAAGCTCAAAAGTTGTGTACCTCACGTTAAAACTGAAGAAGAGACGCTCTATTAAAATTATCCAAATATATGCACCTACGACGAGCCATATCGATGAAGAAATCGAAAACTTTTATGACGACATAAATAGATCTATAGAAAAAGATAAAACCCACCACCTAATCTTAATGGGCGATTTTAACGCTAAACTTGGATTTAAAGAAGATAACGCAGAAGTGGCTATGGGCTTATTTGAATATGGGAGCGACATGATAGAGGAGTTGTGCTACTACATTTTTTGTTGAATCATCGGCTCCATGTTATGGACACATTTTTCAAAAAGAACCAACAACGTACGTGGACGTAGGCTAGTTCAGATGGCACAACCAAAGAAGAATCTGATCATCACAAACAGAAAAAATATTGTCCAAGATATTACAGTAATTAATAAAATCACTATTGGAAGTGACCATCGGTTGGTTAGAGCAAAAATCATAATCAACATTAGACGAGAGAGGACAGCAATGATAACAGAGAGGCATTCTAATAAATGGAAATCGATAGAAGATAGAGTAGCCTATCAGAATCTTATAACTTCAGAACTGAAAGAAGTAGAACATCTAAATGAAAATGCATTAGATATAGAGGTGACAAACATGCGAATAAATAGTGCGATTCGAAACCCTCATAGAAAATATAAGGAAAAAAGAAAAAAACAAGATGAATAAACTCACTCAAGCTACTAAGAGACATTGAAATATCTATAATAAACAAAAGAAGATAATTAAAGGACAAATACACAGCTTATTGTGTAACACTGAGATAATTAAACAACGATATCACAAAATCCATTCGAAAAGATGTTAGAAATTACAACACTGAATACATAACTCAAGCCATTGATAAACATAAAAGTTTAAGTTCTGCGCCGACAAATGACTGAAGGATCGAAAAATATTTGTAAACTTGTAAATGAAAAAGAAGAAACTACAACAAATAAGCAAGATATTTTAAAAATTACTCAAGAAGCTCAAGATAGAAATTGGTGGAAAATTTTACGGGAGGCCTACGTTCAGAAGTGGACAGATATAGGCTAATTGATGATGAGATGTAGAGATAGGCAAAAAAATCAGTAACCTGAGAGACATAGATGACACACTTATACTAGGTTACAATAAAGTCAAAATGTTCAAAACATAGAATCAACCTGTAAAAATCCTTACGTGAAGCCATCCATATGACACATGATTGCAGCCAGAGAAGATAGCAAGCTCACAATCGTTAAGAGTATTACCACGCCCTAACAAAGGCTCAAAGAATGAGGAGGAGAAGATATACAGATACAACTTAATTTTAACTTCTTATAAGTGTATATATATTAACTTACAAAATATAGTGTATACCTCTTACGTATTATGTACAGTCTAAACTTAAATTTGAATATAATGAAATCCCTAATTTTAGAAATATAAACCTCTCACCTGATATGTATACCCTTACAATAAATTTTAATAATAAATTAAATAAATAAAAATAAATCCCTAACATTAAAAAATTTTATCTACTTGCCTACTAGAAAGATCAATTCCTACACTTTACATTCGATTCGAATAGTTAAATGCAAATCAAATGGGCAAATCTATTCAGACCTAATAGATCACAAAGATTTATAACAAAAATAACTCTCGAAATTCTCGCTTAGTATAATGTTTCTTTGGCAAATGTACTTTTTTCATAAATGGAACTGTAAATCGTCACAATTATCTTTATTTCTTTATTGGTCTCAGTCAAACCCCAGCATTTTGTGCGAAGTGTAGACCCAACAACCGCAAAAATTATATGCGTTGGCTGGTATTTTCAGTGATTGACTGGTGAGACCTTTTTTACGTACAATTTGACGCGAAATGTATTTACAATTGCTGGAAGACGTGATTGATTCTGATTTCACTGATAATATTGAAAATGATCAGCAATATGATAAAAATTTTAACAGAGTGGTGCTCCTCCGCATTGTACTTTCCTTGTTTGTCAATATTAAGCCCGATGTTTTTCACATTAGACTGGAAGGCAGCATCGAATAGCCTCATCGGTCACAAAATTTATCTTATTTGAATTTTCTCTTTGAAAGGACACCTAAAAAGAAAAATCGATAGAACACCTAACGCATCATTAGAAGTGCTTTGGAATGTGAGAGAACCTTTCGAGTAAAACCTTTATCTTGGCATATATGTCGGAGATTATAATACAGCTGTATGAAGAGTTATAAACACCCGAGGAGATGAAAAGGTTATACAGCATTGCTAGAACAAAGGACTAGGTTCACCTGCGGTAGATTAAGAGTGTAGATGGACAACTGTTGAGAACCGATGTTGAAATAAAGCAAAGATGGTATGAGTACTTTAGTAAGTTGCTAACTAAAGGACACTAGATGGATGATACAGAGATGATATTTATCCCAAATAAAACTGTAATACCTTGTATAGCGAGAGATGAAGAGAGAACGGTATTTTATTAGGACCTGACGTGGAGGTTTGGAAGACTCTAGGAGAAGAAGGAATTAATATTTTGTGGTCATCAGTAGGATATATGTAGAAGAAAAGACGTCAAATACATGAAGAGAGTGTGATGATATCATTGTATAAATAGAAGGGGAGATTGAGGACTGTAAGAACTATAGAAAAATAAAGTTAACGTCGCACATAACAAAAATTTGGGGAAGAACTGTACAGCAAACTTTAAGGAGATAGACGTTGATAGGAGAAGAACAGTCTGAGTTTATGCCAGAAAGGAGAACAACGGATCCCTTGTTTGGGTTGAGACAGTTCATAGAAAATGCAGTGAGAAGAAAAGAGGAGTAGAGAAGCTACATCTGATATTCATAGATCTTAAGAAGGCGCACGATACAGTTCCTAGACAATATTTAGATGATGTATAAGACAAAAATGGGTTTCCGGAAAGTACGTAAAGCTCGGGACTGATATGCATGAGGAAGCGTATACCAAAGTAAAAACTGCTGTCGGATTAACCGAAACTTTTTCAGTGACGACGGTTGGTTTACATCAAGGATCTTCAATAAGTCTTTACCTGTTTCTTCTTGTTATGGATATACTGACAGAGAAAGTAAGGGAGAGAGATCCTTGGTCAATGCTCTTTGCTAATTATATTGTGTTAGTAGAGGAGAACAAGGACATATTGGAGGAGATGTTGGAATGTTAAATAAGGGCTATTGAGGAGAGAGGATTTAGGGTTAGCAGGTCGAAAAAGGAGTATGTGTGGTTGAAATAAAGCAAAATGGTTGGGGCGTAAAATAGCTTGTAGAAAGAAAAGCTAGAATGAGTAGGAAAATTTAAATATCTTACTCCTACGTAACGGAAAATGGGACACTAGTTTGAGAAATGACCACAGGATACAGGCTGATTGGTTTAACTGGAAGCAAATGAACAACGTATTTAGTGATCGAAAAATCGAAGAAGAGCTGAAAGAAAATATATACAAGAGTGTGGTCATAGCGGTGGTGAATTGCGGTCTGTAAAGAAGATCCAGAAAGAGAAGATGTAGTTATCTAAAATGAAAATGTTACGGTGGATGTTGCGTAAGACTAGAAGGGACAGGATCAGTTGATTAGAGAAAGAGCCAGAGTGAATATAGTCTCAACAAGGATTCAAGAATAAAGACTACAATGTTTTGGTCATGCCAGACGTAGAGATGAAAACAATGTGGGACGACGGATAGAGCTGCTAGAAGTTGATCGAAAAAACCGAACAGAAGATGGAAGGACTGTGTGGTCTTTCTTAAGAAAGCTTGGAAGAGAAAGGTTTAGGTGAAGAAGACCCGATGGACAGAAATCAGTGGCGGTGAAGAGTAAGGAACAGCGACCCTTAAAAAGGGAAAACCTTAGGAAGAAGAAGAAGAAAAAGAATCTATAGACGATTTAAATACATAGATAAATTAAATAAACAAAAAATATTTAAGAATTACATAAATCTGCTGACAAAAATAATTTTGTAGAGATTTTGATAAAATTGAAAAAGATAGGCTGTATAACAGAATCGTTAAGTTTTGTTTTCCTAGAGATACAAGTTGTTGATATATTTTCTCATCGTTAATTAAATAAGAGTTGACTGTGTTCTAAATCCTTTACTTGACTTTATCATTGACGAGAAACTGGAACTTTTTTGCCAAATCAAGAAATATTATTAAACGACCTCAAACTGCGAGTTATCCACAATTTAGATTAGTAAAGAAAAGTCAAGAACAAATACCAGAAACATTGTTTAACAAATAAATGTTATGTATCCTATATTATCAATTCTAATTTTGCTGCAACGTCATTTTTTACCGATGAAACCAACTTGTCTAGTAACTAACTTGTTTTGTTTTAAAGCTTAAAACAAAGCTTAAAACTATTAAACTGAACGTATCAAAAAACATAAATGCAAATTTTAAGAAACATCTACAAATATTTTTGGAAAAGCTTAAATCAAATATGAAACGGATGAACACTCAGTAATATACAAAAATAGTATTTTTCATCCGTAAATCTATCAGTCGTTTTGTATTTTCCCATAAACTGTTGCTGATAAAACACGTTATAAAATGTTGGTTCCCCTAAAGGAAACATGAACATGTTTTGAAAACAAATGGTTATTATACAGACACAAAATAAGCAAAAATGTATTTAGCTGTTTTTACGTTATTCGCAAATTGATAAACAGTAGAATAAATCGTTTATACTTTTGTAAATACAGGAACAGGACAAACTGTAGTTCGTCAAAATATTCGTTAGTTATGTAAAAATAAATGATTCTCTCATTTTGTTCCACATTTTGAAATGAACGAAAAAACCATGTTTATCGAACATATTAATGATGGGTATTCGTGTTTGTTTGTAGTTATTTGAAAAAAGTGGTTATTTGCAGCTAGTTAGTTTTATTTCCAACAGGCCGTGAGTTGAATTTGAACCCTGACGTGATCAACAAATACAACCGGAATTTGATAAAATAATTGAAGCAACTATTAAGTTGTGTCGAAATTATTGTGTAAGTTCTTTGTATTCGTTGTAAGTTTACTTATCATTTTCTTTTATGTTCGCATATTGTTAATAAATAAAATATTATTAGAAATTTCTTTACATTTGAAATTTACTACAGATAGGTATCACAATTATTGTGTTGTTTTATATTTAAATTATCTTGTGTATAACAAAATCGTTAAGTTTTGTTTTCCTAGAGATACAAGTTGTTGATATATTTTCTCATCGTTAATTAAATAAGAGTTGACTGTGTTCTAAATCCTTTACTTGACTTTATCATTGACGAGAAACTGGAACTTTTTTGCCAAATCAAGAAATATTATTAAACGACCTCAAACTGCGAGTTATCCACAATTTAGATTAGTAAAGAAAAGTCAAGAACAAATACCAGAAACATTGTTTAACAAATAAATGTTATGTATCCTATATTATCAATTCTAATTTTGCTGCATACGTCATTTTTTACCGATGAAACCAACTTGTCTAGTAACTAACTTGTTTTGTTTTAAAGCTTAAAACAAAGCTTAAAACTATTAAACTGAACGTATCAAAAAACATAAATGCAAATTTTAAGAAACATCTACAAATATTTTTGGAAAAGCTTAAATCAAATATGAAACGGATGAACACTCAGTAATATACAAAAATAGTATTTTTCATCCGTAAATCTATCAGTCGTTTTGTATTTTCCCATAAACTGTTGCTGATAAAACACGTTATAAAATGTTGGTTCCCCTAAAGGAAACATGAACATGTTTTGAAAACAAATGGTTATTATACAGACACAAAATAAGCAAAAATGTATTTAGCTGTTTTTACGTTATTCGCAAATTGATAAACAGTAGAATAAAACGTTTATACTTTTGTAAATACAGGAACAGGACAAACTGTAGTTCGTCAAAATATTCGTTAGTTATGTAAAAATAAATGATTCTCTCATTTTGTTCCACATTTTGAAATGAACGAAAAAACCATGTTTATCGAACATATTAAATGATGGGTATTCGTGTTTGTTTGTAGTTATTTGAAAAAAGTGGTTATTTGCAGCTAGTTAGTTTTATTTCCAACAGGCCGTGAGTTGAATTTGAATCCTGACGTGATCAAAAAATACAACCGGAATTTGATAAAATAATTGAAGCAACTATTAAGTTGTGTCGAAATTATTGTGTAAGTTCTTTGTATTCGTTGTAAGTTTACTTATCATTTTCTTTTATGTTCGCATATTGTTAATAAATAAAATATGTATTAGAAATTTCTTTACATTTGAAATTTACTACAGATAGGTATCACAATTATTGTGTTGTTTTATATTTAAATTATCTTAGTTAAATTAAGGTGGGCTGTAAGAAGTAGTGAATCGTTTGCATCGCAATACATCGTTTGTGTGCCTACTTTGCAATATCTAATTACTATTTAAATGGGAATAAGCCACAATTAAAGGTTAAAGTATAAACATTAAAAACGTTAGAAAATTAAACAAATTTTGTTTTTTTGTTACTTAGTGAAAAATTTTTCTAATAATTTAATTTTATCTGACTCATCTATATTGACAATTCAGACATACATTATATATTTTAAAGTGGACGAGTCTAAATTTGATATTGCCAATATTGTTGAGTTGCGCTCCTGGGACGACTTTACTTATACGATAGTTCATCCGATTACATGAAATCAACTTTAACTTAAAAATATCCGTTAGAATATATTAATGTTTGTATTTTGAAAACGATTTCCGAAGTGGAAATTGAAACGTCAATAAACGTAGTTGAACCTTTAATTGTGGCTGATTTCCATTTAAATAGTAATTACTTTAAAATACCTCAAGAAAATAGCTTCAGAACAATATTTGCAATATCTATTTCAACTTTCAGCAATCGCCGCTAGATGCGGAATTGTCGCAAAGGGTGCTGCAAATACAATAATGTCTTATAGACTTATTTATTATTTAATTAATTTTATTTATGTTTTTAGTGTTAATAGACATTTAATTTATTGGTGATTAGTACGGAACATGTTGTATATCATAATAAATTATTTAAACATTACAACATATCGACGTATAGTCCAAAGTATATTATTTCAATACCTAAGATGGAGGCATGCAATCAAATTTAAATTTGCTATTACTCTAATTTGGTACAGCTTATTTTGAAGCATTAATAGTTTGTCACATTATTATCTAACTGCCTTAATTATATACCAATGGAATTTCAACTACAATTTAATTGAAATCAAAAAGTTTGTTAGTTGAAAATATCAAATTTTTATTTGTGAAGCAAATTAATATTTTTACAGGAGTACCTTCATCTAATTTTGTGGATAGTCAGTTAGATAGTCAAATCTAATTGGTATTTCGATATTGATTGACGACGGATTATAACAATACTTTAAACACTTTTTGTAAGCATCCGATTGTAACTGGAACAAATTTACGTACCTTTACATATCTTTATACCATAATACTATAACAAATAAGATATGCTCACTTGCCGTTCTAATTTTGATCGACTTTGCGCATGTCGTCATGGTGAGACAAAGCCAGCGGACTTGTTTACTTTCTGTAAAAACGTGTTTTGAAAATTATTAAGTAATTTGTAAAATTAATTAAAGAAATATATGAATCTACTCTTTGATTGTGTGTTACAAACAAAATAAATATTGCTACAAAACATAAATTAAATATAAAAGGACAGCAAAATGTAAATAATTTGACCATAAAGGAAAAGCGGGTCAACTTTGAGACGTTATGAATATTAATTACTATTAAACTGGGAATAAGCCACAATTAAAGATAAAAATTCATTTATTGATGTTTCAATTTCCACTTCGGAAATTGTTCTGAATATTATTTAGACATTTATTTTACAATCTTTGTGATTTTTCTTTTGTAGTATTGTAATTATCTTTAATATTTTTATTTAGAATTTGTATCTTAAAATACATTTTACATCTAAAAAAGTAATTTTACATCTTCGCTAACATTTACATATTTTTCATCTTCTATTAAGTTTTTTAAACAATTTTTTGTTATTTTTAATGTGTCGCCATCATAACTATGAAAAATATGTTCCAGTTGACTACATACATCCAAAGTAACTTTTTTTAAAGACCTATCAAAAATAAAGTATTACTTCAAGTTCTATTAAAAGGTGCATTAGTATATATTATTATCTATAGAAACATTTATTATTATCCATAGAAACATTTACTGCTGTTATAATATTGATATATTAATTCTCTGCTGTTATTAATATAAATTCTTTTTGCTTATATAACTAGAATTGCATCAAATGAAAAATTTTAATTTAATTTTAAAGTTTAGGTAACTTGCTGTCATTAATTTTGTCAATTTGGCATTTTGACAACTTGTCTCAGGCTTACGTCACAAGAACATGCGCGTTGACTTATCTTGTTTTGTTATAGTATCATGCCTTCATACCTTTATGTACCGGGTTCCTCATTATATTTTGACCCCCATTTATTTTCCTTAATTTCGAGAATACAAATAACAGTTGTATTATTTTATCTGTACCGACCAAGAATGTAGCAATAGACCAAATTTTCTATACAGGTAGTGTCCAATAAAATGCATCTTCAATATTTCAAATGGGACACCCTGTATTTTTTTATAATTTTGAGTAGCCCTGCATTTCCTGATTACCAATATATAGCATTGTGTAGCATTAGTTTTTTTAATGGCATATGGTACTACAAAAGGGTAACCATAGGTGGCTATGCAACTGACATTTTAAAATAAAACAATTACTAATTTAACTTTGAAAATTAACGTAAATATCGAGCACAAGTTTAATCAAATCTTGACCAAGTACTTTCGCTATCTACAGCATCATCAGGGGCATTTCGTCAAGTTTGTGCTATCCAGCAAGCGTAGAATGTAATGCACATGAAAATGGACATAAATTGTACATAACACTACATTAACAAAAGGACAAACAGTTTAAAATTATTAAAATTATTCTGACGCTCTACATTTCTCTCTCCGATTGCCGAAAAGAATGTAGAGCGTCAGAATAATTTTAATAATTTTAAACTGTTTGTCCTTTTGTTAATATAGTGTTATGTACAATTTATGTCCATTACCAAACGTGTGCTCGATATTTGCCTTAATTTTCAAAGGTCATTTATTCGAGCATTTAACCTCATATTAATTAATTATTAATTTATTATAAACTGTCAGTCGAAATGGGTTATACTGCAGATGCAATTTATGTAAAAAATAATAAAAACAAGCAAGCGACAAGAAGAGAATATAGGCTGATTTATCCAGATCGACAGACTCCTTATGCAAATACATTTTTAGATAATTATCGTCATGTCATAAATAAAAAAATATTTTAACGGAAGAAACGTACTATCGTAGGAAATGATGATGAAGATCTTAATACTTTGCTTTACTTTGAAGGCAAAAATTAAATACTAAATAATAGATTAAATCTATAATAATATTTTTATTTTAGAAAATTCCGAAACTAGTCTAAACAATGCTACTAATGCATTAGAGAAATCCATGCGACGATACATAGAGTTTTAAAAAAGCACAAAGCCGTACAAAATAACGGTACAAAAACTTACCGATGTTCATAAGAGAAAGCGTTTACAGTTCTGTCAAGACATGCTTTACAAATTATTTTTATAACATTTTATGAATAGACAAATAAAATTTTTCAACTTCAGGAATTTTTAATAGAACAAATAGTTATTCGTGGGAACAGAAAAATAATATAAAAAGAAAAATTAGGCAAATAAAAAAGTCAGGAAAAAAATCAATAAATGTGTGGTGCGGAATATTTCAAAACAAAATACTTGGACCATTGTTTGATGATTATAAATTAACTGGGGAATCATATTTGGACACATTCATTATAGAAGTGGATATACATGGTTAATACAGTACAGAAGTGAGTTAATAATTCAAAATTATACACAAAATCAATTAAATAGTATGATATTGCAACAAGATGAAGCACCGCCACATAATTGTCGTAGCCGTTCAAGAACATTTAAATAATTAATTTAATTTGTGGATCGGCAATAAGGGTACCATTACATGGCCACCAAATAGTCCCGACTTAACACCATGTGATCGCTTTTTATGGGGTTTTTAAAAGAAAAAGTATATTTTGATTGAAATACAAATATTAACACTATCACGGCAAAAGTTAGCGCGGAAATTAAAAATTAAATAGTCATAATAACACAATATTTGACGCATTAGAAAATTTGAGACGAAGATATTACTTGTGCATCGATAACAATGGACAGCGCTTTGAGCATCTGTTGTAATTTTAAATGTAGTAAACGTTTAAATGAAAAATTATATTAGTATTGTTTTCATGTAGTAAAAACATGAAATTAACATCAGAAAGAGTTTAATTATGGTTTATTTTAAATTAAAAAGCAAAACAATAAAATTGAATAAAATAAATCAGTCAACATAACCTTAAAATATGACGTATTTGATTTTAATTAAATATTTGATTACAATAAAGTATTGATTAGCGTTCGAACAACCGGCCCTTAGGATATTGTGTTAGAAATTGATCAAAATTTTTAAATATTCATTAATACACATGCAAAATTTAATGTTTTATTAGAAAAAATCGTTATGTTCAGGTAATATTTATGGCTATTTTTATATTTCCTCTATGTTCTATTTTCTACAGGTATAACTCTATTGGAAATGAAGGCATTATTTATTTATTTATTTACGCATATGTCCAATATTTCACATACTTTTTTGTCTCGAGTATTAATTCCCATACATACTGAACCCAAAAGAATAAATTTATTTTTAAATAATTATAAGTCTTTTTTATATTTCTCAATGAAAGGTAGAATTTACAGAATAGTCGTCAGACTCATAATGACATACGCGACAGAAACATGATCCAACATAGAGAAAACAAAAAGAATGCTAGAAGCAGCAAAGATAAAAACCTTTAGAAAATTATTGGCAAGAGACTATAACACAAAGCTAGAAGTACAGATATATGATAAATATGTTAAGTGGAGAACATTAAGTACTGGGTAAGAACGAGAAGAATAGAATGGATCGATCATATAAGTATAAAGGCGCCACAACTTACTGAAAGCACATTTAAAAACATATAAAAAGGGAAGAGGGGAAGGTTTTGAGTAAGACTACACTATGTTTGCATTGATATTGTGTTGGTAATATCGTAGAATCGAGGTGCTATTAGAAAAATCATTCAGATATCAAATGTCAGAAAGTCTTTTTAGGCAATAATAATAAAAAAATTATAATGAAAAAATTAAAAAAATTATAGACGTTCCGTTTTAAAGTAAAACAGAAATGTTCTTCTCTGAATTCTCTGTGACGTGTATCTCAGAGGAAACATCATATTAGTGTTTGTTACACTTCACCACACATCAACACTTCACTAGATATTTCGGTACTTTTGAATGGCCACCTCTTGTCAAAAGTTGTACCATGTATGAAACTTTTCTTCGCAGGAAGGCAATCTTTCGAAAATAAGATCTTGAGGAAGCTTAATTTCTCTTTTGGTAATCATCATTGATGTAGAATAACCAGTTGATTCATGTTCGGAACTTTTCTAGGCTAACAGGAATAAAGGAATAAAAGTATCCCTATATTTTTTATTATTAACGACAAACATTAGAAGATATTGACAAACAGTTCTATTATGACTTTTGACTATTTTATCTAATTATAGACAGTTTGAAAAATAAGTCATTGCGACCATTAATTACTTGTTTTCTCTCTCTGTCATCGGAAGTGGACCGAGAATATCCGCTTTTTGATGGCAGGCTTCTCGGAAAAATATTGTTCCATTTTACCACGACCTTTGGTTTTGGGTCCTTTTCTATCGTAACATAAATTATATTTCTGACACCAATCTTCTACATCTCGGTGACTATTGATCCAGTAAAATCTGTCTCGAAATCTGGCAGGTGTTTTTTAAAATTCAAAATGTCTTTTCGAAAGGTTACTGTAAAGCTCTTGTAACTTTTGTACGTACTCCGTCAGTCTTGTACGTATCCCACATACGATATAATAGACCATTGAAAATATGCTGAGATTTCCATTGGGTCCAACATGCCGTTATAGTTTCACTGTATTTATTAATTTTCAACTAAATAGGTCGTAGTTTATTAATTAGTCATTCTCGTATGACTTTTATTAAATCTTTTTTAAGGTTTTCCAGGGAAGCCTGATCGTTATCTTCTTCCTTTTTAACAGTGGTCCTCTGGAGACTTACTTCTTCGGTTACATTCCCTTTCTCTTCAAGTTGACACTGATTTTGCTAACTTGACACCTGTTCTCTTAACTTTTTGATTTCATTCTAACTATGGTCTGTTTTTTAACCAGGAGGAGTAATTCAAATTTTACGCGCCGTAATGCTTGTTTGTAATTGGTCCAACCGCAGGAAAGTTTACTCCACTAAATTATGACATATTGACACTATTGACATTTGTGAAATTTTAAAATTCAAAATTTATATCGACGATTTTTTGTATTTTCTGCGTTATTTCTTACATTTTTAGATTTTTCGTAACAATACAATAACAATATCGATTCAATGCCAAGTACTAGTGGTAATTATTCTTTTCCACCTTAAAAACGCCAAGTAGATTTGGGTCATTTATCATAAAATAAAAAACAAGAAACAATGTATTATAAACATGTACAAACAAATAATGAAAATTGATCATTCTGGAATGAAAATAACAGCCACGGCAACAAAAATAGAACATGCAGCAGGTTAGTTTTGCAGAATAGCTATTATTTAAATCAGGACTTACTAAAGTAATTTGCTAACTTTAGGTGTTGCGAATTCAACTATTCACCGAACAGTTAAAGAATATAAGCAGACTGGAACAGTAAGATGTGCTAAAAATATTGGCGGTCGATTGCAACATACGATGAAAGAGTTAAAACATCTATACGACAGATAGATCTTTTTCAAGAATGAAATGCCCACTTTAAGTGAAATTAGTGAAATTAAAGCAAATCAATTTGAAGTAAGTAAATATGGGTTAGCCAGAATTATATAGTAAAATTATCTAAAACATTTTATAGGTTTCATTTTTATAATCAGGTATATTATTGTTACTACTCAATAGTTTTTGTAATTAAAATTTATGAGGTACATGAGAAAAGTTTGTACTAGTACCCTTCTTGTTTGATGAAAATATTTTTCCTTTTTATAGACATAAGTACAACAGCCTTTGTGGTATATACTTGGTAAATGTTTTTGGGATATACTTGCTATGTTTGATGATGAGTATACTAAGTAATTATCTTATAAAGTAAGTTATAAAAAAAATAAATTTCAAGTTTTTAATTGTATACTCTACTGGAATGTTGTCAAGTATATAGGTTCAACAGATATAAGAACATGGAAAAAGAAAGAAAAGAAAAAAATATATATTTTTTACTTTACATCTAAATAGATTTATTGCAGCAAATATTGCATAGCATAACTATAGATTGTTTATCTTACAGTTTATGAGATAATTGATTTATTGTCTATATTATGAATGTCTTACCATAGTTATTTTTTAGGTGAAATTATTTAAATAAGGGTTTATACATTAGGATGCAGACTAAAACAAAACTTTCTTGCTCAAATATCTGAAATATATTTAGTTTTTGCTAAAAATTTAAATGAAGAAGTTCAAAATGATTTAGTTGTTCATGAACCTCACCAAGACATAAATGGAGAGGATATTTTGGAAGATTAATAAATTTTTAGATACATCCAGAATATATATTATACACAGAATATTATTTTCCTCTAATATATAAATCTATTTCTGACTCTTTAAGTTGTTAATAACTTGAACTTGGTGATATGCGAATAGTATTTAATGTGATATTTTTCTAGATGATATTTATACTAAATATAGTTTAAAGTGTTTATAAATTTAAAAATGTATGTTATTGATATCTAATTATCATAAGAAAAACGGCAACTATCTTTTAAATTTAGTGTATAGTTGTTAAGAAGCATTTTCATTTTGTTTTCATCACAATAAAAGAACATTAAAGTAATGTTGTGTTTTAGTTTGATTTAATTGATACAGTTGGTTTTGTTCTTCCTGGCTATAGATCATCACAAGAAAACTGCAAAATTATGCTCGACTGTAACATATTAGATTGAATTTGTTGATTATTTCACAGAAATCCAGTATTTTTAGTAAAATTTATTTATTGATAACAAATGGGACAAACTCACTGCCAAAATTAAAGAAGAATCCAGCATTAAAGAAATTGCAAGTATACACTTATTTGCACAAAGTATCTTTTTGTATTTTAGTGCTTGAAATAGAACCTAAAGATATTGATACATAAGGTAAACAAATCTATCTAATGAGGTAACTGATTACCATGCATCAAAAGTAGGATCACACCTATATTTGAACCATAATTTATTCTGTGATGGGAAACACGAAAAAGTAATTCTAAAGCAGTGAACGGGAAGGAATATATAAAACAAATTGGCTGAAGCAATTCAGGAAATCGGATTATTAAGCTTAAAAATAATGATCAAAGTCAAAGTCAACTCTTCTGGTAAGAAAAAAAACCAGATTTAAAAAATTGATCACACCAGAATAAGAATATGGTCTACGCAATTTAAAAGAACAGTATTTCAGAAATCTTTTAACTCTCTCTAACTAAAACCATACTTAGATATGTAACATTATTGACTCTCCCGATCACAATATTCTCTAAATTATAATTAAATACCATTGGCTCAACTACCAGAGATCTATAAAACTGGATCACACGATATTTAAGTATATATACATGGGACCAAATGTGAAAAACATCCTTTTTTATTGCAATAAATATAATATAATTGAAAGTGAATTGATAAAAATTATTATTCAAACATAAATAAACAAAGTTAGGTTAAAATTGATGTGTAAGGTTGTCTGATATTACTTGATTACCGTAAGGCCGAGATAATCAACAAAAAAAGAAGATGTATTTGGTGACCTTTCTAGTAACTTTATTAGGTGTGAATCTGTCTTTTTGGTTTACTCCTCCTGGTTAAAAAACAGAGTATAATGGCTAGTTACTCTTTTAAATGTACTTCATATTGCAGAGTATCTTTTTTTACTTCTGTGGTCACCTGTGGAAAATCAATTTCTTGAAGACATATATCTACTAGTATTTCTGGTAGAACTATGTGACTTTCTCAAAATAACTATATTTGAAACACCAATAATATTACAATACTAGTTTACAATAACTCAAGGACAACTATAAACTTCAAAATCTCAGTTACAAGTGTTTCAAACTGTTTATCTGTTTATAAACATCTGTTTTTATATATTTTTATGACGTGTCATGCTTCACCATAATACTATGAACCAAAGATAAACCCACGCTTACGCGATCAGTCGTGTGACGTCACTTGGCGACAAATGTCACCAGAAATGTTCTGTGTTGTATGGAGTTTTGTCAGATTTAGTATTGTTTTACTAAACAATACTAAATCTAAACCCTCTTAAATAATAATAAATAATAGTAAACTATAGAGGAATAACCCTCTTAAATACAATAATGAAACTTTTAACGGGTATTCTCAAGGACAAATTGGAAAAGCAAATCACTAATGCTGAAGAACAACAAGGTTTTACAAAAGGGCGGTCTATAACAGACGCAGTATTTATAATAAAACAAATAAAAGAAAAAGCTATAGAGTTCGGCATGCCAGCTTATATTTGCTTCATTGATTTGACGAAGTTATTTGACAGAGTTCGCCTAGGAGACATTCTAAATATATTAATAGAAAATGAAACACCGACCGGTATTTATAACAAAGATACTCCATAACCTAAATAACAACAACGTAACCAAAGTTAGAGCAGGAGACGAATTCATTGAAAATATTTCAACACCGGGAGGAATTAGACAAGGCGACAGTTTAATCCTCTTGTTTAATCTTCTCATGGGCAAAATTATCAACAAAGTAACATCTCTTAATCTCGGATATAGAATGGGCAACAAAAGAGTTGGTATGGTGTGTTACGCAGACGATGCAGCAATTATTGCCAAATCAGAAGATGATCTCCAAAGGCAGCTCTTTTAGTTCTTTCAAACAAGCCGACTACTAAATATGAACATCTCTACCAACAAAACTAAATTACTATTTATAACTGGGAATAAGCCACATTAAAGATAAAAATACATTTATTGACGTTTCAATTTCCAATTCGGAAATCGTTCTCAAAATACAAATAGTAAATTAAACAAATTTTGTTTTTTGTTACATAGTGAAAAAATTCTTCTGATAATTTAATTTTATCTGACTCATTTATATTGACAATTCAGACATACATTATGCATTTTAAAGTAGACGACTTTAAAATGATATTGCCAATATTGTTGAGTTGCGCTCCTGGGACGACTTTACTTATAAGATAGTTCATTCGATTACATGAAATCAACTTTAACTTGAGAATATCCGTCAGAAAAAATCATAGCATGTAATTCGTCTTTAAAAAGACAAACACATGACATGATGACAGTAAAATTCTCCTGTTAGTGATTCCATAGTAAATTATGAGGGAAAAACCAGGAAAAAAACCTCATAATACTATCCTGACATTGTAAGTATTTGTTCGTGAATTTAGTTTACCTTCAACAAACATCAAAATTCTGATTTTATGTTACGTTATTTAAAAAACATAAATGATGTATCCTCTATATGTTACTGACTTACTAATACTGGTATTTTCTTATTAATAACTTCCTCTTTCAATATTGGTAACCAGATCCTACTACATTCTGCCGAGGAATTGGCGACACAATTGGCCTCATTTAGCATAATTAGAGCCGCTTCTTTGATTTTTCTTTTTTTTTTTTTTTTTTTTTCAACAACATTCAAAACAACAAACACGTTGAGATCTATTTTGTCCAAAACCAAACCTAACAATGAACAAGAAAGGACAAAGAATTGCATTTATAAAATACCTTGTGAATGCGATCAGTTTTATTTAGGTGAATCATCAAGGCCATTAAATGTTAGAATAAGTGAACATCAATCTTATATTAAAAATAGAGAATTTGATAGATCTCAAATATGTAAACACGCATGGGATAATGAACATAGAGTTCAATGGAATAATTCAAATATAGTCCTAAAAGAAACGGATGGTAAAAAAAGAAAAATCAAAGAAGCGGCTCTAATTATGCTAAATGAGGCCAATTGTGTCGCCAATTCCTCGGCAGAATGTAGTAGGATCTGGTTACCAATATTGAAAGAGGAAGTTATTAATAAGAAAATACCAGTATTAGTAAGTCAGTAACATATAGAGGATACATCATTTATGTTTTTTAAATAACGTAACATAAAATCAGAATTTTGATGTTTGTTGAAGGTAAACTAAATTCACGAACAAATACTTACAATGTCGGGATAGTATTATGAGGTTTTTTTCCTGGTTTTTCCCTCATAATTTACTATGGAATCACTAACAGGAGAATTTTACTGTCATCATGTCATGTGTTTGTCTTTTTAAAGACGAATTACATGCTATGATTTTTTCTGACGGATATTCTCAAGTTAAAGTTGATTTCATGTAATCGAATGAACTATCTTATAAGTAAAGTCGTCCCAGGAGCGCAACTCAACAATATTGGCAATATCATTTTAAAGTCGTCTACTTTAAAATGCATAATGTATGTCTGAATTGTCAATATAAATGAGTCAGATAAAATTAAATTATCAGAAGAATTTTTTCACTATGTAACAAAAAACAAAATTTGTTTAATTTACTATTTGTATTTTGAGAACGATTTCCGAATTGGAAATTGAAACGTCAATAAATGTATTTTTATCTTTAATGTGGCTTATTCCCAGTTATAAATAGTAATTAATTTACAATGCCACAAGAAAATAGCTTCAGAACAATATTAACAAAACTAAATGTATGACAATAGCAAAAGATCCGCTCAGATATTAAGTTAGTGGTTGAGGACAACCCCATAGAACAGGTGATGCAATTCAGATATCTGGGCATAGATATATCAAGCACCCACGACCCAGTAAAGGACCTGAGGAGTCAGATCAACAAAGCATCTGCACTGTCAGGATGTCTGCGGGAGATAGTCTGGTCAAATCCGTATATGCGCACAGATAGTAAAATTAGAATCTATAAGACTTGCATTCGACCGATCGTGACATATGGCATAGAAGTGCGCGAAGATACCAACAAACGAAACAGATGCTAAGGGTTGCCGAAATGAGAACCCTAAGAACAATAATGGGGAAAACAAGAAGAGACAGAGTGAGAAATACAAACATTAGAGAGCAGTGCAAAATTCAAGATATTGTAAGATGGGGAAGGCAGCGCAAGAGGATGTGGTACAACCATGTAAGACGAATGGATGAGAATAGACTCCCAAAAATTGCCCTAGAAAACAATCCGCCCGGTTGAAGACCCCCCGGAAGACCACCTAAAAGATGGAGGGATAGTTGGCAATCTACCTCCCAAGAAATTAACCAGAGGCAGCTTCAGAATTAAACAGATCGAAAGATCTACAAAAAGTAGAAGAAGAAGAAGAAGTATTGTTTTATCGTTTATCTTGTACGTTGACATCGGTTTACTGGGTAAACCATCTTTTCGAAGGAGGTTTACTTAAACCATATCCAGATTTTCTAATTAAATGTAATGAACTGGCCATATTTTTAACAATTTTAACAAAGGGTCATTAAAATTAACCAAGAATTATTTAAAATCGTTAATAGATTTAGCTGTGTTCAGATGTATTGTTAGTAAACCTAAGTTCAGATGTCAAACATCTTTTTTTTAGGTGTAAAATATATTTTTAAATTAGAAAATTGAATAGATATATTAAAGAAACATCCAAAGTTAAGAAGAAGAAAATATTAAAAATTATAAAATAAATTGTTTAATAAACTTGTAAATTATTACAGTGTACTTTATTTTATCATTTGTATTAAATTTTTATTTTAATAAATCAATCCATTGTATATAAATTTTCATTTCTAAAAGGATGTTTAGTTCCTACTTTTTTATATAGTTTAATTATCTATTTAAATTCTATTAATTTACATTGCTAGGCTAACAGAGATGTATATATAACATATTTTTAAGTTTTAATTGCAGATATTTTACCTAACATCCCTAAATATTCTAAATATTTAACTTTCCATATATGTTTTACCGACTGATGATGAAAGGTTGGTGATAAAAATGGAACTTTTATCACCAAGTGACGCCATGCGCGTCGATGTACAAAATTCGATTGCGAAGTGGGTTTATCTTGGAAGTCTTAGTATCATGTATTTTTATGACGTGTCATGCTTCACTAAACATTTCAGAACTTTAAGATGACATCTCAAAAACTCTTCACTTCTTCTTTTTCGCCAAGGGACTTTTTCTATATGAAATAAATCACATGGAACTGTCGTAATATGGGATAAAAAACTTATAGAGCGTCTGCTAATCTCTGCGAATTCTTGCAAGTGAAGTGTGCTTAAATCAAAAAGACTATTGAAACAACCCCAAATAGAGATAAAGATAAAGAATTAAATTTTTCAAATTTCCGTGCTCAGTAATAATTTTAAGCAATATATAAAAACTTGAGTTGTACATATACTTTACACTGTATTGCAATTATTTCATATATTACTAGTTGCAATGTTTACTAATACGTATTTTTTTTACAGGTGAGTTCTTATCGAAATGAAATTGAAGCTATTATTGATGGAATTGGTGAGTACTGGTGGAAGTATATTTGGTAATTTATACATAAATAGGTGCATGTACCAAATCAGAATATAAGAGATTAACTACTAGAGAATACCGTTAACAATAA
Source organism: Diabrotica balteata (assembly GCA_918026665.1). Classification (NCBI taxonomy): domain Eukaryota; kingdom Metazoa; phylum Arthropoda; class Insecta; order Coleoptera; family Chrysomelidae; genus Diabrotica; species Diabrotica balteata. The sequence goes on along the minus strand of OU898279.1, from coordinate 93,247,891 downwards.
ATGTATATTACAATAGGGCAGATACAACATATACGTAGTAATAGCCCCACGTTTAAAAGAAGATTTGTATTTTTAAGTAGTAGTGTAGAGAATAGAGAATAGTAGTCTGTTTGAGATTATCTGACCTCAGTGTTAGTAACAAGAGAAGATATGATTATTATTTTATCGTGAGAATAGTGCCAAAATAGATATAATATAAAAGAGATATAACAAGAGACCATAACCAGAAATAAAAATAGACTGTAGCAACTGTTCTGTTAGATGAAATAGGTAGTCTTAGTACCAAACAACATATCTATGCATTGACAGGTTACGTAGATAAGAAAATTTCCAGTGCGTATGGCCGAGGAGGCAACGTCAGTATGTCTCTTGCGTTAGTTGAATTCAACAATAATTAGATAGCGCTACTACTACATAAATGTAAAACTCTATACTTAATCTAATACAAATACATTCACCCACAGCAGACCAAAACGATAATAAGGTAGAAGAATTTTATGGAGGAATCACGGACATAACAAAAAGCCTCAAAAAATCTATAAACTCCATAAGAAACAGTAGCTGATATCACTGGAGGATACGGATTAGGCTGACGCACTGACCGGGTAATGGTCTAATACAATTTTGCCAAGAAGAAAAGTATGTGGTATAAAACACCTGGTTTAAACAACCTCTATTAATCCCCTTAAAAATCTAATCATAGATTTAAATCAAGTATCCAGAGTGCAAAAACCTACCTATGTATGGACGTAGGATCAGAAAACAATCCAGTCGTTATCAATATCAGACAAAAACTTAAAACAATACGCCGAAATAAACCAAAGAATGGCAATATTGAAATACTTCAAAACAAAGCCAATAAAGAAAAGGTAGCTACCCTAAACTTAATGAAGACCTAAAAAACAATCATAATAGAAGACGAAGAAATATAAAATATATGACAAACCATAAAAAATACCATAGGTGGAAGACAAAGAAAAGAACTTAAGAAAAAGAAAAGTGATAAACGAAAAAATGGATGGACGAAAGATATTTTGAAATTCATGGAAAAGATAAGAAGGAGTACCCCCAATCCTAGACGTACAGGTAAAATATGCAATACAGTCTGCAATAATTTCAAAGTTTGAGGTCCAGTCAAAATAGAAATAGATGTAATAAAACTAATAGATGATAACAAAATAAAACTACTAATATATTTGTTTAACAACTGGCGTAATACGAGAGGAATGGCTTAACTCAGAATACATAGCTATAACAAAGAAATTTAGTTCTCGAAAAAGTGAAGAACTTAGGCTCATTGGCTTAATAAGTCGCTTACTAAAAATATTCTTAAAGATCATACAGAATCGAATTTATAGAAAATGTGCAATGTTCGGATTTAGAAAGAAGAAAGCCTTGGGAAGAAGAGGGGCACTGTTTGCGGCTCAAAAACTCATTTAAAAATACTCGATCAACAGAAAAAAGTATATTTCTGTTTCATTGGCTACCAGAAGGCTTTTATTAGAGTTTAACATGTAAAAATGTTGTATGAACTACAAAAAATGAAGCAAGACACAAAAGATCTCCGCATAATTCAAAACCTTTATTGGAACCAACAAGTAAACTATAAATATTCTAACCACACTACTAAAAGCGTCCGTATAAAGAAAAATGTCCGACAAGGCTGTGTCATGTCTCCATTAATCTTTAACTTGTACTCTGACTGCATACTCATACAAGCACTAGAGGGCGCCGAAATTGGTATAAAAATGAACGGTAAATATAATAACTATATTAGGTATGCAGACCGTTCAGATATATGCAGATACTGTTCTAATTGCAGAAACAATGAAAGACTTACAAAATATACTAGACAGTGTTAATATTGAAAGTAAAGCAAATGGAGTGACAATATATTTTCAAAAAACTAAAGTAATCATGATTACCAAAACAGATTATAAATGTTACATAACACTCAAGTAGAAAAAGTTTACAAATTCACATACTTAGTAGTAGTACTAAATAATAAATAAGGTTCAGATATAGAAATAAAAACACGAATTGAACATGCTAGGAACATGTTCAATAAATGGAAACAAATTATATATAATCGCAAACTAAGCTTAGATATCCGGATTAGAGTTATTAAATGCTACGTTTGGTCAGTCCTTCTGTATACCATGAGGCGGTTAGAAGCATTTAAAATGTGGCTTTATCACAAAATGCTCAGGATATCATGGATATAACACATTACGAATCGAACAGTATTAAATACCATAAACAGAAAGTTAGAACTATAACCACGATAAAGAAAATAAAAACTTCTTACTTAAGCCACATAAGACAGATGAAAAATATAACCCGCTACGATTAATAACTGAAGGAAAGATAGAGGGCCGAAACGACAGAAGAATTATGCCATGACTTCGCAATATCAGAACTTGGACGGGAATGAACGTTCAACAATTTTAATGTAGTTGTCGCAAACCTCCAATAATGGAGTGTACCAGAAAAATTTTATAAAGAAAAACGGTCTTATAAATATCTCATACCATAGAATAATTATAAAAGAATTTCAGTACTGAAACCTACACAATAAACTAAAAATTTGACAAACATATTTTCATCTTTATTTTGACTAGCTTCAACCATTATTTTCATGGTGTGTCTTCTTTTCTCTTTCCAGATTTTTTATATTTTTTTGACAGTTTTCTTTAATAATTTGGCATCAAAATCGCTTATAATCCCAAACTTTCACCATTTTACCGCCAACTTCTATATTTTAATAGTTGTGTTACTTTACTTTTATCCACACTCACTCTCTACACAGTTTTCGGAAAATATTATTGATTGTGCAACTACAAATCGTAGTCGTGACGTTTATTTAAATAATTTGAAATTAAAACAAACATATATGTACGTTTTTACGATTGTGAAAGATCTGTAAAATAATAGAAAACCAATAGATTATCAGTATACTGCTTTTTATTATTACGTTATTACGTATTAACACGGTAAGCCCCATGAGATGTAATCCGTATTGCAAGTAATTTTATTTTAAATCGTAACCAGACGTTAATGTTGGTCCATTAGTTTAGCTTATTTTTTTGCTTTTATATTATGTAATCCTATGAAATAAAAAAAGCAGTTTCCATTAATATTCCAATTTTATTGTCTAAATTATTAGATATACAGCGCAAATTTAACGTGGGTATAAAGTAAAAACCAAGTTAACGAAATCTGCACAAACAATAATTATACAAAAAACTTAATCAAAATGGATGAGAGAAAGGTGCGACGAAATGAGGGATGTAATATCTAAACACGACTTATTTAATGTGCACAAAAACCTAAAAGAAATGAGTAACATATTTAAAAAACGAGTTCCCTCAGTACTCGTTGACAATTATAAGAAAATTATTGTAAATGAGCACGAAATAAGAAAAGAATGACAGACAACTGTATATATCAGAGTTGTTTGAAGATGACAGGAATAATATTGCTGAATTCTGCCAAAACTGTACTGACGGCCCAGGAATTATGAAATGCGAAGTAGAACATGCTATAAATAATGCTAAAATTAGAAAAGCTTGTGATCCAGATGATACACCAACTGAGTTGCAGAAACTAATAGAGAATGATAACATAAAAGTAGTAGTAAAAGTTTTTAATTCAATATATAACACCAGAGTGATTCCCGCAGATTGGCTCAAATCCATATTTGTCGCCATACTACCTAAAAAAAAAAACAATGCGAAAAATGCTCAGGATATCGATTAATTAGCCTAATGAGCCACACTCTTAAAAATTTTCTCAGAATACTTTACAACAGAATTAGATGCAAATGCGAAGAAGCTCTTAAAGATACCTAATTTGGTTTTAGAGATGCTATAGGAACTAGAGAGGCACATTTTGCGCTTAATATCCTATTACAAAAATGCCGTGACCAAAGAAAAGATATATTTGCATAGATATATTTTCATTTAAATTGCTTTTAAGAATTAGTTTACGGATTTTAATATATTTGAATGTTTCGTGGACTTCGAAAAGGCATTCGATAAAGTACAACATGTAAAATTAATGCAAAAACTGAAAAATATCGAAATAGATGACAAGGATATTTGAGTCATTAAAAATATGTACTGGAATTAAACTGCTATCGTAAAAATTGGAAATAACTACATCGATGAAATCTCTATACAACGAGGAGTCAGACAAGGTTGCATTTTGTCGATAACATTGTTCAATGTTTACTCGGACCAGTTATTTAATAAGGTACTTGAGAGATAACCATATGGAATAAAAATCAACGGGGAACTACTTAATGTGATTAGATATGCAGACGATACAGTAATTCTATCGGATAATATTGAAGGTCTTTAAATTCTGCTTGATCGTAATAACGAGGTAAGAGAGAAAATGAGCATTAAAATAAACTCAAACAAAACCAATTTTTTAGTGTTTAGTCGTGACCCACATCCCGATGCATATCTTCAATTAAACGGAGTCCAAGTTGAGAAAGTTCACAAAATAACATATTTGGGAACCAGTGATAACGGACCAACTAGATCCAGAAATAAAACGTAGAATAGCAATGACTAAAACTACTTTTATGCATGTGAAGTCATTTCTTTGCAATAACCATCTTAGTTTAGAATTAAGGCAAATAATGGTTAAGTGCTATGCTTGGTCCGTACTTTTGTATAGTGCAGAAGTGTGGACGCTAAAAGTATCGATCATGAATAAAATTGAAGCATTGGAAATGTGGGTTCATAGATAAATGCTGAAGATACCTTGGACAGCAAGAATAACTAATGAACAAGTACTAAGGATCGTCAACAAAGACAGAGAACTGCTAAAGACTGTTAAATATCGAAAAATGTCTTATCTGGGACATATAGTAAGGGGAAGTCGATATAAAATTTTACAACTGATCCTTAAAGGCAAAATAGAGGACCGTAGGGGTGTAGGAAGAAAACAAGTTTCTTGGTTAAAAAACATTCAAGAAAGGACTCAGATACCAAATACAGGACAATTATTCCATATTGCAGAAGACCGGGGAGCCTACGCAAATGGCGATCACCGACGTCGGATAATTCTGATATGGCACGCGAAGAAGAAGCTAACTTTCACAGCACAGCAAATCTACCCGAAACCGCTGATTTATATCAAACCTGAAATTGTTTAAACATCACCCATATGCGTGCTTAGTCTTTTAATTACTTTAAAAAGGTTGTCGGTTGCAAAATACATTGTTTGTTCGGCGCTGAAGAAACACAATCTATTTATTTAAAATTATAGAAAAATTTGTTCCTGGAGGGACAAATCTACTACGAGGGTACTTTTTTTTAATGTAAGTGAAACTGAAAGTGTTCCTCTAATCTTACAAATTAGTACAGTACCGAAAACGTCCGTGAAATGAAATACCAGAAATATAGTATATTTAGAATCTTACTATAAGTTTACTAAGCAATGAAGTTAATTTTCGAAGTGTATCGTTATTAAGCAAACTATCTGTATTATTGCTGAAATGTTACTAGTTAAAAGTAGTTCAAACCTGTTACCAGAGAAAAATTTAGAAATCTATTCCGCATAATGATTAGGCTTTACTACCACATGATTAATTATTACATCAGTCATGAATATTTTTAAAATATCAATTGGTTTTTTGTTATAACATTCTTTGTATAATTAGGAATCAATTCTAACATTTTGGACTAAAAATGGAAAAAGCGCAATTTTAAGGTAGAAATATAATTACCCACATCTTTTTAATGGCGAAACTGACCACGCAGTACTGTAAAATAACATCTTGTATTACTTGATCCAACATACTGGTTTCAGTACTAGGTGCAACAATATCATCTCGAACCTGATGTTTGATAACTGTTTTTTTCCACTGCTTGAAGACCCATCGTCTTTAACCTGCTTGTTTTTCTTTGGAAGATCTACCTAACGTTTCTCATAGTGGATAAAATTACTGTACATACAAAACCACAGTACAAAACCACTGTCTGACTTAGAACTACCACTCGGTGTATATGCGTCGGATAAATACAAATCGTCAAAATCACTACCTACACTGCTTTTGTCGGATAATAACTCATTACACAAACTTTCTGCACAATGCATACTACCGAGATGCGTACGAGTAACATAATGCCAAGAACACAATTCATGTAAGTTTTGATTTGTAAAAAATGCAACACAGACATTGTGTCTCGTAGTCCTAGGATGCAAATGGGGTTCGGTGGATCGCGCAACATTTAATGACTACGTCATACAATAATTAAATAAACACTATATATAAATATATATATATATATATATATATAAATATATATATATATAAATATATATCTATATATATATATATATAAATATATATATATATATATATATATATATATATATTATATATATATATATATATATATACATATATATATATATATATATATATATATATATATATATATATATATATATATATATATATAGTGTGGGTTCAATCGGTCAACTAGGTGGAGAAATAAAAGACAAAGTTGATACTACTTCATCTATTTTGAAGACGTTTCGCTATCGAATTCTGATAGCATAATCAGTTCATCTTAAAAAAGATATGTAGTTGTCAATGGTATTAAAAAGTCAGTACAAAAACTCAAATAAATGGACATCGAATGGTGATATTGTATAAACAATTAAATAACTAACAACATTAAGAGACTTAGTAAAAATTAGCAAAGCAACAGAACACGTGGTGTAATAAGCATATAATATTTAATATAATATTAAAGTGAAGCAGAACTAAGAAAATCATTGATTCACTTCCAACTAAGCAAAAAAAAAAAGGAAGTGCTTTGCTTAGTTGGAAGTGAATCAATGATTTTCTTAGTTCTGCTTCACTAGTTAATATTATATTAAATATTATATGCTTATTATACCACGTGTTCTGTTGCTTTGCTAATTTTTACTAAGTCTCTTAATGTTGTTAGTTATTTAATTGTTTATACAATATCACCATTCGATGTCCATTTATTTGAGTTTTTGTACTGACTTTTTAATACCATTGACAACTACATATCTTTTTTAAGATGAACTGATGATGCTATCAGAATTCGATAGCGAAACGTCTTCAAAATAGATGAAGTAGTATCAACTTTGTCTTTTATTTCTCCACCTAGTTGACCGATTGAACCCACCACTCATCTGAGTGATTCTTATTTATATTGGATAGACGGTCGTACTCCTTTTTGCGATATATATATATATATATATATATATATATATATATATATATATATATATATATACATAAAAGTGAAAAGTAATGGCATGTCTCGCAAAACAAAAAACCAATAATGGTATATAGATGGAAGGAAACCGAATATAAGTATTTCTGACTATTGATCGTCTTCAGTACGGTGCAGCCAAGTTAGAAAAGGAGCATATTAACTTGGGAAAAGATAACTGTAGGAACAATGCAACCAATTTGTGGCATTAGAGTTAGAAGACCCTGATGCATTCCAGGGCAACAACTAACACCAATCACAGAGGAAGCTACAGCTTCCAATATCCAAGGAACAAAATAATCGACATTCTAATGTTTTATTTATTTTTATTTTAGTCACTATATACCATTCTTAGTACTGTAAGGAATCGTCCCCATGAAGGCAATCTTCAATATGGATTTTATCCAGATTCTCGTCGGACAAGAGTTTGGAGACGACTCGGAAATGGAGAACGATTACGACATCTTCACGAAGTGTATGCATACAAAGGTGGTACATTAATGGTATGGGGCGGAATCATAATTGACGGAAGACCTGATCTTATTTTCCCACGTGGCTTTCTCTCAAGTCAACAATATTTGGACACTGTTTTTAAACCTATTGTGCGCATGTTTGCGGCTGCTGTTGAAGAAAATTTTTACTTTATGCATGATAACACTCGACCACATATTGCGCATACTGTAACAAACTGGTTGGATAACGAGGGTATTGATGTATTGTCGTGGCCAGCACAATTACCTGACTTGAATACCATTGATCATGTATGGGCATGCTTCAACGAAAAATTACAATGGGGCAATTACATATGGGCAATATCTACAATGAGTTTCAATTAAAAGAGCTTCTGAGAGAACAATGGACACAACTACCTCAAGCAGGCATTAGCACTGTGATTCGGAGCATGAACAGTAGATGTAGAGCTGTGATAAACCAACGTGGTGGTCATACTTTTTCAAAGGTGGTCAAAGTTTATATTTCGTATTTTTGACATTTTATGGTGGTATGTGAAACATGGGTAATTTGAAATATTTTTTTTTGTCCCAATTTTCTATTTTTTTTTGCAATTTATGGTTTTTGACATATTAAACAACAATTTAAACTACAAATTTTGTATTACTTTTTTAAATTGATTACAGATAAACAAAATACGTCTATTTATAAAAATATCCCTAGAATTTTACGTTGTTTGTATATGTCGCAGCCAGATGGTTAAATTAGCCGTTCGTTAGAACAGTTAGCCCGTTGATTGAACAACGCCATTCAAACACATATCTAAATGTTGATTAGCCAAGTGGCTGACGACCACGAAGATAACGTTTAACAGGTGAGCTAGACAACGATTAGTCGTGTAATCAAATAGGTAATTTAAATAGTCATCTAGTTGCACGGCTAACCCTTTCATTTAATTGAACAACGCGTTATGATGTCTTAATTTTTGAAATGATGTTATTTATTTTATAGATGAGGTTATTAATAATTTTAATTGTCACATGTTACATTTAAATCATTTATTAACCACTTAAACTGCTATGACATTTAGATACACAAACAACTTTTTTCTTCAAGCAAGCACATCTCATGGTACGGCATTGTTTTTGTGCTGGTTTACACAAGTATTTTTGAAAACCTTGCACCCAAACTTTGATTTTATAATCACAGCTTCTTGTAATATATCTGAGTATCTAAAATTTCATCATCATAGCTTTCCTTTGATGAGTCCAATTCTTGTGGCACAAGCCAATTTTTAATAGTTTCTGTTTTTGTGCCTCTAGTATAAACTCCCTTTTCGTCCCGCTTCGTCCCTCTTTGCGGATAATATAACGAATCTACCAACTACCAACTTACCCACGGAAAATTTATCCAGCATTCCCATTATTCGCGCCGAGGTGGAGTACGCTATAAAAGTACCAAAACTAAAAGCTATAAAACTGTTGTAAGATGATAATATCGACATGCTGATAACAATTTTCAATGCCATATATAACCATTGCCACATTCCAACGGATTGGTTTTATTCAACCTTTATAATGATCCACAAATAACAAAGAGCGACAAAATTTAATGACCACAGACTGATAAGTTTAATGAGCCATTTGGTTAAGGTGTTTCTTCGCATCCTTCACACAAAAAATGTTCAGAAATCTGGAAGATCTAAGCGGTGAGACACAATTTGGTTTCAAGAGAGGACTAGGTATACGTGAAGCAGCTTTCTGCTTAAATACGCTTGTACAAAACTGCATGGATCAACGAAAAGATATAGTCATAACATTCCTCAATTTAAAAAAAAAACGTTAGACACCGTAAATGATAAAAATGCTACACAACGCTAACATTGATGAGAAATATATAAGAGTTATCCAGAATCTCTATTGGAATCAAAAAGCACGAGTGAGACTGAACAAATCAACCAACACAGAAGAATTTGAAATTTCAAGAGGGGTGCGCAGGGGTGTATTTTGTCTCCTATGCTCTTCAATCTCTATGTAGAGAACATTTTTGTAGAAGCACTGGAAGGCTCTGAGTGTGCATTAAAGGTAAACGGGTTCCCTATAATAACATTCGTTACGTCGACGACACCGCGATAATAACGGGCAACGAAAATGATATGCAGTTGATGTTAAATAAAATAAACACCGTAGAAAAAATATATGGCTTAAAGATAAATGCTGGAAAAACTAAATGCACGGCAATAATAAAAAACGCACTTTTAGGAATACAACTGCAAGTTGATAGTGCTCTAATCGATCAAGTAAAAACATTTAGATACTTAGGAATGATGATAAATGATCAATGGGATCCTCAATAAGAAATAAAATGCCGTACCGAATAAGCAAGACAAGCTTTTATCAAATTTAAACCGCTACTATGTAACCGCAATATTCTCTTCAATCTCAGCTACAGGATGGTTAAATACTATCTATGGTTCATACTGTTATACGGCATGGAAATATGGACGTTAAGAGTACCTTCCATTAATAAGTTGGAGGCCGTTGAAATGTGGACGTTGCGCAGAATGTTCCGCATACCATGGACAATAGGGTGAGAAACAAAGCAGTCTTAAGAAACGCAAATACTGGGAGAGATCTACTCAATTTGATCAGAGTACGAAACGTAGGATACCTCGACCATATTATGAGAGGAAAAAAATATGCAATCCCTCAACTAATCATCCAGGAAAATATTGAAGGCAAGAGAGGAGTAGGTCGCAAACAAATGTCGTGGCTACGGAACATAAAAAACTGAACAGGTATAAATAACACTAGATAAGATAATTCGCCAACGCACTATAGGTGCACTGCACTATAAGAAGAAGAAGACTATAAACTCGATTTCAAAAATGCTTAATTCTTACTTTGATTTTTTGGTGTCCAAAGGTCCACGATAAACTTTCGGTACACTTTTTTGAAAATTAGTGCCAATAAGTAGAGGTGTCAGTTTTTTTTGCTGTGTTCTCAACCATTGTTTTAGATGCCCGTTTTAAACTTTTGTGGGCCTCATTTAACTGGATTACCTAGGCCACGTGATGAGGGGACCAAAATATGAAATTTTGAGACTTATAATACATGTAAAGATTCAAGGAAGAAGATCTGTTGGCCGAAGGCAGAACTCATGGTTAAAGAATCTACGTGATTTGTATCAATGCAGATTGATTGATTTGTTTAGAGCAGCAAGAACTAAAATAAAAATAGCCATTATGATTGCCAACCTCCGTAGGAAGGCGGCACTCTAAGAAGGAGAAGGGCCTCATTTCTCTGCGCGGTGATTACGAACGAAATTACGTCAATTGAACTTTTTATGTGCATAAAAATTCTACAAAATAACTAATCTTGTTATTCAATGGCGTTACTTAATCAAAGGGCTAGCTGTTTAATCGAATGGTTAATTTAACCATCTGGCTGCGACATATATATATATATATATATATATATATATAATATATATATATATATATATATATATATATATTCTGTATAAATGTGGGGCGGTACAAGATTCAATAAATTTACATAGTTGTCCTTTGTTGGAAAAACATTCTATTGACACGATCTCCTGTACGCAACTGAGACAGCTCTTCAGAATGCTATTTTCTGGATGGACAAGATTTATTTATTTGAACTGGGTACATAAAATAAAATAATTGAGATATATTTTATATGAAACGAAACACAAAAGTGAATAGAAAACTACAAACGACTATATTTTTATAAAATACCTTTTAAATGCGAAAATTTTTCTTTGAGTCAATCTACAAGGCCACCAAATGTTACAACAGATAAAGATAATTTTTTTATTAAAAATAACGGATTTGATAGATTTGATATGTAAGCACGCATAGCACAATGGGAAAATTTATTTATATTTCCGAAAGAAACAGATGCTAAAAGAGAAAAATCAAAGAAAGTGCTTTCATTTTATTAAACGAAAAAAAAAATGCTTAGCAAATTCCTTTGTAGAATGTAGTGGGACGGTTTATTTTAAACGGTTTTTCTTTGAATATAATGTTCAGGTCTTTTCAATTTTATAAAAAGTGTAATTTTTTCATAGCCAATAAATAATGACTTGTAAAAATATATTTTGAATCGATAGATAAAAATAGATTTTTAATTATTCTAAATCTGCCGATAGAATGGATTAAATGAAGAGACCCAAATAAAGAAATGGGCTTCTTAAATGTTTATGAAAAAAGGTAAACTTAGGTTTATAAAATCGATAAAGTAATTGAGTTTATATACACTGATCGTTATGCATATAGTTATGCACCCATTTATTGCTGGATATACATATATTATCCTAATTATTTTTCGATTATCTACTGATTCTTTAATCCACTTGTTATGGAATACTATGCGTTTATTTCTTCTCCGGACTAACTCTTTGTTTTGGAATTAAACAGAATATATTGACATGTATAAATTTATTATATTAGAGGATGAAAATTACACTGCCTGTTATTTCTTAAAACTATGAATTTATAAGTTCTGTTATCTACAATTATTTAACGATGTTTCTGGATGGATTTGAGTACAAGAGATTGGACTCAAATATTAATATTAAAATAGCAAATACGGATAGCTTATCGAACAAAGAAATAAGAGAAATAAATTATTATTATTCCATAGATACGAAGTATTAGGCGAATAAACTAGCGAAACTTATTTATTCTAAATAGGAAAATATTTATGAAGAGTATTGATTCTGATTTCTAACAGCAAATAATTATTAGTGATTATACATGAGAACTTTTCATAATTGTAAATAACATATACCAGGTGACTAAAAACTATATAGAAATACATAGATACTTTAATTATCTTACATGTGAGTAGGTAGGTACATTACACCTCCTTTTGTAAGAATGAAAATAATTGTAAAATGAATTTTCATTTAAATGGTATAAAACATTTGTATACATTATTATTTTATTTTAACACATTTAAATAGTTTCTTTTAGTCTCGATAGTCTTTCACTTCGTCTTATCGGTGTAGTCTCTGTGAAACTAGTCTCTTTACACTTTTTGGATTCACTATAATTATTGTCTTTATTATGTTTACAATCTATACTTAAATCTGTCTCATGTACATGTTTTCGTTTACTTTGACATATATTTAGTGTTAAACAATTTGTAATTTGTTGACAACTATGTGACGGATTTCTACGAAATCGTCGGTAAAAATATTTAATTATCCTGTATAAAATATAAGGTAACATACATTTTATCAAAAATAAGATTGCATAAGTGAAATAAGAACTATTTTTTATTGTGTCTGAAAAATTAATATTTGTTTCTGAGGTCATTTTCTCTAAATTATCTAGTTTATGGCTTGCTAAATTTAATGCATCTCGATCGAGATTATTTAATTGTAAGGGAACAAGGTGTAATTTGGATTCATTATTTATCTTAATATCATCACAACAGACTTCTGGAAGGGATAAATCTGGAATGATAGACTGAAAATTACTTTCTTTTGGATTTGAGACAGATATCAAAATAGTTGATCCGGTGTAAGTTTTGCAATTATTCGAAGTAGAAAAAATACCTGTGTTTGAAAGAACAATAGATATTGGCGTACTAGTCTGACAGCTTAAAGTTAAATCTGTTGGTTTGGGTAAAACATATATCCAAGAATTTGGTTTGTTTAATTTATGCCAAATTTCATATTCTGTTTGAATTATACGAGTATCGCAACTAGATGGTATGTTTGTTATTGAAGTTAACAATTCAGTTTCACAAATTGGATTAGTGTGTGTAAATCGGAAAGTATCAGGATTTTTGCAAATAAGTTTTTCTTCATCTAATGAATAACAGTCTTCTAATGTATCAATAGTAACATAAATGTTTCTATTTTCTGAAAGAACAAGATATTTGACAGATGGAAGAATAAAGGTAAGTCTCTTTAATGTTGGATGAATTATAGGAAGAGATATTAGTTTAAAAAGAGAATAAGGAGTATTACTAACCAAAGGTATACTAACCGTAATTAAAATCTTGTTATCAAAATATATATATTTAAGTAAAATGATATCGAAATATTTATGAGCATAATCGATAGTCAATGGAAATGGATAAGTCGATGTACTAGGTAAATGCGTTACCGTTTTAGATAATTCTTGAATTAGTTGCTCAGGTGTTATAACAGAAGGATGAAGGTTATTATTTCTTGCAAATAGAATAACGTTTATTAAAGTAGAATATTCTTGTTGTAATTCTGTTATAAAGAAAGTTAGTAAAGTAAAATGTTCTTCAATTTTTGTTTTAAATCTAAATTAAAATATTTATTATTCATTTTATCTGTGTAATTGGTAATTGATTCAAAATTTTTATCAAAAATCACTTTGTTTCGGTCTAGATTTGTAATAGAGTTATTAAAATTTGCAATCGTGGCTTTTACTACATGAATTTGTTGTTTTAGTAAATCAAGAAGATGATTTTCGTTACTTTCAGCTTTGTTAATAGCATTATTGAAATTTTCAGCATCATCACTGTCTAAGGTACCGAATAAGGTCCTGAAAACAGATCCAATTGCATTAAATAGAGCGCGTTTTGGTCTAAAATGTTCATGCAGAATTATGTTTTTTAAAGTTTGTTCATCTTGAAAGAGTCTAGGTATGATTTGTCCTAAGAGTTTTAGTGAAGTATCGCATAATCGTAATTCAATAAGAACTGGTTTGTTTTGACACAGTCTTAATGTTTTTTGATAGGTGAGATCTACAAAATTTAATTTGTCTGTAAAAGGTTGTAAAGGAATATGACTTAATATGTTCCAATGAGTTTCAATAAATTGAACATTTTTTATGTGTTCGTAATAGATTCCAGGTGATTTGTTGATAGGAGTATTGGTATATTTCTTGTGAATTTGTTCACTATTTGTCAGCCATATTATTGCATACCTGAAACAAAAGCATGTTTCAATCTATTCATGTGAACTTTTATTGGTTTTTTATTTACTAAAATTGTGCAATTGACAGGAGAATTTATCTCTAGAATTTTATAAGGTCCATTATAATTTTGTGTAAGTTTTTTGGTTTGACCCTTCTTTGTTTGCTCATTTTGGAGATATACTAATTGTCCTTCTAAGAAAACGGTGTAATTAATCTTTTGGTCATAATATTTTTTACTGACTACTTTAGATTCTAATAGATTCGTTTTTGCTAACTCATGAGATTTTCTAAGTTTAAGTGTTAAATTATCTAAATAATCTTCATATGTATATTTGAGTTCTACTGGTCGTATTATACTGCTAGGTAGATTAGGTGTATATCCAAATATTAGTTCATATGGTGTGAATTTGGTTGAAGTATGATTAGTTGTATTATATGAAAACATAGCAAAATCTAGCCATTCGTCCCAATCGGATTGATCAGCTTTAATATAATGTTTAAGGTAGTCTGCTAAAGTAGCGTGACTCCTTTCTAATGCAGCATTTGATTCTGGATGATAAGCAGTACAATTTATATGTCTGATTTTAAAAAGCTTGGCGATTTGAGAAAATAATTTGGAAGTAAAATCTCGGCCTTGATCAGTAACTATTATATCGGGTTTTCCAAACTTGCAAATAAATCCACGAACCAGATTTTCAGCGATAGTCTTGGTTTCATGATTCGGAATTGCATAAGCTTGAGAAAATTTTGTTAAGTCATCTTGTAATGTTAATATGAACTTATTACCTGACTCGGTTAAAGGTAAAGGACCTACTATATCTAAAAATATTTTTTCTAATGGATTTGAGCTTGTTGTTGTTATCTCCATGGGCTTTACGAATTTTTTTCTAACGAGTTTATTTTTCTGACAAGATTCACAGGTTTTTATAAAGTTTTTAATATCATTTTTCATATTATTCCATTTGAAATGTTTTTTTATACGATTGTATGTCCGATGAAAACCAGAGTGTCCAGCCGTAGGACTAGTGTGATTCTCTTGTAATATTGTAGTTATTTCCTCAGGTTCAGGATTTGTTAGTATATCATGATAAATGATAATAGATATATCAGTTTTTCTAAAAATAAATCTAATCATAGATCTAATTTTTCCCCAACTTAATTTATCGTAGCTAAAAGTTATTCTGGGTAGGCAAATTTTTAATATTTTATCGTTTAATAACCAGTCTCTTAATTTTATTAGGGAATTAAATATATCTTCATAAGAGGTATTGTCCCAATAATTATTTTTTATAAATATGTAATAAAAGTTTTTATTTTGATCAGAAATATATATAATGTCATTTAGTCTTGGATTTTTGGCTTTCAATTTTTCTATATGACTGAATTGTTTATTTATTTGTTTCTGAACGATCTCATTAAAATTTAAATCTACGGAAACAAACAATGCTAAATTTTGTGAAAATGATGTAATCTTTTCATTTGTTTCTTTTATATTATCATTTGTTATTAATATAGTTTCGGATTTAGATAAGAACTGTGAATAAGTGTCATTATTTTCTTTACTCATTTTGTTTATTTGTAAGGTGATTGTTGCCGGGTTTTTGTTTTCTTCGCAAATATTTGTTTCAGATATGGTTAAAGGAGGACGACTTAAACAATCAGCATTTTGATTTAATTTACCTGGTTTATAAATAATTTCATAGCTATATTCTTCTAATGCTAATCTCCACCTAACGAGTCTTGATCCGGGATCTTTTACATTAAATAGCCATGTGAGTGGTTTATGATCCGTATAAATGAAAAATTTATTTCCGTACAAATATGGTCTAAAGTGTTTAACACTCCATACAATTGCAAGTAATTCTTTTTCT
Organism: Diabrotica balteata; assembly: GCA_918026665.1. NCBI lineage: Eukaryota > Metazoa > Arthropoda > Insecta > Coleoptera > Chrysomelidae > Diabrotica > Diabrotica balteata. The sequence continues at coordinate 93,231,368 of OU898279.1, read as the reverse complement.
GTTGTGCTATAGTTTGATTCCGCTTTGTTCAAGGTACGACTAGCATAAGCAATAGGTAAATCATCTGGTACTTTACCTTGAGAAAGTATGGACCCTATTGCATAATTACTAGCATCCGTTGTTAAGACAAAGGGTTTGGTAAAATCTGGATACTGAAGTATTGGTTCTGAACAAAGTATTGATTTCAGGTTCTCAAATGACTGTTGTTGAATGCTTGTCCAATTAAATTCAACATTTTTCCTCAGCAGTTTTGTTAAAGGTTGTGTTAAAGCACTGAAATTTTTTATAAAGCGTCTATAATAACCAGTGAGACCCAAAAAGCTCTTAATATCTTTTTGTGTTCTGGGTATAGGAAAATCTGTAACAGCACATACCTTTTTTTCGTCCGGTTTGACACCAAATTCAGTTATTAAATGTCCTAAATACATTACTTCGCGACGAAAAAATTCGCACTTATCTGGTTGTATTTTTAAGTTGAATGTAGACAATTTTTCGAATACTTCTTTTAATCTTTTATTATGATTTTCTAATGTATCGGCATGAATGACTATATCGTCGAGATAGACAAAACATCTGTAATTTTGTATTCCTGAGAGGACAGTATTCATTAGCCTTTGAAAAATACTGGGAGCATTTTTTAATCCAAATGGCATTCGTGAATATTGATAATGTCCAGACGGAGTTGAGAAAGCAGTCTTTGGAGAATCCTCAGGATCCATTTTGATCTGGTGAAATCCTGATGTTAAATCTATTGTTGAAAAATATTTTGAATGACCCAATTGGTCTAATATATCGACTATATTCGGAAGTGGAAATGAATCTCCTATAGTAATATCATTTAGTCGTCGATAGTCTATAACAATTCGCCATTTCTTCTTTGCTGAAGCATCGGCCTTTTTTGGCACAACCCAAAGGGGCGAATTCCATGGCGAAGTTGATTCTTCGATAATACCTTGATCTAGCATACCTTTTATTTGAGTTTCGACTTCATGTTTGTGTACTTCAGGATACCTGTATGATTTAGTGCTAATAGGTACATTAGAATTTAAAGGAATTTTGCAAGTTATGGCATTTGTACTGGTAAGTTGATCTCCTTCCAGATAAAAGATATGATTGTACTCCTTGCAAATAGAAATTAAAGATGATTTTTCTTCACTATTTAAATGATCTGTTCTCAAGGCATTTTTTAATTTAGCAATTCTGTTAGAATTCGTATTATCTTTATAAGAAGACATTTTTCGTATATTTGCATTGTTTTGTAAATTTGGAATTTTTTCTATTGCTACTTGAATATCGTTTAATTCAACATCCGTTTCAGTAGTGTTTACGATTGAGGTTAAAAAGAAATCATTTTTTTCTTTAACAACACTAGGACATAAAAATACACCTTTAAAGATTTCGCGTTCGGGACATAATCCTTCGCTTAATTCATTATTTATTACTTTAATTTGAACAATTGTTTCAGTTCTTGCGGATAGAATAGTTTTATTACTTCTTGAGTTAGAATTAGAGTTTTGATTTAGTATAAGATCGTCTGAACAGGATTTTTCTTCTGAACAAGATTTTGATTTATGATTTCGTGAAGAGTTACAAGTTTTATTTGTGCATATCTCAGTGGATTTTACACATTTTGGACTTGAATTTTCTTTGGATTTAGAGTTAGATTTAGATTGAATTGGATTGGATAGTAGTTCTTCACTACTTAAGGTTATTTGGATATCATTGGTTTCTAAATAAGAATGATCCTCTATGGATTTAGCATCATAAGGAAATATTTCATCGATATTAGAACTTGTCTCGATATTTTGATCTCTCAGAAATTCGTCATTGTCATTGTTTAATGGAAATTTTATATATTCAATTGGAATAGAACAATTTTTAAAGTTTAATTTATTTTCTTTATAATCAATTTGGCATTTATTTATTTCAAAAAAATCGCTACCTAATATACCGTCGAAATGAAGAGGAAAATCGTCTTCTACGACATAGAAAACATGAGTTTGGACAAAATCTTTTATCTTGAAATTTACGTTACAACTACATATAGTTTTATTTGGATTTAAGACATTTTTATCAATGCCTCGTAGAGTAATAGACTTAGAATAAATTTTTGGAATGTTTAGTATTTTTGAATATTTAATTAAAGAAATATCTGCGCCTGTATCGATTAGAAACTTGCAAGAGGATGGATTAGAATTATTTACTAAGGGTAAATCTACATAGGAAGTGACTGAGAAGTTGATGGTTGTGATACGGCCTGAACTGAACGAACTCCTCGAGAATCGACCGTTGGTTGTCGAGGATTCTGGAAGTTTAAAGAATTTGTTGGATTTTTGTTTTTATTGTTAAATTCGCGTTTTCTACATTCTTCTATAACGTGACCTGGTTTTTTGCAGTATCTGCAAAAACGTTGGGAAGTGTTGGTATACTCTTTTCTTAAGTTTGGAGGAAAATCAGAATTGGAATTTGAATTTGAAGGTTTATAATTTTGATTTTGAGAATTTGACCTTTGAAGATTTGAATTAGGATATTTTGGGTTTTGAAAACTAGAATTTTGAAGATATCTAACATTTCTATCTGAATTGTTTTTATATCGACAGTTATTTGAGGAATGGTTGTTTCGTTTGCAAATATTACAGAATGGTTTGAAAATTTCTTGTCTTGATAACTGTTCTTGTTCTTCGGCAATTGCTATAGCAACAGCTCTTTCTAAGGAATCTGGATTTCGGGCTTTGATTAAAATAGAGAGGTCTTTGTTTAATCCTCTAATAAAGACATTTAGTGCTTGAGTTTTTAAGAGTTTAGTACATGCATTTCTTGCATCTGGAGATAAGTCTGGATCAAGTGTATTTATTAATTTTATATAGCAATTTTCAACTTTATTTGCAAATGACATTACATTTTCACTGGGCATCTGACGTAAGGAATGTAATTCCAATTGCCACTGACCTTCAGTTCGGCGTTCAGAATAAGCATCTAATAAGAAGTCTTTTAAATCTTTCCATTCGTCAAATGTTCTGTTTCTAGTTATGGCCCTAGCTTTATCGGTTAATTTAGTTTCTATAATGGCTAATAAGATGGGTTTGGATTGCGGATTTACTAAATTGTATGCTTTATCACAATTGTCTATGAATTCGTATAATTTTGATTTTGTACCATCAAATCTAATGAGAAGTTTTTCAGCTATTTCAATTGATACTGACATTTTATTTGAATTAGAAGTAGAAGAATTTGAAAGAGAATTTGAGTCGGGAGAAGGTATTTGTTCGTCAAATAAGTTACTTATATCAGGATATAAAGTAGACATACGTTTACAAGATTTTTAAAATATGAGACAGAATTTAAGATAGAATGTACTTACAAGTAGAATATTGTTGTTGGTCGCATAGTCTATTATTCCACGGGTTCACCTCTACTTCCGATGGAACTACAATTGGGTTATGACTGGAACTGGATTTCGAACTGGATGTACTGGACCCCAATGTAATTAGTTGTAGTGGCGATTTTTCCACACTGACAGTTTTTTTGAATGATTCCTCGAAGGAAACAAGTCAATTCAAAAATTCCTCAGCTCTCCTTCTATCAGCAATCAGAGGAACTCTGCTACTAATATCCCACGTTCTGACACCAAATTTTGTTATGGAATACTATGCGTTTATTTCTTCTCCGGACTAACTCTTTGTTTTGGAATTAAACAGAATATATTGACATGTATAAATTTATTATATTAGAGGATGAAAATTACACTGCCTGTTATTTCTTAAAACTATGAATTTATAAGTTCTGTTATCTACAATTATTTAACGATGTTTCTGGATGGATTTGAGTACAAGAGATTGGACTCAAATATTAATATTAAAATAGCAAATACGGATAGCTTATCGAACAAAGAAATAAGAGAAATAAATTATTATTATTCCATAGATACGAAGTATTAGGCGAATAAACTAGCGAAACTTATTTATTCTAAATAGGAAAATATTTATGAAGAGTATTGATTCTGATTTCTAACAGCAAATAATTATTAGTGATTATACATGAGAACTTTTCATAATTGTAAATAACATATACCAGGTGACTAAAAACTATATAGAAATACATAGATACTTTAATTATCTTACATGTGAGTAGGTAGGTACATTACACACTAGTTTTTTACATTGAATTCTTTTCCTTTTTAAAATTCAGTAAAGAACTAAGCACTTTCAACGCTTTCAATGGCAACATTAGCTAAAATATTCAGGTCTCGAAGTGAGTCCGTATAGGTACCAGGTGGTGTCAATATTACGTTACATTATACGAATTTATCTTCAAGAAGATTTATGTAATGATTATACGTGTACGACTATGCATGCCAGATGTAACCAATTTTGATGCATTTATCAAATTATTGAATAGCAGTTTGCATTACATATTTTATATTTTGTATATATATATATATATATATATATATATATATATATAATATATATATATATGTCACTTGTGTTGACAATTATTATCAAGAGCTGCTAAAAAATACAAAATATCTTCAACATGTTGACGAAATTGACAAAAAAAAATTGTCAATTCACCAAATAAAATTAGTTTACTATATAAAAATGATGCTAACATATTTCAAAAAATATTAATATCAAAATGTTCTAATCTAATAAATCCTTCTCTGAAATTTTAATATAATTTTGAAAAAGTTTCTTAACACAAAAACAATTGAATTTATAAATAAATTTGAATAGTGACAATTACAATTAAGCCTCAATGTCATAAACACCAACTTAAAATTTTTATTTTTAACAATTATATTGCCAAAATTAAATTTTGTTTAAAATTGTGTTTTGTTTAGTAACAAAAAAGAAGAAGATTTATTCACCATTGATAGATACCTGAAAAAATGTAACAAATACAATTAAAAATTAAATCAAAATGTGATATTTTACTAGTTTCATTTCTCATTCTCATTTCAAGGAATGGTAAAGAATTATCTACCTCTTCCTTACCTGTAAATTGTATAATGTTGATTTTTATTGTTGTAAAAGTTAACTGTTTCATGTGTTCTGTATTTAAGAAGTGCTAAAGCTAAATACTTTTTAATAAAAGGAATGAAAAAAGTGCAATTGTTGATACAATCACTGGTAACATCAACCATGACATAGCTACTTAGAATGGGTTAAAGACTAAATCCCATAGGACTATCAAAAATTTGTTTATAAAAGACACCATTAAATATAAAATTATTAGATTTAAAAACAAAGTTGATAATTTGTTTTTACTTACTTATCATTCACTACCTTTTATACCATCAATAATACCTAAATTAATACAAACACTAAAGGTTATTGACAATATAAAAATAGCAACAAAGAACATCAAAACAATTTTGTCTTTATATTCCAAAACTAAGTATCCTATAGACAAATTAGATAAAACAATGTTAAGTGATAAAACATTAGTTGTACTCAGTGTGAAGCTGAGTATGTTGGAGAGACCGGAAGAAATCTTTCAAATCGCATTATGTCTTACAAAAGTAATTGCAGAATTAAAAAAACCATCTTGTGCTTTCTTCTTCTTCTAGTTCCATGACCGTTATCGATCATTGGATATCATGTTGGCTACCATATTCGCTATCGTGACTTTATTGACAGCAGCTTGTGCTTTGGCAAAGCATATAATCGACAAAAACCCATATTATGGATTTTGATAATATTAAAATTTTGTGTAGTGAAAGTAATAAATTCAAAAGAACTTTTTTGGAAATAGTTTGTATTAGCAAAAGTGATAATAATTTAAACAAGAGATCAGAAATTGAAAATCTAAGCAAAATTCATAATTATATTATTTCTATGTAGTTTATATATGAAACCAGCAAAATATCACATTTTGATTTAATTTTCCATATATTTGTTACAATAATTTTAAACACAATTGAGTAAAAAATAGTTAACAAATAGCCCTTTTTATTGACTCCAACCCATCCAAAATAGTTTTATATTTTTTCCAAACGAGTCACAAGTATTTTATATATATATATATATATATATATATATATATATATATATATATATATATATATATATATATATGTATATATATATGTATATATATATATATATATATATATATATATATATATATATATATATATATATATATAAGATGGTGGTATTCTTGACTGTTGATTTAAATATATTGAGGTATTAAGGTGTTAACTGTCAGGCTATTGTTTATTTCTTGATTTGCCATTTTTACTGTGAATTGTTTTTATAAGCAAAATTCATAATTATATTATTTCTATGTAGTTTATATATGAAACCAGCAAAATATCACATTTTGATTTAATTTTCCATATATTTGTTACAATAATTTTAAACACAATTGAAAGCTCGAGTAAAAAATAGTTAACAAATAGCCCTTTTTATTGACTCCAACCCATCCAAAATAGTTTTATATTTTTTCCAAACGAGTCACAAGTACTTTTATATATATATAATATATATATATATATATATATATATATATATATATATATAAGATGGTGGTATTCTTGACTGTTGATTTAAATATATTGAGGTATTAAGGTGTTAACTGTCAGGCTATTGTTTATTTCTTGATTTGCCATTTTTACTGTGAATTGTTTTTTAATACCAATTAAAAAATTTTAATTTTTCTTAATACCAATAACACCACAAACTTTTGGATCTTTACCTTATATTCCATTCTTAACACCAAAACTTCTCAAATTATTTAAAGGATTAGAAAACATAAAAATTGCTACCAGAAATGTTATAACCATAGCACATTTATACACTAAAACTAAAGATCCTTTAACAACTGATGAAAGTTCTAGAGTAGTGTATCAAATATCTTGCTCAGACTGTGATAAAGTTTATATAGGAGAAACTTCTCTAACATTACACAGCAGAATTATTTCTCATAAGAGTGATGTAAAAACTAAGAAATCACAAGCTTGTGCATTAGCTGAACACTCCATCAATCTAAATCACACATTTAATTTTTCACAGGCTTCAATTCTAGAGAGGCAGAAACATGAACAGAAGCGGATGGGGGCTGTGGTTCTGGAGTTTTCAAAATCGATTTTATGACCTGTATGAAGATAATGTTGAAACAAAACTAAAACTGAATCGCAATTGCAAACAGAAATGGAATATTCATAAATCCTATTTTGGATTCTACGATTTAAATGGACTATATAAGATCGGCTGCAGTCTATTGGCAATATGTTTTTTTATTGGACAAAAGATGAAAGTTTTTGTTTAATAGTAAATATTGTCTTTATTTCTCTTAATTTAAGAATTTTCCCGATTTTGTCCGTGACCTCTTTAATGTAAGGTAGAAAACATATATAATAAGGGGCCTGAGTCTTTGGGTTGAGAATTAGTGGGAGATTAATGTCAGTGGATACTCCTATCGATGTAATTTTTGCGGTAACCGTTTTGGATAAGGGTTTGTTTTAAACTAGAGTGCTCAGCAGATGTACTTGCATCATTGTAAAGGCGTATTGATCTGCAGACAAGAGTATTAATATATGAAATAATAAATCATTTACATATGTCGTTTCGGTACACGCTTCAACTTCATCATTCATGTATAAGCGATTCTTTGTAAACACAATAAAACTAACTTCAGTTAGTAACAAGAAATTTGTTCAACACATACATACACTGCACTACACATAAAGAGTATTCAGGTAATATCATAAGTAGTCTAAGCGGTTCCTTCAACTCATGAAAAACAATTCGGAAGAAATGCTAATCCAAATGATAACCAAGTAGTACCAGGTTAGTACCTACCATAATTGTTGCGTGCATCGAGTACCAAGGTAGTTTCTCTTGCCGACCCAAGCCCGGTTTGAAATTGGTAAACAGTGTACAATAGATAGAGATACAATTATAAATTTATTTACCTTCATATTCAATAACACCTATTTTTCTTTTAATAATACATACTATACGCAAACTTTTGGAACACTAATGGGAACACAAATTAGCCTTATTCTGGCTGCATTTGTAACCGATGACCTTTTAGATATTATTATCCCAGATTTGCCTATGAACCTTTTTTTTTTAAATATGCAGACGATATAATCTTAGCTATGCCCAATCATGTTAAATTACTTGTTTTTTATGTTTAATAGATAAGTTCCATATGTAATTCATCATCGAAGTAGAAAATGAAAAGAAATCTATTCTTTTCTTAAAAACAAGAGTTCAAGTAGATGCATCATTTACATGTCTTACCATAAACATTGTCTACAGTTAGACCAACTGAAGTTAATTTAATAAATAAATAGGTTTGAAAAATTTTTAGATGCCATTTACCAAAAAAATCTTCTTTCCACTTCTCTTAAAGGGACTTTTGTATAATAATACACTAATACAACAAATAAGTTAGTTTATTAGACTTTTCTGAATAAAACCATTTTCTTTTATTGGATGTTTATAAACTCTAAGTACGAAACAACAATAAAAACAAAACATATTATTTTCCAATTTAAATATATATTCTCTATTCAACCTAAAACTGTCGTTGTTCTCTGACTAAAACTTCCGTATTTGGCAACTAAGAGGCTTCCATGAACCCTAAGGTACTTCATTTATTTACTATGTGGCTTAGAATATGACAACTTTGAAATGTGTTTCGTTCTAAAATGTATATTTTAATAATTATTTCTCCTTTTTCTTTTTTGAATACCACGTCATTTCAGAACGCTGATTACTATCGTAGTTAAAGCTATCCTAATTTTATTCACTGCCACCCTAAATAGCATGCTTGTATCAATACCATACCAATCTCGCAAGTTCTTTAACCATGAAGTCTTTCTTCGTCGTGGACTGCGTTTACCTGCTATTTTTTCTTGTATAATATTATGTAGCAACCTATATTCGGGACCTCTCATTACATATCCAAAGTATTGTTGATTGTTCTTAAATTATTGAATTATTGTAAATATTTTTTTTCTGCTTACAGATATACACATAGTTTGTCTGGATGGTTTATGATTTTTTTTTTAAAGACTCATACAAGAATTTTGTAACACTATTGCAGCTTACGTCTAAAGATGTTGATAAAATCTAACGAAATATGACGAAATAGTTGATAAGGGTACATTCAGCTGATAATCCAATGAACCACTTTTTTGACATTTAAGTATATATGATCTAGTCAGATGTGATCATAATATAGTTATATATATATATATATATATATATATATATATATATATATATATATATATATATATATATATATATATATATAGATCTGTGTGTGTGTTAAACATAACATGTCCCAAAAAGTTTTACAAAATTTGATTTAAAATATTTTATAAAATTTAATATATTCACGTGAAAACACTTTTAATTAAATCGTACAATACAATCTTCCTCGAATCGAACTTTTGAAAAACAACTTGTGTTTTTCTTAATTAAATTTCCACCATGAGACAAACAAATTTAATTGAATTTTATTAATATTATACAATAGAATTTTGTAGTCTTTCGTTTACAAATTAAAAAGTTAATCTAACTTTTGAAGTATGCACTATAATATTTTTATATTAGACGCCCGAAATGTGTTTTTTGATACAGAGTGTGTTTATAATGTGTAAAAATGATTCTTTAGCTTACGAATTTACGGGCGTAATACTGGACACTAAATAAAGCCTTGGTGAACATATAATATATGCAGAGAAAAAAGCCGATCAAAGAACAGCGGCGCTAGCAAAGATCATGTCAAACATGTGGTCCACTTCACCATACTATACACAACAACAATATGGCAGCAGGTAATACATAAACAAATACACAGAGGAATTTTAGAGAAAGCTCAGAGGAACGCCCTTCTGAGGGCCGTCTACGCATATATAAGACGACTTCGACAGTTGCCTTACAATTAACCTACTGGTGAGAAAAAGAGGAATCACATACAGCATGGGTGAAAACGACAAAGCCGACAAAATAGGTATGACCAAGGTGCAATTGCAATAAGAGAGGGAAAACAAACATATCGCTGAGTCGACCAGAACACTTATACCGGACGCGAGAGACTGGGCAGGGCACGGCCACAGTGAGATTTACTATGTACTTCTTTACACAGTTACTTACGGGGCACTGCTTTTTCAAGCGTACGTAGTAAGGATAAGAAATCAATAAGACGGCAACTGTGTTAACTACGGGGTTAAATACTCGACGGAACACTGTGTGTTCAATTGCAAAAGGTTCATGAAGAAGAGGGCGGATCAATACGAAAGGGTTAGAGAAGTTAGGGCGAATACCATAATGAAAGTGGCGGGAAGAGAAGAAAATGAATATAAAGAAATCCTGGAAGTAAGAACTAGAATAATAAAAAGAAAATACATAATAGAAAGGGAACGACAGTAGACATGAACGCTAAAGGGTCGCATTTTAAAAACACTTACTTTTTACTTAAAAAGGTAGTAAAGTGTCATTAAAATACCAAAGGGTATTCACTGAAATATAGACAACGTTGTCCCATTACTTAAGCGGTTTTCTGTAGATATATATTTGCCTTATAGCTCAGAATGGCTGTATTCACCGAAATTAATTCGTTTCCTGATTCACGTCTGATATATATATATATATATATATATATATATATATATATATATATATATATATATATATATATATATCGAGGATATCGGTCAAAGGAGAAATAATACAAGGAAATCACAGTTCCATTCTTATATTTATTTGAAGAGGTTTCGCTTGTGGTGTTCACAAGCTTTATCAGTTCAAATCTAAAAAATATTACAATGATGGTAGGTAATATTTTACAAAAACATGGAAAATTAACTTACGAATGTAGAGTGAGGAATAAAAGGTGTTAAGCAAACACACCATTCCCTTTGTTAACTGTGGTCAAAACATAAAATTTTTGGTAAAATTGTAGCTTGAAAGTTTCTGTGTAGTAGCATTCGTGTTTTTCAAAGCGAAAAGGTTTGATTTACAAATGAACGACAGAATAAAAAACTACTACCAAGCTTACTAAAAAACTCGTCAACATTACACGTAAAAAACTAACTTACAACAGTCAAATTTAGAAATAAAATAACAAAGTGACTAAAACGCACTGGCACAGAGCTAAATTGTTATAACAAACAAATTTTGAACTTCACTTTAGGGCGCATTTCCATCTAACGGATTCGGACTCGAAAAATGAAAGTCAAATTGCCGGCATTTTCATTGCAATAGAATGTGTGGATTTATTAGTTCTGAGTTGATCCAACTTTCTGTGGGAGAATGAGACGAGCAGGCGCAATACACAGAAACGCAAACCTAACAACGCAGAGAACACTGAAGCAGATAGATTGTTAAGTAGAAATGTCTACAAAACCAATATGTGGAGAAGATAGGTTGGAATCGGGGGTTTGGAATGACAAATAGTCAAGGAGGGAAAATATACATTGTCTATAAGAGAGGGTTTATGTAATTAGGTATGAATCAGTAAGGGATGTAAAAGGTTGAAAATAAGAATAAGTGAATTTGGTAATAAACGATCAAAAGAAAATGGCAATGAGAGAGTCTGGATGACGAAAATAACGTCGAAAATTTTTCATTTGATATTGGAGAGAAGAGAATGGTACACCAAACTGAGATTGTCGATGTCCGTACGTTTATTCATAGTGGAAGGATTGAGGAAAATGTGGCACATTTCAAGGAAGGTTCTCTTGAAATGGTTGCTTTCTGTGCAGAGAATTTTAACATGTTCATAATCAGGTCGGTGGTCAGAAGTAAGAATGTGTTGTGCTAAGGCACTGGAATGTTTATGGCATCTTATATCACTCTTGTGAGAAATTAGTCGACCTTTAAGGGATCTACGAGTCTGGCCAATGTAACAAAGGTTACAATCCATACAGGGGATGTTGTAAACCACATTGATCTTTTCCAGCGGGTTTAAAGGGGTTTTAGTTTTAGAAAAAAGTTTACCAACTGATCTGACATTTTTAACTCCAATTTTAATTGGTGTAGATGTTAGGAGTTTTGCGAGTTTCTCAGTCAGATGACGGAAATAAGGAAGAGAGTATAGTAGAAGGGGAAGAAGAACCATTATGGGAGTCATTTTCTGGTGTGCGTACTGAGATATCAGGTTGACTCTGTACTTGACTATTATTCAAACTGTGTCTAGAAAGTGTGTAACTAGTGGAAAACAGAAATTTATTGATTACAAATAATGGATAAGAATTCTGTAACAAAATGGATTTAAGAAGGCTAAGAGAATCCCTTCGGTGAGAAGGATGTGTCAACCTATGAACCCTAAAACTAAGAGCTTGTACGAGGTTGTATTTGTATCTCATCGCATGGCATGAGTGGTAATTAAGAAAACGGTTACTAGCCATTTCTTTTCTATACCAAGAAGTACTTAACCTAAGGTCACAACCTCGAATGATACGCATATCTAGAAAAGGAATGCTATTATGACTCTCCAGCTCACAAGTGAACTGTAAGTGAGGATCATATGCATTGAAATGTGATAAGGTGCTCTGAACCTTATCTGGCGGAAGTGCCAATATTAGGTCGTCGACATACCTTTTCACAAAAGGAACATCAAAAGTCAAACTGTGTAGCCGATTTTCAAATAAATCATCAAGGACAAAATTGACTAGAATTGGGGAAATTGAGGATCCCATGGGATCACCAAAAATTTGGAGATAAAATTGATTATTAAAAATTAAGTAATTTGTCTCAAAAACAAGTTTCATCAAATCAGAAAAGACTTCCCAAGGGATTGGGGATGCAGGCTGGATAATATGCCAATGTTTGTGAATTGAAGTAAGGACAACTGAAAGAGGAAGGTTTGAGAATAAAGAAACTACATCAAAACTCACCAACATATAGCCTTCTGGTAGTTTAAAATCATTAATAAAATTAGCAATTTTAAAAGAATCAGTGATATTAAATTGATTATCTGCATCATATGTTTTGGTTAAAGTATTAGTAAGAAAATTGGCAATATTACCATTAGGAGCATTAATGGAAGAAACAATGGGTCTCATACAAAGTTGTGGTTTATGAATTTTGGGAAGACAATAGAAACGTGGAGCATAACCATTGTAGGAATGGAGAAGTTTGGCAATATTCTGGTCTAGAAGTTTGTCTTTTTTCAATTTGGTGATAAAATTATTGATCTTTGAAGTAAAAGTTGGAGTGGGATCGCGAGAAAGGGGCTTATAATAATGATCATCCTCTAATAAGCGTAAGCTAAGGGTAAGATATTCTTCATTGTACATGATGACTGTGGCATTGCCTTTATCACTAGTAAGGACCACAAGTTCGGGATGGGTTTTGAGGAAAATCGCTGTTTCTTTGAAAGCTTGATCCGTTGGTGAAAGAGATGGTTTGGGTTGTTTAGAGTAATTTAAAAGGATGTTATTAGCTTGAAATCTAAGATCTCATACGTTGACATCAGTGGTATCTGAAAGGACATTTTGAATGTCAACCAGGACATGGGAAATAGAGTAATCACGAAAAGAGGGTTGTAAACCAAACTTAGGGACAAGAGCCAATAACTTAGAGACGTTCGGTGGAATCTCGACGTCAGTGAGGTTACGGATCCATTGTTCATGGATTTAGATCTTATCGTAGTTGGAAGAACCTAAATTGTTTAGCTTACCGGTTTAAATTGGATAAGGTGTGATTATACAGACGATTAAATTTGGACGAAAGTTTCATGTCAAATGAATCTAAAATATGAGCAGGAAGCAAAGAGTCTAATTTTTGGCAAAGAAGTTTGATATGGGTTAAAATTTGTGAAATGTCATAATGAACTTTAGAGATAGAAATGTTTAACAAACGCACTCTCACCTGGTTGTCAAAGGAGTCAACTCTGCGTTGTAGTCTGCCACTAGTGTTGCCTAACGTCACTAGCAAAAATTCATACCTCATAGATTCATACCTAATTACATAAACCCTCTCTTATAGACAATGTATATTTTCCCTCCTTGACTATTTGTCATTCTAAACCCCCGATTCCAACCTATCTTCACCACATATTGGTTTTGTAGACATTTCTACTTAACAATCTATTTGCTTCAGTGTTCTCTGCGTTGTTAGGTTTGCGTTTCTGTGTATTGCGCCTGCTCGTCTCATTCTCCCACAGAAAGTTGGATCAACTCAGAACTAATAAATCCACACATTCTATTGCAATGAAAATGCCGGCAATTTGAATTTCGTTTTTCGAGTCCGAATCCGTTAGATGGAAATGCGCCCTAAAGTGAAGTTACCGTCATTGTAATATTTTTTAGATTTGAACTGATGAAGCTTGTGAACACCACAAGCGAAACGTCTTTAAATATAAGAATGGAACTGTGATTTCCTTGTATTATTTCTCCTTTGACCGATATCCTCGTTGATCAAAAGAATTTTTCTTTTGAAACTTACTGCATTGAATAATTGTTTGACGGTCGTACTCCTTTATATATATATATATATATATATATATATATATATATATATATATATATATATATATATATATATATATATATATATATATATATATATATATATATATATATCCCTACAGCAGACAAGCCAGAAGAAGAACTAGAGCGATTTTATCAACAGCTAGACGAAGCCTTAAAGGTGACTAAGAATCACGAAATTAACATCGTATTAGGAGACTTCAACGCAAAAGTTGGGGAAGGAGCTATAGATCACGTAGTTGAAAAATATGGTCTTGGTCAGAGAAACGACAGAGGGGACAGATTGATACAGTACTGTCAAGACAAAGATCTAGTCATAACGAATACTTGGTATAAGTTACCACCCAGGAGTCTTTACACATGGAAGTCGCCTTTAGGCGGACATCAGGGCATTATAAGAAACCAAATAGATTATGTGACAATTAATAGAAGGTACAGGAATTCTATTACTAAGGTATCTGCATTACCTGGAGCAGACATAGGATCCGACCACAATCCTTTAGTAGCAAATATCAAACTGAGGCTCGCTACAGCTAAAAGAAAACACCAGAAGGCATCAGTAAACATTAGAAAACTCAAAAACAATGAAACAAATGAAGCGTACACAGAGGAAATGAACAATAGGTTCTCTAATATGGCAACTGAGAATGATGTTGAAAAGTCATGGACCACCATAAAAGAATCATTTGATGAGTTGAACAACACTTTTCTACTCGAGAGTAAAACAACTACCAAGAATGAGTGGATGACAGAAGAAATATTAGAGATGATGGAACAACGCAGGCAGTGTAAGATCAGGCAGGACGAAGTAGGGTACCGAAATATACACAGTCAAATTCGTAAAGAAATCATAGTGGCGAAGGAGATCTGGATGACTACACTTTGCGCCGAGGCTGAAAGCCTATATAAACTCGGCGACAGCTTCAATCTTCACAAGAAAATTAAGGAAATTGCTGGTGTCTTCAAGAAAAAACTCATAAAAGTCACTGGTATACATAATGACCAAAATGAATTAATAACGGACCCTAGCGATATACTTAATACTTGGAAAATATACACAGCCAATTTGTTCAATGATGACAGAACACAAAAACCACCAAAACTGGGAGACCATTTGTATGGCCCAAGTATTTTGAAAGCTGAAATTGTACACGCTATCAAACTATTAAAAAGTAACAAAACCCCAGGACCAGATGATATGTACGCAGAAACAATCAAGTTACTTAATGAAGAAAACCTATACATTATTGTTACGCTCTTTAACGACATCTACGATACGGGTCAGACTCCAAAAGATTGGCTTCGATCTACATTTATCGCCCTACCAAAAACACCACGTGCGAACTTCTGCAAGGACCACCGACTAATAAGCCTAATGAGTCACTTTTTAAAATTTTTCCTGAGAATACTTCACACTAGATTGTTTAAGAAATGTGAAGAGGTCAGTGGATGGAGTCAGTTTGCTTTCAAAAATGGACTTGGCACGAGAGAAGCGATATTTAGTATGCAAACATTGATACAGAATTGTTTAGATCAAAGAAAGGATGTTTTTATCTGTTTCATCGATTACGAGAAAGTATTCGATAATGTAAAACACGAATTGATGATAAAATACCTACAAGAGCTGGGATTGGATGCAAAGGATATAAGAATCATCGCCAATCTGTATTGGAATCAGACAGCAACAGTACGTCTTCAAAATTCCAACGAAACAGAAGATTTCTCCATTAAAAAAGGAGTAAGGCAAGGTTGTATACTGTCCCCAATGCTGTTCAATTTATACGTAAAAAAAGCCTTCGCAGAAGCAGTGGAAGACTCTAATAAGGGTATTAAAGTTAACGGCATATTTATTAATAACATCAGGTATGCCGATGATACAGCCATAGTGGCAGATAACATCGAAGATCTTCAATGCCTTTTAAATGATCTAACTCTTGCAAGTGAAGCTCGGGGTTTGAAAATAAATATCAAGAAGACAAAATCAATGATTATAAGTAGAAATGATTACCCCTACGCAAAGATATATGTCTCTGGAGAAGAAATCGAACAAGTCAGGCAATTCAAATACTTGGGATGTTTGCTGAATGAGGGTTGGGACCCCGAGAATGAAATAAAGAGCAGAGTTGAACAAGCCAGAAATGCTTTTTTGAGGCTTCGTAAGTTTCTGACTGATCGCAAATTGGACTTCAACCTCCGATACAAGATGCTTAAGTGTTACGTGTGGCCTATTCTCCTGTACGGAATGGAAGCATGGACGTTAAAGGCCAGTTCCATTAACAAACTTGAAGTGTTTGAAATGTGGTGCCTGCGTCGAATGCTCAGAATATCATGGACGGACAGGGTCAGAAATGAGGAAGTACTCAGAAGAGCGGGCTTCCAGGATAGGGAACTTTTTAATTATGTAAAAAGTAAGAAGACTGTATACTTGGGGCACATTATACGAGGAGAACGATACACTTTTCAGCAACTGATACTCGAAGGGAAGATAGAGGGTAGGAGAGGTCTCGGACGTAAAAAAATGTCATGGCTGCGCAATATTCGACAATGGACAGGAATCCACAGCTATGAAATGCTTCGCAATGCTGCTAAAAACATAATTATTTAATCCAGAATATTTAACATCTCACCTGACAAGACGATGTACGGTGGACGCCTACGCAGAAATGCACGGCACCTTAAGAAGAAGAATATATATATATATATATATATATATATATATATATATATATATATATATAATCAATAACCCTTCTACCCTAATGTGTTGGGTGTAAAGTCTCTTTTTAGGTTTTATATACAAACTTTCTCCAATTCTTTTTGTTGCTTGCCAATTTCTTCACTTGCTCCTTGGTGACTCCTTTCCTGTCCAGGATGGCGGTAATTCCATCGTCCCAGGTCTTCATGGGTCGGCCCCTCGGTCTTTTCAAGGTTCTTCTCGCTTCCCACACTTGTTTCACTTGGCTTTTTTTATCCATTCTTACCATGTGGCCGTAGCATCTCAGGTGGGCTTCTTCGATTTTCTTCTCTATTGGTTGGACGTTAAGGCGTTCTCTTATTTCATCGTTTCGTATCCTGTCCATTCTGGTCACCTCCAGTACTCTTCTTAGATACTTCATTGAAATACTTTGCAGTTTATTTTTTAGTCTGGTGGTGAGCGTCCAGCTTTCACATTCAAATGTTAAGATAGGTAGAAAAACTGTGTTGTAGATAGCTATCTTTGCTTTTTGGGATATCTTTTTTTTTATATGAATTTGCTCTTAATTGCGTGGTATATCCGGGAAGCGTTTGCTATTCGATTGTTTATCTCTGCTTCTTGTGTACCCTTACTCTCTAGTTGCACTCCCAAGTATTTGAAGGTTTCGACTTGTTCTAAAGTATAGTTATTGATTTTAATGTTTGTATGTTGGTCTGTTTTCCCACATACCATGACATTGGTTTTACTTTTATTAATTCTCAGATTACGTTTTTCAAGTTTATCTCTCCATATTTGGAGGTTTCTCTTAAGTGCATCCTCGTTTCTTCCAAATACGGTGAGGTCATTTGCAAATGCGCACTCCGCTATCTCTATCATTTCGAGGTTTCTATGTCCAACAAATATTCTCAATGTTTCATCTCTAGTTTTCTTTATTATATCATCTAGTATAATACTGAACAGGATGGGGCCTAGTACACCCCCTTGTCGTAAGCTATCATTGACTCTAAACTCTTCTGATTCCATATTATCTGTTCTTACTCTATTTCTTGTGTTGTTGTATAGGCTTATAATAGCTCTTCTGAGTTTGCTGTCTACTTCTCTGTTTCTTAGGCTTTTGTCTATTTTGGTTCGCGGGGTTCTATCAAATGCCTTCTCGAGGTCTATAAAGGCTTGGTATAGTTCCATGCTTGTATTTCGTGCATTTTGTATTAGATGCTTGAGTGTCAAAATATTGTCATGGATGCTTCTTCCCTTCCTGAAATCGCTTTGTGACTGCCCCAGCTTATGGTCTACTTCTTGTAGTCATCTTTTCTCCAGTACTCGTTCGTAAACTTTGGAAGGGATACTCAGGAGAGTTATACCTCTGTAGTTGCTGCATTCTCGTCTGTCACCTTTTTTGAAAATGGGTAGAATAACGCCCACTTCCCAATCTTTTGGGATCTTGTTCTCATTATATGCTTTATTGCAAACTTTTCTTAGCATTTTATTTCCATTTTCTCAGATATTTTTTAGCATTTTCGCAGTTATCTTATCATAGCTAGCTGCCTTTCCTCTTTTGAGCCTCAGTATTATTTCTCTTATTTCTTCTATTGTTATTTCGTTTTGGTTTGGGTTCTCATATGGGTTTTATTCAGTGTTGTCTATTGCATTATTATAGTCTTTTTGGGTCAGAAGGTCTTGAAAATATTCTCTCCACCTGTTCATAATACTTTAGATTTCGCAGAAGATGTGGCCAGCTTTGTTTTTAATTTGTTTTGGTGTTTGTTTTCTGTTCTTTGTTCTTAGGCTTCTCAGAGTTTTGTGAAATAGTTTTTGGTTAGTGTGATAGTCTTTCTCCAGCTTATTCCCAAAATCCTCCCAGCTCTTCTCTTTTGCTTCAATCACCATGTCTTTTACTTTTGCCCTCTGTTGCTTATATTTTTGATAGCTTTCTGCATTCTGGTTCCCTAGATATTTCTTCCACGCTAACTTCTTGGATTTGACCTCTTCTTTTATTTCATTACCTTACCAATTCGTACATTGTCTGTTTTTATTGATTTTAGCTATTCCTCAGATTTGCTTGCCCCCATCTAGGAGAGATTCTTTAAGTTTTTGCGAAGTTTCTTCTAAGCCATAGTTCTGGTTTAAGTGCTTTTGTAGACTATTGTTCACATAGTTTTTGTATTTTTGTGCTATTTTCTTATCTGCTAACTTGTTTGACCTAATAACTTCGTTGGTGAAGTTTCTTGGAATTCTGTCTCTTTTTCTTGGTTCCTTCTGCGTGCGTTTTTGTTCCACACCGATACTAGTTCGAAATACTACCAGATAATGGTCGCTATATATTTCTGCTCCACTTCTGACTCTGACAGCTTTGATACATTGTCTTAAGGGTCTGTTTACCAATACATAGTCAATAATGGACTTTTCGTCTCTACTGTTGACTTCTTTGGTATATTTGTGCACATCTTTGTATTGAAAAAACGAATTCATAATTTTCAGGTCATTCTCTCTACAAAAGTCTATAATTCGTTGACCATTATTGTTTCTTACTTGTTCTCCGTGTTGTCCTAGTAGATCCGAGGATTTTTGATCTTTTAAGCCTACTCTACCATTGAGATCGCCAATTATTATTGTGTTACTTTCTGCGCTATCTATGATCTCTGTCACCTTTTCCCAAAAAACGTCCTTGGTGTTCACTCTTTCAGTATCGTTTGGTCCATATATAACAAAGATGTTGACTGGTTTCTTCTCTTTGGTTGTCATTCTAATTTTAAGGATCATTTCGGCAATACATTCCCAATTTTTAATGCTACTAGTCAAGTTTCTATTGATGAGACAACCAACTCCTTCACGTGCTCTTTCTGACGGGGGTGCTTCACTGAGTATTAAAAAATGACCATTTTCCAGAAACTGTGTGCTCTTACCTTTTCTTTTGGTCTCTGTGAGTCCTAGTATGTCTATTTTAGCCTTATTAAATTGTTCTACAAGTTCGGCCTCTTTGCCGTTGAGACCTCTTACGTTCCATGTTCCTATTGTCCATCCTTCAGGTATTCTGGTTATTTGAGTTGCCGTTGTTTTCACACTTTTAATCTCATTGATTGCAGTTGCTTTATGTATTTGTAAGCGTTTTTTATCTTCCTTATTTTTTAAGTTTCCATACTGGTCTTTGTAAAGTGCTTTATCTTACCAATTTACGGGCGTAATACTGGACACTAAATAGAGCATTGATGAACATATAATATATGCCGAGAAAAAAGCCGATCAAAGAACAGCAGCGCTAGTAAAGATCATGTCAAACATAGGAAATCCGGGGACAGGTAGAAGGAAAAATCTCATGGATGTGGTCCACTCCACCATACTATACGCAACATACTATACTCCACTATACTATACTCGTGAGAAAAAAAAAAAGAGTCACGTATAGCATGGGTGAAAACTACAAAGCAGACAAAATAGGTATGACCAAGGCGCAATTGCAAGAAGAGAAGGAAAACGAACATAGGGCTGAGACGACCAGAACACTTATACTGTACGTGAGAGACTGGGCAGGGCACGGCCACAGTGAGATTTGCTATGTACTTCTTTATACAGTTACTTACAGGACACTGCTTTTTCGACGTCAACTGTGTTAACTGCGGGGTTAAAGACTCGGAGGAACACTGTGTGTTCAATTGCAAAAGGTTCATGAAGAAGAGGGCGGATCGATACGAAAGGGTTAGAGAAGTTAAGGCGAATATCATAATGGAAGTGGTGGGAAGAGGAGAAAATAAATTATAAAGAAATCCTGGAAGTAATAACTAGAATAATAAAAAGAAAATACATAATAGAAATGGAACGACAGTAGACATGAACGGTAAAGGGTAGCGTTTTAAAAACGCTACCTTTTTACTTAAAAATTTAGCAAAGTGTCATAAAAATACCAAAGTGTATTCACTGAAATATAGACAATGTTGTCTCATTGCTTAAGCGGTTTTCTGTTGTTATATATTTGTCTTATAGTTTAGAATGGCTGCGTTCACCGAAATTAAGTCGTTTACTGGTTTACGTTTAATATATTAAGCGCTTATTCAGCGCTTGCTGATTTGGTGAACGACGATTTTTTCCAGCGGTTGTCTGTTTGAAAAACACATAATTTTAAAGATAAGTTTAAGCAACAAGGCCAGCGGCCAAAAATTAAAGAAAAAGGAAAAAGGACAGTACCTATCTTCTTATTCACGTGCCATCTCCGCGACGAAGGTTGGCAATCATCATGGCTGTTCTGATCTTAGATGCTGCTGCTCTGAATAGTTTAATTGATGTGCATCCGTACCATTCCCTCAAGTAACGCAACCATGAGATTCTTCTTCTTTCTACACTTCTCATGCCCTGGATTTTCCCTTGTATAATCAATTGAAGTAGGTTGTATCTCTCATTACGCATAACATGTCCCAGATATTGCAGCTTTCGTGTCTTGATGGTTTCCAATACTTCCATCCTTTTGTTGATTTTTCTCATGACTTCGTTGTTTGTTACATGCTTGGTCCATGATATCATTCATGTCAGAACTTAAACATAACCCAAAAATTATTATTTCTTCTCAAACTGGTATAACTTCAAAAATGACAAATATTATTGAAAATGTTTTATTTGGCGATTTGGCGCAGCCACCTCAAAATATAATACCTGAGGAAAGAGAAGAAATTACAAGAAATAAACATTATTATGAATACGCCATGGTTACACAAACCATGGAAACAAACGTAATAATGGGGATAAAGAACTTATTGGGTCACCATATTGGATTTCAAGTTGATCAGCTTCATGTTTTGGAAAAATTTTACAACTAAAATTTATTAGATACATCAATTCATTTTTATTATTTTTTTTATAATTCTATTCTGCCCATCTTACCATTTCACAATATTAACATAGTTTGACAAATTTGTTGAGTTTATTGAGCTGGACTGAATGATTTAAAGCATTGTCCATAATGATTTTTTATTCAAATTTGACAAGAATGGTCCTTGGAACCAGATAATTCAATTTTGCTTATTCATTTATCATGGTCACAATATAAAGAGGTGGAACATTTTATACTGTGTCATGGTTATCAACCACTATACTGCTTTGCATGACCGAAAATGTCATGTTTAAATATTTATATTTAATCGAAAATAACAAACTGTCACTTACCTTCATTTTTAAAACTTGAATATTTACTCGAACATATTCTCCTTCTAACAATCTAAGCAAATTTTATTAATAACCATCCTTTATTTTTAGAACTCTTTATAATGCGCTCTAATAAAAAAACTATGTCTATATAAACCACAGATTTACTATGACGACGTTACTGATATTACTAGTAGTGCCTGATTTGAATTCTACTTACCCTCCATTTCAGTTTTTGATATGTGCCGTTGGTTGCTTATTAATTTTTAGAATCGAAAACTACGCCTAGTAAAAAAATCGTTATTTAAAGTTAGTTATAAAAAAAAAGTAAATAATTGTTAATTAAAGGGGTAATTGATTCAAATAATATTATTTTAATCAAGCAAATAAATGTCCATTAGCATTAAACAATATAATTTAAGGTTTTATTACAGTTTAACTCCTAAATCTACATTCTAGACTAGTTATAATTAAAATAATGTCATTGAATACCTTGTCTTCACCGATTTGCATGGCAATTTGGATTTAGATCATATTTATCCTCCACTGGACTTATACCGTTGGTTGCTTTTAATTTTTCAGGGATTCAAATTACCTTATAGAAAAAAAATCATATAATTGCAAATTCAAGCAAGTTAGAATTATTTTATTATACAGTGACCTTAAATTTAGATTTTTGTACTGTTTTAATTATTGTTTATCATATAGTTTCTACAATTATGAAAACCACCCTTTGCGAAAAAATTCGAAGGGTTGTAGTATTTGTTTTTTCAGTGAAACTATAAATAAAATATTTTGTTTAGTTAAAATGTTATAAATTTATTTTATTTTAATTTATAAAACAATGTTTATTGGTTTGTAAGGGAAGGTGAAAGTATGTTTTTTCCTTAATAGCACATTATGTGTAATGTGTATCTTACAATGGTAGCGTTCTGATATTTTCTAAAATATATAATTGGTTTTTTACCCATAAGTCGGATAGCTTTTAAGCTGCAACTATATTTTTGTAGGTTTTTTTTAAGAGAAATAAGATCATTTAAACTTATTTTTTTTTACCTTTATTTCCAAAAAGGTTGTAGTTGAAAGAACTTGAACGAGTCACTAATCCCGAGTGAATGCAAACTTTGAACAGCAATATCTTAACCAAGTTTTTTCTTCGAAAAAACCGAAATATTCAGAAAAGCAAAACCTATATTTTTTCAAGTTCTTAAAATTTTTTGTATCACTTATTATTTTTAACTCATTAACCGCCAAGCAAAAAAATACTGTAATAATATATAATATATTTTATTAACTAGGGTAAAATAAACTTAAAAATTCGTAACAAAATTGTTTTTCTGCAAACGTCAAATAATAATGACATTACTTATCTAACTTGATTCTGTCAAAGTTTGATGTCTCCGCCGCAGCAGTTTTTTTCCATATCTTTACGGCGGAGGGAAAAATGTTGTCATGGCAACAATATGAAACATGTCAAAAAACAACAATACAAATGTCATCAACAACAATTAAATTTTTAATTATTTATGGTTGAAAATTGCTACGTTTGAAGAAAAAATAGTATACTTTATTCGGCAAAGAATCGACTTTTATTGACTTGCCCTCTATTACTTATCTAACTTGATTCTGTCAAAGTTTGATGTCTCCGCCGGCAGCAGTTTTTTTTCCCATTTCTTTACGGCGGAGGGAAAAATGTTGTAATGGCAACAATATGAAACATGTCACAAAGCAACAATACATCGCCTCATAAAGTAATATACTATTTACACTTTGATACTGACAGGTGTCACAAAAAAAAATGGTTCCTTTTCGAACCTTTGGCGAAACTGAGATAAAAAAATTGAAATATACAAATTTATTTTTTGTAAAAAATTTCAAAACATTTAAAGTGTAATGGACTTGGCACTTTTGAAAAACAAAAATAGTATGATTAAAACACTGCCTGCATCTTCTTCTTGCATTTTCAGCATACTTTATCACTAAATGACCTATCCTATCGTTTCGGATTTTATCTGGTAAACTATTTTTCGACGGTCTGCCCATGTTTATTGTCAATGGTACAGTTGACTTTTCATCTTTTTCACTTTCATTGTTTTAAGGTTCTTCTTGTTGTTCATCTTCCGATTTCATTAGACAAACAACAACAAACAATATATGACCGAAAATCAATTTGGGAAATGGAGCTTTTATTTGCCAATCTGTAAAGTTACCAGACATTTACAATGGAACTATCAATTAAATTTTTAAAAAGTGTCCACCATTTCTTTCCTCGTACAGCAATCTTGTAATTCGCAATGCCGTTGTCATGCGAATCAACGCCGCCCATACATCTATGGTATTCTTGGATAACATTCGGCATGGGGATATATACTTCTTGTCGCTGCTTGCCATTATACCTCTTTGCAAAGCCTACGGGATGACTATAGATAAATTATACGCGAAAATACAAAATTTCAAAAACTTTTGATTCAATGTGTAGAAAAAAGGGCGAAGTTTTGCAATTTTTTTATTTTTTGTAACACCGTATTATCACTTACATGAATATACTTTTTGATACGCCAACATTGATTTCTACTCATGCAGTTCCTAATAAATGTCAGGTTTTTATCCTGGTCCTTGCTCCAGTACATATCCATTTGTGCAAGGTGTGATATCCTGTAAGAATGAGTATTCCCAAAAACCTTTCAGTGATGCATTTGTCAAATGAAAATCGTGACAGTTATTATCGTAAGCATATTTCATAGTAAAATTAGCAATAAGGTTGTAAACTTTATTATCCAAGAAAAGCCGAAAACATTCGTAAGGGGTTTTTGTGGCGACACGGTTCTCAATTTCTGTCCCTTTTTCAATTTCATGTGATTGTGGCGCTGATGAAAATGTCGGATCAGTTTTTGTAGATAATGTTGGAGTTGTCACTCTGCATACTTTACGTTTTTTATACGATTCACTTGTTGTTGGTTCGATATCGAATGATTCCGTAGTAGGAATCTCTACAAAGCCGGCAACTTCAACTTTACTTGTGGAAAGTTCCAGAAGGACCGTATCTTTAGCAGAAATCTCAAATGTACCGGCAATCTCTCGAATCTCATTGTCACCTACCACGTCACGTAATAGATGATATTAAACTAAAAAATAGTGAACAGGTTACCTATAGTGTTACAACATCCTCATCAATCGTTTCTTCATCTGTCAATTCGTCACAGTCCGAAGGTATTATAGCTATTTCTGCGACCCCATCATCAATATCACTGAGATTCTCCAAATCGGCTTCTAATTCAAATAAAGTTAGGGCCCTTTTAGAATTATTTTTCCAAATTGACATATTTATTGTCTACAACACTACACAACCTTTCAACCCCAGATTATAACAAAACTGAATACCAGAATACCCGTCTTTCTAACACATAAAAAGATAATAAAAGAATAGCACGTGTGCGCTGTGAAATAACTGTGTGTCATCTTGAAATTCCTGACCAAACAGATTTTCGAAATCGACGAAATAGTTCGTTATCGAACCATTATTTTCAAACACGAGATTTAATGACTCAAAAAATTTTTTGTTTGTATTTTTATGACAATTGACGTAGAAATAGGTTGAAAAATTAAGTTTTAATTTATTTGACTGCAAAAGTGTTTTACCAATGAAATTATTACACTAAAAATAATGTTGTGTCGAAGGACTGAAAATGTTGGATATTTAGAAAATATTTTCGAAAAGAAAAAATGAGTTTGAAAATAAAACCAAATTAAATTTAGTTACGGTTATATCTTCTGGTTGCTAAAAAAATGGAAAGATTAAAAAAATTTAACGTATTGGCAATAAAAAATTCTATAAAAAAATGGTGCGTTTTTGCACCACTGGCGATAAATGAGTTAAGTTAGGTATTTAAAAAAAAATTAAAACTTTAAAAAATTTTCTTTTACTTTAAAACCAATTTTTTTCAAAAATAACCACTTTGAACCGGTGGTTAAACTTATAACATCATATAAAAAATACATAAACCAAGTAAATCATAAAGCCGTAACGATTAATTTTATTTGAAGTGACTAGGGGTTGTGACCCTAACTATGAGTTAGGGGGTGATTTTCACGATGTTTTTACCAAAAAAAGAGACCAGCTCTATTTTGAGCATAACTCGTTTAGTTTAAATGCAATAAACTCAAAAAAAGCAAAAATAAAGCTTCATTTAAACACTTTGTTGCTTATTGTAAACAGTACTAAATTTGGTTATTTCACGTTGAAATATTCGATTTGGAATTTGGTTTTTTATAAACGATAATTTTGTTACGAATAAATTGACTAAAAATAAGTCACTTTATCCCTTTACGGACCAATTTTTGACGTATCCAATAGTAGAAACACAAAAAAAGCATATTAATTTCAACAATTACATCCCTGCATTTTCAAAGTAAATGCCATATATTCTGAAGATCATACGTGGTGTAGATCGTCAAGTAAGTATATATTTGTGTAACATCTTTAATAAAAAATATCCTAATGAAAAACCAATAAATAAAACTGTAGTAACCAAAATATGGCACAAATTTAATGAGGTTGACAATGTTTGAGAAAAGTTTAAGAGTACCAGATCCTTAAAAAGGCCACACCTACTCACTACCAAACTTTTATGAAATCATTCCGTATTTCAAACTAATATTTATTTCTAATAAAAAAAACTTCATATTGTTGCCAAGAATTTTTTATTAAAAATAAACAAACCGGTAAAATAATCAGATAACACAGCTCGATACGTTAAAAATTATAAAAACGAAAATATGCCGTATGTGAGGTTACCAGATGTGCAAAAGGCAAGGATTATTGGTCTTGTGGAGCAAGAAGTGTCTCAGAGGGACATAGTTGCAAAAGTAAGGGTAATACACGATGTTGTATCAAAAATCTATTCCAGGTATCAAGAATTAGAAGCGCTTAATAACAGCAAGACAAAGTCACTAAAAAGTAAGAATAGCCCGCCACGCTCGTTTTTAGGCCGAAGTAGCTAGAAGAGGCCCAAAAATTTTTTACCCACAGCTCCAGAGGCAGCTTTTGGAAGCTACAAGTGTTGCAGTTGAAACGATAAGAAAAAGACTTCGTGCCAAAGGATTATACAGCAGGAGACAGTTACAGATTGTTGAGTAATCTAGTTATCTTTTTGACGATGATAGACTTTGTTCTTCACCATCCACTAATGATTGAATAAATAAAAAAGGTCCAAAAATAACAAAAGAAGAAGATGCAGTAAGAGCTCAGAAGAGCGAAAAATTCACCGGTCCAGACAATATCAATATCGAAATACTTAAATTATTTGCAGACAACGAAAGTACTACTTAATAACAGCATTATTCAATAAGATATATGACACAGGTAAAATACCATTAAACTGACTAAAATTAACATTCGTAACATTACCAAAAAAATCCCATACCTCACACAGCGATAAATTTCGAATATTAAGCATAATGTCTCATATCCAGAAACTTTTCTCAGAATCATTCATACACAAATTTACAAGAAGTGTGAGTTTTAGGTGAGTGGCACTCAATTCGGATTTCGAAATGGTTAGAAACACGAGAAGCTCTTTTCGCCTTAAATGTGTTAACACAACGGTGCAGAGAGTATATTTATGCATGTTTTATTGATTATAGAAAAGCATTTGACTTCGTTAACCGTCAAAAGATGATCGAAATTCTGAGAACAACTGGAATTGGCGAACAAAACTTGCGAATTATTTCAGAACTATATTGAGTGTGGATATTGAGTGTGGAGTACCGCAAGGTTCAATATTAGGTCCCATTCTTTTTTTACTTTTCATTAATGACATCACTTACTTGAAAATTAAAGGGAAAATTTTTCTATTTGCTGATGATACCAGTATTACTTGGAGCAGCTCTGATATTTCAACGCTTCATTCAATTATAACCGCTGATTTACTTATAATCAAGGCTTGGTCAGACTCCAAATTACTTAGCTTTAACGTGGATAAGACTGTAGCATTATCTTATAAAGCAGTCATGCAACCCTTGCTTTTGAATGAGAGCCAAATCAATATCGTAAATTCCGTGAAATTTCTAGGTATTCTCATTGACAGTGATCTCAAATGGTCCTTGCATACTGACTCCTTAAGGAAGAAACTAGCCTCAGCTTGCTTTGCAATAAGATCTGTTTCGAAGGAACTAAATTTATCTTCTACTTATACTTCTACTTCTACTTCTCATTGTTCGAGTCCCATCTTCGATATGGGCTTCCATTTTGGGGTTCTAGTACAGCGGCCCAATTTGATATTATTTTTAAGTTGCAAAAAAGAGCAATCCGTTATCTATTTGGTGTTAAACAAACAACTCATTGCAAGACCTACTTCAAAAATCACGGAATTTTGACGCTTCCCTCTTTATTTATTTTGGAAACGGTTTGTTTGATTCGAAAGCATCTAAACATTTTTCCCGATAGACCTCACCATGGCTACTCCATTAGAAATTCGGATTGTAACGTTTATTTGCCGATCCTGTCCACTCAGCTAGTAAAGAATTCTATTCTATATCGTGCAAAGAAACTTTATAATCACCTTCCAAGAGAAATTAAATCCGCAACATCCTTCATCAAGTTTCGTAAGGTGACAAAAATCTATCTCTCAGAAAGACCATATTATTCAGTTGACAAGTTTCTTAATGTATAACAAAGAAACAAAATTAGTATTGTTTATAATTACATTTGGGTGTCTCAAGCAGTGGCTACAATTTGTCTCATTTGTTGTTGTCTGTACAAATTATGTAGGTTATACAATAATTTTACTAATTTAAAATTGTGTTATTCTGTTTTTACTATATTTGTTTTTGTTTTATATTTTTTGTACTATTTGACTGATTTATTTTTTAGCTTTGTCGATAAAATTGTTCAATAATTTTCAGTGACAATAAAGCATATTTCTATTCTATTCTATTAGTATTCGCACCAAACGGCAATAATTTAAATAAACCACACAACATCCGAATATATACGAATCCGACGAGGAGTGCGAAAAAGTTGCGTCTTATCACCACTATTATTTATTCTGTATTCGGAATCTATATTCAAAAAAGCATTGGACGAGGTTTAAGGTGGAGTCAAGATTAACGGAACCAGCATAGACAACATCAGGTACCTGATGATACCGTCCTAATAGCAAGGAACACACAAGAACTACAAAATATAATAAATGCGGTAGTTCATCATAGCGAAATGTTTGATTTACGTCTAAATGTTTCCAAAACTAAAATTCCAGTTTTTCAAAGATATCATCAAACATATATTTGTACGCCAAATGACAAACTATAGGAATAGGTAACTTCCATAAAATATTTTGGAGCAAATATCAACAGCTAGTGTAATCGAACAAACGAGGAAAACACTCAAGAACATGAAAACATTTTTTATCAAATCTTAGTCTAGACCTCAGAATTCGAATAATCAGATGTTACGTTTTCTCTATTTTACTATCTGGCTGTGAAAGTTGGACAGTGGACTCTGAAACAGAAAAATGAATAGATGCCTTTGAACTGTATATATACAGACGCATGCTGAGAATTAATGGATACAAAAAGTTACTAATGGTGAGGTACTTCCGCGCATGACTAAACAAAAAGGATTATTCAACATAGAGAAAGAAAAATACAATACTTGGGTCTGACAGGAATGTGTTGACAGATGAAAAATATGAATTACTCCAAATCATATTGGAAGGTAAAGTGCAAAGAAACAGATCAGTTGGAAGACGCCAGAACTCGTGGCTGAAAGAACCGAGATAATAATTTAACCGCTCATCCACAAAAATCTTTCGGGCAGCAGTTTTTCAAAGCTACAATTGCTATTTGGATCGCAAGTCTTCGAGAGGATACATCGTAATAAAAGAAAGAAAAGTTATCTAGTTAGCACAAAATTGATCGCCTAATATGATTGGTGTCTTTAATATCGAATATTGTTCTGAAGCTATTTTCTTGTGGCATTTAAAATTAATTACTATTTAACTGGGAATAAGCCACAATTAAAGATAAAAATACGTTTATTGACGTTTCAATTTCCACTTCGGAAATCGTTCTCAAAATACAAACCTGCTTATGTTTTGTTCAATTTTAGTAGATTTTTCCAATTCAAGTTTACATAACACTCTGTATTCTTCCTTTTCGTGGGTTGGTAAATATTGAGATATTTTCTCCAATGAGCTTATTATGTCTAATTTTGGAACAGATGGCTGAGTAATAGCAAAGTTTAGACCCTTTGTATTTTGAGAACGATTTCCGAAGTGGAAATTGAAACGTCAATAAACGTATTTTTATCTTTAATTGTGGCTTATTCCCAATTTAATAGTAATTAATTTAATATCAAAACTGAAACATTGAAAATTGAAAAAATGTGCTATTTTCAGACAAAACTACGATCTGTGTAAAATCAGGTAACCAACGAATTCGTGTACTAAAAAAGCGAGGAAGACAAGCAAGAAAGGAAACCGCCAGATCTGTTGACATATATAGAATAAGAAGGAAGTATTATGTTCTGCGGGGGCATTATGATCAGCGAAAAAACTTCTTTTTTATCCAACTAACTGTATAGTAGAGTAAATAGACTGGCAAAAGGCTTCTAGAATAGATTTTGGTGGGCACTTTGTTGCTAAAATGTAAAACCTATTTTTTTTCGTTTCTAATATCTTTCTAATGCAAAATCACTTGGTCGTCCAAAAATCGTAGCGGGAGGGGAGTGGTGGGGAGCCTTACAAAAAAAAAGTGCTAATTTTTTTTTCGTCATTTTT
Source organism: Diabrotica balteata (assembly GCA_918026665.1). Lineage (NCBI taxonomy): Eukaryota > Metazoa > Arthropoda > Insecta > Coleoptera > Chrysomelidae > Diabrotica > Diabrotica balteata. Next base: position 93,200,305 of record OU898279.1, on the reverse strand, counting down.
CGGATCTACGATAACCGAAAATTCATTCCTCAAATTTTCATGTTGATCTGGACATTAGAAATATTTTTATTTTATTTATAAAAATACGTCAAACCATTGTTGTATACGGAGCGCCTTCATACAAAATCACTTGTTCTGAAAACCCATATTTTTAAAATCTTTTACCTCGCTCTACCTCGAAAAATATTGGGTTTAGCAAAAAATTACTTTCTATAAACATTATAGACCAAAAATCAGAGAACACGTGGGTTTTTTTAGAATTTCGATTGGATAATTAGTTTAAGAAAAAATTAAATAAATCGAACGGCATGTCACGACTGACAGTGCTGAACGCGGAGATGCGAGGAAGGGCGAGATTCCTGTGCCGAAGTCAAAGCAAATCGACTCTAGTGATGGCGATGTTGTTAGGGTCGATTTTACATTGAAACGCTGTTGTGTTGTATATTCTATTGCGAAAGTGCATCACTGTGCATTATTTTTTACTAATAGCGCGAAATCCACTGAGCTGAGATTTTTAATATTAAAAGTTTTAAATTATTAAAAGTTATTAATTAGCTTATTGCTATAATAAAAATATTAAATATCTAGTTAATATTAAAGTAAATATTTTTTTTATCTAGAAACGGATTTAACGAAAAGCAGCAGGTCTGACAGTGAACTTGAGTCAAAAATCAGATTAAGGCATGTTTTTTTTCCATAAAGTCCATTTCCTTTTCAGTTTGTTGAAGGACGCGGAAACTGGAGAATACATTTTTGTTCTAGTTTTCGAAAAATGCATCCTTACTTTTTTGCATTTGGCCATGTGAACTATTCTTTTTGGGGAACATTATATTTGTTGGACATGTACAAATTTGCTGATAAGTATCCAGAATTTCATGAAGACTTTATTAGAGGAAATTTTGTTGTGAAAAGTTGGAACAGAAACTTTTACCAACTATGCATAGATATAGCTTTAAACACATAAATACAAACTCAAAAGATGCAGGAGGAATCGTGTGATTTACTAAAACCAGCACAAAACTAGACGAATGGTTTTTAAGCTACAATATGATTGGCATGATGGTAGATGAATTTCGTGCATCATGAGACCTAAGCAACCACTCAAGTCAAAACGTAGAAAGTAGAAAAAAACGGATGAAAATTGATGAATATTCTGTACAAAAACTACATGATCAGTTTTTACGATTTAATGTATTTTTAAAAAGCGTAGATTGTCTTCTCGTAATTTCAGCTAATGAGATTGCATCGCCAAATGTTCAAACATCCTTATTAATATACAAAAAAAAAATGAAAAAGAGAGCCTAGCAAAATTTATTGTTACTGTTGGAACTCCCAATTTTTATCAGCATAGAAAAGAGAATAATCTTCCAAAACTTCGTCGCGCAGATACCTATAAAACTGTCTCTGAAAAGAAGAAAATTATTCAAGCTGAGCAAGAATTTTTACAAAAAATACTAGCAATCAAGGCAATTGAAAGAGACATAAATATTATGAGGATATTTTCAAATAGGAATTGACAGCATATCCAATGTCACTTGTACCAGCAGGAGTTTTATCGATACCATAAAATAAATCTGCCTTAGGTTCTATAATAGAACAGTTTACAGTTGTTACAAAATCACAAAACGTGTCACATTTTTGATGGTATGGGATTGATTCAAGCCGTTGGCAAACCATCAAATGCCAAAACATTTGACGACTATGCAAGAATTTTGAAATCAATAGTGTTCAAGAACCCCTACAGCGTTAAAAGGATCGATTTTGTTTTGGATCACTACAAGGAATCTTCCATAAAAACTGCACGAGACAAAAGAGAGGCGCCAAAATTGAATCAATACAACGGTTAATTGAAGGTCCGGATACAGTATTACCTCAAAAATGGAATTCATTTATTAATTGAGTTTTTAATAAAAACCAGCTTACACACTTCGTAAGCAATCAGCTAGTTAAATATTCCTTAACAAATTGTACCGGTCACTTCGTATCCAGCAGAGGATTTTGCGACGTTTTACATTACAAAACAAATTTTGGTTTGAATTCTGAAATATTAGTCTCATCACATAAAGAGGCCGATACCAGAATAATATTACACATTCTGTCAGCAAAAATGGAGGGATATACAAAATGTATAGTCGACTGTAAAGTTACCGATCTGCCCATTTTAAAGACCTTTCAACTCCAGAAGTTTAGATGAGGGTTGGAACAAAGGACAACGAAAGATCTATAGGTATTCACGAACTCTCTATGGATTACTTTATAGGTATCTGCAGTTAAGCTACAATATGCCAATCATATTGTAGCTTAAAAACCATTCGTCTAGTTTTGTGCTGGTTTTAGTAAATCACACGATTCCTCCTGCATCTTTTGAGTTTGTATTTATGTGTTTAAAGCTATATCTACAAATAGTTGGTAAAAGTTTCTGTTCAAACTTTTCACAACAAAATTTCCTCTAATAAAGTCTTCATGAAATTCTGCATACTTATCAGCAAATTTGTACATGTCCAACTAATATAATGTTCCCCAAAAAGAATAGTTCACATGGCCAAATGCAAAGAAGTAAGGATGCATTTTTCGAAAACTAGAACAACAATGTATTCTCCAGTTTCCGCGTCCTTCAACAAACTGAAAAGGAAATGGACTTTATGGAAAAAAAACATGCCTTAATCTGATTTTTGACTCAAGTTCACTGTCAGACCTGCTGCTTTTCGTTAAATCCGTTTCTAGATAAAAAAAATATTTACTTTAATATTAAGTAGATATTTAATATTTTTATTATAGCAATAAGCTAATTAATAACTTTTAATAATTTAAAACTTTTAATATTAAAAATCTCAGCTCAGTGGATTTCGCGCTATTAGTAAAAAATAATGCACAATGATGCACTTTCGCAATAGAATATACAACACAACAGCGTTTCAATGTAAAATCGACCCTAACAACATCGCCATCACTAGAGTCGATTTGCTTTGACTTCGGCACAGGAATCTCGCCCTTCCTCGCATCTCCGCGTTCAGCACTGTCAGTCGTGACATGCCGTTCGATTTATTTGATTTTTTCTTAAACTAATTATCCAATCGAAATTCTAAAAAAACCCACGTGTTCTCTGATTTTTGGTCTATAATGTTTATAGAAAGTAATTTTTTGCTAAACCCAATATTTTTCGAGGTAGAGCGAGGTAAAAGATTTTAAAAATATGGGTTTTCAGAACAAGTGATTTTGTATGAAGGCGCTCCGTATACAACAATGGTATGACGTATTTTTATAAATAAAATAAAAATATTTCTAATGTCCAGATGGGTATGCAAATTTGATGAATGAATGTTCGGATATTGTACATCCGAAAAACGATGAAAAAAAATAATTGCATTTTTTTTGTAAGGCTCCCCACCACCCCCCTCCCACTACGATTTTTGGACGACCAAGTGATTTTGCCTTACAAAGATATTAAAAACCAAAAAAAATGGTTTTTACATTTTAGCAATAAAGTTCCCACGGGATAACACAATAGGATCCTGTTTAAACTATACTAGTAACAGCGCGCAAGTATGTTGATATGGTTCTAGAACCAGCAGTTAGACTTTGGAGGGGTGTCATGGGAGACATTTTAAATTTCATGAATGACAATGCACCGCTACATGCTAGCAGAGTAATTACAGACTTCCTCGAAGCAAAAGATATAGCGGTTCTGGATTGGCACGCCATATTTTATGGAGCATGTGTGGGATATGCTTAAAAAAAGAATTAGTGCTCGCCAGAATAAGCCACAAAATACCGCACAGCTAGTATAAGCTGCTACTGAAGAATGGAACAACCTACTACAACAAAATGTTGACAATTTTATTAAGAGCATGTCCACGTGAATTGAAATAAATAACAACAATTTATTTAAACAATATTCATCTTATAATAGGTTTGTTCTAGCCAACAGACAAACTAGTCAGAAACCGTCAGCAAACAGTTGGTCAGCGAGAGAAAATAATACAGTCACCAGTGTCATATCCCCTCTACTCGCACTGGTCCACTATTCGCTGATGGTTTCAAACCATTTGAAACTGATGCTAGAACAAACCTATTGAATTATTGATACATGCTATTAAATTAAAATAAATAATTTTCATTTATTATTACAATAATTTATTGTTTTCTTTTATTTTAATATTGTTTTATATTACTGTTTATATTACTTTAAAATTAATATTGTTTACCTTCTTACGTTTTTTTTCTTAACCCTCCGTTAGTCGCTATCGGTCTCACACACCGACGACAAAATTATTCATTCGGGATTTACAAATATCTGTTATTTTTCTATCGCCACTTTCTGTACCTCTCTCTATCAACCAAACTCGTGTTAGTGTACATTCTTACATTCCTGGGTACAGTTGTGTGAGTTATATAGTTATTTTCGGTGCCAGAGTCCGTAGCGACTAACGGTGTAGCTATTATTTGTTGCAGAACTTGCAGAACAGGTAAATATTTATCATCTTATTATTACATTTTATCGGCAAGTTTTTGTCAATTCTTATTTATAGATGTCCTTTGAAGCCAAACAACTTTGATTCCAACGCTTGTTGGAATTATGGACATGATTCCTACCGACGATGAAAGTTATTTTTAATTGAGGTGGTGATGGTGTAAATGAATCGGAACAAGATGTGACAGATAAGAAAAAAGAAAGTGGAAGTAATACCTTAGCGTTTATTAGAAAATATAGCGTTACTAGATGAAAAAAGGCTATTCCACCGTAAAATGTTAGAACAAGACAAGAAAATTATATAGTACGTAATACAAACTAATGTTTGTATTTTGAGAACGATATCCGATGTGAAAATTAAAACATCAATAAACTTACTTTAACCTTTAATTGTCGCTTATTCCCATTTAAACAGTAATTACTTTAATATGCCACAAGAAAATAGCTTCAGAACAATATTCACAATATATTGTTATACTAGTGTTTTTCGTTTTGTATTTGTTTTTTTTTCAATAAAATATTTTCAAAAATATTTTTTAGTTATTCCTATAAACAATATAAAATATTTGTATAAATTTTATATTAAAAACAATCTTTTTTAATTGTCGGTCTCAGACACCGTAGCGACTCTTGATGCTCAGTTTTTTCTAGCGACTAACGGAGGGTTAACCCTTATCTGGACATTTTTTCTGACGTAGTAGGACAGAGTGTGTCCATCGAACACACGGCAACAATATTACGGCATTTCATGTTATAACTAATAAAATCTGTATCAAATATTTTGAACATTAATTTTTAACTAATAAAGTAATAATTATTGAGTTCTTGCTTTATAAAAATTAAAAAACAATGCATATCTTAACCTATAATAATTCTAAAGTATCATAACATCATCATAACAATATATATGACATTTATTTATTACCATATTAGGCAACTACTGCACTCACGTTTTACACTGCTGTGTTCGTTACAAACGTTCTTACTGCAACTATTACACGTTTGTTTTTGTGTTCTTGATTGTTTTGATGGACATAAGTAACATTTTTTTTTGTGTTGACTGAGTTGTAGCATTTGTGGCAGTTGCTTCTCCTGCAAAGTTCGCCATAAGGGATCTGGTTGATTTACACTGTCCTACATTTGATCTGCGGATAATATGGGACTTTATAAGTTGTTCTGCTGTTTCAATTCTGGATACACGTCTTTTTTCGTGTCTTTTTATGTTAAATTTTGGATGCAAGTTGGTCCAAATAACATAAGATGCTAGACAGCATACTTCCAACATGTTCATAAAATATGCGAAAGTTCAACGGTTTGTTCTACGTTTGTACATATATTGATGCACCATCTGGTCAAGCGAGTCAACTTCACCTTTTGTTTTATTATAGTAGACAATAATCTCTGGTTTATGGTTCACCTCTTCTCTAGTGTCATTCGAGTAATGCATTATTGACAACACTATGACACTTTTCTTAGGCTTAGGCATGTATGATACCAATGTCGCCTTTTTTGTGAATCCAAATGTAGAAGACAATTGCTCCTTGTTCTTACATGGTTGAAATTGAGGAAGAATAAACTTTTTAGTTTTTCTAACTGTGCCCACAATTGTTAAACCATTAGATAGCATATTCTAAGTTATATCTAAGTCCGTAAAATAGTTATCAAATGTTATATTCATAACATAACACAGAAAAATCTGTGGTTCATAAAGTGAATTCCGCAAAGCTTCATAACTTGTATAGTTTGATTTTAGATGCCCGGCAGTGAACAAAAGACCAAAGAAAGCATACACTTCAATTCTGTCACAGAACTTCCATGGTTTATTTTACAATACACGATGAGCCTCTAGATTGGTGTCACGGAGAATGTCATCCACAATATTTTTAGTCAAATATAAGCGAAATGTATCAATTGGTTTTTCAATGAGTGTTCCAGGTGGAAGTTGAACTCTGTGTAATGGTCCTTTTACCATATTCTGAATTCGTGTTCGTCCAGTCAGAAAAGGTTGTGATAACGACTCAGTTTTATCTTTTGCAACATACATTTCTGGTTGACTGTTTCTGATGTGTTCTTCAACAGCTGAAATTTTCTTATAAAGTATTTTAGTCGATATCTACGTTTAATTTTATACTTACATGGATATTCCTCTGATATTTGTTCATCGTCCTCTTCACTAGCTTCCGACAAATAATCATCATCTGATTCAGATTCTTTATCTACATCCGCTACGCAGTGTTCATCTTCATCAAAATCAGACAAGTTCTCAATTATATCTTCAAGCTCCGTTACGGTTAACTTTCTTTTGGTCATATTTACTATTTTATATATAGTTTAGTAGATGTGTCAAAACTACAAAGTGAAGATATTTCTACGTAAGGAATAGACACCAGTAAAATTTGAAAAACTTACCCGAAACTACAGGACTACGAAAATATGAAATATGAAATAACAAACAAAGTAAACTGCACTCTAGACTAGCAAAAATGCAACTGATTAACTAGTCAGACAAGTCAGAGCTTGTTTTGTACTTCACGTGACCAATAGTCGATAAATATTGATGATCAGTGGCGTAACCGCATCAAATAGCAAATTGTGTCTGGCGGACACACACTGTTCGGTTACGTTAGTAAAAATAATTTTATTTTTTTATAGTTTATTTTGATTAGTTCAAAATATTGAGTTGTTGTTTCCAATAAGTTTATTTTACAGAAGACAAAATCCTAATTTTTGAGATAATAATATACTGTGCTTTTAGAAATATACTGTAACATATCTATAAGTGTGTCCGATGGACACACCTTTTCCGGATAAGGGTTAAATTCGCTTAAATAAGAAATAATAAATGGTTCCATATAAGGTTGGTTGTGTGAATTTAAATTTAAAATATAACACAAGCTCTTTGAAATTTAAAGGACTTTATTAGAAGCGGTAAAACATAAACGTTCAAAAATATTACAAAACATATAGGCCAGTTTATTTAATAAAATCACGTATTTATTACTGTTAGTAAATTAATCACCTCGTACATTAAATAGATGATTTCAAAAATGTACTCTGTACGTAGAACATTGACGGTTTATTTTAATATTTTTGTGAAATACCAAAAATTATTTTATTCCATAAGTAGTATTCACATTTATATTCTTAATCTCTTTATAAAAATGTATTTCTTCCGCTAAAATAAACGTGCAAAGCTAGGCTAGCGCAAAATTTACAATTTACTAGATATTATTCTTATAAAAGCAGCTTTTGTGGAGAGATTTGAGAAAATCTTTATCGTCTTACTGTTTAAAGAGCAGAATTGGAAAGAAAGCTAATTGCTCACGTATTCTTTCACATTTTCATCAGATGGCTGGCTTTACTACGAACGACGCCAAACCTGATTTATTCTTGAAATATGCGAAATAGGATAACTTTCTTAAAAATCACGTTCTTGTCTTACACTTATATACTATATATATATATATATATATATATATATATATATATATCTATATATATCAACACAGTTTATTAGGGTTGCAGTCAGAATATTGGCCGGGATGTTAAATAAAAAACACTCTTTTGACTTTTTGTCGAGCTTTCGGAATGATTTTATTCCTTTTTCAAGACACTGTAAAAGACAATTATGTAAATATTTAAAAAATATCACAATTCTTCAGTGTAACTTACTAGTCGTTGAGATTATTTTTGTAAGCATTGAACACTCAACATTTATACAACACATTAAAATATACAATTATGGACATATATATCATAAAATTTTTAAAATTTGTTGTAAAAATAGTAAAACTTGATTGATGGCATGTTTTACTGGTGTATATTAACTCATACAGAGAATGGAAAGAAAAAACAGTGTAATTAATATGTACACTGTTGTTTGTTTATATCGACAGTCAATAATATCCAGTATTTCTTGTATATACATATATATATATATATATATATATATATATATATAATATATATATATATATATATATATATATATATATATATATATATATAAGGATCACTCAGACGAGTGGGGTTCTTATATCGGTCTCTAGATGGAGAAATAAAAGACAAAGTTGATAGGCTACTTTATCTATTTTGAAGACGTTTCGCTTTCGAGTTTTGAAAGCATCATCAGTTCATCTAAAAAGTACAATATGAGAATCACACAATCATGGAAACGATGTTAATTGTTACCTTAAAAAGACATGTAGCAGTCAAAGTTATTAACAGTAATGTGAATGAAACTTAAGTAAATGGACATAATACGCTGATCTTGTATAAACAATTAAGTAACTAACAACATATATGAACTTATAAAAATTAGCACAGCAAATGACCATGTGGTCTAAAGTAAATGAAATATATATATATATATATATATATATATTATATATATATATATATATATATATAATATATATATATATTGTAATGATATGTAAAATCGAGAAAAATATTGGTTTGCTTAAAATATTTCAAAGTTCAAAAAATTAAAATAATTCAGATAAGTAGAATAATAAACAACAAACATTTCGAACAATGAAAGTCTTTTATCTTTGGATTACCTATATTGAACAAAACGTAAGATATGCATAAATTATTTTCTTTGTAAAAATATATTTGAGTGACGTGAATAAGCTGAAGTGATATCCTAGACAATGGAAGCGGGTTTTCCAAATAAATTTGTGCAGTAATTAGGACAATAGAATAGATTTTAGAAAGATATGTTTTTGTTAGTTCATAACAATTGGTTAAAGTTAAAAATTTTATAATTGTAGGTAAAAATTTGTTTGTGTTATCGAAATGAAGAAATGGGAGATGTATGACGCGTTTTGAATGGATGAGATTGAAAAAGGTGGGATGGTTGGGTCGAGAATGAGACTTGAATTAGTTTTTAAAGAGAAAAAGATAGTCAGTTGATTTCCAAGGGTGCAAGGCAAACGGCCGCTGTTCTCGGGTAGTTTCCCAGAGGTAGGAAGCGTAGCAGTGAAAGTTTGTGAGTTTTCGTGTAGTTAGTGTATCTGACAGAAGCTGATCCAGTAAAAGACTGTAAGTCATATTTTTCTACTTATATTCCAAGAGTCACTGTTTAGGCCAACGAGAGATTCAGTTTATCGTAAAGAGAAGATATTCCAAGAGTCATTTTTCACTCAGGCCAACGAGAGATTCAGTTTATCCAGAGGAGAAGAGGCTAGCATAATTTGAACGATTCGTGTATTTGAAGGAGATCATTAAGAACAATAAACTTGCAACAATTTGTTGTAAGATTGTTGATTACCTAGGGAGCTGCTAAGAATAGATAGTATAGGCTACAAGGAACAAAGATTTTGACCACTCATCATTAGAGAGAGATAGTTTTGTTTTTCTGCAGTTTTTCTTTCATTGATAACATAATTTTTACAACTACTTTAGGAAAGATATAAATATTTTGATTAGGAGTTTTAGAATAATAATTGGGATTTTGAGATTTTAATTTATATTATTTGTACCATTATTTTTTAGTTTCACATACGTAAAACAAAATTTTGAGAATCATTATATGAGATATTGTTTATTGAAAACATTTGAGTGTGAATTTTATTTCATTATTTTTATCATATCATTTAAATAATTTTAATGAATTAATTAATGAATTAGCTAATTAATTGCTTGGCGCACTAAGACTTTGAATATGTCAATAATATATATATATATATATATATATATATATATATATATATATATATATATATATATATATATATTTATATATATATACCGTTTAGTTTATTAATTTATATATATAATATATATATATATATATATATATATATACATTAATAAACTAAACGGTAAGATACTTTGGGTAAAAACAGCTGAAAAGATAGGCTAAGTGTACTCGTTAGTCCTTTATTAATCCAATATTTCGTCGATAGTGATCATTAGGGATAAGCTACAAATAGTTTCACTTGAAAATTGACAATATATTTAGTTAAGTTGATGTTACTTACGATTTTCAGAATATTTACAAGGACTGGTACAAATACAATGCATAATTTTAACTTTTATGTATAGGACAGAAAGTCCTCTCTAGAGAGTTTTACATCTTTCACTTCCTGGACATGATAGCTATTCTTAACCTAACATTCCACAGTTGGCCGACACACGTGGCTTTTAAACTGTTTGTAATTGTCTTTTTCTTATTTGGTAGAGTAGAATAATTTATCAAGTTTGGTCTTTTACACCATGCAGTTTTTATATTTTTTAATAATTGACTCAATCAACGAGTGGTGCGTGAATTTGTCACCTGTGAGTAGAACATCCACGAAAGACAAATCTCAATAACGTAAGTTTTTACAACCTTTACAATCTTTATAGATTTCGAAGATGCTTTATTTCCAGCAGCACTTAATTTCAGTTTTTTCTGATGATGAAAATAAACGTTTTAAACTTTGAAAAGGACGACAACAAGAAGCATGAAAAAAAAAATGGGTAGATGATATAAGAGCAGTGGCAGGCAAACAGTGGATTAGATCGGCGCACGATACCTGGCGTCTGTGGGAGGTTTCCAATTTTTGTTGTAAGTTTTAAACACTTGTGTTTGACAATATGAAACAACAATTAAACATAAGTTTAGTTTATGTTTTGCTTTTATTTTGATTAAATTGCTGGTGGAGAGGGTAAATTGGTTACCTAACTTTCCACATTTAAGAGAGGCGTTGCTGAACACCTGATTTCTTCAAAATATTTATCAAGGACCACTGACGCAATAAAACACTTAGACGTATTTTTCGTTCAATTTATTTATAATGAACTTATAGGGCTGATTCGACATTGAAATTATCGCATTCTGAATAGAAATAGTTACTGTAGTGTATTTTTATGTATGAGAGAGTAATAAAACAATAAATTATGTATGCAAATTCCTAAACTGTTGATACGGGTGACTCAATGAAAAACAGATATTTGTCAACAAGTTTACAGAAGTATATAGGAAAACAATTTTAAATTGAGTATGACCACCAGGTATAAAGGTTGGAGCAGAATAGAATACAATAGTTGTGGGGGTTACTAATCCCTAAATAAGGTTGCCAGTGTCGAAGTGATGGAGGTTAACAGGTACTAATGAATTTGCAAGAAATGTAAGATGTTTATTTTATTGGTTATATATAATCAATAAAAGTTTAATAAGTATCTACCTATTTGCAAAATTAAGTTTAATTCTTTAGATAAAATAAAACGTTTTATTTTATCTGAAATGAGTGCATTCCACGAAGTAAGGGTTTCAACAATCAAACATTTAATTCTTTAATTCCAGGAATCTACGACAGTAATTGACTAGATAATTACCTTCTAAACGTATTCCACAGAAAATGTGATAGTGGGTTTTTCCATTTTGTAGGAAGTGGCGTATTCAAAATTCTTAACAGTTCACTGAAAGTAGGTACTTCAGTTACAAGGTGTAGTTTATTGTGTATACTAGTGTTATGGAAAATTTGGAAGTGCCGTGTAAACGCCGAAAAATTGGTGCTTTAACAGTTAATGAAAAAACATTAATATTTAATTGTTTTAAATCATTTACAGACAAACGTTTATGTAAAAGTGTTGATGAGACCGTTGAGTTAGTTAGCAGTACACTTGGTGTTGGGAAATCTACGATTTACAGAGTTATTAAAGAAGAGAAATGTAGTAGTTTTCAAATGCCACGTAATGCTCCAGGGAAACCAAAATTTCAAATAGAATATCATTTTAAAGAAGGACTTCGACAGAAAGTGCATGAATTCTTCTTTAGACAAGAATTTCCAACATTGGATAAAGTTCTTGTCTCAGTTTGAGATGATAAGGATTACCCAGAAATGAGTCTAAGTACGTTATGGAAACTTTTAAAAGAAATAGGCTTCCGCTGGAAAAAAAATCCCAGAAAGTCTATTTTATTAGAAAGAAGCGATATTGTCATATAGAGAAGACATTTTTTAAGAACCGTAAAGGAAATGAGAAACCAAAAAAGAAAAATATTTTATCTTGATGAAACATGGATCAACGAGGGTCATACACCAAATAAATTTTGGCAGGATAAAACTGTTACAAGTCAAAGGCACGCTTTTGTATAACTTATCTACTGGTTTAAACCCACCATCAGGAAAGGGACGCAGGCTGATAATAGTACACATTGGCAGTTCAGACGGTTTTGTTGAAGGTGGTTTATTAACTTTTAAAATCAACTCGTACCGGTGACTACCGTGAAGAAATGAACGCTGATGTCTTTCAAGAATGGTTCGAACAAATGATAGATCTTCTTCCTAAGAACTGTGTAATAGTAATGGATAATGCAAGTTATCACTCCAGACTTATAGAAGGACTGCCCACAACCAAGTGGTTAAAAAAAGACTTGCAGAATTGGCTGAGTTCAAAAAATATTACGTACCATCCCGGATCTATAGGAAAGGAACTTTATTCGTTGTGTGCCCTTCATAAAGAAAAATTTAAAAAATACGAAATTGATGAAATTGCCAATAATCGTGGAATGACAGTACTTAGATTCCCACCATATCATTGTGAATTAAACCCGATTGAACTGGTATGGGCACAGATAAAGAGTGAAGTTTCAAGAAAAAATACCACTTTTAAAATTCATGATGTTAAACAGTTGTTTTTGGAGGCCGTAAATAATGTAAAATCTGAAACCTGGGAAAAGGCAGTAAATCACACTATTAAAGAAGAGGAAAAAATGTGGAAGCTGGACAATATTACTGATAAAATGATCGAGCCATTTATTATAAATCTTGGTTCTGAAAGTTGATCTTCTGAATCTGATTTGGATTTGTAACAAGTATCTGTAAGTTTTATATTAATATTTTTATTCATCTATTTAACATACCTTAGACGGTTTTAAAAACTCTTTTTCTCTTTTGTAATTTTTAAAAATTAAAAAAAATGTGAATTTTTTTAAACCCTTTTTTAATGTAGGCCAGTCAGTTCTAATATAGTGTGTGATAAAAGAGGTCACTTTTGTTTACATACACATAACACTTTATAACACTGAAATAATTCATTTATATTTTACAATTATTCAAAGTAATTTTTCAATTAATCTTGAGCACGCCCATGGAGTGGTCGTAGGTATCAGTTAAAATTATGCTAATTACTCTCTCGTTCATAAAAATTAACTATAGTACAAATATCATTAGCTTTACGTGCTAGACCTAAGAGGCAGTAACAAAGATACAGTTACAGAGAGAAACAAAACGGTTTACGGTTAACACAAAATACCGGGTTTACAAGCGCTCTTTTCACTTACGCATAACGCATTTTTCGGGATCGACGACACACCCTGTCTTGACTTGCCGAGAGGCAAATTCGCACTGTTCTTGTCCTAAGTCATATAACGCGGGGGGAGAGGCTATAGGGGAGAGGGTTGCAAACACATCAGCACGAGAGCTGACGAACTGAGCGAAGTTGATAAAATAACCAAATACAATTATAAAATTATAAACAGGTTGTTTTTACAACAATTGCATTGTATTCTATTGATGATATAAACAAAATTTACGCAAACGATACGGAATTAATCTTATATTGGCAAAACATTTAACTACTATTAAATGAATATTAGATAATTAAAAAAAAAATTAAATGTAAAATTCAAAATTATTGACGTTTATATGCAGTCATATCAAAAGTGGGGTACAGATTAAATCATGGTTTTTAGTGCAATATATGTAAGATGTATCCCATGTGCATCGGTACATTTTTTGAAGAAATGCAAGTACCCGTCAGAACTGTATTTTATACAATATGTTCCAACAAACATTTGACCCCCCTAGAAACTCATAAACCAAGAATTTTTTGCAAAATTTGAGAAAACACGTCAATTTGTATTTGGAGGGGGACGACTTTTCATGCAAAATTCATGCCCTTAAATGTAACCCCCTACTACCCCGTATCAACCCTAGTTTTTTTTAAATAGCAAGTGTGGTCGAGTGGCACATTATTTGAAAGATAATTTTTTTCTCTACACGACACTTATTTTTTTTTTAATTTACATAATAACTTAATATAATAATAATTTTGGAATTAGGTAATTTGTTAAAACTATTGGTAATAACAAGAAAAACATACAATCTCACCAAATTAACCAATTAAATGTTCTTGGTGACTTCCAATACAATCATTTAATCAACCTTCAAATCGATATCAACCCGCTACTGTTTAAGATAAATTTTTTCTTTTTGTAAAAATATCACTTTTTCATATGATTTTCTTTTTAAAATAATAAATCCTTATTATCTTTTTTAGTGTTAACCAGGTTAAACACTACCAAAGAAAGAATAGAATAAGGTAAGCTATACTATGGAAAATAATCAGTGTGCTAAGGCTACAGCTAGTTTCTGTAATACAAACCACCCAGAAAAAAACGTATCACCAATATGTTAAACATTTAATTGACAAGTTTAAAGCTACAGGTGACGTTAATAACACAAAACACGAAGTAGACCGTCGAGTGCGAAATAAAGCAGTCGTTGACAAATTCACAATCGACAGTCTATCAGACAACCATCTCGTGCATCAAGTGTATCACCATCTAGTGTTTATCAAATTATAAAATTCCATAATTTTTACACTTATAAAATACAATTACTACATGAATTAAATAAAGGTGATCCTGATCGTCAGCTTCAATTTTGTGAAAAATTTAGTGAAATCATAAATAACAACCAACATCGATTGTAGAATACATGTTTTTCTGACGGGTGTACTTTTAGGATAAATGATAAAGTTACTAGACCTAATTGTCGTTATTGAAGTAACAGGAATCCACATTTCTTCATTAAAGACACATACACAAACAGCTTAGTAATTAAATGTGTGGGTTGGCATTTTAGGAAATCACGTTATTGTACCATTATTTCCTGAAGGATATCTCAACGGAACAACCTATTTAAATTTGAAATTTATTAGAAGGTGTTATTGATCCGCTGATCACTGCCACATTGGAATTTGATAATATTCTTTTATTATCAACTTATGAGGCACCCTCACATTATGATATAGTCATTGGACAATTTTTGAATAAACATTTTTCAGGGCGTTGGATTGGCTAAAGGGGTCCAATAGTGTGGCCGTCCAGATCACCGGATCTTTCGCTGTTGGATTTTTTTGTGGGAATACTTAAAATCAAAAATATAGGTCAATCCGATTGCAGATCTTGAAAAGTTGCGACAAATAATTGTGACAAATTGCTGATTACTGACACTGGAGATATTTGCAAGCCTACAAAGAGGTTTTGAAAATAGACTGTATTATTTTATATAGGTCACAGGGGGTCATTTCGAAAATTTAAGAAAATTTTGATTTTTTTAAAACTTGCAGAGTTGATGCAGATGGTTTCATTTGGGCATCATTTTTTCATAAAAATTGGTCGTCCTCCAATACAAATCGAGGTGTTGGTGTAAATTTTGATGAAACCCATGATTTCTGAGATTCAGGGGGTGGGGTAAAATTTTTATTGGAACACACTTTATAGTGTGGTTTAGGGTAGATCAAATGCCAGTTGAAGTGCCGCAAAATTAATTTAAAAAATAAAGAAATGAGTAAAATAATTTAATTCAGTTTTAAAAATATTATTTAAATTTTAAAAATACTAAAAATATAGTATGAAACTTCGCGCTAGTCTACAGTATCGCCTACTGTACTACTTTTTTCTGAATATTAATAGCTAATTACTATATTTTACTGTCTTTATTCAAAAAATTATGTACCTGTGTATGTATGTGTATTTTTTGATAAAAGCTTTTAATGAATAATTTGCAATCTGATTTAATATCTTTGTTATAGTGCCATTTATTACCCCACATATAGTTGTAATATACTAAAATAAAGCCATAACAAGCAAATATCATCTGATATAGCTGTTCTGGTTCGGTATATTCCCTTTATTTTTCTGAACTGCTAATTACATTTTACCATGCGAATCAAGTAAAAAGTAACCGAAAATTACTTACTCTCACGAATCCATTCGAACACTTCTTTTTATATAAAACTTTAAGCGCTACAAGCAGTTCGTAGATTTGGAGGGCGGAACAGGATCTGATTTGGATGTGGGTAACGTGTAAATGTTTGAAAAACCTGGAAAATCAGATTGGATAATCGTTTTATTTTATAATAATATTTTCATTTAGTTTCTTAACAATTTAATACATTTTTTGTTTGCAACTCGCCTTTTTTATTGCAAAGTAATAAAATAAAGATAAATGGTAGTAGTATTAACATTAAATGGCAACTATTTCGAAAAATTAAAATTAAGCTTTTATAATATTGCTTAAAACAAACAAAAAATAAGATGGAATTCCACTGTAGAAATTGGGGGCATATTTGTAGTGCTAGTGAACTTAAACTTAAGAAAAACCTTAAAATAAAAACAAAATACGAAATTATAATTTAAAATAAACAAAAAATATTCTTGAAATCAAAAAAAAACAAAACCAAGTAAAGAGCAAACGGATTGTAAAATTAATTAATAGTTTGTAAAATAAAAATGTGTTAGATAATTTACGAGACTTATTTAAATAAGTTCAATTTTCAGTTCAGTTCCGACAGACGTAGAGGACAAACGTGTTGTAATACTGGAATTTGTTATTTTAGTGCAAATTAAGTTGCTGCAAATTTATGTAACATAAAACCTTAATTATGGACACTACACAGAACGGCAAAAACCGTCCTATTTTATCCATGCGTCCTACCAATTAAACATTTTTGAAAAATGAATCCGGTTGATAATAGGTCTGTAATTAATAGATTTACAAAACAGGTTTAAAGCTTATAATAAGGTATTAATTATCCTTTGTGTATATTAAATAGCAAAATAAAACTATTATAGTTGAGACTGATGTCGGTTGTAACAAATATCACAAATTGATTTTTTTTTTGAATAAGTTGAGCTTTGTTAAATTTTTAATTTATTCTAACCTGTACTAGGGACTCTATTACACAGTATCGTTGGCTCAAAAGCTACCTAAGTATTACAGACATAAAATTATGACCCTTTGTGTCAGGTTACCTCATGTGTTACAATTGACACCTTATTGGGTCAATAGTAACAGAGCTGGTGTTGATTGTAACAGATATTAACCTATAGTATAGAGTAAAAATAAATTAGATAGGAAGTAGTAAAAAATATATTTTATATTACAATGACAGAAAATAATAGATATGTGTAAGCATTAGAAATAAAAACAATAACAACTTATGGTAACATATTTTTACGGGGAAAAAACTAATCACTGTCAGATTCACAATTGAAGGGAATGTAGAATGGGCTTTTGTTTGTACAGTTTAAATGTGTCCAGTGCTTATATTCTCGACATTGCAACTAATCTTTAGAGCTTGATGAATATGGACCACCACATACCAAGCACAAAACTTCCTCATCGGAAGACTCAGAAGAATCTGATTGCTTTTAGGGGTGCTCTTCTCTTTTTGATATTTTACTCTAATGCCAAAGCTGGCAAATATGTTTTCCTTGGATTATGTTTAAGCTGAACATTACTGTAATCAACATCTTCTCTGGTGTATCAGTCAGACTAGCTGTGTTTCGTCTCAATCTTCCTCCTTTTTTGGGTCTGGTTAGGGCTGCTTTCGACAATGACTTAATATCTTGAGGCTAAATAAATACTACTGAATTATTAGACTTGGGTGATGGAGTAGTGTGTATTTTTGGTGACAAGGTAGTGGATGGACCCGGTTGACTTTTCAAGTGACTGTTGTGTTAAACTGTAGGTGATTCTGGTTGATTATTTTCTGTTTTCTTCATATACAGGTCTTTCAGTTACAGTTAATGCATTAAAATCACTATCATTGAAAATCTCCCGATTGAAAGGCCAAATACCAGTGCAGGAGAAACCAGCAAGAATATTGACAGGCGTAGTGGCCAAAGGTAGTGATATTCTTACAATTAAAGGCAAATCTTATATAGTCATTCTTTTTCCAAGATTATTTTTCATCCACTTTCATCCACCGATCACCAGCATTATTATAATATTCCTTAAACGGACCATATACCCCACGATCTAAAGGTTTAAGCCTTTGTGAAGTGTGCAACAGAAACAAAAGTAGAGAAATAAAATTAACTCTATAAAATTCCATCAGAGATATCGAAATATGAGACGGGTGGTTGTCTAGCAATACAAGCACTTTATTGGCTTTACTTGGCTTTATGTGTTTAACAAAATGTTTCATAAAAACAACAAATTCATTATCTTGCATCCATCTAGACTTTTTTTCAGTTCCTATAAACCCAACTGGTCTATCTCTAAGAAAGTGGTCTTGAAAACGTAATCGTGGGAAGACGAACATTGGGGTACGGTATTTCCCACTGCATTAATTACTACACATGGTGTTACTAGAGTTCTATGTTCCTGGGATGATATGGATCCTACTTGCTCAGTTCCTGTTCTAGCTATAATTTTGGATGGCTTCTGAACAGTCGAAACACCCATCTCGTCAATTATATAAATATATATATATATATATATATATATATATATATATATATATATATATATATATATATTAATATATATACATATATATATATATATATATATATATATATACATATATATATATATATATATATATATTATATATATATATATATATAATAAAATTATTACAATCGATATTACGCGCCGAACGAAGTGAGGCGCGTAATAGAGGGCAAGTCAAGAAAAGTCGCTTCTTTGCCGAATAAAGTATACTATTTTTTCTTCAAACGTAGCAATTTTCAACCATAAATAGTACAATTCATACGCTATTTTTACTCGAAATTAACTGTGACAACTATCAAAGTCGTCTAGATGTTAGAAATTAAAATAATCAAGTCGTCGGTGGGATTTGCGTCTCCCTGGTTACAGTTGTTTGACAGTTGTTTGCAATTATTAAAGACAGCTTATTGTTGTTGCAACCGCAAGCGCAAATTTAGTGCGAAAATGGAAAACCTAAACGAAATTGAGTCCGCGGCTAATGATGCAGTAGCACGTTTGGGGCCCTCCAAGTCCGGAATAAAGTATCGGTTAGCGTACAAGCACTTCCAAGAGTGGTGCGATACAAGAGGAGTACGGCAAGTTACCGAAGACTTTTTACTGGCATATTTTAATATAATGGAAAATGAAAATAATTGGAAATCTTCTACAATGTGGTCACGATACTCTATGATAAAATCCGAGTTAGTTATTAGAAAAAATGTGGATATAAGCAAATTTTTAAAGTTACGTGCCTTTCTGAAAAAAACAAGCGAAGGATATACTGCAAAGAAGTCTAAAGTTTTCACTAAAGACGAGTTTGATAAATTTTTGTTTGAAGCGCCAGATAAGTTGTATTTAGGATTAAAGGTAAAAAAAATTATATTGCAAAGCATGTAGTATACTCTACTAAATTATAAAAATATTTCAGATTGTTTTGTTAATTGGGGTTACCGGCGCCTGTCGATGCGACGAAATGGTAAAAATAAAGACTGTGGACATTGAGGATAAAGAAAATGTAATAGTTATCAAAATCCCAGACAGTAAAACACGACAAATTAGATCTTTTACGATAATTGGTCAAAACTACATTAAACTGTATAAAAAGTATGCATCACTGCGGCCTGAAAATTTCACAGAAAACCGATTTTTTATCAAGTACCAAAATGGAAAGTGTTACCGAAGCGTCATGGGAATACATTCGATCAGCGCAGTAGCCCAAAAAGTAGCTAGTTATTTAAATTTAAACGATGCAAGCGCATGCATGGGTCACTCTTTACGACGAACTTCAGCTTTAATTGATGGAGGCGGAAATCTAGAATGCCTCAAACGACATGGGGGCTGTAAATCAAGCACGGTTGCTGAAGGATATATAGTGGATTCAATAAGAAATAAGAACGATAATGCTAAAAAAATTTTAAACCCTCATGATTCGCCAACATTGATAATGATTGCTGAAAGTTGTTCTCGACCATCAGTATCATCAACAATTACCAATGCGTATCTAGAGTCGGGAACATTTTTGCACGGTTTCAATTTTGAAAATGCCTCATTAACTAATTGTACTTTTAATATTACTATAAATAAAAATGATGTTTAATTGTTGTTAATGACATTTGTATTGTTGCTTTGTGGCATGTTTCATATTGTTGCCATGACAACATTTTTCCCTCCGCCGTAAAGAAATGGAAAAGAAACTGCTGCAGGCGGAGACATTAAACATTGACAGGATCAAGTTAGATAAGTAATGTCATCATTATTG
This sequence comes from Diabrotica balteata, assembly GCA_918026665.1. Taxonomy (NCBI): domain Eukaryota; kingdom Metazoa; phylum Arthropoda; class Insecta; order Coleoptera; family Chrysomelidae; genus Diabrotica; species Diabrotica balteata. The sequence goes on along the minus strand of OU898279.1, from coordinate 93,179,577 downwards.
GACGTTTGAAGAAAAAACCCATTTCTATTTTAATATTGCCAATCCCCATTTTTAAATCATAATTTTATGAGAGTAACATTTAGAAAATTTTGATTGCTGTTTTGTATTGAGGATCGTGCTTTGCGTTTAATTTTGTTTTAATAAAAATGTTAAAAACTTTTAAACAAACATTTAGCTTTCGTTATATATAATTTATTATTTGCTTTAATACAATAATAAAGGTTAATTTAAGGCTTCATTTAAAAAAAAATTATCCTTTGTTAGCATATTGATACGGTTTAAATCTCCATATATTAACGTTTTACCTGTTTTAATATTTATAAATCCTGTACTTTTTTACAGCAAGGAATTAAAAATCTGACGTATTTTTATGTTCGTCGGCTTTATTCCAGATGTACACACATCTTGCTGGTAATATTATGAATCTGGCAAAAACTCTTTATCTCAAGTGTTTTGTCTACTTTTTTCATTGTTTGTCATCCATCAGCTCCCGTGACATCCGTTTCAGTATATCCCTCTTCATTCTACATTTTTCCAACTAGTGCCAGTGTGGTAATTCGTTTCTTGTCCTGGAAAACTCGGAAAGGTAATCCGCGGAAATCTAACTCCGTCGGTTTGTGTTACTTAAAATCTCTAGTGAACTAGTGTCGGCGAGGGAAATTTGGGAAGTGACAACTTCGTCTGATGTCTATTTTCTTAATCGGAAGATAAAAAGAATAAGACTGACAGCTAGGGACATTTGCAAACGGATTTATTTAACATATCTTAAAAGGAATTTTCCAAAACCAAACTTTTATAAACATCTTTTATCGTAAATTTTGGTACATAAATATTTAAAAAATGAATTGTTAAGGTGACAATATTCGACTGTATCTATAAAATTTTCAACATAAAACTTTTGCTTTATGTTACGCATTACTGGAGAATAAAAGTTCTAAGAAAAATTATCGAAAAAAATAAAATATCAATATTAAGACCAATAGAGCAATCAAAAGATTATATCTCACACGAAACCCAAAGTAACAATAAAGGTCGATTCAGACACATCAGTCACGTCTCGTCACAGTCTCGTCACAGTGATTGCGTCGAATCGAACACTCCGTCATACAAAATATTCTTGAATACAAATATGTTGCCGGCATTCACACTCATCAGTTGTCAAACAGTTTCCCAGCTGTCAGATAGTTGATAGATCTGTGACCGAGCAGGACCAGTTCGGCGCCGAGACTATGACGGGACTGATGTGTCTGAATCGACCTTTAGACATAAACGACTTATTGTTAGCTTTTATCGTTATTAAAAGCTTAAAACGAAAATTTTGTGCATCCTTAGAGGCGGCTCGTCGGGATAGGCAAGGTAGGAGCCACAAATTACCTACCTCTGGATTCTTCACGACAACACGTTAGTTGGATATAAAATTAATCCCTCCAAGAGATTTGCATCGGAACTAATTCAAGCGGGAGATTACGCGAGAATTTTAAAATTTAATTGTGGTGGGAAAAGTGAAATAAAGCTTAAAATATTTAATTATAATTTGGTATATTTGAAAAAAATTGTGTTTGAAATTTTAAAATTTGCAAATTATTTTTACATTCCCATATATACAATGCTATTTAGAAGAAAATAAGATGAAATATATTTTTATTATTTATTTAATACCTGTAAAACAATTTTGTATATAAATTTAGAATAAAATATTAATATGCTGTATTTTCATGAACAAAGCTTACAAAAAGTAAAACAAATAACAACAATTTAAAATTTACTGAAATTATATAAATCGTCAATATCACAAATCAAAAGATAATAAAATGAACAATTTATTGCAAAATTTAAATTAAAATATATGCCATATAAAATTGGCATATATTTATACAAATAAGTTAGTTACTTGCACATAAAGCTATTCGTTAAAAAATGTTTTAATGAATAATATGGTCTTTCAGATAGATAGGTTTTTGTCCTTTTACAGAACAAGGAAAGAAATTGCAGATTTAAGTTACATAGGGAGATGGTATAATTTTTTGGCGAGTATAATATAGATTTCTTTAACTTAGTGAACGGGATCAGTAAATACACGTCAAAGGTGAATTTCTCGTGGAGTAGTTATGATTAGGTCTTGTTGGAAAAACATGTAGGTGTTTACGAATTAAGAAAACAGTTTCGAAAATATATAAAGAGGGGTGAGTTCAAATTCGGTGATTTTTAAAGTAGCCTCTGCAATTTTATAGATTTTGTGATTTTTTACAAATCATTAAATATAAATATAACCTAAACGAATTATCTTCTTCTTCATGTGCCTTGTCTGTTCCGAACGTTGGCAATCAACATGGCTATTCTGACTTTGTTTACGGCAGATCTGAATAGTTCAGCAGATGAGAATCCAAACCATTGCCGCAAGTTTTGGAGCCACGAGTGTCTTCTCCTCCCTGGACCCCTTCTGCTGTCTATTTTCCCTTGAACGATCAGCTCTAGTACTCTATATTTATTATGTCTCATAACGTGACCCAAGTATTCCAACTTACTTTCCTTTATACTTATTCCTACCTCTCTCTTTACCTATCCAGCGTAGTACCTCTTCGTTGGTCACGTGCTCAGTCCAGGATATACGTAATATACGTCGGTCAGCCCACATTTCGAAGGCTTCTACTTTTTTCATCAATATTGCGGTCATTGTTCACGACTACGTTTCATATAACAAAACCGGGAATACATAACATTTCAGAAGTCGAATTTTGAAGAATTATAAGAACACATAATACATACTATATAACCAAAAAGCGGGGGTTTTTGCACCACCTCTGTTACAAAATTGGTATTTCCACGGTTTTCTTAGAACCCTTACCATAAAAACTAAAACATGATCAGCTATATGAATCTCTGTCATCTCCCATGTCTTTAAAACCTTCTATACACCAACTATGCTTATTTAGTGAATACTTGACAGGATTACCATTTCATCAAATATATATTTTTTAACCGCGTATATATTTAAGTAAACCGCGTCAACCATAGGTTATTGGCGGGAAAGAGTTGTACATAAAGTGAGATGTTTACAATTGATAATTTAAGTAATTTTTTTATAAGATTATACAATTGAGTTAGTTTTAAAAACTTAGTGACTTTATCACATTTACTATAGTTCAGAGCACTTTTCAAATCACTTGGTAAATCACTTTGAAGTCGTACCAAGTGATACAGAAATAACAATTGTTATTTAATGACAAAACATCAAAAATGAAATAAAGACTTACTTGTACATATATACACCACAATACACCTTCATGCAAAACAGGTTGCATACCATCAACACAGGTTTACTACATCATTCTCTATTAATATAAAATATGAAGAACACCTAACTAATTTTCAATCATACTATTTTTGTTTTTTTTTCTATTCACTATGAATCAGTCAAAACACACCATATATATATATATATATATATATATAATATATATATATATATATATATATATATATATATATATATATATATATATATATATATATATATTACACATAAATCTACGATTTTATTATGCTGTCAAACCACTTATAGTCCAGGAAATGAAGCATTTCACCTCGCAAGTTTTTCGTCTTGCGTGGATTGACTTGAAATTTTAACAGAAGGTAGGTAATAGCCAAGGATCAAAATCTATTTTGAAGTGCGCCAAAGCCTTGGGGGTGGTTGCCACCCCATCTCGTAGATGAAATTTTTTTTACGTTCTAACTACGGGAGAATTCGATTAAAAAGTTATTCTAAACAAAAAATATTCCATCCATTTTTTTTGTAAAACTGATATTTTTCAAGTTATTCGCGATTGAAAGTAACAACTTTTAGACGAAAAAATCGACGTTTTTAATCGATTTTTCCCGAATAACTCGAAAATGGTGCAATTTATCAAAAAAATTGTAGAAAACAAATTTGTAGCTTTTAAAAAGACAAATACAATTCATTTTTTAAAATATTTTTGCGACATAACAGGAACCGAAATACGGCCTATCAATGTTTAGCGGTTTTCTTCAAATGCCAAATTTGAAATATTCAAAGTCAAATATCGGGAAAATGATGCATTGTTGGAAGAAAACTCACACAACCTTTTTTAAAGAGCATAAATAGACCTATCATAAAAAAAGACTTTAGCTCAAAAATTAAGTAAGTTATGATGAAAATAAGGTCAATACCTCATTTTTTTTACGAAAAAATCGATGAAAACAACCCCATAATTAAAATCGATCCTTACCCTTCTGCAATTCTCTTTGTACATATATTGTTAATGCGTCAGGAAGTTTGACCCAGTTAAAATGCTTAGTTTTAGAAAAAGTACAGCATAAAGCGAGAAACGATTTACAATTTCATATTTTTTACCCTTCTTTTTTAAATATCCCCGAAAATACTGAATATATAAAAAATAAAATGTACTAAATTGTAGCTTTTTTAATGACTAAAATTTTCCTTTATTTAGATTTATTGTATAATGAATATTTGGCGAGATATAGCCGTTTAAAACATCGATTTACGATCAAGCACCATCTTTTCGAGCCCTTTAAACTCACCCCATTTAAAAAGTAAGGGTTCCAAAAAGATTTAATTCACAGATCCTTGTAGCTCTTAAAAACCTCTACAAAATCGTTTTTGAAGAAACACTCTAACGTTAAATAGAATATATATTATCGTACAAAACCTGTATATTAGGTAGTGGGGCATTATACATTCGAAATTTTAAGCTTTCTTATTTTGAAATCCCATACAACAGAATAAAACATCTGCTCATATGTCTATGGCTTGGCAATGAAAATATCAGAGCAACAGATTGGGGATGGTATTCCAAAGATGATTTGTTATTACCCGTACGCATGAACAAACAACCTGCACCCGATGAACTTTTGAAAATTATTTTTTGCCAATGCAAAAAAGGATGCGGCGTTTCATGTGGGTGCAGAAAAGTTGGTTTATACTGTAACTCTACTTGTTCTGGGTGCTCAGGTGAAGGGTGCAATAATAGTCCACCAATAATTGAATAAGATGAGGATGAAATAGATCACGATGAAGATGTTATTGATGACGAATAAAATTAATATTATAATTGTTTTACCTATAAATATAAATATTTTCAATTATTTATGTAAACGTATAAAAATATATGGTGCCTTTTTATGTTGATAAATTTTTTTGTACTTAATTCTACTTTTTTCAATTTATATCTATTAAATAAGTTTATAAAAACTGCAATGTTGTAAAGGGTGATTTTCATAAGTTGAAAAGTTGCAAAATTTTGGAAAAAAATTGTTTTTACGTATAGCACTCATAACAATTGATTTTTAAGGGTTGAAAATATATGAAATTGTTTTTTTAGGTATAAAAAAATCACTATTTAATTAATCCAAACCAAATTTCGGTCATCTTAAGGTTTGTAATGTTATTTTACAATTTTTGAAAAGTAGGGGTATTTTTCACCCCTAAGAACAATCAGGGTTCCTCAGCACGACATAAACTATAAAACAGAGGGTGAGTTGAGCTAAATTCCAAATTTTTATGCAAATCGTTCCAAGGCGAAATCATTTTCTTCGCATTACTACTTTTTTTTACATTAATAGAGATTGGGTCGCTTTTTAAGGGTTGAAATATGATGGACCTTTATTCAAAAGCACAAAACTATCATTATTTAATTAATTTAAACCAAATTTTGCCCATATTCAGGTTTAATATGTTATTTTATCTTTTTTGACAATTCGGGGTTTAGTTTTCACTCCTAAAACCCTTCAGCGCACTTCGATTCGATATATATTTTGATCCTTGGGCTATCGCCTACCTTCTGATAAAATTTCAACTCAATCCATTCAGGACGAAAAAATTGCGAAGTTTTAACTTTTTTCAAGCTTCATTTCCTGTACTATTATCGCTTCCTTTACGCAAACAACATTGCGAGACAGATAGTTGAACGATATTTTATACAATGTCTATACCCAGGTAATATGGATTTATTTTTGTCCAAGTTTTATATTGGTCCACTATTTCAAATGCAGTTCAAACAAACATATAATTGTATGATCCGTTTTAAATTCGTTCAATCTGTATATATATATATATATATATATATATATATATATATATATATATATATATATATATAACCAAACAACAAAGTTTATTGGGGCTGCAGTCAGAAGTTTGGCCGGGATGTTACAGAAACACTCTTTTGACTTTTGGTCTAGCTTTCGGAATTGTTTAATTCCTTTATCAAGACACTGTAATTAGAAAAATGTGTAAATATTTACAATATATCACAAAATGTCAGTGTACTTACTAGTCGTTGAGATTATTTGTAAGAAGCTATGACACTCAACATGAATAACAAACATATAAACTAAAACTTATACACTAATGGATACAATACATTTTAAAATTTAGTTAAAAATAATAAAAGTTCTAAAAATTCGTTTTCTACATCTTCTTGGTGTGTTTTAACTTACCCATAGAGAATAAAAAAAAAACAAAAATAAACCAACCCATACAAGATTAACCATACAAGATTAACCGTACCTAATATGTCATTTAAATTTAGTTCATTCATAATTTGTTTACTTTTGTTTACTCAACAACAATAAATAAATTTAAGTTAATAATAATTCTTATATAATAATTTATTATAATCCTTATCTTCACTCATAAACGTGTATTACGTGAAATATTTTAAACTATCTGGTGCAATGTTAACAATTTCCATAAGCTACTACAACAAAATAAACAATCTTGGACGGTTAATATCAAAGTCGTCAATATACATTATACATGTGATTTTCTTTCTTATTACTGAGAGTACAAGTTATTTATTATTCTCTATATTTTAGTTATGAATGTAAAAAATTTTGTACCTGTAGAAATAAATATTGTAAAATTTCCTATTTTTATTCTTAATCGTTTTTATAAACTTGCTCAGATTTTTTAGGTTGGAGATTGTCCATCGTTGTCACTTTTGATGTCATTTCAAATATTTGCACATGCGCAGTTGACGGATCGGGTCCCTGTAATTAATCGCTCCTCTTGTCTACTGCTTTCAAATTTGAAGCAAAATGTTTGGGTGAGTCAGTGATATTTAGATTTAAAAAATTATTAGCTGGTGTCAAAAAACATGAAAGATCTTCGAAAGAACATTTAAACGATTTTTTGGGTTTAAAAAGATTAGAAAAGAATACGAGAACTATTGACAGTGCTTTAGCTGGAGATATTACTCTCTTTAATAAAATATATAATAAAGGAGGTAAAACAAAATAGAATTTTATTATCATATTTAATTGATGTCACGATTATTTTGGCCAAACAAAAACTTGCATTTTGTGGTCGGGACGAGAGCCATCATTTTTAGTTTAAGAGTTAAACGCGATCAGGTTATCCAGGATCATATTAAAAAATAAAAGGGGTGTTCACGGGTTTGTTAAACACAATTCAAAATGATCTAATAGATTGTCTTGCTAATTACATTAAAAATGAAATGTCAATAGAAATTAGCGGACGATAGTACTGATATTACCGAAAAATCACAGTGTACTTTAACAATCCGGTTTGTGAACAAAATTGGTCAGGTAACATGAAGATTTTTGGGATTTTCTTATATTAGCGAGAATAGACCCTCTATAGTTTAATTAAAAACGTTCTTGGGCCATATAATTAGAAAAATAAATTAATTTCCCAATGTTACGATGATACAAGTGTAATGGCCGGTTCTTTAAATGGATTACAATCAAAAATTAACGTAGATGCTCCAAAAGCTTTTTTACACATTGTTGTGCTCATAGATTGAATTTAGTTTTGCAAGCCTCAATCAGTGTAGGAATTTTTTTATAATGGTTACTTGAATTCCTGGTGTTTTAATCCTTCGTCGAAAAGAACATTTATTCTGAATTCAATTCTAAATCAAAGTATCCCAACAAACTATAAAACTAGATGAACTTCAATGTCGAAAATTGTAAGCGCTATTAATTCAAAATCAAAATGAGTTAATTTACAGAACTTTAATAATTTCAAGTTTGCTTTCCTTCTTGCCCTTTATAACTAAATATTTAATATAACTGACATATCGTACAAAATTTTACAACTAAAATGTTTAGATATAAGGTTGTGTCAAAAAGAAATAGATATAATAGCTTTGGGAAAAATAAGACAACTTCGTAACGATCAGGGTTTTAATAATTTATTTTCTGTGGCTGAAACAAGGGTATCAGCATTTAACTTAAACCCTCCTAAAGGAATAAAAGAGTCGTCCCATGTGGACCGGACTACAAAATATAGAGCCTTATATTTTGAAATTTTAGATATTATTATGCAACTAGAAGTTCATTTTAGAGATTTAAAAGATTTACATTTTTTTAGTCTTGTAAATTCTTCACAATTCTCAAAAGGAGATAAAAGGAGCAAAAGAAGCGTGGCTGACGAAAAGATGTATGGAAATTGAAACACTACAACGCAAACATGACGACTTCCGTCTGTACAAAAAAATTAAAGAGGTAGATAATACCAGAAAACAACGCAATACAGGCATAGTTGTAAACATTTAAGGCCAAATTTTGACTATCATGACCTGATGAAGTTCATGCTGAAATTTTAAACCCATTAGAGTTACACCAAATCACAGCTCTTACGAAAGGTACTCAACAACATATACGAGACTGGTACCAAAAGACTGAATACTATCAATATTCATTTCACTTCCTAAAACAGCCAACGCTAGAAAATGTGAAAAACATAGATTAATTAGTTTAATAAACTATGTACTTACTTAAAGTACTCCTCACTATCAGGTACTTGCGCAAATTACACCAAATTAAAAGAACAACTGAAGTTCAATTTTGATTTAGAGCAGGACTTGGAACGGGAGAAGCACTTTTTAGTATAAAAGTTCTGATACAGAGAGCTAGGGATGTCAACTGCGATGTGTATGCATATTTCATTAATTTCGAGAAGACATTTGATAAAGCAACACATGGGAAACTAATCCATATCCTAAAAACATCAAGACTTGATAGTAAGGATATAAGACTGATCTCAAACTTATATCTCCAACAAAAAATAATAGTACGATTAGAAAATAAACTGTCCGAGATCTTCACAGTCTAAAAAGGAGATAGACAGGGTTGCATATTGTCAACGGCATTACTTAACATTTATTCTGAAAACATATTTAGAGGGACCTTGGACGAATCAGAAGATGGGATTGCTGTAATAGATAGCTTATAAACAACATACAATATACATACGATACAGTGTTGCTGGCAGATAGTGCGCAGGGGCTCCAAAGGATGATGGATAACGTTGTAGAAAGATGTAACAAATACGGCCCAAAACTAAATTGCAAGAAGACAAAAATAATGATCATTAGTAAGAACACCGGCATAAACGCCCAAATTACAATTATCGATACACCGTTAGAACACATACTTAGGATAACATTAGAGATACTTAGGATAACAGCTACGAAATAAAAACTCGTAAGAAGCCAGAAGCCAGAAAATTGGGTAACTTCGGTCACATCATGCGTAATGATACCGACTTCTACAGTTGATTCTAGAAGGCAAGATTAAGGGTAAGGGAGGCCCTGGACGTAGACGTATATCCTGGCTGGCCAATCTTGGAAAATTGACTGGTCTAACGTCAACTGATCTATTTCGAGCTGCTGTGAATAGAATAAGATGGGTCAATGTAGTCGCCAACATCTCCAGAAGATAGGCATATTTAGAAGAAGACAATTTTGCAATATTTTAACGAAAATGAATTAATTGCAATATTTCCTACAAAAAAATATTTGTTTTAATTGCTACTATACCCGCAACTTCAGTTTCCGTTGAAAATAATATTTCTTGTTAAAAAAAAAAAATAATAAAAACCGAAAGAATAAAACATAAACATAAAAAATATATAAATAAATCAAACAATGGTACTTCGGTACACCCAAAAAAATGTTCTGTTTAGCTTTTCTACTTTTCAGATCGGCCGGCATCCTAAGCTTTTCAAGCATACTGAACATACGAGCCGCCACTGTTCGTCCTTCACATTTTTAAATATATGTACCTTAACACAACAATAAATACATGCAAAAGAAAATATGAATCCATCTGATTGACACCTAATTCTACATTATCTGTTAAGTAGATAATCAATATATACGAAAAGCCATAGACACATCAAAAAATTATTGTTTAGAAACGAATATAAAAAAAAACTAAAATATACGTGTTTCGAAGGATTGTAGCCGAAACTACACCTAGGAAATAGAAAAAAAATTAAGAATTGAAATGATAAATACTGATACATCCGATGAAGCAACAAACTATAGAAATAGCCAGGGTAATAGTAATTTAGTCGGAACAAACCATAGCCAAGAACAGCCAAAGATAAATTTACAAAAACATATTTAACACTTTCACTACTGATGTCACGCATGCGTGACTAAGTTATTTTGCCTGGTGCTGATGACATACTTGCGTGACCTCTGACCAGTTAAATTTAACAGAGCATTTTAAATACGGCGTATGCAGCAGATAGTTCACATCTTGTTAGCGTGTTACCAAGGCACAAAGTATTTAAAATACAAATTCAAAGAATTCGAGCAGTGTGATTGTATTGTTGCAGTGGAAGGTTAGTGACTAAATTAAACTAAGTGAAAGTGAGATGTTAACTTTGTTATTATTAATCTAGTGACGCGGAGGACTTATTCAGTAATCATTCTATTGGCAGTAACACTGATTCTAATTTCGAGGGCGTCTCTTCTGAATCCGAGAAGTATTCAGACGATGATAGAGAGAGTAAGTTTTTATATTTTATGTGATAACAATATTTTTAATTTTTTTTTATGGTTACAGTAAATGAAATTCCGATTCAAATCCAAGATGACGTTCCCAACGAAAACGAAACTATGTTAGAACACTCGTTTCCTGACTGGACCAATATTCCTATAAATATGAAAGATTTTATATTTTCGAAAACAAATAAGCTTTTGGTTCAACCTGGTGGCAATGACCCAATCGATTATTTTAAAATGATATTTGATAACGACATTTTGGATTTAATCGTTAGCCAAACCAACTTGTATGCCAGAGAGATATTCCTTTCTAAATATATACGAGAAAAACCAAGAATTACAAAGTGGAAGCCAGTTTCACGATAAGAAATGTTAAAAATTGTTGCACTATTGATTTACACTGGAATCATCAAATTAAATAGACTTAATGATTACTGGAAATCTCATCCATTATTTAATTTAAAATGTTTTTCGGAGCATATAAATAGGGATCGTTTCCTTATCATAGTGAGGTGCTTACATTTTGCTAGAAACCCAGCCAGTGGAGAAAAAAAAGCCAGTGGAGAAAAAGTTTAATATCGATTGTACAAAGTACCACCTATAATAACGTTCTTCAAAAATAAATTGTCTGCTGTTTATTATCCTGGAAAAAACCTTTCATTTGATGAGTAAATGGTACTATGGCGTGAACGCTTGGTATTCCGACAATATATCAAGAACAAGCGTCATAAATACGGGATAAAACTCTTACAGAGCCAAGTGGTTTAGTTCTAAAATATGTAGTCTACACTGAAGCCCTGAATGATGCCGGTGGAAAAAGACACACAACAAAAGTAGTTTTACAGCTACTTCAGGAATATTTGGACCAAGGACATAGTGTATACATGGACAATTTTTATAATTTCTACGAACTAGCTAAAATATTAACAAATCGAAGTACTTACTGCACTGGAACACTAATATCTACTGGAACACTATATCTTCCCTATCACTAAAAAAAGGTGAGCGAATTGCTTGTTTTTCTGATAATATTTTAGTTGGTAAATGGAAGGACAAACGTGACGTTCTATATATCTCTAATGAATTTGGAAATGAAATGACGGAATTTGTTGATAAAAGGAATAGACCCAGAGAAAAATCTACTGCAATTTTTAATTATAATAACCACGGGAGGGTGTCGACCGGAAAGACCAACTAAACTCTTACATCATTAAGGTGGTACAAGAAGTTGGGCATACATTACGTACACTTGATGCTAATGAATTCGTACTTGCTACATACACAATTTGTTGTACGTCCAATGAGCCATTATGACTACCAACTGTCAGTTTTGGAAAAACTATTAAACATTGGGATAAAAAACAAGCTGAGGCCGACAATTAAAACAGTACATTATTAAAAACATTATTACCAAAATTTTGACCAAGGACAAACAAGAAAAATCAGTAAGAAATCGATGTAAAGTGTGCTCTGGCAAGAAAATCCGTAAAATGACGCTTTACCACTGTCAACAATGTACAGAAGAGACCGGATTATGCGTCGAATGTTTCAACGATTACAATCAATAGTACAACATTTTGTGTTATACATATAAACAAATTACGTAGTTATGTATGTTATGAATTTGAAGTTTTTTATTGTTCATCTAGTATTTAAGTTTTTATTACTTTTTGTTTTGTTTTTAATTGTTTTTACTCAGTTTTCTTAAAATGGTCTTCAATAAACTTTTAAAGTAGTAAAAAATATATTGACACACATGCGTGTCAGTCAGCACATGGCAAAAAATTTGTACCTAGGTGCGCCCGACATGCATGCGTGACATTGGTAAAAAACAACTAAACTATCTTATATGGGCTTCAGTTTAGTACTAAAGCAATTATAAAGCCCAAAATAATAAAATCTTTAGAAAAAAATGCCGCACCCGGCAACTCATCTATCATAGAAGTCAGCAGCGAAAGTGTTAAAAGTATACATTTATGCTAATCTTTTGCACCATATAAGTGAAGAAAAGACGTTAAAATAAAAGTAAGATGATTGCATTTACCTTTAATTTGTATTTCTACACGTGTTTCGGGGACTAACCTCTTGTCACGAAAATTTGGGGTAACTCGAATTGAACTGAGTCATCACTGGTGCTTGGGTTGTGTGTTGTGTTTTCTTTAGTTAATTTTGTCTATGTGTTCTATTTATGGTGGCTTTCGTCACCTCTTCAAGACGTGGTTCATTTTTGGGTCTTGGCACTGGCCTGTGCCGTTGAGCACTGGCGTTTCGGTGGTGGTGTTTTCGATATGCTGCCTAGGAGTTTGTCTTCAGAGGATTTGTCAAGGTTTTGGGGCTAAAACTGCTCTTCTCAGAAATTTTATTATTTTTTTATTATAAATGTGACTGGATTTATTGAGTATATTGAATGATAATTAATTAAAGGAATTATTTTATTCATGTATTCAGCTATGGTTGTACACTTTTCACAGACAGGTATAATTGTGCAAATGAGATCGGGACACTACAGAAAACCGATCCGTGTCCGGATAAAAAAAAAACTCCCTGTTTGTGTACAGAGCTCCAAGTAACCTATTTATCTATTTGTGCAGTAAAAGAGGAGGTTATCTCAAAGATGTCGATGTATTTATCAGGGAGTTCGTCAAGGGTAGTTTCTGTTGTGGATTTTTGGTGAACACGCTGCCGCTGCGAAAGATGAGCAGGTAGCTTTGATGTGTTTTGGGCTCTGAACTTTTGACCTCTGATGGTTTGTACTGTATATCTCGTACACAGAAAGATGAGCCTTCTAATTATCGTCTGGATGTTTGATAAATAAGGCGGAATTAGAGTCTGTCGTTTGTAATTAACTTTACTTAGAATACTTATTTTCAACGATAGCGACTGTTGTGTTACGTCTGGATTATGCAAGACATATAAGAAATGAATTCAACTGAGACTGTATTTGTCTATATGACCGTTAAGTAACATGACATGCCTGTGTACCTTTAGTGCCCTAGTAGTGACCTTTATATGATCCAACAATAAATCAGACAACTTTTTATCGATGGCGAATTAGGTAAACTGCCAATTCAATATTACTGAAAGCTATTGGACGAATTATAAATAACCGTTTATTTTCACAATACATCTACAGGTATTTTCCAAGGGCAAACTGCAAGCAAGCAACAGTGAGTTAAATTTGTCAGTATTTGATAAATTGTTAAAAATATACAAACCAGAATAAATAAATGCAAACAAAAGATAGCTGAAATTGTAATAATATAAAATAGTAAGATTTAGTAAATTTTAGTAAGAATTAGAATAGTAACTAGTTAAGATATAGTAAAGTGGCAATAGATGGTTAACGTCATGATAAAAAGACCGATATTATAGGAACTTTATATACCATAAAATAATATATGAATATGTCACAGTTTTATTCCATTTGTCCATTTGGCAATGACTTTTATTTATGTTTACATTTCTCTGAGAATATTTCTTGAAATTGAACTCTAAATAAAACTCACCTATATTTCTGATATTGCGGTAATTTCTTTTAAGCTGTTTTGAAAGTTCATAACCGTAATTTACCTAACAAATTTTAACCTCATTATTCGATGCAAATTAAATGAAACCATTTCTCAGAATACACACAAATTGCATAAAACAACATTCATCTTCGGTTCCGTTATGGTTAGTAATATATTACAAACTACATTTAGCACCGTAAATGTATCTCCTGTCGTTTTAAATAAATCATTGCAGCGAAGCAGAAATTGGAAGTTAGTAATTAAGAAATGTAATTGTAAATATTCCTTGGAAAAGAGGTCGTTAGTACATATATATATATATATATATATATATATATATATATATATATATATATATATATATATATATATATATATATATATATATATACTAAAAGAAAGACAAGGTAGTCCAAAATTTTTTTGACTAGTTTGGAAAAAATATGTAAATACTTTTTTCTTTTTGGGTGTGGTAGTCAATAAAAAATAGAGCTTTGCTAAGGCGTACTATTTATTCTGAAATCCGAGCTTTCGGTGGTATTTGCCACCTTTATCAAGGTCTACAATGAAAATTACTGTGTTATAAAATTAGGCTGATGTAATATAAAAGTTATAAAAACTTACCAGAAAGTAAGATTCATAGCATATAAAACACAACGTTAAATAACATAATGTGATCTGAATTACTGAAGGCATTAAAAATTTTAAAAACTTTAAAATAACTTAAAAATTAAAGAACATGTTACAAAGTTTAAAAAGTAAAAAATAAGACGATATGTTTGACAAAAAACAGTCGTCTTCGCAGGTTTGAATTCAGTCACATCTCACGAACAGAAAGAGGTAGTAGGAGGAACTATTGTTGTTTAAATAGTTCGATGTAACTACAAAAAACAAACTTTCAAACTGATGTCTAACAAAATGCCGTTTGTGATTTTAAGTACTACCAACCATGTTACCAACTTAGAATTGAGAGGGAAATTTAAAAAAAGTTTATTATGTCAAACAATAAAAAGAAAATAGTATTTAGTAAGTAGGTTTAGAAAAAACAAACAACCAAAACAAAATGAACATCTGAATAATAACTGAAGTTAATCATGATAATTATAGCAATTAATAATGGAATTTAAGAAACATGAAACACTCTGAGATGCAGAAAACCCTAGTCAAAAGTCAAAATAAAATTGTAAATTTTGCTAAGATTCTGGATCTCAGATCTTTTATTCAGATTGTTGTTATCACTCCTGCTGATATGTACCATTTCTAAGAACGTTCTCTTAAATTTATTTTTCTCTCTGGCTAATATTTTTACATTGTTGAAATCTATCTTATGAAACTGGAAGAAATCTGTCTAGTCGTATCATTTCTCATAAGAGTGACTGTAGACTAAATAAACCCACTTGTGCTTTGGCAGAACACACTATCAATCTAGACCATAGAGTAAGATAGATTTCAACAATGTAAAAATATTAGCCAGAGAGAAAAATAAATTTAAG
The DNA here is from genome assembly GCA_918026665.1 of Diabrotica balteata. Lineage (NCBI taxonomy): Eukaryota > Metazoa > Arthropoda > Insecta > Coleoptera > Chrysomelidae > Diabrotica > Diabrotica balteata. The sequence continues at coordinate 93,163,776 of OU898279.1, read as the reverse complement.
AGAACATTCTTAGAAATGGTACATATCAGCAGGAGTGATAACAACAATCTGAATAAAAGATCTGAGATCCAGAATCTTACCAAAATTTACAATTTTATTTTGACTTTTGACTAGGGTTTTCTGCATCTCAGAGTGTTTCATGTTTCTTAAATTCCATTATTAATTGCTATAATTATCATGATTAACTTCAGTTATTATTCAGATGTTCATTTTGTTTTGGTTGTTTGTTTTTTCTAAACCTACTTACTAAATACTATTTTCTTTTTATTGTATGACATAATAAACTTTTTTTAAATTTCCCTCTCAATTCTAAGTTGGTAACATGGTTGGTAGTACTTAAAATCACAAACGGCATTTTGTTAGACATCAGTTTGAAAGTTTGTTTTTTGTAGTTACATCGAACTATTTAAACAACAATAGTTCCTCCTACTACCTCTTTCTGTTCGTGAGATGTGACTGAATTCAAACCTGCGAAGACGACTGTTTTTTGTCAAACATGTCGTCTTATTTTTTACTTTTTAAACTTTGTAACATGTTCTTTAATTTTTAGGTTATTTTAAAGTTTTTAAAATTTTTAATGCCTTCAGTAATTCAGATCACATTATGTTATTTAACGTTGTGTTTTATATGCTATGAATCTTACTTTCTGGTAAGTTTTTATAACTTTTATATTACTTCAGCCTAATTTTATGACACAGTAATTTTCATTGTAGACCTTGATAAAGGTGGCAAATAACACCGAAAGCTCGGATTTCAGAATAAATAGTACGCCTTAGCAAAGCTCTATTTTTTATTGACTACCACACCCAAAAAGAAAAAAGTATTTACATATATATATATATATATATATATATATATATATATATATATATATATATATATATATATATATATATATATTATTATGCTTTTTAAATTGTATTCTATTGCTTATTTAGAAAAGATCCTGTCTATATTTATTAAATGATCTAATCTCCAATTAATCACAATACATCAGCATTAATTAATTACAATCTCAGGCTATTTAACTTGTACTATTTACCTTCGATCGTGGATTCAAAATATTTTCCAATTGGCTTCCTAATTGGGATAGGTAATATGACCTGAATAAAATACACAGAATTTCAACTGAACTATATGTGAGATGTCCTTTATTTTAATGAAATTTTATATAACAATCAATCCTGTAATATTTGCAATATAATACTTTAAATATATATGAGAAGTTGTTTTCTATCATGGACCCAAATGTTATTTTACATTGATTTTTAATATGTGTTATAACTAAGCTCTCTTTATAATTTTTTTCTTTAAATGATCGCAAAATTAATTGTCTCTATTATTTATTCAATTTATTTAATTAATAAATGAAAACCACACTCCTGCTCTAATGAAAATTGACTGACCTTTCGTTCTCTGCCGTTGTAATTCTATGGCCACGCCATAAAAAAAACCCTTCTCTGCTTCTGCTCCTATTGTGGTCCAGATGACGTACACCTTTCTCCTATCTGTCTTTGTATCTGCAACCCAACAACTCGTGTAATTCTATGCAGCCTCCTTTTGAGCGAATCTCCGCGCCTGTTTATAACTTCAAATGTTTCCGGCTTCGTCTGATATTAATATTCTTATACCCTTTGGTTTTTCTATCTCTCTGTACCCCGTTCCTTACACTGATCAGCTTTTTCACAGCAAATAAACACACCCGGTAAATTACGTCTTCGGGACTTCAAACAAACACAAACCACAACGCTCCTTCCTTCTTGGGCGACGAAAACTGACTAACTAACTTTTTTTTTTCTCCTATCTCATAGCCACAACCACTACCTCCTTGCATTCAAAAATTGACCAATCAAAATCCTCCACCTCTGTGACGTATATCGTTACCAACCAACTCTCTTTATAAAACGTCATTCGGGTAATTCCAGAAAACAACATTCTTTAATTATTCTAACTAAATCTATCTGCTTTACAAATATTTCTTACTAATAGCTACAAACGATACCTGTTTCTCAATTCAATGTCTTTTGTTAATAAACTTTTACCGATATAATCTTTCGGGGAGAAAAACCACCGCAAATCCCGGTCTATTGTTTAAACACTGTCGATATACACTTTTATTTCCGGGTAAATCCATGCCACAATAACCGACTTATTTAAATTTCTTATCGATAATATTTGAAAGTCTTGTCTCTAAGGCCTAATGAACAATTCTTCGAACAACTTAAAATACATATTTTGTCTTATACAGGATGTTTGAAAATTTATATGCCCGTGTCTTTATGAAATATCAATAATTTTAATTTTTATTTAAGTAATAAAATTTGTATATCGGTTTTTTATTGCTTATGGACATTCACAAGTACAACAAAATATATATATATATATATATATATATATATATATATATATATATATATATATATATATATATATATATATATATATAATGTATAAATTAAGGATCACTCCAAGAGTGGTGGATTTTTCGGTTAAAAGGTGGAAAAAAAAACAAAGAAGATGGCTACTTTCTATGATGGCTACATCTATTTATTGAAAACGTTTCGCCTTCTAATCAGAAAGCACCATCAGTTCATCTAAAAAGAACAATATAAAAAACCAAACATCCAAAGAAAAGTAATTAAGTGTGTTACCTCAAAAACACATGTAGCAGTCAATGATATTAAAATTGTAAAGAAGCTTCTGACAATGGGCATTACAAGATTATGTTGTATAAACAATAAATTAAACTAAATATAGTTAATAATTTTCTTAAACTTAGCTCAGCAAAAGAACATGTGGTAGTTGTACATGTATATAAAAAATTATGTAAAAAGTATAAAAAAGCACATTAATGTGAAGAAGAACTAAAAGATCTAAGATGCACTTCCAACATTATATCAATAGATAAGGTTTAATTTTGCCTTTAGGTAGCATTATTAAAGTGATTGATTGAAATTTAGTAATTTAAAAGTATGATGAAGTTACCATTACGAGCTTCTAGTCTGCTGCCGGTGAAATGGAGGCAACAGGTGTTATAACGCCAACAACGTGAAAAGACAGAGGCCTTGAGGTCAACGTCTGACAGATCAACAAGGCTTACTACTAACTCTAATACAATAGAGCGGTTTATTTAAAAAACTATGACAAATTATGTCGACAACTTGTCTGTATAAACCAAAAAAGTTTATGTAAGTAATGTTTTCCTTGTTTTAAATGTTATTAAAACCTGTTACAATTAAAGTTGTGTATAATCTTTGATAATACAGATATAGAGTTTTTTAAGAAAATCTGTAGAAAAGCTAAATCTACCTTAAAATGTTAATAAAACGTAACATTTATTTCTAATAAATTCCACATGGTTTTGCAAAAAACGATAAATTATACAACTTTATTTTTACACCCTGTATACGGGATAAACGTTGACATATTTTATAAAACATTTCTACATTGATTTACTAGAAATAGACTTATAATACAAAAAATACTCAATAAAGCCCAATCATTTTTTTAGAAGAAAAGTAACTGCAAACTTCTGGTACATTTAAGGTATGTTAATTTTGGACAGTAGTGTATATAGGTTACAAAAAGTTTCCGTGGTTAGTACAATTAAATCTAGAGCTCAGATCAGTACCATTCTTCTTCTTTAGGTACCGTCTCTTCTAAGCAGGGTGGTAATCATCACAGTACTATTACTGGAATTAATAACAGTCTTCTGGGTTGAACCGCGTTGGTTATCATTGCGCCGAGCTTTCGACATCCTCTTCGATGTCTTCCTCACGATTTCCGAGGTCTCAGTCTCCCGAACCCACAGACACTACTACACTGATCACTACTCAAAACTCAATGCATTACTGGTGCTGGGAATAGAGGAAGGGTCATTTATACCGTCGATGGTGACGTAGTTTGGGTGGAGTTTGGCGTGGGGATCAGCGTGAGAATTGTCGCAGGGGTTGGCGTAAATATTCCTGACGATGGAATTTTAATTGACGGGAGGAGCAAACGGTATATTCTTTATGAGAGGTCTCCAAGTCGAAGGTAACCGTATGCCGTCATGGCCGTTTTTCTATTTCTATGATTTCACGGACAATTCTTGGTTTATAGAAGTAGGTGTGGCTATGGTTCTGAAGTTTTCAAAATTAATTTTGTTACCTGTATATAGATGGTGTTGACCCATGGCTAAAATTGAGTCGTAATTGCAAACAAAAATGGAATGTTCATAAATCCTGCTTTGAATTCTACGATTTGTTTGGCCTACATAAAATCGGGGGCAATCTGCACAAGAAATTTTGTAAACTCCGTGTTGTTTATGTGGAATATTGTCATTGATTGATCGGACAAGAAATGAAAGTTTTTGTTGGGGGTAAATATTGTCTTAATTCTTTTTAATATTAGAATTTTGTCGATTTTGTCAGTGACACCATTTTTTTTTTATTTTTTATTTACTAATAATAGTCGCTTCAACCACCTGGGTCATTAGCGACATTAGTTTACATTAGTTACATTATATTAAATTATATAAAGATGTTTCTTTTAGAAATCTAATTAAGTTTTTAGTATTTAAATGTTCACCTAATACTGTTTTTAAGTCACTGGAAATATTGTTATTTTGTCTGTTAACTGTATATTTTCCACATTCTGTTAGAAGATGTTTAACAGTAATATTGACTTGACAGTAATCACACACTGGAATGTCTTCTTTACTTATTAGGTGCTTATGAGTAATATTGGTATGGCCTAATCGAAGTCGAGAAATTTTGACTTGGTCAGCTCTTTTTAAGTTCACTAGGCGCCACGGTTTCAGTGACACCATTGATATACGGAAGAAAACCTTTCGTATGATGAGAATCTAAGTTTTTGGGTTAAGATTGAGTGAGAGATTGGTGATTGTGGATGCTCCTGTTGATGTAATTTTTGCGATAACCGTTTTGGATAAGAGCTTGTTTTAAGTTAGAGAGCTTAGCAAGTTTACTTGTATCCATCATCGCAAAGGCGTATTGCTCTGGAAACAAGCGTGTTTATAATTGAATTAATTTGTGAAGGGGATAATGAGAGTTGGCAAGTTTGTTGAGTTTTGGCCAAGTACTTGGCCAATGGTTGTGTAGGGCAATTGTATACACTGACAATAGGCGTAGAGGAATATTGGGTTTGTGGATTTTGGGTAAGCCATATATTCGAAAAAAGCCCAAGTGGGAATCAAGAACTGTATTTGAAGGGACATGTTGCAGTCCAAATCATTTTACGCTTTCAGTAGATTATTGACCTGTTCTTGTAGTAGTCGTCTTTATAGTTTCCCAAGAAGTTAAAATATTTTAAAGTATGTTTTGACTTACTTGTTATTCCTGTTGTATTTGTTAAGTAAAAGTAACAGTCTAAAGGATGATCAGTCCGTCCCCTCCACATCATTAAAACTGCAAGTGACATGTGGCAGGAACCGTTGGTATATCAACTTAACAGTTTAAAACATGTTAAACGCCATATATATGCAAGGCCAAGTTTTTGTCTTGGTCATCAACCTTACAACCAGAATAAAGTTCATAACACTTTTCTATCAATTAACTTACTACAGACATAAAACGTTTCCGGATGATTGGGACTTCTGTTAGGCATGTTTAGCTATGCACGCAATACAATTTTAAAGTAACTTAAATAAAGCTTATTGTTTAAAAGACCACAGTACTGACTGAACGTGACAAGAGTCGACAAAAGCGAGATTGTACCAACGTGTCGGTGACAACGGTACGGGGTAACGGCAAGGCTTGTATATAATATTTAGCCAAAATTTAGCCACTATCTGGTTCACAATAACAAATATCTAGAATTTATTTACCAGCTTCTTATCAGATGTCTTTTTAGTTAATGATCGTGTAACAAAATATTCTTTGTGACCATGTATGTATGTATGTTGCATTGAAAGGTCATAAATTAATTTTTTTAATCATTTTATCATCATTTTATATAAACAAAATATGTGGTAACTAGATACAACAAATACTTTGTCATTGTTTTTATTTCTCTCCCAAGTCTCTTAATTAAGAACCAGGTTAGTTAATTTTTTAATCACAACCCGGATATACGGAAATGAAAAATTCTATATTCGAAAGGCAGTTGAGAAGATTAAGAGTTTAATTTTACTGCATTCACGCCACTCTTAAGACAGCTGTTACCCGTCCCCAAGCTCCAGTCGTGTCTCCTTCCACTATATTGAATCAATTTCTTCCCGATAATATTTCCTATTCATCACGACTTCCAAAAACAACTCCAATTTCCGTTTACAAATCCATCTGAATTGTAAACTCCAACTTCGAACATCTGTCCCTATTAATATTTGAGAAGTTTCTGATCCTACGCGTCATCTACGAAGCTACACTTGGTAGTTAGGGAACATCGATTAAAAGATCTAATCCTCTGTATGTAACTTCGCCTTGTCTTCGTCGTCTATTCTTATACTGTCGAAGGACAATTATTTCTTGAAATTTATTTGAGAATTCTTTGATAAAATGGATTATTTCTCTCGATATTAAAATTGTATGAAAAGTATTAATGGTATGCATATTTTTGTGACTGAAAAGAGAGAATATAATTCCTAATGTAGTAAAAATGTTTTTATTAATATTCTTTAAGTTATGCTTTATAATACCTTCTTTATTTTTATTAAAAATCGCGAAGAAATGCAACCAAACAAAATTAACAAATAAATTTTTACTTTTAGAATAGAATAGAATAGAATAGAAATATGCTTTATTGTCACTGAAAATTATTGAACAATTTTATGGACAAAGCTAAAAAATAAATCAGTCAAATAGTACAAAAAGTACAAAACAAAAACAAATATAGTAAAAACAGAATAACACAATTCTAAATTAGTAAAATTATTGTATAACCTACATAATTTGTACAGACAACAACAAATGAGACAAATTGTAGCCAATGCTTGAGACACCCTAATGTAATTATAAACAATACTAATTTTGTTTCTTTGTTATACATTAAGAAACTCGTCAACTGAATAATATGGTCTTTCTGAGAGATAGATTTTTGTCACATTACGAAACTTAATGAAGGATGTTGCGGATTTAATTTCTCTTGGAAGGTGATTATTAAGTTTCTTTGCGCGATATAGAATAGAATTCTTTACTAGCTGAGTGGACGGGATCGGCAAATAAACGTTACAATCCGAATTTCTAATGGAGTAGCCATGGTCAGGTCTATCGGGAAAAATGTTTAGATGCTTTCGAATCAAGCAAACCGTTTCCAAAATAAATAAAGAGGCAAGCGTCAAAATTCCGTGATTTTTGAAGTAGGTCTTGCAATGAGTTGTTTGTTTGAGACCAAATAGATAACGGATTGCTCTTTTTTGCAACTTAAAAATAGTATCAAATTGGGCCGCTGTACTAGAACCCCAAAATGGAAGCCCATATCGAAGATGGGACTCGAACAATGAGAAATATGCCATTTTGGCAGAAGATAAATTTAGTTCCTTCGAAACAGATCTTATTGCAAAGCAAGCTGAGGCTAGTTTCTTCCTTAAGGAGTCAGTATGCAAGGACCATTTGAGATCACTGTCAATGAGAATACCTAGAAATTTCACGGAATTTACGATATTGATTTGGCTCTCATTCAAAAGCAAGGGCTGGATGACTCCTTAATAAGTTAATGCTACAGTCTTATCCACGTTAAAGCTAAGTAAGTTGGAGTCTGACCAAGCCTTGATTATAAGTAAATCAGCGGTTATAATTGAATGAAGTGTTGAAATATCAGAGCTGCTCCAAGTAATACTGGTATCATCAGCAAATAGAAAAATTTTCCCTTTAATTTTCAAGTAAGTGATGTCATTAATGAAAAGTAAAAAAAGAATGGGACCTAATACTGAACCTTGCGGTACTCCCAACTCAATATCTTTACGACTAGAGTCGGTGTCATTTATTCTAACCAATTGTTTCCTACCTACCAAGTAAGTTTTGAACCAGTTTAAAGACACACCCCGAATTCCATAGAAGGTTAATTTTATTAATAGAATGTTGTGATTTACGCAGTCAAAGGCTTTGGAATAGTCGCAGAAAACGGTGGCGGAGGAGAGGTTACTGTTTAGTGATAGATATACATCATGTAACACAGAAAATATGGCATCACTAGTGTATTTATTAGAGAAAAAGCCGAACTAATTTTGCGATAAAATATTATATTTAAGGAGAAAGGGCATAAGTCGAACTTTTATAAGTCTTTCAGGCATCAGATTTTTCTCCACCTTTATGAAAATGAACGACGATGGCAGTCTTTAGGCAGTTAGGGAATGTACCTTTTTTAAGGGAATCATTTACTAGCGAGACCATGACCTCCAAAACATTATGCGGTAGATTTGAAAAAATTTTAATAGATAATCCATCTGTACTACAGGACGATGTGCTTTTTATACTACGAATTGTTGAAATGAGTTCCGTCTTATCAACTGGTCTTAAAAAGAAGGTATCAGCAATGTTTTTTGAATTAGAGAGATAGGAAACTAAATATTATTGTGGCGAAATAGTTGAGGTTATATTATTACTCACATTAACAAAGTAATCATTTAGATTTTCGGGGTAAGGAAAAGAAAAGGTTTGATTCGCTGTACTGGTTTTATTGCGAAAATCGTTTATTATTGACCAAGTTTCTTTTGAAATATTTTTGGAGCTTGTTAAGCGATTATGAAACTAGGATTTTTTGGCTACTTTGAGTAGTTTTATATAGCATTTTCTGTACTTATTGATATAATCAGAGACGGGGATACTGTCATTAAATTTTTTAATATATAGCAGAGAACGCGTATTGTTCGCCGATATGCGAATGCCTTTGGTAATCCAAGGTTTGTTATGTTTTGGCCTGATGTTTAATAGAGGAAATGCTTTATTAAAAATAGATACAAGTCTATTTAGAAAATCACTAACATTACAGTCAATGTCCCCAGAAGAAAAACTCCAGTCAGAAGTCAAGCATGAATTGTAGAATTTACGAAAGTTTTGAGTGGAAAAAATCCTACCTAATCGTCGGGTTTTTGAGTGAGGTGTTTGTAAACTGGTAAACTTGGTATATACCGCTTCACGATCAGAAAGCCTCCACTAATAACTGTAGAATGGACGTCAGCGGGTGGAAAATCGGAAACCACATAATCAATTGTCGAGGATGATGTTTTTGAGATTCTTGTTTGAGAATTAACGTGCATTGCGAGACTATATGATTTAAAAATAGTTACTAGTTTACTATTATTTACAATATATACTCCAAAGAGTTATTAATACAAGGCGTTATAGAAGAAATGGTCAAACTATAATTACCAGTCGTTATGCTGACGATACTGTCATTATCGCTGAAAATGAAACAGTAATGTCAGTAAAAAAGGTAAAACCATAAGAAGAAACCAGTTTAAAAATGGAGATAGTACTAGTGGACAAAATGACACATTTTGGAGTCTCGATTTTTCTCGGTTTTTGAAGATTGCGAATTTCTAATTTACCACAGACTAAATCTACAAATAAATTCGACATCAGATTGTAAAATAATATATCCACTCTATTCTTCTCTAAGGCGCCGATGCTTGAACTCTTAATTACACTTTTAAGAAAGGCAGAAAAAAGAAACAAATTTACAATAGTTCTAGCCAACTTTCATTAGTGGAGTCGGCACCAGAAGAAGAAGAAAATTTTTTGTAATTTTTATACGTTTAATTTATTAAAAATATCATGATTATTTAATTTTTGCTTGTCCACTTCTGGATATAGATCTCTCCTATAATTTTTCATTTGTTTCGATATGGTGCCTCTTGAATCATATTCTAAAGACAACGATTTAGATCGTCAGTCCATCGTATTGATGGACGACCTCTGCTTCGGTAGCCATCATCTCTTTATCTCCATTCCAGTATTCGCTTTGTTTATCTGTTATCTGTCATTCGAGCCACGTGACCTGTCCAATTCCTCTTAAGAATTCTCTCTCTATAGCATCATTATTTATTATTATTATAACTATTCTCTCTATAGCATCAGCCAGTCCTAAACATCATCGTAGCTGGCGGCCAATTTTGTCTCTCATTGAGACGCCGGTTTCCGGTTTTTTGTTAAGAAATATTGATATATCGGACGATTTGAAAATGTGGTTCAACTTATTTAAGTCAGTCTTATACGACGGAGAAGCTCAACGGTTTTGGTTATCTTTTCCTATGCGAAATCCGTGATCTACGTATTTATACCCCATAACCTGCTCTATGGATCTTGGTTAGTTGGCTATGGTTACTACGCATATATTTTCGCTGATTTAAGGTTCTTTGGCCTCATCTATTCTATCAGCTATTAGTACTATATCGTCTGAAAACCTCAGGTGGTTTAGCTTTTCTCCATTTATGTTTATGGCTTTGTAGGTCAGTTTTGCATTTTTAGCGAGAGCGCCTACCAAACTGTGTGAACAATGGCGTGACATGTAACATGGCAATGAAATAGCACGGCCATGGCACTGGCGTGGCAGGTAGCACACACTAAAGTAGCGTAACATTAAAAACGCTAGTTAAATTCAAAATGTTGTCTTCCGAGGATAAAGTTATACTAACGCTTTTAAATGTCAACAATATGAACAAAACTCGTCCGCAACGTCAGTTTTGGATCCACCCTTATTGGAAAGAGATACAAGCGCATAGCGATTTTAATGTATATAAATAATTAAATATGTATCCGTCGAAAATTCAATTCTTCTACAGAATGAAAAGAGAAACTTTTGAGCTATAACTGACAAAGATTAGTCCAATAAGTTTGAAAAAGGATACAAATTATAGACATGCAATATCACCTGCAGCACAATTATTAATAACAATAATGTATGTATGTTTTTTTATTATTAACTCATATAATAATTATTCATAACATAAAAGATATATTAAAACGCTCTGTTTGTAGAAGATCAAAAACTCCAATAAATTATGTTGGGCTAAAGTTGTGTTGTTCTGAAGCTATTTTCTTGTGGCATTTTAAATTAATTACTATTTAACTGGGAATAAGCCACAATTAAAGATAAAAATACGTTTATTGACGTTTAAATTTCCACTTTGGAAATCGTTCTCAAAATACAAACAGTAAATTCAACAAATTTTGTTTTTTGTTACATAGTGAAAAATTCTTCTAATAATTTAATTTTATCTGACTCATTTCTATTGACAATTCAGACATAAATTATGCATTTTAAAGTAGACGACTTTAAAATGATATTGCCAATATTGTTGAGTTGCGCTCCTGGGACGACTTTACTTATAAGATAGTTCATTCGATTACATGCAATCAACTTTAACTTGAGAATATCCGACAGAAAAAAAAATCATAGCATGTAATTCGTCTTTAAAAAGACAAACACATGACATGATGACAGTAAAATTCTCCTGTTAGTGATTCCATAGTAAATTATGAGGGAAAAACTAGGAAAAAAACCTCATAATACTATCCCGACATGGTAAGTTTTTGGTCGTGCATTTAGTTTACCTTCAATAAACACCAAAATTCTGATTTTATATGTTTCGTTATTTAAAAAACATAAATGATGTATCCTCTATATGTTACTGACTTACTAACACTGGTATTTTCTTATTAATAACTTCCTCTTCTAATATTGGTAACCAGATCCCACTTTATTCTGCCGAGGAATTTGCAACACAATTGGCTTCATTCAGCATAATTAGAGCCGCTTCTTTGATTTTTCTTTTTTTACCATCCGTTTCTTTTAGGACTACATTTGAATTATTCCATTGAACCCTATGTTCATTATCCCATGCGTGTTTACATTTTTGAGATCTATCAAATTCTCTATTTTTAATATAAGATTGATGTTCACTTATTCTAACATTTAATGGTCTTGATGTTTCACCTAAATAAAACTTATCGCATTCACAAGGTATTTTATAAATGCAATTCTTTGTCCTTTCTTGTTCATTGTTAGGTTTGGTTTTGGACAAAATAGATCTCAAAGTGTTTGTTGTTTTGAATGTTGTTGAAATGTTGAATTTATTTCCTATCCTTTTAAGTTTTTCTGATAATTCTTTTATGTACGGTATTGTTATTTTCCTCGTATTATTCCTTGTATATGCTGTAGAATCTTGTTCTAAGTTGTTCTGTTCTATTCGATCGATTGTTGAAAATTCCTGATTTATAAACGATAAAGGATAATCATTTTTTAATAAAACAGATGTTAACAAATGTTTCTCCTCCAAGAACGAATTTTCGTTAGAACAAGTAATTTTGGCTCTATCGTATAAGGATTTAATTATTTCCTTTTTTACATTAATATCGTGATTTGATTTAAAATTTAAATATCTATATTGGTGTGTGATGGTTTTCTATACACCTGAGTCTCATATCCAGTATCGTTCTTAGAGATTAAAACATCCAGGAAAGGTAGCGTGTTATTATATTCCTTTTCTATGGTAAATATTATTGTCTCTTCTTTATCGTTTATATCATTTAGGAATGTGTCCAACAACTCTGATCCATGAGGTGTTTGCTCACAACTTTGACTTCTACTCATATTTTCTTGCTTTGTACTATTTCGTTCACTATCGTCGCAGCTTCTATTCCTTCGTACATAATTTACTTGCCTGATGTAATTAGGTCGTTCTGTATTTCTCCTATTGTTAAAATCTTGTCTACTATAATTAGTATTGTTATTAAAATTTTTTCTATTATAATTAGTATTGTTAAAATTTTGTCTACTTTTATTATTGTTATTGTTATTAAAATTTTGCAACTTATTACCATATCTATTATTATTATATGATTGTCTATATTGTTGATTATTATTCTTATTATATTGAAAGGTATTATTGTTTTTTCTATTATTATTATTATTCATCCTAATATCATTGTTATCATTATTACTTGTCATATTACCTCTTTGTATTCTTTGAATAAAATTAATAAAACTATCTATTGTTTTAATATTTTGTACGGTTACTGTTTGCACAAGATCGGCATCAAAATGTCTAGAAACATTTAAGACTGTTTCATCTTCTCTAAGTGGTGGTTCTAAATATTTTGAAACAGTTATCAACTTTAAAACATAAACTATCATATTTGATTTTAAATTGCGATTATACTTTCCAAAATATAGAACTTATCTAAATCCAGCTGGCTCTAGCTTACTAGAATTATCCAAGTCATTTTCAATACTAGCAAACCAAGTTGCCGCATTAACACTTAGTATCATTCTAATATAATCTTTAATATAATTAATATTATTCATTAATCTTAATTTATGTTTTAACCTATTTATGTATACTCTAGGATGCAAATTTTTATTTTATTTTTATTATAAGCTACATTTCTGCAACTCTATTTTTTGTCCTATATCTATCTTATTATCTTGAATAATCCTATTAACTTCTGTCCTCTCATTTACTATCCTGTTCTTGCAGTTATGCCGTATATCTTTTATTTCGTTTGCTACTTTTTCTCTGCAGCATCAAGTTTCTTATCTATTTGTTTTTCTATTTGTTTTACAATTTTATTGTTATTATCTTCTACTTTCTTTTCTAATTTTCTATAATTCTCTTTTAATTTCTGTTTCCAATGAGAGCACTTGTCTTCCCAAAATAATTCTTTTTAATATGTAGCCCCGCGATGGGAGCCAAATTGCTATGATATATTGTTTGATTGTATTATGAGCAATGAGTATTTTTAAAAAAACATATATACGATTTTTGTCGCGGTTCTCAAAGAATTAGTTTGTATGTTCTTTTAAAATTATCTTTATTACAATTAACAGGAAACAAACATACATATATATCTAATTCAGACAATATTTAAATATAAATTTAAAACAACCTATCTTTAAACTGAAGTTCTTATTACAATAATTAAAATATACTAACAAAGTTTGGTACCTTTCTCTCACTGAATGCCTAAATGAAATTGTTTTCCAAAATAAAGGTTTTAATCGCCACTCAATGTCTCCGTTATCAGATTCTGGTTATCCGTTTTTTTAAGAGATTGCATTCCAAAATAGACCACACTGTTTCAATAAGCGTTCACCACCATATCATCAGTTTCCACCATTTCAAATTATTTTTCTTCTTATTAAAATTTATGCTTGAGTAAAATATTTTTACTTCTTTATTGTAATTGATTTTCGATTATTAATAATTTATATTTTAATTGTTTGTTTGATTTCTTTTCTATGAAATTTTAACAAAACCTTGACTTTTTCCAAAAATGAATTGTGACAGTTTGGCTTTTCAATAATTAATCTTTTTCCTCGCTCAAAGTGACAGCGTATTTATATATAGATATTTTAATTCTCGAACGAAAAGAGGTTAGATTCTTTCTATTAGACTTTTTGACGTCTTATTTTTAACTTCTAAAAAGTTCTTTTCTTTTTCAATTTTTATGGAAATTTGGGCTTTTCAGATCAGATTTAAAACTTATATTTAAATAAAACATCTTAAATTAGTAAATAACCTATTTTAATTCATAATTATTATAACCAAATGTCCCAATATAATAAATTTACTCATATTAATCTATTTATAATATCATAACTATCAAAATAACCAAATACATTGCAAAATAAAAACTTTTTAAACAAACTAATATGCTAATTTCTTAAGAATGCCCTCATATAAATCGTTTTTATAATATTCTCTAGTATAAAACTCATAAATTACTTCTTTAATCGCCATTTAAGTTCATTTTTGATTTCCTCCTTTCTCTGATATTTAATATTATCTCCTACATATTATAATACATTATTTGTCGTTTGTTATTGTGGCCTGCTCTTTTTGTGACTTTTAGCATCCTCTGTTCCAATTCTCTTTTTGGTAAGGGAAATTGGAACCGCCGGGTACTGAGGGCCATACACTTGATGTATCCATCATGAGGGGAAATTTGGCCTTCAAACGTAGCGCTGGCCAGGAGTGTTGTAAGTTTAGGAGTGTGACGTATAAGGAAATATAGTAACCCGTCTTTCCTTAAAAACCTAATAGCCATTCGGAAGAAACAGGAGTTAGCCAAGAGAGGCTGAAATCAAAGCCGGGCTCTCCGATTTGACAAGTCAGTACTATAGCTACTGAACTACGGCCACCGCAATCATAGTAATGGATATTTTTACTTACAATATTAAAATATTTAGTGCTATTATTATAGGAGGTAAAGACAGCCTTAAAAGTTTTTGAAATAAAAGACTTTTGTGAAAACGTACATAATTTTTTTTTATGCTTTTGTGTACACTGCCACCAGTTACAAATAATTTACTTCAGCTAACGGGTAATTCTGATATAAATTTTAAGGTATCATTTTGTTCGAGTCCAAAGCTTGATGCAAATGCTTTGATATTTATAATTACTCGTTGAAAAAACATCTCTGCGTTAAAGAAGGTGCAGAGGGAAACGAAAAAGCTAAAATGCCGTATCTGCGAGTGCCGCAAAGTAAAACTAAGATTAAAGCACTGACTCACGACCACAGCATCGCATTTCCTTTTTCGCTTTTTAAATTTCTTTTGCTCTCTTTTTCTTTGTTTGTCGCTCAATACCTGATAGAGCTGAGAGCAACGATTTCGTACGAATAACGTTTTACACTTTGTCCATTGTTGAAATACATTTTACTTTCATTTATCCGAATATAGATATATAGAAAATACACACACACATATATATATATATATATATATATATATATATATATATATATATATATATATATATATATATATATATGTATATATATATACACTGTGTCCGTAAAGTATGGAACAAATTCTTTTTAGCTAAACAGAGCAATTCTAAAACACGTCGATTTTTGATTTTAATTAACCGTATTTTAAAATAATATTCTAATATACAGGGTAAATTACTTTCAAGTAATGCCGTCACCCTCATTTTTTTAATGGAACACCCCCATTTTGTCTCAATTTTCGGATTACTCTAGCTGAGCTGATTCCAAAAACGTATCACATGTTGATTTAAGTTGGTACAGGGTGACAAATATACAATAGTTTTATGTGTGTTCATAAAGTAACGCGTTAGTTAAATTAAAAATATTATCAAAAACACTTATTGTCTAGCGGACAGAATATTATTAAAATACATACATGACTTTATAAATGCTCGAACTGCAGCCCTTGCTGTATTTGACAGTAAACCAAACGTTTTACAAATTTTTGTTAAACATTGTTTATTGTGTCTTGAGAAATATTGTTTAGTGCGGTCCGAATTCTCTTTTGTAATTCTTAAATATTTGCTACTTTCGTTTGATACACAACATTCTTCAGATGACCCCACATAAAATAATCGAAAGTATTGAAATCTGGTGACCTCGTTGGCCATTCAATAGGTCCACGTCTGCCAGTCCACCTGTTCGGAAAAATTTCATCTAGGTACCTTCTATCATAATCATCATCAATCAGCCAATCGCGTCCACTGCTGGACATAGGCCTCCCTCAGTTCTTTCCAGTGTTCTCTACACTGGGCCGCTTGTAGCCAGTTTCCCGCTACACGTTTAATGTCATCGGTCCATCTAGTCGGTGGTCGTCCTCGGCTTCTTTTATAATTTCTGGGCCTCCATTCCATAATACGTCTTGTCCACCGTCCATCTTGTGTTCTGGCTAAGTGCTCTGCCCAGTTCCACATAAGCGTCGTGGTTCTTTCGATGACGTCTTGAACTCCTGATCTTCGCCTGATTTGTTGGTTTGTTATGTGGTCTCGAAGGCTCACGTTCAGCATTGCACGTTCCATGGCTCGTTGTGTAACTCTAAGTTTATTCGCAGATTTTTGCGTGAGTGTTAAAGTCTCTGCTCCATAAGTTTGTACAGGTAAAACACATTGGTTATAAACCTTTCGCTTGAGACACATGGGAATTGAAATTTTTAGAATATGGCTTAATTTGCCAAATGCTGCCCATGTTAGACCTATTCGCCTCTGTATTTCATGTGTTTGATTGTCTCTGCTTATTTTGATTTCGTGTCCCAGATATTTGTAAGTGTCTGTTTGTTGTATGGTATTATTGTCAATAGTTATATTTTCACTCATTACGAGATTTGTTATAATTTTAGTTTTCTCAAAGTTTATCTTTAATCCTGCTCTTTCAGACAGACTTTTAAGCGAATGCATCATAGAAACTGTATCTTGTAAGTTATCTGCGATTAATACAACATCATCTACAAACCTTAGGTGATTTAATCTTTCTCCATCTATATTGATGCCCATATCTTGCCATTGAGTACCCTTAAATATTGACTCTAGAGCTGCCGTGAACAATTTTGGTGAAATATTGTCTTCTTGTCTAACTCCTCGACCTAAGCTAAATTTTTCTGTGTCTTCGTGCAGTCGTATACTTGATGTAGCGTTCTGATAGATGTTTTTGATTAGTGTCATGTACCTGTAATCTATTGGGCTTTGATTTAGGGCTTCCAGTATTGTTTCAAACTCTACAGAATCAAAAGCCTTCTCGTAATCGACAAATGCAAGAACCAGTGGTATGTTGTACTCGATGCACTTTTGTATTAAGATCTTTATGGTATGCAAATGGTCATTTGTGCCATATCCTGCCCTGAAGCCTGCCTGTTCTTTGGGCTGATAGAAATCAAGTTTAGGTGTTAGCCTCTTTGTTAAGACTTTCATAAAGAGTTTGTACATATGTGTCAAGAGGCTGATGGGTCTATAATTTTCTAATTTAGTAATATCGCCTTTTTTGTGTAACAAGACTATTACTGCATTGTTCCAGTCTTTTGGAATCGTACCCGCATGTAAGCATTTAGTGAACAGTTCGCTTACTGATTTTAATAAAATTTCTCCACCTGCTTTTATTGCCTCGATAACGAGTCCATCATCACCAGGCGATCGATGGTTCTTCATTTCCTTTAAAGCTGCTCTTACTTCTGACACAGTAATGGGTAAAAGTATTTCCGATCCCTGATTTATGAGAGTCTTTACTCGTGTCGGAAAATTGTCTTGTGGTCTTTGGCTGGTATAGAGGACTTTATAAAATTCTCTAGTTATTTTCATAATGTTTTGTTTATCTGTTGTTGCCTTTCCGTCTTTATCTCTCAGCTTGTATATTTATTTTTTACTTTGCGTAAGTTTTCTTTTCATTATCTTTAAACCTTTGTTCTCTTCTACTGTTTGAGTAATTACATTAGTATTATATCTTCTTACATCTTTTCTAATTTCCGCTGAAATTCTTTTATTTAGTTTTTTATATTCTTCTTTGTTTCCCTTTTCGTTCTCGCTTAGGTTTCGTCGTATTTCCATGAGAGCCCTTGTATCTTTGCTAATCTTTTCGCTTTTGGTGTCATTTTTCTTGCAAAATTTGAGTTGTGCATTTCTAACTGAGTCTGTTATTAATTTATTGTGATCGTCGATACTTAGAGGTTTGGGATTATTACTCTGTAAAGTTTCGGCTATATTTCTTATGTATGCTTCTGGATGATTTGGTGAATTCCAAACTATGCGTTTACAACTGTTTATCATCTTTGCTCTTTCTTTTTGTAGATTGATCGTTACTCTAGCTCTTACTGGTCTGTGGTCGCTTCCTACTGATAGTTTATTGAGTACAGTGACATCTTGAATAATTTGCTTTTTGTCTGTTATTATATAATCATATTCGCTCTTAGTTCTTCCTACTAGCTCTACTAGCCCACGTCCATTTTCTATTTTGTTTCTTCTTAAAAAAGGTGTTCATTACATACAGTTTGTGTTGCAGTAGAAAGTTGGTAAGCATTTCGCCTCTTTCGTTTCTTACTCCGATTCCAAAATCTCCGATTGCCACTTCTTGTTCGTCTTTTTTTCTTCCGAGTTTCCCGTTAAAATCTCCCATTATCAGATTGTAATGAGCCGGTTCCTGCTTTTTTGCTCTTTCGATTTCCTCATAGAAGGCTTCGACAATTTCATCTTCGTAATCGCTGGTGGGGGCGTATACCTGGATTATTTTCAGATTGTATCTCTTATTTAGTCTTAGATTTATATACATAACTCTTGGGAAAATGCAGTCAATGCTCTGTATATTTTTCTGTAATTTTTTGTGTACCAATAAACCTATTCCTCCAGTTGTCGATTCCGTTTCCCCTTTATAGTGGAATATGTTTCCTGATTTTAGTTTGACCTGATCTTCACCTCTTCTTTTGACTTCGCTAATTCCTATAATATCCCATTTCACATGTTTGAGTTCTTCCTCCAGTTCTGTCATTTTTTCATCCTTAGATAAAGTTCTTACATTATATGTAATTATATGCAACGTTCGTCGTTCTTGGTAGCCTCTTACATCCCGGGGATTCTTCGCACCCTCTACGCGCTGTCCGTGAGTCCTACCGCTACCTTGGTTGGGAACTAGCGAGCTGCCGGGGACTGAGGGCCGTTTTCTTGAATGTATGTTCATGCTGAGGGGGTTTTGGCATTTAAACACCACGCTTGCCAGGCGGGTTGGTGAGTTGGTTTGGGAAATTGGTAGGATAGTAGGTATTGGGTAGGAATGGGGTTAGGACATGATTTCTCTCCATAGGAGTTGAGAGAGAATCAAGGCTCGAGTAGGGCAGGATCGCATCCCTGAAGTAAGTCTATCCTCCACTGGGATTGTGGAAGAGTACCTACCCGCTACCCGACCTTCTATCATCTACAGTATAATGTGGAGGTGCACCATCCTGTTGCAACAAAAATCTTTCATCAAAACCTCTAGGATTACGTCTGCTGGGAAACAAATTACGTCAAGTAGGTACGAGATACCCCCTTAAAAACCCAATGTACTTTGCTCCGTTTAGATTACCTTTGATAAAGTAGGGTCCGATGATTTAATTTCTTACAATTGCAGCCTATACATTTCCCTTTTGCAAGTATTGTGTATGATGCTCTCGAATCCAGTAGGGGTTTTCTTTTGCCCAGTATCTACAATTCTGACGGTTAACCTCGCCATTTAACGTGAAAGTAGCCTCGTCAGAAAAAATAATGTTTTATACCAAGAGAGTGTCTCGGTGACAGTTATCCACCATTGTTTGGCAAAATTGCATTCTTGTATCGGGATCATCTTTGTTTAATTTCTACACAAGTTTGATTTTATAAAGATGCCATATTTCAAGCTTTAATAGTTTGTGTACCGTTGTTTTGCTAACACCGATATCGCGACTAACTTAACGCACAGAAGTGTGCGCATCTTCTTCAAAACTAAGTAAAACATTTAATACTGTATCAGCATTTGCAGAGGGACGACCTGATTTCCGTGCTTTTTTAACCGTACCAGTTTCTCGAAATTTCTTTTCAATCTTACTACCTGTTGAACACGTTATAGGCCTTTCTGGATATTTATCATTAAACGAATTGCACACTTCCATCTGAGTTCTCGATCTGTCTCCATACCCAATCATCATAAGTATGTCAATTCTTTGCTTTACACTTAACCTCATTTCTACTTTAAATTAAATCTAAGTAATAATTAAAACATTCATCTTCTTCTTCTTCTTCGTCTAGCCATTCACGTCCACATCTGAACATAAGCCTCTTCAAGTCTTCCTTTCCATTGGTTTTTATTGTACGCTACTTGTAGCCAATTTTTCCCGGCAGTCCTTTTCAGATCATCTGTCCATCTCATAGGAGGTCTGCCTCTGGGTCTTTTGTGTTGGTATGGTCTCCAGGTTAAAATTGATCTGTGCCATTTGTTTAGATCGCTCCTAGCTACATGTCCAGCGTATTCCCATTTCAGCTTTAATGCTTTTTGCACCACATCGGTGACTTTGGTTTTCTGTCTTATCCATGTGTTTGTTTTCTTGTCCTTAAGTGATATACCTAGCAGTGCTCTTTCCATCGCGTGTTGAGTGACTCTAAGTATATTCATATTCTTTTTTGTGATTGTCCATGTTTGTGCCGCATAAGTTAATATCGGAATAATGCAATCGGAATAATAAAATCGGAATAAAACATTCATAAATACCAAAAATATTGTAGTACTAAACTGTCACTGAACATCAATAAGTTACTAAACAGATAATGACATTTAACAAAAACATAGCCTACTATGTTTGTTTGTTTTAAATTGATAAGAAATACCTTCTAACATACTGTGTCCATACCATACCATACCATAATACAACATTGGATAGTAATACATTTTTGGAATCAGCTCAGCTAGAGTAATCCGAAAATTGAGACAAAATGAAAGTATTAAAAAAAAATGACGGTGACGTCATTCTTCTTCTTCTTACGGTGCCTATCCGTTCCAAATGTTGGCGATCAACATGGCTATCCTAACTTTGCTTGCTGCTATTCTGAATAGTCCGGTTGTCGATGTATTAAACCACTTTCTCAAGTTTTGAAACCAAGTCATTCTTCTTCTCCCTGGTCCTCTCTTTCCCAATACCTTGCCCTGAAGAATGAGTTGCAACAAGCCGTATCTCTATTCATTCCTCATAACATGGCCAAGATATTCTAGTTTGCGCTCTTTGATGGTGTTAATAATCTCGCTTTCCTTGCCTATTCTACGTAGGACCTCAACATTAGTCACACGATCCACCCATAAAATTCTCAAGATACGTCTGTAACACCACATCTCGAATGCCTTGAGTTTTCTTAAGGAAGCTTCTGAAAGTGTCCAGGTCTCTACTCCTTATAATAAGGTAGAAAATACATAGCATCTACTGAGAGAGATTTTGGTAGCCAGTGGTAAATCATGACTTCTGAAAAGAGACTTCATCATTATGAACGCTGATCTCGCTTTTCCTTTGCGTTGTTTTATTTCACTGAAGTGATCCCATTGGCTGTTAATGTTGGTACCAAGGTATGTGTAGCTGTCCACTCTGTCAATTGGATGTTGGTTAACCAGAAGCTGTGTATTTAATATTTCGCGTTTACTGACTACCATGTACTTTGTTTTCTTCGTATTAAGGTGAACGTCATTACTCGAAAGTAATTCACTATGTATATTAGAATAATATTTTAAATACGATAAATTTAAATCAAAAATTGAAGTGTTTCAGGATTATTTCTTAAAATGCTCTGTTTAGCTAAAAAAGAATTTGTTCCATACTTTGCAGACACAGTGTATATATATATATATATATATATATATATTATATATATATATATATATATATATATATATACTTATATAATTCTTTAGTAGGTAACTTTCGGAAAATCGTTAAATCAAGGATCGGCTAGAGATGATATAAGCCAGTTTGGTGTAGAACTTTAGTCTAAATGTGAAATTTGCGGTGATATACTGTCACCTTCATCAGCACCTAAATGGAAAACTTATTTAGTACAAGTGGTGGAAATCAATATTTAACAACCTACATTGAAAATGTTCAATTTTTCCTAGTGGTAAAGACCATTGTCATAAGTATATTAAAAATATTAAAAAATATATTTAAAATGTTAAATAAAAACATTACAACACAAAAGGGTATTTTTTCAAATACAACACAAAAAAAAAATCTAAAATCTAAAACACACAAAAACCGCAACTTCATGTTAAAGGTAGAGATGAAGAATTATTCTTTTTTTTATGACAATGTTTCTGATATCTGTTAATATCTCGATGTCATATGTAACAATGTTATATTTACAACTGCACCTCATGGAAGTTGAAAACAATCATTTTAAGAAACAAAATCAGCATGGAAATGAAGTATGTTCTCAAGTGCAGGTAGGTCATCTGTGTATGTTATCAAGTCATGCTGAAGCAAAAAAGAATAAATACAACTTAAGTTTTTAAACATCTTTCTTACAGTTCATAGAAGAGCTGTAGTTATGGATGTAGCACATTTCTATGACATTTCTGTTAAATTGGTCCTTTCTAGTACTTCCACATTTTTATAGTTAGCAATGTGTCCAGTATTCTTAATATGTTGGCTAAAAGCTGTACTAGTAGGCTTCCTTACAACATCACTCTTGGGCAAAGCTATTCTTTTTGAGAGTTTCTGGCTGGTTTGACCGACATACAGTTTCGAATAAGAACCACATAGAATAGAATACACTACACTTCATTGAACTATAAGTTAAAAAACGTAAGTTTTTCTTCTTCACCACTAGGACCAACTGAACATTTTCAATGTAGGTTTTTAAATGTTGATTTCCACCACTTGTACCAAATAGGTTTTCCATTTAGGTGCTGATGAAGGTGACAGCCTATCACCGAAAATTTCACATTCACAAATAAATTTCTACGCCAAAATGGCTTATATCATCTCTAGCCGATCCTTGATTTGATGCTTCCCCGAAAGTTACCTACCAAAGAATTGTATTCTTATCGTCATTATATACACTATATATATATATATATATATATATATATATATATATATATATATATATATATATATTGTTATGCTATTTAAATTGTATTCTATTGCTTATTTAGAAAAAATTTGTATATCGGTTTTTTATTGCTAATGGACATTCAAAAGTACAACAATATATATATATATATATATATTATATATATATATATATATATATATATATATATATATATATATATATATATAGGAAGAATGATCACAGCTGTCCAATTATTAATTAGTATAATGGTAAGGTTAATTGGGTTAGCAGCTGAATAATGAAAGCCAAAGTGTGCTCTTTTCAACGATTTCGTTATATTTCGTTAAATTTCTTTAACATCTTCAGACGAATGCTACAATATGTTACAAAATGGTGAAATTGTGTATTTTACATAAGATGTAGTGAAACACTTACTTGTGTGAGGTTGCAGGCAAAAGTGGTATTTGAAAGTTCCATGTTGAAAAACTTTTTTGAAGATTTTTTTATAGCAAAAAAATAAGTTGTATGTGTTATATGGTGGCTTGAAAACTCAAACAATACAAGTGCATTTTTGTTATTTTCCTCCAGTGTGATAGTACAATACAAATATTAAAAACATTAAACATTTAAGAAACAAAACAGTTAA
Organism: Diabrotica balteata; assembly: GCA_918026665.1. NCBI lineage: Eukaryota > Metazoa > Arthropoda > Insecta > Coleoptera > Chrysomelidae > Diabrotica > Diabrotica balteata. Next base: position 93,139,894 of record OU898279.1, on the reverse strand, counting down.
AACACAACTACATATCACATTGTCATTTTTTGGACCAGTCTATTCACCTATGCACAAGGAGGTGGAAATTTAGTGTGTACCTCAAGGTTAAAGTGTCTTGTCAGCTATCATATTAGTAGATGTCAGCCAGAAAACTAAAGCTGTGTTCAGTTGATGTGTAAAGTTACATTAAATTGAAAATTATGTTAATTTAAGACAATTAAATTCTGTTGTTAATAAATATATATAGAATTTATTTATTTCTTTGTGATTATTTCTTTTAAAGTTATTTTAATTATTGTTATTACTCTTAAGAATTTTATTTCCTGGAAAAATGCAACAATTGCAATAATAATGATTAAGTTACTACTTCAATTGGATGGTCAGAAGAGTTTTAATAGACAATATTATACTATTCAGAATATTCCAGTTCGTTGACTTGATTATTTTTTGTTTCCAACTGCAGTAGAAAGGAATAAATTTCACTAAGGTGTTGTATATCTGATTTTGTGTTGATTATATTATCTGTTGTTGCTATGTGGGTCATTTCTAAAAAAAGTCTTCTCTTATAAGCTGTTTCTTTTTCGAGGATTTTGACATCTGCAAAGTTCATTCTGTGGTTCTGGGTGTGAACGTGGTTGGCTAGGGTGCATCTATCTGGGTAAAGTCTACAGTCACTTTTGTGAGTGGTAACACGGTCTTTAAGACGTCTAGATGTTTGGCCGATATACTTGCCATTGCAGTCCATACAAGGAATACTGTAAACAACATTAGATATTTGGTCATGCGGAGTTCGATCTTTCATTTTTGAGAAAATAGAGTTTACTGTTAAAACTGTTTTATTGGCTATTTTGATGTTATCATATGATTTAAAGATTCTAGTTAGTTTTGGTGTTAGTTCCCGTATGTAGGGCAGCACACAATATGTTGGAAGGGTTTGATTGGTAACCGTGTTCTGTGAATTTGTACTTGCTATGTTAGAATGTTGGGAGGTAGTAAGATTGATAGATGTTACTGATGTAGTATTATATAAAAGTGTTTTTAAAAGAAGCGGTGGATAGGAATTATCTATAAAGAGATCATAAAGTATTTTGAGATTCTTTTGATGGAATGATTTATCTGAAATTTGTAGAACCCTATTTTTCATTTGTTTTACTAAGTTTAGTTTGGTTTAGTGTTTATGATAGGACATGTAGTTAATGTACCTGCCTGAACTCATTGATTTTGTGTGCCAATCGACTATAATGATGTTATCATTTGAGCGGATTAACTTAGTGTCTAAGAAAGGAATAGATTGATTTTCATCTTCGACTTCCATGGTGAATTGTATGTACGGATCGTAGCTATTGAATATAAATAGTAGTTCATCTATCATATTGTTGGGTACAGCTAAGATCATGTCATCTACATATTTCTTTAAAAAGAAAAGGTTGAAAGGTAGTACTGGAATGATTGTGTCTAACAGGTCATCCATTACATATGCAGCAAGAATGGGGCTAATTTTTGCTCCCATTGGTGTTCCAAAAGTTTGCTTGTAATATGTGTTGTCAAAAGAAAAATAGGTATTATTGAATAAGAAGGTGATTAAGTTTATGAACATATCTTTATCTATTGTACAGTGTCTACTAATTTCTGACCAATGTTTATTTAATGATCTGATGCAAGCTTCAAGATAAACGTTACTAAATAGGGAAACCACATCCAAGCTAACTAACACATAACCTTGAGGTAGTTGTAATCTATTAAATTTATTGTTAACTTCAAAAGAATCTTTTATGTAGTAATCATTATTACAGTCATAAGCAGAGGTTAGTATTTCAGTAATAAAACCAGCAATATTCTCAGTAGGAGCTCCTATTGACGATACTATAGGTCTAACAGATAATGTTGGTTTGTGTATTTTAGGTAGAGATTAGTATTTAGGTGAAATGCTATTATATGAATTAAGTTTTTTCTTTGCAGTGTCATCAATTTGTTTGTTGTCAAATAACATCTTGACTAACTTGTTACTTTGTCTTTGTATAGACTGAGTAGGATCAGACCTCAATGTGTGATATGAATCATTGTTATTAATAAGTTGTTTAGACAGTTCTAGATAATAAGTTTTGTTCATAACTACTGTAACATTACCTTTGTCTGATTTAGTGACTATAAGTTCAGAGTGATTTTTTAAGAATTTTTTAGTTTTATCTAATAAATGATGAAAATAGTTGGAAGATTTTTTATTGTGTGAGATGTAGTTAGTCAAAACATTAGTTACCCTAGCTCGAGCTATGTTTTTATCTGACAAATTTGATATTGATGATGCCACTAATTCTATATCAGTTAAAATACTTCTGATTGAAATGTCATATCCTACTCTGGGTTCTATACTAAACTTAGGACCTAGTGCTAACAGTTGTTCTATATCTTTAGGAATGTCAACATTACTAAGATTTTTTATCCAATTTGGTTTGGTTTTTAAAAAATTGTTATGGAAATCTTTTTTAAGAAATTCAAGCTTTTTTAGTTGGATTGCTTTGGTGTTGTGAAATATTTTGTTATATACTTTTAATTGTCTACTAGAAAATTCATTAAAGATTGATAAAGTGCACTTTTCAATTATAAGTTTTTTAAACTTTTCTAGTTGGTTGTTAAGTTTGAAAATTTTTTTATGGTTGAAATTTATCTCACAATTTAACAATTTTGTACTTAGCTGATTTGTAACTCTTAATGTTAAATCCTGTGCTTGGGATTCCTGTCTAAACACAAGGTTTTCTATAGGTTTTGTTGCTTCTTTTAAATGTTTTGGTTGTAGTCCTAATCTGCGGCAATTTAGTAGGAATTGTTTCCTGTTGATTTCTTTCGCTAGGTGTTTTTTGGTTTTAGCCCAATTTTTCAAACATGAGACTGCGTCTTCACCATATTGATGACGTATGGTGTCATAGAAACCCATCTCTGTCCAATGAAGGAAGAATGATCACAGCTGTCCAATTATTAATTAGTATAATGGTAAGGTTAATTGGGTTAGCAGCTGAATAATGAAAGCCAAAGTGTGCTCTTTTCAACGATTTCGTTATATTTCGTTAAATTTCTTTAACATCTTCAGACGAATGCTACAATATGTTACAAAATGGTGAAATTGTGTATTTTACATAAGATGTAGTGAAACACTTACTTGTGTGAGGTTGCAGGCAAAAGTGGTATTTGAAAGTTCCATGTTGAAAAAAATATATATATATATATATATATATATATATATATATATATATATATATATATATAAACAAAATTACTGATGTTTTAAACATCTTTAATGCCCTGTGTGAACACTTAAAGTTTACGGTCGAGGGAGAGGCTGATAACATGATTCTTTTTTTTTTAGACATGCTTATTTATCGTGGCAGTGATGGCATTCTAACGACGGAGTGGTATCGTAAACCTTGTTTTAGTAACCATTTCATAAACTTTTATTCTCATCATCCATCTAAGATGAAAACAAATTTTGTTTTGGTCCAAAAACTAGGGTTATCAACATATCACATATCGAGTTCAGGGACAAGGAACTAAAAAAGTTGAGATCTATACAACAAGAGAACTCCTATCCCATAGGGCTTTTAAATAAACTCATTTTTGGTACTCCTTTTCCTTTGCAATTTTCTGACAAACAAAATTTTCATAATAATGAGGTCCGACAAATGACACCGACATAGACACACAACATATCAGAGTTACCACAATCTAAAATAACGTATGGTTGTGTACCCTATATTTCAGTCCTGACACCTAAGCTAATGAACATTTTCAATGCATGTGCGTTGACAGAACATGCATTAACGTTAAAACATGAATTAAATTCCGAGGATTCCTGTATTTTGGCAAAGGAAAAAAAAATCACTCAAAACGTGTTTTCTTGGAAATGTGTTTCATAAAATCAAATACCTCCTGTATAAATAAAAAGTCTGACATAGATAAACTCAGCAACATTTATTGTTATTTACTAACAAAACATCAAAAATGAAATAAAGACTTACTTTTACATATACAGACCATAATACACCTGCATGTAAAACAAGTTGCATACCATCAAGACAGGTAATTACATTTTAAACATACTATTTTTGTTTTTTTTTTCTTTTTCTCTGTTCTCTATGGATCAGTTAAAACACACCATTAAAAGATGTCACCAACGAACTTTTACTATCTTAACTAATTTTAAAATGTGTTTTGTCTATAATTTTATATGTTATATTTTATATGTGTGTTATTAGTGTTGAGTGCCATAGCTTTATATAAATAATCAACGACTAGTAAGTTGCTTTAACATTTTGTGATATATTGTAAATATTTACACATTTTTCTACTTACATTGTCTTGAAAAAGGAATAAAACAATTCCGAAAGATAGACCAATATTTAAAAGAGTGTTTCTGTAACATCCCGGCCAATATTCTGACTGCAAACTGTGTTTGTTTGTATCGACAGTCACTAATATCCAGTATTTCTTGTATATATATATATATATATATATATATATATATATATATACATATATATATATATATATATATATATATATATATATATATATATATATATATATATATATATATATATAGTAAACTCTTATTATGAACCATATACAAATTAAAAAAGAATTTCAATTAAGAAAATTCTAAACTAATATCTCCCCAGACTGGCATCTAACTTCATCGGTTTTACCAATGAACCTTAACGACATAAATATTCAAAAGCCCTACTTGTAATTGTCAGCGCTTCTGTTCTATGAAAACAGAACCTCACATTCAAACTTTATAACAATCAAAAATTTAGTTATTGCCGACAATTCGAAGAATTACTTTCTTTAAATGTAGTTACATTGGGTTTTTCGATTAACCTTGGGTAAACCTTTGCGTTTTAAGTTCAAAGCTACCATACATTTCCAAAGTTAACAAAAAAAAACTTTTTTGCACATAGTAACAAAAAGACACCACTACTAGCTAAGTTTTGTAACATCCTAACTCGACATTTCTAAAATTTACGGTTTGGTGAATGTTTTTTATTAGATAATATATGGTAGCTAATTGTAATTTATTCTCTTTCAGCGATGAAGAAGCCAAATTAATTCTCTTTGGCGAAAATGTTCGGTGAAACAGTTAATACACATTAGAGTTTTTCTTGCAGATTTTTTTCTTTCAAGATTTAAGAGTTTACTACTTAACTTATCTGCAAAGATTAAATTTCTTTTCTTTTCTATAATATATATATATATATATATATATATATATATATATATATATATATATATATATATATATATATCATTGGCGTACATAAATACCGTTACCGAAGTAAATACCTACCTCTCTTATAAGCGAAGTCCAAAATGTCACTCGTACACGGATATTTCTACATAAGCTCTCGGAATTTATATTATTTTAGTGTAATCTTTCTGGCTTTCCGAGCGCTAGACGTAGAAAAGACTAATTTGAATATAGAGTTTTAAAGTTGTTTGTATTAGAATTAAATATTTAAACATCTTTTTGGGTTAGAAATACCACAATTTAAACAGAATATGCATTTAATATTCAGGATATTTATGATTTCCTTTAAAGTTTATTGCTCGTCATGAACGACATTGCACAGTACAACTGCTGAGAAACTGCTGAGAAACTGCTTAACAATTATTTTTTAAGTTTAATTATTATTTTAAGTTGTATATTATTTCCCAGTTGTCAGATTTTTGATCTCTAAGAACGATTAAATTTAAACGATTATTACAAACAATCTAACATGTTTACAACTGCTTCTTTTTGACTGGATAAGTATGGATTTCCAAATTACGCTTTAGCTACAAACTTCTCCCAATGCCATCGTTGTGGAGGTCTTTTTCCGTGACGTGTGATTGTAATGAGAAAGTTTCAATTTAGTATTTTTCAGACATATTTCAAAAGCCTCATATTTGTAGCCAAAATTAAAAATTTAAATTTTATGTTATAGGTTTTAAAGATAACAATGGAAATTTTAAAGCGACCAGTCAATCGTAAAAATTACAAAAATCGAGCAAAGTTTATTTATTTAATAGCCTTATAGATATTAACTTTATTTGCGGCAATATATGTAAAATTTGGATACGAAAGCTGCACTCATTTTTGTCGATACGATGCTCTGATCAAAAGACATCAAATTTTTACCGTCAAGTTAATACAAATCGCTTTTAAAAAATTAATTTCGCGCTCATAACTTAAATTTAAATTAGACGGGCGCTTCAAGCGTTGTTTTTGAGAAAGTTATATATTCTACATAAAAAGTAACAATAAAAACTTCTGTTCAAAATGATCAGATCGGCTAGATTTTTTCTTTCAGGGTACCGTAAATAAGGGTTACTTTGGCCCTGTGGTCCTACTTTGGCCAAAATTAAAAATAAAATAAAACCTTTTTAAAGTACCACGAGAGAGTAGATTTTAAGCCGATGTCGGTAGTTTCCGATGAAGTGCAGACCTGCGCAACTCGTACCGACCTTCAAATGTTTCACGTTTCGCCTCCTAGAACCAGCATGAGTGCTTTTGATGTTGTATGTGCAACAAGTGATTTTTTAAAGTATCAAACTTTTACCTACAAAAACCGTTTTACGCCTGTTATAATATTGGTAAGTACTTTTTTAACATTAGAATTTAATACGTAATGCAGTGGAATGGCTATAATTTGCATTATTTTTAGCTTTTTTTTATTTTAAAATTCAATAATAAAACCAGTTCAGATAACCTCAAAAATATGACCTTCTTTGGCCCAACGTATATTTGGGCCAAAGTAGGTCTGACGATTATTTTATTTATTTATTTTTAATTATTACCTACCTACTGTTATAAATCATCATTCTGGGTGTTCTTCTGTTGAATAAATTTATTTTTAGATTACGGAAGATGCCCTATAACTATAAACGCCAACCAGGAAGCCGAAGTTATGCCGACTACAGTCAATCGATGTTTTCCGTTTTACCGCTTTGGTAAAACGGACATTTTTGTAACATTTGGTAGTGCTAAAGCAATAATTTAACAGAATGTCATTCATCAAAAAAAAAACAGTACGTCAATTCACTTTCATTTTTAAATAAATTACAGTTAGAAACTGTTGACGAAAAAATTTTGACGTTAACTGGAAGTGCTGAAAGTTACTACACACGTTCTCGTAGCATACGTGGTCGGTCATAGCCGATGTTAATTGCACGATAAACAAAAAACTATTCACATTCAGTTTATTATCTAATTATTATTAAATTAAATGCTTATTTTTGATAATGATTTCTATTTGTAAGTACTAGTCGTTTGTAGACTAGTACTTACAAATAGAAAGATTTTACTTTAAATTAACGAATATCCTCTTCCTTTATTCATGATTATTCGTCTTTTTAAAACAAAATAAACCTTTATTTTAGCTAATAATATAATATTAAGATGTGGCGGGAATTTTTGTGTTGTGTCGGACAAATACGGTAAAAAAAATATTCCGTAGCTGGGTGACCCGACTACATTTTATGTATCGGAGCTTGTAGCATTACACTTATAACGATTCAAAATTTATAGAGTTTTAATTCACGTAGTTCAATTTCCATTCTGTATAAGGTTTTAATCTACTTTAATAATTATAAATTTTCGAACAAAAACACTTTAGTGTTTCTTTTCAAATTGCCTTCAGTAAAACGCTTTTGTTTATTTAAATCTCATAAGTGGCTATATGCACTTATCGTTGTTTTTAAACTGCTTCTTATAAAACATTTTTCTATTAATAAATAGATTATTCTATTTTTGCCCATAGTGTAACTTGATTTGCACTTCAAATGTGCTGCTGGTAAATAATCAAACTTCGTGTGAAAAATTGACTTTATTTAAATTAACACAATACATTAATATATAGTGACGTGAACACATAAGTGAATCATATTTGTGAAAAATTCCATCAGAAGGAAAAAAAAATAGAAATCTATAAATTTTTGACTGTCTTGTTTGGCTAGTTGGTGTTTCGTTCTGCTGGACATGAGATCTACGTGCGATATATTCCTATAAAGCATTTTTGGACACTTTTTTCAAAACGATGGTTTATTTTTATCTTGAAACATGTAACGATAAGTTATATTGCTTCTTATTATATACCTCTTTGTATAGGTAGAGGTAAATAATACTCTTAATATACCTAATAATAGGACAAAGGATGGTTTAGTGCTATATTTGGTCCGTACTTTTGTATAGTGCAGAAGTGTGAAGGCTAAAAGTATCGATCATAAACAAAATTCAAGCATTGGAAATGTAGGTTTATAGACGAATGCTGAAGATACCTTAGACAGCAAGGAAAACTAATGAAGAAGTACCAAGGAGCGTCAGCAAAGATAAAGAATGGCTAAAAACTGTTACATCGAAAAATGTCTTATCTGGGACATATAGTAAGAGGAAGTCGATATATAATAGTACAACTTATTCTGAACGGTAAAATAGGGGGCCTAGGGGTGTAGGACGGAAGAGGGTTTCTTGGTTGAGGAACATTCGTGAATGGACTCGGATATCAAGTGCGGGGCAATTATTCTATATTGCAGAAGATCGAGAAGCCTTCGCAATGGTGAGCGCCAACGTCGAATAAATCTGAAATAGCACACAAAGAAGAAGAAGACATAATATTCTGCAACTTAATTGGTTTTATTATTCACAAATATGGTAATTTTTTATTTTAGAAATAATAATATGTACTAAACTCTATTTATAATTTTATATATTCATTTTTGGCCGGTTAAGATGGCACAAAAAATAGTTTCAGAACAATATTGAATATTTATTTTTTTATGGGAAAGTTATATGTTCAATATTAAGAAAAGTATTTTATATTTTGACATTTTAATAATTTAGTGTTTTTTGATTACTAGCAAATAAAGGGTCATTTAAAATCCAGTTTATTCACGGCATATTTCAATAATATTTTTTAAATGTAATTCAGGTATTACTTTTAATAAATAAATATCGCACTGAGTGTTATTTTATAATCTCTGACAGGCAACATTATCATTAATTTGTTTGAGAACCTGTCATACAAGATGTATAAAAATTTATATAGTATTTTTGGGGTTTAGGTTCAATAAGTAATTGCTATTGAAATCAACGTTTGGACAGGTAACCCTTGTCTTTGTCAAGATTCCAAAAGGTACAAGAGTAGGAACAAAAAGACATTGTAAAATATATAAAAAAATCTTATTAAAACTTAAAACAGGACACTGACATTAATAAATTGACAGAAGTCAAAATTGATATCTGATATCTCGTGGTTTACTGTCATTAATATATAATTATTTTGTGTGAAGATATTTTATAATTATTGGTGTTATATTTAATATTATTTAAATCAGATTAAAATATATTTTATTTAGGTTCTGTGCATATTTTTTGTCGGTGATTGCGGTAATATTTCTTTTTATTTTTCTCCCTCTTCTTTTTGTTCTGCTCGGTTTTTAAAACTTTAATGTTTTCGATGTGAAACTTATGCTTCTTATTCTTATTTTTTGTGGGCGCTATGATGTTGTTTTTGTCATATTTATAAGAAAAAATTATGGATTAAAGCAGTTGACTGTTTTGCCCAATATAAACACCTTATAAACAGTTAATACATGGTATTTCGTAAACAACATATTGTGATTTTTTGAGTTTTGGAGTTTGTGTTTTTAGTTTGGTAAAATATTTATTGAAAAGCTTGTTGCCTTTATAGTCACTATTTTTTTTTTAAATAAACCTAGGCTTCATACTGAGAAAAAATCACCAACAATAAATACCAATATGCTCAACTAATAGTGAAAGAAAAAAAAAAAGAATACTAGTAAAGAAAAAACTGTCGTGTCTAAGAAACATCCAATAATGGACAAAGCAAAATTTTTTACAGCTATTAATAAAAGTTTAAGACGAAACTCAATTGTAGCAGTTAACTTTAGAGAAAGGGGCACTTAAGAAGAAGAAAAAAAGCAAGTATCACGAATTTTAAATCTCCCAAAAGTTAGTCTAGGCGAAAAAAATTACTTATCGATACATAAGAAACTTACTTTTAAACTTAAAAAGAGCCTTAAACTCAGTATCTGTTATACCTCAAGAGCTAGAATGTATTTAAAAGTCATTGCTAAAGAAAACAAAAACCAAAAATATTTTTTTCAAAAATATATTACTACAGAATAAGATAAAATATAAATATATCTCATTAGGTTTCAAATACAGTACATAAACGTTTTGATATACTCTAAAAAAGTAGTTTTTTTATTATAGCTTAGAGAGAAAACTAATACAAAGACAAATTCATCCTAAATCTTTTGTGGACGAAATATATTTCGAACTACCAAAACTACTTTCAAAAGGTTTTGAAATCATGTAATACTTCTACAATAAAAACGAGTGTGGCCGTCCAGTGAGACTGCCGGTAGAAGTTATACTTCTATACATGCGTTCGTCGTTACAAATTTATATGGGAGTCAATCTGCACAATCATTACATATGTAGTGCTATAGGTAAGAGAGAGCAGAAAGAGAAAACTAATCAGGTATTTAGGTATATGGTGCATCAGTGGCTGTATACAAACATTTGACCTGTAATAGGAGTGCAGTACATGAAGGATTAAATCAATATTTTAATGAAAATATATATTTTTATTTTCATATATGTATAAAAGGAATTGAATCAAAAAACTAAATTTTTACATATACTCTGTAATAAAATTCATTGTTTATTTTGTTATTAATATAAAAACACAATACAATACACTGCAACATAATTCAATATAATAATACAATACTAATTAAAATGCAATATTTATAAGTATTAAAAATGACAATATACATAACTTACTTACGCATATGTTTAATTTACCATGATAATAATATTAATGAATTTTAAATATATTTACAAAAGGAACATTTTTATTCTCGAGAGAGGAAGAGAGAGAAAATAAATATATCTTTTGTCTATCTCTTACCTATATCTTACATTATGTAATGATTTTACCGATTCACTCAATATGTACGAATATACACAAATTGCCAACGTCGAACGCGCGTATAGAAGTATAATTTTAAAAAATGTTTGTGGAAGATAAAAATAAAAAAACAAAAACTCGGATTATGTTGTAAATTTTCATTTTATTTTAAAATTTATCATTATATTACATACATTTGCGTATATTATATGTATTTAATAAGATTAACGTGGGGTTTTTAAATATTTCAAAAATAAGAAAGGACATTCATAATTGGGATTCGAACTTACATATACCAGCTTATAAACTAAACACGTAAGAAATTTGCCAATTAGACATGACACTAACGGATTTCAAAATTGACAGTTCTCGGTCATACAGTGATTTAATTTAATTATTATTTTGAAATACAAAAGTCTAAAATAATTATGAACATTTAATAAATAATACAAAACATATCACATACAGCATTTTTCATATAAAGAAGCTTGCACGTCATTCAAGATTTACTTCGTCAGAACCCCACAGCGTTGCCAAAACATCAGAATAGTTAGTAAATGAGGAATTTTTAAAATGTCAACTATTTGTCAAACTATTATATTAACAATAAATTCATTTAGTTTTAAGACAACTGCAACACATTAAAATACATAAGAAAACATTTTAATACAAAATATAATTCTCAATTTTACAATTACCTCTTTTAGGGCTTTAATAGTAAAAACGTCCCGCCATTATTTCTTGTTCAAAATAATCTATCTTATATGACAGCTTATCAGCTTTCTACAGACTATTTATTTGTTTTGGCATATCACAATTACAATACACAACAATAATTGGTTTTTAAAGCTATTTATCTAAATTTAATATGTATTTATAAATACAATTTATTAATATATATTATATTATGATCAAATTCTATTCATATTATGATCTTACTCTAAAAAAGCGGCAACAATTTATACACTTTTGCCAGACGCTCAACTGTCAATAAAATTTGAAGTATTTCCCTATCAGTTGCGTACAATTGTCTAATATATTTAATTTAAATTATTATTGTGTGGAAGATTAGACTTAAAGAGTTATTTCATAAAATTTATATTATTAATAATAACAAATATTTTTGGTTATTTTATCAATATAATTTTAAAATTTCCAATATAATGATGATTACATTTTTCTCATTATTACACCATGTTGACGCCTATTAAAGATCAAGCAGTTCCTTATGGGTTTCGTATTATTAGATGTGTTAGGAAAATTTAAACTCTAAGGTTGATGTTCTAAAAATTTAAAATATAAGTAACGTCACTTTGTATAAATCGTGACGTGCAAGTGTTTTACTTTGAAAAATGGTATAAATCATAATATTAATTTATATTATAATAAATATATATATATATATATATATATATATATATATATATATATATATATATGTTTGTTTTGAGGTTTCCGCGGGAGCTATATGTGCTGTCACTATTTTTCCGGGTTTGACTCCGCGTTGTAAAGTGCTGATTTTCTTGAAAACCATTGTTTTGGCGACGTTTCGGCAAGGTCTCACTTGCCATTCTCAAGCCTGGTGGGTCTACTTCTCGTCGTTACTCGATTAGTCGACTCAGTCGACCAGTACTAATCGAGTAACGACGAGAAGTAGATCCACCAGGCTTGAGAATGGCAAGTGAGACCTTGCCGAAACGTCGCCAAAACAATGGTTTTCAAGAAAACCAGCACTTTACAACGCGGAGTCAAACCCGGAAAAATAGTGACAGTGACAATATATATATATATATATATATATATATATATATATATATATATATACATATATACATATATATACATATATACATATATACATATATATATATACATATATATATATATATATATATATATATATATATATATATATATATATATATATATATACATAATATACATGTATATGTATATACATAATATATGTATATTAAATATAATAAACAAAAGAAACATATTTATTCTCGATACAGAAAGAGAGAAACTATATCTTCTGTCTCTCTCGTACTTATATCTTACATATGTAATGATTTCACCGATTTACTTCCGTGCAAATTTCTAACGTCGACCGCGCATATAGAAGTGTAACTTCAAAAAATGGAAGACTTATGTGAACTTTTAAATTGCGTGGCAGACAAGAGTAGAGAAATATGGCTCAAAGTCGAACAAAAAGGGTAACTGGCTAGTATTAAACATGCCGCAAGGCTCCGTACTGGGGCCATTGCTTTGAAATGTTCTGTACGAGATTTTGGAGACCGACCTGGGCACCGGCGTACAGGCAATAGCATATGCGGATGATCTGGTGGTGTTGGTGGAACACAATGAAAACTTATCAATCACACAGAGAGGGAATCGAGCCCTCAACAAAGTGAAGACGTGGATGGGAAGTAGAGATCTCATGCTAGCGGCCGAGAAAACTGAAGGTATGATTCTCAAGGGTCCGAGGTCCAGAGACCATATAGTTTTTGTCCTGGAGGGAGAAAGGATCGTACCTGCCAATAAAGTGAAGTACTTGGGAGTAGTCCTAGATACGAGGCAAACTTTTGGCGAGCACGTGAAATAAGTTGTTAGCAAGGCAGAGGTGAGGACTGCGGCGCTGACAAGGATTATGCCCAATGTGGGGGATCCGGGGCCACCAAAAGGAGAATTCTAATGGAAGTGGTCCACTCTACTATACTTTACGCGGCACCGGTATGGCAACAAGTGCTTAACATCAAGAAATATAGACGAATGCTAGAGAAAGCCGAAAGGAAAGCACTACTAAGGGTAGCGCGTGCATACAGAACAACATCAACGGTGCCCATACAAGTGATCGCGGGTGTGTTACCCATCCACTTGATGGTGAAGAAAAGGACAGAAACCTACGGGAAGAATGAGCAGGAGAAAATAATAGCTAGGAATAGCAGCCTAACGGAATGGCAGGAAGAATGGACAAATGAGTATAAAGCGGCCTGGACGAGGCTATTAATTCCAAATATCGCAGACTGGATGAAGTGCGGGGACAGAGACACCAATTACTTTTTCACCCAGTTCCTAACAGGACACGGCTCCTTCAGGGCCTATCTAGAAAGGATAGGGAAGGTTGCGGATGGAAACTGCACAGACTGTGGAGTGGCTGACACGGCCGAGCACTGTGTATTTGAGTGTAGAAGATTTGATGAGGACAGAAACGAATTATACAGAAAGCTGGGTAGGGTAAGTACAAATACCATAATGCAGGTAGCAATGAGAGGAAAGACTGAGTACAAGGCAATATTGGAGACAGTAACTCAGAAAGAAGGAAGGAGATATTAAAGAGGAATCTACAGCAAAGGTAGGTAAGAGGGTGAGAGGGTGGGCGAAAAACAGGGAGAGAGGGGAGGGGTTATTCATGTGATGCACTGGTCTGGAGAGGACCTACCGCATGAGTAGCCTGTATAAAGGGGGTGGACTTTAGTTGGCAGGCAGGGAGCTATGGGTGTATCTTTCAGCACGACTCCTCTGGGGGGACTGAGAATGTAACGGAAATTATAGAACACATTTAGCAGTATAGAATTTTGTACTGCTACCTCGATAAATATTAGTATATTAAACAATATCTAAGGTCTTTTACTATATAGCTCCGGTAATATCGATCTACCGACATCTGTGAAAAAACAAAACGACCAAATAAATAACCAAAAAAAGACACTAGAAAAAAAAAATATAATAAATCAGTAATATACCTACTGCATAATATAAAACTATAAGTGCATCTGCTTATTATGTAGAGTAAAATTAATCGTAAAGGGGATCGGGTCTTCGTAGAGCTTCTTGCCCTTGCACAACATAATTTTTCATAAATTTGGTGGACAAAGGACATGATTACCAACATTCGTTAGGACCCAATAAGCTAAGTCGACGATTGACAAATCCCATACTTCTGATTAAGCTGTTTTTAAACAAAACATAAATATCATGTTAACAAATAAATTAAGTAAAAATTAATACCAATGTTCACGTACAGCTGCGGCTATTGAATAGTTGACATCGTTACATATCTAGTAGGCGATTTTTAGTTTTAAGTTTTAACTCGTTTAAACATATATTTTATATCAAAATAACCATTTTATTATTTTTATTTTATTACCATTTGTGGATCAAAAATATATCAAAGATGGCGGATCATTGTGTTTTCACTTATCCATTCCCATACGTTCATCGAGAATCCTCCACTATTTCTTAGATTATGAGTAAGAGTATACCGTTCATCAAAACTATGATTTTTAGGATTAAAATTCTCTCAATCGACCATTTTTATACGATAAAAACACTTTTTCATGGGAATATACAATGTTTAGTCAAAAGATATCTTCACGGTTTATAATTTGATTACAAAATGCAGCTCATAGTCCTAGTCTTGTAATCCCCAGTCAAAAAAGTTTACTTGCAGCTGTACAATTTATTTATTCACTTGCTTTAATCCTACTCGAAAATGCTGTATCTTTGCTGGCTTTTCGAGCTGCAGCAGAGAGAGCTATTTACTGCAGATAATCTACTAACATCTTATCTTATTGCTCTGTGGAGATTTTCTGCCCTCTTGAACTACCTAACCGAGCTATAGAGTGAAACTGATTACGTCTTTGTTTAATTTTCGATATCCACACATGGCTCACGTTTAAATCTGCAGCAACTTGCCTTCGTAACCAACCTTCTTCGAGTTTGGCATTTGGTCTTGTTTTTTGTGTGTCATTCAAATACATTGTAAGCGTTTTGGATGATTTTAATTGCTTTTGTTTTATTTATATGTAATATGAAAAAATGCTAACATATTTCAGAGATCGTCTAGCAAGTAAAAATGCATCTAGTATTTATCCAAGCATTTGCGTTCATTTGTCAGGGTCTGCTCAGCTGATATATGTTTTGGTAGCGTTTCTTTATTTCTGCATTAATGATATACGCTATGAATAAGGCTCTACTACTAGATTGATTTTCTTGATCCTTCCATTCTACTTCTTTCAGGAACTTGCAACTTTCATATCAATTGATGCCAGTCCTAGACTTCTGTTATAATACGCGCAAAATTTTAGACAAGCTCTTTGACATTTAGTAAATCCGTATGACACTGCGATTTCACAGTATTATAATGTAAAATAAAGATGTGTACTATTAAGTTCGATACCAACAAAACGAAACAGATGCTAAGGGTTGCCGAAATGAAAACCCTAAGAACAATAATGGGGAAAACAAGAAGGGACAGAGTGAGAAATACAAACATTAGAGAGCAGTGCAAAATTCAAGATATTGTAAGATGGGAAAGACAGCGCAAGAGGATGTGGTACAACCATGTAAGACGAATGGATGAGAATAGACTCCCAAAAATTGCCCTAGAAAACAATCCGCCTGGTTCAAGACCCCCCGGAAGACCACCTAAAAGATGGAGGGATAGTTGGCAATCTACCTCCCAAGAAATTAACCAGAGGCAGCTTCAGAATTAAACAGATCGAAAGATCTACAAAAAGTAGAAGAAGAAGAAGACTATTAAGTTCCTTATTAAAATTGTGTCTGTGTCTGTTCGTCCGTCAGGGTGATAACTCAAAAGAAAAATCCTAGAGTCTTGACAGGTACCTTTTAGTAAAGTATTTCATAGGTTTACTTTCAAATAAGAAAGAAATATAAGAATTAGGACATTAATAGGCCTCTTTCTTCTCATATACTTAGTCTCTTTTCTTGAATAATGTGCTTAAACTTGGTAAGGTTTCTCTTGATGTAGGAAAGAACCAGATTTCATTTGCGGTAAATAGGTCTTCTTCTAATATCCTTATGCCCGTTCTTTTCCTCTAAGGAAACGTCATTGGGGTCTTTGTACTTGATACATAGGTTCCTCCTTGTGATACGTTCGCGAATATTGTTGTTGACGTCGAGACTCAAATCAGTATCGTTTTTCTTTCCATTCTACTTCTTTAAGAAACTTTCACATCAATTGATGACAGTCTCAGACTTCTATTAATATAATAATATATTGTTTCAATAACCAATCTTAGTTTTATCATTTTTGTCACCCCACTCATTCAAGTATACTCATTTCTGCTACTACGCATTTGTTGTTTCTATTTCTCTTGAGCACAGCAGCTCAAAAGATATCAGTTGACGTTAGACGAGTCCATTTCTTAAGACTGGCCAGCTAGGATATACGTCTATGCCCAGGGCCTCTCTTACCCTCAATCTTGTTCAGTCTTTGTGTAAACACCAACACCGAGGTACTCGATTTGGTCGCGAGCTGTAGTCGGTCCCCCCAGAGTCTGAGGTTGTGTCTTTCGGATATGATGGGTGTGATCCATCTGCTGAGATATGAATGTCTGAAGAAAATCATTTCAGTTTTATTTGGATTATTTAAGACTATGTAAAAGAAGAGAATGTATTTTTATTGGGTCTCAATTTTTTCACATTATTTCACAATATTTGTCGTACTTCGCCTGGCGATCGAAAATACTTGCAATATTTAGTTTGTTCTGGTGGTTATCTGTTGTTTTGAAAAATTTTGTAGAAACAAAATGACTATTAGTTGGGTCAATATAAGGATTATAGATTTTATTAAGGGAATATATTTACGCCCTGAGTTGTGGAATGGAAAAATCGGAAAAATAACGGTAAAGTGTGGAAAAAATTGGGGCATTTAAGAACTTAGGCAAAAATGAGAAAAAAACCATTAAACATGGTAGTGCCGGTGGTAAACCAGTAAAATGGTTTGCGTTCAATGCAATATCGTTTACTTTTTATTTGACATTTTTATGTTTTCTGACAAAATCTTTTTTTCTTTAAATTATTTTAACACAAAGTAAGCCTCTGCAACTTATATGTGTTTGTCAGCCACTGTAACGCGATTGTATTGCCTGTTTACATAAATGTTGTCATAAATGGCTGGGCCATTGCTGTCAGCATTGGAGCCACATAATGCAATAAAAGTAATTCCTGTTTAGAAGCATATTTCCTTAAATTATATTGGTGCTTTGGCAAGACGCGCAAAAAGTTGAAAAGGGCAGCAGGTTGCCAAACCCTGCACTAGACTCTATATAATATAGTTTGTTGGAATCAGATATTTAATGAGCTTTTAAAAATATAAAAATATGCAGTGTTTCATCAAAAATACAGATTATGGACTATGCGAGACGAATGAATCACCCTTTACTTTTAAATTTATATTTAAAAAGCGCCTATTTATATTTAAAGGTTAATTGGTCTCAAGGTTTTTATTACTTTTTAAAATAAGGATACACACAATTTTATTCCATAACTGCTTTTCACCCCGAATATATTTCGTAATATTATTACTAATAGAGTAAATATTGAATTTTTTTAACAGTTACAGGCTTTTTCTTAATGTACTTTGTACACACCTCCGTATTTAAGCTAATAAGCAGTTTTCGAAAGGTATATTATTTATGTTGTTGTTTATGAGGATAAAAATTATGATTTCTTCGCAGCTCATTATGTGCGCGGACTTATAAAAGTGTCTACTGCTATTACTACTATTTACCACTATTATTTAAAGTTTCTTATTGAAATTTACTTTCAATAGCTTTGATAATTTCGTCACCAATCCTTGCAGTAAAATCTCGGAGAATCATGACTTCTACTGATTTTGGTATTTAATTAAAAGCGTTTTGCCAATAGTAGGTTCCCCTTGCCCATGTTTTTCATCTCGG
This sequence comes from Diabrotica balteata, assembly GCA_918026665.1. Taxonomy (NCBI): domain Eukaryota; kingdom Metazoa; phylum Arthropoda; class Insecta; order Coleoptera; family Chrysomelidae; genus Diabrotica; species Diabrotica balteata. The sequence continues at coordinate 93,121,239 of OU898279.1, read as the reverse complement.
GTAATGCAAATATATCAATGATATGGTAATGCACGTATTATATAAACCCTCTTGTAATACACTGGGTGCACATTACATCTTTACTATACGTATACAGGCACAAAACTATACATTTTGTGAGCTTCTGGTTTTTGTTTTGCAACTCCTCTCATGCCAGACACTTGCTTTTGCCTGGTCGAGAGACAACATGCTTAGTCCATTTTTCTGAGAAAATACGGAAAACTGTGAAGACGGCCATTTTTTATCGAGATTTTCATTGGAACTAATTTCTTCAAATTTTTTCTCAGTGCCAGTGTGGTGGTCTTGAGTTTCCAATTTGTCAAAAACAAGGCTCTCATTATCGTCATAGTCTTGTATTTGTTTATTGGCAGATTCATCCTCTCACTCATTCCAAAGCATTTAAATTCTCTTGTTGCTGTCGCTTGTTGTTGTTTATAATCTCCCATCGCCATGAAAAATAAGCTCTAGTAGAGGGTTAAATCATTCTACTAGAAGAATACGCCAAAAAGAGAACTGTAGTAGGAACTTTTTTAATAGAAAAATAACAATTTTACTAACCTAGATCCAAGAGATCTGTTTAATTCTAGCGGAAAAAATGCACACACTCTGTCAACACCGCTGTAACACTAAACAGAAGACGTCATTTTAGGAAGCTATTGTAATGTATGATGTATCGCCTTTAGATCGAAACACATTGGCGGTTTTAGGCAAATTTCGGTAAGGTCAGCCTCAGAGACCATACATACGTTAACAGCGATTGGTTAATGTTATGGGTCTTAAACTTGCTTAGTATTTCTTGTTCGTTTTTGGTTAGCGATGTAACATTCCAAGTTGCTATCCGCAATAGTTTTCGGTTCCAGAATTGTTTTTGGCTTAATCTTTCCGGATCGTCATAAATTTTATCAGTAATACAAATGTTACACAAGGGTTATATAACTATAATTGTCCTGAGTGGATCTTTAATGATTTTATTTCAGGCAGATTGTTGGCCTCACCTAGTAATTCCCTTTTCGGAGGACTATTTCTCCTTTCTTCGTTAGTCCCCTGGGATCAAATACTTTACATCAAACAAATATCAAAATTTGTTTAAGGGAAGAGAGACCGTAGACATAGACGTATATGCTGGCTGACCAATCTTAGGAAATGGACTGTCCTAACGCCAAATATCTACTTCGCGCTGCTGTGAAGAGAATAAGATGGGTCAATGTGGTCGCCAACATGTGTAGAAGATAGGCACTATACCAACGAGATATTTAATATTATGTATTAAAAAAATATCTGAAACATAAATTAATAGAATCTGAAATATTAGCGTGGTTATTTCTCAGAATATATTAATTAAAACGCAAAAGAACCTAAGAAATACTTTTACAACTATAATAATTTGTGACCTATACCAACAAGATATTTAATATCTCGTTGGTATAAGTTTGCGTGTAGTAGGCAAATAAACCATTCAAGAAGCCTTTATAGACGTAACTCCATAAATCGAATTGCTTCAGACTTCCATCCAGTATTTTTATTAGTTTCATCACCTCCTGTACATTTCAGAAAATCTAGCTTCACATTATTGGTTGAAAGAAAGCTAAGAAGAGAATCGCAAATAGCTTTTCCGATTCCAATTACTGGTGTCGTATGTATTAAATATTGTAATTTTGCTTTGCTTATGATAGAAGTATGTTCTCTTGATACAAGTTTTTGATAACAACGACCATTTTTCTTTTTATCGTTAAGGTTTTATCTTTTCTCCCATCGAAACAACTACTTTCTAGAGCGCTTTGGTGTACATTACTTTGTAGATGTTACCTTGTTTTATTTCGTACTCGACGTACCTTGCTCTTATCTATAACCAAACGGTTCTCTTCTTGTAAACGGTGGACACTAGGCCGACATCTTGTAACACTGCAGTAGCAATAGCAGCTGCCTATCGGTTTGAAAGTCCGTATCTATCGCAGATTCTTGCGAGGTTTGGGAGAGGTACTGTATTATAGGTTTTATTAGACTCCGAAGTTAATGTTGTAGTTATAGGTTCCGTATCAACGTCAACAATATCGGTATCAACATGTGCTTCTGAAACATTCTTACTCATTTCGAATATCTTTCTTTTTTTGCAAGGACTCATATCGTTGAGTTTGATTTCTTTATGATGTTTCATTTGTCGATCCAATGTGCACTGTAATTGAATGGCAGTATATTTATCGAGACATGTTATCATCATTTTTCTTTCTTCCCTCTGGTCTTATAGGAAAGGACGCTCGATAATAGGTACTTTATAATTCTTAGGGCATTTGCAAGAATCAAAAGTCCTACATTTACACAATTCAATGTCAATGGAAGTCTTGCCATAGAAGTTTCTCGGAAAGCGTCCACTTTTTCTGAGTATGTATCCGACCTTTTTGTTTTTGGATATCGAATTAATTTAATATATTAATCATAATACCTGTTAAGAAGGTCCTTAATGCGTTTTGAGCTTACAGTTGGAATTGAAGACAAAGCCCAGATCTTTTTGATGCGTTGACAAACTACAGTGTGAACTTCGATTATAGGCGGCTGTTTTCCGGAGTTTTGTTCTTGTAAATCATATCGCATATATAATATATAGGTACCTTATAATATCACTAAAAGTAGGCAAAACACTTGCAGATGGTTCAGAAAGTATTCCAAATATAGGACAGAGCACTTTACTTCGAATTTTTAAAAGTGTTGAACTCATTTTACTAACACACTTATATATTTTTCAGTTCAATAAACTAGTTAGTTATTAAAAGTTATTATGGCAATAATGCAGTACACAACACGAAGCAGTTTCAATTATGCAAAATCCGATAACAAATCATACAAAAAAAAATAATGATCTGCCGACCTGTCCAGACAAAACGTTACTGCGATTTCTACGAAATTAGCTGAAAGCTCAGTCTAGCAATCTCGCTCGCGCATGGTGCAACTAGTGACAATAGCTCATCAGTAGCGTAACACGAATTAATTGTCTGTAGAATCAAAAATTTAGATGAATAAAATTTTGTTTTATTTTGTAAAACTACTTCGAGAGTCAGGGGAAAATTTCCATTTATGGGAAATTTCACGTCCCGGTAGAGAGCTAAAACATATATGTGATATATTTTTTATTATTTGTATACTGTTTCCAATAGTCTAATGCAACTTCCGATTTATACCCGTACTTGTTTTGTTCGATTTGAAAAATTTGACCCACCCTATTATACATCCACAAATCTACCGTTTAAGCTATATAAGTTTTATGTTAAATTAATTTAAATTATTTATTTAAATAAATTTAAAAATGCAAGTGATTTTTTATCTACTAATAAAATAAGTTCTAATGTATCTACCAATTTTTCTGATGCGTAATACCGTTTTTAAATTACATTCTTTTAAGTCACCCACTTCTACCGAAGACATTTTTGCCTTAACAAGCACCTAATGATTTGAAAAAAGTATGACTTCGCAACCGAAAGAAGCATTTAGGCTGAAAATGTGGGAAGGCGCGCATTTTCTAAATGGAAATACTAAACATTATAAGGCAATTGCTAAAGGGGAGAGATGCTTTTTCTGACATTAAGTCAAGACAATTAATTGTAAAAGATTTTATGAAATTTTATGAAACTCATTATTCCATATATTAAGAATTTTTATTTTATAAAATAAAATAAATTATTTCCTTTAAATTAATGACCTACAAAGGAGTAAATATATATATATATATATATATATATATATATATATATATATTTATATATATATATATATATATATATTTATATATATATATATATATATATATATATATCTATATATATATATATATATATATATATATATCTATATATATATATATATATATATATATATATATATATATATCTATATCTATATATATATATATATATATATATATATATATATATATATATATATATATTGTTATGATACGTAAAATTGAAAATAATATTAGTTTGCTCATTCGAAAATTAATAATTGCTTATTGCCTTAAAATAAAGGATATTTCGAAGAAATGAAAGTCCATTATCCTGGATTACTTGTAGTAAACAAAATTTAAAGATATTCATAAATTATTTTCTTTGTAAAATATATTCGAGTGACGTGAGTGAGATTAGTGTAATCGTGAACAATGGTTTTCCAAATAGATTTGTACGTCATTATACAGTGAATAAGACAATAGAATAGAAATATTTAGAACATAATATAATTCTCCGTTAGTTCTTAAGAATTTGTAGAAACCGATTAGCATCTTAACAGTCTTTAAGAAATTTATAATTGTAGGTAAAATTGTTGTTTGTTATTTAAATGGTAGATGGGCATAAGTGTGACGAACTCTGATTGGAGAATATTAAAAAAAGTGGGATAGGTATGTAGGAATGAGAGTTAGCCAGATTTTTGAGGAAGAAAAGATAGTGAGTTTGTTTTTCAAGGGTGCAAGGCGAACAGTCGTTGTTCTCTGGTGGTTCCCCAGAGGTAGTAAGCAGTAGAAGTGAATATTTGTGAGTTTTCGTGGAGTAATAGTATCTGACAGAAGCTGATCCAGTAAAATATTGTAAGTTATATTTTTCTACTTATATTTCAAGAGTCACTGTTCAGTCCAGAACGAGAGATTCAGTTTATCGAGAGGAAAAGAGGCTAGCATCATTTGAACGATACGTGCATTTGAAGGAGATCATTAAAGTCGATAGGCTCGCAATAACTTGTTGTAAGAGTGCTGATTACCTAGGGGACTGCTAAGAATAGATAATGTAGCCTACAAGGAACAAGGATTTGGACAAATCATTATCAGAGAGATAGTTTTACCATTCGTCAATTTTCCTGTATTAAAAACACATTTTCTTACAATTGCTTTAGAAAAGATAGGAATATTTTGATCAGGAGATTTAGAACAAAAATTTTGATTTAAAATTTTAATTTATATTGTATATACCATTAATTTTAGAAGGTTCACGTATAAAAAGGAATTGTAAATACCAACAATCATAAGCAGAGATTTCATTAACCTGTGAATATTAAGGCTCTCTAACTCCTGGATAATACAGAATTGGTAGAAAGACTTAAGAAGGTTAAGCTTTTCAAGTTAATGTAGTGATTAGTTCAAAAGCAGAGTATAGTCCGGTTTAGTGTACACGAGTGCCTGTATAAATAATTACTGAAAATACCAAAGACTCTGTTAAAGCATTATTGAATATTACTATAATTTTAAGTATTTATTAGTATTAATTTAGGACGGAACAAAACTGGTCATTGATAATTCTGATCAGATTGCAGTGAAAAAGATACTTCTTAAGGGGTGTTTTATTAATCAAAAGAAAATTTTAAAACTAATAGGAGCCAATTTAAGATAATGTCGGCCTATTAAACAATCAGGAAAGGGTTAATAAACTTTATTCGTGTCTTTTGGTAATTTAGACAAACTTTACCATCATTAGCGATTATTTTTCAGTTTTTTTTTTTAATTTATATCTTCAGATCTTAAAATTATTAAAAGTCACGTTTAATACAGCTCAGCTATAAACAATTTATTAAATAAAAATAAATCATTAAGTTTTAGACGAAATCAAGAGGTATTTATATTAAAATTCTTACCGCACAACTTATAATATGTAAATTGTCAAACCAAAGCATTGCACGATTTTTAAATCAATGTTTTAGATAATTTTAAATTCTATGATCACATGATGTATTTGGCTAACAAACTAAAGTTATGACTGCCACCTTCAGTGGAATCATGCGTAGTTTATATAATCCCTCCTCTTACCACTTATTCCAGCACACGATAATTACATATGTACATCCAGTTCATAAATCTGCCCTAGATTTTTCTTTACCGTTATATCATCTGTTGGGCACTGAGACCTTTAACAGATGTAGTTTGTTTCCATTAATAACGCCTTTCATTTTTAATGGGATGTTTGCCGCTCTGACTAAAAACTCTCTGATTCGCTTATTGCCGTATCATACATTGTGAATACAATTTATTTCTACTGATTTTATTCTGTGCATGGTTCCATTCAGTTTCTCACTTTCAGGATTTTCATATCTCTAATGACCTGGTCTCTCTTTACCCTTTAATAAATCCAACTGTGTAGCGTTTTAAATTTTATAATACGTCCCTGTTCGTTTATCTCGTCAGTACGCATAAAGATTGCTATAAAATCTGTGTTTGTCTTTTTCGAAAATCTTAAATGCGTAAATAACGCTGGATATATTTTTTGTCTATGTGTACTTTCAAATCCCATAACCTTTTGTTACAAAGTCAGGTAGAACTCCGGTTTAAAAACTACGTGCTATTTTGTTAATTTGTATTATGTTATATCTATTTCGACAAGTTTTTTGTCGCATAAAGGGATTATATTTCATGATGCCCCCTAATATAAAAAAGAGTTTTTATTTGTCTTTCGTCGTTAAAACGCAATAAACTGGAATATTTAAAAAGTTGTTTTTATCGTTTAGAAAGAGGGTCGCCCACACCGATATTAGATTTAGGTCAGAAGGGGGATTATTTTGGGTTTTTTGGTTTGAAATGGAACGAAGGTGATGTAGGTTGAGAAGAGTAACGAAACAGGGAGGTTGGAAAGAGATTTTGAAGAAACAAGACGCGGCGTGGGTCGCCTGAAGAAACCGGCAAATTTGTTTGTAAAAACGTGAATTATACTCGAATGTAATATGTCAAGTTTTGTCAGAGTAATCACTGTTTTGTTTTCGTGCCGTGTCTCATCTGAGTGATTTGTAGGACGGCGTTCCAAATTAGTTTAAAATATACCCACATACCCAGGTTTTGAAGACTGCGTCCCAGTGCCCAGCTTCCATCCTCATTTCATTTGTCCCCGATCATTCCAGACTATCTTCACAGTTTGTGAGATGCATTTGTTGTTTTGCAGTAAGTTTTGAGTCCAGTTCCAACCCCAGAACTTTTAACTTTTAAAGGAGAAATAACATTTAGTGAAAATCAGGTAATTTTTTTTGTTGAACTTTTTAAAGCAAAAATAGAGATTTTCCGTTAATAATTGCTTTCGTACCAAGTTAAATTTTTAATAATTAAAGTATTGTAAACTTTAGATTTTAACTTTAGCTGTCATCTTAATTATTGTTTTAAATTTAATGTTAATTTATACCAGCTCGTTTTAGTATTTTTGATATTGATTTGTTTTGTTAAAAAAAAAGGTTAACCTCCATGCAATTTTGTCAGTTTTGTAGCAACAGAGTTTGCAAACAGATGACACATGTAAGTTTTTTTTTTGTATTTTTGTATTTTGTATATTTGAGGTAATATTTTTTGCGTTGTCCTATTATTGCAACTGTTTGTGGTGACACAAACAGTTTTTTCTTTCTTAACATTTTGTTTATTTTTTAATTGCCCTTTTTTTGAGTTTAATTTGAAAAATATATGTTTTGCATTTCAAATAATTATTTTCGTATTACAACTAGTGGTTGTAATAGGTATAATTAGGCTTCTCAAGTGGCGCCCTATATTAAATTCCTTGAGGTGTTTCCGGTTTATTTTCATTTTTTTTTGTCCCAAGAGATTTGTATAAGTACCCTTTTATTTCCTTTTTTTGTAGTTGCCCCAATCCAACCCCCATATTTTCAACTTATCCACGACCCAGCTCTCCAACAACCAACTGAGTGCAGTACGCGCTAGTTCAGATTATTTTGTTTGCCCAATCTTGTCCCCCATGTTCTTACCCTGTGGTAAGCAAAATAGTCGTTACAACTGTATCTTTTTTTCTTTATTGTGTCTGTTAGTTCCTGGTTTTTCTGTTTCTTATTTCTTCATTTTACATTCTCATTGTGCCCATAATTCTTCTGAGGATATTACTTTTGAATCTTCTTAATTTTTTCCACCTTTATCTGTGAGGCACATTGTATCAGCTACGTATGTAACTACTAGTCTGATTGAAACTGAATACTTTCAGTTTTGTGTTTCTGGATAAGTTTTTTTTCTTAGTTAGCCTATCGTATTTACAGTATGTTTGTTGCATTACAGTATGTTTGTATTAGCCTTTGGTAGTATATTAGTTGATTTGCACTTAATTGTTGAACATTTTTAAAAGAGTAGTTTCCTATCTTAATTATTTTCGTCTTGTTATCTTTTCTTTCAGAGCAGAGTAGATATTTTATTTTTTCTTCGCTAATTTCTAGAGCTCTTTTGCTAGCCTCATAACCAGGATTGCTACTGCTTCTTTTAATCGTTGCTTATTTTTTTCACATCAGAATAATTTTATCTGCATATGCTATTATTTATGTTGAGGAGTGGGCTATAGTTTCTTTAATTCCGTTGGCATTGGCTGTTAATCCTACTGCTATATTGAATAGTCTGGTTGGCATGAAATGGTCTCGTCGCACTCCTAATTCCTATTGCAATTTAGTTTGTACTACCTTTTTCTGTTATTACACTGCGCGTCACGAAGTAGAGGCACCTAGAATTTTGTAAGAAATTTTCAATAACTTTAAGTTTATACAATTTATTTTATTGTAACTAAATTTTCACAATGCAAAAATACTTTTAGGGACTCGTAGACTGGATGTCACAAACGACGAGCAGAATAATGCCTAAGAGAAATCACAACGGCCAGAGAAAACCGTTCTTTACAACGCACTTCTTTGCAAAATCGTTTCTTTATGCTAGATCAATCCAAAAGCGTTTTCAAGATGCTTACGGTTGGAATTTAAGCACTTCTACCGTGAGAAGAAGATTGAGGGAATTTGGTCTAAGGCTTCGTTGTCCAGCAACAGGACCTTTGTTAGCAGCAGCACATCGACAATGTCGACTATAGTTTGTTAGAGACCCCGAGCATTAAACGATAAAAGATTGTAAAAATGTTTTGTTTAGTGATGAGTCCAGGATGGTTCCTTATGGCTTAGATGGTCGCATCAAATCACACAGAAGACGTGACAAGACAAAACGCGGCCACACGTAGCCAGGATGGTAACTCAATATCTGGAAACTGTAGGTGTGCCAAAAATGAACTGGTCGGCTCAAAGTCCAGATTTTAACCCGATTAAACATGTTTGGTATCAACTCAAACGAAGGGTAAAAAACAGAATACCTGCTCCAATAAATCGTGAGCAGTTTTAGTGGGCGCTTATGGGAATGGGAATGGGAAGCTTTTCCTCAAAACGACATTCAGAATTTGATCAATTCAATGCCAAATCGAATGAGGAGTGTAATTTACAATAGAGGTGGTAATACACAGTATTAATAATCACGACTTAATTGTAATTTTATAAAGAAAATAGAAAAAATGTATAATGTAATATAATCATTATTTTGAAAGAAGTTATTTTGTGACATTTGTTATTTAAAAAATGATTGCATACTGCTTTATAACATATTCTTAAACATTACAAAAACATCTAATGACAATCACTTTGTCGTATGATTTGTAAAAATTACAAAATGGCAAAAATTTCTTTTTCGTGACGCGCAGTGTATTTTAGCTCAAGATCCATCCATAGTCATTTTTGTTAATCTGATTAGCTTTGCCGGTGTAACTTAATTTTTCATTTCATTAAATAATTTATTTATTCCAATACAGACAAAGGCTTGTCTGAATTCTACGAAGAGGGTGTGGAGTTCTATTTTGTGTTAGAACATTTCTCGATTGTTTGTGTAAATGTGGATCGCATCTGTAGTGAATCGGCCTTTTCTAAATCTTTGCTGGTAATCTTTCATAGTTTTCTGTTGTAATTAAGTAAGGTTTTGTCTGATAAGGGCCGTTACAATTTTGTATGTTGTATTTAGTAGTGAAATTTCTCTATAATTTGTTTCCATTACAAAGTCTTAAAAAAACTCTACTGACATTTACGTGTATATATTTTTTTGCACAAAGAAATCTATTACACTGATTTTACATTAATTGCTAACTACAGAAAATAATAAAAACAAAAAATAAGTCAGTTCATAATATTAATTAGTGTTAGTATAAGTAGTTGTGTAATTAGAGATATATTTATCGAGTGGTCGTGATTAGTGAAATTTCAAATATATCTACCTACCAAAAATTAAATATTCGAGGCGACGTTCCAATTCTAACTAAAAAAAAATAACAAAAAATAAAAATCAGTTCATATTATCAACTAGTTTTAGTATTTTGATCTATATTTATCGAGTGGTCGTGATTATTTAAGTTTCAAATATTTATCTACCTACCAAAAACAGGATATTCGGGTCGACCTTTCAATAATTTTATAGATCGAATGATTCTTGAAAGCGAAAAACTGAACTTTCAATGGACACTGCCCTCTCTAATCCCTTATGGCACGCTTATATATAAGAAGGTATTTCGATTTCTGTTTATTCAGGCCTTTGGGATTTTGGTCCTTTCGTTTTATTAACTTGTCCTTTTCCAAAAAGACCCTTTGTCACAACTTGTTCAGCTACATTTTTTTGAATGTAATCAGAACCAGAAGGTGTAATGGTATAAGTCGAAAGAAAAACAAATCGTCTTTTTTCTTTTTAAAGTCGGCTTGATCGTTTCAATCAGCTGAAAAGCTATTGCTACCCTAAGGGCACTTTTTATATCTACTAAATGCCGATAAATGTGTAAGTGGGACTCGATAAATATAATTATTAAGGTTTCGTTGTACGAACAGTGTATAAAGTGAACGGGATTTTCATGGCAATAACTAAAATTCTCCAATTTTTGTAATAAATATAATTTAAATTTTAGGAGTTAATAACATATGCAATTGCAACTATTTTTCTCAAACTGTTTTCGTATGATATTTTAATAATTTTGCTAGAAGTGACAGAAAAAAACGTGAGTACCTGATTATTATACATAGAACTTAGAAAATTAGGTATCGGTCACGGGTATTCGCATATTAAAGCGAATTCTACTTACGAACGTATAATTGGTTGGAGTTTAGAATACGCTAAATAGATATCCAATCAATTATGCATATAAATATAATTTGACACAGATGATCTTGATAATGACAGTGACAGTACTTTCACAATGTCAACTGATAAAATGATACTTGCCGTTCCAGGTTAGTATTTTCAGACATTTTACCTACAGTGAAAATTAAATTTTGTATTTATTGTCATAAAAATATTTTAAATATTCCGAGATATACCGAGAATGAACAAAGACTAATAGTAAAATTATTAAATTAGTTTCAATTAGAAAAAGAGGCTAAGTTATCTTTATTATCAGTTTCTGTCGTTCGCGAATCAGATTGTGAATTCCGGAATGATATTGAGAAAATATCTTAAACTAATACCGTTATGGATATTTATATGTATTAAAACGGTTCTTTTTAGAACCACGACATTTTCTTGAAATGTAAGATATAATTGATACCAGCCACATATCTAGTGTAATCATTGATTTTAAAGAATCAGATTCTGAATGGGATTATGGATTGTTTGAAATATAATATTCATTTTTGTTATTCATAAAAAAGAAGGTAAACTTACATTCGTTATCTTGATTTTTAACTAAACTCCATTAACACGATTTCATCTGGATACCGGAACTGGTAGATTAACTCAAAAATCAACTGCTTCACTATTTAAACTATTTATATTGTTTTTTTAACTAAACTTTATAACCTTCTTTCATTTGCAAACCAAATCTGGTAGAATAACTCAAAAATCAACTGCTTCACTATTTAAACTATTTCCACTATTTAATGACAAATCTTCACAAAATTAAACTATTGGCTGCCACAGAAACAGAAAATTACTTATCCAAATATGACTGATTTAAATCGATGTTATTTTATCACAGGAATGTTTACTTTGATGCCTTGCAATTGCAATTGTCATTGCAATATGCCTGTGTATTTGTAATAAATAATAATAAATCCATAAACGAATCTAAGCTAATTAAGCACTTTCCTTGAAATGTATAAAATAGAACAGAAATATGACAAACTGCTATGCATTTAAAAAAAAAATAACCTTTTCACATTTAGCCGATTACGATCCTGCAACTGTTAGATTTAACTAAAATGTCATGCAATAATTCTCGACATTCTTTAAATCCTATATGACGTCAAAATTAGTGACGCACTGAAAAAAGGGTTTGGGACAGACTGTATTTTATTTGGAAGTAATCAAAATTTCAGTTTAAAATACGTTTCATCAATCATTCTCAAAATACAAATTAAACTTTAATTTAATATTGTAATATAACTTGAGCAACAGAAAGGAAAAGTTAAAGGGCGCAACCTTGTTCTTTTTCGAGGAACAATGAGAACTAGACACTTGACATAAGTATAAGAAGATTGGTTTAAGAAACATATTAAAAAATAACAAACCTGTCTTTAAAACTAAAATGAGAAAAAAATATGAGAAACAAACACATTTACGTTATACCGTCGCTCTACATTCCTGTCAGAATTTATTATTATTTCACAAAATAAAGACAGACAATAAAGGAGTATTAAATAAATAATTGCTACTAATTATTTCTTATATGCTGAATAGTTTAGCCAAGTAAAAGTTAATATAGAAATATCAGTATTTTAATAAAATAGACATAAGCCAAACAACGCAAATAGCAAAATTAAAAATTGAAATTAAAATAAATTAGGATTTAAACAATTCATTATTAATACAATTTTATAAAATACCTTTAAAACTAGGTAGAATTGTAAATAATTTCGTTTCAAATTAAATGATACTCAAATTCAATGTTATGTTATGACATCACCTCAGTTATTAGCATATCGCATGATACTATGAACTAAAGATAAACCCACGCGCACGCGATCAGTCGTGTGACGTCACTTGGCGACAAATGTCACCAGAAATGTTCTGTGTTGTTTGGAGTTTTGTCAGATTTAGTATGGTTTTATCGTTTATCATGGAATACAGCTTCTCATGGAATACAGCATCCAACAAACCAGTAATTAACTAGCTCATTAAAAAGAATACTAAATAGCACTTTGAGATTAAATTCACCTCCTTCTAAGTCATAGAATTTCGCGGAATAAAAATTTTGCCGGTTTTTTTGAACTATCTGCCTTGAATTTCCTCGTCAGTTCATAAACAAATTATCTTCTCTTACTGCTCAGCAACTAATTTGCAATGGCAAAATATAATAGAATAACAAATAACTTTCTTTCTAACAAACTCATTCTCTTTATGTAACAATAAAACACTGAAAACTTTGTTTTCAAACTTCCACAAAAATTTATTTAAACTCTTATCACTACAGCTGTTTCGGCTAATTGCCTTTCTCAAGTGATCTATTTTTGGCATGCGTTTACACTTTATAGTCTCTAATAAAATAGGTTGAGGAGGGGAGAACTGTTTGTCTCAAGATGGTCATTCAGAATTATATCTGTGTTTTTTAATTTGTTGATTTCCATAGATTCTAACAAGGATAGCTTAAGGCCTTTATTTTGAATGTGAAGAATTTTAAATTCGTCGTTAAAAGAATGATTGTGATGTAGAAAAAAGTATGTTTGGTGGTGTGAAAACTCATATGCAATATAATACATGCGACAATGCCCAAAAGAAAACTTAAGTATGAGGAAGTTCTTATTTCGAGAACTATCACAATACCAACAGATATGCCATTCAAATTTAAATGAATTTAACATCCAATTCGTCTTGTATTCGCAATGATAACAAACAAATGAGAAAACTGGTCCTTAAATTTTTGTGGGCTGAATATACAAAATAATTGTTTCCCTCATGGTAAATTACACGCAGTATATTGGTGTCTAGACAAACCATTCACCCATATCATTCTCGCTCCAGGCAATACCACGACAAAGATAGGATATTACAAGATCCTTCAATAGTTGTCACGGAAACTAGCTTGTTTGTGAACTTTTATTAAACTTAATTAACTTAATCCTTATACGAAAAAGTTTTTTTTTATTTAGAATTTCCGCATTAACCATTAAAGGTTATTAGCGGGTTTTACAAATTTTACAGTTGTTATTACAAATACAAATTTACTAATTTCAAATTGCGTATTAAATTACACATAATAAATTACAAATTACAAAAAGATACATATAATATAACTTAAATTTTGTGTAGTAAACGTATGTCCTTAAGGAATTTGATTGTATTTGATATATTACTGGTTAAATTATCTTTAAGTTTCTTTGCTTCTTCTGGTACGTTGTTGATGGCCCTTTCGTAGGAATAAAGAGGACATTCAATCAATACATGTTGAACAGTTATTGGACATTCACAATAGGAACATTCAGGTGGTAGTTCTTTTGTTATGAGATGCTGGTGAGTTAACGCTGTATGTCCAATTCTTAATTGGTTTATAATCACTTGTTGCCCTCTGTTTTCTGGAAATTGTAGTTTAGTGCCAATCCTAGTTTTCACGTTTTTAAGGTTAGCCTTATTAGAATTCCACATTTGTTGCCAATTTTTTACACAGTGCTGTTTAATATTGAGCTGGATATCACTGAATGGAATTGTAGTCATAATTTTAGTTTGCTCGTCAGTAGCAGCTTTGTTTGCTAATTCATCTACTTTTTCATTTCCTGCGATACCTGTATGTGATGGTACCCAGAGAAATGTAACGTTCACGTGTCTGTTTTGTAGGTGATAAAGTGCTAATTGTATTTGTTGCATAATAGCATGTACTGGATATATTTGCCTTAAGCTCTGAAGAACAGACAAGGAGTCAGTAATGATAAGAAAATCTGAGCTTGCATGACTCTTACACATGTCTAAAGCCTTTAAAATGGCGATTGCTTCTCCCGTGAAAATGCTGCAGAATTGAGGGATGCGAACTGCATATTCAGACTTTCCTAGAATAAAGGCCGCTGCGTGTCCGTTTTCTGTTCTTGACACATCAGTAAAAATCTTGTTATGGCCAGTGTATTCTAATATCCGTTCTTGATATAATTTATTAATGATTATGGGATTTGTGGTACTCTTTGGATAGGTCGTGAGGGATAGATCAATAGTGGGAAAATTAATAGTCCAGGGAGGTATAGTTCGTTGTGTAGGGTAAAAATGTGTCAGCTGCTCTATGTCAAAACCATATCTCGTTAAACGTTCTTTCAGGGGTGGATATTTAATTTGTTGATGGCACTGAGTAGGTGGATATATTTTATAAAGAAGTGGATAGTTTGTGTTATTAGGGTTGGAGGACAATCTCGCGACATAATTTAAAGAAATATGTTGTCTTCGTATTGATAGGGGAGATTCATCTAGGATAACCTGAAAACTTGAAACAGGACTAGTTCGGTAAGCACCCAGAATTAGTCTTAAACATGTGTTTTGTATAATGTCTAGTTTTTTAAGTATATAATTACTCGCAGTTGAATAGCATATTGCACCATAATCCAGTTTACTTCGGAATAATGATTGGTATATATGCAGCAATTTTATGGTGTCCGCTCCCCAAGATCGGTTTGATAGGAAAAGTTAATATAACTGATCTAATAATTTAACAGAATATTTATTAATTCTACGGTGGTAAGCCGGATGAGCTAGTATTGAACTAAATGTAGAAGAATACTAAATACACTGTTTGTATTTTGAGAACGATTTCCGAATTGGAAATTGAAACGTCAATAAACGTATTTTTATCTTTAATTGTGGCTTATTCCCAGTTATAAATAGTAATTAATTTACAATGCCACAAGAAAATAGCTTCAGAACAATATAAATGTAGAAGGTGGGATTTTCTGATTGTGTCTACTATTTCAGTGTGCTTAGTTAAAAAACTAGTTTAATTAATACTTTCGTTAGAATCTTGCAAAATCACATAAAATATGCAAAATATGCTTATGTTTGCTTTAATCTAATAATGCTATTTGAATAGATATAAATTGTTGCGCCCATCAGATATACCTATAGAAAACTTTAAATATTAATTTCTTTTATAATATTTTTAAACGAAAAATGCCAATTGCAAAATCTTTACATCTTATACTAAACTTTTCTTAGGATTTTTCTTTATAGATTTTTTAAAATGCTTCGATTGAATGTCATTCTTTGAGTTTACCTTTAAAACTTAAAATTGGACCATAAAAATTTTACATGGGTAACAATTTCGATGTAAAATGTTATATACTTCGCTTATTGTAACTTTATATTAAAGTTGAGAAACTTTCTGAATTTTATATTCCAATACTTTTAAAACAATGGAAGAAGTTCATCTATGGCTAACTAAAATATTCAAAAAATTGAGCATCCGGACAAATTTTGTAATACTGTTTAAGATACTGTTTAATATACTAAAAAGTTGAATTTTGTTACAGAACGTTAAAACACTTCTATGTGTAATGTACTTTTTCTTAACCTAAAATATAAAAAATCTATATTCTTCGTTTTTTTTTTCATTATTTTTATATACAGTGTGGAAATCACTTATGGAATAAAATTGTTTGTGTCCTTATTATAGAAAATAATCAAAAACTCTGGGACACGTTAACTTTTAAATTTAAGTGTGCGCTTTTTAAACATAAGTTTAAATCTACAGAGTGATCCACGCACGTCTGGCATAGTCCATTATCCCTATTTTTAATGAAACACCCTGCATATTTTTATGAAACTGATTGATGAAACAACCTGATTTCAATGAACTATATCATGTAGGGTCTATATTGAATAATACAAGGTGAAATTTTGAAATTAATAATTTATCACGTGTTATGGTATTATTTTAAATTAGCTAAATAAGAACAATAGCTACTCTAAGTGTCAGTACACTATATGTTGTGAAAAATTTCTGTTTAGTAACCGTGTTAACATTTTTTGTCGTGAATAGGTAAAAATTGTATAGATAGTCTGCTAATTAAACTAAATGGCTAAATAATGCGGATTGTTATCAATCAGCTGACATGTTGTTGACATTTTACAATAAAATAATAAATTCTTAATTAAAAACTAATTTCTTGCAGAAATAAAAATTAAATATTTAACTAAGGACCACCGAATTGAGATTTTAATGATGATGGATTACGGGGAGAATTGTAGAAGTCAAGTTGAAGTAGCAAACTTATTTAATGAGAGGTATCCTCAGTTGCCTAATATTTCACAAGGTACTGTGTCTAAAATTTATGCACAATTCAGAGAACTTGGACATGTCAAACCATTAAAAAGAAAATCGCACTTCATTGAAGATGAACTGAAAGTGAATATTTTCCTAAGTTTCGAAGAGAATCCAACGTCAAGTTCACGTCAAATTGCACGTCAAAATAATGTGAGTCACACAACTGTCCTAAGGTGTCTTCATGAAGAAAACTTCATCCATATAAATTGACATTTGTGCAGGAGCTAACAGAAGACGATCCGGATCGTAGAATGAATTTCTGCAGAAGAATGATGGATAAAATTAACAAATGAAATAGCTCTTGGCACAATTTTTTTTCTAATGAATCAACATTTACATTGAACGGATAGGTAAACTGACAAAACTGTAGATATTGGTCAGCGGAGAATCCTCATTGGATGCGTGAGATACACACTCAGAGACAATTCTCAGATCATATTATTGGTCCTATATTTATAGATGATAATTTGACAGCGAAAAAATATTTTAGCATGCTAAATGATGCTTATGTTCTTCATTATGGATGATGGATGATGTTCTTCCTTAGTTGGCTAACTTATATCCCAATCCAATAGATCCGACCCTACCGCATGAAACTGTCTGGTTCCAGCAGGACGGTGCAACACCCCATTATGCTTTAATGGTGAGAAATCACTTGCATGAAATCTTCTTCAATAAGTGGATTTGATGAAGGGGAGTATTGAGTGGTCAGCTAGGTCACCAGATCTTACGCCTTTGGATTTTTTTGTGGGGTTATCTCAAGAACAAAGTATATGCAACACAATCAAATATCATTGAAGACTTCAAAAAGAAAGGATAACTACAGAAGTACGGAATATTTCACCTTAAACTTTAAACAAAGTTCGGAACGAGTTTTATAGGAGACTGTGGTATTGCCAACAACAAGGCGGAGAACATGTTGAGCATTTATTTTAATGTAATCCAATCAATTACCTCGGGTATTCATTGAATTCATTATCTTGAAGAAAATACCTAATTTCAGAATTTCACCTTGTATTATTCATAATAGACCCTACATGATATAGTTCGTTGAAATTAGGTTGTTAAGGAGCTTTTAAAAATATGAAAATATATAGGGTGTTTCATTTAAAATACAGATTATGCAATATGCCAGACTTGCATTGATCACCCTGTACATTCAAATTTATGTCTAAAAAGCGTACATTTAAATTTAAAAGTGAAGGTATCTCAAAATGTTTTATTATTTTCTAAAATACGGACACAAACAGTTTTATTTCATTAGTGGTTTCCACACTGTATACAGTATTTATTATAAATTTAGGATGTGATAAAACTTAACTATAAACATTTAATATTTTTAGATTATAATTAAGATTCTGTACTTATATTGAAATTCTCATATTTTTAAAAGTATCTTCAGTATCCCTTTTTTGCTGAACGTCGTTGACTACGATAAACATCGTGTCTAGGTCTCCATTCTAGAATTTTGTTGATCTACCTCCCATTTTTGACTTTGGCGAAAGTGGCAACATCGCTTGTCCAGTTCCATTTCTGCGTTTTATTTTTATTAACTGCGTCCATAATGCCAGTTTTTCTCCTAAATATTTTATTTAAAACGCTGTCCTTGACGAATATATTCAAAATTGACGTCTTCGTTGCTTTTTGTGCCACTTGTATTTTATCGATTACTTTTCTGGCAGCGGTCAATTTTTCTGCTCCATGCATTAAAACTGAGACTATACACTAATCATAGACCTTCCTTTTCAAATACATAGGCATATATGTGATATAAAGACTTTCCTCAGTTGTTCGTAAGCTGTCTTTTCCTAGATCAGTGGTATAATAAATTATTGTAAATATTTTACAAAATAATTGATAAAACAAAATAAAATAAAATCACTTATTGTAATTCACTATACTTATATGGCTTTTTATAAACTAAAAGTTCAATTTTGTTGTTGCTTAATGCTTTAACTGTCGTAATATTTTTGATACAATATATCAAGTAAAAATATATTACAGGATATAACAACAGATCTTATTCCATTATATATACATATAGGCTTATATGCTCTTCTTTCAAACGAAACAGACCGAGAGTGTTCCTTATATCGGCAATACCGCTATAGTAGATCAAGAATCTGCAGAGTTAACAATTTTTAGTAACAGTTGTATTACGTAACGAACAACCAATACGAAAATTCGAAACATAATAGTACAAATCCAAAAACACAATTAGTTTATTTTTTATTTAATTTAACGTACTTGTAACAGCTTTAGTCATTAGCACGATGCACCGTGGATACAATTATAGAAGGTACAATTACATATTATAATATGCTATAGTTATATTCTATTTAGTAAGTTTTCTAGCTTCAGGAACTAGATAGCTGTGATGACTTGGCTCTGGTTCGATAATATATCTGTGATGTCGTCCTTTATCCCCAGTCCTTGGCGTTGTTTATTGTAATGAGGGCAGTCCACAAGGATGTGTAGAACGCTTGGTGGAGATTGGCAATAGTGACATATTGACTTAGGTATATAATTCATTAGGTGACCATGTGTAAATCTGAAGTGACCGATACGCAATGTTCTGGAAACAACCATCTCATTTCTAGTAATATCAGGGATGACGAACCGCTCAATCGTCTATTTGGTATAAAAGTGTACTGGATTGGTTACAATGATTCTACCAGTAATTTCGTACGAGCTTTTTTATATTAGTTTTTAGATCACTGGCGATTTGTATATTACGTAGTGTACAATTGGATACAGCAGCTTCTTTGGCAATGCGATCGGCGTTGTCGTTACCCGTAATCTTGATGTAGGAGGAAATCCATATAATAGTGATATGGATGTTGTGAATGATAAGATTTTGGTAAGTGTCATGGATTTTTTCTACAAGAGGGTGATTAGTAAATAGATTATTGATCGACTGGATAGAGGCAAGGGAGTCTATATAGATGGCAATATGTTAATTGGAGGCTGTGCAGAGTTTAAAGGCTTGGTAAATAGCATACAGTTCACCAGTGTGAACGCTGCATGTGGCAGGTATTTGATATAAACTAATCACTGTTTCCGTAGCGGTAACCGTACAACCAACCCCCGCTTCGCTCTTTGATGCGTCAGTGTAGAGGAACTGATCGAATTTCTTAAAATAAAAAATTTCTAGTAAGGATTTCCTTATCAAATCCTGGTTGGTTTCTGCCTTACTAAACTTTGTAAGTGACACATTAAATTTCGGTAAAGTTTTGGTCCAAGGAGAATTCTGCGGGATCGGGAGAGGGTTAGATAGGGATAAATTTATATGTGGTATTAAAGTTGGAAGTAGGAGGGCGATAGTGGTATATATTGGTATTGAAAGTGCTGACAGCGATGAATAGTTTTGTAAACAGTTCTAGAAGCTATCGGTTTTCTTGATAAACAGTTACTGTCATTCACAGTAATGTCGATTTAGTGAAGTTATTGTAACTAACATTAACTTCATTAAATCTCAATACATTAAACATAGTAATACTTATTGACTACAAGCCCATAGGATATTTTTAACAGTTCATTTGACCTATTATGAATCACATATAAATTAATACTATAATATGTAAGAAATACTTGCCGTCAATTTTTATGGGTACAGCTGACTACACTGGTAAGTTACATTTACCACTCAAGAGGGGGCATTTTGGTCAAACATATTTGTACGGCATTTTTAACTTAGACAGGTAATACAAAAATAATGACCTGCTACCTAATGCCGTACAAAAATATTGGTACCTGTAGCAGGAAAAATTTTTGATTTTCGGAAAATGTTGACCACATTTTCGGTAATTTGATATAGTACGGCATTCATACACATAGTTTTGGATCATTATTTAGATTACTTTTTTTAGCAGTGCCATACATATCGGCTGGTACAGAGGTGAAACATCTAGGACGCAACCATTGATTGTAACCCCTCTTCGTTGAGGTCCTTAAAAAATGTACGGTATTTTTTCCGAATGATTACTTGATGTGTAAAATAATTTTTGGCAACTGTGTTGTCTAAAAGTTACTGTTTTTGTAAAATGTTTATAGACAGTTATCAGTACGTATTTATCTGTATAAGATAATTATATATTTCTTGTACGGTAGTCAATTTTTTGACCAAAAATAATTTCAACGTAAACAAAGTAAACTATCAAACATATTTTAAAAATACCTTGGGGTCTATGTTATGCTATATTTTAAATACTGTGGCTGTTGTTAGTTATTTAAAAGTAGACAAATACAAAAGAAACGATGCCGTACATTTTTAGCTGACGGATTTTTCACATCTGATATAGTCTATTGAAATATTACATTTTTTAACGAAATAATGAATGAAATAATGAAATATTATAATTTTATTCTTTTAATGTGTTAGAATGAAGTTTACGCGTTCAGTTTTTTACGATATTTGAATCAGGAGAAGAAACATGTATTATCTGTGGAGCAGCAGGAGAGACATACTAGACAGAAGAAGAACTAGAAGCTAAAGAAATGACTTTACCATTCATCTCTTGCTCCAATAACAAACAGGTAGCGTTAGATTCGTTTCGAAAAGAAATAAATTCCTCAGAATTAGGCTCGGGAATAGGGAGACGATCTATTCTACCTAACAAATGAATAAGTCGTGATTTGACTTGGCGAAAACAAGAATTTGTTAAAGAACCTTTAAACTCTTCAACTAACTTTGAAATCTTATCGATATAATTTTTAATAGCAGTCTTTTCGTTATCACAATCTAAGCTATTTACAGATAATTGATTGCTGTTATCCCTAACTAACAATCTTTTAAGGATTTTCCTCCTTTCTGTTATTTATCTACTCGTAACGGTTACTCTGATTTTTAACTCATAATTAATTTCCTCTAAAGTAAGAAAATTGACTTCAAAATTATCCATTTTTTAATTTGAGTCTACAGGTAACAAAAAAAAAATAAAAATAGTACAAATATATTAAAGAAAGACCAGATTAAATTCCAAAATTTATACATAAATCTGGAGAACTTTTGTAGTGTGTTAACTAGACGGAATGCAAGAAGAAAATGAAGATTTAACTGAGATAAAGATAAAACAAATATAAGAAGAAATAAATACAAATAAAACAACGGAAGCTGATGAGGGTCCTCGTAGTTTCGTCGTTATGTAAATATATAGAGAAAGCTAGATTAGGTAAAGAAGCCGGGACCTAAAAATGTGAAAGACACGCAAAGGCAACGGACTATTTTATCAGGGAACTTGTTAGGAGCCGACAAATAAAATACATACATAAAATAATAACAATATATTCAACAACAAAATTATGACGCTGCTGAATGCAACACAAGTAATAAAAGTACACCAACAACTATAAAATGGTGGTTATACATATAAAAATAAGCAGTAATATAATTAGAAAATACCTTTACAAACATATGTAATACAATCATGTACAAATAAAGTTTTGGCGTATCTCGAGATATTACAACAAAAAAATGAATAAAAGTTATAACCAACACAAATGATAACAAAACTTAATCAATTCTAAATTTACAAAGATACAAAAAGGTTACAGAAATGAAAACATAAGAATTTAACAAAACCGCACTTGGTTAAGTGGATTAACTATCTTGCACTACTATTTAATGAGAAATTGAGACTTAAATGTTCATAATCATTACTTATTGAAATTTTTTGAATCCATTGAAATGTTCTTTAAGGGGACAGTCTCATGCGAAACTTTCAAAAAATCAATTTAATTTTTTTTTATAAATCGCTTCCATTTACATTCAAAAACTCACTCCTAAAATTTTAAAAAGAAATTCTCACTAGAATATAAGTTATAGTTATTTTATTAACGTCATCTACGCACGTATGAAAACCGGTTTCTCTCCGCGCGGCGAGCGCGAGGCTCCAGCTGTTCTTGCTTTTGTATATATGTTGTATATACGTTGGGTATGTATTAGTGATTAATTTTTATATAGTATGTATATCTGTATAACGTTTGGCGTTTACTATACACATTCGGATTTGGAATTTTAAATCCGGAACATAGGATTTTTTTACAAATACTAAGATTCTCTGCGTTGCAATTAACCAGTGTAAATTTATTTGTTCCACTGGATTACTTCTCCTTAGCGGTTTATAGTAGCGTATATGGCACGCCGATAGTAGCGTATATGGCACGCCGACAGTGTTGCTCCGTCTACCGATTTTTCCTGAAAGTCCGGTTTTGTGCAGATAATAAATAATGTTTTATTAACATCAATTTTGTTTGTGTTCATTAGGTATTATTTGAGTTATAAAATATATACTTAAATACATTTATTATTCCAAATATTGTTTATAATTTCAAATTAAAAAGAGTGTAATATAATTGTTTTATTTTTAAAATTCCTTTTTATTTTTTATTTTAGAAATCAACTTTTTTTTCAAGCCGTTTTGGCAATAAAACATAACAATTTTTTTAGTTATAAAATATTTTCATATCCACATTTATAAATAAGTACGTTTTCGTTGAATTGACATGCGATCTAGTTGTGTTCCGTTTTTACACTTACACTGCCAGTATCGCGGCGTGAATTGAGACTCCAGTCGAACATGAACAAATGAATTAATTATAAAACATCGCGACGTTGTATTGAAATTTACAGCTTTACAAAGCCATTTACAACAACTGTTGGATAAAGAGGGTCCTCAATATTCACCAGGAATGGCCGATTAAACGTGAGTATAAAGTTATCAGCCTTTTATTCACGAAAATTATGTAAAAAAAACTTTAAATGCTTTTTTCTCAAAAGTAACATTTTCAAACTGGTCAGACACTTTTCTCCGAACCTTCTTAACCGATTTTAAAAAACCAAAAATTTTTCGAATGTACATACAAAATAATAGATGATAAACCTTTAAAATATTTAAAAACCACCCCTCCTTTTATTATATATGGGTAAATCCACCGAAAAATATAGCGATTTTTCGACTTTTTTGAAAAAATTCGTATTAACTCTTCAAAATAATACAATTTGCATATTTTAAAGGTTTATCATCTAGTTTTGTTTTTGTTTAGTGTTTATCATCTGAGTCTCACGAATACAACCCATTTTGAATTTTTTGAATATCTGTTACAGGTGACCCACAAAGTGTCTTACCACCAAAAACGCACTTTTTACTACACGCCATTTACAGGACACCAATGAAGTTAAAATCGCTATTAAAATTTTTTTTATGTACTTCAAGACTTACTTAATCATCTCCAAAAGGAATTATGTTAATAAATACTATAGTTTTTTTTCTGTTTTAATTTTAAAATGTGTCTTATTTTTTTAATCGCATGAGACTGTCACCTTAAATTGAATGCAAAAATCGGCAATTTACAGGTGAAGATATGGAGGAACTTTAGATATGTCCAGATAATGGCAGATGATATGATACCATACCATAGTACTTGTCAGATAATTTAAAGATAATGATTACTTACAGTAAATCTTGACGACTGCTGCACTAGGTACTTAACTGAAGCTATATACTGTACTTAATACTTTACTTGTATCAGTATCTTAGTATATCAGTAACATTAAAGGTACTTTAGAACTATATATAATCTAATATTGTATAAAAAAAACTCAAATATAAAGTGTATACACACTTAGAGAAAAAAATGCACAGAGACGGTAGGAGACGGTCATTTTAGGCAAGCGACCTCACTCAATGATCGCCCCACTAGAAGTAACATGGTTTTTCTTAAATTTTACAAACTACCTAAGAAAAAGGAGGGAATATTTTCCACTTAGAAATCATGGGCCAGTTGTATGTAGTTCTGAGAAGGTAAAAATATTCTAATGGACATCGAAAAGTTTGAGGTATTTACGGTAGGTACTAGTTATTGGACGTGATCAAATATACAATTCCTTGGATTATGTTATTGTCAAAATATTACTATACGTGCCTTCGACGAAAATTACCAATTTATGAAAAAGAGCCCGCATACCGAAAAGAATAAGTTCCTTTCATACTCGGGATTAAGAAGGAAAGGATTAACAACCTTTCTTAATTAGGGAAATTCCGTGTTATTTTGGTAGGTAAATTCTTCCGTCACTAACATTTTTTATCGTACACACCATCATCAGTGTACCATCACGGGGGTAAAAGGAATAAAAATAATTAATATTTTAATTATATAAAATAATGTTACAAAATTTCAGTGCATCTTGACATTCAGCATTCCACCATGGGACCGTCTGTTTATGTTTTGGCCTGCTTGTTTTACCTATAGTTTCTTTTGTAGCTTTTATAATCATTGTAGTGAATTTTTCAACGATCAAATCAATATCAGTTTCCAATGGTCCTAAGTGGGGTTTTTGATAAAATTTTGATAACTTTCCCAATCTGCATTATTGATTTTCCACTTTTCTGAAAAGGATACTTCAGTATTTTTATCTGATGTGTAGTTGGTTATTAATATAGACCAGTGGTCGCTATCATAAGTGTTATGTAGTACTTTCCAGTTTAAATTTGGAGCTAGCGAGCTTTCGCATATAGAGAGATCGATAGCGGAATGTAAGGTCCAAAGAATACCGGAATAATTAAAAACACATACGATATAACACTATATATTAAAATAAAAATAATGAAATAAAATTCACACTCAAATGTTTTCAATAAACAATATCTCATATAATGATTCTAAAAATTTTGTTCTACGTACGTGAACCTTCAAAATTAATGGTATAAACAATATTAGTTAAAATCTCAAAATCCCAATTATTATTCTAAATCTCCTAATCAAAAATTTATATCTTTTCTGAAGTAATTGTAAAAATTGTGTTATCAATAAAAGAAAAACTGCAGAAAAACAAAACGATCTCTCTCTGATGATGAGTGGTCCAAATCCTTGTTCCTGGTAGCCTATATTATCTATTCTTAGCAGCTCTCTAGGTAATCAGCAATCTTACAACAAATTGTTGCAAGTATATCATCCTTAATGATCTCCTTCAAAAGCACGAATCATTCAAATTATGATTGCCTTTCTCCTCTCGATAAGCTGAATCTCTCGTTGGCCCGAGTGAAAAATGACTCTTGGAATATTTTCTCTTTACGATAAACTGAATCTCTCGTTGGCCTGAACAGTGACTCTTGGAATATAAGTACTCCACACTCACACTCCACAACTCCACAAAAACTCACTAACATTCAACACTACTGCTTGCTACCTCTCGGGAACCACCAGAGAACAATGACTGTTGGTCTTACACACTTTGAAAACCAACTGACTATCTTTTCTATTTAAAAAACTAACTAAAGTCTTATTCTTAAACCAATCATCCCACCTTTTTTAATCTCATCCAATCAAAACGCTTCATACATCTCCCATTTCTTCATTTCGATAACACATAAATCTTTCTAAAATCTATTCTATTGTCCTAATTACTGCACAACATTTATTTGGAAAAACCGCTTCAATTGTCTAAGGATTTCACTTAAAATTATGCGGGTCACTTAAGTATATTATAACAAAGAAAATAATTTATGCATATCTTACGTTTTGTTCAATACAGGGAATCCAAAAATTTAAAGACTTTCCTTCTTCGAAATGTTTGTTGGTTAATATCCTACTTATCTGAATTATTTTATTTTTTTGGAACTTTGAAATATTTTAAGCAAACCAATATTTTTCTTGATTTTACATATCATAACAATATATATATATATATATATATATATATATATATATATATATATATATATATATATATATACTATTTGAAAATTTTATTTTAACTGCTACAACCTCTAATTCTGATTGTATAGAAATTTCCTCTGATTCCAAATGTGAAGTAACATAAATGGATACGCTGCCACTAGCTTTACCAGCATTTGTTCAATTTTATGGTAGGCCTCATATTGTTTTAATGAGTATTTTTTATTTGATTTGAAATTTGTCCCTTGTAAGCAGGTAACTTGTGGATGTGTTTCTTTAATTAATAGCTTGTAGCATTTCTATATGTGTTAATACGGATTTAATGTTCCATTGAATAATAGCCATTTTGTTAACTTTTTTTTATTTTTTTATTTATCGTCAAGAGTATTTTCCTGTGATGCTTCAGTATCTTTAGAGGTGTCATCTTGGATACTAAAATCTTGGTTTATTTTTCTAAGTAGTTTTTTCTTGATTCTTGGAATTCTAGATTTCTAGTAGAATTCTAGAAGAATGCTAATAATTAGTTGTAATTAAGTGCATATGGTGGTGATGCATCCTGGATAAATTGTTTAACTGGTTGTAATAACGACTATTTTTAATTTGCACTAGTTTTGGTTTCGTGAATTCTGTTGGTATAGTTTCTGTAGGATTGGAGCAAGTTGGGGATGACACTTCGGAGTAAGATCGTTTATTTTTATTATCGGTATCAGTGCTGACTTGAGCATCCATTTCTTCTCGAGATTCGTCATTTCCATGTTTAATTTGATTTTGTTTGGGGCTAGTGGATGGTATTTGTGAAAAAAAACTTTTCTCCGTTTGGGGCTTTTGAGTATTTTGTGAATAAGAGGGATTTGAGGTGCAGTCCGAGGAAACGTGACCAGCTTGGTGGCATTTGTGGGTATTTACTTTGTCTCATTAATTAATTTTGTTTATATTAATAAACACAGACATGTAATATTGGCATAATACTGTAATTTGTCTTTTTATCTTTATAAAACAGCACCCTAATATGGGTTTTTTTTATAATTTCAGCATTTAATTTACTTTGTACCGTTTGACCTAAAGATGCTTTGCAAAGTGTAGAAAGCGAAACCGATCGTTTTGGTAGTAAAACTAAATTGACTGTGAGTAAGTCTCAGTTTATTTCTTTTTACCTATTTAAAATGGACTCACACAGGCAACACTCAACTAGCAACTAGGTAAAAATTCCAATACTCAACTGTATTCTATTATAGATCCAAAAAAAATAGCACTAACCCCTTAGCTATCTCTCCGATTATACAGTATACTACACAGACGAGTCTAAAACTGAAAATGGAGTCGAGGTGGCAATAATTAGCAACATAGAGATTCTCAAACATATAATTCCAGATACTGCAACCGTATTCACAGGAGAACTTTATGCAATCTACGAAGCATTACTACATGCAAATCAAAATGTTAATCGTGACAGATTATATGTCATCATTACACCTAATCAAGAAAATATACACCCAGCATCCAATAACTTTACTTATAAAGAAATATCTAAATAAATTGCATACTAAAGATATAAGTATCAAGTTCCTCTGGGTCCTATCGCACGTTGAAATAGCAGGTAATGAAACAGCCGACCGAAATGCCAAAGAAGCCATAAATGATAACAGTACCCAAATGTCTCTCCAATCTGTTAGTATGGATCTAGAAAGCTACTTTATGAAACATATTTTCGAGATCTGGGACAGTAAATGGAAATTCACACCATCAAAGCTTCAGGAAAAAAATAAACATACCCAGTTTTCCCATGAACATGTTTTTAAAAAAGGCAAACGCCCAATTTGTGATCAGTGCGGTTCACCCCTTACATTAAAACATGTGCTATAGAAAATGTCACACCGAGAGTGCAGTAGGGCTAATATAGGAATGCACAATTGCCGAGGTTCACGCCTTGTGCTTGGCGATACAAACAGGTCCAAGTGGTAGTCACAGAACCGTACCCAGATCTCTACGCCTAGCTCTGTTATTTATTATAAAATAATATATTGATAAAATAATTGCCTTAAATTAGCCAAATAAGAGGCATGAATTTGAATAAAAACACCTTAAGTTTTTAGCGAGAATTTTATTATAAAACTCTATACTTTATTAAACTAACAAATGTATTTTAAATTATATTTCTTGATAGCTATAAGTATACCGGATGGAACCTCCGGTAACTCGATTTCCGTGCACCCAGCCCAATATCCAAGAAAAACTTTTTCTTTTTAAATATGTGAAAAATTGTCAGGAACGGGAATATCGAAAAAGCTTTGCACATACTCTCATTGGACTGGTAAATGCATTTTATTGGTTATATAGTGTAAAATAATCGAGGTTACTCACAGATCTTCAATTAATTATACTAAAGTTGTCCTCTATATCCGAGATGTCGGATTCTTCAATTAATTATACTAAAGTCGTCCTCTATATCCGATATGTCGGATTCGCTTTCGCTACTCTCCCCTGTGTTCGCGTGTATTATCAATTGGTCTACGTCATCTTGCAGGTTTTCCGCAGTCCACATCTCAGTTTCCGTTTTCTCAACAACATGAGTGACATAATTGCGCCAATTTTGCTGTGACGCGTGCGAAACCGTCGTCGATCAACTGGCGTACCTCGTCGTTTTTAAAAGTGGTATTATGGGTACCTACATATCGCTTAACTTGGTTCCACACCATTTCTATAGGATTTAATTCGCAGTGATATGGAGGAAGCCTTAAAATATGAACATTATGTTGTGAAGCATACTCATCAAGATGATACTTATCGTATTGATCTTTAAAAGCACGCGCTGTTTCTAATAGCTCGGATTTCAAATAACACTGCTCGAAAAAAATACGGGAGTGGTACGATGCATTGTCCATTACAATGACATTCCTGCGACCATTATTTGGTAAATTTGATTTAATGTCTCCTTAAACCACGACTTAAAATATGCGGCATTCATTTCATCGCGATAGTTGCCATCATTTTTCTTTGCCAGAAAAACACGGTGTGCCAGGAAAAAAACCTCCTGAAAAACCTGCATGCAATAAAACATATCGTAGACCTCGTTTAGTAGGTGCTTTTAAGCCAGTACTTAAACCTTCGAGAAAAGCATCACGACTGTTTTATATCGTAGTATCGCACCATTCGTAATTTATAGATTGGCCAACATTAACCCACGATTCGTCCAAATAAAGAACATTGCAATGGTCTTCTCGCAAACGTCGTATAGTTCTTAAATAATTATGGCACCAATGAATAATATCCTCTCGCTCCACCACAAAGCTTTTTCGACCACGTTTCTTATAATTAAATCCAATATCTTTCAGAAGTCTGTATAAAGTAGAAAGAGACAACGGCTGTATATTCTCATTACCTTGTCTGAAGATATGTATATGCTTTAAGAATTGCTGCAAATTTTTCATGAAAAATTCACAATGAACAATTCTCCGTAGAATACTTCTTACCCTCGTCATATGTGAATATTCTAGAATTTGATTGACACACTCGTTTTTTACGTTTTTTTGGCGATTTCAACGTTCCACTATGTTCTTTTTCGTTTTTGAAATTGTAAATGCTTCTTTCGCTAACACTAGTCATCAATGAAGTACGCCTTACAGCAGCACTTACATTAAGTTGTTCCGTATTTTGTAAAAAACACAACACATTTAACACTACGAGTTTAGCGCAACCGTTAAATAATTCACCGGATTTAAACTAATGGGACTCTATGCTCTCTGTTGAAACTCGGACTAAATTTTGAAGTGTAGTTTCGTTTTCCAAAAGCACTTTCTTAGGGAAAGCTTGGAGTTTATCAAATACTAATTATGACAAACAAGTTTATGGCCATATTTAGGTGATTATGTTAATGATGGTAATTTGTAGCAGAAGTTTTACAGAAGAAATGAAGACCTATTTATAGAAACAACATAATTGTATTTTTAATATTTTACATACAATAAAAAAAATCTAATTTCTATGAAAGAACTGGAAATTTGAATATTATATATAATATCAATAAATATTATCATTTCCAAGTTTCCAAATTCTTTCCTTGAAATTATGTAGGTTTTTTCTATTTTATGTAAAACATTAAAACTACAGTTATTGTATGTTGTTCTTGTAAAGAAGTGTTCAAATGTCACTCTTATGAATATGATTCAATTGTATATCTCATGTTGACGTTTTATATGCAAAATTCATAGTTTTCGTTGTCAATAACTCATCAATGCCTTTTTATTCTACTGTATACGTATACATGATATAAAATATTTTACTCGTACTGCCGGCAGATGCATTTTATCCAAGCCGATCCTGTGAGACAATGAGCAATCAACAGCTGGAGAAAGCCGACAACGCTGCGCGTTTATTCTCTATAAGAAAAGCATTGCCGGATCTTACCCGTACTGCACTCTCAGTGTGACATTTTCTTTGGTAGCAAAGTGCGAAAAGTTCGATATCCATAGAACTAAATACCATTTACCAAACAATCTTAAAGGCATTTTAAAATCAAATAACAATATTATTAAACTATTTTTATTTTGAAAAAAAATTGTAATTTAATAAGTAAAGTGTTATTTTATTAATTGTTACCGTTCCGCTAATAACCTTATTGGGTTAAAACGGTTTTTTTGTAAAAAAACCACTGCAATGTAAAAATGATTTAAGTATTTCCAGCGCTTAAACTGCTTCAAGAAAATCTTTGTGTGATTTGTATAGAAAATTTTATATATAATATGTAATACATACATAGGTACCCTCATATGTCTATAATAAAATTTACGAGCCGTTTCATATGCGTAATAAATACGAATAGGGTACAAGCAATTGAAGTTTTATATGAAAAATACCACTGTTGAAAAAAGTTGTGTTGTGAGAGTATTGAGTCATCCCACCGTGTAATACGTATCGAGCCCTTTTTTGATATAAAATCGATGCTTGGTAAAGGTTATTGATACATGTATAAGAAAATCGGAAAAGAAATAAGAAAATGTGAAATGTACGAGACACTTGTGATAAAAATTCAGACATATAAATCTATATTTATCTTGAAAAAACGCGAATAATATATTTTATGAAAATACAAAGAAATTCTTGTTTTTATTTTTTTTCTAGTACTTCAGTCAAAAGAGTAAAATTAGATTTAATCTCATAATAAAAATAAAAGAATAAAGAAAGAATTATATTATTAAAAGAAATTTCAATATTTGTTAAAGCAGAATATAGGACAATAAAAAAACATAAACACTTCGAAAGATTTCTGTTTCCTCCAAACAAACAAACAAACATTCACATTCAGTTTACAAATTCTAGCACATAAATCTGTTAGCCTAAAGCAACATCAATTAATTTAAAACAGCAGTTTTATTAATTAAAAACGTCTGTTTCGCCATTTTATACATTTTAGTTCCCAATAGGTTAGATGGATAGATACATACCCAATAAGATTTGGATAAACGTTCACATGCTTTCCTGATTTTAACTTTTTTGTGTAATTAATTTATATTGCGAATAAACTGAATTTTTATGTGTTTAAAATATATTATTAATTTCCAGCTGTAGAATATCCATGATCATGTAGAATCATGACATATATCCATGAGATATCCATATGCATTTAAGGAAAGGTTTTAAAATAGTATGTTCAGTATTTTTAAAATGCATTCATGCAATTAATTTTGGGAGGATAGCTAACTTTTTTTACTTCATGGAGTTACAACCCTGCAAGGGTTTTCGTTACCAACATGCCTCCATTCCTTCTTTCTTGTGTAACTCTATATATTTCTCCATGTCCATAGCTTTAGCGTGTCCTGTATATTGTCCAGCCACTGGACTCAAGGTCGTCCACATGGACTTTTCTCGGTTGTAATTTCATTCAATACCAGTCTTACTATTCCTTCATTAGAATATTTTCTAAGGTATCCTATCCAGTGGAGTCTTCTGGGCTTTACTTATTTTATTATGGTGGCGTCTGGATATATATTTCTTCGAGCTTTTTGTTAGTTCCTATATTGTCCTGTTGCCCCATTAAGCGCTGCCGCTGGCCCAAGGATCTTTCTTAGGATTTTTCTTTTGCTCTTCGTTTGCGTGTATTTACATTCACGTCTCGCTACCGTATATTATTACTGTTCTTGTAACCTTTTTTTATAGAATTACCATCGTGTGTTTTGGTAGTATTTTTTTGTTTTTTTCAGGTTTTGAAAGGGATAAAGACATATGTTTCGAGTTTGTATTGTTAACTTATCCACCTATTGTTTATTTCTTGAAATCTGTTACTATTCAGTTATTGTTGTTCCCAGATACTTAAATGCTCTACCTTAAGGGCTACAAGTTAAAGTCGTCGATGGTGATCTTCTATCAGACTTTACCACTGTTTTGGTTATTGTAGCACATATGCAAGTAGAGTATCAGATCAGCTCTTATTTTATGTGTAGGAAATCAATGTGTTAGAGAGAGAGAAGAATATTTTTGGTTACATTACATGTGTAAGAGTAAAAGTGTAGAGCGCATGGTCAGAAAGTTTTTTATGTTGACGTCACACGAATTCCCCATTCGCAGGGTGCAGTCAGAACTTATGTCAAACGTCCATTATACAATTCTGAGGAGTGTGTAAGAGTGTGTGTGAGTGTGTGTGTGTGTGTGTGTGTGTGTGTGTCTGTTTGTGCGATAAATATGAGGTTGTCCGCAATTTTTAATTTGGTAGGAATCTACTGGCTGTCATAGTTGAACTATGAGTCGCTAGTCAGCTGTAACCATTTTCAAATTATATAGACAAATATATATATATATATATATATATATATATATATATATAAGATATAAGATATATTACATGTGGAACTAGTTTTTATTTTCCATAGCAATCAACTTTTCGGCAGGGAACCCTCGCCTTTGTCAACATTCTAAATTCTAAAATGTACATATATAAGAACAAACATATTGTAAAATATGTATATATATATATATATATATAAATATATATATATATATATATATATATATATATAGACAAGGTAGTCCAAAATTTTTTGACTAGTTTGGAAAAAATATGTAAATACTTTTTTCTTTTTGGGTGTGGTAGTCAATAAAAAATAGAGCTTTGCTAAGGCGTACTATTTATTCTGAAATCCGAGCTTTCGGTGGTTATTTGCCACCTTTATCAAGGTCTACAATGAAAATTACTGTGTTATAACATTAGGCTGATGTAATATAAAAGTTATAAAAACTTACCAGAAAGTAAGATTCATAGCATATAAAAACACAACGTTAAATAACATAATGTGATCTGAATTATTGAAGGCATTAAAAATTTTAAAAACTTTAAAATACTTAAAAATTAAAGAACATGTTACAAAGTTTAAAAAGTAAAAAATAAGACGACATGTTTGACAAAAAACAGTCGTCTTCGCAGGTTTGAATTCAGTCACATCTCACGAACAGAAAGAGGTAGTAGGAGGAACTATTGTTGTTTATATAGTTCGATGTAACTACAAAAAACAAACTTTCAAACTGATGTCTAACAAAATGCCGTTTGTGATTTTAAGTACTACCAACCATGTTACCAACTTAGAATTGAAAGGGAAATTTAAAAAAGGTTTTATTATGTCAAAAAATAAAAAGAAAATAGTATTTAGTAAGTAGGTTTGAAAAAACAAACAACCAAAACAAAATGAACATCTGAATAATAACTGAAGTTAATCATGATAATTATAGCAATTAATAATGGAATTTACTAAACATGAAGCACTCTGAGATACAGAAAACCCTAGTCAAAAGTCAAAATAAAATTGTAAATTTTGCTAAGATTCTGGATCTCAGATCTTTTATTAAGATTGTTGTTATCACTCCTGCTGATATGTACCATTTCTAAGAATGTTCTCTTAAATTTATTTTTGTCTCTGGCTAATATTTTAACATTGTTGAAATCTATCTTATGGTCTAGATCGATAGTGTGTTCTGCCAAAGCACAAGTGGGTTTATTTAGTCTATATATATATATATATATATATATATATATATATATATATATATATATATATATTATATATATATATATCTATATATATATATATATATATATATATATATATATATATATATATATGACTTACAAAAACGTAAAATGTGACACAGACATTAACGAACTGCCAAATACAAGTTGATATCTGATATCTCATGATTTACTCTCATGATATCTCATGATATATATATATATATATCTATATATATATATATAGATATATATATATATCTATATATATATATATATATATATATATATATATATATATATATATATATATGACTTACAAAAACGTAAAATGTGACTCAGACATTAACGAACTGCCAAATACAAGTTGATATCTGATATCTCATGATTTACTGTCATTAGTATATAATTATTTTTATATGGGCGTATCATTGATGTTTTCGAAAAAGGAGATCTGTTATGACTTTAAGGGCTTTTTATGATGATTATATTATTATTATTTAAATCGGATTGAAATATAAGTTTTATATTTGAGTTTATCTTTTTTGTCATTTATTGCGTTGGTATTTCTTTTTATTTCTATTGATTCGCATATCTCCCCCTTCTTTTTTTTCTGTTTTTATTGCTATGGAAAATAAAATCTAGTTCCACATGTAATATATCTTTATTGAACCTAAACCCAAGAAACACTAATTTTATATTATATTTATTATTATATATATATATATATATATATATATATATATATATATATACATGTATATATATATATACAGGGTGAGTCATGAGGAACTTTACATACTTCTACCATATGTAGAGTCCCTCAGGGAGCATATCATGTGGCCACTAAAAAATGTCAACTCCTTTTCTTTATTAATTAACAGTGTGATTTGTGTAATTGACCATTTATTTCATTTTACTGTAGTGTTTATACGGCTCATTTGATTTTTTTAATTTTTGCATGATACAGTACACTACTATCAAGCATTCGACTGGTATTAGCTAAACTAAAAAATTCCAGGACTGGCTTTGGAAAAATTAATTTAGGGATTCGTATTAAATATTACACCCTGTATATATATTTTTTAAAATGCAATAAGTGATTTTCAAACTACATAAATAGCCAATGAAAACAACATATGCGACAATGTTGTCGCACTTTTATTAAATTTTTAGTGAACGATCAAATGCTACCAAAAATAGAACAACCATAATGAAGTATCAAATTATAAGGTATTAATTTAAACAAATGTTATAAATTTCAAACATTTTAATTAAAATGAGTTCCTACAACATAATTTGATACGTAGAAAATTAACATCTTTACTGTCACTTTGTATTATCTCTACGATAGAATCAATTGTTTTTCAATTTTAAATTTTTACTCATAGATCGTATTGGGGCATTATTTTCAATAAATAATAAATTAAATTGATTAAAAAGTCAAACCTCTTGTATGTGATAGTTTTTGTTGATTGTAAATGATTAAAATTTTATGTCAAATAATAATACATTGCATCAACTGTACTAAATAAAACTAAATCTAAAAAAGTTTAAAATGAAGGCTGGCGTTGACCGTTTGACGTTTCTTGATATTTTATACCCATTGTCATTATTGTCATTATCAATTGTTATTTATGTGTACAAGAATACATATTTCTTCTGTCATATCTACGTTAAGTACATTGTGTTAGTTTTGGTAGAGCTTTTGTTACTTTCGTTCAAAATGCCACATCAGTTTTCGACCACAGAATATGCAGACATAATATTTGTTTATGGATTCTGTAATGGGAATGGTAGGGCTGCTAGTAGAGAATATCGCAGGAGATTTCCTAATCGTCGAACTCCCAGTCATCCAACATTTGGGTCAGTTTTTAATTATTTGCGAGAAAATGGCACTTTTCCTAGTGGAACAACAGAGCGACACGTAGATGAAGCGCAGGAAGATGACATTATGGACGCCGTTACTATGAACCCTACAATAAGCACTAGACAAGTAAGTCGAGAACTCAATGTTACTCAATCAAAAGTAAGTAGAGTCTTAAAAAAAATAATCTATACCCATATCACATTCAAATGGTTCAGCGACTACATGCTGGAGATGAGATCGATAGGTTCGATTTTTGTAGATGGATTAACAATAATCGACCAACGCTATACAGGACACTATTTACAGATGAAGCCCAATTTACCAGAGACGGGATAAATAATTCACGAAATTCACATGTGTGGGCAGAAGAAAATCCCCATGCTATTCGAGAACGTCGTTCTCAGTTAAGGTTTTCGGTTAACGTGTGGATTGGTGTCATAAATAACCAATTAGTAGGTCCTCACTTTTTTGATGGTCCTTTAACAGGGCAGGTCTATTTGAACTTTCTACAAAATATTTTGCCGAATTTGTTTGCCAACGCGAACGTTGCTATCCGAGGGATGTATTTGGGCGCATGATGGGGCACCCCCACACTTTTTACTGGCAGTGAAACAACATCTTAATAATGTTTATGGCAACAGGTGGATAGGACGTGCAGGTCCTATTTCGTGGCCTTCAAGATCCCCTGATTTCAATCCTGTTGATTACCATATTTGGGGACGATTGAAGCAACTAGTTTACGCAGTGAATATTAATAACCGACAACAATTAATTGATAGACTTATACATTGTTGTAATACTATTAGAAACGATCCCCAGAGTATCCGTAATTCAATACGTCAATTAACAATTCGGCAACAAAAATGTATACAGGCTGCAGGGTTCCATTTCGAAAATCTATTTTGAATTATTTTTATTTTGTTACCATTATTGTATCTTTTCCAGTTCTAATTTATGGGTTTATCATAACTATGTACATATTTTTAGTTTTTTTTTAAATTGTTTTTCGTTATTGTTAGTAGTTACTGTTTTTTGTTGTGCAGTGACTCAGTTTATCATTTCAGTTAAAATGTTTGAAATTTATAACATTTGTTTAAATTAATTACCTTATAATTTGATACTTCATTATGGTTGTTCTATTTTTAGTAAGATTTGATCGTTCACTAAAAATTTAATAAAAGTGCGACAACATTGTCGCATAGTCGTTTTCATTGGCTATTTATGTAGTTTGAAAATCACTTATTGCATTAAAAAATATATATATACAGGGTGTAATATTTAATACGAATCCCTAAATTAATTTTTCCAAAGCCAGTCCTGGAATTTTTTAGTTTAGCTAATACCAGTCGAATGCTTAATAATAGTGTACTGCATCATGCAAAAATTAAAAAAATCAAATGAGCCGTATAAATACTACCGTAAAATGAAATAAATGGTCAATTACATAAATCACCCTGTCAATTAATAAAGAAGAGGAGTTGACATTTTTTAGTGGCCAGACGATATGCTCCCTGAGGGACTCTACATATGGTAGAAGTATGTAAAGTTCCTCATGACTCACCCTGTATATATATATATATATATATATATATATATATATATATATAAATATATATATATATATATATATATGTATATATATATATAAATATATATATATATATATATATATATATATATATATATATATATATATATATATGTGTGTGTGTGTGTCGATAACTTTCCTGTAAATATTTGATTTAATAAAATCATTCGCGCTACGAAATTTTTACTGAGTAAACTAAGAGAAAGTACATTAAACCATCAACGTTGAATCGATATTGGAATCTGGCGCTGAAAACCCTTCTTGTAAAATTAATTTGTAATGAAGACACTCCACTTCCACCTCGAGGTCTTGCTTTTATTGGATCTTATTTTTAGGTTTCCTTGTACGAAATTTTCATAGTGTATGTTTAGGAAAATGTAAGATTGGTGTTTTACAGAATAATTAAAATATACTTTTTATTCTCAGGGACAAGATGGAATCGTGGTTTGTTTTTGAAAATGTTTTTTTTTGAAAATGTTTATTTAGATAGCTAAGATTTAATTTTACAATAAGAAGGTTTATATGTTTAAAAATACTTAACACTTCATTATAAAATATATACTTAGTTATATTTAAAACAAATCACAAAAAGGTGTTTGTTGATGTAATGAATATATCACTACAATCTACTCACAATATGATCAATGAATATTGAAATGCCTACGGTCGTAACCATTTTGTATAATTGAAAACAGCGGCCTTAAAATCATCATCTTCCTGACAAATTATAAAGTATAAGATTTTACAATGTTATATTAATAATATTACATATTTAGTTTGATGCAATCACTACATTAAAACTCATATCCTCGTGGTGTATCCAAATGGTGTATCCTCGAAATGCTACTGACTTAATAATAGTGTTAGTATTATTATCTTCCTCTTTTAATATGGGTAACCGGATCCTACTGCATTCTGACGGGGAAGTTACGACGCAATTGGTCTTGTTTAGCATAATTAGAGCCGCTTCTTTGATTTTTGTCTTTTAACCATCAAATAAAATATTATATAAGGTTAGTTCAAACATCTTCAGAAAGTTTAATATTGTCTTTATGTAGCAATTCATCTTTAAAATTGTCTTCATTTTCTTATCCATTTATCGCTAGAGTATAGAATATTGCTGTGGATTAAAACGGTTGAATCTTTTTAATTTTATAGCTACTTAAATTACAAAAGGGACTACCAAAAACTTATCTTACGCACATAAAAAGTTCTGATATATATCTGGTTTCTTTATGGAATTAATTACGGAAATTTTCTTCAATAATTGTTTAGAGGATTCCTTAAATATAGCTTTACTGTATAACCAGAATCTTAAAGTAACAACACATTTCTATTTAACTCTGGACATTCTATTATTATATGGTTGACTGTGAAAGGTATTTTGCATCTTTGGCACATTGGTAGTGGTTCTTTGGAGATTATGTAAGTCGAAATCTAATGATAATTACCTGGTCTTTTCGTTTTGGTGGTATGGGAAGATTTTTTGAAGATACGTGTAGTTTGATGCTTTTAAGATTTGTGTTTTTTTGATCCCATATCTTGCCAGATTTGACTAACATGAGTATTGAATAAAGTTTTAATATCTGATATTGGTTTACTTGGTTGGTATATTGGTTGTAGTCGGAATTTAATCATTTTTTATTGCTTCTAACGCTGTTTTGTCTGCTAGCTCATTACCAGTTATTCCGACATGTGATAGGATCCATATAAATGATATGGTTTTCCCAGAAAATTGGACCTGTTGCAACGCGTCTTTAATTAGGAATATATTGATGTGTGTAGAATAAACATGTTTAATGGCCTGTAAATATTTGATATATTTTCTGTCAGATAAGTTTATTAATGTCAGTTGGTAGTTCAGATTTATTTCGTAGGTGGCGCTAGGTCTTTAAATCTAAACTAACACAAAGTTTTAAATTATGTTGTTTATTAAATTAAATTATCTTAAAATTGCAGCAACCAATATGTTTGGGAATTTTGCAAAAAATTAATAATATGAATTATATTATATAACTATTATTAGTATTATTTATTAAACGTATCATTTCAAGAATAAATAGGTGGCGTAGTTTTCACATGCAGTAATTTGGCGGTACGAAGAAAAGGTATGATTTTCGAGTTATAAATCGTATATGTTCATTTAGCGTAATTTTTTTTTGTGCTTGACACGGTCTGCAGATTCTAATTAGGATCGGAAAAAGTAACAAAGTAAGTTAACTCTGGGTGTCTGGACATACTGATATTGAAAGGATCAAAAAAGCGGATCTACTTGTCAGGGAAGTGGCAAGATATAGAAATATCCGAAGAAGAGTTCCAAGAATCTACTAGATATGCGCTGAAGTGATTTTTAATGTATTCTACACCACTTGTATAAGTTTCTTACCAAATTCGCCTTTATTACGAAAAATTATTATTAGTTTCCAATTTTATATAATACAGTTTAGTCATACATTGTTCTTTAAATGAAATTTAAGAAATGTTTAGTATAAAAAGTGAGAAGTACACATTTTTAATAAAACCTGAGCAACATACTAATTTTTTCAAAAAACTTAAGTTACGCGAACTCAGACCGTTTCTTGAATATGGTTGCCATAATTGAGTTTTTCCACTCTCAAGAAATTGAGTTTGTATAATAGACGAAAACGCAGGAACGTGATTTAAAGCGGCATCAAAAGATTTTTCAGTCAAGTAAAATTGTTTCCTGGTTTTATAGAAAAGTGTATAGAGAATTATTTTCTAATTTAAAAAATAGAGCGTTTAAGGAAATGCTTGGAGAGTAGGAAGTTTACTTTAAAAATAAACTAAATAAAACTAGATAAGAATACGAAGACAAATAATTAAAAATAAAATAAGTTGTTATTATATTTCTGCTTTTAATTAATACTGTTAAACTAATAATAATAATAATATTAATATTATTACCTTATCTTCAGCGAAAAGTGCGAACACACCTCACAAAGGCACAAAAACACCATCACTGAAGTGTAGTAGAAAAAACGACATTACCGCGATATTTAGAACAATGACTTATGGATATAAGTGAGCAACTAGAAACACAGACTACTAATTTAATACCTTCAGGAAAGAGGTTTCGTGAAACAGAAGGTTCATTACTCGCCACAGTCAGGTTGAAGTTATACCAACCCAAAATTACCTGAAATATATAGTCAAAGACCCTTAGCTCCAAATTAACAAATGCCGATATGCATGTCAAGCTTAAGAAACCATCCAGCATCTTACCGAGGGCTGTAAGGCATCTGCTGCAACTGAATATAAGGAACGGCATGACTCAGTAGGAAAGATCCCTTCCTCAAGAGATAGCCATCAAACTGGTACTTTTTTAAACAAACCATCTTATTATCTTAAAGAATGACAAATACAAGCTATACTGGGAGCACACTGTGCTCACAGATCGAAAAGTGGCACGTAATAGACCAGATCTCATACTAGTTAATAAACCAAAGAGACAAACAATACCAGTTGATGTGGCGATACTCAACAACAATAATCTTCGTCAAAAGAAAATGTAAAAAAGTATTTTTAAAGTGTGTATATTTTAAGCAATTCCTAGCTGAGCGCTTTAGGCTTTACAAAGCCATCATCAGAGCTATGCTACAATAAAATGTTCTTATAAGTACTAATTGGTGAAGATTATAATTTTTAACTTACGTCAATTTATAAATACCACTACAATGGAGAGATCTCATTTCCTTATATGTCGAAATTATGATTTTTTAGTTGTTGAAATTCTTAAAAAATATATAAAAAACATATAAAAAACCGACACTGGACTTCACAGACACATTAAAAAATTGAAAAAATTTTTTGTCATGGTACGGGTGTAAGAACCCGACCATTGATTGATCTGAGGAGGTAAACAGAATAGTACTAATGAAATCAAATGTCGGTCCTTTTAAACGATTTTTCAAAAATTACAGTTGACAAATGTCATATATAGGAAAAAGAGATTGTTTTTTTAAATTCTTACAAAATTATTTAATAGTTTGGAATTACTAATAGTCATCAAAGACTTTCTAAAAATTAAGTTTTTAAATTAAATTTTATGTGTTCATCACATCATACAGAATGACATTAGTTTTTAAATTCACTCAAGTTATTGCTCAAGGTCAATGTATGTTCAATCTGACAGCCATCCTTAAGAAACAAGGGCTCAAATTGTTCAACAATAATATAAAGAAGAAACATGGTAATAATGTTACATTATCTGATACTTAAGTGTATTGAGAATTGTATCTCTTAATGGAAATTTGTAAGAAATTTGCATAAAAAATTTTTTAAGAATATATTTTCATGTTTCAATTAAGAATAACTGTCAAATAAATTACAAAATGTTGTAAATTTCTAATAAAGTTTAAAATTTTGTTTAAAAATACAAAATTATGAAAAAATATAATAAGATTGC
This sequence comes from Diabrotica balteata, assembly GCA_918026665.1. NCBI lineage: Eukaryota > Metazoa > Arthropoda > Insecta > Coleoptera > Chrysomelidae > Diabrotica > Diabrotica balteata. The sequence goes on along the minus strand of OU898279.1, from coordinate 93,078,672 downwards.
ATAAGGTCACCCTTCTTCCTCTAAAGTCTCCCATAATAATATTAAAAGAGGTTTATAATTGCAATTGAGGTTGATTTGTGTGTTTAAGCAACAATCAGGGTTTAGTTTTATTTCTTTGGATATCTCAAGATCTTCCAAGAGATTCATGAGTCTAAAGGATTTCCCATTGCTAAACCCTCTGGTTTTCTGTAAATTTTATCGTTAAAGATAAAGAAATCTTGGGAAAGGCAAAATTGGAGTAGAGAAGTAATTTGTGAACATTTATTTTGGTCAATGGTTTTTCTTTGTAGAAGGTTATTGATGATTGGAATGGTGTCTAATCTGGGAACATTGGTGAACAGATTTGTTACATCGAAAGAGACCATAGTGAATTTATTCGGATGAGTATGTGAAGAAATTTTGGAGATTAAATCTAAAGTGTTGGCAATAGTATATTTGGGAGTGTAATTAAGTAGATCTAGTAGAAGAGTGTTGATAAATTTTGCTAGTGAAGCTAGTGGGGTATTGACAAAACTAACTACAGGTCTTATTGGAACATTAGCTTTATGAATTTTAGGGAGACCATAAAGTCTTGGTATTAAAGGATTGCTAGAAATGAAAGTTTTGGGGTTAGTTCCAAGGTCTTGAAGCAAATTAGTTGCATTAGAAATGTTTGGTTTTAGATCATTTATAAGTTTATTTATTGGGTTCTTGTTAAGTGGAATAAATGAGTTGTTGGATAGAAAAGATTCTACTTTGTTAACATAATCACTGTTGTACATGATTAGAAGACAGTTTCCTTTGTCAGCTATTGTTATTATAAGTTTATGAGTTTTAATTTCATTAGAAATAGATTTATCCAGTTTAAATTGTGTATGAAAAGTTGACATAACCTTATTGTTAGAATAGTATTTTTGATAAGACTGATTTAGTGCCAGAAGACAAGACATTTTTAAGTTGGTTTTTACAGTGTTTGTGATGTTTAAACTATCTATGATGCTATCAATCTCTACACAGAGTAACTCAATATTATTTAAAACAGGTTTAGTTTTAATACAAAATTTGAGACCCTTACTCAAAAAATCAAGTTCTGGTTTTGTAAAATTGCAATTTGACAAGTTTTTAACCCTTTCATGAAATATATGATAAGAAGAGGATTGTTGACTTACCTGATTCCTGTTGTTATTATTATTTTTATTTTATTTTTATTAAAACGACAAAAAACAAGCTTTTATCAAAAGGATAAAAAACTTCAACAAGCTCTTCAAGAACATCATGATGATTTAGCATTTAGTAAGCACCTTAAATATGAAAGACTTAATAAAAAACTAAACAAATTAAAATCTGATCGATCAGGTAATAATCAACAACATCCTTATAATAAAAATAATAATAACAACAGGAATCAGGTGAGTCAACAATTCTCTTCTTATCATATATTTCATGAAAGGGTTAAAAACTTGTCAAATTGCAATTTTACAAAACCAGATCTTGATTTTTTGAGTAAGGGTCTCAAATTTTGTATTAAAACTAAACCTGATTTAAATAATATTGAGTTACTCTGTGTACAGATTGATAGCATCATAGATAGTTTAAACATCACAAACACTGTAAAAACCAACTTAAAAATGTCTTGTCTTTTTGCACTAAATCAGTCTTATCAAAAATACTATTCTAACAATAAGGTTATGTCAACTTTTCATACACAATTTAAACTGGTTAAATCTATTTCTAATAAAATTAAAACTCATAAACTTATAATAACAAAAGCTGACAAAGGAAACTGTCTTCTAATCATGTACAATAGTGATTATGTTAACAAAGTAGAATCTTTTCTATCCAACAACTCATTTATTCCACTTAACAAGAACCCAATGAATAAACTTATAAATGATCTAAAATCAAACATTTCTAATGCAACTAATTTGTTTCAAGAACTTGAAACTAACCCCAAAACTTTCATTTCTAGCAATCCTTTAATACCAAGACTTTATGGTCTCCCTAAAATTCATAAAGCTAATGTTCCAATAAGACCTGTAGTTAGTTTTGTCAATACCCCACTAGCTTCACTAGCAAAATTTATCAACACTCTTCTACTAGATCTACTTAATTACACTCCCAAATATACTATTGCCAACACTTAAGATTTAATCTCCAAAATTTCTTCACATACTCTTCCGAATAACTTCACTATGGTCTCTTTCGATGTAACAAATCTGTTCACCAATGTTCCCAGATTAGACACCATTCCAATCATCAATAACCTTCTACAGAGAAAAACCATTGACCAAAATAAATGTTCACAAATTACTTCTCTACTACAATTTTGCCTTTCCCAAGATTTTTTTATCTTTAACGATAAAATTTATAGACAACCAGAGGGTTTAGCAATGGGAAATCCTTTATCTCCTCTACTTGCAGATCTTTTTCTAGACTCTCTCGAAACTAACTTTGTTCATTCTCAACCACAAATAATCCTATGGTACAGATATGTGGATGACATTTTAGCCTTTATAGAAGGCCCACCTTCAGAACCTCACAATATTTTGTCAATAATTAATAATCTACATCCTGCAATTAATTTTACCTTAGAAGTAGAAAGCAACAACATTATCAACTTTTTAGACCTAACTATCAAAAAGAATGCTTCCTCCTCTTCTTCTTTGCCTACACTAGAATTTTCAATATTCAGAAAACCTACTTAAACTGGCCATATGATACCAACATCCTCAAATCACCCTTTTCAACACAAGATGGCAGCTATTCAATGTTATGTCCACAGACTTCTTAATATCCCTATGTCTCAAGAAAATTACAATAAAGAAATCTCCATCATTAAACAGATAGCAAACAACAATGGTTTTCCTTCTACTACTGTTGATAAAGTCATTAGAAAATCTATACTCAAAAAGAGACTAAACCAAGCTTTTAATGTTGATAAAAAATCCAACACTACTTCCATATATAGATCCTTATCTTACTTAGGACCAATTTCAGAAAAAATTTCAAGAGTACTTGTTAATAAAATCAGTGACTTAAACATCTCCTTTAAAACCAAATATAACATCAAGTCCATCTTCAGCAAGACCAAAGACAAAGTTGACAAACTAAACAGAAGTGGTATTTACAAGCTGTCCTGTGGTGACTGTAATATGACTTATGTAGGTAGAACAATGAGAACTCTGAATCAAAGAATCAAAGAACACCTCAATAACCCAGAAAAATCAAACTTTGGATATCACATTAAATTTAATAATCATTCCTTTTCTCCTTCTGAAAACAGTAAAATTTTACACAACATTCCCAATAAAAACTTTAGACTCATGAATCTCTTGGAAGATCTTGAGATATCCAAAGAAATGAAACTAAACCCTGATTGTTGCTTAAACACACAAATCAACCTCAATTGCAATTATAAACCTCTTTTTTAAATTATTATGGGAGACTTTAGAGGAAGAAGGGTGACCTCATGCAATCTTATTATATTTTTTCATAATTTTATATTTTTAAACAAAATTTTAAACTTTATTAGAAATTTACAACATTTTGTAATTCATTTGACAGTTATTCTTAATTGAAACATGAAAATATATTCTTAAAAAAATTTTTATGCAAATTTCTTACAAATTTCCATCAAGAGATACAATTCTCAATACACTTAAGTATCAGATAATGTAACATTAATACCATGTTTCTTCTTTATATTATTGTTGAACAATTTGAGCCCTTGTTTCTTAAGGATGGCTGTCAGATTGAACATACATTGACCTTGAGCAATGACTTGAGTGAATTTAAAAACTAATGTCATTCTGTATGATGTGATGAACACATAAAATTTAATTTAAAAACTTAATTTTTAGAAAGTCTTTGATGACTATTAGTAATTCCAAACTATTAAATAATTTTGTAAGAATTTAAAAAAACAATCTCTATTTCCTATATATGACATTTGTCAACTGTCACTTTTGAAAAATCGTTTAAAAGGACCGACATTTGATTTCATTAGTTCTATTCTGTCTACCTCCTCACATCAATCAATGGTCGGGTTCTTACACCCGTACCATGACAAAAAATTTTTTCAATTTTTTAATGTGTCTGTGAAGTCCAGTGTCGGTTTTTTATATGTTTTTTATATGTTTTTCAAGAATTTCAACAACTAAAAAATCATAATTTCGACATATAAGGAAACGAGATCTCTCCATTGTAGTGGTATTTATAAATTGACGTAAGTTAAAAATTATAATCTTCACCAATTAGTACTTATAAGAACATTTTATTGTAGCATAGCTCTGATGATGGCTTTGTAAAGCCGAAAGCGCTCAGCTAGGAATTGCTTAAAATATACACACTTTAAAAATACTTTTTTACATTTTCTTTTGACTTGTCATAAGTGTGTACAAAAAATATCAGTTTTTTGATTAATAATCTTCGTGTTAAACAGAACGAAAAGATGGCAAAGTGCAGTGATCTGGAAATTTAAATACAAAGACAGTGGAAAATAAAAAGTACCCAGACAATACCTATTATTCTCTACTACTGGAATTATTCTGAAGAACCTTCTGGAAAACATAAAAATGCTAGGTCTAAATGAACATCTCTGCAATACCATGCCGAAAGTTGTACTACTTTTAACATCCAGATGTGTACGAAATTTTTTATGAGGTACTCCAGCATATCAAGTCACCAAGGGCTCGATAACGCTGAAAGAGTCCCACTAGAGCTCAATCCTTTTGATAACGTAGGTATTTGGGATGAGTTAATTTCCCACTTTGGATAAATCTGTACATCTGGATAAATGCTAAAATAATAAAAAATAACATATTAGTAAGGCCTTCTTTCTTTATTAAACGGCTACAGACGATACGATCTGCTGTCTAACTTATTGTATAACTCAAGCACTGTTAGCAACACTGGAGGGTAGAATTATTGTACCATGGCTGGAAAATTTCAGTAAATTTCAAAAAAATTATAATGGATAGGAATTAAGAATCTTTATATTTAATTGTATTGCAATAAATAATGGTTATTGCGTTTTTATAAAACTGTTGAATTGAAAGTTCTATTTATAAGCAATAGATTATTTAAAACTCTCTTATATCACTTCAAGTTTGAATAACTGGATTCCTTCCGGGTGGTGGTGAACTAAAATATTATACATCTTAGGAGAGCCTTCTTGTGTCTGATACGTAACTATTTCATAGAATTCGTCAAAATTTAATCTTTTAATTTTAGTTTGGATCTAAATTGTATGTACCCTACAACAAATAAGCAGTTCATATCTAATTAGATTGTACAGATTCCACCTGACTGGTTTTAACCGTTGCCACTGATGTCTTGATATACTTTATATTGTGCTAATTCTCTATTACTTAAATTAAATTTACATTTCTAATATAGTTAACATTTTATAAATTTAATATCAGTTTTCTGACTCAACTATAGTTTTAGTTGCTGGTGTATAATTTTGATTTAATTTTGTTTTGACTTTGACTTTTGTTTGTACTGTGTGTTCAGTGTTTGTGTCATCTTGTTTTTAGCTTTTGAATGTTATTAAAACTAAGATCTTTGTACTGTCGCCTAATGATGGGGTATATATTGTGAGCCTCAAAACTGGTAGCCTTCAATTTTATTACAATAAAAACTACTTAACATTGTGAGAATTAACTATCTCCAATACACCAGAAATGATTTATTCTTTTCTTGTCCAGGACATACATTTATGTCTAGTGATTGGGATTTTAGCATAACAGAAAAAAAGGCTAGAAAAGTTGATTACCTCTTTAGTATTGATGACTGGCAAAGGGTTGTTAGAAATGCTATAGTGAAAGAGCCTTTTCAAGTCATCAACATGGAAAGTTCTTATTTTTTGACCTAAAGAAACTTTTGGATATAGTAGCAAAAGATGTTTTAAGTAAAGATAAAAAAAAGTTTGTTTAAGAAATTTGATATCCGTAAAAGTATATAAACACAGTCCTGGTTATTTATTTTTTAAATATTCGTACTCAGATATTGAAACGTGGACTAGTGTCTGCATTTTTAAAAAGCAAACAGAACGTCGACGAAAGAATCTCTAACAACAACCATGTTAAAAGAAGCTTCGAAAGACCTGCCTAATATTTAATTTATTAAGATTTTCTGCCACTATTACCTTACATATCTGCTGTACCTTTATAATGTTTTATGCAATAGTCTAAAACCAACAAAGGTATAGGTACTTACAAAAAGAAATAAATGAGTAAAGTTGTGTTATTAAAGACTCACATAATAGTTTTATACTAGGTTATTCAAACAAAACTTCTTTATACAGGCCTTTTGTTTTTTAAAGTGCATTCTAGCCTATGTATTTCTTAATTTTAAAGTTTTTTTTCTGTAAAAGTTAAAAATGTTTTTTCGGATCAATATTTTTGTTCAGCAGGTCTATTTGTATTATATTAATAAGTATTGATTGTATTTTACATTAACTTGTTATGTTTAACATAAAAAGAATTTCTTAAAAAATAAGATTTATTTTATCTCAGCTATTTCTAATTCTATTAGTGTGTATTGTTTTAAGTAATATCTGTATTTCTTTATAAATTATTTTCCATTTATTGAAAAATTAAAAACAAAAGGTTATTCAGCTAATATTTTTTGGGTTTTTAGTATTATAATAAATGTGTTGCTTAATGTGTTTTTATGAGAGTTTTATGTAAAAACAAAAAAATTCTAATTTTTTGGCCTTAGGTTTAAGACCTATTTGGCCAGACAAATAATTGAATACGTAAAAACAATTAACTCCTACACTTCTTTGAAATTCACGACAATTTTCTAACCGTTCGTTCATTCACTTTTAATTTCCTAACGTTCCCATTGAAAACACCATTGGGTGACTATACAAAAAGTATTGAACAGGAACACACGCTTCAGGCTAAGGTGCCCTTTATAATGACTTTTTTTACACAAACAATACAGGCAACGGTTAAAGGTAAATGACATAAAAGAAAAGACAATTGGAAATAAAACAACTAACGTCCTACCATTTCGGATTCACACAACATTGAAAAAGGCAGTTTAGATTTTCCGTTTAGTACTTTTCAAAAATTCCCATAAAATCAATCTAATAGTCGGATTTCGACTACCTAAATAGAGAATAGAAGTAACGTTCTGCGGCAGTATGATTTTTTGTTGGGAGATGGCTTAAAATAAAAATTTTATGCTCTTGATTACACCGACATTGAAAAACCCAGTGGATCTTCGTAACTGCTATTACATTCACATAATATATTAGTTTCGGAGTTTTATTTTATATAGGTAAGCGTTTACTGTAGTATGTCCAAAAAGGCATCTTACGTATATAGTGTAAATTTTCCAAGAGATGGAGTTTCTATCATTTGGGAAAGTAGATGAAAGGGGTGAACATCTACTGCAGTATGTATTTTTGCAACTATTAGTAAAGGATTGCCACTCAATTTTCCAATTAAATTCAACATCTTTCTTCTTAGCTTAAACTAAATCCCATTTGGGCAACTCGTTGTATTCTATACCAACTAAAGTAGCGTCTTTATCCAAATGACCTACTCTTTATTGCCTGGATTATTAAACTGACCTTTAACCCACACAAAATTAACAACTATTTTGTTATTTAGTAGAGAAGATAGAGAAGTTAGTATTCTAAGCTTTTCAAGCGCATCTACAAATATGTCTGTTTCTATATATGTGTTTAGAGAAGTGTCTTAATGCGATCAAGAAGGACTGTGAGTCAGGTAAAATTATATGTCGTTCGAAATATAATGTGCTATTAATTATCCACTCCAACGCCTTAACAGTGGCTACCAATTGTCTATGTAAATGGCACAGCCAACACCAGCAGTAGATTTTGAGCCATCGGTATAAATTTTACAAGAATGGTTACAGTCTTCCAGCTTGTTCTGTACTACTAAATCTTCGTGAATAATTGAAATAGATACTACAGCAGGAATCCCTTCTCAATTGAAATAATATTGTGATAAATTGGGAAAAGCAACAGCTAGAGTTGGAGAGTTTTTATTGGCTCACCATTTGTTTGTTAGATTTTCAACAAGGAGACAAGATTATTTTTGTAATAAGCTGTTTTGATTATTAAACTGGCATTTGAATAAATTTTTTTCCAAAAATAAACGTCTTAAATCTAAAGGTGGCTCATTACATTCTGCCAAAAGGGCTGGTGTGGGAGGAGATTTAAGAGCTCCTGGGACTAACCTTAAATATTTGTATTGTATTCGATCCAATTTAATATAACGAGATTTTGTCGCTGATCCATAGACAAAGCTTTCATAGTCCAAAATTGATCTATTATATGCTCTGTAAAATTTTTTTATTAATAATATTTCAAAAATTTTACATAAAAGTTTTGCAAACATGATTTTTATATTTATTTAAAATGACATTTAATGTATTTTATGCATAGTCTAATAAAACCTTTCATTACTCAAAAAAAAAATTAGTTGCGGCATAATCCCTTTCTCAGTCAATCAGTTAGTCAGTCACTTAAATGTCAAGTGATGACATAAATGCATGGGTCAGCGAAGACGCGAAGTTTAGTTGTAGATCAGGGAACTAACGATTTTCCAATGAATCTTATTTATACAGGTATCTAACAACTACTTATAAAAAAATGACACAATTTTACTGGAACAGCATATACAATTCTTTAAAATACGGGGTTTGTAAAATAATTTATACTAATTTGTTACTTAATTACTGCAAAAATAGCTTCAAATGCCGATTTTTTTAAAAATTAATAACTTTTTTAAAAATAAACATGTGTCATATCAGGTGAGTGAAAGTCAACTTGAAGCTTATTTTACAAGAAATTATTCTGATTTCAACATGATCGTAAAGACGATGGAGTATATGGTGGTGTAACAAAAATCAGACTAATTTCAGCTATAAAACCAAAAATCTAAAGTATGTATAGAAATTTTCCTAAATAGGCTCTCCATACTGTATGTGCTAAAACGTACTAATCAATCAAATAATTATTTACTGATTAATAAAGTTTCACAGCAACTAAGTAGAAATTTTGTTCTATTTCGTAACTATGGCTGAACCACGAGTTCACCACTTTACACCTGAGACAAAATAATAATAATAAAAAAAATTAATCAAAAGAACGAACCGGCTCAAAAGAAGGCGGAAACTTTTGAGTGAAGAATTTTATAATTTCGAATGAAATTTTTTTATATGATACAACAAAATATATTTAAAATGATACATTTACCTTAGTAGAGTAAAAAAAATTAAGTTGACTTAAAAGGAACTTTCTTAAAAGGAAATATATCGTCAAAAACCCTTAGCTCCAAAATGACAAATGCCGATATGCATGTCAAGCTTAAGAAACCATCCAACATCTTACCGGAGGCTATAAGGCATTTGCTGCAACTGAATATAAGGAAAGGCATGACTCAGTAGGAAATATCCCTTCCTCAAGAGGTAACCATGAAACTGGTACTTCTTTAAACAAACCATCTCCTTATCTCAAAGAATGACAACTACAAGCTATACTGGGACCACACTGTGCTCACAGATCAAAAAGTGGCACGACATAGACCAGATCTCATACCATTAATAAACCAAAGATACTAACAATACCAGTTGATGTGGCGATACTTAACAATAATAATCTTCGTGTTAAACAGAACGGAGAGATGGCAAAGTGCAGTGATCTGGAAATTCAAATACAAAGACAGTGGAAACTAAAAAGTACCCAGACAATACCTATTATTCTCTAAAACTGGAATTATTCCGAAGAACCTTCTAGAAAACAAAAAAAGCTAGGTCTAAATAAACATCTCTGCAATACCATGCCCAAAGTTGTATTACTTTTAACATCCAGATGTGTACGAAATTTTTTATGAGATACTCCAGCATATCAAGTCACCAAGGGCTCGATAACACTGAAAGAGTCCCACTAGAGGTCAATCCTTTTCATAACGTAGGTATTTGGAATGAGTTCATTTTCCACTTTGAGGGAGTGCGAGCCGTAAGGCTACATCTGGATAAATGCTAAAATAATAAAAAATAACATATTAGGAAGGCCTCCTTTCTTTATTAGACGGCTACAGACGATACGATATGCTGTCTAACTTATTGTATAACTCAAGCACTGTTAGTAACACTGGAGGGTAGAATTATTGTACCATGGCCGGAAAATTTCAGTAAATTTCAAAAAAATTATGATGGATAGGAATTAAGAATCTTCATATTTAATTGTATTGCAATAAATAATAGTTATTGGGTTTTTATATAACTGTTGAATTGAAAGTTTTATTTATAATTAATAGGTTATTTAAAACTCACTTATATCACTTCAAGTTTGCATAACTGGATTCCTTTCGGGTATTCTACAAGAAATTATTCTGATTTCAACATGATCGTAAAGACGATGGAGTATATGGTGGTGTAACAAAAATCAGACTAATTTCAGCTATAAAACCAAAAATTCAAAGTATGTTGTAGAAATTTTCCTAAATAGGCTCTCCATACTGTTATTGCTAAAACGTACTAATCAATCAAATAATTATTTACTGATTAATAAAGTTTCACAGCAACGAAGCAGAAATTTTGTTCTATTTCGTAACTATGGCTGAACCACGAGTCCACCAGTTTACACCAGAGACAAAAGAATAATCAAAAAAAAAATTAATCAAAAAAACGAACCGGCTCAAAAGAAGGCGGAGATCTTTGAGTGAAGAATTTTATAATTTCGAATCAAATTTTCTTATATGATACAACAAAATATATTCAAAATGATACATTTACCTTAGTAGAGTAAAAAAATTAAGTTGACTTCAAAAGAACTTTCTTGTTATTTACAAGTAAGATCATATTCCTTTCCTTTCTTAATTGAAGGTTAAGGTCTCCTCAATATAATAGAGAGCAGGTGGTGTAAACTCAAGCAATTACGTTAAAATTTAAGTGTAGTTAAAGGGTGTAGCAAATGATATAAGTAATGTATTTATAAATTCTTTTAATAGAGCTGTTTTGACACTAATACTTATTATAAACAGTAACTTTTATACTAAAGACTAAAAATAGATAATTGAAAAGTGTAAAATTGTTATGTAAGTAATGTATGTCAAATATAATTATCAATGTCAGAATAAAAATTGAAGACATTTGTAGTAACCATTGTTTACCAGAAAATGTTTTTGATTAAAAAAATTTTTTGTAATTATTGATTGATGTAGTTGTATAAATACTATATAATTTTATTAATTATACAGAAAAGAACAGTTTAGTTGTGTGATTTGTAATAAAAGTAGTAGTACAATAATTTAGTCGTATTAATTAACCGTTATAAAAAACAGGAAAATTTTATGGATCCATCAAAAGTTTAGGATAAAGTTTAAAGGTTTAAACCCATTATGTTACAATGATTTTTTTGCTCATTTAAAGAAATACAAGTAACATGTTTTGAGATCTTAAAGCCTGTCGTACATGCCGTAGCATAGCGGTGTTGCCGACATGTGCTATGGATCTGTATTATATGAAAGATAATCATTCAATTACATTTTAAATAGCAAATGTTTACGTCTTTAATTTCGAATACAATATGTTTTTAATTATATTTTAGGTTTATTCCTATAACATAAACTCTATATAAAAATATTTTTGTGGAATATGCTTTATGGCATATACAGATATACCGAACTAATAGCCAATATATATAAGGAAGCCAAAACAAGAATTAAAGTATATGAAGGAACAAAACCAATACAAATAAATAGAGGCGTGAGACAAGGTGATACAATATCGCCGAAACTTTTTAATCAGGCTCTTGAAGATACTTTTAAAAGATTATAATGGGAAGAAAAAGGTATAAAAATTTGTGGACAACGCTTGAACCATCTAAGGTAAAGAACTGGACGTAGAAGCTGGAAAGATAGGCCTTAATATGAATTCCAGCAAGACCAAAACCTTAACAAATACAGATGAAGACATCACAATGAGAATCGGACAAGATGAAATAAAAAACGTGGACATTTACAAAAGCAAACATGGACAAAATCATAAAAACCTAAAGAGCAATGTAAAGACAAATGTTGCACATACGACTAATGGATAAAAAGAGAAACGAATGGATAAGAGAGAAAACAAAAGTGAGAGATGTTAGACAAGAAGTTGCAAAATTGAAATGGAGATTTGCCGGACACAATATAAGACAAAAAGAAGACCGATGGAACAAAATTGTTATAAGTTGGAGGCCGTGAAAATATAAACGAAGCAGAGGAAGGCCTCACATGGGATGGGCAGATGTTATCAAGAAGCACGTGGGCTCTAGGTGGATGACTGTAGCGACAGACAGAGAAGAATGGAAAAGGATTGGGCAGGCCTATGTCCAAAGATGGACCGAAGAAGGCCAATTAGATAGAGATAGATAGATGCTTTAATCCAAAAGAAAAAAGCTTTAGAGCCACCCTAATGATATTTAAGTTCTCTTTATAAATTTGTAGCAAGAAGGGGCTTCTTTCTATTAAAAGATATAACGGCGGGTTACTAAATCGTCTATGGAGTGGTTTAGTAATATTCAAATATTTTTAAGAAAACGGTTAATATTTTTATTGCTAAACAAGTATACACATTTTTACAAAATAGCCCAGTCTGGTTAAAAAAATAGTCGAAAAATTTCTCGTCAATATCTGAAGCTTTTAAGACATTGGTGAGGGTTACTAGATGACGAATATATGAAAAAGTACTACTAAAAGTAGATAAATAATTTACGGTTATATTTGCAAAAAAAGAGTTTTCTTTGCACTAATTTATAAATTTTATTAATTTTTTTACTAACAAAATAAAATGTTATTAATACAAATAAACATCGAAGAATTACCGTCTGTTATATTTGTGTGAAATTTCTCCCCGATCAGTAAAATAATTTAAAAGTTATTTAATTTATTTATCCCCAAGGCTAAATATTTAAACTATTAAACTTTCTTTATTATTTATGCTAGACACATTTTGCATATTTTATAGGGTTCTTAAGACTTAAACTATCTCAGAAGTTAAATATTTTAATCGAAATTATTTACAAAATAAACGTTTGAAAAAAGGGTATGTTTTTTACTTCTAAACAATAGTTATAACTTCTATATTTTTTAAGCTACAGACTTGTACGTACAACCATTGGATAGCTGGTAAAAAATAGGAACGAAGTTCCTTATGAACAATAGGAACGAAGTTAGGAACCATTTTGACGAAATTTTGAAGCGTGGCAGCTGCTACTCATCCCGCCTTTTTTATACGCATACTCATATATATTACCGGTTTTCTATTGTGTAGATGACCTTTCTTATATTCACATGAAGACATATAAAATGTAAGGACACGAGGAGTGAATTTCAAATAGCTCATTTTTTCCGAGGTTTCCCATATTTCTCGGCCAGTGAAACCTACGTCTATCTATATATCTAATTAGTCTTCTTCGGTTCATCTTTGGACAGGTCTCCCCAATCATCTTCTCTGTCTGTCTCTACAGTCATACACCTAGAGCCCAAGTGCTTCTTGATATTAAGAAAAAACTATGTAGTTATTCATATTTCGACGAGCTACGCCAGATTTAAAAAAAGGGGCTGCTAGCTACCATGGAAGCCGAGATAAAAGGAAGCCGATCTCGAGAAAAAAACAGAGTTGAAACAGTTATCCCCTCTCCTTTAAGAAGTTTGGATTTTTATTCAAAATTTGTGCAAATTTTACTTCTTAAAGTTTATAAACAATGGAGATATGATTTTTTTAAATATTCCCAACTTCGTTCTTGTTTTTTTTTTGTTCCCAACAGAAAGTGTTTTTTTTTATGTTCTTTTAATATACTAAGAGTTTTTTTACCAGCTATCCAATGGTTGTACGTACAAGTCTATAGCTTCAAAAATATAGAAGTTTTTACAATTGTTTATAGATCAAAAACATACCTCTTTTTCAAGCGTTTATTTTGTAAATTATTTCCATGAAAACGCAATATGTATTTAACTCCTGAGATAGTTTAAATCTTAAGCAATCCTATGAAATTTGCAAAATGTGTCTAGCATCATTAATAGAGCAAGTTGAACAGTTTAAATATTTAGCCACAGGGATAAATAAATTAAATAACTTTTAATTATGAAATAACCGATCGCTACTTTAAATCTACTAATAACATTAACTACTATCCAAGTGATTAGAAAGTAGCAGATATTGAGTGAGGCGTTCACTATTTTCGTTAGTTTGTGGGCTCTGCTTGGCGGTTATTATATTATCTTAGACAGTTCCTGTCAATTATTCTACAGATTTATCAATATTTGAAAAAAAACTTAAACGGAGCTTCGCGGGCCACACTGCTAGACAGAAACACCAACGTTGGAATACCACAATTCAACATTGAAGACCTTACAAAAGTAAACGACCAAAAGGAAGACCACAGATGAAATGGGATGATGGCATTAAAAGAATAGCCGGAACAAATTGGAAATATTTTGCTCAGGATAGAGAGCGATGGAAGGAGTTGGAAGAGGCCTATGTCCAAACATGGACGACAGAAGGCTAAGAAGAAGAAGATCAATATTTGACTAAAATTACATCAGGTAAATATGAGAAGTGTACAATGGTTATAATATAATATGAGGTGAACCTCATATTTTAATGCAATATTGTAACGTTACATCATTTTTATTATTATTTTTATAACGACTTGTCAAATTGTTTCGAAGTTAAAGTGAAATAATTTGAAAAACTTTATATTTTGTCAGCAATTTTTATTTTCATTAGGTTTAATGTAGTTTAGACTTTATTTAGAAAGTTAGATGCTTCGTAATAACGCCTTGTTTTATGAATAATTAATTCGTCAGTTATTACATCAGCTAAAATTAAAAATAGCTTAAACTTAAAAGGATTAAAACTGTTAATCCTAAAAGCTTATTAAGTAAAGCAAAAAGTTCAGTAAAATTAGCTGTTCTTCGCCTTTCACTTTGAAAATTATTCCGATTTAGCAATTCCCTTTTCTTGACTCCAATTCAGTGTTTAGAGAAAATTGCTCTTCTTTTCCTGCCACAAATCAATCTGAAAGGCAGGTAAGCATTCTATTAATCTACTTAACAACGAATGAAGTTCGGAAAATCGAACAGAGACGGATTTGGGTGTGTCAGTCAGATTGTAGATACAAAAGAACTTTTATCGGCCCTATCAGAAAATTCGGATTTATACAGAAATAAAGCAAATCAGCAGCACGTTTTTTACAATGTTCAAAACAAGAAAAAGAAGAAAAAAATAAATAATTTAAAAATATTACAAAATTCTTTATGTAAAAGTTTCTGTCAAAATAGTCTGAATAATCTGATATATCTGATATATCTGAATAATCTGGAACAATTTTTAAGTGAGTACTTACAACTGCTATTACTTATTGCTGAATTTATTTTAAATTTTCAAAAAATATTAATTTGTACTTGTTACTTTTACGTATGCCTACAAGGCTTATTGACGAAGACCGACACTTTCTTACTGTTTTTACTTAAACAAAAACTGCTCCTTTCAGTTATCGGTAGTCAACTCTCTACACTGGCTTTACACTCATTGTCGTCTTTTTTATTAGAAAAACACTTTTGGCTTAATACCTCCTACCATCGATAACTTTCTTTCCTTTTCATTGGTGAAAACAAATATGGCTGTTTGTTCATATTAACGTCTTCAAATTTCCCAGTCATCAATACTTTTCATTTTCTAGATACTTCTTAAATGCACTTTAAAACCAACAGAGAAAAATATGTTCGATTTGACTACAGATATGTTAACAAAGACAACTTTATCCATTACAATTATGTAAATATATATATATATATATATATATATATATATATATATATATATATATATATATTGGATTTGAAACTTCCGCGGGAGCTATATGTGATTTCAGTTGTTTTCCGGGTTTGACTCCGCGTTAAGTAATTTTGGTTTTTAGAAAAACCATTGTTTTGACGTTTCGGCAAGGTCACACTTGCCATTGTCAAGTCAGATTAGTTCTGCTTCGTCTTGATTGAGTTCTCCTGAAACATCTAGACGAAGCAGAACTAATCTGACTTGACAATGGCAAGTGTGACCTTGCCGAAACGTCGTCAAAACAATGGTTTTTCCAAAAACCAAAATTACTTAACGCGGAGTCAAACCCGGAAAACAACTGAAATCATATATATATATATATATATATATATATATATATATATATATATATATATATATACATATATATATATATATATATATATATTTATATATATACATATATACATATATATATATATACATATATATATATATATATATATATATATATATATATATATATATATACATATATATATATATATATATATATATATATACATATAACACTGTTTTTGATGGGTTGGAGTCAATAAAAGGGGCTATTTGTTGACTATTTTTTACTCGAGCTTTCAATTGTGATTACAATTTTTATCAAGAGCTTCTAAAAAATACAAAATGTCTTACAAAGTTGAACTAGAAATAAAAAATTTTTTGTTAACTCACCAAATAAAATTAGTTTTTGATGTAAAACTACTGCTTACATAATAAATACAAAAAATGTTAATAAAAAAAATGTCTTATTCTAACAAATGCTTCTCTGAAAAATTTAGATGAAGTTTCTTAAGAAAAAAAAAATTGAAATTATAAACAAATATAGAATAGCTACAACCAGCCTAAAACGTCATAAATACTAACTTAAAAATTTTTATTTTTGACATATTGTCAAAAATAAAATTTTGTTTAAAAAATTCTTCTTTGTTTAGTAACAAAAAAGAAGAAGATTTATTCACCATTGATAGATGCCCGGAAAAATGTAACAAATACATGGAAAATTAAAAATGTGATATTTTACTGACTACATAAATTAAATAGAAATTATATAATTATAAATTTTGCTTAAATTTGAATTTCTGACCTTTTGTTTAAATTATTATCACTTTTGCTAATACAAACCATTTCCAAAAAAGTTCTTTTAAATTTATTACTTTCATTACATAAAATTTTAATATTATCAAAATCCATAATATGGTCTTTGTCTATTACATGCTCTGCCAAAGCACAAGATGGTTTCTTAATTCTACAATCACTCTTGTGAGAAATAATGCGATTAGAGAGATTTCTTCCAGTCTCACCAATATACTCAGCTTCACACTGAGTACAAACAATGCTGTATACTACATTTGTTTGATCTAATTTGTCTATAGGATATTTAGTTTTGGAATATAAAGATGAAATAGTTTTGATGTTCTTTGTTGCTATTTTTATATTGTCAATAACCTTTAATGTTTGTATTAATTTAGGAGTTTATGATGGTATAAAAGGTAGTGAATGATAATATATGTTTTGATTGTTGGATACAGTGTTTTGAGATTTAGCAAAAAATGGTGTTAAGTTATTTATATTTAATAAATTAGAAAAAAGCATCCTATGTAGCATATCAGGAGGATAAGAGTTTTCAATTAAAATATTTTTTAACAAATGAAGATCTTCTTGTAGGATTTATTTTTCTTCCAAAACTAAATATCCTATAGACAAATTAGATCAAACAAATGTAGTATACAGCATTGTTTGTACTCAGTGTGAAGCTGAGTATATTGGTGAGACTGGAAGAAATCTCTCTAATCGCATTATTTCTCACAAGAGTGATTGTAGAATTAAGAAACCATCTTGTGCTTTGGCAGAGCATGTAATAGACAAAGACCATATTATGGATTTTGATAATATTAAAATTTTATGTAATGAAAGTAATAAATTTAAAAGAACTTTTTTGGAAATGGTTTGTATTAGCAAAAGTGATAATAATTTAAACAAAAGGTCAGAAATTCAAAATTTAAGCAAAATTTATAATTATATAATTTCTATTTAATTTATGTAGTCAGTAAAATATCACATTTTTAATTTTCCATGTATTTGTTACATTTTTCCGGGCATCTATCAATGGTGAATAAATCTTCTTCTTTTTTGTTACTAAACAAAGAAGAATTTTTTAAACAAAATTTTATTTTTGACAATATGTCAAAAATAAAAATTTTTAAGTTAGTATTTATGACGTTTTAGGCTGGTTGTAGCTATTCTATATTTGTTTATAATTTCAATTTTTTTTTTCTTAAGAAACTTCATCTAAATTTTTCAGAGAAGCATTTGTTAGAATAAGACATTTTTTTTATTAACATTTTTTGTATTTATTATGTAAGCAGTAGTTTTACATCAAAAACTAATTTTATTTGGTGAGTTAACAAAAAATTTTTTATTTCTAGTTCAACTTTGTAAGACATTTTGTATTTTTTAGAAGCTCTTGATAAAAATTGTAATCACAATTGAAAGCTCGAGTAAAAAATAGTCAACAAATAGCCCCTTTTATTGACTCCAACCCATCAAAAACAGTGTTATATTTTTTCCAAACGAGTCACAAGTACTTCTTTTTTCTTACTCTTATATATATACATATATATATATATATATATATATATATATATATATATATATATATATATATATATATATATATATATTGTTATGATATGTGAAATCGAAAATAATACTGGTTTGATTTTAATATATTTCAAAGTACAAAAAATAATAATTCAAATATTTCAACTAATAAACTATAAAAGATATTTCGAAGAAATGAAAGTCCATTATCCTGGATTACCTGTAGTAAACAAAATTTAAAGATATGCGTAAATTATTTTCTTTGTAAAATATGTTCGAATGACGAGAGTGAGTTTAGTGAAATCGTGAACAATGCGAGCGGGATTTTCCAAATAGACTTGTACGTCAAGATATAGTGAATAAGACAATAGAATAGAAATATTTAGAAGATTATAATTCTCCGTTAGTTCTTAAGAATTTGTAGAAACCGATTAGCATGTTAATGGTTTTTAGGAAATTTATAATTGTAGGTAAAATTGTTGTTTGTTATCTAAATGGTAGATGGGGATGAATGTCACAAACTTTGATTGGCGGAGATTGAAAAAAGTGGCATAGGTATAAGGAATAAGAGTTTTACAAGAATTTTGAGGAAGAAAAGATAATCAGTTGTTTTCCAAGGGTTCAAGGTGAATAGTCGTTGTTCTCTGATTGTTCTCCAGTGATAATAAGCAGTAGAAGTGAATGTTTGTGAGTTTTCTTGTAGTACGTGTATCTGACGGAAGCTGATCCAGTAAAATATTGTAAGTTGTATTTTTCTACTTATATTCAAAAAGTCACTGTTTAGGCCGGGACGAGAGATTCAGTTTATCGAGAGGAGAAGAGACTAGCATCATTTGAACGATACGTGCATTTAAAGGAGGTCACTAAAGACGATAGGCTCGCAATAATTTATCGTAAGATTGCTAATTACCGAAGGGACTCCTAAGAATAGATAGTTTAGGCTACAAGGAACAAGGATTTGGACAACTCATGATCAGAGAGATAGTTTTACCATTCGTCAGTTTTTTTTTTATTAACCTAACAATTTTTAACAATTGCCTTAGAAAAGATAGGAATATTTGGATCAGGAGATTTAGAAAAACAATTTTGAATTAAAATTTTAACTTATATTGTATATACCATTTATTTTTGAAGGTTCACAAATAAAACTAAGATAAAAATAAGATAATTAAAATATTGTGGTGTATTTGGCGAAGCAATTTCACAAGCATTCTTTAGGGTTATTTCTTCTATCTGTTGTATCAGTTCTTTCTTTATCCCCTCAACACATCCTTTAAGTTCCTGTTTATAGTTTTCCAAACGCTGCTCTATATTCCTGTTATTTCTATCCATTTTTAGTGATGTTTCTTTTTGGATTTTCTCTATTGTTTGTCTTGTTTCCCGTTGGTTTTCTTCGATTTTTAGTGATGTTTCTTTTAGGTTTTTTTTCTATTGTTTGTTTTGTTTTTTGTTGATTTTTTTCTATTGTTTGTGTCTGTATTTGCATCATTGCTAATAATTTTTCTAACATCCCTGTTTCTTTTCTTTCCTTAACTATTGTAACATTTCCTTCATTATCCGATCCTCCTTCCACAATTGTTTCCTCTTCTCTATTATCCTCCTTCCTTTCCTGCATTTTGCTTTGACTCCTTGTGGTCGACATGTTGTTTCTTTTCGTTACTGTTTTTATCCCCGCCAAATGTGAAATTTTACAACACTCTATATGTTGCAGAACACGACAATATTTCTCCCCAATTGTAATAAATTTTCACGACAAATATCAAATATGCAATCAGTAAAATTTAAATAATTCAAAATAAATAACAAATGTACGATTGGTAAAATAAAATCAAATAATTCAATAGCAGTAAATATCAACTAACTACGATCAAGCAATAAATCAAATTTATATCCACTGGAAAAAATTGTCAAAATACTTTTAAATTCAAATTCCCTCAATGTTCTATTTTATCTCTGGATCACCTGTACTTATTCCAGATCTCTTTCCCTTTCTTCAAATGTAAAGCTGCGATATTTTCAAAACTCACGTTTTGGAAGCCAGTTATTGTGATATATTTAAAGTCTTGGTGCGCCAAGCAATTAATTAGCTAATTAATTAATTAAAATTATTTAAATAATATGACTATGATTCTACCACACTTTATAATTCTCTTATCTCAGGGTTAAATTCGTGCTTCAATATCTATGCTTCACATGTGAAAGGTAAGGTCCAAAGAATACCGGAATAATAAAAAACACATATGATATAACACTATATATTGAAATAAAAATAATGAAATAAAATTCACACTCAAATGTTTTCAATAAACAATATCTCATATAACGATTCTTAAAATTGACTGGCCAGTTGGTTGTCAAAACCAGTGCCAATAAAACACACACACACACACACACACACACACACACACACCACACACACACACGATTCTTAAAATTTTGTTCTACGTACGTGAACCTTCAAAATTAATGGTATAAACAATATTAGTTAAAATCTCAAAATCCCAATTATTATTCTAAATCTCCTAATCAAAAATTTATATCTTTTCTAAAGTAATTGTAAAAATTGTGTTATCAATAAAAGAAAAACTGCAGAAAAACAAAACGATCTCTCTCTGATGATGGGTGGTCCAAATCCTTGTTCCTGGTAGCCTATATTATCTATTCTTAGCAGCTCCCTAGGTAATCAGCAATCTTACAACAAATTGTTGCAAGTATATCGTCCTTAATGATCTCCTTCAAAAGCACGAATCATTCAAATTATGATAGCCTTTCTCCTCTCGATAAACTGAATCTCTCGTTGGCCCGAGTGAAAAATGACTCTTGGAATATCTTCTGTTTACGATAAACTGAATCTCTCGTTGGCCTGAACAGTGACTCTTGGAATATAAGTAGAAAAATATGACTAACAATATTTTGCTGCTTCAGCTTCTGTCATATACACTAACTCCACAAAAAATCACTAACATTCAACACTACTGCTTGCTACCTCTCTGGAACCACGAGAGAACAATGACTGTTTGTCTTACACCCTTGGAAAACCAACTGACTATCTTTTCTTTCTTCCGAAACTAACTAACGTCTCATTCTCAAACCAATCATCCCACCTTTTTCAATTTCATCCAATCAAAACGCGTCATCCATCTCCCATTTCTTCATTTCGATAACAAACAAATTTTAACCTATAATTATAAAATTTCCTAAAACTTATTTACAAATAATATTTTTCTACAATTCTTAAAAACTAACAAAATCCTATCTTTCTAAAATCTATTCTATTGTCCTAATCACTGCACTAATGTATTTGGAAAACCCGGTTCAATTGTCTTTTATTTCACTTAAGCTTATTCACGTCATACAAATATATTTTAACAAAGAAAATAATTTATGCATATCTTACGTTTTGTTAAATACAGGTAATCCACAATTAAAAGACTTTCATTCTTCGAAATGTTTGTAGTTTATTGTTTGACTTATCTGAATTATTTTAATGTTTTGAACTTTTTGAAATATTTTTAAACAAACCGATATTTTCTTGATTTTACATATCATAACAATGTATTTTCAAATTCGTTTCGTTTCGTTTCAAATTCAAATTCAATATATATATATATATATATATATATATATATATATATATATATATATATATATATATATATATATATATATATATATATATATCTAGATATATGTATATATATATCTATATATATATATATATGTATATATATAGATATATATATATATATATATATATATATATATATACCTATATATATATATATATATATATATATATATATATATATATATATATATATATATATATATA
Source organism: Diabrotica balteata (assembly GCA_918026665.1). Classification (NCBI taxonomy): domain Eukaryota; kingdom Metazoa; phylum Arthropoda; class Insecta; order Coleoptera; family Chrysomelidae; genus Diabrotica; species Diabrotica balteata. The sequence continues at coordinate 93,056,396 of OU898279.1, read as the reverse complement.
TATATATATATATATATATGCATATATTTAATATAATTTGGTTTTAGTATTTAGTATCGACCGTATATTAATTTACTTGGGTATATGTCATATATAGTCTAGGTGCCAGATGACATACTGTATCACTCATACACTCATACATAACAGGCTACAATTTTCAGGATAGCTTCATAAAACCTCGACCCCCAAATATCTCTTGGGATACTTTCTGTACCGGGTGCTTTCTCTCTCCAGATTATCCTAAAGTGGTAATTTTGAAGTCATGTATCAAATTTATTAATAACGTATTGCTGTTTAATGAATACAGAAGTCAACTTCGGGAAATATCCAAAAAAAATCTTGTCCCACAAAAATTTTGGTTCCATAAGGAAGTCCACCAAACTAAACATGCCATAAAAACCACTTTAAAAAATTTAGAAATGACAAGTTGATTTTTTCTGTATCGTTCAAAAATAACGTGAAAAATACTATTTTTACATTGTCCGACAAAATGTACTCGCCGATTTTTCCGTCCGACAGTGAAAATCGGCTTTTCCAATAACCTGTAGAAATTTAATAATAACTGTCGGACAAAAAGAAAATTAGATTCGTGAAAAATTTGCATATTAAATGGAATATGGGTCCGACAAATATAATGTACCCGAATTGCAGTCCGACAAAAAATCTCAATTTTTTTATTTATTTAATCTATATAAATTTCAGATATTACGCAAAGCTTAAATTTTATTAATAACCGTCGGACTAAGTAAAAAGTTTATTTTTTAAATAATTCTTTAATGTTTTATACTATTGGCGGACAAATAAAATGGTTCGGGAGCGCCCCATGAAAAAATCAGTTATTTTATATATGCGTATAACAAGGATTACCGATATTTAAGTAAGTATTTGATATTTTATATTATATTTTGTATGATAATTAAAATACGTTGTAAAAATAATAGGAATATATATATATATATATATATATATATATATTATATATATATATATATATATAAACATATGTATCCAATAAAAAATAATTGAATAATTAAACTTTTTTTCGTCATTCTTCATCAGAACTGTTATTTAACTCTTCACCACTTGAACTAATAATGTCCTCACCGTTCTCTTCATTTGACTTTCCGTACCTAAAATAATAATAGATTATGATTTTTTACAAGTACTATTATATTTCAGATATAAATAACAAGCATAAAATATTATTACCTGATATATTTGAAGATATATCATCAAATGTAGGACACTGAGGGCCATCAAACCAAATGGTAGTAATATTTTTCTTCTATCAGTGTCCATCCACAATTTTCAGGTTTTAAATTTATTGGTGATCTTAAATGTGCATTGCACCACATACTGCATATCTAAATTGTTTTTTTCATTTTTTGCGATAGCTCTTCTTTAGATGGAGGCATACTTGATGCATCGAAACCTCTAAACTGAGCATTTATTACCACTTCATCGTGATTTTTGTTTCCAAAAGTTATGCCGAAGCGCTCAACTCGCCTCATGTTGACGTCTTTGATTTTTTAAGGAATAAACTACAAATAAATTTTTCAATGACTTTAAATGTTGGATTTAAAGTATTAATTTCAGATGGAGGGATTCTTCAGGAAGGCTACCTGGTATCTCTCGTTTTTCTTTAAAATATCAAATGGTCTCGTTTTTTCTTTTTTATAACATGCAGGGTTATAATAATTCCCAGTAAATACATGATATTTGCTTTCCATGATTTTGATAAATATCATTGATATTAAAATATTCCTTTTTTTTTGTTGATATATCTATAATTACTTTCACATTAGATTTTAAAAATTCCAGATTGGATAACATAATTACAGGTATGTCAGATCGGTACAACGAACTGTCACTCGGTAGCTCTTGTTCATCTGGCAAATATGGTGTACAATCTTTGTATCTGCTTCTTTATGTGTACAAGATGAATTATAATCTACAGATCTCTTCGATTGTTGAAAACTTTATACACGTAACAATGATCATAATTCAATTTTAATATTTTTCCTTCACATATGTCAGCAAATTCGTCGTTGCACCAGTCTTCAATGAGAAACTCCACAAACTTTAATTTATATACACAATTTTAGAAAAGGGTACGATGAAACGAGTAATAAATAGGATGTATCTAAAATTTTATTGCTCACACATTCTACAAAAAAATAATTTCTACTGTATATTTTTTTAATTTTTACATAAGAGGCCCTATTTTTTGTCGGACGATATATTTACTAAGTTGTACTCTTCATTTAAGAACTAAAAATCATAAAAAAACGTTATTAATACATTTCCACAGACTCGTGGAAAAGCCGATTTTGTTGTTTCATGAATAGTTTGAAAATTATCATCGACATTTTCTTCATAACCTCATTCCCGAGATACTAAGATATGTCATTCAGTGAATAAGTTACGTTCTCATTATATTTTAATATTTTCTTAAAAATAATTTATTTTAAAAAGTATTTGTGTTATATATTTGATTCTAAACAGTGAAAATATCGTCAGAGTATAAAAATAATTTGATTATATTTGAAGCTTAGGGAGGTCACACGATTTTTGGCTGTGTATGCAGGTTATCAAATATACAAAAGTAGCCATTTAGTAGAATAAAACAATGCATCTGACCAGGTAAATTACAAGCACAAAGTGAAAATTTGCTGAAAAGTTTTAGTTGCCATGTCTATGAAACATGAATATCAAAGGAGTCAACGTAAAGAGAAAATCAGAGCCGGTCTAAATTATACAAGTTCGTTATACAGTTTTAAAAAATTACATAACTACATGAATGCATGAATGTAATAATTAAGAGTTGTGCGTGCGTATGCAAATAGTGAAAATGTTAATAGAAAAATGTATAGATGGTTACCAATGAATTGGAGAACTCACCGAGGCATAATGTGTTATTTTCTTGCGTCAATATAAATGCGTCAAATTACAATCTAAAAAACTATAGGTACATAGGTAGTAAAAAAGTTAAAACTATAAGCACATAAAACATAATATATACACAAAAACATACAAATTGTTAAAAAGATGCCTGCAAGTATTCCTCTGACGAATAGAAAGTGTTTGTCAGAAGTAAGTCCTTAACTGTTCTCTTAAATACATAAATATTTGACTTTTTAACATAATTAGGTAATTTATTATACAAACTAACGCATGTTGGGTAAGGACCCTTGCCCACAACAGTCAAGTGACGAGCAGGGGTCACCAAATCATTTCTGTAACGAAAATTGTAGCCACTCGTTAAGGAAACACCATTTATGCAAATAAAATTACATCTATGTGACTTTACATAAACAACACAATTAAAAATATACAGAGAAATTAGAGTTAAAATATTTAATTGTTTAAAAACTGGTCTACAGGAATCCAAGCGCCTTCTAAACGTCATGATACGAATAATTTTTTTTGAAGAACAAGCACCTCATTAATTCGCGAGCAATTTTCCCAACAAACTAAACAATATTGCAAAATTGACTGTACATGAGCAAAATAGTAAAGTTTCAAGATATCTAGGGAGACAAAATCCCTAAGTTGCCTTAGAACATAACAGTGTACAGACAATCTTCCCACTACAGAATCAACGTGAGAACTCCAAGACAAATTAGAATCCAGGTAAAAAACTAACAACTTAGTATAGTGGCTATTTACCACAGACCCATTGTCAAGCTTTACTAATGAACTCATCAGCATAGTAGAAGGTGAAAAGGTTACCATATTGGTCTTTGATCCATTTAAGATTAGGGCATTATTTAAACAGTAATGAGTCATACTTTTTACAAGACAGTTTGCTTTTTGTACTACATGAAAAAAATTATTGGAATTTAGTGCAACTGTGGTATCGTCAGCAAATTGAGTGACGTAACAGCCTGATTGCTGTTCCAACTTTTCTCCTCAAACGCTTATTGCATCCGAAAAATTATCTAATGGATTCCGAACCAAACATGTTGAGCTATCATTTATCAGTTGATTTAAATCATTGACAAAAATCAAAAATAAAAGAGGGCCAATGATACTTTCCTGTGGAACTCCGGAGAGGACACTTTCTTCTGAAGAAAATATTAAATTCTCATTCACATTGACCTTAATTTTTGAAACCTTTTCGATAAAAAGGTTTGGATCCACTTTAACGCAGTTCCTCTAACACCACTATGATGACTTGGATGATTTACAGTTTCAAAAGCTCGTGCTTTTGTCAAACAACAAAGTCAAAAAACAAACAGATAACTTTATTAACCTTATCAAAGTTCGATAAAATATGATTGCACAGCGCTAGTAGTGCATCTTGCACACTTATACCTTCACGGAAACCAAATTGAGACTTTTCTATAATGTTGTGCCTTTTAATATACGAGAGGAGACGTGTATGAAAGGCTTTTTTATACATTTTTGAAAACACAGATAAAAGTGATAGGCCTTGATAATTATCAAATTTTGATTTGTCGCCTTTTTTATGTATAGGCACAACTAGAGCAGTATTTAGAATTTGAGGAAAAATCCCTTCCTGAAATGAAAGGTTTACTAGAAATGTTAATTGTGTATATATGTTATGAGATACATGTAATAACATAGAATACGGGATCTCATCCAGTCCAGCAGAGGATTTTTTTGAGATATCTTTAATTATACTCTTTATTTCTATATCACTAACAGGATAAAGGAAAAAAAAGTGTATAGGCGAAGAAAGATTCTTAGGATTATGGTCAGCTAAAGTTTGACTAATTAAATTTTGTACGGAATTCGAAAAATGTTGACTTAAAGATTCAGATATATCACGAGGGTCATCCACAGAAATTCCCAAATTATTTTTAAATTTACTTGGGTATTTAGAGGAGTTTCGATTTTTACCCCCGACAGTGTTTCGATTTATGATGTGCCAAGCCTCAGCCGTACTATTCTGCGCATTTATCATTTTATTATTAAAATAAGTTTGCTTGGCTAATTAAACTTTGTATTCATGATTTTTTTTTAGAATGTTATACCGTATTCAGAGCTCATGACTTTCTGAATATTTTATAGATCTGAAAATGTCTCTAATAAAATCTCCCTCATTGATTAAATCAGAAATCAACCATTCCTTGTTTTTAGACTGTTTAGAAAATCGTCTAGTATTCACCGTTTGCAAAGGAGATGCTGTATCGAATAGTTCCAAAATTTTTTCATAAACTATGCAAAACTTGTTATCCGAAGATAGATCTGAGTTTAGAAAGCACCAAGATTCCCTAGAGAGTAATGGATTAAAATAATTAATATTAAAATTGCTATTACAATCACGTTTTTAAACAATATTATCCACCAAAAAAGAAGCATTCAAGTTGTATTCAACTTTCTGTAAAAAGTGATCACTCACATCGGTATAAACAACAGAACACGATAAAAACTTAATATTTACATTGCAGAAAATATTATGAATCACAGTTTTAGAGTCACTATGTATTCTAGTATATTCAAAAATACATTGATTTAAACCATAAGAGGTAAAAACATTTTTTAATCTTAATGCATCTATAGATGAAAGCACAGATGAAAATAATATTATTTTTGTTTAATATTTCTGATAACATTTCGTCCATTTTATTTATGAAAGTTTGTGTATCCTTTGATGATCTGTAAAAACAGCCAACAGTTATAATGTTAATTTGATATTCCAAATCAATCAAAGCATACTCAAATATTTTATGAATCTTAGCAAGCGAACAGTTTTTAATAGTAAAAGAACAACTTACATTTACAAATATTGCGACCCCTCCCCCACCTGAGTCTGAACGATGGAAGAAATCGCTTAATACATAAGAGTCCAAGAAAAAAATTTAAAATTTCATGTTTATCACACCACACTTCACTAACACAAAATTCTTCTGGGTAATTTAGAGATACCGTCAATTCCTCCAAATATTGAATTTTGTACCTCAAACTTCTAAAATGTAAGTGACAAACTGTCAACTTTTGAGATTGATTTATACTATTTGAAGTAGAGACATCTTCTTCACTAAAAAACGCCGCGCATACGCACCTTGGGGCCATATATCCATAGCTTTCTCAAAATGTTGGTTATAAATACTCACTTTAAAGGATGAATACTGGTCTGGAAACTTTGACTTCAGAGGGACACTCATAGCCTCGGAAAAATGGTTTTATATTAGTTTCAATAAATTTTCATTAGACATTGATGGGTCTAGCCTATAAACATGCAAGTCCGTATATTTAGGAACACCTTTAAATTCTACACCATTTATTTTTATATCTTCATTACTTCCAATCGTGACTTTTCTTCTGGACTTTTTCCGAGAAACAGTTTGCCAGTGACTTTCTTTCGACTCAGGTATTAGATCTTGGTGTAAACTAATATATTTGTTACATTTTGCAGCAGTTTCAGCTTCTAAAATAGCACTGGAAGTTTGTTTTATAGTAAATTGGGATTTTTGAGGACCTTTGGCAACGCTGTTATGGTTTTCTGTATGAATATTTTGTAATTTGTTGCTTTGTTTATTTTTGTTTTGTTTTGCTTGTTTTCTTTGTTGCAATACTTGTTTATCCTCAGGTTTTTTATCTTCATTAAAGATAAAAATTACAATTTATTAGGATATAAAAAGTTGATTTGGTCTGTTAATACATTTATTTGTTGATGCACACCATTAATAATAAGGTCTTTTTGTTTAATAATATAATTAAATATCTTTATATCTACTTTATTGTCAATCGAAACCTGCTGATTAGCATTTAGGAAATCATCGTTTAATTAAAGGTTAGACATATCCTCAAGTTCACAGCAAACAATGTCACTTTTATTTATGTATTTCACATAATTTAAGATTTTGCACAACCAGGATGATAAAAACTATTACATTTTATACAAGTTAAAGCACTTACAACTTTTTTTGAATACTTTAGACACATTTTATTTAATGCTGCATTTTCAACGTGTGTACTGTATTCAGCCATGCTGCCAAGTCCAACAGTAATCAGCAAATAACTAATCAGATAAACTAATCAGTAAAATAAAACTCGATGGCATCAGTATTGAACTAGTTGTGGAAATAAAATACCTAGTAATTACACTGTTTAGCTATGAATACCTGGACAAAGAAGTGTAATATCAAGTACAAAGCAAATATCCTTGCAGGATGCCTCAATAACACTATATGGCGAAACCGATATACTAACACTGAGATGAATGCAAGAATTAATATTGACATATGCATCAAAAACAAGACCCGACTTATCCATAACATAAAGGAAACTACAGAGATGAGAGTACTGAGAATAATTACAGGAAATACGTTGGTAGATCGGAACAGTACCTAGTGAAGACATTAAAAGAAAATATAACGTATAGGGTATAAACAAATGGATACTAAAAAGAAAAGAAGAATGGAATAACCACATATACAGAATGAGGGACACCCGTGTAAAAATAGCAAGAGATAAATCACCAATCGGTAGAAGAAATATCGGACGACCGCGCAAAATATGGAGTGACTAATTTCCACAAAGGTATCAATCTACCAATGAACAAGCAGAATCACCTATAAAGAGAAAAAAGAAAATATGTTTCAAATATATTTTTTAATTATAATGGTAATACGTTAGCTCAATTTGGTGGTGACTACGAAGAAGTCTGGTTCTATACAAACTCGAGGCCACTTACTCCATTAGTAGGAAATTATGTTGTTAAAACATTAAAAATTATTGAGCATTGTCAATCGTAAATTTAATTTATTAATTAAAAGGAATTGATATATTAATGTAGATTTATAAAACTGACTTTTGTTAGTTCTTTTGACGCTATTTGACGGAAAATACAAAACATTTAACAAAAGCTGTTCTTTTCACCTTTAAAACTCATTTTGATTTTTTTCGATAGGACACTCTGATCAAAAGATAATAAATTTTTAGCGTCAAATTGATATAAATTTTATTTAAGCTAATTACGCGGGCATAACTGACATTCAAAATCTCTGGTCGCTGCAAGCGTTGTTTCTGACAGAACAGTTTATTCTACACCAAAAATGATGATAAATATGTTTGTTCAAAATTACCTCAGTTACATTTTTTATGTGAAATATTTTTTCTACGGTATACAGATTCTTGGTAAATCGCTTTTTTTTTTCGTTTTTAGGGGAAAGCCGACTGACAAAAGCGGTAAACATTTTTGCATATTATTTAGGGTCCCAAAATTGACATTTTATACTAAATTAAGGTTCTTCATTTTTGTCTCTAACTACTGGAGTATTATATTAATTGATTTTTTAATCGGTATTATTATTTAATGCTTTAACTATTTTTTTAATTCCACGTTTCTGATAAATATTAGGTCTTCCAATGAAAAATTGTACAGTTGGAAGTGGCCCCATTGGTAGAGTCATCTACATCTGTCAAATTAGTAGTGATTTATTCAGTCGATTTTGCAAAATCAACATGGATAAAAAAATCTACAACACCAGCAAATGATAAACTTGTTTTATCAAAAAGGCTGCTCTCTTCGAGTAAAGTTCGCGATTCGCTTAAGTTACGGTCTCCATAATCGTCTTTTCTAGAGAACCATTCTCAGTGGATAAATTTGAGTTAACCGATTTAGTAAATAATTAAAAAGATCCGACCCTAACGCAACCCCTTTCTAATTCTAATTGACCTAGGAGCTTAAGACTAGGAACAAAAGCGACTAATCCCTAAAAAGATACTATTTGGTGTGTATTTTGTGCGAGGAGTCATCGATCCCTATTTTTTTGAGAACTATGTTGGCCTGACCATCACCGTCAATGACGAGCATTATGGGTCGATGATTACCAACTGTATGTCCCACTTTGCTTTGTGCAACATAGCTCATGGACATCTATACGAGAAAAATGAAGGAATGCACGTGAGATTTGCAAGATCGTGCGATTCTACCCAGCTTTATTGTTTTTTGTGCTGCAAACCACAGCGACCCTCAAACCCAACATAACTCATGATTTCAGTCAAGTTCAGAGTAATTTATATGCCAGAGTCGTGAAAAATTGGACATTTCGGACAAGCTTCACCCAGTGATGCATAATGACATTGAGAGTATTTTTAAACGAATAATACATTTTAATTTGTCACATAGACTCTTTTTACTTAAATTTAAAGATAAAAAACAAAAAATTTGCCCAAATATATACATAAGACATAGGACATACAAACACATCAGAACGAATTTATTTGCGTGGAGACGCATTAACCATTTATTAATATTTTATTTATTTTTACACACAACAGACCGTTAAGGCCTAGGGCAATTTTTGTAAACATAATCCTAATATTACCTAATTACAATTATTTTAAACAAAACTTTAACTTAAATATGTATATACAACATTCTTAACTACTCTGAAGGACCTGGTGGACAATATCTCTCCATATGCTTCTATTTTGTGCTTTTCTTTTCCAGTCCATCATCTTCACGTGTTTGAGGTCTTCCTCCACTTTATTAATCCACCTCATTCTGAGTCTACCTCTTCTTTTGGGGCCAATTAGTTTTTTGGTTATTACTAGTTTGGGCATTCTGTTTGCTTCCATTCTTTCCACATGTCCCAACCGTCTGATTCTTTGTGACTTGACAAACTTGGTAATGGTATAAACCCATTAATTCATTGTTGGTTCTTCTCTCCCAACCATCTTCTGTCTTCCGTCCTTCGAATATGCGTCTCAGTATTTTCCTTTCCCATCTTTTCAGAGTATCCTCTTCCTTTTTATTTAATATACATGTCTCACCGGCGTATGTTACTGTGGATCGAATTACTGTGTTATGTATTCCAAGTTTACCTTGTCTAGAAACGTATTTTGAGTTCAGTAAGGCTCTTAAACTACCTAATTTTTTATTCCCTTTTGCTATTCTAGCTTCCAGCTCCCATTCCTCTTTTCCATTTTCATCGAAAACTACACCCAGGTATTTAAATTTGTCCACCCTTTTCAAACTATAGCTTTTACCACTTACAGACCTCACACTAAAGTCTTCTTTTTTCCTTTCTGTTCTTCCCATGTTCATATATTTGGTATTGTCTTCATTTAGTTTCAATCCGAATTTTTGTGCTTGTTCGATGATTTTCTTTAAACTCTTCTTAATTCTTTCTCGGTTTTTGCTAGGATCATTAAATCGTCAGCAAATGCCAAGGACTGGTGCTCATTTTTCATGATTGTTTCTTTCACCTTCATGTTGCTTTTTCTAATTACAGTTTCTAACACTAAGTTGAATAATGTAGTGGATAAAAGATCTCCCTGTCTCAAGCCTTTTGCAACTGCAAATTGATCTGATATGTGACCCTGCCACGTAATTTTATACATAGAGTTATTTATTGTCATTTTTACTAGCCGGATCAGTTTCTTTGGTATACCCAAATGTTCCATTGCTCGATACATTTTGACTCTATCGACTCTATCATATGCTTGTTCAAAATCCACAAACAAAACATGCAGTGGAACTTTACCTTCATCACAAGTCGTTTGTATCTCCTTTAATGAGAAGATTTGGTCTACAGTAGATCTGTCCTTTCTAAAGCCGGCCTGATACTCATGTAGGATTCTTTCCGTGTAGCAATTTAGTTTCTTTCTCAATATTTTTGCCAAGGTTTTGTATACCGTGTCTAGTAAGGCTATACCTCTATAGTTGTCATACTTTAGTTTGTCTCCTTTTTTATGCAAAGAGCATATGCGGGCTTCATTCCACTAAGATTTCATTATTTCCTTTTCCCATACTTGCACTAGTAGCTGATGTATTTTTCTTTGTAGTTGTTCTCCACCAAACTTGATCATTTTTATGCACATGTCACTTTTACCTGGATCTTCTCTCAACTATCGCATCTTCTCCAACCGTCCAGTTGTCTACTGCTTCGTGGTCCACCTCACGATTTAATAGTTCTTCAAAATGTTTTTTCTATTCCGTCATTATTTCTGCCGGATCGCTAATTAAATTTCCGTCTTTACCTTTCATATACGTACAGTGGCTTTGGTAACCTTTTCCCATCTTTTTAACTTCTTGATAGAACGACCTCACCTCTTTGTTTTTAAACTTATCTTCTATCTCTTTTAATTTTAACTCATTGTGGTATCTCTTTCTCCTTCTACACAGAGTTTTCAATCTTCCTCGAATTATTCTATATTCTTGTTTTTTACACTCTCTATTATCTGTTAATATTTGTTGTCTAATCTTTTTCTTCTCCTTTGCTATCACCTGACACTCTTCGTCAAACCAATATTTGTTTGTACTTCTCTTGGAGTCGCACTTAACTATTTTCTCGCTAGTTTCTCCTACAGCAGATTTAATTTGTTCCCAGGCTTGATCTGTTTGTAAATTTTGATCACATTGTTGTAGAATTTTATTTATTTTTTCTTCGTATTTAGTTTTAATTTCTACTTTCTTAAGTTTTTCAATATTGTACTTTCTCTTCGTTTTATTGTTCGATTTCTCTTTTTCTTCCAGCCTCCTCCCACATGTGACTTTAACGAGGTAATGGTCCGAGTCGATTTCAGCTCCTCTCATACTTCTTACCTTCGGAATGATATTTGTATATTTACTTTCAATCATAACATGATCTATTTGATTCACCGTCCTTCCATCAGTGGAGACCCACGTACCTTTGTATATCTCTTTTCGTTTTAGTTGTTTGCTTCTCACCACCATGTTTTTCTCCATGGCAAATCCAATAAGTCTTTGACCAATATCGATTGTTACTTCGTGTTTACCATAGTTACCAGTTACTGCAGTGTACATAGGTTTTTTTATTTCATCGTCCTTGTCTTCTGACGGTGTATGAATATTGATTATACTCCAACTCCTTTTCTTACTTTTAATTCGTATTGAACACATCCTATCAGAGATAGGTTTAAAAGCTATCACTTTGTCCTTGATACATTTAGCTACTAAAAAACCAGTTTCAAGCATTCTATCTTTACCTCCACTTTTGAAGAGCACCATCTCTTCTATATCAGTTATTTCCGAACCTAATTGTTTTGTCTCTTAAAGAGCCATTAAATCTATTTGATACTTCCTTGCCTCATTCATTAGTTCTTTTAGCGCACCTTTATAAAAGGTTCCTCTGGCATTCCATGTAGCCAAATGTATCTTCTTTCTTCGGCTTTGTATTCCTGTCTTGTTTTGTTGCGTTTTCATAGTTCGTAATCCTTTTCTTCGCATTGTTCGTCTTCATTTCTTTCCTTTTCATGCTGGTGCTTAGTTTTTTGCTTTGGTCTCTACTACCAACGTTTGGTTCATGCCATCCCAGCGCTATATTTCCTGATCCGAATATATTTTCTTATATCCTACTTTCACTTTTCTTCCTTCCTCTCTTAGTTCTTGCGCTTTCTGTCTGACATATTTCTGTACAATTCTATCCTTCTTTGACAGGTCATCATTGATATAAACTAGACATTTTTTTCGGTTTCTTAATTTGCTTTTGTTTCGCATGACTTTTCTTTTGTCCTCTTCTTTTTCAAGCTCAACCAGACAGACTTTTTTATCCCAGCTTCACAACCTTCTCTATTTGAACATCGACTGCTAATTCTACCTGAATAAAAATTTTTATTTTATGTTTTAGAGTCTCTGGGACATTTGTATCTATGTTCATGCCTTGTAACTACATTTTTACGCATTTTTCCATTTTACAAAATTTCCAGCCGTTCTTCTATTTGAAAAACTACCTTTTTAGTTTTGTGATTTCCTCTCGTAATGTTACATTCTCTTGTCGTAACTGTCTTATTTCTTTTCTATATTCTCCTTGTTCTCTATGAATTTCGCTGAGTTCTCTTGATTATTCTTCTATCTTTATACTCACTCCTGTCATCATTTCCATAATTGTTTGTACATTTTCTTTCATTTTCTCCTTTTTGTTGATGGGAGATCTCCCTATTTTGCGACTTTTGGTGAAAGCACGTTGTAACTCTTCCTCTTAATCTCCTTTTCTTTTCTTGTCGTTTTTGTCTGTTGTGGTACCGTCGCTTTCGAAATCTAAATTCGAAATTCGAAAGCGATATTTGTCCTTATCTTTACTGCTCATTAAAAATATTTTGTTTCACCACGATAAAGGTCTCGCCTGAATTGTCTCCTCAGAAGCTTAATCCTTCTTAGTGTAACATCATAATTTATTTTCTTTATTTATGTTAATAATTGTATCGAGCGGTATATACTATTTCGAACCTCCCTAGTTACTTCACTTCTCTGTCGACTTGGCAACACCGCTTCCAAATCAATCAAGGTTCAATCGAGTTCGACCCAATATTGGTGACGTTTTTATTGCTTATGTGTTTATTCTTACGTGGTATTTTTGCCAATTTCGAACACACTTTGACATGTTTTGATTATTATTTTTCACTATGCGCTAAGATTACTTACTTAACTTTTTACTTTATACTTTAGATATAATTTATTTACTCTGTACTTCGCGAAAAATCGGGTTTAATACAGGAGCAAATGCAATTTAATATTTACACATTTAGCGCTGCGTTGCCAGTTCCCATTATTCCCCAGTTTATTATTATAAATGTATAAATATTAAAAATCTCTCTTCTGACAATATTTTTATGATGAAACTATTATAATATTACTAAAAAAACGGAATGAGGGCTTAACTCAAAAAGAAACCACTATAAAAATTAAATTATATATTCAAGTAAACCAACAGAAGCGACGTGTTTACAGTAATAAAAATAATGCAGCAGACCTAAGAGAATTTATTCAAAAAGAGAAATTTTACCGAGAAGAAGCTTCTAGTCTAAGGGTTACGACATTTTCAATTTTAAAAGAACTTCTGTTTTGTTGATGCATTGTTGTGGGAGCGACCGTGGCGTTTACGGCATATTTAAAATTATGAGTTTGTTTTACCCGAGGCAAGCTGCTGAATATTGAACACGGTAAAGTTTTAATAAATTAATTCTTGGCGATACAAACTTTAAACCGAACTTGAATTAGGGTAGCGTTTGGCTGATAAAGCCTTTAATTAATTTAAATTTTAACTTATAACATGAGCAAATATCTTTTTTAGAAAGGTAAATATGTTTGCTGGTAGATAAAAAATAATAATCTATTTGATCTATTGAAAAAATTTAAATAAATATTTTATCCGGTTATATAAAAGTGTAGGTACGTAAAAACTGTATTAAACGAAACTTCAAACATTACGTTTTTGGTGTCTTCTAGCACTTACATTCAAGTAAACGTTTTTAGATACCAAAATATTTATAATTGTCTTTAAACAATCTGTATTGGTATAGTCAATAGCAGTGTTGTCTGCGTACCTTTTTTGTCGTAAATCTTCCTTCGTACGAAAAGAATAAGACGGTAACTATCACTATAATTATTAACCTACATTCCCTAATACAAAGATTATGATCGACATTAGGAGAATAGGTACACGCTGGTTCACCTAGGGATTTAACAAACCATTGGTTTGTAACGCTACTTGTCTGGATAGAAAATGGAGGATTAAACGAGAAATAGGAATCTCAGGAGCAAGTATTTTTATCTTGCAAACCGGCGCTCAGGTGGTTTGAAGAACACAACTGTGAGCTTTGGGATGTGAGTGTAGAATGTGTGTAGAGTATATTCAAACAAAAAATTAAAAATGGAAAAAATTGAAATGTACCAATAAAAATGACAGAATTTAGTACTAAAAGAAAGGGGCAAAATAAAGTGTGCCACCTAGTCCTTTGTCGAGGGACGAGGAAAACTAAACAATTGACCTATCAGAAATTTGGTTTAAGAAAGATTCCAAAAAAATGACAGATAGGCTAAACCTTTAAAAACAAAATACATACATAGTCAAGAAAAAAAGAGAAGTAAACACAACTACCCAATATTGTTACTTTACATTTTTGTTAGATTTAACTAGTTATCAGTTACCAAAAGAAAGGAAGATTATAAGAGAGTATTAAACAAATAATTGCTAAAAGTTAACAATTTTTACTTCTTTAAAAGTTTAGCCAGATAAAAGTTATTATATAATGTCAACACGTTAGCAAATAAGACATAAATTAAACAAGACAAATAGCATAAAAATCAAAAATGTAAATTTAAAAAATCAGGTTTTAATTAAACATTCCTTAGAGTAGATGAAATACCTTTATAACTGGGTAAAACAGAAATGTGAATTAAAATAGCAACAATTTAGCAAAAATACTTTGATAATATTAGTTATAATATAATTATCATGACATTATCAGTATTTTAAGTTATTGTGTAATAAAAAATTACATATAAAAATTATAACGGATCCCCTTGATCACTAAGGAAATAAACGTACATATTTTAAGGTAATACACAAAAACAAAGATTGGGAATCACAAAAAACATTGTGGGACATACCCTACAAAGAAAAAGTGACACTGCACTATACTAAATAAGTATTTAATAAAAGTTATAAATGATATCAAATATATTTCTTAGATTCACCAGATAGAAATCATTCTACGATCGTACTTCCAAATATTTTGACAAGTTTTAAAAATAAATTAATCTTACATAGGGCTACAGTAAGCACTGGTGTTAATCTTTTAACCTAAATAATATTTAACACTCATCTCATCTCTGTTAAGCTGTTTTCTATCTTTTGAATGGGGACATTATTTTATACTAGTCTTACTGTAATGTAATATGGATTTTTCTATTTTTTTGCGAGCCACGTACTGAACTGCGACAAAACAAACAAACAGTCTTCCTTGACAGTTTTCAACGTGGAAGTGAAGTCATGACAAAATTCTCCTCTCGCCAGTATAAGTATAACAATTTTTAAGTGGACTCTTATCTATTTCATGTTCAGAAAATGTGAGAACTCAGCGAATTTTTTCTAAAAATTCTAAAGGCGGAATTAAGGTAAAACGAAAAAGCAATTTGCTTATTATAAACAGACTTCAAAATATTAACATAAATAATCTTAGAGACAAAAAAAAATTATGAATCGTTTGCAGCTCCCACGATATACAGGGTGACACAAAATTGCTACAAGTTTATATTAATATATTTCTTTTTCTTATACTTTTTGAAAATCTAATGATCTGTTAGTTACGTTACTGAAGTATTTCTTGAGGGGTAGAGCTATGTCTCCATTTTGGTGGTTTCTCTGGTGGACTTGCCAGCTAATTTTTCTTTTAGCTTTAATTGCTTTTAGCAATTCTTGGTAGTCTTTTGTCCTCCACCGTTTTGTATCATTGTACCATTCTTCGTCTTTTCTTTTATATTTAATTCTTATAACTGCTCTTCTGGTTTTATTGGTGTCTTCTCATGATTATATTTCCTAGGTCATTATGGGTCTGACATCTCTTAAACATTTAAATATGACTACAGCTTTATTTATCTGCTCTCTCTGATGTTGGACAGGGTCATGATACCCGGATATATCCATACCTATGTGTTTGAAATGATTAAGATTTTCTATGGCTATGTTCTCCAGTATAATATTACATCTACTTGGATTTTTAACTATAGAGTAATGCTCTTTGATTTCTGCGTAGATATGTTTATATTAAGCCCACGGCATACTTGATAGAAACTGTAAAGTTCTCTTTTGTAGGTCGTATTAATTCTCTGCAATCAGGGCTACGCGGTTGTTCACCTAACATACTATGCAAATTCTGCTATTTCAACGTCTATATCCTAGTCATAGCGATTACACATCTTCTATTATTTTATCCATTGACAATTTTGTTCACATCATGTCAAACAGGGACGCGATGGACTATTCTTCCCACTGGGGTTGGTACCTTACTCGTAGGGGTGTTATTTGTTTTAATTTTTTTTTGTATTGTCGTTGTTCATTTGTTTATTTATTTTTAAGATGTTTGCCAGGATTGTTTTGTGTCTTAGTTTCTGGGCTACATCGTACAAGTGGTACAAGGGCTACAAGTTTTCTCTATCAAATGCTTTTGCTAGATTGACGGAGCATACATATGTTGCGTGATACGTGATATTCTATCGACTTTTATTTCACTTGTTTCATAATAAATATTGCGCCCTTCATCGACCTATTCTTTCTCAAACCTTGTTGTTTCTCTCTAATCTCTATTTATAATTCAAATTTATTCTTGAGTAGGCTTGCGAATGGCTTTATTGTCGTATTTAAAAGTGTTATTCCCCAGTAGTTTTTTGGCTATGTTCTTTCACCTTTCTTAAAATTTTAAATTGTAAAATTGGTATCCTAGTCCTTTGGTATCTTCCTTCTGTCATTGTGAGATGTTTTGGGAATTTCTAGCATTCATATTTTAACAGTTCGTTTGGAATTCCATCAGTTCTTGGCGATCATCTGTTCCTCAAAGTCTTCATTCTTGCTATTAACTATTCATCTTTCTTTCAGTTTGTATTCCGGTTTGTCGCTGGTTTATAAACTTTGCAAGAATTGAATTTTGGAAATTGATTTTTGGAAATTTGATTTGGAATTTGATTGAAATTAATGATCATCTATTGGTATTAACAAAATGGTATTCCTCCCATTGGTAATTCCACTCTTGAAGGAATATTCAGAAATATCTATGCAGAAGACGGTACTACCCAGAAACATTACTGTATGTAGAGACTAGGTATAGTTTAAAATACGTTCTTTGGCTAATAAGTCGATGTATTTATTATGTCCAAATACAACATGTGTTTTAAACCAAAGAAAATATAAATGTATCACTTTTATTAATATAATGATTTAATACGTTTAATTCCCTAAATGTGGGGATAATTTTTTTAAGTTTGGGCGTACATATTTCACAATAGATATTACGCTGCCAAGAAGTCAAACAAAATTACAATGTGAGCAAAATTAAGTTCAGGTGTATACAGTAAAGCTTCATGTATTGCAATAGCCTCCGCTGTATAAATCGAACTCTCCGGTTCGGTTGAATTGCTTTTTTATATGTCTCGATGAAATAAAAAAGCACATTTGATTCTATTTGAAGATTTAGAAGCATTTGTATACAGAACTATTGAATCTCTATAGTTGAAAAAAGGTAAAAAAAACAAGAAAGGTATGTATAATATTTAAATATGTAATTAGTTTTATTTATACTTTTGAAAAGTGTTATATTTATTTGCATGCTGCGTAGAATAAGGATAATTTCTGTTTTTGTCAGTAAGCTTTATGAAATAATAAACTTACTTCACCGAAAAAAATGTATTATTTGATTTTAGAAAGTGTAATCCCTTTTTATACCTATTGAAGGGACCATCAATATGTATCTTACAGGTCAATTTACGATCAAGTATACTTCTCAGATTTTTAACATTTATGAGTACCATCATTTTATTGGGTTATAACCACTAGGAAAAGAATCTTTATAGCAAAAAAATCATAAAAAAATTAAATTAAGTTGTATTATTAACAGCTATTCCATCTATCGTCGGATGTTAGCTTCCTTTAAGTGTGTCCATTTATTTTTGTTTGTTGTTTTTTGCCATTCGTGGCCAGCCATTCGCTTTATATGATCAGTCCATCTGGTTAGAGGTCTGCCACTACTTATCTTCTTTGCTCTTGATCGCCATTCAATATTTCGCTTCATCCAACGGTTGCCTTTCATTCTTTCAAAGTGACCTGACTAGTTCCATTTTAATATGGCAATATTTTGGATTACATCGATAACTTTTATTTGTTCGCTTATTTCTTCATTGAACTTGATCCATAGGTGACCTGAATGTTGAGCATTCTGTTACATAGCTCACTGACTCAAAGAGCTATGTAACTCACTTAGAGTTTATGAACTATGTTGTTGTTAAAAGCCCACATTTCAGTTCCATATGTTAGTACCGACAGCACATACTGATTCAAAGTCTTTGCCTTTAAAATATTAATTTGGTAAGTTTGATTTACTGTTTGTAATTTTCAAATGCTGATCATGCTAAGGAACATCTTCTACTTAGGTCAGCCTTTAAGATAAGCTTTTATATCAAGGTCTAATAGAATTTCCTGTAATTCTTATCTGTTGTTTTCTATTAACGCAACATCTCGACAAATCTCAGGTGATTTAGGTTTTTTCCGTCTATTGTCACTTCTATATTTCCCCATTCTACAGTTTAAAACATATCTTTCAGAGCTAATGTAAATAGCTTAGATAGAATCTCCTTGTCTAATCCCTATCAGTAGTTTTGTTTTTTCTGTTTTTTCTTCTACGCTTAGTTGCGATAATTGCATTTTCATATGTACTTAATCACTATATATATATAAGCTTAAGACGTTAAGGATGGCCCAAATGTCTATAGAGACAAATGCCTTCTCATAATCTACCATAGCTATCTAGAGTGTATATGGTACACGTTTGATTTTTTAAATTAGTGTTCTTATTACATGAGTATGATTTATGGTGCTCTAACCTATTTTAAATCCCGTCTGCTCCTGAGGATGATAACTAACCAGTTTGTTTGCTAGTCGCAATGTAATTAATTATTTTCATAAACAGCTTATACAAGACAAATAATTGGCTAATGAGTCTATAGTTTTCTAATTTATATTTATTTTCCTTTTTAATTATCAGCAATATAAGAGCATTTAATCAAAGCTGTAGGTACTTCACTTATTTCTATATATTTATTAAAAATGATTTTTAACATTTTTATATGTCGTCCGCCATACTTTATCACTTCTAATAATACTAATAGAGATACTCCAGACTTCAGCTGGAGCTTTTTTTATTTCACATAGTGCTCATTGCATTTCTGATTTCTCTGTTATATCTGGTATAAACTGAGAGACATAAGTTAGGCATATAGCTTAATATTAAATAAACAATAATACAAAAATCCACAAGGAATCTACGTTCCTGTTTTTGGCTGTATATCATATATTAAAAAATTTTTTATTAAAAAACCTTTATAAAAGGTATGTATTTAAATATTTAAATATATTATTAATATGTATATATATACATATTAATAATATATGTATGTATGTATATATATGTATGTATGTATAATATATTTAAATATATATATATATATATATATATATATATATATATAACTATATATATATATATATATATATATATATATACATATATATATGTATATATATATATATATATATATATATATATATATATATATATATATATATATATATAAGAAATACTGGATATTAGTGACTGTCGATATAAACAAACAACACAGTTTATTAATGTTGCAGTCAGAATATTGGCCGGGATGTTAAAAAAAACACTCTTTTGACTTTTTGTCGAGCTTTTTCGGAATGGTTTTATTCCTTTTTCAAGACACTGTAAAAGATAATTATGTAAATATTTTAAAAATATCACAATTCTTCAGTGTAACTTACTAGTCGTTGAGATTATTTTTGTAAGCATTGACACTCAACATTTATACCACACATTAAAATATACAATTATGGACATAATACATTATAAAATTTTTAAAATTTATTGTAAAAATAGTAAAACTTGGTTGATGGCATGTTTTACTGGTGTATATTAACTCATACAGAGAATGGAAAGTAAAAACACTGTAATTAATATGTAATTAGGTGTAAAAGATGTTATCTTTCTTTTCAAGAAATACTAGAGGCCCTTCTTAGGTGACTATACTTTTTAAACCTGTCTTAATGGTATGCAACATATTATACATAGAGGTGTAATTTATGTACAGGTAAATATTTATTTTATTTTTGGTGTTTTTCTAGTAAATAACAATAAATGTTCCTTAATTTGTCTATGTCGGACTTTTTGTTAATGCAAGATGTGCTAGATTTTATGAAACACATTTTCAAAAAAACACGTTTTGAATGATTCTTTTCTTTTGCCAAAATACAGGAATCATCGAAATTGAATTCATGTTTTAGAGTAAGTGCATGTTCTGTCAATGCACATGCATTGATTTTTTTGGTTTTTATATCACTACGATGTGATATCACCCTGCTGTGAAAATTACGAGATGATTCTTCTATGTAAATTTTATTACAGTTAGTACACGGTATAGAATAAACAACATTCGATGACTCCTGTATTGTGAAAGGATCTTTTGTTTTTGTGTAAAGCTTCGATACTGTTTTCACATTTTTAGTTGTAATTTTTAAGTCACTAACATTTTTAAAGATGTTCATTAGCTTAGGTGTCAGAAATGGAATGTATGGTAGGCAACCATAAGTTATTTTAGATGGTAATATTGATGCGTTATGTGTCAATGTCAATTGTCGGATCTCATTGGTATGAAAATTTTGGTTGACAGAAACTTGTGAAGGAAAAGGAGAACCGAAAATGAGTTTATTTAACAGCCCTATGGGATAAGAATTCTCTTGTAGTATGGATCTCAACTTTTTTTGTCCCTTGTCTCTGAATTCTATGTGTGACAAATTGATAACCCTAGTTTTTAAAGCCAAAACCAAATTTGTTTTTATCTTAAATGGATGTTGAGAATAAAAGTTTATGAAACGGTTACTGAAACATGGTTTACGATACCACTCCGTCTTTAGCATGCCATCATTGCCACGATGGATTAGCATGTCTAAAAAAGGAATCATATTATCAGCCTCTCTCTCTCGTAAACTTTAGGTGTTCACATTGGGCGTTAAAAGTGTTTAAAACATCAGTTACCTTGTTTTCAGGGACCAATATAATCAAATCATCTACATAACGTTTAATAAATGGTATGTGAAAAGGTATGTTTTCTTCACACGTTGTTATCTATCTATCATAAGTTTATCCAAAACAAAATTAAGTTTATCCAAAACAAAAAAAAATTAGTATGGGGGATATTTTGCTGCCCATTGGAGTGCCAAAAATTTGTTTAAAAAAATTACCATTAAATAAAAAGATGTTAGAATCAAATATAAATGTTAACATTCTTATGAAATCATCTAAACTGATCTTAGTATGTGGAGAGATGTTGTTCCAGTTATTTTTAATGCTGTTAAGAATAGCATCTAGTGGTAAGTTTGTAAACAGTAACACAACATCTAAACTAATCAATATATAATTATTTGGAACTTTAACATTGTTAATGAAGTTACTAAATGAAAAAGAATCTCTAATACAGAATTCATTGGATTCGTTGTAGGAAATTGTGAGAATATCTGTATGGGCCAATTTCAACATCAAGCTTGCATCACTCAACAACAGAAGAATTTTCCTTCTGAAATGTAGAAAAAATCTTTGTTTTCCTGCACACATAGAGAATGGAAACTTTAACATCAATAACTTGTTACATCATAAAGGAGGTAAATTAGGTAGTAAAATTCAAAACTTCAATTCAAATTTAAAAACCAAAGTCTTAAATTTAGAAATCTCTGTAACAATAAATGATATTACATAATTAAACTTGAGCAACCTCATAACTGTTCTAATAATTGTCCATGTATGTATATAGTATGCCCATTCTCTAAATATTTAGTAACAAGTCTGTTAACTGTTTTAAACGCATGCTCATTTTCATTTACTACGTCCAATTGCCACTGTAGATTAGGAAATTTAGTCAAAATCCGAGGGCGAGTTAAGTTCCACAACACTTAGGCTACGATTGACCCATTGTGCATTCTGCCTTGTCCATTCTGCCATTTTTAGGATGGTGAACAAGTCACCAGGAGAATTTATCCTCCCCTTTAGATCCTAAGATCCCTCTTATGTGGGCTAGGACTCGCCAAATGCGTACTCTCGTATTAACGATAACTCCGGGCATTCACATAGGATAAGATCTACAGTTTCGTCTTCTCGTTCATACTTTCTACATAGAGGTGTGTCTACTAGCCCAAGAGTGTGGAGGTGTTTGCTTAGTAGACAATCACCCGTTAAAAAACCAACTGTCAAGCGTAGGTTTTTTTGTTTTTCCCAAGTACTTCTTGATAATTTCCGCGATTGTTGTAGTTGACCAACGATCCCTAAGTCCTAAGAGCCTTAGGCCTACCATATTTCTAGCCAATTAGTCAGTAATGCGGATACCTTTACTTCTATCGTGTCCTTTAAGGCACCTCAGGATGATGGTATTACCATCCAAAGCCTGAGTTAGTGGCTTGTGACACTTTATTACTAACCCTGATGAGACACGTGGTCTATTCAAGGTTAGGAGCGCTTGTCTGCTGTGTGTACAGAATATATATGTTTTATCGGCCACTCGCCTGGGGTAATTCGTTTCGGATATTCGACATTTCATAAGGGGTGGTTTGTTCTTACTTTGTCACGCTGGTCAGGCGGGTTGACAAGTACCTATTAGTTTACAGGGGATATTTCATTGTACTCCTACCCACCGGTAAACCGGGTCGGGACGGTCCAGCCCTATACGCCGACTGGAGACGCGTTTTCTAGGGATTACAGGCTATCCCCAGAAAAATTAGGCTTAAGGCTAATTGTTTCTTTTAAATCTTAACCCTCTAACAGGCCAAATCGTAAATGTTTTTTTCAAGTAAATATAGGCACTAAACTTATGTTTAACTTTTCTGCTAAAAATCTTGTCTAGAATAAGTGCTAAGTGACCGTCTACAGACGGTCTTGTCGGGTTATAAGTAAAAAATAACTTTGGCAGATGTTTATTATAAAACAAGATTTATTAAGAAAAATAAGAATATAATATGTTATTGTTGATGGTGGTAATCCCAAATATAATTTTTATCGACTGTGCCGCATAAATGGAGGTCACATTTGAAACAAACAAGATTTTTGTCTAAAATATCAGATTTTTTACACAGCTTACACCTCTTCTTGCCTTTTCGATCAACCTAAACTGGAAAATGTTTTTTGCCATCAAAACGTACATCAGCAACTTGATGAACCGCTCTTTTTCCAACATTAGATGAACTAGTTTGACTAGAAGAACCAGGTTCACCACTTCGTGCTGATGATGGTTGGCCTACATTTCGTTTTTCCTTGAAAAAAAAAAAACAAGGCTAACGGTTATCTCTTCACGAAATTCCAAAACAGATAGAAGCCTCTTCTCTTCGCAACCGTTACTGGAATTATTTGCCTTTTAGGCACGTATACGTTTATACAGTGTGAATGCGTTTGTGGTGACCATGTTGACAAAATGATAGAATATATGAATCATAGTATTTTTGCTTTTGCTCGAATATGATATCGACCCATAAGGCCATCCATCAAATCGATTCCAGCCATATGAGCGTTATATTCACGTATGATTTGTGGACAATTACCTTCGATGTGTTTTCTGTGCTTTCTGTCATACCGAGATACTTTTGCTATTTGTTGATTTGGAGTGGTACTTATAAAAGATGCCAGGCGGACACATGTGTTTTCCTTCCATAATACAGTACTGACGTCGATCCCATAACTTGATGTCATGTATTATATGAAAAACCCTCTACTTTCTTTATTTACTTCAGTATTAGTCGGCAGTTTATACGCTGGTCAACGATCAGCTACAAATAAAAAATTTAAACATGTATCATTTTGAATAATAAAAACTACTCATAATTTAATTACCTCTTACTGTGCCTAAAATATAAATTCTTCTTGCATATAAATATACCAAAAGAGGACGCGAAGTATAGAAATTGTCAAAATACAAGACATGATGCACAAAGATGTTGCTCTTAGGTCTGGTGTACCAGGCAAGACTATAATATCTTCAGCACCATTGTAGATTTCAAAACGATAGGCAAAACCATGTGAATTATACAGCAAAACAATTTCACATCCCATTTGTGCGGCTTATTTGGCATATATTACCGCAAATAGTGTTTCGTTTTTGTAGAGCACATCTGTTCGCCAACAAAAAGTCTAGCCGTTTTGGGGATGGAATTAAACCTGTCATTCAGTTTGTTCGCTAGCGTACGAATCCGAAATAATGAATCATATCCTGGCTGACCTTTCTTCTTCCGCCTTTATTCATTCTTGAAAGAATAAATACTTCTTGATGGCAATAAATCGTTTCGATGTTATATAGTTTTGAAATGACATAAAAGCATTGTTTCCCAATAACAATCTATGTTGGTATAGCGATATATAGACATGTACAGCGGTATAGCCATGTAATTTCATCTGTAGTTTTGCTTAGTGTTGTATTTATATATTTTTTTTCCAAAGTACAACGTTTTGTCTCTTCAATAATAAGTTTATCGATATCGTCGTTAAAAAAACAATTAAATAATTGCATTGGTGTTTCAGCTGTTTGACTGTCATAGGAAGGGATGAATCGCCACGAAAAGCTACCTCATTTACATGTAAATGCATTGAGCGATTACGCCACGTCAATTTGGAAAGCTCTTTGGAGTTTTTGATATTGTATTGAGAGATATAATAAAAAAATAATATACCTAACGTATAAATATGTTTTCTATATGATCTTACCTCCTCCAGTAAAGCCACCATCATTAGATTAAATGAATGGCCCAGTACCTTCAAGAGTTGGCAATGGAGATCGAACTCTTTTGGTTGGTTTAAAACGTGCATTTGTAGAAGTGGATATAGATGGATATAGTGGATATAGAATGTTTCGGTCGCTACATCGTCCAAAACTTATATTAAAGAAGCTGCTGGTTGATCAACATTGCTAATATCCATTGACAAATGTATTAGTGGTCTCAGCTTCAAGCATTTCCTGAAGGCATTCGTCAATACCTTATAATTAACCTCTGATACCTCGAATAGGCTGTAAGGCTTTTCAGGTACAATACTATCATCAACATAATTGGAATCCACAATACTATCGTCACTTTTATAAATGCTATCGTCGATCTTAACGGAATCAATAAAGTAGAATAATTGTTCATCAGACAATTCTTCTAATTGATTTTGTTCTTATGGTTACGATTTAGACGATTTTAGTCACTGAAACTGGTCAATTGGCTATGCCAAGGCCATTAAAAAAAAACAGGAAAATCCGGCAAGACCATCTTGAGACTGTCTTGATATTTTTGTTTATAAAGCCTATGTACACAATATTTTTTACTAAAAGCTTATCATATTACTAAAACAGGAACTATAATCTACTTACCATAAAATTATCAAGTTGACCACTCTGATCTAAACCTGTTTTTTGACGATTTAAACATAATGTTTATAAAGAAATAATTTTCACTGCCACTTTATGAGATGTTAGCAATTGACTAACGATAATAACATAATCGCGTCATGTTAGTGAGAGCGCCCAACAAACTGACGTGGCACGTGGCAAGTAGCAAGTAGCACGAGTCTAGCATATTACTTAAAATGTAACCAATAAAAACGAATGATTCAGCGCACACCAAAATGGCAGTGACGTCATTCGATCTAATCATTCTTTTGCATTGGTTACATTTGATGTAACATGCTAGACGCGTGCTACTTGCTACTTGCCACGTGCCACGCCACTTTGGTGGGCGCTCTCCCTAAAGTTTTATAAATATGAATGTTACTGTGGCAGCCAAAACCATTCGGTATAGGTTTTATAAGCTAAAAGACCGTCTTAAGACGATCTCATTCAGAGGGTTTATTTATGAAAAAAAGATCTCATGAAATCACAGATAATTATCTCAAAGCAGTTAAAAAAATTAACCTAATTAAAAGACATTAAGTTATGCAAGTCTATTATTTATTAATGTAATATTACTTGTATTTGTTGTATCCATTAGTAACCGTGCGTAGTTGATGTGGTTTTGCGTTTAATTAAAAAGAAAGTTTTAACATTTTATTTAAATTAATAAAACACTGATACAGAAGTTAAAACGCACATTTGTATTAAGGTATAAAACATACAACTAAAACTTTTTTAACAAGTATCGTCATAATATATACAGTAGCATAACGTGACGTCTTAGATTTAATCAGATCATCTTAAGTACCTTCGTATGTAATTTAAGCACTAAATTTGTAGCTGTGACATCCGTAAATGGTTTTACATTATTCCAAATTTTAATTCTACTGTGACTCTAGGTCGATGACATTGGATAAAAATTAATACTTAAAGAACAACATGTCTCCTTGCTCGGCTTGAACACGTGGTTTTTGTCAGTTAAAATGACACATACCAACTCAGTTGGTCTGTGTCAGTTGGTCTGTGTTGTTTTAACTGACAAGAACCACGTTTTTAAGCTGAGCAAGGAGGTATGTTGCTCTTTAAGTATTAGTTTTTATCCAATGTCATCGACCTAGAGTGACAGTAAAATTTAAATTTGGAATAATGTAAAACCATTTATGGATGTCACAGCTACAAATTTGGAGTTAGCTTTAATTACATAAGAGGGCACTGAAGATGATCTGAGTAGATCGAAAACGTCACGTTATGCTACTGTATAAATTTTGACTACGCTTTTTAAAAAAAGTTTTAATTATATGTTTTATACATAAATACAAATGTGAACTGTTTTAACTTATGTGTCAGTTGTTTAAACGGTGGTATACAGCCAACTACTGGGATTTTCCCATTAATTTTTATGTACATTAATATTTTATAAAATTGTTTTAGAATTTTGAATCAACTTTAAATTCGAATTACATTTTGAATGTCAAACGATATCAAATCAAACAAGTGTATTTTTTTATTGTTGTTTATTCTACATATATATAGAGGTATGAAATCGAATATTTCAGTAGCATTAAATTACCTTTTAGATTAATATTTGAATCAAAGCGTGTAATGATGAATAGTGAAAAAGTGATAACTGCATTTAATTATTGGGTTGTAAATTAATGGACTCGATTACACTAGGTTATTAGGCGTCCTATTTGTTTAAATTCTGGTACGCAATATGTGGCATTAAATAATTTATTGTTTTTAATTAATGTTTAATCAATACAAAAGATGAAAGGGACGAAAATTAATGAACAACCACAGATAAACAATACATTATGAGATTTTATTGAAATACATGTTTTTGAAACCATTCACTTTGTTATATAGTGTAGAAAGAATGTTTTATACCAAAAATAAATTAATATTTTTGGTTTTTTTGATACTTTATTCAAGAGGAAAGTA
This sequence comes from Diabrotica balteata, assembly GCA_918026665.1. Classification (NCBI taxonomy): domain Eukaryota; kingdom Metazoa; phylum Arthropoda; class Insecta; order Coleoptera; family Chrysomelidae; genus Diabrotica; species Diabrotica balteata. Next base: position 93,028,549 of record OU898279.1, on the reverse strand, counting down.
GACCAGGGTGGATCTGTTTTAAGGTGGCTCTGAGAGGTGGCATTCGGATTTTGGCAGAAATAGGTGATAATTTCAGAAATAATAATTAATTTATACTTTCTCTCAAGTATGTCGGGAACATTATTGCAAATATTAAAATATTTAACAACTACTAAAAACATCGATTTTTTCCACTTTCCTTGCTCATAACTTTAAAATAATTCATTTTGGAGCAGTAAAATACCCTTGCTGTAAGATAGCAATACAAAAAAAGTGTGGAAAACAAGTCCTTTCTTAGTTAATGTTTTTCAACTACTTAGATTGCACAAAATATCCTTCTAAATTTAATTTGAACAAATTGAATGGATTTTGTAATTTTCCAATCTCATTTTTTTTTAAGTAATGTTTTTTAAATCTGGCACAACAAGAATTACACCATATAAAATTTACTAATTTTTTTATAAAAACATTCTTAACCTCTCTAACATACCTATGAAAATACAATCAAATTATTTAGAGGGACATAGGAATGTTTTAAAAGTATAAACAATGGAGACTTCCTTTAAAAGAAAGCAAGTTATATTAGGAGAAGTGGTTTCTGAGATACAACCGGTCAAAGTTGATTGGCATTTGCGACGAAGTTGTAAACAATAAGAGACCATATTTTTTAACCATTACTTTGTTTTTTCGAAGCTCTTTCTTAATAAAAACTCTTCATATTTTCAAGATTTTTTTTAATTTAGTTTATTGTGTCATAACTACATGCTTATTGACACTGGCTTAATTTTGTTACTATACATTTTACATTACATTAGGTATAATGTATAATAAAGAGAATACGTAAAAGAGATAGAAATAAAACAAAATACACTAAAGTTTGTGGTACAAGTTTGTTTCTCGAAGGAAATCTAATACATTCTGAAGTTTTAATTGGCTTGGGATAACATTTGTAAGACCTTGTGTAGAGTATTTTTTTGTTCTTGCTCGTATTAAACATACTGTAAAGAATATGTTATGTTTAACGGTTAATGATACACTACACTTTTCAGGTAATTTCTCCGTAGCCACCAGGTGTTTAGCCGTGTGTGACCAATTCTTAGCCTGCGAACGATTAATTGTCTCTTTTACTTAAGTTAATACGTTACCTGACAAGAGACTTCAGAGCCAGAACTTGGGCCATTGAAGATAACACTGGAACCCTGAGAACAAACAGAGAAGACATAGCAGAGACATGGAGATCGTATTGCAGGGACCTATATAAAGATGATCAACGCCAAGAGCTTGTTAGCCAAATCTCTGACGAGGTAAAAGAAGAACCTGATATACTCGAAAATGAAGTAAGACAGGCTATCAACAAGCTCAAATATAACAAAGCACCAGGTCCAGATATGATAACACCAGAAATGCTTAAAGCCACAGAAGAAACCGGCGTAAAGTTACTTCATCTACTCTGTAACCAAATATGGCATTCCAAACAATGGCCTGAAAACTGGACAAAATCTACAATAACGACCATACATAAAAAAGGCAGCTTCCATAAATGCGACAATTATAGAACTATCTTTCTTATATCCCATGCCAGCAAGATAATGTTAAATATAATCAATGAAAGACTGAAAACATTCCTTCAAAGAGAAATTCCACAAGAGCAAACTGGATTTACCAAGGTTAGAGGCACTCGAGAACACCTGCTGAATATAAGACAGATAATCGAGAAATCTAGGGAATTCAACATCCCACTATACATCTGTTTTATAGATTACCGTAAAGCGTTCGACAGGGTCAAGTGGAGACACTTATGGCGAATACTAAAAGAAGTAGGCGTACCACAACATCTAATTACGCTTATAACCGAACTATATGAACACACTACTGGATCAGTTAAAGTACTTGACACACTTTCGAACGAGTTTCATCCAGAACGGGGTGTCAGACAAGGATGTATACTATCTCCACAAATATTCAACATATATGGGGAGTATATTATGCGAAGAGCACTTGAAGGATGGGAAAAGGGCATCTCAATAAATGGTCACAAACTAAACAACCTACGTTTCGCAGATGATACAGCCCTTCTTGCAAATAGTCAAGCAGAGCTAATGGAACTTATACGACTGATAGAAAACGAAAGTCAAATATTTGGTCTGCAATTAAACATATAAAAGACAAAGATCATGATAGTGGATAGACTACACAACAATCATCCACACATAACCACAATTGACCGGTTCGAGGTTGTTACCTCATACTTATATCTGGGATCATTAATCACAAACACAGGGTCATTACAAGAAGAGATTAAACGTAGATGTGATCTAGCAAAAGTTGCCACAGCAAAAATGACCAAAATATGGAAGGACTGTCAAATTTCAAGAGCACTATACATGAGGTTGATCAACTGCTTAATATTCCCAATACTGACCTACGGATGTGAATCTTGGACTCTGAGACAATCGGAGAGAAGAAAGATAGATGCCACTGAAATGTTCTGTTGGAGACGAATGTTACGAATTCCTTGGACCGACCGTAGAACAAATAATTCAATTTTAAGAGAGCTAAAAACGACTCTCTAGTAATGTCCATCTGCAACAATTAAAATAGTTTGGGCATGTTATGAGAACAAACACAGAAAACATGAAAAGACTCATAATATAAGGAAAGATAGAAGGCCGAAGATCACGAGGAAGATCCCCAACAAGATGGATATATCAAATTACAGGAATATGCCAAAGACCTATGCATGAATTAAAAGAAATGACCAGAGACACACATCTCTGGAGACGGACAATATACGACATCACGTCGACCACTACACTCCCTCTGGGTGGTCAGGATTGAAGAGAGACTTAAGTTAGGTAGCAGAAAGGTTTCGATGGTAGATTGTATTTTGTGTAATTTCGACGTTAAATTTATCTATTGGTTTTGCCAGAACTTTTTGATTTGGAACCTGAAAAGTGGTTTCAGATCTTATGCTAGTTGAACAGATTTTATGTCAGATTTGGTTGTAATTGCTTCTTTTGCAGCAGTATCAGCAGTTTCATTACCTAAAATGCCAACGTCTGAAACAATCCAGATTAATAGTATATCTGTTCCAGAAGAAGTAAGACAGTTTGTTGCTACATGTATGGCATGAATTAATGGATGTTCGTAATATATATCTTTAATCGAGTCGATGGAGGACATCGAATCTGTACGTATTTTAATGTTCTTGGCTTTAATTTGGTTACATAAGCATTTAATGCTTCTAGTATGGCATACAGCTCTTCTGTGTAGGTAAAGGTGGATTGTGAAAGGCTGAAATTCTAAATGATACAATTTGAAGTTGTTACAGAATATCCGACATATGTCTCAGTTTTAGATGCATTGGTGTAGAGAATCTCGTCATATGAGTTTGGATTGACTAGCCTTAGAAAAGATTTCCTTAAAATTTGGTTGTTGGTTTCATTTTTGGTATAATTATTAAGTGAAAAGTATATCAGTATATGAGTATCTGTTATTGAAAAATCCACATGTCGTGCAAGTGGAAGTTAAATTTGAGATAACGTCTGGTATTTATTGTTAGGCTTACAATTATAGGGTTTGTATATTAGCTTATATATAGGGTTGTTTTGATTCAAAGACACTCTAGCAAAGTATGTCAGAAGTTGTTGCCTGCGAAGCCAGAGGGGAAGTTTAGCTGTTTCACAGCAAACACTTTCGGTGGGACTGGATTTAAAAGCTCTGATATATATTCGTATTGCGGTATTCTGAATAATATTAAGAGTTTTTATCAAAGTCTTCTACATTGACATGTATATATAAAGCATCCATAGTCCTTCTTCTTCTTCACGTGCCATCTCTGCGACGGAGGTTGGCAATTATCATGGCTATTCTGATCTTAGATGCTGCTGCTCTGAATAGTTTAATTGATATGCATCCGTACCATTCCCTCAAGTTTCGCAACCATGAGATTTTTCTTCGTCCTACACTTCTCTTGCCCTGGATTTTCTTTTGTATAATCAGTTGAACTAGGTTGTATCTTTCATTACGCATAACATGCCCCAGGTATTGCGGCTTTTGTGTCTTGACGGTTTCCACTACTTCCATTCTTTTGTTGATTCTTCTCATGACTTCGTTGTTTGTCACATGTTCGGTCCATGATATTCTTCTATACACCCACATTTCAAATACTTCCAATATTTTAGCAGTCGACGCGTTAAGTGTCCATGCTTCCATCCCATAAAGCAGAATCGAGAAAATATAACACCTTGCCAGCCTATTATTATTGTTATTATATGTATTATTATATATATATATGTATTATTATTATTGAAGTTTGTACGTGCTTTCTCTATTCGAACTTTGATTTATTTGGAATAATCGTTTGTGTAATTAATTATTGTGCCAAGATAGTGGTAGTTTTCAACTTGTTCTAGAACCATTATTTTGGGTTTTTGATATCCTCATAAATTTGGTTTTCTTGGTGTTTATTATAATACACAAGGTGCATGTTAGTGAAATAGGACGGTAGGAATTTGGAATATTCGGGAATCTGTCCTGTTTCTTGATTGGTATAATAATAGATTCCCTCCACAATACTGTAAATTTCTGATTGGTCCATATTAGGTTGTACAGTATAAGCAATTTTTTTATGGCAAATATGAAAAGATTTTTAAGGAATATGAAGGGGATGGTATCGGGATCTGCAGCTGAATTTTTGCAAGTTGAAAGAATATTTAAGAGATTCTGTAGTGTAAATGGAACGTTTAAGACAGTATTGTTACGTAAAAATGAGTCATATTAAAAACCTGTAAACATGTTATTTATTCACTAATATATTCTAGATTTTACGACCCTTCGACTATAGTTTATTTTTATGAATGAGAGAGTAATTAGCATAATTTTAACTGGTATCTCAACATGGGCGTGCTCAAGATTAATTGAAAAATTACTTTGAATAATTGTAAAAAATAAATGAATTATTTCAGTGTTATAAAGTGTTATGTGTATGTAAACAAAAGTGACCTCTTTTATCACACACTATATTAGAACTGACTGGCCTACATTATTAAAAAGGGTTTTAAAAAATTCACATTTTTTTTAATTTTAAAAAATTACAAAAGAGAAAAAGAGTTTTTAAAACCGTCTAAGGTATGTTAAATAGATGAATAAAAATATTAATATAAAACTTACAGCTACTTGTTACAAATCCAAATCAGATTCAGAAGATGAACTTTCAGAACCAAGATTTATAATAACTGGCTCGATCATTTTATCAGTAATATTGTCCAGCTTCCACATTTTTTCCTCTTCTTTAATAGTGTGATTTACTGCCTTTTCCCAGTTTTCAGGTTTTACATTATTTACGGCCTCCAAAAACAACTGTTTACCATCATGAATTTTAAAAGTGGTATTTTTTCTTAAAACTTCACTCTTTATCTGTGCCCATACCAGTTCAATCGGGTTTAATTCACAATGATATGGTGGGGATCTAAGTACTGTCATTCCACGATTTTTGGCAATTTCATCAATTTCGTATTTTTAAATTTTTCTTTATAAAGGGCACACAACGAATAAAGTTCCTTTCTTATAGATCCGGGATGGTACGTAATATTTTTTGAACTTAGCCAATTCTGCAAGTCTTTTTTTAACCACTTGGTTGTGGGCAGTCCTTCTATAAGTCTGGAGTGATAACTTACATTATCCATTACTATTACACAGTTCTTAGGAAGAAGATCTATCATTTGTTCGAACCATTCTTGAAAGACATCAGCGTTCATGTCTTCATGGTAGTCACCGGTACGAGTTGATTCAAAAGTTAATAAACCACCTTCAACAAAACCGTCTGAACTGCCAATGTGTACTATTATCAGCCTGCGTCCCTTTCCTGATGGTGGGTTTAAACCAGTAGATAAGTTATTTACAAAAGCGTGCCTTTGACTTGTAACAGTTTCATTCTGCCAAAATTTATTTGGTGTATGACCCTCGTTGATCCATGTTTCATCAAGATAAAATATTTTTCTTTTTTGGTTTCTCATTTCCTTTATGGTTCTTAGAAAATGTCTTCTCCATATGACAATATCGCTTCTTTCTAATAAAATAGACTTTCTGGGATTCTTTTTCCAGCGGAAGCCTATTTCTTTTAAACGTTTCCATAACGTACTTCGACTCATTTCTGGGTAATCCTTATCATCTCGAACAGAGACAAGAACTTTATCCAATGTTGGAAATTCTTGTCTAAAGAAGAATTCATGCACTTTCCGTCGAAGTCCTTCTTTAAAATGATATTCTATTTGAAATTTTGGTTTCTCTGGAGCATTACGTGGCATTTGAAAAATACCACATTTCTCTTCTTTAATAACTCTGTAAATCGTAGATTTCCCAACACCAAGTGTACTGCTAACTAACTCAACGGTCTCATCAACACTTTCACATAAACGTTTGTCTGTAAATGATTTAAAACAATTAAATATTAATGTTTTTTCATTAACTGTTAAAGGACCAATTTTTCGGCGTTTACACGGCACTTCCAAATTTTCTATAACACTAGTATACACAATAAACTGCACCTTGCAACTGAAGTACCTACTTTTAGTGAACTGTTAAGAATTTTGAATACGCCACTTGGACCTTCCTACAAAATGGAAAACACTATCACATTTTCTGTGGAATAAGTTTAGAAGGTAATTATCTAGTCAATTACTGTCGTAGATTCCTGGAATTAAAGAATTAAATGTTTGATTGTTGAAACCCTTACTTCGTGGAATGCACTCATTTCAGATAAAATAAAACGTTTTATTTTATCTAAAGAATTAAACTTTATTTTGCAAATAGGTAGGTACTTATTAAACTTTTATTGGTTATATATAACCAATAAAATAAACATCTTACATTTCTTGCAAATTCATTAGTACCTGTTAACCTCCATCACTCCGACACTGGCAACCTTTTTTAGGGATTAGTAACCCTCACAACTATTGTATTCTATTCTGCTCCAACCTTTATACCTGGTGGTCATACTCAATTTAAAATTGTTTTCCCATATACTTCTGTAAACTTGTTGACAAATATCTGTTTTTCATTGAGTCACCCGTATCAACAGTTTAGGGATTTGCATACATAATTTATTGTTTTATTACTCTATCATACATAAAAATACACTATAGCTGGCAGAAATTCCAAGTATTAAAAACCGGTCCATTCGAACGTCCGGAAATATGAATAGGTTGAATGAAGAAAAACGGGGTTATAGAACCTTCTACGAGCTCATGGGTCTCTCTGGTGATCCTGGTTAAGAAGAAAGACGGATCGACGGGGATCTGTGTGGATTACCGTTTGCTGAACAACGTTACCAAGAAAGATAGTTATCCTCTGCCTCGGATCGACGACACATTGGACACATTGGCTGGAAGTAAATTGTTTTCTACTTTGAATTTGAAGTCTGGATACTGGCAGTCAGAAATAGACCCAGTAGATAAAGAAAAGACAGCCTTCACCACAGGATCTGGATTGTGGCAATTCAACGTTATGTCATTTGGACTATTCAATGCTCCTGCGACATTTGTGAGGCTTATGGAAAATGTGTTGGAAGGGTTATCTTGGAAAACATGCCTGGTTTATCTAGATGACATAATCGTCTTGGGGGAGACATTTGAAGATCATCTGAAGCATTTAGAAAACGTTTTTAATCAACTTAAAGCTGTTCAATTGATGTTAAACCCCAAGAAGTGCCAGCTATTTCAAGGTAAAGTCAATTATCTGGGTCATATAGTCAGTAAGAAAGGAGTGGCCGTGGATAAGGGAAAATCGATTCCATTAAGGAATGGCCAGAACCAGCTGACAAACTGTTTATTAAGAAGTTTGCAGATATCGCTAAACCATTTACGCGACTTACAGAGGAAGCAAGAGAATACCGCTGGGATACAGACTGCCAAAATGCCTTTGAGACCTTAAAAAATAATTTAATAACAGTACAAATTTTAGGGTGTTCACTGCCAGAAGGAGAGTTCATCTTAGATACAGATGCACGTAATGTGAGAATTGGAGGAGTGCTGTCTCAAGGACGACAGGAACGAGTTAGTAATGGATATTTTAGTAAAGTTTTTTCGAAACCTGAGCAGAATTATTGCGTCACAAGAAGAGAACTTTAGCAGTAGTGAAATCAGTAGAGCACTTCTCTACTGATTTCACTACTTTTCTTTTAACACTTCTCTTCAATACCTCTATGGAAGAAAGTTTTTAATCCGAACCAATCATGCTGCCCTTAAGTGGTTGATGCAGTTTAAGAATCCAGAGGATCAGATAGCCAGGTGGATCGAACGACTCCAAGAATACAATTTCAAGATTGAGCACCGGGCCGGAGTTAGCCACGAAATGCCGATTCTCTTTCTAGAAGGCCATGTCTAACAGAGTGTTCCCACTGCAACAAAACAGAATCCAAGGAAGCAGCAGTGTTAACAACGACGATGGTGAACGACGACTGGACGCCTACTAAGATAAGAGAAGAACAAGAGAGAGATCCAGTTATACAGAAAATCCGATAATTTAAAGAGGAAAACCGTCGACCACCTTGACAAGAAAAATCAAACCTATGCTCAGTAGTTAAAGCGTATCGAGCTCAGTGGGACTCATTTATCATGGAATATGGCTTGCTCAAACGAGTCCTGGAAAATGATGACGGTTCAGAGAAGAAAAGACAGTTGGTGATCCCAAAGAGCAAAATAGCTGAATTACTTCGTCAGTTACACGACAGTCCATCAGGAGGGCATTTTGGTGTAAAGAAGACCCTTCAGCGAATTCAGGAACGGTTTTATTGGATGGACAGTTCTGGCGACGTAAAAGACTGGTGTAAGATATGTACTATTTGTGCTACGAGTTACCGGCCTTACCGAAAATGAAGAGCTGATATGAGACAATATAATGTGGGAAGCCCGTTTGAAACAATAGCTTTGGGCATTGCTAGGCCATTTCCAGCAAGTGAAAATGGAGGCAAGTACATGTTGGTAATAATGGATTACTTCGCTAAGTGGGTCGAGATTTACGCACTTCCAGGCCAAAAAGATGCCACCGTTGCAGATAAGTTGATCCAAGAATATATCAGCCGATTTGGAGTGCTTTTGCAGATCCATAGTGACCAAGGCAGGAACTTCGAAAGCGATCTATTCCAAGGTATATGTGATAGACTAGGCATGAAGAAAACAAGAACTACAGCATATAATCCGCAATCGGATGGTATGGTAAAACGGATGAATAGGACAGTTGGCAAGTATTTGACAAAGATGATGTCCGATCATCAGCGAGACTGGGACCAATATCTTCCGTTCTTCGCAATGGCCTACAGATCTGCAGTTAACGAATCAACAGGCCAGACACCAGCCAAAGTCCTATTTGGACGCGAGATGCGACTACCTTGTGATCTAGAGTTTGGGTGTCGACCTGGAGAAGATGTAGCAGGTGAAGATTATATGATCGAATTTGCTTTACGCCGGTTTAAATAGAGTACCGTTTACCTATTGGTATAATCAATTTCTGGTCCCAACTGTCAGATATTAGAATTACTGACTAATTATTGAAGGCTTAATAATTCAGTCAATTTCTTGAATTTATAAATTAATTTACCATCAACAATTTATCTACTTATTACTTTAGTTCCATATTAACATATCAGAACTAGAATAAAATATTTAAAAATATTTATACACACCATGACAGATAACTCACATCAACAACAATTTTCAAATAATTTTTGTAATTTTGTTATACATTTTGATTACAAATGTACATGTTTAATTGTATTATTGTACCAAATAATCACTTAAGTTTGTTCTGTAATTTTGACTTAATTGAGTTAGTTATAATAGAGGATGTATTTCAATTATTAATATTGTTACATTTAAATTTAACTATTTAATGATTGTTAAAGTATGCTAATATTAAGCACATGAAATTACTTTTAATATCTAAATTAAAAAAATTTTAGAGACATTCAATAATATCAGCTTATTTCATAAAACTGGATAACTTAACTTCCAGTATTTAGAAATAGAAGAAGAACTGTCACAGTTTAACCTACATTTGTCAAATTTACCTCTAAAATCTAATAGATAACATAAGAACTCATTGTCTCCAATTCAGAGATGTAGTGCATTCAAGTCCTTCCCCCTTTTTAAATTTAATGTTTGTTTCATCCCTCTTAAGTGTTTTCTGTGTGTGTTCTTAATTCTTTAAACTTTATTAATTTTATATACTTGACTTTGCAATAATTGGCCATATATGCCAATAGAACTTTATCAAAGAAATTTGATAATTACAAGTTGAAAGAATTGCACACCCACACAATTTGTACATCTAATCTCATTCATTGTCATACAACTGTCACATTCATTATATAAAATCTCAATAAATAACACACGTTTCATAAATATATCTCTTGAATAAATTATAAATATCTTTTAAATAATTCAATGGTATAGAACATCACTTTCATCCAACAAACAATCACGTTACATCTATATTTACTTCATTAGATAAAATCTATGTCTTCAAGAACTTCCCGTTTATTGTCAAACAATTACAATAGCAGACTTAAGTTCTCCATTTAACAATACAGGATAGTTTGAAAAATGTTCTTCCAACCATCAATTACTAGAGTACCGGCATGTTAGTAATGTTGTATTTATTTATTCATTTATTAATTTATTACAATTGAATAGACTATTTTATACCAATTTGTGGGTCCTACCTTTTCTGCTAAAACTTTTTATTCATGTTGAAAAACCACAGACATGTAATATTGGCATAATTACTCTAATTTATATCATCTATCTTTTTTTATCTCTATTAGACAACACCCTAATATCGGTTTATTATTTCAGCATTTATTTAACTTTGTATCGAGACCTGAAGATGCTTTGCATATTGTAGAAAGCGAAACCGGTCGTCTGGATAGTTAAATTAAATTGATTCTGATTAAGTTTTATTTATTATTTCTTTTACCTATTTGAAATGGACGCACACAAGCAACACATTCAAGATTTTTTATTATTATATTGGAACAGAAAAGATTATTATGTGATGGTCATCCAAAAGAAGCAGTTGTGTAGTCTGTTAAGAAGAAAGTGTCAGTTGTGTCGACAGTTAGAAGTGAGTGGCTGATAGGTGGAACGAGAGATAGGTCAAAGTTGAGAAGTCGAATACCTCCTGGATTCTATAAAGTCCAAGTGAATAAATCACAAGAGTTATAACTATTAAAAATATTTGCGACACCAAGTAAAAAATAATTTACTTGGGTCTCAGGAGATTGTTAGTATATGAAAGAGGGAGATAATTCTGGAGTTTGTTGAACGAGTACTGGTAAAAGAGGCCTGCTCGGGTTTTTGGACAAAGAGTTGCTGGTATGCTGATAGGTTGATACTTATAACGGAGATGACTTTGATTGGTAGCCTAACATAATCAACAAGGGGGAGCTGTTCTTGTCGAAAGGAGACATCGTCGTGTGTGAATTAAAAGGTCAGTCAATAATTTTTGTGACAGAATTTTTTGTTTCAAATAAAATACTCTATACCATCAGAAGAACAAAAATTATTGCTATTATATTTTAAAATACCATGAATTTTATAAAGTTTATTTTTAACGGAAAAGGATAATTATTAATATTGCTTAATAAATTTAAAAAGTTTCATTTTATATTTTTTTTTGAGTACAAAAATATATGAACTAAGATTTCAATATTTCAAAATTTTCATAGGAAGTGTAATTAATTTACGAATATCCAAATTTCTTGTTTATGTTATTTTATTAATGTTATAAAAAACAAACCGATAAATATTTTGTAAATTAAAATGATTTAGGTGGTACAATTTTCATTGGGACAGTTAAGCCCATGGAATTTATTTGATAAATGTTTATATTATTTCTTTTGATAATAAAAGATATTTATGTTTGTTTACTTATGGTACTTCTATTTATTTTCTTTTCCTATTTTATCCCGAGAAGAAACAACTAAAAGATACTGGAAGCCACGAGAAAATATAAGTATAACCTAAGCTGATTTATTTTTTTTTATAAGATGGCACCCTAAAATTGTTTTTTTATGTATGATTTGCGACACTTAGATAATTAATTGAATAATTAATTAAAGTAATTAAATAAATAAAAAGTAAGAAAAAGCAGATCATAGTAATATATATAAATACTTTACAATAACTGTTTATTCTTAATCGTACATATTTTAGAATTTTGACAAAGGCAAGGGTTTCCTGCCGAAACGGTAATTTCTATGGGAAAGTCTAGTTCCACATGTAATATAATTTATTGAACCTAAACTCAAGAATATATATATATTATATATATATATATATATATATTTAGGAAAAATTATTTTTCTGTTGCATATCTGTGTTTTATATAACTACTTTAACTAATGGCAGAGTGACTGCTATTCGTTTTAAATTAAAAAGTTTTTTATAACCACAAACGTTTTTTAAACCCATATATCTCATGCTAAGTCAAATGATCAGAGTAAGTGCAGCAGATACAAAAAATTGTAATTAAAGCTTAAACCAGAAAAATGCACAATGGAAAAAAGAAAAAACATCATTTTGTATCTCTAGATAAAACTTTTAATGCCAGGAAGGCGTTATTTAAAGTCTGACCTTAAGTTCTTTATATAAAGCCGTATATTTTTGTGTGACTTTTTGTTCCAAGATTTCAAAGTTCAGAGTGGATTTAGACACATGTTTACAGATTAATGAATAAATAGATTTTTCAATATTAGCACGAGCTAGTAAAGTTCAAAATGGAAAATTGATTTTTGTGGCTTTAAAAGCAAAAGAGCGCTTAATTTTAATTAACGAAATACTATATAAATATTATTTAGATAATCAATGTTTGGAATAAAATGGATGCCACAAACATACTTTGCATTATTAAAAAATGTGTATAAATTCAGCGTGAAGAGTAATTCGAACGTAGTATGTATGAGAAATGAGAATTCCAAAGACAGAGAAGATTGCGAACTAAGGAAAAAAATGAGATAATAGTAAAATTTAAATACAGAAAGTTGTAAATAGGAAACAATGAAGGGAGACGTAGTACAAAAAAAGGAACACTAAAGGAGCGAATCAACCAGTCCAGTAAATCATCAAAAAATAACTAAAGATAATTTAAAAAAGAAAAATAAAAAGAAATATATGTACGAAAAATTAATGATAAAACTAGTGAGAAGAGTGATATGTGTAAATTGGGAGCATGGAACGATAGAAGTAATGAAGAAAAAGAAAAGGAATTGTTATCAGAATTTAAAACGATAAAATTGGATATATTGGCGATACTAGAATCAAAAAATAATGAGCAGGGAGTGGTCAAATTGGATAATAGCCGTATCCAGATTTACAGTAGAGTAAAAATGAAAAAACGAGCACCAGCCAGGCGTACAGTAAACAGATATATGAAGAACAAACTATATAAATGAAAAGCCATCAAAGAGGACAAAAGTGTGTAATTGTAACAATGTTTCCAATGAAGACAAAAGACTACAAGAAGACAATAAGAATCTGAGAAAAATTGTCACAAGTCAAAAAGGAATTCAACAAAGTACTGGAGGATTTTAATCAAAAGTAGATTAACTTTTATCAGTATTAGCTAAATACAGTTTATAGTGTTAAATAATATTGAAAGAATACTATTAAAATACTGCCTAATGCATAACTTTATTGTAACAAATATGATATCATCATAGTATCATCAAAAAGGAATACACTCACATCTAGTAGAGTATAGTCGTAAACCGAGTAGAGGAGAAAAATCAATTATATATTAACCCATTATATACTGATCAGAACAAAAAGTTAACTATACAATGTGATAATTAGAAAAGGGTCAGAGATAGGAGGTGCCCACTACTTGTTTTTAGTGAAGATAAAAGTAAAAAAAGTACCAAAGAAAAAGATACTGAAGATCACTTAATTTGAGAGTATTAAATATGATAAACCAAAAAAAAATAGCCAAGAATTACGAAGGGGTTGTGAAACTGAACATTATATTGGAGAAAATTAAGGATGATAACAAAACGATACAAATATGGGATACCTAAGTAGATGAGGAGCGTATGTTATGGAGCAAACTCTAAATTGCAACCCCTACCCCTGGTCGTAAATGCTAAATATCTCATTTCACTTTAAAATGTCACGTTTTCAAATGAAAAGGTCACACGTCTCGTCAAAACGTTACGCGTCACGTCAAAACGTCACGCGTCAGCACGCCATGCGTCACGCCAAAACGTCACGGACACATTTTGACGAGAAAACATGACGTTTTGACATGACACGTGATGTTTTGACATAAAACCCTGACCTTTTTACGTGAAATGTAAACTTTGGCATTTACGAGCGGGGTAGTAGTTGCGATTTAGGGGTTGCGTAAAAGCAATTCTTACCAGTTCTGCTAAAAAAGTGTGTGGCGCTAGCAAAACAACCAAAAAAAGAAAAGAAAACGAATACCTTCGTGGGCACAAAAATTAAACAGAAAATAAAAATTAAGAATAAAACAATTAAAGTTTAAAGTTTATTGACGTTTTAATATCCAGTACAGAAATCGTTCTTAAAATACAAACATTAATAATTTAAACAAATTTGTTTTTTGTTACTTGGTAAAAAATTCTTCTAATAATTGAATTATTGAATTGAATTGAATTATTGCATTTCAAGTGATATTGTCAATATTGCTGAGTTGCATTCCTGGGACGACTTTATTGTAAGATAATTTATTCGATTATATGCAATCTTAAACTTAAGAATATCCGTCAGACAAATCATAGCTTGTGACTGGTCTTTAAAAAGACAACCACATGCCATAACGACAGTAACATTCTCCTCTTATTGATTATACAGTAAATCATAAGAAAAAAAAAACAGGAAAAAAATCTCATAATACTATCACACATGGTAAGTATTTGGTTTTATATTTGGTTTACGCTCAATAAACACAAAACTCTGATTTTATATGTACCTCATTTAAAAAACATAAATGACTTACTAATAGTGGCATTTTTCTGTTATTAACTTCCTCTTTTAATATGTGTAACCGGAACAGCATTTTCCGAGGAATTCGCGACACAGTTATTGGACTCATTTAGCATAATTAAAGCGGTTTCTTTAATTTTTCCCCTTTTACCAACTATTTCGTTTAGTACTGTACGTAAATCTTTTCATTATTCGAACCCTATATTCAATTAAATCCATCAAATTCTATCCTATTCTATTCTAATGTTTAATGGTCTTCATGCTTCACCTAAATAAAAATAATCGCATTCACAAGCATTGTATTTTATAAATAAAATTCGTTGTTATTTCTTGTTCATTGTATATATCTCATTGATATTTTAAATGCTGTTGAAATGTTGAATTTATTTCATATTTTTTAAGTTTTTCTGATAATCCTTTTATGTATGGTATTGTTATTTTTATTGAATTATTCCTTGTGTATGCTGTAGGGTCTCGTTCTAAGTTGTTCTGTTCTATTCGGCCAATTGTTGAAAATTCTCTATTTATAAACGATAAAAGATAGTTATTTTTTTGATAAAACAGATGTTAACCCTGCATCACTCGCGCTATGAGTATTTCTCTCACACCTACCAGTAAAATGCAAATTTTATTAACGGTAAATCACGCATACTGCTACCCCCACTTCTAGCTGAGTTTCTAAGGGTCTTCGTTGTTACGCTTGAGCGCATGCAATATTTAGTGCATGTTGGTAATAGATATCGGGCACTTGTCGATCGTGTGCAGATCTCTGTGAGAATTTCTCTCATCGCGCAAGTTCTAACGTAGTATATTTTCTTAAGGTTGAATAAAGTTTTGGTAAGTAAATTTAAGATTTTTTTATACATAACTACTTTATTTGCTTTTTAAATAAGGTCAAGGTGTTCTATTATTGTGGTATTGTTATTTTAGATAGTAAACAATGAGTAGAGGACTGACGCTTGCAGAATTAGGGCGAATTCGATATGAAGAGGCACAAAGAGAAGGTATGTCAGCTAACATACCATGGAGTGGGCAAGAGGAATGTCAAAATCAAGAAATTATGGAAGATGGCGGACGAGTGGATGTTGAAAGTGACGCTTCCAGTGAACATAGTATGCATAATACCGATTCCGAACAATCTGATGTAGAAGTTGAAAATTTTGTTTATGAAGTTGACGATAATCCCGCATATACATCAAAACATCATTTCACTGGTAAAGACAAAAAAACTCACTGGATGGCTTATCCTCCACGACCTAACGTAAGAGTGCCTACAAAAAATATTGTTAGTCATCTTCCCGGAGTAAAAAATATTGCAAAAGATGCAAATACTGTCGAAGCATGCTGGGAATTATATATTACAAAAGAAATGGTTGAAGAAATCGTACAATGCACAAATATCTATCTAGCAAAAATACGAGGTAACTATACGAGAGAAAGAGATTGCCGTGACACAGACGCTACAGAAATATATGCTTTTATCGGCCTCCTATACATGGCTGGGGTACGAAAGGCTCAATATCTAAATACTAAAGAACTTTGGGCTGATTCAATATTTGCTCCTGCTTGCTTTAGACTAACGATGTCACGAGAACGATTTCATATTTTAGGAAGAGCACTAAGATTTGACAATATCAATGACCGAAACGAAAGAAAAAAATACGATAATTTGGCTCCCATTCGAAACATATTTGAACAGTTTGTGTCCAAGTGTCAAGAAAACTACCAAGTTGGAGAGTATTGTACAGTGGATGAAATGTTGGAAAGCTTTAGAGGGCGATGTAAATTTCGGCAATATATAGCCAACAAGCCGGCCAAATACGGCATTAAAATATATGCCTTAGTTGACTCAAGGATGTTTTATACCTGCAATATGGAGATATATGCAGGAAAACAGCCAGTTGGCCCTTTTTATCTAGACAACTCTGCATCTGCTGTTGTTATGCGTATAGCAAATCCCATATTAAACACAGGTAGAAATATAACTATGGACAATTATTTCACGTCAGTGCCGTTAGCCAAACAATTACTTGATAGGAAAACTACACTTGTTGGTACCCTAAGGAAAAACAAGAGGGAAATTCCGCCAATATTTATAAATGTGAAAAGACCTGTACCTAGTAGCATGTTTGGTTTCCGAAAGAATACTGTATTATTATCGTATAAACCCAAACCTCAGAAAAACGTATTGATGTTATCTACATTTCATTCTGGGGACTACATCGATCCTGAATCTGGCGAACTGGAAAAACCTGAGATCATTACATTTTATAACCTAACAAAAGGAGGTGTCGATGTGGTTGATGAATTAAAATCAACTTATTCTGTTTCCAGATATTGTTGCCGATGGCCACTTAGAATTTTTTTTACAATTTTGGACGTTGCTGCTATTAATTCCAATATTGTATATAAAAGTAATACCGAAGTTATTGAAGAACGTAGAATTTATCTCAATCATCTGGCCGAAGCTTTGATTAAACCTCTGTTGATTCGTCGTTCATCGATCAGGTCTTTGCCAATTAATATTCGAAGCATGCTAAGGGAATATTTAAATATGCCTCAGATTGAACAGAACAGAGAATCTGTTCCAGATTTCTGTGGATTTTGTCCAAGAAGAAAGAACAGGAAGTCAAAAAAACGATGTGTTAGCTGCAATGTTGCCATTTGCACGGAGCATACCACCTTCACATGTCCAACGTGTTCTGGCGTAAACGATAATAGTGGTACTTCAGATGATTAAATTTTTGATTAATATTATGTTTATTTTATCTGATTTAAGGATAACATTAATTTAAAGATAGATGTAAAATAAAATATACAGGGTATTTTTTTTAGTTCTTAGCATTGTATAAGTTTTCTTTTTAGTATTTTTAATGTACTTATAACTCTATTTTTGGCATTTATTTTAAATAAACCCTTTTATTATTACCAATAGTTTTGTTTCATTTGCATAAAAAAAAATAAAAACAGTTACACCGAACAAAATCTTGAAGGGTTCGTCGTGTGAGAGAAATTCTCACGCGCGAGTTCTCGCGTAATTTTTTAAGGCGCGAGTGATGCAGGGTTAACAAATGTTTGTCGTTCAAGAACGAATTTTCGTTAGAACAAATAATTTTTGCTCTATCGTAGGATAGATAGGAAAGAAGGATTTAATTATTCCCTTTTTGGTATTGATGTTGTGATTCGGTTTGTAATTTAGATATCTTTGGTATGTGTTCTTTTTCTATATACTTCAGTCTGAGATTATACTGAGTATATACTGAGAATAAAACATCAGTAAAGGTAGTGTGTTATTACATTTTTCTCCATGGTAAATGTTAATTGGTTAAGGTAAATTGTCTTTATCGTTTATATCACTATATTTTGTTTAGAAATAATACTTAACAAACCTTAAAAAGTTTTACTTAAAGGCCAATATTGACTACTAAACCCAAGATATTTGTATATACATATATATATATATATATATATATATATATATATATATATATATATATATATATATATATATATATATATATTATATATATATATATATATATATATATATATACAGTATTGTGCGAATTAATGTAATCACTGTGAATTTTTTTTCATTTTTTCAATATTCACAAGAAAATGTTTTGGGGATGTTTTTCATACATGGGGGTTGGATCTTTGATGCCAATTGAAGGTATGATGAACAGCCAAAAATACAAATCCATGTTGGAAAAGTATTTGGACAAACAACTCCAAAAATGTCAACCCCAAGGAGGAGCGATTCTTCAACAGAACTCTGCGCCCTGTCACAAATCAAAGGAAATGATGGCATTTTTCAAAAATAAGAAGATTAATGTTTTAGATTGGCCCGGTAATTCGCCCGACCTCAACCCCATTGAAAATTTATGGGCCATTTGCAAAGCTAGACTGTACCACTAAAACAAAAATGATAGAAGCGGACATTCAGGTTTGGTGTCGAGATGAAAGTATATCTGACAACTGCCAGAAACTCCTAGAATCTATGCCAAAATGGGTAAAAGCAGTAATTGCTGCCAAGGGGGGACATATTTCCTACTGAATGATGTAAGTTTACCTTTATAGTTTTGTCAAAATATAATTTTTTACTAAATATGGCTGATATATTTAGTCTTGTACTAGTTGCCAATGTATCAACATTGTCTAATTTTGTTTTGAATATGTTTAAAGTCTTATCTAATGGCATATTTAGTAGAGCACAAGAAGTATTTTTAAAAAGGTGTAGCAAAGCCTGGAGTGAGGAAGTAGTACCAAAAGACTGTGAGATAGGGATGATATTCCTAATTTTTAAAAATAGAACTAAAAAGAGTGTTAAAATTATCATGGAATCGCTTTAGTAAATGTAGGAGGTAAAGTATATAAACAAATACTAATAAAGAAACTTTGCAGAAAGATCGTTTTCACACCCACAATATGGATTCCTTCTCCATTCTTATCTTTGATGTTACTATTTTTTCTGATATGTATTGACAGTCTTTGATATAATTTTGATACCTTTGGTGTATTAGTAAGGCTACACCTTCTTTGGCCCTGTTTTCTTTTGCTACTCCACTGTAGATTAGTATGTATTCACCTAATTTTGATTGACCTTTTCCTTTATTTTTTGTTTGTTGTAGAGCACAAATGTCTATTTCTTTCTCTTTCAACACTTGGGTTATTTCTTGGTCCCTTGAGTTGAGTGATCTGATATTCCAAGTAATTCTCATCTGGGTTTTGGATGTTTTTCGCTTATCCTTATTTCTTGCCGTAGTCGTCTTCATAGTATCAATCCGGTTCCGAGACTGTACATTATTTCTTTGAGCAGTATTTGATTTTACGATTGGTAGGTTGCTAACCAATAAATATAAATAATTAAATTTCATATTCAAATACTGCAAAATATTTGGTTATTACTCTGAGCTCATGTAAAGAAGAAAAGAAAATAATAATTCTGATTGAAATACAAAAAAAAATGTACTGGATGATTGACCAAAATTCTACGCTGTTTCTATATAATAAATTATTATTATATAATCAAATACTGAAACAATAGTATTATTATAAAAACAGTATAAATATTTAGAAGGAAAATGTCACTAATCAACAGAAAATATTTCTATTCATATAAAAATTTAATCAAATTATAGGTACTTACTGCTTATTTATATAAAATTTCCTATTTTAAATACAATAAACACACTGGTTTGTCAAAAGTCGGAATAAGCCCTAATAATGTTATTCAACTTTATTTATCCTCCTCCGAGGGTTTTACCTACCTGGCGAGAATCCAGAAGCTACCGATAAGGACAGCCTGTGCTGACGGAGAGAAAATTGCATTTAGCAGAAATTTGAAGTTTTTTAAAAGTTTATATCAAATAGCTGCTTTGTGTTACACTTTATGTTAAAAATAAAAACAGATTCGGAAAGTGGGTCAAATTTTGTAGTGCCCTATTAAAAAAAAAAAATTTTTACGTTTATTTTAACCAAAAATATTTGAACAAAAAAATTGTTTAAACAATTTATTAATTTACTACCAAATAGTGCACTAGAACTTTTTTAGACCTTCCATATAAAAAAAGAATCATCTCAATATCTGCCATAGTTTTTGCGTTATTTGATATAAACTTTTACATTGGAATTTACCTATGCCCAGAATCGCGAGGATCGGCCTTAAGACAGAAACACTCAATGTAATATATTCATTATAAAATAGACAATAGAAAAACTTTTTTTTTTCGAAAAAGCGTCTATCTAGCATTTCTATCTTTGGAACAGGTATTCGACACTGTGAGATTATAAAATTAGGAGTGCAGGCTTTAAGTGGTAATTTTTTTATAATATATATTCTAATTTTCGCTTCTATTTTTATAATCTCACAGAGTCCAATCATAACCTATTCAGTGTATTCGATATCGATTATAGTACATAGTCTTTCAGCCTACAATTATGGAATATTCGCTTTTGTGTGTCACTAATTACCAGCTTGTTTCCTTATATCATAGACTTGTCTTAAATTTAGATGACGACTTAGTCTTTTAACACCTCTTGGGTTTTCTTCTTCTTCTTCCTTCTCAGATTTGTCCTTTCATCCTTTTCCATCTCTTCTTTACGAAAACCTTTCTCTTTTAAGTCATCTTTCACACAGTAATTTCATTTTCTTCTTTGTTTTTCCTTTACTTTTTCTGTCATCAATTAGCTTTATCCTTCGTCCCAGATAATTTTGATCTCTACGTCTTACATGACCAAACTATTGAAGTCTTTGTTCTTCACACCTCTTGGGTACCACAGTGTAATTTTAGTGGACCATTTTTGTCAGTGTTTATTGGTTTTTTGTCTGATCTATTTCATTCTTTTGCCATTTTTCTTTTTTATTTATTGACCTTTGAGTGACTTTAAGTTTTACTATT
This sequence comes from Diabrotica balteata, assembly GCA_918026665.1. NCBI lineage: Eukaryota > Metazoa > Arthropoda > Insecta > Coleoptera > Chrysomelidae > Diabrotica > Diabrotica balteata. Next base: position 93,007,170 of record OU898279.1, on the reverse strand, counting down.
ATCTCTTTTTTCCGTGTCCAAGTTTTGCAGTTGTATTTAATGATTGGAAGTATACACTGATCGAATGGTTTTGTCTTTAGGTGGAGTAACAGCCTAAATTTGAATATAACTGAATTTTTCTGTAGTATAAGTTTTATGTATGTATAAGATGTTCAAGCTAGTTTCTGTTAATTTTTCTGTTGATTTCTTGAAGTAAGGAGCGAGCCAGATTGATGTATTAATTGTGCCTTGTATACACACTTGCCTACTGTCTCAAGAGCAGTGTTGTTTATTTTTATATCTTGAACACCCACAAGCTCGTTGTACATGGTTTTTGTTATTGACAAGCACATTTTAGGCCTATTTCATTGCTAGCTCCATTTAGGTCGCTTATAAGTTCTTGTAGTTCTGCAGAGTTATTAGCGATCAGAACGACATCGTCTAGTAGAGAGTATATTTTCCAGAGTTTCAGTAAAGAGCTTTGGGGATAATGCGTCTCCTTGTCAGATGCCTCTGGTAGTAAGAAATTCTGGAGTGTTTTCATAAATTTGTATCTTAGCTTTTGCTTCTGTGTATATATCTGCCAAAGTTTCTATGTATGTGTTTATCTATTCCTTGATTCATCCCAGTATCTATTACTACTTTGGGATATATCGAATCAAAAGCCTTCTCGAAATCTATGAAGGATAAGACTTATAGTATTTTATATTCTCTAACTCTACTCATTAGTTCTCGAAGCGTATGGATATGATATAGGGTACTGAAACGACTTCTGAAGCCAGCTTGCTCTCTTGGCTGTCCAGCATCTAATGCATTTGTTAATCTATTGTTGATGATCTTTGTAAATATCTTGTATATGATTGGTAGTAGACTTATAGGTCTGTAGTTTTTAATATTCTCTTTGGTACCTTCCTTATGAATAAGAATTATGTTTGCTGTAACCCAGTGGTCTATTATGCATCTTGATCTTAGACAGTTCATAAATATACCTGCTAAATTTTTCTAGGTTTTTTGTCAGCGTATTTCAGCAGTTACACTGTTATATTATCTATTTCAGCTGCTATACTGATTTTCATTCTTGAAATTGTCAATTCTACTTCTTCCGGAATGAATTCTGGTATATCTATGTAGATTACTCAGTAATGAGTTGTATAGTGATTGGTTTAGTAATGTCTGGGACTCGGGCGAGTGAGAACTCGGAAACTCTAAAGAGAACATCAGGGAAGATGCCGAAAGCCCGGAATAGTGACAATCGACGTGATCCAACTCGGAAGCCTGTTGAGTTTAATAATAATTAATAGTTTTAATCTTAGCTTTAGGTTTAATTATACTAACCGTGAACATCTTTCGGAATTTAATTTCGGAAATCTGAATATTTGACATTATATTATTTAATTTTCGTTTTTTTTTTCAGTCATAACTTATTACTATGGTTTCCATGCCTCTTCTATTTTCTATATTCATTTTAGGTTGGTTTGACAGAGGAAGTGTCTATGTTTATGCACACCTTCATTTCAAATTTTGACATAATATGTAAAAATGTTTTGTTTGCACTTATTAAACAAGCAACAGAGTTTATGTTAATAAGTAATTAAGAAGGAAAAAACCAAACACAAATAAAAATTAAATTTTATCCTATTTGAACTTGGACTAATCCCTTTAATCTGTGTAACCTTTATATAGTTTAAAAGAAAATTACTGTATCTAGCACTAAGATTTTTAATGTCTTCTTTTTCGTTTAAGTTGTTTTGTTTAGTTTTAATTAAACACATTTCTGGAAACAGTCTTTTGTTGTAATTTCTTTTCTTAATATTTCTGCTTAATCATAGTTATACGCACGTGATGCGCGTGTGACCCATCGTAATAAAATGTTCACTTAATGCACAGGCTTGTACTATATTTAGATTAATGTCATTCTTGTGCGATGTTAATCTTCCGGACAAATTTCTGGACGTTTATCCAATATTTATATTCTATTGCAATTATTACAAAGTAGAGAGAACACTACATTGGAGCTTTTTTCTTATATTTAAGGGTGTTTTAAGTTTGGTGTGTAATTTCTATATTGTTTTTATATTTCTGGTTTCAATTTTGATATTAAAGAGTTTTACTTAAAGGCCAGCATTTGACTACAAAACCCAAAATATCCATATTATATTATATTAATACTCACCTAGTTCCTAAAGCTCTTTTCAAGAATATATATATATATATATATATATATATATATATATATATATATATATATATATATTATATATATATATATATATATATATATATATATATTATAGTGAAAACAGAAATACAATAAATTAACTTATATATATATATATATATATATATATATATATATATATATATATATATATATATATATATATATACATACAACCAGAAATATATACAACCAGATATACAGTGTTGATTAGTGGATTTATTTAAATAGTGATTAGAGACATAATTTGTAAGTTATATATTAGATATTATTATTAAAAAATAATTATATGAGGGTATTTTTAATAATTTAGCTTAAGAGTTAAATTTAAGAAGTTTTTTTATTTTATTTAATATTAGATATTTTTGAGTCAGCATATGCAACCAAACATACACTGTAGTGTCAAAGTCAAAAACTTATTTATTTTTGGAATGTTAATTTAGAATATAATTATGGATGTAGAATAGTACAAATATAGTTCATATAAATGTTTAAGTTACATATAATAGTGTAGTTCTGATCTGGAGAGCCTAAAGTCAAGTAAATTATAGATAGAAAACTCTAGAAATGTCAATGGGACTATTTACATAACACATCACAGGCATGAAATCATTCCAGATTGTTCATATAGAACAAATAGAAGGATTCGAACATGATTTATTGCTGGAATATTCTGGAAAGAAAAAAAAAATATATATATATATATATTATATATATATATATATATATATATATATATATATATATATATATATATAGGCCATATAATTTGGTCAGGGGAGTCAGTTTGAGTTAGAGTTTAGTTCAAGTCAGTCAGTTTGAGTTATGAGTTAGAGTTTAGAGAGTCAGTTAGAGACACTGGATTATATTCTAAAGAGGAAATCATAAGAGATCAAATCAATTTGGATGAAAAACAAAAAGTCCTTAAGAAAAATGGGGTGTTTTATAAAATAATTAATGGCTTAGAAGTGTATGTAATAAGTAGAATTTTGGCAAGAAAAATATTGAAAGATTTACATAAAAGTTACATGCATATTGGTTCAAGAAAACTTTGGATGTTATTTAGAGATAATTATTTTGCAAAGAATGATATAAGTATAGCAAAAGAAATTACTATACAATGCCAGTCCAACAGGAAACAAACATATATTAGTGATAGTTGATTTATATACAAATTTTATTAAACTATATCCATGCTCAAGAACAAATGTTAAAACATTGAAATTATGTATTAATCAGTTTTTAGAAGAAATAGGACCATTTAGAAATTGCATAATAGATAACGCTTCATATTTTAACAATCAAAAATTTCAGAAATTTTGTGAGAAAAAGGGGATCAACATTCATTTTACAAGTATTAGACATCCTCAAGCAAATCCTGCAGAAAGGTATATATATATATATATATATATATAAGAAGTTATAAAATATTTAAGGATACTATGCCAAGGTGAACAGGTCACATGGCAGGATTATATCGAAGAAGTGGAATATTTTTTAAATAATACACATAATTTAAACACAGAGGAAGTACCAGAATATTTAATGTTTGGTCATATAGGAAATAGAAAGTGGATTTCTGAGTGTATACAAGATATGTTAGAACAAGTCATGCAAAAGGCGAACAGAAGAATTCAAAGAAAGGCTGAAAAATATATCAGAAGACAAAATCGAACAATTAAAAAACCAATCACATTTCAAAAAGAAGTCAATGTTTTAATTCGTTCACTTAGACAAGGAAATTTAAGAGAAAACCGTTGTAAGAAATTACAACCACTGTTTGAAGGTCCATACATAGTTCAAAACCAAAATCGACTGAAGAGCTATGTGTTGATAGATGCATGGAATAAACTAAGAGGAATTTTTCATATTAATGACATTTTTAAATATTTTGAAGAAATGGAATAATGTATGATATACTTTTAACACTATTAACATCACAAACAGTTCACTAAACACTTAACTCTATTCCATTAGACAATCTTGTTTGTTGACAAAACAAAACATGGTAAATCATTGTGGGATAATGTATCAATTATTAATTTGACATCATGTCTTGAGCAGCTGTTGAATTTGTCCATTGATTTGAGTCCTAAAAACCATAATTTTAATTAGAGTTAAGTATAAAATCACTATCATATAATTTACAATAATTTATAATATTATTTGAATTGGGGTTATATATCTCCAAAAGATTAATTTTGTAAATATTTTTATACTGACAGATGAAAAGTAAAACTTACCATTTATAAAGAAAGTCTTTTGAACCAAAAGAAAGAATTATTTCCTAAATCTAGTCTATTAATAAACAAACATTGTGTAGAAACTTATTAGTTAAATAAACATATGATCTTTGTCATTTGACATGACAATTTGACATGGAACATAGATTACATAGGCGCAGTATGAGGGAATGTTAAATAAAAAATTAAAATATTGAATTATATTAATTAATATATTTACAAATGTGTATGGATAGAAAAATTAATTTTAAAAAAATAATAATAAACGAATTATTTATTTTAAAATGAATTTTGGGGTATTATAATGAAAACAGAAATACAATAAATTAACTTAGAAATATATACAACCAGATATACAGTGTTGATTAGTGGATTTATTTAAATAGTGATTAGAGACATAATTTGTAAGTTATATATTAGATAATATTATTAAAAAATAATTATATGAGGGTATTTTGAAGAATTTAGCATAAGAATTAAATTTAAGAAGTTTTTTTATTTTATTTAATATTAGATATTTTTGAGTCAGCATATGCAACCAAACATACACTGTAGTGTCAAAGTCAAAAAGTTATTTATTTTTGGAATGTTAATTTAGAATATAATTATGGATGTAGAATAGTAAAAAAATATAGTTCATATAAATGTTTAAGTTACATATAATAGCGTAGTTCTGATCTGGAGAGCCTAAAGTCAAGTAAATTATAGATAGAAAACTCTAGAAATGTCAATGGGACTATTTACATAACACATCACAGGCATGAAATCATTCCAGATTGTTCATATAGAACAAATAAAAGGATTCGAACATGATTTATTGCTGGAATATTCTGGAAAGAAAAAAAATATCAGTTCGGTTACCAGTATGATCAGTTATCAGTTAGTAAAGTTATAATTCAAGAATTTAGTTACAAGAAGATTTCTAATTGAGTTAAGTGAGTTAGTTAGAAGATATTAAATCAGTTACAAGATTATTATTGAGGAGTTAGTTATAACAATTCAAGGATTATTAAGTCAGTTATATAAGGTTATGAAGAGATTATTAGCTAGCAGAAGGTATTGATTAAGTTAAATGAATTATTAGGTTAAATATAGTTAGAGATTAATTATTACTACAGTAATATAGTGACAGTTTTGAAGTTAATTCATTGAAATATGCATTCAATAATACAACCACAAGATCCAGTATATTTCAAAGTACATTATATGGAAATTACAAGGAGTTAAATATATATTTATATAGTGAGTGGAGATAATAGAAGAACAAACATATTAAAATAGTTGGATAACCAAGGCTTAGTAAGAAGATATCGAGTGGTGATAATTACTTTAATTTTGGAAACAACTTTAGGCGTTCAGTGAAAGAAGGTACCAAGTTTTGTTAATAATTTAATAATTGTAAGAATTTCAAATTTTAGATAGATTGTTTTAAATTGATATTGCTTATATTAGATAGATAGGTTTGTTTCATAATAGTTATAATAAAGATAATTTTAAAAAGTACTTACAAACTAATTCTTTGAGAACCGCGATAAAAAGCCTATACTTACATATATATCATTCAAATTTACTCATAGCTCATACAACAACAATACATCATAACACTACATATAAGTATATATATATATATATATATATATATATATATATATATATATATATATATATATATATATGTATCATACTTCCACATTATTGGAAGCATAATTTTTTATTCTTGATGACACTTTCCCGGCCCAGTTCCATTTTATGTGTGCCACCCTTTCTAAAGTATTCGTAGTCTCTCTGATTGCGTTTGATTTTTTTACAGAATTTTTACTTAGTCTTTGAATGTAGGTATGTCAAAAAACTTTTTTTCAGACATGTCTACATATCAGTTTTTAAATACTTAACTTATTCCTTAATTTGCGAAAATCCGTTAATTCGTCATTTAATTTCGTACGTTTGTATATCGACCTATTTTAAGTTCATGGGTTAAATATTTATAAAACGTGATGTGATCGATTCCTAGTTATGAATATATAACATTAAAGGAACTAAATTTGCCATATACTGGATATTATTAAGGTTAATTTTAGTACTAAAGTCGGTTGACGCAGAGTTTATTGGACTTACAACTCTTGGGCTTTTTTGAGATTATCTGAAATCAGTATGTTAGCATTAATGAAGTGTAAGTATATTTATTAAGTAAGTAACTTAATCGTATAACTTATAAGTTGTGCGATTAAGTTACTTATGTCATGAAAAGATTAAATTTTTATTTTAAATGCTTTTTATTAAAATGTTATTAAACTAGACTGTGGTGCAATTCTAACCCATCAGGATTCTAGAACATTTTGTACTAATATTCTTTTGTTTTTTCACACCAAAAAATTTCTATGCAGATTTATTTTAATCTGAATGAATACAAATAATGCAAAATAAAATTTTCCAAGACGCACAAAACGGTACACTACAAATAAGCTATATAGTGTCGTGTTTGCCACTTAGTAACAAACAAACTTCGGTCTTAGTCGTTTTTCCCTTTGGTAGTCGAGTTGTTGGTTTTTATATCTTAATATTTTCGTTGTCGCTGTACGTTCATCAATAACGAAGAGGATGTGTAATCCCCTTTTGGTAGTCAGCTTGCTTGTTTTTTCTATGTCAATATAATTGTTATTTCCTCCCTTTTTATTAAATTACGCATTACACACTCCAATTGGACCAATAACACCGGAGATGTGATGTAAAGCCGGCCCTAGGGTTTTCGTTACGGACTGACAGAAAAACAGAATAAGCAAATTGTATATATACAATATATATATATATATATATATATATATATTATATATATATATATATATATATATATATATATATATATATATATATATATAACTCAAATTTGGGAATGCCAAAAGTCCTTTTTTCTAAAAAGAATTTATTAGAGCTAAAACGACTAATTACAATAAAATCAGATTCTAAACTGAATAAAATAATTAAAATTAATAAACTAATTAAAATAACACATATACAATTGCAATTATACAATTCACAATACTATGAAAACATAGCGTCAGCACTCTAGAGTTCAATGCTTTGAACATGTCAGCACTCCTAAGTCCATGGCCTGAATAAACCCATAGGCGTCGTTCTATAACTCCTCTTCCCCCATATTGAGGCTCCTTGTGGGAGGTGAATTTTTGAATTGGAATCGTCTGGGTCCTGTGTGTTTGACATTCTTATGTCTTCCTTTCTTTTGGTTTCTTTTCTTGTTGTTATCGTTATTTTTTTGTAGATAATGTAGATGATTATTAGAACGATGGCAAGATATAATATAATGGTACAAATTCTGGGAATGTGGTAATTTTCTCTTTGTTCCATGATGTGTGTGATTCTGTTTGTTGGATTTTTTTCAAATTTTAAATTCTAGTTATTTTCATAGGTGAAACGCTTAATTCTTTAAATCAGTGATAAGAGCTTAAAACAAATTTTGTGGAAGTTTGAAAACAAAGTTATCAGTGTTTTATTGTTACATAAAATAAATTTATATCAAGTAACGGTCGAATCCATCAATCATTAATTTACATTTATTGTTTTCCTTTAAGATTTTTTGGCTCAATAACGCCTCCTTATTTTCACTTAAAAATCTGTAAATGGTTTACTAACACCTGTCATACCGGAGGACATAGTCACTACATTATTAACTGTTGTTAAATGTTGTTGATGAACAAGAAAGTCACGAACTTTTAACAAAATCGTTTCTTCTCCCAGAGAATACGCGTCTTTTTTAAGTTTAGTAGCAACAAATTAAAACGACGTTAACATTTTACCGCATTGACTAAACTACTAACTGATAATACAAATGGATAAAATTCGTCACAACTTTCCTCAACCCGGCCAACAGGTAGGCAGCTACCTCAAGGATGATTAGTCAAATTTGTAAAAGTCAATAAAAAAAGATTATCCCCCAATGAGGTATTATATGATTGTAATAGTATAGATATACCTTGTTAAATCCAAAAATACTACTACTGGTAAAAGAGAGAAGTTACTTCGTGAAAAAATTAAAGAGCAGAAAGAAAATACAGATAGGTAAAAAAATAATAAATAAGACTTACTCACAATCAATTTAATTCAACTATCAGACGACCGGTTTCGCTTTCTACAATATGCAAAGCATCTTCAGGTCTCGATACAAAGTTAAATAAATGCTAAAATGATAAAAACCCATATCAGGGTGTTGTCTAATAGAGATAAACAAAGTGGATGTTGTAAATTACAATAATTATGTAAATATTAGAATTAAAACAATTAAGGACAATTTAAAACACACTAAAACAGAAAACACTTCGAAGGGACGAAACAAACATTAAATTTAAAAGGGGGAAGGACTTTTATGCACTACATTTCAGTCTTGGGCACAATGAAAAAAAAACTCATTGTGCCCAAGACTGAAATTTTTTGTGCATAAAAATAAAAATTAGTACATAAAAGTCCTTCCCCCTTTTAAATTAAATGTTTGTTTTGTCCCTTCTAAGTGTTTTCTGCTTTAGTGTGTTTTAAATTGTCCTTAATTGTTTTAATTCTAATATTATATTTACTTGACCTTACAATCATCTACTATTTTGCCAATAGAAGTTTATTAAAGAGATTTGATAACTACAAGTTGAAAAATAATTGCACACCCACACAATTTGTACATCTAAACTTATTCATTGTCATAAAACTGTCACCTTCATAAAACAATTACTCAATAAATAACACACATTTCATAAATATATCTCTCGAATAAGTATAAATAACTTTTAATAATACAATGGTATATTACATCACTTTCATTTAACAAACAATCACACACATATCTCTGCTTCATTGGATCAAATCTATCTCCTCAAGAACTTCCCGTTTACTGTCATACAACTACAATAGCAGAATTGAGTTCTCCATTCAACAATACATAGTAGTTTCAACCATGTTCTACCATCCATCAATTAATAGAGTACCGGCATGTAAATAATGTTCATTTAGTTGCTCATTTATTAATTTATTACAATCTAATAGACTATTTTATAACAATTTGTGGGCCTTACCTTGTCTGTTTAAACTTTTAAAACTTTTCTACCTTTTTATTCAACTTACTGTTTTTGAAATAAAACCACAGACATGTAATATTGGCATAATCATTGTAATTTATAACATCTAATTTGTTTATCTTTATTAGACAACACCCTTATATGGGTTTTTATCATTTCAGCATTTATTTAACTTTGTATCGAGACCTGAAGATGCTTTGCATATTGTAGAAAGCGAAACCGGTCGTCGGATAGTTAAATTAAATTGATTGTGAGTAAGTCTTATTTATTATTTCTTTACCTATTTGAAATGGACTCACACAAGCAACATATTCATGATTTTAAAATACAGAGAATTTTTTGTATAAGATACAACTTTTACAAAATTTGTTCTTTCTATTTTCGTATTGTTATTAGTGTTAATAATAATTTAAATTATTTTCAAACTAAAGTAAATTTCAAACTGATATTGGCAACTAATATTTTTCAAAAATGTATGACTTTCTACTACTAGATTAGAAATACTTTTAGTATACCTTTCACAGTAAGTACGAGTGTTTACTAATTTCAAGGTGTTACACTTGAATATATAGATTTTACTGTTTTCTTAGTTTTTATAATGTTTAAATACTTTTCGTAAATAAAACAATATAAAATATTTTGCTACATAAAAGTATATTGAATTGCATTGTAAAAGAAGGATTCAGTCTAAAAAAAGTTTAATCCTATTTACCTGTAAAAATATCCGTGTTGTAATCTTATGAAGTCACGTAAACTCTTTAAGCGAGTTATTTATGGCTTTAGCTCGTGTTTTAAGAAACTTCTAATTCCCTAGATTATTTACCTTATAGTGTTTAAGAAACATTTACACGTGCCTTAAAAGCTACTGCAGTTGTAGCACAAAACAAAAAATAGTACTTAAGGTTGAATTATATCTCGGAACACGGCGTTTTTTAAATCAGCGGACATATATTCAACATCGAATAATTCCCTATATAATAATACTCAAAGGTTATTAAAAAGTTTAGTAGATATTTTTTTTAGCTCCGCCTCCGGTAAGTTCCGAATGGATTGAGTAAATACCGGTGCCGTTTCCAAGCCCGGATAAAGGCGGAGGGTTTAGGCGATGCGCTAGCAACTCATTCCTTGTCAAAAGAATTAAATGCTAAAAATTTCGATCAAAAGCCTCGGAAAACAGAGGATGGATCAAAACAAAGACGACTAATGCAACGGAAAAGGAAAGTGATAGTAGCTACATGGAATGTACCTGGTGGTCCAATAAGCCGATCTCTCGGTTATATATCAGAAACTATTTATGTTATAACTTTAGGAGAAACATTCCTTCGTAAAAGTGGCCAAGAGAAATCGCTGGAAATAAATATCAAGTTTCTGGATTAACCGCTAGAGGGCGTAACCTGTGAAGAAAACTTTGAAAACCAGTGTTTTGGGAAATATGCTCAATTATACCAAATGTTAAATAAGTAAACTAGAAAGTGGCCCAAATTCTGCTCAAAGTTGTTCAAGTACTTTATTTTTTATTTTTTCAAATAAAAGGTGGGCGATAGTGGGAAAGTATTTGTGGATAATTACCTATAACTTTGGTTTGGATCAACCGATTTTAACGAAATTAGAGGGTATTTTCAAATAGAAAAATTTAAAATTTGTTTTTCTTCAAAATGTTTAATGAAAATACCTATTTATTGTAAATTATAATGGAATTGAATTCAATTCGTAACAAAATGGCCCAAACCGCATATTAATAGCTTTTGTTGAACTCGAGATATGAATAAAAACGCATAAACATAAGTAAGTATAGTATTGATACACCCTGTATTATAAATTAAATTAAAAAATAAGTCATAGATACTTACAAATTACAAATTGAGATGGAAGAAATATCCGAACATACACAAATAATTAAGGCAACAACCGGAGAGTTAAGCGATGCCCTCAAAAGATCGAAAAACGGTAAAGCAGCAGGACCTGGAGACATCCCAATTGAGTTCGTAAAGTATGGATCAAAAATATTACATGAGTGGTTGGTTTTACTATTTAACACATTCTTAAAAGGACAAAATATTCCTGATGATTTTATTATTGAATACGTCAGCTTAATATACAAGAAATAGGATAAACGCAAATGCTCTAATTATAGAAAAATAACTGTTCTCAGCTTACTTAGGAGGTTGTACGGTCGAATAATAAAAGAAAGAATAGAATCAGAATACGAATTCATAGAAGAACAAAATGGAGTTCGTACAGGAACATCGTGCACAGATCGTATATTCGTTCTGCAGCAGGTAATCGAAAAATGGAAGGCAAGGATTCTATCTACCTACCAATTATTTGTAGATTTCGAGAAGGAATACGATACGGTACCTTTGAAAAAACTGTTTCAAACATTGACGAGATCTCAGTAGAGAGTATGTGGATGCTATGGCAAATATACACAAAAATGCAAGAAGTGTCGTTAAAGAAGGAAACTTTATATCTGAATAATTTACAATAACAAAGATGCTTAAGCAAGGATGTTGCCTATCTCTGACCTTACTTAAAATATATATTTAATCATCGCTAAGCAGTGGAGGAAACAAGTATCCGTAATGAGAATAGACATAGGCGGTGGTAAATGTCTAAAAACTTTATTTTTCGCAGATGATCAGGTAGTCGTAGCGAATGATGAGAAAGACATGGACTACATATTTTGAAAACTAAAAGGAGAATAAGAAAAATCGGGCCTCAATATAAATATGTCGAAAACAGAGTATCTTAAAATAGAAGATAATGAAGAATATCTAAAGAAGGCACTACCAAAAGAGACATCGAAAACAGAACGCAGCAGGTAAAAAATCGGTACACATTCGAAACTCTATACTATGGTCTAAAGATATTAGACAAGAAACGAAATTAACAATATATCGAACCTTGGTAGAGCCTATTATGACTTGTGTGGCAGAAATTTGATAGATCACGAAAAAAGATAGAAAAAGGACAGAAGTAGTAGAAATGGGTTTTTTAAGGAGAACGTGTGGTGTATCCAAACAAATCATATTAGGAATGAAGATATTAGAAGGAGTACAAATACTGTATGTATATTCCAGTAAAGACAGAATTTAAAAGAGACAACTAGTGTGCTTTGATCACGTGAAGCGAATAAATGAAATAGATGGCCAACGAAAGCTTTAAATTACATACGACAATAAAGAAGAAGAAGGAGAAGGCTATCAGTTGCCTGGGAAGAAAATATACGGCACATACTTAAAGATGGATCCCTCAAAGAAGAATATGTAGGATATTTTAAATATGCTATTGTATAATGGTTTCTTATGTATAGAATAAAAAAATGACAAAGAATGGAGAAAATACTTATTATGTTAAATACATATTATTTTACTAGACTGAAAATCAATGCAATCATATAAAACTACATGAATGTTCCTAAGAGCTTACAACATAGCAGGCAGCCTCAACGACATAATACCAGCAATAAAATATCTCTAAATAGACATAACACACGAAGTTTCCAGGACAAAAATAAGCCTCATTATGACATACACTGCAAAAACAAGGCACGATATAAGTATAACAAAACGAATAATGAAAACTACATAGATGAAAATACTAAAAAAATAGCTTATTTTGCCCTATTCAAAAAGTGAGACGTAGTACCTACCAAAGTTTCCTATTATTTTATTCAGTGTTGCCCAGGTTCGTCTTGGTTGGTAAAAACCCTTTGGCTTGCTTTTAATAAATGGCATATTTCGGATGCTAGTCGGTGCAATCTTCTTCCAATCTTCTAGCCAGCGGTCGGTTATCTTGAAGTTTCTTTCCATTAGATGCAAAATCTAGAGAGTTGTTTCTTAAACGAAGCCAACTCAATATGTCTCTGCAGGTAATACCAACATGGGAGTTGGGCACAGGATTGGCGTTAATTTTTCTCTCCTCCCTGAAAAGGGATGTTCTCGATGGGCGTGTGAGGGAGCTATGTACCTTGGTGCTGGTAGCCAGTATGTTTGCTAAAAATATATGTATTCGCTAATGACGGAGAGAAAGCAGAGCCCATTACTAAACCAAAATTTAGTTTGTTAAAATTCATTATTTAGTTGACAATAGGATTTACTGTGGGATCACTAACGGAATTTTACTCTCATTATTACAAGTCACGCGTGGTAGTCTTTTTAGCTCTTCTGTGAAGACGCTAGTTTTATAATATTTAAGGTCGCGCGCAGACTCTGAGTCCGCATTTAGTTATGACCTTATTTTATTTGAACTAAAAGTATTTGCCTAAAAACATATTGTGTTTATTTTAATTAAAATTATAGAAAATAAGTCAAAATCAGAAACAAAAGAGAAATGATATATTTCATATAGAAAAGTTAACAAACTTTTAATACACGTAAATCTTAACAAAAAATTAACTAAAAATAACTTATTTTCGACATCAGTCATTACATATAAAATTGGTATGATTCAAACAGATAAATTTGTAGCATCTTTTACAAAAATATTTCGTAGGTCTATTTTTTCTGCGGTCGCAATATTTATATCTGTCTTTTTGCGAAAAAGATATACTTGACTATTGTTCTTCTTCTTGATATCCGTAAATTTCCCTAATTCTTAGCTTTAAAGATGTTGGTAATCACATGACCGAAGCCCCCTTGCGCGCAAATGATCTTAAAGTAATACAAAACCTAGATCTCGTAAAAATTTTCATCCTACGAAGGTCTTCTCTTCAGCATTATTTGCATAATAAACAACTTGACTTATTGATTATAGCAACATTTGACAAGCATAAAAACGACAACTGGCCACCTTCTTTTAGTTCTTGCACAATTATATGTTGTAATTATATGTTGTAAATAACTTGTTGACATCATCGACGTCACCTAATTATATATTGTCAATATTTCATGTTTGTGAAGTCTCTGGTTTTAGCATCTATTGTGTCGTTAAAATGCATACTTGAAGTCAGGAGCACAATTTTTTCTTCTTCATGGAATAAGAAATAAGGGTACAATTTTTTCTTCTTTTCTTCCTTCTAGTATATAGGCTTTAAAGCCTGTTTCTTCTTTTATATTAGCCTCATAAATTGTCGCACCATCTTTTTCTTTGTCTGCCAATACTTCTTCGTCCATTTGGTGACTTATCTCGTGCTATTCGTACTATCCTATCCTCTGTCATTCTACTGATATGTTCGTTCCACTCCTGTTTTCGTTTTGTTACCCATCCATTTATGTCATCTATATTGCATGCTCTTCTTATGTTTTCGCTTCTCTCCCTATCCAATAGACTTTTCCCTGATATGAGTCGGAGTATTTTCATCTCTGTTGTTTCTAGCAGTCATCTCGTTTTAAATATGTCAGGTCTTGTCTCCGCCATGTATGCTTATATAGGTCTAATTGCTGCTTTATAGATTTTTGTTTTTGTGTCTTGTCTTAGGTGTTTGTTCTTCCAGATTGTGTAATTAAGAGAACACGCCGCTTTACTTGCTTTTAAGCTTTGTTCAAATGGTTCGAAGTTTTCAAAATCGATTTTATACCATAGTGAGTATTTAGATATTGTCATACATTTGGTTTTTTCTGCTGATATTATCATATTGTATTTCTTATTTGGAGCTCGTCTTCGGTCTCGGCGATTAATGCGACGTATCTGCATAACATAATATTTGGATTTCTTTGTTTCCCATTCTGTAGTCATGACCTTTACGTACTGCTTGTGTTATTTCGTCTATTATTATATTAAAGAGAAGTGGGCTCAACGAGTCACCCTGTCTAACTCCGCTTTGTATTGGTATACACTGTGTTAGTTTTGGAGTTTTGGAGGTAGATGTTTTCGATGGTTTGTATAATATTGATTTGTATGTTTCATTTATACAGTAGGTGTAAGACGTCTTCAACTTGAATGCGATCGAAAGCCTTTGTCAGGTCTATAAAACACAGATATGCTGGTTTAATGTACTCGATGGCCTTTTCTGTGATTTGTCTTAGTACAAATACGGCGTCTATGCAGGATCTTCCGGATCTGAATCCCTGTTGTTTATCTGATAAAGTTGTTAGTTTAATAATTTTATCGGTTAGGACTTTTGTGGTAAGCTTAAGTGTGGTGTTTAGTAGATTTATACCTCTATAATTGTTGGGGTCTTCTTTATCTCATTTTTTGAACATTGGTATCATTATGCTGTTTCTCCATGCGTCTGGTATCTTGCAGTACAATATTAGTTTTTGTATAAGTTTTGTCATATTTAGGGTTATACTTTCTTTTCCGTATTTTAGAAGCTCGTTGGTTATTCCGTCTGCTGGCGACTTTCTATTTTTGAGCGAATTTGTGGCTATTTTTACTTCCTGAAAACTGATTTCTATTTCGTGTCTTAATTGAGGTACGTTATTGTGTTGATTATTATTTTCCTTTGCTTTAAACAGTTCCGTCAGGTATCTTTCCCATTCGTTTGCTGGAATGTTATTGTATTCCTTTAATTCTGCCATTTCTCTCTATTGGTTTCTTATAAATCTTCATATTTGTTTTTGTGTACCGTAGAAGTCGCCTTCCATCCTTTTTGTAAACTGTTCACAGTATTTATTTTTTGTTCTTACCAACTGCTTTGTTTCATTTCGTATTCTTCTATAGTTCTCTCTAGATTCTGGGGTATTTGATGTTTTGTACTTCATGTAGGCCTCTCGTTTCTCTTTACATTATACAATAGGCGTAGGTATACAAGTATACCTACGCCTGCTCGTGCTCGCTCTTCTTTCTTCATTCCACTGTATGCTGGGAAATATTGGTTATATTCTCTTTGGCCTTTACCTTTCTTCTTGTTTTCTTGGACTGCACAAATGTCTATGTTTTATTAATCAGTTCTTCTATTATCTCTTGGTCTTTGTTGTTGAAAGAAGTAATGTTCCATGTTGCTAATCTGATTGTGGACGTATTTTTCCTTCTCGTTTTTCTTTTCTTTGCGCGGTTCGTCATCTTAGGTTCCGTCTGGTTCCGAGGCTTAATATCGGTTCTTTAAGCATTGTTTCCTTTTATAATGAGTAGGATGCTAACCTGGCCTATCAACCATCCTCTTTTATCCGGGCTTGGGACCGGCTGTGGGCATGAACGCGACTTCTGAACTAGCCACCAGCCACCGCAACCCCCGGGCAGAGCTTTTTTTTAAAGCAAAATACTTGACCTCTTAGGATGATTTCCTTTGGGGAAGTATATTCTAAGTATTTTTTAAGTTTTTAGCACTTTTTTTGGCACAGGCAGTTGTTTGACAACATTTCTTTTGGTAACTCTTTGTAACTCCTTGTATTTAAGCGGGAAAACATATTTCACTTCGTATCGTCCTTTCTCATATAAACTAACTCACGTCTATTCTCCTCACGTCTGGTATCCCAATTTAACTTCGTCTAGTTCTTGTTCTGATTTGCTTCCGCTTCTTTCTTAAACCACATCTTTTTCGTCTGTGTTTTCGCCGTCAAGACTTTTCTCAGCTTCACCGCCTTCATCTAGATATTTTTCTACTACACTTTTTAGAATCATCTCGTCTTTCTCGTAACTCTTTTTTTTTGAAATTATAAATAATTATTGATTTTTGTTTAGGATACATTGCATGCAACAAAAAAATATATTACGTAAAAGGTCGCGTAAATAAATATATTATTTCTAAATATTTACTAAAGCCACAGAATTACTAAGTAACTTTACTTATATTAACATATTTTTACAACTTACTCATCTTTTTTAGTAAAGTAAGATTTTTGGAAAAAGTTGTAACACAAAAAGTTGATCTTCTACCCGATGAATACACATACACACGATGAACACTTTATATCCACTAATTTAGTTTTTGTAAATTATAACTTTGTATTAAAACTGAAAAACTACTTTATAACTCGTTCTGGCTTTAATTGGTACTCTTCAGTTTTTTATTAGCGTTAGAAATATAAGATGTTTACGTAGAACTTGCTGCTTAATATTATAAAAAAAATATCAAGCATATAAAATGATAATAAATTTACATATTATAATGAAACACATTGTAAATAAAATAATTCGTTAACATTAGTCGAATAAATTGACTTATTTACAAGAAAAAGTAATATACTAGCTGTCGGTTAATATTTTCGCCCATAAACAAAAATTTTCGTTTATTTGCTTTAATAGGCTTAGTCTCTATATATGTTGAAGTATTGAAATAATAGCACGACTTGAGTGAATAAAGCCTAAAAAACACATTCACAAACACAATTCTCCTTTAAGCGATCTTTATATGTATGTATTCCAAAAACCAACGTATCGGATTTATGTAAATATGAAAAAATCTACGAACGCTCAAATTCTCTTTTAGGTTTAGTTCGCGCGATTTTTGTTTAAAATGTATTTTATTTTTGTCTTTCAGTGGTGGATTGTCAAGTAACCAGTTGGGGTCCATGGACCAGCTGCGACACTGATTGTGGTCCTGGTACCATGTCCAGAAGTAGATCAATTAAAGTTCATCCCGAAAATGGTGGCAGACACTGTCCCAGTTTAGAACAAAAAAGAGGATGCCAAGTTTCTAATTGTCACCATCATCCAGATCCAGCTATTAAAGGTAAGATTTTAATTTACAGACAAATTTAATTTTATATTTTATAATTATTTCTCTAACAAAAGTCAATGTTATAAACCTTCAAACTATGTTTAAACTTAATTTTATATCCACATAGTCATACTTTCTCTGTAAGGTATCCAGAATTATATATTTTTTTTTTGTACTGTTTTAACACAAAATTATTATTGCACGAAATTAAGGCACTTTCCGTCCTTTTTCGTAGGTTGCCGATCATGATTATGTGGATTATATGTACTACTACTCCGAAGAGCTGGTTAGAGGAGCAGTTTTTAATCATTTTCCAAAGTCGTTAGGCTGAAATATCCATCACACTCCAACGCTACGTTTTCCGTGATTTTTATCAGCTAGTATTATTTTCCTCTCATTACCTGGCTAAGGTATGGGAATTTGTATGATATTTCATCATCTATTGATGTTGAAACTTCGTAAAACTTCTTTATTGGTAAATCTATTCACTTACAATAGTTTTAGTAGTCTTTTTTTTTCATGTACCATGTTTTTTCAGGACGTTGGTTACTATCATAGCTATCTTAATTTTATTCACTGTCGCCCTAAATAGCATGCTTGTATCAACACCATACCAATCTAGCAAGTTCTTCAACCATGAGCTTCTTCTTTGTCCTGGACTGCATTTGCTGCTATTTTTCCTTGCATGATATTTTGTAGCAACCTATATTTGGGACCTCTCATTACGTGTCCGAAATCCTCCAGCTTTCTTTGCTAGATGCTTTTTATGATCTTAATAATCTTCGAGATCACATTTCGAAAGCCTCAATTAGATCGATTTTATTCGCAGTTCAGGACTCGACACCATAAAGTAAGACCGAGAACACGTAGCAGCGAAGTAGGCAGATCCTCAATGCCAATTTTAGGTCTGTTTTAGGTCTGTTACGTTACTTTATCCTAGATCTTATTTCGCTGTAACTTTCTGCGTTACAATTTAATTGCTGTCCAAGGTAAAAAAATGTATCAACTTGCTCAAGTTTGGTATTATTTACATAAATATAGATGGTTTTATATGCTGTTGTTTACTTGTTATGAGTATTTTGGTTTTTCGTATGTTTAGATCCAGACCTATCTCCCTACAACTCTCAACGACACTATCAAGTAGTGTTTGCAGATTTTCTTGACTAAAAGCTAGGAGTACTGTATCGTCTGCATATCGCAAATTATTGATGACTTCACCGTTCACAAGTATTCCTTCTGGTTTTTCAGAAAGTGTTTTTCTAAAAATTCTTTCGGAGTAAACGTTGAAAAACAGGGGTGGCAAGAGGCATCCCTGCCTTACTACTCGTTTAATATTAAGAACCTGTGATTCCACACCATCTACTAACACTGATGTTGTTTGCTTCCAATATAAGTTTGCAATTTTTCGAACATCTCTGCCGTCCAAGTCAATGTCTTTTAGAGTTTCGATCAATATAGAGTGGTAAACACGATCAAATGCCTTTTGGATATCAATAAAATAACAGTATATGTCTACAGATATATCTCGATATTTTTGAGCAAGTACGTTTATTCCACACAGTGCCTGTCTCGTTCCAAACCCATTACGGAAACCAAACTGAGTGTCATCCAGGTATTCCTCGCATTTATTGTAGATACGAGACCATGTCTTACCTTCAAAAAAATTTTCAATAAGTGGTTTAACAAACTGATGGTTCCATAATCAGCATGGGTTTTTACTGTTGTCTTCTTAGGTAGAGCTATAAACAGTAGACCAATCATTAGGTAGTTGTTCGTTGGTATAAATGGTATTGAAAAACGAAGATATAGCCTCTAAAACATTGCTATCATTTATAAGCTTGTATATCTCAGTTTAAATTCAGGACCAGTCGCTTTGCCATCTTTGATGCTTGTATGGCTTTTATAACCTCAGAGCGTGTTATTAGGGGTCCATCGCAGTTAGTAATATTGGGAGGTGAACTACTCCTACCGTCTTCGAATAGGTTCGTGACGTAAGTTTCCCATTCTTTAAGTTTGTCCTCTACTTCAAATATTATCTTACCATGTTCATCCTGTAGTAATTCAGTTTGTTTGTTTCTTATTAAAGATACCAGCCGTAGTTCTTTCACTTTTTTATACATGTTAAACGTGTCGTATCTGTTTTCAAGTTCTTTAATGTCATGTCACTCTTTGGCTAGATATTGGCTCTTTGCTTCTCGTATTTTACGTCTAATTTCTTTTTGTATGCTGTTGTAAAGTGTTGTTTTTTGCTAGTCGCCGTTGTTCCATCAAATCCAATATCTCATCTGTCATCCAAGCTTGCTTTTTTAGCTTTGACCTGCCTTGTAAATTTCTCACACAGATTTATTTTACTCTTGTTACGATTTTATTTAAGCCCTCAACGACGTTTTCACCAATATTTTCCCAAATTAAATTTTTGTTCACTTGTCTTTGAACTGATTCCTTAACTTTCTTGTTTTGGGGCTATATCAATATTTTTTTCTTTTTGATTGCCTTTTTTAATTTTAGTTGGGTTACAGCTACTATGGGATTGTGATCAGACCCAATGTCAGCATCTGGATAAGTTTTAACTGATTTGATGCAGTTTTTAAATAAATTGTTTATTAAAATGAGGTCGATTTGGTTCCTAATAATTTTGTCCTCTGATTATGAATTTGACTTTTAGGTGTAGAGTCCTCTCGAAGGTAGTTTAAAGTGAGTATTCGATATAATCGACATGTCCAGTTCTTGACAGAACTGGACATGTCGATCTCCACGTTCGTTTCTGTTTCCCAAGCCATAACCAAACCATTTAAACAGCGTTCTTTGCCGACTTTGGCGTTAAAATCTCCGAGGACTATGGTATTTTCTACTGCGTTGAAAAGATCTAGAGCACCAGTAAGATCTTTGTAAAATGCTTCTAATTTATCTTCATCACTGGATGATGTTGGGGCATAGATCTGAATAACATTGGTAATGAACGGCTTTGAACTAAATTTCACGAGCCTTACTCTGTCAGATATGGGGATATAAGTTAATACTGATTAAGCTAAGTGTTTTGCTACTATGATTTTAACTCCATTATAGTGATTGGCATTGGTACACTTCTGGTAGTCTTCTATACAGCTTCTAAAACAATAATACGTCGTAATAAGTAATATTACATCGAATACGTATACAATAAATATAGGCATAAAATAAATAAAAAAAAACTGAATCTAGGGTATATAAATTTATAAAAATTAAAAATCTGGGAAGGAATATTTGCTGACGGTTTGGAGGTAACGGCAAAAGCTTAAAAAGAACTTTAGAATAATTTGAAAATATGAAAATAACTACTTTCTTAAAACGGAATGAAGATAAATATTACCAAAAGAGAAGAGAAAAGAGAAGATTACTTTTTCAATTTTATTTTTATAATTTTTTTTTCAGAGTCGTGAGAGTGAATTTATAACACTTAGCCCCCTGTAGCTTAATCAATTTTTTCTAACTCCTTTTTTGTAGATATTGTTAATATCATTTGTTCACTACCGTGAAAAGTCATGTCTTTTATTGAATAAGGTGTAGACATACGGCAGTAATTCTTGCAATACTTGTGGGATGTGTTTTAATAATTCGTTCAGTATATATTTTGGTCCGCATGCTTTTCGATTTTTAGACGTCCTATTGTATCTTCGACTTCCTGTACTGTTATTTCATCGTCTTGATCGTATTCTATATTCCACTTTATATATTGTTGTTATGGTGTTTGTGAATTGCGGTCTTGTTTCATTTAGAAGTTGTGAGTAAAGCTATATCCAAGATCTTTCTTTTATTAAATCTATTCTACTCACTTCTTTTCTGTTGATTCACAGGTTTTTTTACCGTTTTCCATGCTTCTCTTAATCTTGTTGACTCTCTATGTTTGTTGAGCTCGCTCTTAGCATAATTAAATTTGTGCTCTTAATTTTGATTATAAGCAAAATGGGGATAGTAGAAAAAATAGTATGCTACGCATCGGATATTTTTGTTTAAGTAAAAATTTGTGTTACAATTTTTTAAATCTTCCTTGTCCTTCCTTCCTTCCAATTCTACATTAGAATATTGTATTTAAACAAATTTTCTGGAAAGTTTCAAGTTTCCAAATTGAATAATCAAAGGCGCACAAACTCGTTTATTCAAAGTATACGTATAAAGTGCACACGGAAAATGATTTCAGCCTTATGAGCAAATCGTAATCCTTTGACAGTCAATTAAAGAACTCCGGCAATGTTCTTATGTAAAAGTGGTTTCAGTTAAATTTGCTGAAACTTTGCAGAGCCGTAGCTTTGGTCATGCTGATCAAAAGTTATCAAAAGTCAATTGTTTCTGAGTTGCAGAGCTTTAAATTGTTTCTTTTTAGTCCATTAGGATAATATATACACGGGGAGCCAAAAATTTTGGTATTCTTTGGTTACAGCTATAGAGGATTATAGAGTATATAAAAATATTAATAACAAAACTTAATTATTTTAGATTACAGTAAGAACAACGGAATAGACCAAAGATATACCCTGTATATTTAACCATTTTTGACTATATTTGTTAAAGGTATGAAGGTTTTGTATAATGTGTTATAGACCCAAAGGTAATAAGTTCTTAACTACTTAAACTTTCGTTAAGAAAAATGGTAATATTTAAAGGGATGTGGATTAGGCTTTCAAGGTAAAAAAAATGTAGATAACATGTCAAAGTTTTTCTAGTGCAGTGTTATTTAAATAATTGATTATTTTTCATATTAAGCTATACAATATACAGTGTGATCATTATTTTCCAATTCAAAATTATTCTCATTTTTTTTTAATAATGTCCTCTATGTTCCTATTGTATTTTCTAAAAAATTACAACTTTTTTGATAAAAAGTTTTACGTACCTAGCATGGTTCGTTTTGTAAATATTTTCAGAACTATAGAATAAATATTTTGCACATTTTTTATTAAATAAAAGTAGATCCTAGGTAATATATATACAATAAAAATTAAAATATCAATTATGGCCACGACGATATCGACGGCGATATGACCCACTATTAAATATCTGTGAAAAAATATACAATTATTGACATAAAATCTAGACTTACGGTGTCTTGATACACACAGACGAACAAGTCGGAGGAACAGAGATATAGCGGGCCAATCAACACTCGATCGGCGAGCAACGAACGGCAACCAATCAGTACTCTGTAACAAGAGAGAATCGGTCTGTCTCAAATCAATACCCTAAGTCCGGGTACAGAACTGCCACTAGATCAATACCCTCGCAAAAGCGGTTGGTCTTTAGTACTAATACCCTAGTTCTGGTGTAGTTGATATCAAATCAATACTCTGACCAAAAAAAAAAAAACTCCATACCACCATATCCGATCCAACTGTCAATCTAATTATTAATCCAGGCAACTCGTTTGTTCAAAACCTATGATACTCATTTGGAGTAACCATTTGTAAAAAAAGGTTATATATAATGCGTCCCCAAACATTCAACGACCACCTGTTCTGGGATATAACTCAAAATAAGTGTTTTTTGGTCTCAAAATAAGACCATACGAATAATGGTCTCAATTTTGTCGAAGAAAAAATGGTACGCTACCGAGATATTTTGAATAAAAAATTATTTTTAAATTTTTTTCATATAAGGCGTCATTTTTATACAAAAAAAAAAATAAAACATTTTAATTGAAATGAGGTTGAATGCTCGAATAAATGAACTTTGAAAATAAGGCTATTATCGAGCACAAGTTAATTAAATCTAGCCCAAGAGCTAGATTTAATTAACTGCTCGATAATAGCCTTATTTTCAAAGTAAAACCTTTTAAGACGTATTTTTAATTTCTGTAATATATTGCCTAGTAGGCTAGTATATCACTATTTATCAGTTATTTTATTTAGCTAGGCTCAACATTTATTTATCCTAATTTAAATACAAAAGTTCTAATAAGCGGTTTTTTTATTGTTAACTTTTTAGGTTAAAAAATATGCGCACATATAATAATATAATGCAATCAGACATAAAATATATGAAGTATATTGAACGTAATAAAAATACTAATAAACTCAATTCAAAAATGTAATTGGTAATAAAATACACATTAAATTAATAATGAAATTAATACAATTAGTAAACTCATTACGTAAACGCTGTGATATACATACAAAAAAAAACAGAATAGTGAAATTATTACAATCTAATAAATATACAAATCTACGATAAAGGTAATAACGTTTAACCAAACGTAAAATGTTATCAATAAAATTGACAGGTTCAAAATTCGACACTATATATAATCATTGGACACTAAGTAAGCGTAATTGATTCATGCAGCAACAAGATTAATGGTATATTGTACTTTACTCAATGAAATGATAGCACCAACCACTATAGAAAAAGACGTCTTCAACGACGTACGGGAACCACAAATTATTGATTATGGACTAACCTCCACCTGTATTTAACGACTGTCTCTGTCAC
Organism: Diabrotica balteata; assembly: GCA_918026665.1. Lineage (NCBI taxonomy): Eukaryota > Metazoa > Arthropoda > Insecta > Coleoptera > Chrysomelidae > Diabrotica > Diabrotica balteata. The sequence goes on along the minus strand of OU898279.1, from coordinate 92,982,651 downwards.
AAGACCGAAGCGAAGTGTCTTAGGTACTCTTGAAATAAACTCTAAGATAAAACTCGACTCTGGTTTTGTCATACCGAACTTGTCTCTTATTTCTGACACACGTCTGGTGTTATTTCGCAGATGGCTTGTCTTGTAAATTAGTTTTTAACACAGCTGTTAATATTACCGCAAAGTCTGTTAATATTTTATAAATGTTTATATATATATATATATATATATATATATATATATATATATATATTTGCGAAACAGCAAAAAGAGCAACAAATAAATTGTCAGTTTGTAAGAAACATTTCAGCATCTCGTATCTCGAAAAACAAAGCATATCCGGACATACGTTTATGTAGCAAACTGTCATATTTTTCATGAAGAATCAAATACTGACGTTTTTTGCACTTATTTGTAAGTAATGTAAATTATTCGTGCTTTGCATTTTAGATTAATAAATTTTTCCCCTTTCTAATTTATATAAAAGTTTTCCAGATTATTCGTTGTATTAAACTAATTCAATTAAGCTTTGTATCGATTTTACTAAATGCCATTTCTTCGTCTGGAAAAGTTATTTTAAAATTTACATGAACATGTAAACTTACATTTACATATGAACATTTAATGATCAATAAAAAGTTGATAGTGTTATAGTTGACAGTAAAAATCATTTACAGAAATTTTCGATTTCTAAACATTTACCATTTAACGATAGTACAAGGTATAAGAACTGTTACTTTGTTCTGAGCTTCAAGACTGTAGTGTAAACTAACATGGTACAATTTAGCTATTGCTTTATAGCAAAAAATATGTTTATAGATAAATTGCCTTTCTTGAAATCTACACCAAAAACAATATATTCTAAGATCTATGTGGTAAATCAATGAGTGAAATCAATTTTGCCAAAAATCACTTTAAATAAAGTAACGAAGGATAGATGAATTCAAGTAGGCATAAGATACATTCATATTTTTTCTAAGGAAATATTGTTATAAAGTATTTACAAAAGCATTTTTAGATAAAATCCGTAAAATAGTTTTGAAACACAATTCAGATTTCTGCTTATAATCCGAGCCTTCTAAAAAATGCAAGGCAAACAAACGTTGATAAAAGATGTTAAAAGGGACAGGAGGAATCTAAAATTTGCATTCCACGACATGTATTTACAATTAAGCAGAAATCCTTAGCGAATTGTGTTTCTCGTACTCACACGGAGTATATCCGAATAAAATGAAAAAGACAGCAAATATTTGATTTCACGCAAAAAGCGCCTATGTATCTGTTGATACGTATTTCGACCTAATAGGTCTCATCAGAACAGTTATTCATAGGTGTTCTGAACGTGAAAAATCAATATTTTCTGTCTTTTAAGAAGCAACATCTAATAATAAAATCCGTAAAATAGTTTCGAAACACAAAATTTTTTATTATTAGATGTCGCTATCGCGTCCGTATTGAAGCCATTTTAGTGTTGTTTCTTAAAAGACAGAAAATATTGATTTTTTACGTTGAGAACACCTATAAATAACTGTTCTGATGAGACCTATTAGGTCGAAATACGTATCAACAGATACATATAATCGCCTTTAGCGTGAAATCAAATATTTGCTGTCTTTTTCATTTTATTCGGATATACTCTGTGTGAGTACGAGAAACACAATTCGCTAAGGATTTCTGCTAAGTTGTAAAGACATGTCGTGGAATGCAAATTTTAGATTCCCCATGTCCCTTTTAACATCTTTTATCAACGTCTGTTTGCCTTGGAAGTTTTAGAAGGTTCAGATTATAAGCAGAAATCTGAATTGTGTTTCGAAACTATTTTAAGGATTTTATTATTAGATGTTGCTATCGCGTCCGTATTGAAGCCATTTTAGTGTTGCTTCTTAAAAGACAGAAAATATTGATTTTTCACGTTAAGAACACCTATGAATAACTGTTCTGATGAGACCTATTAGGTCGAAATACGTATCAACAGATACATAGGCGCTTTTTGCGTGAAATCAAATATTTGCTGTCTTTTTCATTTCATATTTTTAGATAATTAAAGTAAAACATTTTTACACGTGTTTTTAATATTTTCAAATATGTTGCAATATGAGTAACCTTTTCTAATTTAAAACAAGTCCTTTTCCAAAACGGTTACCACAAAAATCACTTAATAGGAACATACACAGAATTGTAGATCTGTAAATCGTAGAATCCAAAATAATTCCGATTAAATTTCAATTCTATGTCAACACCATCTTCACAGAGGTCACAACATTCATTATGAAATCTCCAGTACCATAGACCCTATCCGCTTTTATAAACCAAGAATTATTTGTGAGGTCATAGAAATTGAAAAAAGATCAAGATGTTCGCGCAAAGAGCCGCACTTATCACAGCGCCAATCCCCACGCTAGACCCCACGCCAACCTCCACCCAAACCACGTCATCATCGACGGTATAAATAAACCGTCCTCTGTTCTCAGTAGCAGTAATGCATTGGTTAGTAGTGTTCAGTGTAGTGGTGTGCAGTGGCCCAGAGACTGAGGCATCAGAAGACCTGAAGAATAAATCAAAGAAAATGTCGAAGCTCGGTGTAATTATAATCGACGTAGTTCAACCCGGAAGACTGTTGAATTTAATATTAATTCTTGTAAATCTGTGTTAATAATCTTAGCTCTGAGTTTAATTGTACTAACTGCGTAAATTTTTCGGAACATTAATATTATTATTAATATTAATTACGAAAACTATCTAATTGATTGCTTCAGCAGCATTATTTGTAGAAAATAATTAATAATAAAATTTAATTACTAACACTCTTATCAAATTAATCATTGACGAAAAGTTTTCTAACGTAGTTATAAACAAGTTTAGTCAACTAATAAAGAGATACTAACAAGTTTTTTTTAATATTAAAAAAAAATCCTAATAGAAAAGACTAACAAATACAATCTTCCATTATGTCCGGCTTTTATAGATTATAAAAAAGCTGTTGATAGCGCAAAACTGTGAGCAATAGAAGAAACATTAGTCAACAACCGGACGCAGATGATGTTGTACTAATTGTCGACACGTGGAGCACCGAATACGATGATTGAAGAGCTACAAACAAAATCTCTAAAAAAGGACTGAAAATAAATTTTAGCAAAACTAAACTAATGTCAAACAAAGATGACAAACCTATAATAAACAACGAAGGGACAAAGATCGAACATGTAGATGAATATACATATTATTGTGATATTAAAAGTCTGAGGTGGGCCAAGCAATTAATTAGGTAATTAATTAATCAATTAAACTTATTTAAATAAAGCAATTATGATTCTATCACACTATTTAATTCTCTTATCTCAGGGTTATACTCGTGCTTCTATATCTATGCTTTACACATATATATTGAATAACATATATATATATATATATATATATATATATATATACAGTGTAGGAAAAATTTTATGGTCGGTATGGACCTTACGTGAGATGGAGTGAGAAACAGCTGTTTAAAAAGAGAGAGGTATATTAGGTACGCCCTTTATATCGCCGAATGGAAATATTAAAAAAGGGGAAATTCAACGTTGCCAAACTTATTGGTTTTATTTGACCTGTTGTCTTTTTTGCATTTGAACAATGTTCTATCAAGAAGATAAAATGCTCAAGATAATCAAATTTGGGCGAAATTGATTTAAATTTCAGGTTACTGTTTTTTTTATTGGGAATATGCCACAAGTTTTCTTTACAATAATTGTAATATAACATTTTGATTTCCATTTCGGAAATCGTTTTATATAAATAAAATTTATTAATGTTTCGTATTTTAAGTACGATTTCCGAACTAAAAATCTAAACATCAAAATAATTTCCCAATATGAAATAATAAACAATTAAACATGCATACAATAACGCCAAATTAAAAAATATTCATACACTAATTTATTTGGCAACGTCTAGTCTAGATAGTCGTTTGGCCACCGTTCGGTGGTTTGGTCAAAAGATCGAGTAACGAGAAGTAGAGGTGGGTCGTGCTAGTTTATCGTTAAGAGCGTAGGTGCAAAATTTCGGGTCAATGTTTTTTAAATGCATTCATTTTTTTCGAATCCTGAGAAAACTAATAAATATTTTTGAAAAAATTAAACGCAGAATGAAACAATACATTATTACCGAGAGCTGAAAGTCCCTGAAAACTTCTATAATGTGTATTTTAATAAGTTATATTGATGAAAAAAAAAACAAAATTTAGTGTGATTTTTAATTTCAAATATCTCATTAAAAAAACTTTTTGTTTATTCTAAGGGACCTTCGGCCCTCGGTAATAATGTAATCTTTCATTCTGCATTTAAATTTTTCAAAAATATTTGTTAGTTTTCTCAGGATTCCAAATAAATTTTAATTTTTTTGAATGCTAAAAAGCATTTAAAAATTTTAATTTTTATAAACAAGTAACTATGATTGTTTAAAAGTAGTTTCAAGTAAGATAGTACCTACATAAACAAACATAACGGCTATTATCGTTTATGTGTATATCTTTTGAAGTGAAAGAAACTACCTAATGATATATTTATTATAACTTGAAAAATAAACTAAACAATCATCATCATCATATAACGGGGGTCCTACGGCGATTGCCGCTTCCCGCATTTCAGCCTCCATCTTTTCCTATCTCTTCAATCTCCCTCTTCTAAGCCTCTAGATTGCATTGTTTTTGTAATTTCTCTTCTCCAGGAATTTGGTGGTCTTCCCCTTTTCCTTCTTTCTGGCGGAACATACATTAAGGCTTTCTTTGGCCACCGCTCCTCCTCCATTCTCATCACGTGACCATACCATTGTAATTGCCTTCCTTGTATTCTATCTGAAAGAGTATCTCTAATTCCTGTACGGTTTCGTATTTCCTCATTCCTGATTCTTTCCATTCTCGATACTCGACATGACCGTCTAAGATAATCCATTTCCACAACGTCTACTTTATCTCGTTCATTCTTTGTCATCGTCCAACATTCGGCACCATATGTGGTAATTGGTTCTACAATTGCTCTGTATACGCGAAGTTTGGTATGCATCTTTATTTTATTAGACCACAGTAATGAATTCAGTATTCGGATGCATTTTTTCCCTTGGGTTATTCGGTTTTGTACATCTATCTTAACTCTGCCATCTGCTGATATGATGCTTCCTAGATATTTATACTGGTTGCAGCCTTTTATGACTGCGTTTTCAAGCCTCAGATCTGTGGTATTTCCTCCAATTTTTAAATATTCTGTTTTAAATATTCTGTTCTAAACTAAACAATACAAATAGTAAATCGGACTTACATTTACATTACACGTTATTATTAAATCGCGAATAGTCTAAATTGACATAAAAACTATTGTCCTGTGTTAAATATTGTCCTGTTAATGCGAAGTAACTCTCAGTTACTCCAGATGTCCAGGTAATACAGATATTTTCTACTTCTTTAACAACTTGCGATCTAATAATTTGCTCACTTTTGACATAATATTCCTGAAGTAATGAACCTGACAAAGTTTTTCTTGTTGGTGGTTTATATCCAGGAATCCACCCTGCAAACTTTTTAAAAGCTGGTTCTTTAACTATGGAAAACGGATGAAACGAAAAGTTTAGTAAATCTTGAAAATCAATCAGTCCAAGAAAAAGAAACTGATAAAGATGACTTAAGTCCATGGTGTATTTTTGATGAATTAATTGGACATGACTCATCTAAACATACACCTGTATCGAGAGGTATAAAAGAAGTCGACATGTAATTGTCTGATGATATATTACCCACAAACAATTTCGAACGGAGATTGGAACTGTCCATTACCGTGGTGAAAAAACCATCGCCATGTATATCGTAACTTAACCACTATATTCATAAAATGTTGTAGTATTGTAACAAAATCTTTTCCTTGTGAACACATGTTTAACATCTGGTATAATTTTAAATAAAAGAAGAACGCGATTAACAAGAAAAGTGGAAAAACTTATGTTTTTAAATGTCAATTTAGACGATTCGCGATTTAATAATGTGTAATGTAAATGTAACTATTTAAGTACCATTTGTATTATTTAATTTATTTTTCAAGTTACAATAAATATATCCTTCGTTAGGTTCTTTTATTTCAATACTTATACACATAAACGATAATAGCTAATATGTTTGTGTACTCGCTAATTTGAATACTGGTAAACAATCAACTAGTTACAGTTTACGAAAAACGGTTCCGATAAAAATTAAAAAAACGAGAAGACCCACCTCTAGTTTTTTAGGTATATTAGGATCGGAACCAGAGAATATCTGATCGGAACTAATCGTCTCACTAATGGGCAATGGCCAATGAGTGTTAAAAGGATTCTAGGAGGGGAGACGAAGGGGAAATATGATTGTTATCTTTGTCTAATTCGTTGAAAATATGATTTTATATCTGCGTTAGATATCCTGTTAAATTTTACCATACCGACCTTAAAATTTTACCTACACTGTATATATATATATATATATATATATATATATGTATATATATATATATATATAATATATAGATATATATATATATATATATATATATATATATATATATATATATATATATGATCCAACATTATATATTGAAATAAAATTCACACTCAAATATCTTCAATAAAAATATCTTATATATTGATTATCAAAATTTTGTTCTACGTATGTGAACCTATAAAAATTAATGGTACATACAATATAAATTAAAATTTCAAATCAAAATTGTTATTTTATATCTCCTGATCAAAATATTTCTATCCTTTCTAAAGCAATTGTAAAAATTGTGTTGTTAATAAAAAAAACTGACGAATAGTAAAACAATCTCTCTGATGATGAGTTATCCAAATCCTTGTTTCTTGTAGCCTACACTATCTATTCTTAGCAGCCCCCTAGGTAATCAACAATCTTACAACAAATTGTTGCGAGCCTATCATCTTTAATGATCTCCTTCAAATGCACGTATCGTTCAAATGATGCTCTGTCAGATCTCTGGATCAGCTTCTGTCAGATACGCTAACTCCACGAAAAACTCAATAACGTTCACTTCTACTGCTTATTACCTCTCGGGAACCACCAGAGAACAATGACTGTTCGCCTTGCACACTTGGAAAACAACTGATTATCTTTTTTCCCTTAAAAATCTAGCTAACTCTCATTAATACAAACCATCCCACTTTTTTCAATCTCCTCCAATCAAAGCTCGTTATACGTATCCCCATCTCTTTATTCAGAGAACAGGCATTAATTTTTACCTACAATTATAATTTTCCTTAAATCTATTTACATGCTAATCCGTTTCTACAAATTCTTAAGAACTAACGGAGAAATATATTTCCTAAATATTCATTCTATTGTCCTATCCACTGTACAAGTCCACTTCGAAAACCCGCTCTCATTGTTCATGGTTTCACTAATTGCACTCATGTCACTCAAAAATATTTTACAAAAGAAATAATTTATGCATATCTTTAAAATTTTGTTTACTACAGGTAATCCAAGATAATGGACTTTCATTTCTTTGAAATATCTTTTATAGTTTATTAGTAGAATAATTTGAATTATTATATTTTGTACTTTGAAATATATTAAGCAAACCAATATTATTTTCAATTTTACATAGCATAACAATATATGGGTGAAAATATCAAGGTAAGAAAAGAAAATCAGACTACCGAAGTAAGCAGACGTGTAAAAATTTGATGGGCAGCATTCGGAAGACTCTCTACGCACTTAAAAATAAAAATATACCTCAAAGACTGCGAACCAAAGTGTTTAATTCCTGTATCCTACCTAAGCTTACATATGGAGCTTAAACCTGGACATTCACTGAAATAAGCATGGAGAAGATTAAAAAAACTCAGAGAGCTATAGAACGACAGATGCTGGGTATCTCACTTAAAGACCATAAAACAAATGAAGACATTCGTAATAGAAAAAAAGTAAAAGATGCTGTCGAACAGGCAGCTAAACTGAAATGGAAATGGGCTGGACATAACGAACGTCTTACGGATGGCCGATGGAATAAAGAATTTGGGAATTGGCGGCCATATAAAGCCAAAAGACCTACAGGGCCAATGTGGAAACGTCTTACAAACAACAGAGATGATTGGTGAGAATTAGGAGAGGCCTATATTCGGCGATCCTCTTCTTCTTCTACTTTTTGTAGATCTTTCGATCTGTTTAATTCTGAAGCTGCCTCTGGTTAATTTCTTGGGAGGTAGATTGCCAACTATCCCTCCATCTTTTAGGTGGTCTTCCGGGGGGTCTTGAACCAGGCGGATTGTTTTCTAGGGCAATTTTTGGGAGTCTATTCTCATCCATTCGTCTTACATGGTTGTACCACATCCTCTTGCGCTGTCTTCCCCATCTTACAATATCTTGAATTTTGCACTGCTCTCTAATGTTTGTATTTCTCACTCTCACTCACACGGCGATCCGAATAGAGAAAAGGACTTGAAAAAAAAACAAATTTTGTTTGCGCGTATTTTACGGGAAAACTTCTTTAAATATCATATTTTATTGTACAATGGGTTAAACGAAGATTCAAAAACTTATAACACAGATTTTTAATTAGAAAAAGATATCGCACAAGTAGCGTACGATTATATTAAAAACTCGACATTTGGTTTTATTCAAGGATATATCTGATTTTTTGTTGAAATGTTTCTAGTATATTGTGTTAAAGGTAAAATTGAAATATTTAAACTTAGCCCGGATATCGTGAGTTAATTATTCAATTTTAATAAAATTGGAAAATCAAAATTTTTACCTTTTTTTTGTTATTAATTTAATTGTTTACTTTATTATGGACATTTTGGTGCCCCATTGGTAGCGAGTTATGGGTTTATCAAAAAGTGAGGCACTTTTTGGGAGTTTGCTGCTCGCCTATAAGTTAAAGTACTTACATATAAAAATGGGAAGTACGGACCGAGAACATGAATCTAGAGTTAATTAATAATTTTTTTACAATCATTTAAGTGGTTCCAGCTTTTACTCTTCTTCTTCTTCGCGTGCCATATCAGAACTATCCGACGTTGGCGATCACCATTGCGAAGACTTCTCGATCTTCTACAATATGGAATATATGTCCTGCATTTGGTATCTGAGTCCATTCACGAATGTTTTTTAACCAAGAAATTTGTTTTCCTCCTACATCTCTACAGCCCTCTATTTTGCCTTTAACGATCAGTTGTAAAATTTTATATCGACTTTCCCTTACTATATGTCCCAGATAAAACATTTTTCGATGTTTAACAGTCTTTAGCAGTTCTCTGTCTTTGTTGACGCTCCTTAGTACTTCTTCATTAGTTGTTCTTGCTGTCCAAAGTATCTTCAGCATTCGTCTATAAACCCACATTTCCAATGCTTCAATTTTGTTTATACAAAAGTACAGACCAAACATAACACTTAACCATTCTTTGCCCTAGTTCTAAACTGAGATGGTTATTGCAAAGAAATAACTTCATTTGCATAAAAGTAGTTTTAGTCATTGCTATTCTACGTATTATTTCTATGTCTGGATCTAGATGGTCCGTTATCACAGTTCTCAAATATGTCATTTTGTGAACTTTCTCAACTTGGACTCCGTTCATTTGAAGTTTGCATCGGGATGTGGGTCACGACTAAACACTAAAAATTTGGTTTTGTTTGAGTTTATTTTAACGCCCATTTCCTCTCCTACCTCGTGAACACGTTCAAGCAGAATTTGAAGATCTTCAATAGTATCTGATAGAATTACTTTATCGTCTGCATATCTAATCACATTAAGTAGTTCCCTGTTGATTTTTATTCCATGTGGTTTTCCCTCAAGTGCCTTTTTAAATAGCTGGTTCGAGTAAACATTGAACAATGTTGGCGACACAATGCAACCTTGTCTGACTCCTCGTTGTATGGGGATTTCATCGGTGTAGTTATCTCCAATTTTTACGATAGCAGTTTCATTCCAGTACACCTTTTTAATGACACGATTATCCTTGTCATGTATTCCGATATTTTTCAGTATTTGCATGAATTTTACATGCTGTACTTTATGGAATGCCCTTTCGAAGTCCACGAAACATGCAAATACTTTTCTTTGGTCACGGCATTTTTGTAATAGGATGTTTAGCACAAAAAGTGCCTCCCTGATTCCCATAGCATTTCTAAAACCAAATTGGGTATCTTCAAGATCTTCTTCGCATTTGCGTCTAATTCTGTTACATCCTCCATTTCGTCGCACCTTTCTCTCATCCATGTTTCTTTGGCTAATTTGATCTCCTTTTTTATTCTTCTCTGCAGGTGTCTATATTCTGTTACATTAAATTTTATTAGTCGACCTTGTTCTATTAATTTCAAGATGTCATCTGTCATCCAGTTATTTTTCTTGATTAAGTTTTGTCTATAATCATTGTTTGTGGAGATTTCGTTAACTTGGTTTTTAAATTCACTCCATAGTTCTTCTGGATCTTCTAGTTGTTCCCCGATGTTTTTTATTCTATTGGTAAATTCTTTTTTAATTGTATGTTATATGTTTATATCTTCAAAGCTAAGTACATTGGTTTTTGGTTTTTGTCGCTGAATTCGTTTTAACCTTAGTTTAATATCTGCTACGAATGGTTGATGATCAGATCCAGTATCCAGATCCAATATCTGCCCCAGGATATGTAGTGACTTTTTTGACGGCATTTCGGAAACGCTCATTTACAAGTATATAGTCTATTTGATTTCTTGAAGACTCAAGGTTATTGCTATCATCAAATGGTGCTTTCCAAGTGTATAGTCGTCGCTTGGGTAGTTTATACCAGGTGTTTGCAATGATCATATCGTTTTCTTTACAGAATTCATACAATCTCTGTCCTTGATCGTTAGGTTTTCCTAAACCATAAGGAGCTACAGTCTGATCTCGTCGACCTTCCATAATTTTTGCATTGAAGTCGCGTATAATATATAAAATTTCGTGTTTATTAAGTTTCTGCAAGATGACTTGGATCTGATCATACAACTTCTCGACTTCATCGTCATATTTTCTATCTGCAGTCGGGGCATAGATTTGAAGTATGTTAGTTTTAAATAGTTGAGTATTTATTTGGAGTAATAATATTGTATCCGAGACTGGTACGAAATTGGTCACATATATACTTAGTTCTGATGTTACTAATATACCTACACCATTTTTATGATGTGGGTCTTCTGTGCTGTTACCGAAATAATATAATACACTTCCGTCCTTTTTAAATGATCCTGACTCTGGCCATCTTATTTCGCTAATTCCCAGTAGGTCTATTTTCATTCGTTTCATTTCTTGAATTGCGTTGTCAAGAGCATCTAAGCATAATATTTTTTAGATGCATTTAGAGCATATAATATTTTTTAAAAATTTAAAACTATATTTTTTTCACCTAAATTTTAGTGCAAAAATTGTTACGTCATTAGCATGTATTGAAAAACCAGGGTAACCAGTATATTTCACGAGAATCTTCACATACAGAATCAGCTCGAGAAGGGCTTCCGAGAGCAAATGTCAATTTGCCGGATCTGAAATTAAATTTACATTGAATAGCGGATATGTTGTGTATGTATATGTTATAACGGGAGATGTTGTAGGGCACACGTAAATTAGCGTCAGTCCGCTTTAAAACAACAATTTTGGTTTATTAAATATTGACATACGAAAGAGCCTTTATGAGCTGTTCCATCGAATTAAATTGGTGGTACATATATATTGGCTTAAGGTATATATTGGTTTTGGAAAATTAACAATTTATATATGGTTTTTGGGCGTCCAATATCTAAATTCTTGATTTTATATTAATAAAATATTATATTGGATTGTTTGGTAAGACTAACTGATGTGTAAAAAATGTTATGAAACACAGACTATAAAGAGGTAGGTATAAATAATTAGTAAATATCTTTAATAGATATTTTGTTATAAATCTTAAACGTAAGACTCTTAGAATTCTGAAATACTAGGCACAGTACATAGGTTATGACTGTTTTGTATTATGCATTATATAAATATTCGTAATCAGATCAAGAAATAAATAATCTAGTCTTATTTTTTTTAATTATAAAATCTAAACTATTAATTATATGAGTTAAAAATCTAAGCTTTTCGTTATATGCTAATTTGAGTCTGTGAGTCTGAGCTCTCCAGTACTCCACGTAAGAAGAATAGGCAAAAAAATTATTCTTTGAGGGTATACAAGGCAACTATCGAACACGGTGATTAATTTAATCTTGCCCAAGTACTTTCGATCAATACATCATCTTCAGGGGCATTTCGTCAATTGTGGCCTATCCCGTCAATTCGAAATCCTCCTGAAGATGATCTATTGATCGAAAGTACTTGGGCAAGATTAAATTAATCACCGTGTTCGATAGTTGCCTTGTATACCCTCAAAGTTTAATTATTCGAACATTCAACCTTATATTGAAAAAAGTTATTATCCCCGAGACGACGAGTTCTAAGGATTTCCAGGGTAATTGGTAAAACTATAATGCCCGTATTTATAGTCGGTACTCAAGCTCGTGCTTGAGCACGTACTCCGCCAAGTCGAACTTACGTCAAAGTCATGCTCAAGTATTTGTTGTGTTCTATAAACCATACTTCGGGTATTCTCGTACAAGGTTGATCTCAACTCAACATAGTGTTATCAAAATTGTGATTTATTTTCAGAAAATAAATCACAATTTTGTATTTTTGGCAACAATATCTGGTCATAAAGATTAAGGTCTAACTGGTAAGCAGGTTTCGTATGTTTTCAATAAAATTGATAGTGTGTAAAATAATTTATTAATTAAGCTGAGTATACTTTCGACATAATAAATGTCATCATCAGAGCTATCCTAAAATAACGTGAAGTTAAGTGAATTTTTTATATAAAATACAATGACAGAAAAAACTTACGTAAATACTTCATAGAAGGAAAATTGTGGACAAACGACATATTAAAAAACAAAGATTGGGCTCTCTAGGCCACAGATCTTGGGTCTAACCCTTATACATATGTATAATTTACATCAAAAACTTATTTATAAAACATGGTTACCACATACAGCCACGACAACAGCTGTTTTTGACTTACATTTTTGAAGTAAAATGAAGGAGGAAGCTCGGATATTCGCTGTGAGCCGATGAGTAGAGGGGATTTGACAGTTTTCACCAACGCTGTTAGTGGCAGTTTTGTGCATTTAACTTGTAAATATTCTAATAATGGCAAATATGGATTTTTCAAAAAGAAAAAGATATAGCAGCTGTTGTATTGATACATGTAAAAATACTGGGTATAAGTGATTGTAAATTTTATTCATTTCCTGTTGCCAAGCATAAAATATGTAGTTTAAAGAGAAAAATGGATTATTGCTATCAATAAGATTTTTGGTGTAGCTGGTTAAAATGGGATATCATGTGATATAGACTTAAAACCAGTATAATGTTTAATATCCATTTTGACAAAATTAAAATAAATTGATATCTAAGCACTAAGGCCTAAGCACACAAAAAATAACTGAGCAAAAACAGAATGAAAATGCAAAATGATAACAAGAATTACAACGTTACAAGCATGATACTATGACTAACAAGATAGGAATTTCCCGTAGCACAAAATCGGTCGTGTTCACGCATGCCGTCATTGTAGAGTAGAATTTGAATTCTTGTTACAGTTAAATGGGATTTGTATGCATTCTGTGATGAAATTACTAGACGAAAATACGTTAAGAGGTTTAATAATTACAATAATCGTACACACAAGGATATCTCCAAACTATTTATTAAAGATTATTTATTGATACACACAAAAAAACTGACATTTCGAACGTGCAACTCTCCAATGACGTCACGACTTATGCGTTATCTTATCTTCTTAGTCATAGTATCATGGTTACGAGAGGTAAAGGTAACCTTTAACCACTAAATATTTTCACATAAACTTCTTCTTTTTCTCCATGGCCTCTTACGTAAGTAGTCATCCGGTCGCAGGAACTTATATCTTAAATATTAAAATTATAATGAATAAAATAAAAAGGCGTAATTACTTTTACTATTAATTCTGTATATTCGTTCAGTAATCAATTTACAATAATATTTTAGTTCATAATTTTGTATTTTTAGATAAATCTCTATTTTTCTCGTTTTTTCATATTTCACTTACAACGATTTTACAAGAAAAGTACAAGTTTCAAACCGCGAGATAGCGCTACCGACGAAGCTCACAGCGACGGAAATAAGTCCGAGAGCGACCTCTGTATTTAAAATTATTAATTGAAAATTGAAAATGTCTAAACTGACGTCTGAAGGTTATTGATTATTACTTTTAGTTACTATAGAATTTTAAATTTAAATATTTTAAATTGATAAGTCAACGTGAAAATTTAAAATATACATTTATCAATATTATTAAAAAACAAAACTTTAAAGTTTGACCAAGTAGAAGAAAGTAGATGAAAACCAACCAAGGAGAAGTATCATTTGCTAAGTCAAGAGTTCAATAGCTATTATTGATTATCAATATTATTAATAAAATAAATAATAAAGAAGAAAAATATCAAACATTCTCTACTTAGATGAAATCAATGAAAGAAAATTCAAGAAATTCTCTCTTTTAAATCTTTTTTAAAAATAAAGGTCAAAGCTTGATCAAATGATGGTTAATTTTATACTAAATGTATTATTAAAGAAACTTCTTAAAGATTGGATCAAACTTACAATTTAAGTTAATTTGAGTGTTGACACAGTTCTGAGGATTCCTTTTCAATTCTCTACTGATTTCAAGATCTTCTAGTAAATTCATTTTTATATAATTATTATTGGGTATACTGTGTAGGATCTTGCTATCTCTATGAGGACTAAAGCCATGCTTTGAAGCATGTATATGATTCCCAAAACTATATTTATCAATCTTAGACAGATGTTCTTTCATGCGTATATCCAAAGGTCGCATTGTTCTACCCACATAGGTAACCGGGCATTCACCACAGGATAATTTATAAATACCCTTTTTTTGACGATTTGTTGATTTTGTTTTTAGTGTGGGAAAAAATGAATTTGATATTTTCTTTAACTATGAAAGAATGTTTTAGATTAAGGATGTTTTTTAAAATTCTGGCTATATTATCCGAGAGATAACCTAATATAGCCAGAATCTTAAAAAACATCCCTAATCTAAAACTTTCTTTCAAAGTTAAAGAAAATATCAAATCTATTTTTTCCCACTCTAAAGACAAAATCAACAAATCGTCAAAAAGTGGTATTTATAAATTATCCTGTGGTGACTGCCCGGTGACCTATGTGGGTAGAACAATGCGACCTTTGGATATACGCATTAAAGAACATCTGTCTAAGATTGATAAATCTAGTTTTGGGAATCATATACATGCTTCAAAGCATGGCTTTAGTCCTCATAGAGATAGCAAGATCCTACACAGTATACCCAATAATATTTATATAAAAATGAATTTACTATCATTATTTTCCTGTAAACATATATTGCAAAGTACTGCTGTAGCACTTATTGTGCAAAATATGTATTTAATTTAGTTTGTAGGCCTCATTGCAGATACAGAAACCATATTTTCCAGGGTCCAAATATCTATTTGGCAACATTTCTTACATGTGCACTATTATTATATCTATTTTGTTGATCATTGCCTAAATAGATGTATCTATCAAATAACCTATTTTTTATTTAGTAAATACTTGGCTGTAATACTGGAGTAAGTAGATAGTGACTGCACTGCATACGTATTCACTATTCATAATAATTCTGGAATTTGTCCTCTTTCCATTCTAACTTTTAATCAACTTTGATCAAATAATAAGCTACCAATACTTGATCCTGAATGTTGAACAACAATATTAATCTCAAAAAACAAAAAAAAATATTGTATTGGAAATTTTTATAAATATAAACAAACAAGTTAGGTTAGGATCCCGTGCTCAAGGCAAGTCGATTCGATGCTTGAGTACGAGCTGTCATTTCTGCGTACTCAAGCTCGACTTCGTGCTTGAGAACGGGTTAAAGAATACAAATTTGATTCAAGGTCGACCTCAAGCATCGACCAATACTTGAGCATCGACTATAAATATGGGCCTAAGACATATTTGGATACGGAGTACCCATACATACGCTTTACAATATACTCAAATAGAAAATTACCAGACAGAGACACATCAACCGCACAATTGATTTGATTTATCATATGATAAAATTTTTATTGCGACTACCGCGTTTCCCAATCCTGTGATCGTACACCATCTTAATGCGAAGGATAGGGGGTGAAACTGTAACCTAATTCCACAAAGTGCTGGAGAACTTTGATCACAGATGATCATAACCCATATGTAAAAGACAAGCGACAACTCTTGTGCCCAACGTTTGGTAATTTTCGCCTACTCTGAGATACCAAGAGGGTATTTGAGGTTAGTCGGTAGGCCCAAGCTTATTGTCAGTTCGCGAATAATCGCGTTGCAATTCAGACAGTATATGTCCTCAGATGGTAAATGGAAGGACAGATTATGGGGGATCCTATTTAGTAAATATTAAATTTCAATACTTTTGCTATATTAAAAAAAAAGTTGGATTTTTGTGTATTTCTGCTATCTACTAGTAATAATAAATAAAGCCCTAATATTAAAGATAGTGAAACTAATCCTAAAAAATAAACGAGAAACTATTAAGAAATTAAATTTGTATTGGTAAACATCTTATGCTGTAGAATTAAGTTGCCTAAAAGCTAGTAAAAGAAATCTGTTAAAACATGATTTAACTGGATATACAGTTTCCGAAAAGCATTTTATAAATAAATTTTTATGCTTATCCTTGTAAAGGAAGCTTTTGTATAACAATGCTTTGCCGTCAATTTTTAAGAATCCAAAGATGTCTGCATGTATTTACTTACTTAATCAGTAGAACCATTTGTACCCTTTGGTGTTGAGCCGTTTATAATCTTTTTTTATTCCTTCCTATTGGATGCCATTTGTGTTGGTTCCTGCCAAGTCTTACACTTACTCTGAAGTATCTGCGAGATGTCGCTATGGGTCTTATTCTTCTGTTCTTGCACACTCACTCTATTGGTTTGGCGTCTTACATTCTTTTTACTTTTCTATTATTTTCCATTCGGGTTAGATATCCAAACCATGCCAATTTTTTTTCCCTGATTGAGTCGAGTATCGGTGTGATTTTGAGTCTTTCTCTTATTTCTGCATCTCTAATTCTATCAGTTCTTTGTACTCCGATCGTTCTTCTAAGTTATTTCATCTCTGCTACCTGAACTCTGCTCTGTTAACTTTTGTTTAATATCCAATTTTCTGCTCCATATGTCACTGTAGGTCTATATATTGTTTTGTATATTGTCATCTTGGTCTTTGTTACTATTTCTTTGTTATTAAGGAATCCTCTATTTAGTACTTGGAATAGTTTTCCTGTGTTTTCCATTCTATTGTTAAGATCGTCCTTGATGTCTCCTATGTTGTTGATTACTGGTCCTAAGTATTTGTTTGAATTTGTCTGTATTATTTTTTGTTGGTCTATCGTTACTTCTATTTGATCTTCCGTCCCTTGTTTCCTTGATATTTTAGAATAGTTTTTCTGCTATTTCCGTAATTAATACTATGTCGTCTGCAAATATACACATCTCAGCGTTTATCATTTGCATTCTGTTACAACCGATGTAGTATTTCTTGAATATTTTCTTACATTCTTTTACTATCTCATCTATTACATTTATAAATAGCACTGGGTTGAGACTTCCCCCTTGTCTAACTTCTTGAGTTGTTTCAAATGGTTCTGACTATGTGTTTAACATTCTTACTGTATTTGTTGTTTTTATGTATATACTCTTTGTTGCTTCTATCAGTTCTTCACTTACTTGCTTCTTCTTTAGGCTTTCCCATAAATTTTTTCTTTTGACTGAGTCGAATGCTTTTTCTATGTCTACAAAGCTTAGATATATTTCTCTATTTTTCTTTAAAGCTTTTTCTATTGCTTGTTTCATGGTGAATTTATAATCTTGTGTGTTGTGTCCTTTTCTGAATCCACTTTGTACATCCTCTAATTTATGTTCTATTTCTTTTCTGGTTTTCCTTTCTATTATGGTTTAATATACTTTTGCTGCTACACATAGAAGTGATATACCTCTATAGTTCATAGAGCCACTTGTGTTTCCTTTCTTGTATATGGTATAATTACTGCATTTGTCCATTCTCTGGGTATTACTTTTTTTCCATATTAAGTTATATATGTATAATAATTTTTCTTTTGCTTTTACTCCTATATATTTTATCATTTCTGGTGCTACTTCATTGCTTTCTGGTGTTTTTCCAATTTTTATCTTTATTATCGCTTCTTTCTGTTGTTTTTTTTCTATAGTTTCTGGATTTTTTGGTCTGCATGTAAATAAGTGTAAATGAATTGTCTAAATAGCAATAATTTTAATAATAAAAATATCTGATTTTTCAGAGAAAAAAAAACCTGACTCATATAAGTTACAGGTAATATCCGAGACCTATTCTTTCTCTAAACCAGTTTCTATCAGCCCCAGTTGGGAAAAAGATAGAGATACTTCTACACCAAGAACACAACATGTTTCCCAGATACCATCGTCAATAGCACTACAAACACCAACATCTTTTACCCATAACTTACCACAAGAGTCTAAACTGAAAAGTAAAATCAGGTTTTTAAAAAGGAAACTTTCAGGTACAAAACGTGTTAAAACCACGGCACAAAACAAGAATTAGAAAAGTTTAAAAAAATTTATGACAATTTTTTTTTAATAAATTATTGACCGAAATTGTAAAAACTCAAGCACTGAAGAAAATAGTCTCAATGGCCAAAAGCTACTCTCAGGAATACAAACAATTCGCCCTCACATTATACTTTTTTGGACCCAAAACGTAAACTTAAAAAAATTCTTTATTTGCCAACTAAAAGTTATTTGGAAGAAATGACTGGAAAAATTGTTTGTTAATTTGGATTATCTCAGATCTTGGTATTTAATTCCATCCAGGTAAAAGTACAAAAATGACTACAAGGAAGTGGGCAGCTAAAAAATATCTGGAATTGTGGGGAGTTCACCAGGACAAAAACAGGCAAAACAGTTTTTTACAGGAAATTCTTCGAAATTTACCGCTGACCTAATAAGCAAAAACAGAAAAACAGTCAAAGCCATGGTAAATCTGTTAATAGGGTACTGTAAGCTGAAGAGGCAGTTGAAGCTAATGAGATACATAAAGATTCAATAAAGATACATCAGAAAAGATTTTGCGTCAGTGTGTCAGACTGGCAAATATGCGGCAAATAAGAGACCGTTTAAATGGGCCAGGATGAAGAATGTAATGTAGGGTTAGAGGATCAGGATCAGTCTAAGAAGGTCAAGTAGAATAAGCCAAAAGACACCTCATTAAATCTTATTCTTGTCAGTCACACTTTTTATAGAAGCTAGTTTTCAATACAAAAAACAGCAGCAGCCTTTATAAATTTAACAGCAGCATACGATACTGTGTGAAGGCAGGGATTTAAATATCAACTGGTTCGTATTCTCAGACAAACAGAAACTTTCAGGTAATAATGTGAAAGAATATGGACAAACAGTTGCAAATTGGACCTTGCCGTTCCTTTACTTTTTATACTGTAGATTTCTGATGCCTGGAAACAAATCACGTAACGTTGGATATGCTGACGATTGTCCTTAAAGTATTAACTGTCCTTAGTTAATACTTTACGAATTCGAGATTTTACAACATAGTACTATAAAATTTAAAGTATTAACTTCTAATCTTAACCATAGAATAGCAAACAGATAAATATGCGTGAATCTTGATAACTGAATAATTAAACATAAAGAATACACAAAATATATTTTGGCTCCTCTAGACAGGATGCTAACATTTAAAGAACACGACATAAATATCAGGAACACTAAAACAGATATATGGCCTAGGAGGACAAATTCGTTAAACTACCCGTGCTCGAATCGGTATCACTAAAGTGTTATGATCATTTCGGCCTATCCCAGCCATCGTCAGACACTTGGGCTGATACAAATTCAAACACGGAAAGTAGAACGAATGTCTCCTAAAGCTTCACCACTGTAGTGGTTTGCGAGCAGAGGCGCCACCTGCTTTGGCGGCCGTGAACGAAAACGATATAACCACATCGTTTTCTACCTCTGGGCTACGCGAAATGTGTAAATAATAAATCTTTTAGCAAAAAGCTGCTATCGCTTTGTTGTATTAAATTGGCCAAATATATGGCCTAGGAGGACAAATTCGTTAAACTTCCCGTGCTCGAATCGGTATCACTAAAGTGTTATGATCATTTCGGCCTATCCCAGCCATCGTCAGACACTTGGGCTGATACAAATTCAAACACGGAAAGTAGAACGAATGTCTCCGAAAGCTTCACCACTGTAGTGGATCAAAGCAGGTGGCGCCTCTGCTCGCAATCACAAATTCACATCTTTCTATTTCGGTGGATAGACATATTTTTAGACCGAAATATATGGGAGAGGACAAAATAAGCTCTGCCTGCGTTATTTTTTTCCTCATTTCTTTATCTTCTAATCCGTCGGCATATATTTCTGCTCCCGGGTATGTAAATTTTTCAACCGTTTCAATGTCATCTTCATATATCATGTTTTGTGGAACTATATATCTTTTTGTCCGTCATCAGACCAAGCATTTTTGTTTGCGTTTTTAATCCTGCGTATGTTTCCTGTGCTGCTGTCGATATTCTACTCATAATATTAATATCATCGGCATTAGCGGCCAGTTTAATCTTTTGGTTGGTCAGTAGGTTTCTTCGTCTAGTTTGCATACTCCAGTGTCAGGTTAAACAAAGTTGGTGCCAGCCAATCTCTCTGCTTTAATCCCTATGAAATTTAAAAAGTCTGTCAGGTAGTTTTGTATCTATACACATGCCTGAATTTTACCCATTGTGGCTTTAATGAGTCTAATTATCTTGTGTAGTATTGCCAATTCAACTAATATATTGTAGAGTTTGTTCCTTTTGACTAAGTCGTATGCCTGTTTGAAATCTACAAACACGTTGTAAACATCAATGTCATATTCCCATAATTTACTCAAGATTTCAATTTGTTCTATTTACTTAATCGTCAACTTCTAGTTCTGGGTTATTGGCTAAGCCAAAGTCATTATAAACAACCATTGAATCTCCACTGAAACCCGCTCAAGCGATACGTCATTCCAATGTTGACTTAAATGCTCAATGGAACTAAGAATAGAGAATTAAAATACTACCACTATACGTACTATAGACATCCCAGATAAACCTGACGAATTTGAACATGCCCGCTAGACTTGCAAAATACTTGAAGATCGAAGAACAGCTGGTCGAGCACATAGTACAAGATTACCCACGTAGAGCATACCTAGGCGACTATAAGACTTGTTAATGGCATGTGTAGGGTCAATATGATATTTAAATACTGGACATCTATTTGTAAATTAGGTAATTGTGCAATTTACGAATGTATATTGAATTAGTTATTCCTTAATATAAGCCATATAGTAACTAAAAAATAAAATTTGGTATCATTTCTTTGGTTTGCATATGTTATATAATAACTATATAATTTACTAAATTACAAATATTTATTTAGTCACATTTTCAGATTTTTACAAATACAAAAAGTAAACAAAAGAGAAAACACAATAAAATATTTCATCTCCTCCATTTCCGTAAAGTTTATCGTTCAAATGACATATATTTTGTAGTAGTATCTACCTAAAAAATCATTTCAGTTATTTACCTTACCAAAAAGCATTATTCCCTTGATGTTATTTTCCATATTTTTTATCGTAAATTCAGGAATATTGCCATAATATTATAGCCATTAGAAAGGCCTCTTTGCTTTCATGGAAAAAATAAAATCTTCTTGGATCTTTTTATACCTTTTTTATTAGAGAGACTTTTTTGTTTTTATGTAGACAGATAGAGTAACTTACAGGGTCTCACGCAAATTAATTAATGAACAATCTAACAAAAAGGGGAAGTTTTTTCTTTAAAAGTCTCTTCTAAAGAAATAGAAAAAAAACTGAAACCTTAAAACTTTATCATTTATTATTAATTCTAAATATAATTTTTTAAACTAGGTACTGTCGAACTTTTTTATCAAATTATTCAATTTTTTAAAACTATATTGTTCATTAATGTATCAGTTAAACGAATCAATGGGTAAGAAAACATACTTTTCAAGAAAAAGAAAATATATTTTTTACTGAAATGTAATATAAAACTTTCAGATAAAAAAACTAAACTGATAAATTACATATTTAGCACTACAGAATGAGAGAAAAAATGCACATTCACACGAATGTATCATTTGTTTGAAAAATATTAAATATTATTTGTCAAAATATTTAAGACAAACTATGTTTAAATCTTCTTATTATAACCAGATTATCAATAATATGTGACCAGAATTAAGGAAGCAATATTTTTATTTATAATTTTCGTTACAAAAACTACTTATGGTTATTAAATAGCCCATTCACGTTCCGATTTTTAGTCCGACTAGTGGTCCAACATTCGCAGTTGTATCTGAAATCGGACCGTGAGTGGGCTGGTTGGATTAGATCAGGGATGGCCAACCCGCGGCACGCGTGCCACTCTGTGGCACGATTGAGTCCTATCAGTGGCACGCGTAGCGTTCTACAGATAGGACTTTCAAACTGATCAAACTTTCAAAAAAATTAAAACTTGAAAAACAAAAAATAATAAGAAGAAACTTGGTAGATTTACTGAAATTACGATAGGTGCGGCATCATTGCATCCTCTGGCGAGCGATATTGCTGCGATTGGTGCACGTGATCCTAGCTGTCGTAATGTGCAATAGGACTACGTTACCCTTGCTTAGTTTATTTTAAACTGCCCCGTTGTATGTGCGCATTTTGTCATCGCGCATTGTTTCGTTAAAATTTTAAAAGTATTTGTTCGATATGTCCACGAGTAAGCCTTCAACTTCAAAACGAAAATACGAAGATGATATTGCAATTCGCGATTTTCAACCTGCTTGGGAAGAACAATTTTTATTTACTAATCGTAATACTTCAAAGCCTGTTTGTTTGATATGTGGATTGTCTGTAGCTGTTCCGAAAAAATTTAACCTGGAACGACATTATAAACAACTGCATAAGGACTTCAGCAACAAATATCCTATTGGTTCACATTTGCGAGCCGAGTTTATTGAAAAAAAAAAGAAAATCCTAGCCAGCCAACAGTCACTGTTTCAGAAGAGAAGTGATGAAATGGAAACTATGGTTAAAACATCATATGAACTTTCTCTGCTGTTAGCCCGGAAGAAAAAAGCCTACTCTAATGGAGAGGAGATAATTAAAAATAGTCTGGCAATATTTGCTAAAAATGTGGGAGATGTAAAGATCAAAAATATGGTCGATAATATTGCATTATCCCGAAATACAGTCATGCGCCGTATAGATGATATGGGCCAGGATGTTGTTTCCCAAATTATAAGTGGATTACAATCCTGCAAATTCTTTTCTTTAGCGTTGGATGAAAGTTGTGACAATACAGAAAATGCGCAGTTAAGCATTTTTGTCCGTTATACCAATAATAATTTTAAAAATGCCGAAGAGCTTCTGGATTTTCGCCAACTATTCACAACAACAGGAGAGGACATTTTTCAACAGCTTAAAAACGTAATCGAAGTCAACAAAGTTGAAAGGTCAAAATTAGATAGTGTTTGTACAGATGGAGCTCCTTGCATGGTTGGTAGACTAAAGGGGTTTGTTACATTACTGGAAAACTATTTGGGAAGAAAAGTTTTTAAGTACCATTGTATTATTCACCAGGAAGCTCTTTGTGCCAAGGACCTAAACATGTCATCTGTTGTTGACCCTGTAACACGCTGCATTAACAAAATACGAGCTCGGGCATTGAATCGGCGACAATTTCGAGAACTGTTCGCGGAAGAAACGGAGCAAGATGGAGAGATACTTCTTCATTGCAGTGTGCGCTGGCTCTCCAAAGGAAATGCACTCGAAAGGTTTTGGAACTTGAAGGAGTGCGTCTTAAAATATTTGCAAGAAAACAATGAACTACCCAGTGAGTGCTCGTTACTTAATGATAAAGATTGGCTTTGGGATTTATCTTTTCTCACTGATATTATGAGACATTTAAATCTATTAAATTTTAAGATTACAGGGAAAAAATTGTATTTTTCCTACTCTAGTTGGTCATATATCTTCTTTTGTGAATAAACTTATGCTTTTTTGTAACGATTTTGGAGAACAGAGATTGACACATTTCACATTAATGCAGGAATTAGCCAACACGGTCAGTAGAACTCAAAATTATGACAGATTTAAAAACCTTATATTTATTTTGCTAGGTTCATTCAATACCCGGTTTGAAGATTTTCAAAAAGACAAAATGAATGTTGACCTTTTCATAAATCCTTTTTCTATTTCTCTGCAAGATATCAATTGTTACTTAGCTGAAATACTGATCGAAATTATTGATTTACAGAACCATAAAAAAAGAGGAGTGAGACAAGGCTGTATATTGTCGCCTTTACTTTTCAACTTATATTCGGAGGAAATATTTAAGGAAGCCTTATTGGAGACAACCGAAGGTATTATTGTGAATGGAGTAACCGTCAACAATATTAGATATGCCGACGATACCTTAGTCCTTGCCAATTGCGGAGAAGACCTTCAAAATCTAATGAACAAATTAAACAGACTTGTGATCAGTATGGATTAAAACTCAACGTTAAGAAAACTAAATATATGATAGTTAGCAAACAAAATTATATACATGATGACGGTATAAAAGTCGGAGATGCCAGACTGGACAGAGTAGAGAAACTCGTGTATCTCGGCAGTAATATCAATGAGAGCTGGGATCCAACCGCAGAAATTAAAAGCCGAATAGAACAAGCCCGAGCTGCCTTTGTAAAAATGAGAACCGTACTTTGCAGTCACGATCTTAGCATTGACCTTAGAGTTCGTATGATATCTTGCTACATCTTTCCTGTCCTGCTGTATGGAGTAGAAGCGTGGACCCTAACTGAGGCTATGCTTAAACGCTTGACAGCCTTTGAGATGTGGGTATACAGACGACTACTGAAAATAAGCTGGGTCGACAAAGTTAGAAATGAGGAGGTTATTAGACGGCTGAACCAAACAACACAACTGGTCAATATAATAAAGAAACGCAAGCTGGAATACTTCGGTCATATTATGAGACACCCTGAAAAATATGATCTTTTACATCTGATCATTCATCCTCAGGGAAAGATCCAAGGTAATCGTGGTCCTGGTAGAAGAAGAATATCATGGCTGAAAAATCTAAGGCAATGGTATGGAAAATCAACTACATCGTTATTTAGAGCTGCTGTCAATAAAGTCACAATAGCGAATATGGTAGCCAACATGATATCCGGTCATGGAACTAGAAGAAGAAGAAGTTTCTGGTATCACCTTTCCCAATAGTTGTGGATATATTTTACAGCTAAACTTCATATCGTCAAATTACCTTCCAGTGGCCAGAAAGCGTAAAGTTTATACAAGGCGTTGTTCAGTACTGCCACATTCACGCATGACGGTATTTTTTTTTTAATGAGTAGACCTGCTTTCGTTCTGCTCTTTTGCATTGACATATTGATCAATCAATTTAAAATAATTTCAAGACCTCAAGTTGAAATTTTGTTATTAAAGGGGATTTTTAAAGATCATTTCTAAGATGTCAAAATTTTACAATTCAGA
This sequence comes from Diabrotica balteata, assembly GCA_918026665.1. NCBI lineage: Eukaryota > Metazoa > Arthropoda > Insecta > Coleoptera > Chrysomelidae > Diabrotica > Diabrotica balteata. The sequence goes on along the minus strand of OU898279.1, from coordinate 92,956,927 downwards.
ATATCTTTGTAAAAATGAAGAGTTTAATAATTTTATGATAAAAGTTAGCGAAGTAAATGGTATTGTACAAAAATTGGCTTCAAAAGATAGACCTGTGAAGTAGATAAAGTCGAGTAGATAAAAAGTAGATAAAGTTGTCCATTCTGAGGTAGTTTTTGACATTTCTTATCAATGACATTGTGCAATATTGTGTCACAATAGTTCACAAGATCAACAAATAATTTCTTCATCCAACATTTTTTTTTCAAATGATTACGATAGCAAGCACAATGCTGCCATTTTCCTCTTCCTAATTAAATTTTAAAAATCAAAACACCACGTGCGAACTTCTACAAAGAGCACCGACTAATAAGCCTAACGAGTCACTTTTTAAAACTTTTCCTGAGAATACTACACACTAGATTGTTTAAGAAATGTGAAAAGGTCAGTGGATGGAGTCAGTTTGGTTTCAAGAATAGACTTGGCATGAGAGAAGCGATCTTTAGTATGCAAATATTAATACAGAATTGTTTAGATCAAAGAAAGGATGTTTTTGTCTGTTTCATCAATTATGAGAAAGCATTCGATAATGTATAACACGAATTGATGATAAAATACCTATAAAAGTTGGAATTGGACGCCAAAGATATAAGAATTATCGCCAATCTGTATTAGAATTAGACAGCAACAGCACATCTTCAAAATTTCAACGAAACAGAAGATTTCTCCATAAAAAAAGAAGTAAGGCAAGGTTGTATACTGTCTCCAATGCTGTTAAATTTATACGTAGAAAAAGCCTTCGCAGAAGCAGTGGTAGACTCTAATAAGGGTATTAAAGTTAACGGCATATTTATTAATAACATCAGGTATGCCGATGATACAGCCATAGTGGCAGATAACATCGAAAATCTTCAATGCCTTTTAAATGATCTAACTCTTGCAAGTGAAGCTCGGGGTTTGAAAATAAATATCAAGAAGAGAAAAACAATAATTTTAAGTAGAAATGATTATCTCAGCGCAAAGATATATGTCTATCGAGAAGAAATCAAACGGGTCAGGCAATTTAAATACTTGTATTATTTGCTGAACGAGGGTTCAGCAAATGTCTGGGTGAACAAGCCAGAAATGCTTTTCTGAGGCTTCGTAAGTTTCTGACTGATCGCAAATTGGACTTCAACCTCTGATGAAAGATGATTAAGTGTTACGTGTGGCCTGTTCTCTTGTACGGAATGGAAGCATGGACGTTAAAGGTCAGTTCCATTAACAAACTTAAAGTGTTTAAATTGTGGTACCTGCGTCGAATGCTTAGAATATCACGGACGTACAGGGTCAGAAATGAGGAAGTACTCAGAAGAGCGGGCTTACAGGATAGGGAACTTTTTAGTTATGTAAAAAGTAAAACGACTGCATATTTGGGACATATATTACTAGGAGAAAAATACACTTTTTAGCAACTGATACTCAAAGGGAAGATAGAGGGTAGGAGAGATCTGGGACGTAAAAAAATGTCATGGCTGCGCAATATTCTAAATTTGGACAGGAACCCCAGCTACGAAATGCTTTGCAATGCTGCCAAAAACAGAATTATTTAATTCTGACTATTTAACATCTTACCTGACAAGACGATGTACGGTGAACGCCTACGCAGAAATGCACGGTACCTTAAGAAGAAGAAATATATTTTGCGTAGTGTTTACTCGATACATTTTTTGGTTAAACGATGTACACCGTCTCGTGAAAACAAACTAGAACTGAAGTTGGACCGCTAGTTGGACCGCAAGTCGGAACGTAAATGCCCAGCTAGGCCACATGTCGACATTTGATTTACCATAATTTGTGAAATAGATGAGTTTCTGTATAACATTTACTCTGCTATTTATATGACAGTTTTCGTCTAATAAGGTTAATTAATGTACGTTAATTGACAAGAAAACTAATTGGATATTTATTGAATACCTTTTGAACTGTTTCAAAAATGTTTCACATTCAAAATTGTGTAACTACTAGCCCATATTAATTAAGTTTTTTGATCGACTAGTGTATTCTTCTTATATGACCTAAACGCAACCGATTAATTCCAATTTGATTGGCACTATGTGCCTTTTGCTTCTTTTAGGGACTTATAAATGATTTGATTTATTTTAATTTCAATTTTTAAGTGTTCGCTACATCTCTGACACAGGAATTTGTTCTTTGGATTTGTTTTTAATATTATTATTCCATTTTAAATATCTAATTGTAAATGATAGACATAAATCATAACAAGGTTTTAAAATTCTGGAAAGTTAAACCTTTGCTTTGCTAAATTTTAGTGCGATGCAGTATTTTAATGTGATGTTGACTTGTTTGGAAAAAAGATTTTACTTTAAGGGAACATGTTTTATTAAAGTGAAATCCTTTAACATCAACTAATTAAGATTCTTTAAATGTATCTTAAATGATATGCAAAATCTTTATTTAACAATATAAAAGATATTTTATAGTAAGACCTGGTCACTTAAAGTATGATTTCTAAACCATATTGAATCGTTTGAAATGTGGTGTCTCAGAAGGTTGCTTAAAATTCCAAGAATGGTCGTAAGAAAAATCCAATTGGATTTATAATCCAATTTCAGCCCTACATGTCATAATACTAATGTTTTATAAATATGTGTTGTTATCTTCATATTAAGGTGTCTATCCCACCGTACTGAGTTAAGTTCTCGGATTGCTGTTCTTGTTTGTTTTAATCTTTGCTTAATTTCTTCCTCTGCTGTTGCCTCTTTCGTGATTCTAAACCCCAAGTATTTGATTTTATCCTTTCCTTTGATTGTTACGTTGATGTCAATCTGTAGATTTTCTATATCTTTTTCACTTGTATATTGGTACTCTGTTTTCGCGAGGTTAATATCTAGGCCAGTCTGGGTATATTTTGCTCGTAGTTTCTTCATCATGTAACTGAGGTCTTCTTGGTCTTGGGCAATCAGTACTAGATCGTCTTCAAAGCTATATAGGTATTCGTTTCGTATATAAAGTATATAAGTTTTGTATATTTCGTATGTAGGTTTCATATATAGGTTTCGTTTCGTATCGGTACTCCCATGATTTCGCATTTCTTTTCCATGTAGTCATATCTTGTTATATCTTGAATAGGGCTGGAGATGAGAAACAACCCTGCAGGAGCCCTTTTATTGTTCCCATGTTAATGGACACTTTATTTTCTTTATACAAAACTTTTATAGTTTGTATGAACTCCGTCTGTATTTCTAATTTGTACATTGACTCCCATAGTTCTAATATTGATACAGAATCATACGCCTTTCTTAGGTCCACAAATGCCAAATGTATATCTCTGTTTTTTGCTTTTTTCTTTTCCAACAGTTATGTTAGTGTGTATATGTGGTTTATTATGCCTGATTTCCTCCCGTGAAGCCTGTTTGGTCCTCCCCGATTTTTTCTTTTATCGCAGTATCTTCCCATATAATCTTTCTATTGATGATATTACGCTTATTCTTCTGTAGTTTTCGCATCGTTTTCTATCTACTTTCTTAAATATAGATGTCATATATGCCTCCGTCCATTCCTTTGAGAGCTGTTCGCCATTTATGATTTTTTGAAATATCCATTTTATCATTCCGTGTAATTTTTTGAGCCGTACTATATAAGCTTAGGTGAGATTCCTTTAGGTTTCGGTGCTTTTTTTATTTTTGATTGCTTTTATGGCCGTTTTCATTTCCCTATCTGTTATTTCTATTTCTTGTTGTGGGAATCTGCTTCGTCTTCGCCTGTTTGTTTTCCAATAAATTGAGGTTTTTATTCTGTTAACAGTTCCTCCTAACAGTAATTCCATTTTTTGTATACTTTCTAATTTAATTTTTTCTTTTGAAAATTCTTCGTGTTTTTTTTTATAAACTTCATCTTTGTTTGTAGTCAGCCATTTTCTGTATAGTGGCTTTTTTCGTCAACTATTTTTTTTGTTGGTTCATTTATTTCATAATAGTGCTGTTTATTTGTTATATGTTATTTTTATCCAAGGGCTTTAAACGCTGCTTGTTTTATACTCGCCTGTATATGCTCGTAGTAGTATACATATAAAACAGTAATATATTACGATCCTGTAAAGTTAGACGTAGTTAGTAAATTTCCCGTTTAGTTTGGTAGCTACTGGCCATCTTATTTTTATCTAAATGTGCGTTCCCGGTGAGTTAACTACGTATGAAGGAACATCCTAAAGGAACTTTAGTCCATAAATGAATATATAAGATCTATTTACCATGTACCAATTTTTACAAGCTGATTCTAAATACAGTTTGGTTATTATTATAAATTTCAAACGTATTAGAAATACTCCTAATGTTTCTCCAATCGTCACAGATTTCACATCTAAAAGTCATACGAACAAGCTGAATTTTGCTGTAAATATCAATTTTGTTTTGGACTTTTGAAGGCTGTGAATGTTTGTCAATTTCAAGTTTGAAAACATCGATTTCATAAAGATTTGTAGGCGGTAGAAAAGTAAATGTCTCAAACAAGAAATTTAGCTGAGGTAATTGTAAACAAAAATATTTCTTAGCACTTTTGGTGTAAAAGGAAAGACTTAAATTGACTGGTGATTTTGAATGTCAGTTACGCGCGCAAAATCAGTTTTTTTAATAAAATTTGTATCATTACTATTTAAATTGGAATAAGCCACAATTAAAGGATAAAATATGTTCATTGACGTTTCAATTTCCACTTCGGAAATCGTTCTTTAAATGAAAAACGGTTTCCGAAGTGGAAATTGTCAATAAACGTATTTTAACCTTTAATTGTGCCTTAATTCCATTTAAATGGAAATTTATTTTAAAATGCCACAAGAAAATAGCTTCAGAACAATACTAAAAATTTGTATCAATTCGACGGTACAAATTAAATATCTTTTGATCATAGTCTGTTATCAACAAAAATTGTAACGTCTATTCTTATAAAGATCAGGGCGTTAAGCAACACCATACTGTGGGAAGAAACGAGGGGAGAAACGATTTTGAAATCCCTAAGGATATTCAAAAGAAACACGCCCACCGTTCCATCCACCAGAATGGTGCTCTGCCTGACTGCTCAGCCCTGGATTCGTTTCCTGTTCGTTCTCCCTCTACACCAATTCCAGAAAGGTACAGGAAATAAAAATACTTGTTAAGTCCTAACAAGAGGTATATATATTTTTATCAAATAAAAAAACAAAATTTATATTATGAATGTGAAACAAAGATAAATAAACTGTGACCCAAAGATTAAGCAAGTTGCCGGTATGAAATAACTAAAATACAAGAAAAGTACTTAGCTTTATTTTGTTTGGAATGAGTTGTCCAGTCTTTCAGGAAGGATTCCGATCCCTGTTGAATCTAGCCACTGTCGGTGGATTAAAGGAGATATGCTGGTCTAAATAATGACAATTTTCATCCCATGTTACTAAGGAGATTTCAAATTCCGTACTGATGCATCAGTAGCTTTGTATCTGGTTGTTGATTGTTGCCCAAGGTATTGTGGTTGGCTGTTTTCTTGCTCCCACGATAGTGCCTAGAAAATTCAAATAAATATCAGTTCTCTATGAAAAGAAATTAGTAACAGGGTTACGGATGAAGTCCACAACGGCAAACACGGCGGAGAAGCGGAGCTTCGGTACAGTGTGGATGGCGGAAGTGGCAACCCTCGATTTTAGGGTTGATATAGAACTCCTTTTATTGGCCAACGGTTGCGGGCGGACAAGCTAGTAAGAGACAAGGGCACTCTTTTGCCCTGAGACTGAGAAATCGATCTTAAAGGCGGACGAGCCGAGAAAACGGCCAACGGCGTAAGAATGCAGAAGGCAACGGGAAACCACTGCATTAAAGACTCTTGGAGTATCCCTAGAAATCGTCATGGCTAATAAAAATGACAATCAACAACCTACTAATCATGGTTCTCGGATGCCAAGATTCGGCAGGGGAAGAAACAGCAGTAACGACAGAGCTTCCCAGGCCGTTAGTTAGCGAAATCCCTGTTCACTAAATATATACAAATCCACTTACAAAATAGCTACATGGAATGTAAGAAGTATGTATGAACCTGGGAAACTAAGAAATATACAGCAAGAGATGATGCGACTAGAGATCGATATATTAGGAATAAGCGATACAAGATGGGTCGGCTCTGGCGAAATCAATACAGACAATGGACGAATTTATTACTCTGGAAGCAGCGACACCCAACACAGATATGGATTTGCTATGATCCTCACTGAAAAACTAACGAGATCAGTAACAGGCTTCGTTCCGATATCTGAAAGAATTATAATGAATTTAATTCAGATTTATGCACCAACTGCTGACAAAAATGAAGAAGAAATAGAAAACTTTTATAGCGAACTTCAAAAAACATTACATCTCACAGCATCTAGAGACGTAACAGTGATCATGGGTGATTTCAACGCAAAAATTGGAGAGGGAAAATGCTACCCTAATGTAGGACCATATGGGCTTGGTGAACGAAACGACAGAGGGGATCGCTTAATAGAATTTTGCCAGGAGCACAATGTTATAGCCGCAAATACATTCTTTAAATTACCTAAGCGACGCCTTTATACATGAAAATCGCCAGCTGACAAACACAACAAAATAGTCAGAAATCAAATTGATTACTTCCTAATAAAACACAGATATCTAAACTCAATTCAGGCAGTAAAGGCATATCCAGGAGCGGACGTATCTTCGGATCATAGTCTTTTTATTGCTAGATTTCAACTTCAACTAAAAAAGACACAAAAAAGTCGCAATAACAATAAACTTAACATACAGAAACTAAAGTCAGAAGAAACAAAAGAAAATCTGAAACACGAAATCAACACAAATCTAGACAGAAACCCAGGAAATAACTGCAACGTAGAGCAGCAATGGCAATTCTTCAAAACCTCTATATTGGAGCCAAGTAAGAAAATACTTACAACAACTAAATATAAGAAAGAAGAATGGATGACAGAGGAAATTCTAGAGTTGATGAATGAAAGGAGAAAGAACAAAACCATCAATAAGACTCGCTATAAACAGCTTCAAAACCAAATAAGAAGAAAAATTAGGGAGGCTAAAGAGACCTACTTCTCTGAAAAATGTAAAGAAATAGAAGAACTTCAAAACAGATATGACAACTTCAACCTACATAAAAAAGTCAAAGAACTAGCCAGAGTAGGAAATAGAAGAACCTCAAATATATTGCTCGACAAAAATGGAAATAGTATATTGGAAACAGAACAAAAACTACCACGATGGAAAGAGTACATCGAAGAATTATTTCCTGACCAGAGAGAAGCTAGTACATCTGTAGATAGCCAAACGGGAGATGTAGGTCCAGAGATAACCAAATTAGAGGTTAGTCAGGCATTAAACTCAATGAAAACCAATAAATCTGCTGGTCCAGATGAATTACCAAGCGAGCTACTAAAGTTGGTCAACGAGAAAAACCTGGACATAATAGTAGAACTGTTCAACGCTATCTATACTACGGGAATCATTCCTAGAGAAATGTTGACATCAGCATTTGTGTGTTTGCCAAAGAAAGTGAATGTCAAAGAGTGTAGTGACTATCGAACCATAAGCTTAATGTCACATACCTTGAAAATTCTCTTGAAAATTATCCACGCCAGAATACACTCTAAACTGGAGCTGGATATTAGTGACACTTAATATGGGTTCCGCAATGTTATGGGTACCAGAGAGGCATTATTCTCCTTCAATGTGCTGACACAGAGATGTTTGGATGTTAACCGTCCTCTTTACGTCTGTTTTATAGACTACAATAAAGCGTTTGATAAAGTGAAACATGATCGACTCCTGGAAATTCTAAAAAATAAAAACCTAGATGAAAGAGATTTAAGGCTAATAACACACCTCTATTACAATCAGCGAGCAATAGTAAGAATCGAAAAAGAATCATCTGAAGAAATGAAAATAAAGAGAGGAGTCAGGCAAGGCTGCATTCTATCACCTCTATTATTTAACGCCTATTCTGAAGAGGTAATTCGAGAAACTCTGGAAGATGAAACAGTCGGCATAAGATTAAATGGAGTCTTAATTAACAACATCAGATATGCAGATGATACAGTGATAATAGCCGATAGTTTACAAGACCTGGAAAGACTCATGAGCAAAATAGTCATGTGTAGTAGGGAGGACGGACTCTCTCTTAATGTCAAAAAGACGAAGTTTATGAAAATTTGTAAAAACAACTATAATACTAACGAAATCTTGATAGTAGAGGGCCAGCAGAGCGAAAGAGTAAAAAAGTACACTTACCTAGGAACACTTATAACAGAAAATAATGACTACACGGCAGAAACCAAAGTCAGAATCGAAAAAGCACGTTCTAATTTTATAAAAATGAAAAAGGTCCTATGTGGCAAAGATCTAACATTAGCTCTTAAAGTACGCCTAACAAAATGTTACGTATACAGTGTACTATATTATGGAGTGGAATCATGGACGTTAAATCTAGATACCATGAGACGACTTAACGCCTTTGAAATGTGGACCTATAGAAGAATTATGAGGGTTTCCTGGGTAGATAGAGTTACAAACAATGAAATACTGAGAATAATAGGCAAAGAGAAGGAAATTGAACTTACAATTAAAGAAAGAAAGCTACAGTATCTCGGACATGTGATGCGGGGCGATAAGTATGGCATCCTGCGACTCATAATGCAAGGAAAAATAGATGGCAGAAGAAGCATCGGAAGAAGACGAATTTCATGGCTGAAGAACCTGAGAGAATGGTTTGGATGCAGCTCAAAACAACTATTTAGAGCTACTGCCTCAAAAATTAAAATAGCTATGATGATTGCCAACCTCCGTAGCGGAGATGGCACCTGAAGAAGAAGAATGAAAAGAAAAGCCTGATCAGAAATAAAGCTAAGCATTCAAAGAGAAACGATCTCAGCAAAATCTCTGATCACAGCGTGGCAATAATAAAAATAAATTTGTATGAAAACATTATATATATATATATATATATATATATATATATATATATATATATATATATATATATATATGGATATTAAGGAAAGTAAGATAAGATAGGTACTTATATAGAGTAAGAAAAAAAATAAAAGTTAAAATTAATTCAGCTTTATTTTAAGAAAGAAAGTATCTGCCACGTAAAGTAAAACAAGTAAAAAACAGAGGCCTAATACTAGAAAAAGAACTTACATGTGTATACGGCCAAGACAATAACCAATTTTGAATGATTGCAGCAATTGTAGTAGAGTGAAAAAGAGCGAATAAAGATTCGTATCGGCTTATATAGAGTAGCGCGGCTGCTAAAAATATTTATAATGTAGTGAGAATGCTTAGAAATATTAAAATACAGGGGACAAGTGTCACGTTCAATCGGTTGATTAAAACGTTACAAAATCAAAATGCGTGTTAAACGTAAAGAGTGCAGCTTTTGTGTTTTGCCACACATTGATTCACTGTCTCTAAAGCTAATAAATAAATAAAGGTTGCGAAATGTTTGCGATTGTTTACAATACTCATCATATCAATAAAATTTATCAATATTATCGACCATTGGCCACATAATTTTTATTTTGAGAACCCAGTCTTTAAAATATCTAACGTAAAATTTCGATTTTGAGTTTTGGCAATAAATAGGAGGCATTTCAAATATGCCTAAGTACGCTGAATCTAAACATTCATATAACAGACGACCTTACATCGCAAGAAATTAATTTGTAGCTAAAGATGTTAAGTTTTTAACGATTTATGTTTTACAAATAACATAATATATAACTTTTGGGTTCGGGGCATATTTCGGAACGTTCGAAACGAAAAATTAAAGTTTAATGTTTCTATTATTAAGTGCATGTAGTCGCTTAATGCAAGCGAGTCTAGCAATTTCAAGGGCGACCTTGGAGAACAGGTAACAATGCGCTTCGCTTGAGTGTTTCCAGCGAGTGACAATTCTCGCAGCGCGCGTGCGCAGCTGCCTGCATGAGTATGCTTGGTTGCATGGCGACCTTTTCCAGAGATATTATAGTCTAATAAAGCTTCACCAATTAAACCTGGAGTCAGTCAAGATTTTGTACAGATCCCATGCCTTTTAACATCTACTGTGAGAGTATTTAAAAAATCGCTTAAAAAGTGCAGAAGATTGCATAGCAGTAAATATGAATACATATTTTAATATTTGCTAATGACACATTTATAATGGTTAAGTTATGGATTAAGCCACAATTATTATTGGTTGTGATTGTGATGCAAATCACATTTTCAATTAAATAGTATTTGGCGTTTCAATTTCCACTCCAAAAATCCGTTTTAAAAATAGTTTTTTTTTTGTACAAATTAGATTTTGTTATTGGTTATATCATTTCAAAGTTAATATGCCTGGCCTAGATCTTTTAGGCCAACAGCCCATAGTGACTACTCGTATAACACATTTTGAAGATGGTGTTATTACAGTAGGAATATCAAATTCTGACTGCTTTTTTGTATTTCATGTTATATGTTTGTGTAAAAAATTATCATAGCTGTGGTTGTGCAACGCAAATTGAGCAAAAATTGATGTATGTACTGTGTGGCATACGTGTTGAGGGGGTAGATCATAGATGGTGTGTGTGACCTCCTATTACTTAGCTATTGTTGATTTATTTTTATTGTATTCTTTTTTTGGTTATTGCTATTACTGACTAAAAGATATAATAATGTTAAATTGAGTCTATATATGTGTTGTTTTTTGTTTTAGATATGTCTCTAGAGTTGTAATTTTATTTTAAAACATGTTACACTTACGTTATATATATATACAATAGCACTAAAGGCCTTAGAGGCCCATAGCTTAAAAAATTTTGTTCTTTCTTCATTTTCGCTTTCCTTTATGTACTGAGATCTTCTCTGGCTCGATATGTGACTTTTCTCCATTCCTTCTTGTTATTCATTTTTTTTTCTGGCCTTCTAGTCCAATTTCTTCCATATCTTTTTCTACCTCCTGATTCCATCTATTTTTTGGCCTTCCTTTTCTCTTTTTTAAAGTTATATTGTAGTTTAGTACCCTTTTTGGAGTCCTCGTGTTTGGCATCCTTTCTAGGTGACCTCGCCATCTTAGTCTCTGTGCCTTTATGACTCCTATTATGTTAGGTTGATTATATAATTTCTTTAACTCATCATTTGATCTTCTTATCCATAAACCGTCCCTTATTATTCCTCCATATATCTTCCTCAAGATTTTCCTTTCCCATATCTCCAGTAGATTTTGTTCATTTTTTGTCATTGTCCACGTCTCACTGCAGTATGTTGCTATTGGTTGTATAGTTGTTTTGTATAACTGTATTTTTGCTATTCTTGATAAAAACTTGCTTTTCAACATTCCACTAAGAGCATGTACACTTCTATTGCCTGTCATTATTCTAGCTTGTATTTCTTCTTTAATGTTAGGTTTACGTGATATTATTGTACCTAGGTATGTAAATCTTTCCACCATTTTGAATTCGTATGATAATCTTTCTTCTACTTCTACTTTAAACTTTTGTCCATCCCTAAACTGATCATCTGTCCACTGCATACATTTTGTTTTAGTTTCATTTATGTAAAGTCCCATTTTCTTTGCTGCTTTTACTATTCTCTGTACTATCTTCTGTAGCTCTTTTTTTCCTCTTGCCAGCAACACTATATCATCCGCAAATGCCAAAACTTGGTGTCTTTTATGATATAGGAGTTCTTCTCTATTAATTCTCGCTTCGCGCATTATTTTTTCTAGGCATAAATTGAAGAGTAATGATGACAAAGGATCGCCCTGCCTTAATCCTTCGTTTACTATAAATTTGTCCGATGCATGATTGTTGACATTGACTCTGTTTTCTGTATTCTCTAAAGTAAGATGTATCATGTTACGCATCTTTCTGCTAACTCCTAGTTCCTCAAGGGTCTCTTTTAATTCCTCCTTTTTTATTCTGTCGTATGCTTGTTGGAAGTCGATGAATAGCGCTATCGTTGGTAAGTTGTGTTCATAGCTTTCTGCTTGTAACTCTCTTATTATGAATACTTGGTCCGTTGTGCTTCTCCCTCGTCTAAATCCACACTGGCATTCGCCTATTATATTTTCAGCTTCTTTTTCCAGCTTATCTTTTATCGATTTTGATAGGATTTTATATATGGTATTTAGTAACACTACTCCTCTGTAATTACTGCATTCTGTTTTGTCTCCTATTTTGTGTAATGGACAAATAATGGCTTCCTTCCAATCTTCTGGTATTCGTTCTTTTATCCATATCTCTTTTATGATCTTGCATATCCAATTATTTAGCAGTTTTCCACCATACTTCATCATCTCTGCTGTTATGTTATCACTTCCAGGGGATTTGTTGTTTTTCAGATTTTTTATGATTTCCTCGATTTGTTTTTTGCTGGGTGAATTATCTTCTATGTCGTATATGTGTTCAATTCTTGCTTCTGCTTCTATATATTCTCTTTGGTTTGACTTATTATTACCATTTAGTAATTCATCAAAATACTCTTTCCATCTTTCGACTATTTCTGCTTCCCCGCTTATATTATTTCCTGCTTTGTTTTTAACGAATATGGGTTTTTGTTGGAAACCTTTTTTTTCATTTCTAGCACCTTGATACAGGTTTTTTATTTTTTTATTTCTGTAATTCTCTTCTATTTCTTTTAGCTTATTTTCTATGTGTTTTCTGTTCTTTTCTCTCAGCACCCTCTTTACTTTTTGTCTTTGCTCCCTATATCTATTCTTTGTCTTTATTGTTTTTTTCGTGATCATTTCCATCCTTAATGATTTTCTTAGTTCTATTTATTTTTGGCACTCTATGTCGAACCAGTCTTTCATCTTTTTATTCTCTTGTTTATCACATTCTTTTGCTGCTTTGTTCATACACTTACGTTACTATTGCAAAATATTTTACGTTTTTAAATCTGTAAATTTTTTGGACTCTTTGACACTTATCCGGGCAACACATTTTATTTACGTAACCGGGCAACTCAGGCCCATTGCGCTCAACACTGTTCTTGAATGTACTATTCATATTTACCCATATATTTCTAATATTCTTTTATGATTTTTTATTAAAGTTGAAAACTTGAAAAGTTGAAAGTCTTCCTCGAGGATGCGATTTACCTGAATATGAACTATATATAATAATGAAATGCAAGAAAGCTTCTGTAAAAAAAAATATTTATTTACAAGTAATAAATACTTAATTTAACACATTTGAAGACAAATAAACACTTAATTAATAAATAAATAATTTTTTTTGTAAAATCTACCAAGCCATTTTATTTAAAAGGAGGGATTAATGTTTACGCATACCTTGGGGAAAGAAGACGATGTTGTTGCCTTTCAATATCATGTGAAAATCCATCTTAGAAAATATTATGGTAATTAGCAGCTCATGTATAAAGTATTAACAAAAACAATCTTTACAAAATGAATAAAAAAGTCAGAAGAATATTATTATTTTACTTTTACAAATTAATACTTGGTCATATCAATTTCCTATTTTAGTTGGGACTAAGCCACAAGATTAGCTTATTCCTGCCTAGAATAGCAAATTTATATGACAAATTAAATTATTATTAATTATTAGGTTAAAAAGAGAGAATAAAAATAAAAAAAGCATAGATTAGTCATTTATTTTTCTTTATTGCAACACTTACAAACTTTTTTAATTATACAGTTATCGTTACACACATTTTTACTGCAAATTTCACAAATTTGTTTTTGTTTCCTGTCTTTTTTATTGGGCTCATGTGACACAATTTCCTTGCTAACACTGGAGGGAGGTTTGTTTAGTTTTTGCTTTTATTGTGTAGTTCAACTTCCTGTGAGAATTGTTTAATACACTGTTTTGTTTCCCATTGTAGTCCAATTGATTTTCTTCTCAAAATTTAAGGCAATAGGAGTTGTTCTGCTGTCGTTGTAAGAAGCAATATTTGCTTTTCATTTTTGTTTTCGTTTTATATTGGATATAAATTTGTCCAAGTATTAGATAGGGCTACCTCAACTACGTCTAAAATTTCAAAATATGCAAAAGGCCAACGATTTAAAACCAATTGGCCTAGCGTATCGACACCACATTTTGAACTATTATAGTTGAGTATCATATCTGGTGTTTTGTCAACATCATTTGCACAGTAAGCACTGTAATGCATGGTAGACAGGACTAGAACACTCCTCTGTTTTTTCAAAACGTAATAAACAAGAGATGCTTTTGGAGTGAATCCAAAAATTGAAGATTTGTCAAAGGTTCTGGTTTGGAAGAAATTCCCGAGGAACAAATCTTTTATTTTTTTCTCTGTGTTCACAAGAGTTCGTGAATCTCCTAGTAATTAATGTACAAGAGCAAGATCAGTGAAATAGTTATCGCAACTCACATTCCTCTTGGAATTACAATAAGGCTTAACGATTTGCTTTACAACTTAAGATGCAAGACCTTTGGCTACTGTATTTCCTTTTTTTTCTCGCTGTATATGATACCCCACCTAAAGGGTAATAGTCACAGACCACAGTCACAGGCCCACCATCTTTTCATGCCATACTTATCTGGCTTTGAAGGTATATACTGCTTGAAAGGACACCTACCTCGATACGGAACAAGTTGCTCATCTACCGTTATATATTTTCCTGGTGAATAGTAGTTCTGAAAGTTTTGGTTGACTTGATTCCACACATCGCGTATTGCTGCTAATTTGTCGTTTCTTCTTCATTCAGACCTCGTGTTTTTATCGTTAAATCAAAGAAATCTTAGCAAATTTTTGGATCGTTTTAAACCCACTGTTAGCTTTAATTATAGTAAGTCGCCATATTTTCAGTTCTCTATCCCTAGGACTTTTTCGGCTTCTTTATCTGTACACTTCACTATTTCGTTCAATATACTTTCATCCACAAACATACAAAAGAAATCAATATGATCATCTACACTTTGACCAGGGGCTAATATTACTTTGTGCCTTTTTTTTTCTTATTATGTCGCAAGATCGCATACGTCCTATCGGTTGTAATTGAATCTTGCAGGTAATTCCATCCTTAGTTTCAAAAATCACACACTCTGAAATCTGGGAACCTATAGCTATACATTCTTCTTTATTATCACTCAATACTACTTTCTGATCATTCTCTTCACTTACTTCCGAAAGATAATCTTCAATTTCAGAGTCACTTTCAATGCCACCTACTTCAGGAGATTCTTCAACATCGTAATCCCATAAGTTATTTTAGCAATATCTATATAATATAATATCTTGCAGTTAGGTTTTAGAGACATTTTATTCGCACTATCTACTTTCACTATAATTCAATATAATTTTAGGAGCTTAGTTGTCGACACTAACGTCGATATGAAACGATTGATAGCAGATGCATTGTTTATTTCAAAATATGTATAGGTACTTACCTAATAATATTATTGCATTCCAACAATGATTATCAGTTTTTAAAATTCATTCAGAATAGATATAACACCTATTGCAAACATAGCATATCTTTGATGTTTACATCAAAGAGATGTTTACGTGGTTTGTTACACGTTTAGACTTTATTACTGGATTTCCAGAATCATAAAAGTTCTTTAGATAATCCAAAAAACATTACTTGATTGCCAGATTAACTTCTATAACAAAGATTTAAATTTTAGGAATTAATACAAATAGGGTCCGACAGGCCCGCGTTGCTTCTTTACGTGCCATAATTCTTCTGACGAAATAATTTCAAAAATGATAATAAATATTTTAAATAGCTCATGACTATGTTGAAGGAAACATACTTCTAAACAAATTGAGTAATGTATTAAATTCAATAAATTTTTTGATTTTTTTTTAATGTTTATGATAAAAGAATTGGCGTCTCGGGCCCGTTGGATCCACCTTTCCCGAAAAAAATTAATCATATAAACGGATTCGCAAGAATATTGAACAAAGAGAGGACAAGGCCGCAAAAAAAGCAACTTCAGTGAGAAGTAGAATTATTATTGCACAAGTGCAAAAATTCGTTCTGCAAAATCTTTAATCGTAAATCTTTAATATCAGAACTAGAGTTTAAGAAGCTCACAAAGTGATATTTGGTACAAAAATTACAAGAAAGAGTGTTATGGTGGCTGAATAGATATCACACTTGCTTACCTGATGCCCGGTACTTGCAACTTGCCACAAGCCATCGAGCAGCTCAGGTCGCTTTTCGATATGAATGTAGTATATAATATTTAAGTTTTTTTTCTTTTTTATGTTTTATATTTTATATTTTAATATCTAGAGGCTAAGCTATAGTTATACTACCCGAATTGTTTACCAACTTGCTATGTGAGCACCACGTAACCATAAGTCGAGACACCGTAAGACATTATAACTAGGTATGTGTCCATATTTAAAGATCAATAAATAATATCTTATTTCTAGAGGTAATCGCGCTGCAAGTTTAAATTAGAATCAAAAATTTCGAAATTATAATAAAAATGATTAGGCTCGTTTTTAATTTATATATTTTATTTTATCCAAATTCTCGTCGGATAAGGGTATGGAGTAAATTTTAAAATATATAATATATGAGACATATTCTGTACCAATTTTTAATTTGCTTAAAAAAGGTTGAAAGGGGGTTGAACAATTACTCGGCTGAAGATTGGGTAACTAAATAAATTGAAACGTTTGTAAACGGCTACTCGTGTTTTGGTGGGAGAGCTAGACCGTGGATAAGGATTTCTTTATTTGAGGGACTGGGAGAAACTAACTACGAAAAAATACTTACAGAGATGTCTGGGCAACACTACACAAGAAGATTCCTAAATTATTTAAAATGGACGCCGTTTAAAAAAACCTTTTGCTTGAAAAAAATGGTTTTTCGTTCCTAAAAAACTGAAGAGTGAATATCATTTTACAAGAAACAATTTTAAACTCCTGGTTTAAAGAAAGCTTTACATATTTATTTTTATTTCATCTAAACAGTTATTACAAATAAAAATATCCAAATTTATCAATAAAACTTACATTAAGTTGACCCAACAAAACACACACACTAAAATTCTGGTTATTTACCAAATGACAAAAATGATCATACTGACTGTTAAAAGTCATTAAGGTTCTCTAAATTATTAATTAATTATCAATGTTAATTTTATTTAAAAGAAAACTAAAATATGGCAATTAGCTGTTCCATAAAACTTATATTTATGTATAAACTTTTTAAAACAAATGTTTTAAAAATATTAAAAATATTTATTTAGAAAAATTTAACAAAACTATTTTATTTAGTGGCTAATTAATTCCTTTTAAACTTTTTAAAAAAGTTTGTAACCATAATAAAAAAACACTTTCACACAGTGTTGGGACAAAGTTCAAATGATCTGGATTCGACCCACACAAAATGGAAGCTAGACAGATCTTGGGGACATCGCACATCAAATTGGGCTTCAGGTTATCCTGAATATGTAAATAACAATATGTATTCTTTAAAACTTGGCTGCTACATGTATTCTTTTACTTAAAACCATGTGGGCCTTACTTTGCCCTCAGACACGCTGTTTATTAAATCTCGTGACAAGGAATACATCAACAAACCAGTGATAATCTCGCTTCACAAGGACTGCCACATAGCATGTAAGCCCAATCATCTCCTAAGTGGAAAAATTCATATTTTTTACCAACGCAATATCTAAGCAGAATCTAGATCCAAAGATAAAGCAATTTGTGTGTTATAAACAGACAAAAAATGTTTGTATTATCAATCTTAGAGACGCAAAAATATTAACAACATTTTTCGGTTTTTTATTATATACGGGGTGAAATGAAAATGCTACAATCTAAAAAGTTTATATAATATGATGCAGATCTGTTATATCAAGATCTAGTGAGAAGAATGTATACGTTCGAAGGTCTGACTATAGCGGACTTGTTCATTGGCGGAATAATATCCCTATGGAAAGTTGTCACCCCATCTTTTGCGCGGTTATCCTATAATTCTTTTACTGATTGGTGATTTATCTATTGATATTTTGACCATATGTCCATTCGTTTATACACTGTATGTTTCTAGTAGTGTTTGTGTTGTATCTGTGTCGGATCTTGTTTCTGATGCATATGTCATTATTGGACTAAAACTGGCTTTATAAACTCTTGACTTTATCTTAGTGTTTAAATTTCAGTTAAGCCATATAGTGTTATTAAAACTTCCCAGTCCATTTGTTTTCTGCCGCATATGAATTTAAGTGCAGAAATCAACCGTTGAATATATGTCGCTAACTGGGTAAATTTTGGAATACAATAATATAGTTTAAAAACTACAACACAAAAGAAAACAAATGTAATTTTTATACGAAACTTCTATTAAACTGTCCCAATTTATGAAACATGGACGATAACGAAAAGCGTCAAAAAAATGGCTACTTGATTTAAACGTAAAATACATGTACACAAAGGTGCCTAGGAGAAGGAGTACTGGTACACCTCATATTACTTGATGCATTAGAATAAACAGGCTGCGTTAAATGGTCGAGAAAACATGCAAGAACCATTGGAAAATAATCCAAGAATCTGTCTAAAATGGATGTAAAGTCAAAAAACATGTTTACCATACGTACCCACTGATAAGCTATAATGCACAACAGTTATCTTTCTCAATTTAAGGTTAATGTGCATTTATTTTTTTAGTTTGTTGATTCTTTAAGTTATTTTTAATTGTACTAGCGCATCTGGCAACCTTCTGCCATAAGAGATACATTTTCCCATTAACATTTTAAATGTTTTTATATATGACTTATTGCCTTCTTAGTATTCCATTTATACACACTAATTCCTAAATAATTTAAAGACTTTATTATCTAGTATTAAGTGTAATTAGCACTAAGAAAAATAAGCTACTCTGATGACGGTTTTATGCTTCTACTCGACTTGATTACAATTTCGAAGCATTAACTTTTCTGAAACGTGTCGTGAAAATAAAGGATGGTTTAGTGTTCCTAAACATTCGGTGATAAAGTTTCCCTTAACTGCCACTTACAAATTACATTCTATAAATCGAAGAGAACTCGATAACCGCTGGCATGGGTCTTTATAAAATTATAGCCACTTCGTTCTTTAGGTTTTAAAGCGTAATGTATGTACATGTGTTCCACAGATAAGCAAAAATATATCCTGGGATATCTGTGAATCGTATTTTTTACACTTTTTGTGATAGAAATATTATGAGAGTTTATAGTTAGATTTTTTATATAAAAATAAAAAAATAATGACAAACACAATGAAAATAATTAGTATAAGGATCGGACGCAGATATTTACTCAAAATAAACACCAAATTTATTGCAATGGAATTGGTGACAGTTAAATTTGGTGACTTTTATCATGGCTTTATGCATAACCATTATTACGAGAGTGGTGTTGCCTACTATTAGTTTTTTACTTTGTACCGATACAAAAGTTTAATTTACGTATTTCAAATACTGTCCTGTGTAATGTTTAAGTCTTCGTTGTAAAATAAAAATACCTTACTTTAACATGTTAGAGAATGACCATTTAGTTGTTTGTTTACCTAGATTAATAATATCGAAATTTTCCACCCATGACCTCCATAAGAATAGAAGAAAAAACGCTGATCAAACGATTCAACGTTGAGTATTTTGGTGGAGTTAGGGACTTTTACCGGTGAAAAATCACACATGTGGATAACTAAGAAGATTCAGAAACGAAATCTTAAAGAAAGAAGTTAAATTTAAAAGCGTATTGCCTCTACTCACATTTTATTGAGGTCATTTCGTAGGTGATTTCAGCAGCCATCACACAGCATAAGATAACGAACAATTGCTGACAGGCCATCTTAGAATGGGCGGAACTCAAACGGCCTATCTCAGATACATTATGCTATGACACATAGCATGTGTCTATGAGACACATAGCAGTTAGATCGCGTGAAACCTTGAAGAAATTAAACTGTGATAAAAATGTTGTGACAACCTCTAGTCAAGTATCCAGACCAAATCACCAATTAAATATTATTTAATGGAAAACCCAGCCGATCACCTTCAAAATGATTAAAAAGTGCTGCCGCGTCGACATATAAATGTGCCTGATTGCCTTTTCACATTGAAAAAACTAAACGTTGGTATCGGATGCGTTAATAACTGCAAGAAAGCGGGCGAGGACGACCTATGTACGAAGCAGATCAAGTAGTTTTGCACAGGTACAAAGAGGTGGCTGCTAGAACTGTTTAGTCAATATGTCTCTTTACTTCAAATACTTAAAATCTGGAGGAACACAAAAGTTATGGTCCCTGCTAAAAATAGGTAAATCTGCCAATGTTGCCAGTAGTTACAAGCCAATCCTTTTATTATGCCACCTGTACAAACTTTATAAAAGAATTATACTAGAGAGGGTGCAGTTAATTCTCATGCCTCGTATGATTTCCAAACATGCTGGGTTAAGACCGGAAAAAAACTGTACTAGACAAGTCCTACAACTCACTAAATACATAAAACAGGGCTATTAAGATAAACTAATTAGAGGTGTGACATTCGTAAACATAACCGCAGCGAATGCCACTGTCAGTCATAGACTACTCCTCGGAAAGGTCAGAACATTAACAGGAGATAAAACTTCACAAGCATCGTACAGACATTGCTTGAAAATAGGAAATTGGATGTCTCCTTTGAGGGAAAGAAAAGCTGCTGGCGGAACCAGAAGAATGGCTTGCGCAGAGTGGGGTACTATCACCCATGCTGTTTAACGTTTACACTAACGACAAACCGATCATTCAAACTGCTGAGCACTTCCTACATACTAACGACCTTGCTTTGGCCGTACAGCACAGAACCTTTGAAGGATTCGAAACCAGGCTCCAGGAAGCACTTTGAGACCTTACAATTTACAATGATAGAAATTTGCTAAAGCCTCACCCCACCAAAATCCAAGGGTGCTCTTTTCACCTAAGATTAGGAGAGGTAGAAAAAGCTAATGATCAGATGGAAAGGACACCAACTGGAACGCGCGAAGCATCCAATATACCTCGGAGTAAAGCTGGATAGAACACTCACATAAAGTAAACTTCTTAAAGACCGTTCTAAAGACATCATTCTCCACGGGCGAGTATAATCTGCGAGTATACTCCTGTCTGGAGTAGATCGGCATACTTTAAGAAAGGGACGTAGCGCTAAATAAAGAAGGCCGGATAGCAACAGGGTACTTAAAGCAACGCCACTAGATAAACTGTATCAGTTTGTGGGAAGAGACCAACGGTATCTGCGAAGATAAACCACGGAGCACACCGAGCGCTTCAGGCAGTTATTTGACGCTAGATATGTGTTTGACTGGTTTAAACTGGAACTGGAGAACATGGGAAACGTTGAACGAAATGAGATCAGTTTTGGTCACTGTGAGGACCAACAGGGAAAGATGGGGCCAGCTAGATAAAAGTGACACGTTATGTACGTGTAGCTAACGGTAGTATATAAAACACCTGCTTCAGTGCAATCAATATCCATTTTGATGCACGATGGATGCTTTTGTTTGTTGTTTGAGTATTTTTTAGGCATTTTTGTAGAGATCGAAACTATTTTAGGCCAGTAGTGTTATTAATAATATGGTTATGGTTGCAGTCAACAAAATTCTACGTGGTAAATCAAAAGTAAAGATTAATTACTAAGATAATTTTTAAATATATCCAGCAAGTCATAAAGAGAAATTTATATCAAACTTTCTATAAAGATGTAATAAAAATATTAATTTGTAATGGACATTTCTGTTTGTAAAATCTAAATTAATATGCCCAAATAATATGTTTTGACTGATGATAAATATGGCTTGTACGTTATATTGTTCAGAAGCTATTTTCTTGTGGCATTTTAAATTATTTACTATTTAACTGGGAATAAGCCACAATTAAAGATAAAAATACGTTTATTGACGTTTCAATTTTCACTTCGAAAATCGTTCTCAAAATAGAAACAGTAAATTAAACAAATTTTGTTTTTTGTTACATAGTGAAAAATTCTTCTAATAATTTAATTTTATCTGACTCATTTATATTAACAATTCAGACATACATTATGCATTTTGAAGTAGACGACTTTAAAATGATATTGCCAATATTGTTGAGTTGCGCTCCTGGGACGACTTTACTTATAAAATAGTTCATTCGATTACATGAAATCAATTTTAACTTGAGAATATCCGTCAGAAAAAAATCATAGCATGTAATTCGTCTTTAAAAAGACAAACACATGACATGATGACAGTAAAATTCTCCTGTTAGTGATTCCATAGTAAATTATGAGGGAAAAACCAGGAAAAAAAAATCATAATACTATCCCGACATGGTAAGTATTTGTTCGTGCATTTAGTTTACTTTCAATAAACACCAAAATTCTGATTTTATATATTTCGTTATTTAAAAAACATAAACGATGTATCCTCTATACGTTAGTGACTTACTAATACTGGTATTTTCTTATTAATAACTTCCTCTTTCAATATTTGTAACCAGATCCTACTACATTCTGCCGACGAATTTGCGACACAATTGGCTTCATTTAGCATAATTAGAGCCGCTTCTTTGATTTTTTTTTACCATCCGTTTCTTTTAGGACTACATTTGAATTATTCCATTGAACCCTATGTTCATTATCCCATGCGTGTTACATATTTGTGATCTATCAAATTCTCTATTTTTAATATAAGATTGATGTTCACTTATTCTAACATTTAATGGTCTTGATGTTTCACCTAAATAAAAATGATCGCATTCACAAGGTATTTTATAAATGCAACTCTTTGTCCTTTCTTGTTCATTGTTAGGTTTGGTTTTAGACAAAATAGATCTCAAAGTGTTTGTTGTTTGGAATGTTGTTGAAATATTGAATTTATTTCCTATCCTTTTAAGTTTTTCTGATAATCCTTTTATGTACGGTATTGTTATTTTCCTCGTATTATTCCTTGTGTAGGCTGTAGGATCTTGTTCTAAGTTGTTGTGTTCTATTCGATAGATTGTTGAAAATTCCTTATTTATAAACGATAAAGGATAATAATTTTTTAATAAAACAGATGTTAACAAATGTTTCTCCTCCAAGAACGAATTTTCGTTGGAACAAGTAATTTTGGCTCTATCGTATAAGGATTTAATTATTCCCTTTTTTACATTAATATACGTTATAATTTTGTATTGTTTAATTTCGCTAACAATATTATTTTCGCATTGACCACAAATAAATTATTGATTTACTGAATGACCAGACGAGGTACGTGTAATTATTAACTGATTATTATACTGATATACTCATTTTGTCTATATATGTACTGTGATTGTTGTTCATTGTATATGTATATTTTGGTTTTGAGGTTTCTTTGTCTCTCACAAAAATGATAAAGTTTCGCCTGTTTCGAAAATAATTTTTATAACTTGTTTTATTTGTATTGTTTATATCATATTTACGGTATAGATCTGGTAGTTATTGTCTCTCTAATTTTTATTTTTTTTTATTTATGAGCTAGTAAGAATGATTCAAAGAACCACTTCCACATCTCTTCCATATTCCCTTCATAATTCATTTCGTTCATCTAAAATAATGGTTAATTAAAATATGATATTTGTATTGTTTTAGCTTACTGTTACTTTTTAGGATATTTATTTTATCGGACATACTATTATTTACTTCTATTACGCAAATCTTTTTGCCTATCTTTCCGGGACCTCTCAATTGAATTGGTTATTTTAACTCATGTAGTACCAATAAAGTTTACTATCGACTCCTTCATACGTTTTTTATCACTCGTTTCTATATTTATACCAGATACTATAAGTTTTTTCTTTTTACTTGTTTTCTCTAGTTTCACTATTCTATAATATAGGTGTTCTATTTCTTTTTTCATATTTGCATTGCCTTCTTTTTTTTATCCTCTAAACCTATTGTTACGATTTTAAATGTTATGGCATATAGAACTGTAAATATTTTATGACTAATTCTTTTTTATTGATTCTCGTAATTTGTAGGTCAAAATATACCTGAGCTTAGCTACCAGTTGTTTACCAGAAATCTCTAGACACTAATTTTAGTGAGTCATCCACGTCTCGAGGTTGAAAAACGAGTCGAGCGCCTTCACCAAAATACGAGACTATTCAGGAAGTCCGCCGAATTCTCTAGATGACACAGTTGTGTATATAAATGAAAGATTTTTATTTGGCAGTCAGTTATAAGAAGCTCGCGAACCGCGATATTTAAATGTAACGAAACGTTAATAAATTATTTGTAATTAGGATTAATAAAGACTTTAATAAATTCGTAATTAGTTATCGTGAGTTTTAATAAATTAGAATATAGACAATAAATTAGAATAAAGAACTATAAATTAGAACTATATAAACTCAACAGTGGTGCAGAAGTGGGACTGTAGATAAATTTAATTTGAATTTTTGAAAAGAAGTGAAATTGGTGAACAATGGCTACGATTTACGAGCTCACAGTTACGAATCTAAGAAGGCATCTTGAGGATAGAGAATTAGCTTCTACCGGAAAAAAAGCTGAGTTAGTCCAACGACTAAAGAAGGCTTTGGAAGAAGAAGGTTTAGATCCGGAAACTTATATATTTGAAGATGCTGTCATCTCATCGATTAACAAGGTTTCCTGTGATATCGCATCATTGGAGAATAAAGTTTCTAACGAGATCTCATCCTTAGAAAGCAAAGTTTCTAACGAGATTGCTTCTCTGGAAAGCAAGGTTTCTGCTAACATCTCTAAATTCACCTCTGAGATGTCTGCCCTCGACGATAGAGTGTCTTCATTAAAAAACCAAGTTGCTGCCGATATGATGGCCTTCGAAGAGAAGATATGGAAAGAGTTGGAAAGGAAGATTGAGGGAACAGACACAACAGAGAGAGTAAACAATCCAATTACCATAGAGACACAAGAAGACGAGACGAAATGTAAGTTAGAAACACGGCCGAAATTTGAAGGAAGCGGAGGTTATGTTCATGTCAAGGTTCCAACTTTCGACGGAAAATCATCATGGAACAACTACATGAAACAGTTCGAATCAGCTGCAAGAGCGAATGGATGGTCTGAAAAAGAAAAGGCTGTAAACCTGACTATCGCTCTTCGAGGAGATGCCTTAGATGTGCTCCAGACCATAGCCGTAGAGGAGACGGATGATTTCGAACAACTGAAGAAGAGGTTAAATATGCGATATGGCCACGAACACTTGGAGCATGTATATCAGTCGCAGCTCAAAAATCGAAGACAAAAGAAAGATGAGGCTCTTCAAGAATATGAAGTAGATATCGCCAGATTAGTGCGATATGCTTATCCAACAGCTCCCGAAGACATGATGGAAAAGTTGGCCGTTCAAACGTTTATTGATGGTCTTCGTGATCATGAGATGCAAAGAACACTACGATTAGCTCGTCACAAGACGCTGGTTGATGTCTTATCCGCCGCTCTTGAATACGAGTCAGCCACGCAGGCCTCTGGCGGGTACAGTAAAGTTAGGACTGTAAAAGAGGAAGAAGATGAAGATAAACTTGACCAGCTCGTTAATATGATGAAAAGCATGACATACAAGAAAACGAAGACCATAAGATGCTGGAATTGTGGCGAAATAGGACACGTACGAAGTTCATGTAAGCATCCTAGATACGACACAAATCAAGAAACTCACCATCAGGAAAACTAGAACGGGTCGGCCTTAGGGGGGCAGCTTCGACCCAGAACTTTTCCAAAGACCCTCTCATACTGATAGCTTCTTTGAAATGTCGTGAAGATAGTGTATATGTAGATGGAGAAATAAATGGTAAAAAGCATACGTTATTGGTGGATACTGGAGCGACAAGAACCATTATTCGCCCGACAGTTATAAACAGCCGTAAGAAACTGTTACCAACGAGGTTGCGACTGCGGACCGCTACAGGTGAAAATGCTAACATTCATGGAGAAATCCAGGTACAATTAGGAATTGGAGCAGAAAAGTTCGTCCATACTGTTATAGTTGCTGACATCGAAGAGGATGTTATATTAGGAATGGACGTAATGAATACGCATGGATTCCAATTGGATTTTAAGAATAAGGTAATCAAAGTTGGTAACGAGGAGGTATTCCTCCATCCACATGATGACAACACTATGCAAGCAGCCGTTAAAGAAGATACAGTCGTGCCTGCGAGAAGTGAAACGATAATAGTAGCGCGGCTACAGTGAATTGTGGACGAAGGAACACCTGTTATGATGGAGCCCTGGAATCACGACGACGAAGTTGGCCGTGGAATCATAATTGGAAAAGAATTAGTGACTTCGGCTAAAGAAATTCCTGTAAGACTTATTAATGTCAATGACTACCCAGTGACCATCAAGAAAGAGACAAAAGTAGGAACTTGTGTACCTGTTACATCCATAATCCGTCAGACGACAACGTCTGATAATTCCAACGACAAATTTGATCAAATGGTTGCAGTTGCTGGACAGTCTCTGAATCAGATTGAGAAAAGGAAATTAAGGGAATTTCTTCGGCAGTATCGTGATATTTTCGTACCGAAAGGAGGAAAGACGGGAAGAACTACCGTTGTTAAGCATAGAATTGATACTGGTAATGCTAAGCCAATTCGCCAAACAGCTCGACGATTACCACAGGCGAAAAGAGAGGAAGCTGAAACGATTGTTCAGGAAATGAAGAAAGACGGGGTAATAGAACCTTCTACGAGCCCATGGGTTTCTCCGGTGGTCCTGGTTAAGAAGAAAGACGGAACAACGAGGTTCTGTGTGGATTACCGTTTGCTGAACAACGTTACCAAGAAAGATAGTTATCCTTTGCCTCGGATCGATGACACATTGGACACATTGGCTGGAAGTAAATTATTTTCTACTTTGGATTTGAAGTCTGGATACTGGCAGGTAGAAATGGACCCGGTAGATAAAGAAAAGACAGCCTTCACCACAGGATCTGGATTATGGCAATTCAACGTTATGCCATTTGGACTTTGTAACGCTCCTGCGACATTTGAGAGGCTTATGGAAAATGTGTTGAGAGGGTTATCTTGGAAAACATGCCTAGTTTATCTAGACGACATAATTGTCTTGGGGGAGACATTTGAAGACCATCTGAAGAATTTAGAAAACGTTTTTAATCGACTTAAAGCTGCCCAATTGATGTTAAACCCCAAGAAGTGCCAGCTATTTCAAGGTAAAGTCAATTATCTGGGTCATATAGTCAGTAAAGAAGGAGTGGCCGTGGATAAGGGAAAAATCGATTCTATTAAGGAATGGCCAAAACCAACTGACAAACACCAAGTGAGAAGTTTTCTGGGACTGTGTACTTACTACCGGAGGTTTATTAAGAAGTTTGCAGATATCGCTAAACCATTAACGCGACTTACAGAGAAAGCAAGAGAATACCGCTGGGATGTAGACTGCCAGAATGCCTTTGAAACCTTAAAAAAGCATTTAATCACAGCACCAATTTTAGGGTATCCACTGCCAGAAGGAGAGTTCATCTTAGATACAGATGCAAGTAATGTGGGAATTGGAGGAGTGCTGTCTCAGATTCAAGGAGGACAGGAAAGAGTCCTTGGATATTTTAGTAAAGTTCTCTCAAAACCTGAGCGAAATTATTGCGTCACGAGAAGAGAACTTCTGGCAGTAGTGAAATCAGTAGAGCACTTCTATCAATACCTCTATGGAAGGAAGTTTTTAATCCGAACCGACCATGCCGCCCTTAAATGGTTGATGCAGTTTAAGAATCCAGAGGATCAGATAGCCAGGTGGATCGAACGACTCCAAGAATATGATTTTAAGATTGAGCACCGGGCCGGAGTTAGCCACCGAAACGCTGATTCTCTTTCCAGAAGGCCATGCCCAGCAGAGTGTTCTCACTGCAACAAAACGGAATCCAAGGAAGCAGCAGTGCTAAGAACGACGGTGGTCCACGACGACTGGACGCCTACCAAGATCAGGGAAGAACAAGAGAGAGATTCAGTTATACAGAAAATCCGAAAATGGAAAGAGGAAAACCGTCGACCACCTTGGCAAGAAATATCGAACCTAGGCTCAGTAGTGAAGACGTATTGGGCCCAGTGGGACTCATTTATCATGGAAGATGGCTTGCTCAAACGAGTCCTGGAAAATGATGACGGTTCAGAGAAGAGAAGACAGTTGGTGATTCCAAAGAGCAGAATAGCCGAAGTACTTCGTCAGTTACACGACAGTCCATCAGGAGGGCATTTTGGTGTGAAGAAGACCCTTCAGCGAATTCGGGAACGGTTTTATTGGATGAACAGTTCCGACGATGTAAAAGACTGGTGTAAGAAATGTACTATTTGTGCTACGAGTAACGGGCCTTATCGAAAAAGGAGAGCTCCTATGAGACAATATAATGTTGGAAGCCCGTTTGAAAGAATAGCTTTGGACATTGCTGGGCCGTTTCCAGAAAGTGATAATGGAGGCAAGTACATGTTGGTAGTAATGGATTACTTCACTAAGTGGGTCGAGATTTACGCACTTCCAGACCAGAAGGCGGCCACCGTTGCAGATAAGTTGATCCAAGAATATATCAGCCGATTTGGAGTGCCTTTGGAGATCCATAGTGACCAAGGCAGGAACTTCGAAAGCGATTTATTCCAAGGAATATGTGATAGACTAGGTATGAAGAAAACAAGAACTACGGCTTATCATCCGCAATCGGATGGTATGGTAGAACGAATGAATAGAACAGTTGGCAAGTATTTGACAAAGATGGTGTCCGATCATCAGCGAGACTGGGACCAATATCTCCCGTTCTTCACAATGGCCTACAGATCTGCTGTTAATGAATCAACAGGCCAGACACCAGCCAGAGTCCTATTCGGACGCGAGATGCGACTACCTTGTGATCTAGAGTTTGGGTGTCGACCTGGAGAAGATGTAGCAGGTGAAGATTATGTGATCGAATTGCGAAGAAGAATGGACGATGTACACGAGTTGGTCCGTTCCCATCTCCAAATCGCTAGTGACCGAATGAAGAAACGGTACGATACACAAGCCGAAAAGGGGTGTTTTAAGAAGAACGATAAAGTCTGGCTTTATAACCCCAAAAAGCGAAAAGGTTGTTCTCCCAAATTGCAGCAGTTTTGGGAAGGTCCATACCTCATTATGGAGAAGATCAATGATGTTATTTACCGAATAAGCAAGATCCCGAGAGGAAAGCCGATGATAGTACACCATAACCGGTTGGCGTCTTTCGAGGGTGACCACGACGTAGATGAAGAAGTGGAAGTAAACCAAGTCCAAGATGTGTCTGACCTCACGTTTGAGGAATTCATGGGTGCCTATGGAGGTACCGGTAAAGCAAGACATGGTGTTACCACTGAAGAAAGGCAAGATCTACTCGCGCTTCCCGATGACTATTCACTGGCCCTTACCATCCCGGCCAGTATCAAAGATGCACCAGGGTTGGCATCCGTCTTTCGAAGGAAGTTTGGTCGAGTTGCAGAACTTCAATGCCAAGTGCCAGCTCCTGGTAAAACCTTGAAACTTCAAGATGCATCACGTTACCTTTTCTACCTGGTAACAAAAGACACTGCCCGTGACCAACCTACCTACCGAGATGCCTTACTTCAGTTGAGAGAGCACGTACTAGAGTCCGACGTGCAAAAGTTAGCCATGCCAAAGTTAGAGTGCCACCAATTAGATTGGAGGGTTATACGAAACATGGTGGAGGAAATCTTTAAAGACACCGAAGTCCAGGTGTTAGTCTGTTGCAATCCGCATAGTTACTGGTGCGGAGAGAAAACCGTCCCTTGTCATTTCTATACAACTGGAAGTTGTAAAAGAGGGTCCAGTTGCCGATATCAGCATGCCGCTCCAGTTCCAGTCCCGACAAGGTTCCAGGAGGAACCATCTTTTAAGAGGGGGGCAATGTTACGATTTTAAATGTTATGGCATATAGAACTGTAAATATTTTATGACTAATTCTTTTTTATTGATTCTCGTAATTTGTAGGTCAAAATATACCTGAGCTTAGCTACCAGTTGTTTACCAGAAATCTCTAGACACTAATTTTAGTGAGTCATCCACGTCTCGAGGTTGAAAAACGAGTCGAGCGCCTTCACCAAAATACGAGACTATTCAGGAAGTCCGCCGAATTCTCTAGATGACACAGTTGTGTATATAAATGAAAGATTTTTATTTGGCAGTCAGTTATAAGAAGCTCGCGAACCGCGATATTTAAATGTAACGAAACGTTAATAAATTATTTGTAATTAGGATTAATAAAGACTTTAATAAATTCGTAATTAGTTATCGTGAGTTTTAATAAATTAGAATATAGACAATAAATTAGAATAAAGAACTATAAATTAGAACTATATACTCAACACTATATACTCCTAGTACCGAGGGTACATCAACCTTAGATTTTCAACCTTAAAACTTAGCTATTTTCTTACAAGATCGAGGCCAAGTTAGTCACTTTTAAAATTTATTTTCGGACTGATAATCGAAAGGTTAAACACAATGTAAAATATGATTTTTATAACAATCAATTGTGTCTTAATCCCATATAAAAACAATATTTACAACATGCCACAAAAACGTTCTTGAAACCTCAAAGTAAATTAGTATTTCTAGTAAATACTGTGGGCGTTAAAATCATTGCACAAAGAACAACTCGGATGACCTCTGCCCTGCAAACCTAACATAACCTAACATGCTCTTTTTTCGATATCATTAACTGCTGATCTCTATATGTAATTCTCCAGTTGTCGCATATAAAATGCTGTTTAATATTTTGAAATAACCCTTATTGTCTTAAATAGATTCGTTAAGGTTTATGTGTCTATGCTTAATTTAATAGTTCAGTAGGTTGTTACTAATTTGTGTGACACTAGGTATAGCATATCCTTAGCTGACTTTAATTAATAAACAATAACCAATATTTTAAGTGTTAGATTTGAAATATGTTTATAGATTGACTTACTACTTGACCTCCATCTTGCCTTGATCTTGACCCACGTTTTAGGTAAAATTCTGAAAGGTATTGTCATACCTTTCAGATATAATTCTAGATAACGAATTATGATCTTTCTGTGCTTATGTAGTAAATTATAGATGATATGTGTCTATAACCTGCTATTAACTTGTTAGTGTTGGTATATTCTTATTACACACTTCTTCTATTAGTATTGGTAACCAGAGCCTGCTACATTCTGTAGATAGGTTTGCTACACATTTTTCTTCATCCAGTAGAATGAAGACCACTTTATTGATTTTTTTCTTTTTTTTATCTATTACCCTAATGATTATTTATGCATTTTTTCATTGTAGCCTGTAGTCATTCTTTCAGGTATATTTGGTTATCTTCTTCTTTACATGCCATCTCCGCGACGACGGTTGGCAATCATCACAGCTATTCTAACTTTTGACACTACAGCTCGAAAGAGTTCAGTTGAGCTGCATCCAAACCATTCTCTAAGGTTTCTCAGCCAGGAATTTATTAGATTTAGGAATTCATATCTGTCAAAACGTGTTATATGACCCAGATATTATAGTAGTCTTATTTTGATGGAATACAGTATCTCTCTGCTTTCCTCTATTTTTCTTAGTACTTCTTCATTGGTTATTCTGTCTGTTCAGGAGATTCTCAGCATTCTTAGATATGTCCACATTTCAAATCCTTCCAATTTATTAAAACATTTTTTATTTAAAGTCCATGTGTCACACCATACAAAAGAACAGAAAATACATAAAACTTTATTACTCGTTTTCTAATATTTGGACGGAGGTCTCTATAACATAATATTTGTTTCATATTATTGAATACACTTCTAGCTTTTCTATTCTAACTCTAATTTCTTTGATATAATCGTTTGTTTCATTATTGTTTGCCCCTAAATAGTTATAATTTTGAACTCGTTCTATCGTCTAATTATTTACGTGTAGATTGATGTATCTAATATTTTTCTTTGATATAACTATGAATTTTGTTTTGTTTATGTTTAGTAAAAGACCAAATTCTTCACTCGCTGTAACAACCTTATCTAAAATTTTTTGTAGATCTGTAATATTTTCTCCTATTAGTATTGTATCATCAGCATATTTAATTTCACGTTTGGGAAGAGCATTTATTTTTATGCCTGCTACTTAATCTTGTAATAATTTTTTGAATATTTTCTCTGAGTATGCATTAAACAGTGATGGCGACAAGACACAACACTGTCTAACACTATTTTTGATTTTTATTTAATTAGTTTTTAAATTATTTATTCTTATGACTTCTTCTTGTTCATATTGAAGATTATTTATTATTATTATATGCTGTGTGTCAGTGTTCTTTGTTCTCAGTAGTTTTATTAACGGATTATGTTTCACTGTATCGAATGCCTTGTTATAATCTAGGATAAAGATATAGATGTCCTGTGTTGTACGTCTAAACATCTCTGTATTAGCACATTTACTGCATATAATGCTTCTCTGGTTTCTTGAGCATTTTTAAATTCGAACTAAGTTTATCCAATGTCTTGTTCTAACTTTTTATATTTTATACGATAAATAATCTTTAGGAATACTATAATATACCTGTTCTGTCCAAGTTGCAATATTTCTGTCGGTATTTCGTCTGGTTCTACTGATTTCCCAGTTTTTATTTCTTTAATTGTGTGTTTTATTTCATTTTCTGTTATTTCTGGTCCAGTCTTTTCAACGAAATATTCGTTATCTATTTTTTCTCGTTTGTCGTTAAACAGCTGTTCTATATAGTTTGCCCATACCATCAATTTGTTTTCTGTATCCATTACTGTGTTTCCCGTTTTATATTTTGTTTGTATTTTGGTTTTCTAGTTAATTCTTTTATATTTCTGTGTAAATTAAGGCTGTCATGAATATTTTGTAGCATTTCTACTTTATTTTCTTTCAACCAATTTTCTTTTGCCATTCAAATTTGTCGCTGTATTTCGTTTTTTGTTTTCTGGTACAATGGTTTGGTTGTCTGGAGTCTCCGTTTATACCATAATATTAATATTTATTTATCCTAACACTTAGTTGTTTGTTTGAAAATTTCTCCTTAATAAAAATGGTTACATTAAAAAGGTATTTTATAAATGGAGTTCTATGAGTCTCGTTTATGTTCTATGTTTATTATTAAAAATAATAAATCCGTGTTTGTTATTTTAACTGTTTTTGTGAGTTTTAAAAAAATTTCTAATAATCCTTTTGAATATGCTAGTATTATTGTCTAAACATCCCTTCTTGTGAGCATTTCTGGATCGTTGGTGTTTGTTGTTTTATTTGTTTAATCTTGTGAATCTTAGAAAGAAAAAACCTAATACCAAAGATTAAACAAAAAATAATTAGTCATTGCTAATTATAAAGAAGAAATAGTACAATATTAAAAAAAAGGAAAGAAAAAATAGCAAGAACCATCCAAAAATTACTTAAGTCAATTACATCACATATATACCCACCGTATACATCTATACATAATATACTGTTACTTTACTTTACCTTTATTTATGCCTTACTGTCAGCATAAGTTAAATGGCCAAGAAAAGTAAAAGAAATATTAATTTTAATGGTTAAGAAAGAGATATATATGAACATGCCATCTACTATAAACTAAAATTCGTCGCTATCATCTTCGTGTTCTGATTTTCTCTATAAAAGCTCCACTTTTAAATTCAAACTTTTATATGCATTTTCTCTACTTTAACGGATTGTGGCTTTTCAGAAAATAAGAAATTAAATATCTCATACTTCTACTAAAGATCTTGGATAACTTTCAGACATTCTCTTTCACAAACTTTAAAGAGCATTCCTGGATGTTTGAAATTCACTTTATACCATTTAAGGTATCTCTTACTTTAACTATATTTTAACCTAGTTACTTTTGTACTTTATAAATGTTACATAAATTTAATAGCGTACCTAAGAACTGGATACTGAATTTATAATATTTGAAACGTTTGAATCTTGTTCTACAATTTCTACTGCGTTATGACTGACTAACCTTAAAAGGAACATTATAAAAAATACTGAAATAATAAAGAATTGTTTAAGTGACAAATAAATAAACGTCAATTTTGAAGTAAACTATTCAGTTGTAAAAATAGAAAAAAATATAAAGGAAATTTCTTTGCATATAAATGATTTTTCATTGTTTGCTATAAATTTGGGGCCATATAGGACTGTTATAATTAAAAAGCGAAAAATATTTGTATGTAATGTCCACGTTTATAACTTGGAAATGGATCATATAAAATAAAGAACAATTAAAAAAAATCGAAAATCAAGCTATGTTAAAGATCTTCCTAGACGTAGTAGAAAATCAATACCCGTAGTCAAGAAACTGGATGTTGTATGGCGTTTCAAAACATCCCTATACTAACTAAAGGCATGTCGCATTAGATAATAATCTTCACCAGTAAACTGTTATTCATCATCATCATTAGGTGTTTTGAGTCCACTGATGAATAGAGGTAGTTCGTCATAGCAAAATGTTTGGTTTGCATCTAAATGTTTCCAAGACTAAAATTCTAGTATTTTCGAAGATAACAATTTGTATTCAAAGGGACAAATAATAGAACAGGTAACTTTCATAAAATATTTGGGAGCAAATATCAACAGATAGTGTAACCCAAAAAAGAAATCTATCGAAAAAGCGAAGAAAACATTCATAAACATGAAAACATTTTTTACAAGTTCAGACATCAGCCTAGAGCTCAGAATTCGAATGATCAGATATTCCATTTTCTCTGTTTTGCTGGATGGTTGTGAAAGTTGGACAATGTATATATATATATATATATATATATATATATATATATATATATATATATATATAACAAGCGAGTCTTCTACAGCTGGCGCCGCTTCTCGCATCCTAATTTCCAGCGTTTTCTGTCGAAGCAATCTTCAGTTGTTAGATCTCTGGCGGTCATTGCATCGTCGACATCGTCTCTCCAGGATCGTCTTGGTCTACCTCGTTTTCTTCTAGTTGGCGGAGTCCATTCTTCTATTTTTTTTGGCCATCTATTTTCCGGCATTCTCTGAAGGTGTCCATACCAGTTAAGTCTTTTGGCTTCGATTGTGTCTATTATGTCAAGATCGATTTCCATTTCTCTCCGAATATCTTCGTTTCTCACCCTATCTAGTCTAGTGAGCTGGCAACATCGTCTCCAGTAGTTCATTTCCATGGCCTTAATTTTTGATTTGTTTCTTTGGTTTATTTCCCAGAGTTCGGCGCCATGCAGTCCAATACTTTCTATTATTGTTTTATAAATTCTTCTTTTATTTTCTTTTGTTATTTTTATATATATATATATATATATATATATATATAAATAATTAAGGATCACTTAGACGAGTGGTGGGTTTTTTTCGGTCAAAGGTGGAGAAAAAAGACAAAGATGATGGATACTTCATCAAGCATCATAAGCTTACCACTGAGCCACAGAGGGGGTTGAAATAGAATTAAATGAATCCTTTTTATGGTTTTAAAAATCTCTATATTGTATGATTTTCTTTCTCTGTATCCAAACCTCTTTAATCGGTTAAATAAAATAGGAAATTTAGTTTTTGGTAATTCTTATTCGGTTTTTTGGTTTCGCATTTTAATCATTTTGCGCAAAAATTCCTCTTGATTTAATTGTTCAATAAATTCTAATATATTATGTACAAAGTTTTTATTAATAGCTGTCTTAAAAATTTAATAAATAAAGTATATTTTTCCTCCAATCTTATTGAGCTGTGAAAAATGATTTTTTTCTTCTTTTCGCTTAACGTTACCGCATTATTGCCTTTCGAGAAAGACAATCGCTCACGTTCTGAGATAAAATATACGATAGCCGAAGAGGTTATTAAATTTATATAGATATCCTACCGTTTTAGTTGATTAATGACTCTTAATAAAGTTTTTCGAAGGTGTACAGTACTTGTTTCTGAAACTCCAAACGTAATTTAAATTACTTTGCCTTATTGTCAATGGATAAAATTAAAAATAATTTTTTTTTTGCAGTACAAGAGAGGATTTTGCCAATAACTCAAAACATTACAAAGAAGAAATAAAATTTTAGAATATATAGTTAAACATATCTATTATTATATATAGAATTTTTCGTATAAAAATTATTGCTCGTCATTCAAGATTTACGACGTCAGAACCCCACAGCATTGCCAAAATTTTTAAAATGTCAACTAATTGTAGAACTATTATTTTAAACTTACCTCTCTTAGAGCATTAATAGTAAAAACGTCCTGAGATTATTTCTTGTTCAAAATAATCTATCTTATATGAAAACTTATCAGCTTTTTATATACTATTTAGTTGTTTTGGTATAGCACAATCACAATACACAACAATAATTAGTTTTTAAAGCTATTAATCTAAATTTAATATGTATTTATTAATAAAATCAAAACATAAACAAAATTCCTGCTCTAAAAAAGCAACAACAATTTCAACAATTTTGCCGAATGCTTAACTGGCATTGAAATAATAACAAATGTTTTTGGCTATTTAATCAATATAATTCCAAAATTCCCAATATAATCATTAATTTGTTGACGTCTATAAAAGATTGAGCAGTTCTGTATGGGCTTTGTATCATGAGCTGTATTAGGAAAATTACAACTCTAATTTGGTTGACGTTCTAGAAATTTTAAATATAAGTGACGTCACTTTATATAAATTTTGACGTGCAAGGTTTTTACTTTGAAAAATGACATGGGAAACACTACAAAAATACTACTAGGTTCTTTATTAAATGAGCTAAATTTTAAAATATATTGAACGAATGGAAATTGTTTTAATTATTTAACAGTGATTTTACCTTAAAAATTGTAGGCGAGCCAATGAAGCAATGTATCTACCCGATGATTACAGTTAAATGGATCTCAATGAAAGGTGTTGCTTTCGATTCGTAAGAGTGTCAGAAAATTTTGTAAAAAAAAAGGATGATGTGGAAATGAAAATTGCATTATTGAACACGGAAAATGAATTTTCGAAAGTGCATTTTGAAGTGATGATAATTGATAAATTTACTCTCGGAAACTACTAGGTCTGTAGGGCACCTGATGCATCTGGGCCTCGACCCGTTACTCGCTGGTTTTTGGAGTCCCTGAACACTAATATCATATTGGTGATGATGTACGAGACACCTAGTCCCAGAATGCGCCTCGTTTCCTCGAGTTTGTACATCGGAGTCCATCAAAGACTGATCGTATATCGAATTTCCACAAAACTCCAGTAGACGAGGCCTGGTGCACCATCGGAGATCATCGCTGTTCTGATATTCTGTCAAATATAATAAACTATAAATACTATAAAAAATGTTAGTAATAAATTAATAAAGCAACTAGCTTTCAACAATCAATCTTAGCTTTTCTCGGGTAGCTTAGCTTCCTCCGTGGATATGTTAATTGTTGCTCTTGAAACCTCCGAGTCTTCTAACATTATTGCCACAAATGGATCGGGTTGCTCCTATAGTGATCATTTCCCAAGTTAACATGCACCTTTTCTAACTTGGTTGAACCATACTAAAGATGACCAATAGTCAGAGATACGTATATACGGTTGCCCTTCATCTTAGGGAGAGCGCTCACCAAACTGACATGGCAAGTGGCAAGTAGAAAGTAGTACGCGTCTAGCATCTTACTTAAAATGTAACCAAGGCAAACGAATCATTAGAATGAATGACGTCACTGTCATTTTGGTATGCGCTGAAATATTCGTTTTCATTACTTGAAATGAAACAGTTACAGATACTTGCTACTTACCACTTGCACCATATGTAATCAAAACAGTATCACATCTTAAAGTGTTTAATCCAAACCTAGTTCACCGTATGTGTCTAGCATACATGAATCTCATTGCTGAGACTATAAGGCTATCAAGCTCGTAGGCGTCAAATTTACCTCTAAAAATATAATAGACAACAAAAAACTCATTTTCTCCAATTCATAGATGTAATGCTGTTAATTCCCCCATTGTAAATTTAATGTCAATGTTCAAATCGTGTACCGGCATCATTTAATTAACTTTGTATCAACTGACCTGAAGATGCGTTGCTAAATGTAGAAAGCGAAACCGGTTAAAATTTTGATTAACACTCATTTATTAAGAAATGATGTTAAGTTTTCACAGTTCATCTATTTAAGTAAACTTTAGTATGATTTTGTGTTAAGTTTAGTAAAACAGGATATGAAAAAGTCGTGTTAAAACTATATTCCATATCCAGTGTCTCCGGAAGAAAATCTCTTAAATAAAAACTCTCAAAATCACATACACAAGCAATTATAGTCGCTCAGCGTTTGCGACTGTATCTGCTCTCGGACCAGTCACCCACGATTGGCACTAGCGGCTCCAGCGACAGACGCCTCAGTCAAAATGACGCCGTAAAGACCAGGGTTGCCAGATGATTTTTTTTAATTCCCTAGAATTTTTGCCAAAATTTCCCTAGATTTCCCTAACAACTTGACAACCATATTTAGCCTAGAATGGACCACCTAAGTCTGACGTCAGAATGAGCGGGATTTTTAAAAAAACCTTTCCAAACATTTTTAATTTAAGTTTATTGGTCACATAAGAAGTTGGAAATATTGGTATTTTAATTGTTTGTAAAAGAAATGAGGACTTTAGGTCATGAACATTCATTCTGTGCGATTGGTATTATTTGTTGTTCGTGAATTTGTGAGGTAAGAATCCTCCTTAATCTTTTCTCCTTCGTAAGGATATAGTGGCGTCATGTAATTTTTTTAAATATTGTCCGACCATCGTACTGGAGATCTTCCTTTGGATCTTTTACCCGCTACGTTACCTTCAACTATCATTTGCTCTAAGCCTTCCCTTCTTCTAGTTATATGTCTCAGTATATTTGGGTTGATAGTTGTGATGAGTCTAATTTTATGTTAAGTTCTGCTAGAATTGAGTTATTTGTGCGATAAGCGGTCCATGGTATGCGCAACATTGAGCTGCTTTATGCAGCTTTTTTTATTGTCCAAATTTCTAAAGCATAGGTGGCGATAGGAAATATCAATGCTCGAACAAGGCGTAATTTTGTATTTTTTGTGATGCCAGTGTTTTTCCAAATTTTTGAGAGTTTAACTGTTGCCGATCTGACCATTGTGATGCGTCGACGGATCTCGTCTTCGCATCCTCCACTGTTAGTAATAAAGAAGCCTAAGTAATTAAATTGGCTGAATACTTCGTAACCTGCCATGTTTTTTATCTCTGCTTGGTTGTTCACTTTGCTTTTCTGCATATTTATTTCCAAACTATATTCCGTACTCACCGTGCCTAGCCTATTCATAATTTGTTCCAGTTCTTCTGCTGATGACGCCAATATAACAGTGTCATCAGCATAACGCAGGTTTTTAATTTTTCTTCCTCTTATCGTTGCTTCAACTTACCTTGCCACTTTCCTCAACAACATGACGCATATGTTCACTATACACATTGAATAGAATAGGGCATAATTATGCATCCCTGTCGAACTCCAGATTTTAATTTGATGTTTTTCGAAATCACATTATTAACTCTTACATTATCAGGTATTATTTACCTATATTTTTTGTAATAAATAGATTAGATGTTCTGCAGTACTCATTTTACTAAGTGTATGCCATATTTTATTACATTTTACGGTATCGAAGGCTTTGGAATAGTCAACAAAGCACTCTCGAGATTTTTCGATAGTTTGACGAATATTAAGAATATGTTCTCTTGTTTCTCTACCTGGGACGAATTTGCATTGTTCTTGGGGAATTTGTGGTAAGAGAATTAATTATCGTCTTTCATTAATGATGGTTAGAAGTACTTTGCTCGCGTGTGATATCAATGCTACTGTGCGGTAATTACTGGAATCAGCTGTCGGTAAACCTTTTTTTATATATGGGAATAAATGCAAGTTTACGCCAGTCATTTGTCCACTTTCCGGTATTCCAAATCTCATTGCAAATTCTAAGCATTACTTCCGTCATTAATTCTCACATTTCTTTGAGTGTTTCAGCTGTTATTCCATCTTCTCTTTCTGCTTTTCTGGATTTTAGCTTTTTAATTACAACCTCAATTTATGATTTCAATATTTGGGGTTCTTTTTCATAACTTATTTTCTCTGTATTATTGTCTCGGTCGTTGTTAGAAAATAGTATTTCGCAATATTGTTTCCACGTCTCTGCGAGGCCGTCTGGGTTTTTTATGATATTTCCACTATTATCTTTGATGATCTATGTTTGCGGTTTGAATTCTCTCGCTCGATACTTGACTTTTTAGAAAATTTCTCTAGGTTCTTGGCGTTCAGCATGTTCCTCTAGTCGTACACATATGTTTTTAGTATAATTATTTTTGCCCCTTCTGCACAAGTGTTGTATAGTTGTATTTATGGTAAGAAGGGTAAGAATATCAAAGTATTAAGATATTTAAGTCCAGGTGGATCCCTGACGTAATTCGCCCTTTCTGAAATACCAACACTCTAGTCATCTACGGGGAATCACATAAACAGTTAGAGAAAGACAAACTAGAAACCGAAAATCGCCCGATGGGCGACGCCAATACATACTTTAGCCCAGGTAGATCCCCGACGTAATTCGCAGTTCGTGAAATTTCACCACTCTAGTTTCCAACGGGAAATCACATAAACAGAATTTAGTGATTCCACGAATAGTATGATTTCCAATTAGATGATATAATATGTGCAATTTTGGAAAGTTTATTAAATAAAACTGATTTTTTTAAATATTCTTAAAAATATTAAGAATTCCCTAGATTTTCCATAGAATTGAATAAAAATCCATTTTTCCCTAAACTGGCTCAAAATTCCCTAGGTATAGGGAAAATTCCATAGGTCTGGTAACGCTGGTAAAGACAACACCAAGCAGTACACCGCGATCATTGCTCAGAGACGATCGCTACGCGATTATCGCAATAGACGCTTCAGTAAAAATCTACCTTAGGGTGACACTTTTTAGAGAAATTTTGCTTAACATTCCATTACCATCTGAACCAGCGTTTCAATTACGAATTAGGATCCGTACAAAAAATTCCATAAAGCATTTTTTTCCTAGAACATATTTTTCAATCAATTGTTAATACGCGTTTCTACCCACCAGTTGGGATGAATTCCACCGTTAGGGTAAAAGGACACTTCGTTGTAGGGTAGATTTAACTTGTTAAAATATTTCTTCTTATTATTGAAATTGCAAAAAAATCGATGTATGTTGATGGAATTCCTATTTAAAAACAGTAGTAAACTAGATTATGATTTTCTAAAGGAAAATCAGAATATTGGAAAATAATTATTAAAAATGTTTCGAAACGTACTTAACAGGTTATTAGGTAAATTTCTGTTTTAATATTTTTAAATAAAAAAAATGTATTTAAAGTAAAAAACAGAAAAATGAAAATCATTAAACAAATAACCCAAAAATAAAGAAAATCGGATAAACCTACGTGAAATTTGCAGAACGAAAAGAAAAAGATTTTATTTAGCGAGACGCGGAAAAATCTTATCGTAATCCTACTGGACCCGACTAAAGGATATTCCGTAATAATTTCAGCTAGTTCCTGTTTCATTTTTTGAGACTATTTACTTAAACCGTCTGCTGGTTTCCACTCTTTCACTGTCTACTCTTCAACACGAACTTGCCGAGTTTCGAATTTTCCGAAAAGATTAATACACAAAACTTGTTGCTATACTTACGCCTTTCCTTTATACTCTTGGCACTGAGTTACTTCTCATTTGTCAGAGTTTTCAAGCTGCAAAATGATAAATAGGCTTCGCACTTCCTGTTGACAATTTGTTACGAACTTTTTATAGCGTAAAGATTTATTTCGGGTTTTATGAAAAGTATTACACGGAGTGTAAAGAGAAGAAAACTTTTGAATTAAGCACGGTATTAAATATTTTTCAATTTATCTTGAATTAAAACCACAATTCTAAAAACAACTTTAGTGAAATTTTAAGCATTAATTACCGCTAGTATATTATTTATCAAAACAATGGACGTCAAACACATAATGATATGATCATATTTAAATATTTTAACTTATTAGTATTATATATTATAATTATAATATCCTAAACAGGTGGCTGAAATACAAATGTTACAGGGTTCTATCTTAGAGAAATTTAAATGTTGATCAGTTAACAGAGTTCCAACTGAAATAAAAACAGTCAGCTAAGTACACATGGTTCTATCTGTATAGCTTGCAAAAAAGAACCGCCAATTCCTCAGTACACAAAATACCATCTACAAACATTTAAATAAGTTCCCCTAACCTAACCTCGATAATTTATTAGTATTATTGTAAGTTTTGTTGAAAACAGTTTTAAAGTACTAAAGTGTTTTATTTACTTGCATTGTACCCTCTTCGATGATAGTTGGGGGTTACACAAAGAACGGTACTAGGCTCGGGCTTCAGTCTGGTAGAGGTATCTTGGTCGGGGTTCTTATTACAGCTCAAATATCACGGATCAGTTAAAGAAGTACAGACAACACAGAGACAAGAAATTAGAAGAGAAGAGAAGTTAGGAGATAAGAGAAGAGAAGTTATTTGGGCAGCACCCTATTTTTAGAGAAACTGGGAAACCTTAAGGCATATTGAAAAAGATACAGTTAAAATACTTACGCGAGAATGAAGTAAACCGTGAGAGAAAAGGTATCGTGATTATGCGGTACACACTTAATATTTCGACACATATACAATAAATATACGATCAAACAAATAATAGTATAAATCAATAAAAAATGCCTGGAAGACAAACACAAAAATATAAATTCATATTATATAAAAAAATTAAAACCAAATAGTTCGTCAACAAAATTATATTGAGGTATAGTTGTTAAAGTAAATGCACTATAACAATGTTTACTGAACAATTATATGGCATGATATCAGTTATTACACAATTTATTATTAAATACAAACAAAAAAATATCTTTTTGAAAAATAAACATGAATAATTTAGTATCCTCAAGAACTAGAAAAAGGCAAGGAACATTATAATTGTGTCTACGTCAATATTCGTCAAACAAGTGAATTTTACGCCTTGAGAATACGTAAACATGAAGTTACTAAGTTTTTGATCGTGATCACTTCAAATCTATGAATAAAATTTCTTATAAATATAACCTACATATAAAACAAATTGTACATTAATTATACGTATATATTATCCCGTAGTTATACTCATAATAGTTCGTTCTGTTGGAGTTAAAGTAAACATCCATAAATAAGTAAGGTACACTGAACTGGAGTCATAAATTAACTTCTAACGATTTAGGTATCACAGTTGAGCTTTAGTTAATAAAACTTATACTCACAAAACCAGTAGAATACAGGTGGATGCAGATAATGGCATTACGCCCTCAATAAAGGCACTTGACTTCTGTCCTTGTAACAGGTAGTCAGAATGACAGGCGCAACGAATTACGGTCTTCCAAACGTAATCCCTCAAATTGATTTAGGCCGACGAAAAGAGGGAGCCAGACGGGAACAGTACAGGTAGTAATGAGTAGTCGAGATAAATGAAAGTATAAAAACACGTAGAGAGGACTGAAGGTAGAGATGAATGAATCGTATAGGTGAATGAACGTAGCGGTGAAAGAATGAAAGGCAAACAAAAGTGA
Source organism: Diabrotica balteata (assembly GCA_918026665.1). Lineage (NCBI taxonomy): Eukaryota > Metazoa > Arthropoda > Insecta > Coleoptera > Chrysomelidae > Diabrotica > Diabrotica balteata. The sequence goes on along the minus strand of OU898279.1, from coordinate 92,913,400 downwards.
CTTCGTTCTTTCTAATTGGAAGACGTCTGTTTGACAAAAGAGAAAATAGTTAAAATAGGACACACTGTGTAAAGATATTTTATATAGATAAGGGTGAATTGAAAATCCACTTACCGCCGTTTGATGAAAATAAACGGCTTGCCACAGGAACTAACTGGAAAATGACTTCGGATTCTGAACTTCGACGGGCTTAGACAAGCGATAGATGAAACAGGGAGGGGATATTGGCTGAAGGGTGCCACGCGAAATTGATATTAAATAGCCGGGCTACTGGGGTTCATTTTTGTAGCTTACCCTTCCTCTACAACTTTTCTGTTTTTCTGAAAAGGTAGAGCGGAGATTTCACAATAGGGCCTTTTTCCTTTGTTACTAGGAAACATTTCTATTTAGCAAAGCTCGATAAAGAGAACGGGAAACATTTGTCGAAGTTATTTCTTTGTTAAAAAAGGGCGTAACCAATTGCTCGGTGCTATCGGCTTAATTGTAAGGCTTTTTTAAAAAAGATATGTAGGCATAGACGGCGTGAAAATAATTTTCTAAAGGGAATAATTTAAAGAAATTATGAACATGCTTCAGCATCAAAATAAGTGAGATTCCTGGATATTATAACGAAGAAACCAGTGACAGCATTATAGTTTTTCAGTTAGATTACGATGAGACTGATGATTTTGAATATACTCACGAAGAAAAGTACACTAATAAACAAAACACCAACAACGGTAAGTTACAAACAAAATTTCTGAATATTGATTTGATTTCGAAAATTATCATTTTCGAAAGCAGTGAGAGTATCAAAATTTTGCAGTTAGATTCGATAAATAATGTGGCTAATGAAAATCTTAGACAGAATATCAACAATGCAGTTTAATTATTAAACTGTTATTTTAAATTGACAATGACAAGTAGGTTACTTTTGTATTTAAGTATGTAAAAGTAATTTTTCTACATGATATATTACTGTTACAGTATACTAACTGAAACTCCCTTAACTTCGAAGAATACTAGAAAACGAAACAAATGTGAATCCAACTGGGAAGCACGTGAAAGAAAACGCCTTTGTCAGAGTGGGAAAGTTTACGTAAGTGTGAGGGGAAAAGAAGTCAAAAAAACAAAAAAGTACTTATAAGAAAAACTATCTTGGAAATTGTAAGTTTAAATGTGGAACAATCATTTGAGAAGAAGAACAACAGAACTTCTTTATAACTTATGTCATTGTCACAAAATGAAAAATTTTTGTTTTTAAGTTGAGTTACAAAAAAAATTTTGAGTGCCAGAAAGGAAATATTTGGAAGCAGATTTGAGTGTATTGAAATTATATCAATTGTATGTTATATGGTGTGAAGAACAAAATAAAAATCCAGTTAAGCTGTCATATTATCGATATATATATTCAATGCATATCAAAACAAAAAATGACATGAGACTGCAAAAATACTCCGATCGAGAAAACAAACTACGTGTTCTTAGTTTTGATTTGAAAAATGTCATTACATGTCCGAGGTCAGAAATTGGTGATTTTTTTATATGCATAAATTAAATATTTATAATTTGACAGGTTATTACTCCTTAACAAAAACAGTCTACTGTGCGATATGGACTGAAGCCAAACAAGGAAGAAAGGGAACTGTATTGGCCAATGCTTTCCGAAAAATTTTAAAAAGAGTTTTGGAAGACATCAATATCTCTGATCTAGTAACACGGAGCGATTCATGTGTATCCCAGACCAGAAATTCACTTATCTGCTTTTGTGTGATGGATGCATTGAAAGAACATCCCGAGGTAAGCAGTATCACAATGAAGTACTCAGTACCAGGTCATGGGGCTATCCAAGAAGTAGACAACGTTCATAGTAATATTGGGAAAAATATGGACAAAACAGAATTTTATTCACCTCTTACATTTATAAGAAATTTAGAATCTGTAAATAAGAGGAATCCATATCTCATTTTGCAGATGAAGGATGAAGATTTTAAAAAATATGAAACCAAACAACTAGATTTAAAAAAAAATCCGTTTGCCAAAGTAGCATCACTTAAATTTAGTCAGAATGCCACCGAAGTCTAATACAAGATTAGTCATTGTGAATATATTTTTACAAAGGTTTCCTTGTTACCTCAGATGTCACGATTACTAAGATACACTGGTGGCCATAAGACATAAGGTGGTCCAAAATTACGTGGGGGTTCAACACGCAGCAGGGGTAGTACTCGAATTGAATGAACTTTCTACAGAAAAAATTACTGCAATACAGAAAATGATGTCTTCATGCATACCTGATATTGACAAACAATACTTCAGTCGCTTGTTAAACTCAATAACAACTATTTAAGTTAACTATTTTATAATTATTTCCATTATATTCTTATTAGTGAACAATATTAGAATTACTTTTTTTTTACATAAGTTACATTCTATTTTCCAAATACTTTTATTTGTTTGTAAGCACTGTGCAAGACAACTCCTAATTTGTAAACATTTCTAAAAATATAATAATCTATTTAGGTGTATGTCGTAGATAAGATTTTGTTACCTATTTAAATCATTTCTCAGATCAGAACACCTTTTTTTACCGCATCAACCCCTAGGGTTATTAGCGGGGTGGTATATTGCACTTAATATGTTATTAAAATTTACATAACAGTTTTGAAAAATACAATTCTTTTAGAGTTTCTTTCAAATTGTGTTTTATTATTGCTGTTGAGTACACTTGACAGTCTATCATTATATGTTGCACTGAAAATGGTATTTGACAGATGTGGCAAATCAACTGAGGGTCCTTGGAGATGATGTATCCATGTGTAAATTTTGTATGACGTAGCCGCAGTCTGTTAATAACTACTTGGTCATGTCTTTGAGCTGGGAGCGATATTAAACCAGAAGTAACATCTGGTTTGATAATTTTGAAGTTTGCTTCTGTTTGGCTCCATTTTTCTTGCCAGGTTTTGTTAATGTAAGTTTTTATTAATGTTTTTTGGTCTGAAATTGGTACGTTTTACATAATAGGAATTGTCATGTTATTGATAGTTTCTGTTGCTGCTTTATCAGCTGCTTCATTACCCTTTATGCCAACATGGGATGGTACCTATAAAAATGTTATGTTTTTACCACCTGTTTAGGCATTGTATAGCATGTCTTTTATTAGTGCTAAATTGGCATAAGTAGGATACATCTGCTTGACACCATTTAAGGCACTCAACGAATATGATATAATAAAAAAATTATATCATTGCTGGTACATTGGTTCAGTGCGTTGAAGATTGCTTGCAGTTCTCCAGTGTATATGCTACACTCCTTGGCTAGACGGGTGACAGAGATGTTGTCTTCAAAATTAGTTGCAGCAGCTACACCATTACTGCTTTTAGAGTCATAAGTAAAAATTAGTTTAAAATCAGGGTATCTGGAGATGGTAGACCGGAATTGTTGTTTTATTTCAGAAGGATTGTGTGAATGTTTGGGATAGTTAAGTATGGTAAAATCTACTTTTCGTATTTGAACTTTCCAGGGAGGATACTGTCATCTATTTGAAGAAGTGGCTCTCAATTTATGTATATCGAATTCAAATCGATTTATTCGTTCATTGAAAGGTAAGTTTCTAGGGCAATAATTTGAGTACAGATTTGGAGTGTTGCCCTTATTAGGCTTGTTATAAACGGGTTTCCATTTGCACTGAGATATTTGGTAGCACAATACATTGAAAAATATTGTCTTCTTACAGCTAATGGCGGTTCTCCTGCTAGGACTTGACGGCTGCTAATTGGTGTGGTTCTGAAAGCTCCGAAAACTATGCGTAATGCTGTGGATTGGATGATGTCCAGTTTGTTTAACTAACATTTAGTAGCGGTTTCGTAGCATATACATCCGTAATATAGTTTGCTTCTAATTAGAGCTTGATATAATCGTAGAAGAATAGTTGTGTCTGCGCCCCATTTGTGATGTGAAAGAACTTTTAGAAGTTTATTCTCTGTTGGCATGATTTAATTAGTTCATTTATGTGCGATGTCCTTTTGAGTTGAGAGTCGAATGTCATTCCCAAAAATTCGATTTCGTTGATTGTTATAAGATTATTTCCGTTTAGTTCTAAATTTAAGTGGTGTTGTGTTTTCCTTTTGTCAAATATTATAACTTTAATTTTTTCGGCTGAAAATCTCAAGCGTATATCTAAAGACCACCCTACTAATTTATTTAGTGTATTTTATAATATTGATGCAGCTGATATTAGGTTTTTACTTCTCATATATATTACAAGATCATCGGCGTAAAGGTTTGCTTTTACTGGAAGCATAAAATGGTTAGATACGTTGTTGATTGCTATTAAAAAGTTGTATTAGTAGGGGGCATCATACAGATCCTTGAGGGATACCATTTTCCAGTGATTTCTTAATTGACATGACACCGTTTGTTTTAACTTTTATACTTCTGTTCTCCAGGAAGTTTTTGGTGAAGGCTAAGAATTTGCTATCTATTTTCCAACTTCCAACAAACAAAGAAAATTGCTATTAATTTTTGTTTATGTATAAAAGCTTCGTGTATTTCAGATTCTAATGCTATAATATTATCTATTGTAGACCGTTCTGATCGGTACCCACTTTGGATGGATGTAAGGAGATTTTTCTTTTCTAAGTACCATTTTAATCTTTTGCTTAGAGTCTTTTCCATTATTTTGCAGATGCTACAGGTAAGAGATATTGGATATAGGAAGAAGATAAGTTTTTTGCTTTATTGTCTTTTAAAAATGGTATTATAATTGCTTCGCGTCATAGAGATGGAAATTTATGTGTCGAATAAATTTTGTTGAAGATCTCTACTAAAGTAACCTTCGCGCTAATAGGTAGTTTTTCCGTGAAAATTGGTGATATGTCATCAGGTCCAGGTGAGGGATTTTTGAGGTTTTTAAGACTTTCATTTAATTCATCAAGGGTTATGGAAGTGTTTAGTGGACCAGCAGAATCTTCTATGTTAATTTTTGATGTTTCTGTTCTTTCTTTATGTTCTAAGAAATTTGAGTGGTACTGCTAATTGCTTGAATACAACTGATAGTGTTCTACTAAAATCTCTGAGATTTCATGTTTGTCTGAAGTTGTTAGATCGTTTGTAGTTATTGTGTCAATATGTTAAATGTTTTCGAACCTTTTATTTTCCTTATTTTTTGCCATATATCCCTTATGGGCGTAGACGAGTCAATTGACGACACGTAATTGGTCCAGCTCTCTTTTTTTGCTTTCTTTATTAAAAATCTAGATCTATTGTGATATTTTTGGATTTTCCAATAGAATCTCTGGCTGCGTGTAAAATTATACCATTGAAAGATGATAGAGTAGTGTCTATATTATCTGATAACGAGATTTGGTATACGTATGCTTACTAAGTTCGAGTATTTTTCCCAATCAGCTGACTTTAATTTCCACGTTTCATATGGTGTTGTACAGGTTTTTTCATCTTTGTCATGAGTAATTATTATTATTGGAAAATGATCGCTGTCATATAGGTGGTCCAATGTCTTCCACTGTAAAAATGGAGCTAAAGTAGAATCACTGATAGATAAGTCTATGGAGGAAAATGTGCCATTATGTGCATTGAATCTAGTAGTTGTTCCTGTGTTTAACAAAACTAGTTTTATGTTAATAATTACTTCTAATAATATTCGTCCATTTTTGTCTGTTTTTTGGGATCCCCATGCGATGTTGTGACAGTTTGTGTCACTCAAAATTAATTTTGGAGATAGAATTTGTTTAATTACTTTTTGAAGTTCTAATAGAGTAGTTTCGTCAGGATGTGGTAAATATACGTTGCATATATTGATTTTAAAATGATGTATTACCGAAACTGCTACTGCTTCCAGATTCGTATTTAACGGAATTTCTTTGGATTGGATGGTTGAATGTACAAAAATTCCGACTCCGCCATTGGATATTTGCTGTACTACTCGATTTTTTGTATAGGCCATATAATTTTTTAGTTTTGCTTGATTGTTTGAAAGACGAGTTTCTTGTAGACATATTATTAGAGGTGACAGTTTATTGATTAGCATTTTAATGTTTTCAATGTGGCTGTAATAGCTATTCAAGTTCCATTGAAGAATGAATTTAATTGGACTATTGAGATAAATCGTAGTCGGTTTCTTCAGTGAGGGAAGATTCGTATGTTGGATTTATTTTCTTTATAATTCTTGTGATATTATTTTTCATGCGTCTATCATTTAATTTTGAGTGAACCATTTTTAATAAGGCGTATAAGCCGTTAAAATCTTCTGTATAGTTTTTAGCTGTGACTTCAGGAAATTTTGATCCCATTGCGTTTATAACGAAGTCGCATGATTCAGAGAAATTTAGCGTATATGAAGGAGATGCTGTCATTAAAATGTTTTCAATTGGTTTTAATGTGGCTTCGACATCTAAAGCCTTTTCCTTCTTCTTGCAATTTTTTTTGGAATTATAAAAGTTTCGTTTAGGTTTTTAGTTTCTGAAATTTCAGAAGAGGTTGAAATTTGCCTTTTTGCTTGATTGGTTGTTTTAGTATTATTGCTGTTAGCTGTAGTTGAAGGTATATTGTCTACTATAAGCGAATCGTTTGTCGTTGGGATATCTGCAGAAATAGGGTTGAAACAGTTGGTTGTATCATCTGAAATATTTGTTGCTGAATTATTCTGATTTACTTCCATGGGTTCCAGTTCTGAGGTATATGTTTGTATTACTTGAAATTGATCTTTAAGTGTTTTTGTACCAGTTGATAGTGATGTGCAGTTTTCATCTTTGTGGCCAGTGGTATTGCATCTAGAGCAATTTAAACCATCTAGGGATAGGAAGATTCTATAAGGAGTGTTGTCATAGGTTATTAAGATTATATTTGGAATTGGTTTGGTGATTATAGGAGAGACAAATATTTGTCGCCTAAAGCTTAAGACATGACTATACTCAGACTCGGGCATGCGAACTTTTAAAAACGTTAATTTGGATACTGCAGATAGTTCTAGTTGTTTCAGTTCGTCTTCTAGAATACTGTTCGGGATGCTGGGGCAGATGTTTGATATTACTAGTCTTCTTGCTGGCGTAATAAGTCTTCGAATTTTTGTCTCATTGCGTTGGATGACTACAGTTTTATGGTTGTTTAGTAAGGTATCTACTATGCTAGTATTGTTCAAGTAAATGCAAACTCGGTTATTCGCTATTCGTGATGCAAAGATAACATTTTTTGGTGTGAGTAGAGACCCTATGGCTCCTATGTATTCATGTATTTTAATACTTTGGATAGCTGACAGAATAATGGCTTGTTCTTTTGAAGGGAAATTGAAGTTGCTTACTGCATTGGAATATGTCGATGTTGATGATGTAGTAGGTATACTAATATTTTCAGAATCATCCATTTTTAATTTTTGGTTTCTTCATTTGATATAATTTTTCTAAAGCCGGTCCTATATCGGCTAATTTGTTCGACTTATCGAAGTTGCCAAAAAACCAGAAACCGGATTAATTGATGTGTTGTATTGAATTATGGGTTATGTATAATATTTAAAGACAATGAATTTGTATTAAACTGGTAATGTACTCAGTTTGTTTTTTGTGTGAAGAATCTTTGTTGTTTAAATACACTATATAGCTAACAATATTTTACGATTCTTGATTATAAACCGCTGAAAAGTTAGTTTTAGTAAGAGTAGATTTTAATCGGCACTTTATCAACTAAACGCAGGGTTGGACTCCTCAGAACACCTTTGTATTAACTATTAAAGTAACTTTTTATGGGTAATAAGAATATATTAATTTAGTTATATTTTTTTTCTATATCTACATTGTTAAAACATACAAGTGGCGATAATAGTAAAATAAATACATAACACAGAAACTTTAAACACTCCATTTAAAATGGCACCTGAGGTAGTGAGAACTTTGTTATTCCAATGCAACGAAATAAAACGAATTTGGTATTTTCCCTTTATTTATTAAAAAAAAAAAATAAATAAAACATAGCTGTTAACGATTTGGTCATGAGCCATTATATAGTCTAACAATGAGTTATCCAATTTCGATCAATAGACAAATCTCCACTAAATCATTATTGGAAAAAGTACAAATTTGTCTTTAGTTATTATATATTCTCTCTCCTAACTGTATGAGAGTATACAAATTTCCTGAGTAATAGCACATAGTTCTTTCTTGATGAAATAATTTGTGTGCTGCTGTAAGAAGCAGTTATCCCGTGAATGCAGAATTATCCTAACTAAAAAAAAAATTATTATTTTTTCTTTACTCCATTATAAAGGTAATACATATCGTATTTTTTCATGCAGAACAATCTTAATAACTTTCAATTTACTGGTAGAAATTCTATATAGAACATTATAATCCTTACTTGTAAGTCACTATTTTATAAGTACAGAATAATTCTAAGTATACATACAAACACAATTAGGATAGTTCTGCATTTTCAATAACAATGAACGGCAATAGTCTTTTTGTTATGTTCTGTTTACTTAGAATAAATCGACGGTTATCGGTTAGTAATCAGTTAGTCATTACCATCATCTTGTTGGATATTCACGTTTGTTCTTTTATCAAATTGAGTCGCAGTGAGGGTGAATTTTAAAAATAATGATGAAACCAGGTAAGATGTAATAATATGCTTTATTGGTACCTATGTTTTGATATCTATTAAGTGTATTTTAATGAAACGGTCTTAGTTTTTAACATTCTTTTGATGGAAGGTAGGTATGCTTTAAAGGGATTTTTTTTATTCTGCCACGTGCTATAAAATGTATCTATTAAACACGCGTTAACAATTAAAAAATTTTATTATAGACTTACGACAAAATCGCAGGGTTACTAACCACACATAGTTCGTAAATTTATATTGAACAACGAGTTGCTGTAGACGGCAGCACCTAGACATAACTACAATTTTTTTTACTTACATGACGCATCAACCACGCAGGGTTATTAGCGTGTGTGGATTGTAATACAGAGTTAGAACTTAACAATAGAATATTAACTACAGCAATACATAAATAGAAATAAACCTAAATCTATACAAAGTAAAATATTTGATTTTTGATCTGAGCTTGTAGTCTTTGAGAAAGGCGAAAATATTTTTAGTATCACTGTCTTTTCCAAGAGCACTATTTAATGTTGATGGTATGTTATACGTTTTGCGTTACAAATCGTACTTGGGGCACTGCACTAAACAATGTTTTACCGTTAAGACACTTTTACACATATCACACACAGGTTTATCAGTCCGTTTTGGTAGGTAATCGTGTGTTAACCGAGTATGAGGCGGCGGAGCAATCCGGAGGCGAGTGAAGGTTACTTGTTGTCTTCTATTGTAAAATTTTGGGAATTTTTTATGATTAATATTAACTTTGTACAGCTTGGTTGGAAAAATCTTGCATGTATCCTGTCATATTAAATTAATCTTTTCTTTAAAGAATGCTTTCAGGTCGGTGTGAAGAGATTTCGTATTCTGTCCTGTGTTTGGGTGAGTAGGTGCATTTTTTGCTATTTTGTCTACAACCTCTTTTCCTTCGATTACAGTATGTCACGGTACCCATATAAAATTAACTTTAATGTTCATATTTTTAAGTAGTGTTTAAGGAGTAGTGGATGATTACAGTAGAGTTGGTTTAATGCCAATATTGAGCTGAGAGAATCTGTAATAATGATATTTCTATTTTTGTTAACTATCAGAACTAGTGCTTTTAGTATCGCATACAGTTCAACTAAGAAGGTTGTTGTATATTACGGTAATTTGTAAGCTTATGTATAATCTGATGAGTAAATTGCTGCTCAAGTTTCGTTCTCGTTTTTGAAGGCATTGGTGTAAACTTTGAAAAAGCTACCATATTTGCTTAATATTTTAAGAAAATCTTAATTAATTTGACTTGCTGGCGTTTCTGATTTGTTTATTCGCAATAAGCTGGTGTCAGTAGAGGGAAGTCGAATTGTCCAAGGAGGAGGGGTTTGAATTGAGGAGATATCGTAGGTGTCTGGAAAATGGATACCCTTAACAAGTAGGTATGTAGGCGGTAATAGAAAGGGTGATAAGTTTGATTTGAAGTTTGAAAACAATTTTTGAAGCGGTCAGCGAATACGTTGTGTATAACAGGATTATCTTGATTAGACGATACTGCCGCGGCATAAGAAAGACTTAGATATTTTCTTGTAGACGCAAGTGGATTCTCTCCAGGTTCCCAGTACAGAGTTTGTATTGGACTTGTGTAGTGTGCTCCTAAGGAAATTCGAAGATCTATGTTTTGAATAACAGCTATTGTTTTTAAGTATGTTTTTTTGGAGGAGTTGTAAACAGTTGAGGTGTAGTCCAGTTTGGAGAGTACTAGAGCCTTGTAGGTATGTAGTAATGTAGAAGAGTCGGCGCCCCGTTTTTTGTTTGCGAATGATTGTAACAAATTTATTGCAGGCTGACATGTTTTTTTTTAATATTCTAAATGTACCTTCCAAGTCAGTTTTTGGTCAAAGATCATACCAAGAAATCTAACTTCGCCCACATATTTAAGCTGTCCTCCATTTAAATATAACTTCTTTGGTTGTATTTAGTGAGTTTTCTTAAAACATACTGCTTGTTTGGTTTGTTTGGTTTTGTTTTGCTGATACAGATACCTTTGCTGGACAGTCTTTTGCTAAGTGCTTGGTGTTTTTGCATATTTGGCAAGTCTGGTTATCTAAAGATAAGTATATTCTATATGACGTTTCCTCATAAGTAATAACAAAAGAATCCTAGTCGTTGCCTAGGGGTGATAAGTCGACGTGCTTGCAAGAATTGTTGAATAATGTTGATTTTTCCGTGGTTGGTAATAAAATCATCGACCAATTTTTAGGCTTGGTCGAATTATTAGGCTTAAACTATGAAGGTAATCTTTAATTTTATTGTTGTCTATTGCATCAAATACGATTGCTTGATTTCTTGACGGAAAAACACTAGTAGTTGGTTATCTGGTTACGGAGGAGTAACTTTTAGGTTACATAGGTTGTTGGTCTGGCACAGAACTAGGTTGAGTTGACGTAGATGATGATGCCATGATGTGAAAATTATTATTTTGTATGCCAAAATATTAATTAATTGGAGCCAGAAATTTCCTCACATATTTATATAGTTATCGATATTATTTGAAATAAAGAAACCTTAACAAGGTTTATCATTAAAATAAAACACTTTCACAAAACGCGTTTTTAACTTTGCAAAAACAGGTAAACGAATTATTAGAATTAACGTCCTTACTCGTTGACTGTTCTGATAAGATTCTCTAATACTACATTAAAAAGTTTAAAAATAAATTATTATTGAGACAAATTGTAAATTGACAAAAGTGAAATAACAGTTATAACATATATCCCGGTTTCTAAATATTTTAATTTGTATCAATTAGTTTTAATTGTCTGAAATAATTTTTTCTTGTTATGCAAACTGTAAGCTCCTTGTAAATTTGTTGTAGGCGCATTGATGGTAAAAATGGCTGTCTATTATTTAAAGACAACATGAGAATTCGGAAGAAACTAATAATGATATGGTAGGTAGTCCCATATCTGCAGCTACAGTAAAAATTCCTCCCACATTTTATACTAAACAGCACTACTACAGAGATCTAGGTGAATTAAGATCTCTACACTCCCACGAACAAGACTACCAACAGTATTGCCATCTTCAGAATAATTGTCACAATTTTCCTACACACGTGCATAATACCGTAGTTGTCGAGACACCGATAGAACAGCAGTATTACCAACATTACATACTGTAGCCCTACTAGTACCTGAATCAGAGCACTATCGCCTATCTCTGAATATTTGTTTCGATTATTATTCACTTGTAAATAACATCATAGATCGTCAAACATCCATAGAACAACCGCATTTGTAGCAACATGATAAAGCTAAAGATTCCCATAATCCTACACCTAACGTTGTAAACATTGCAACACTTATTCTCCAAGAGCAAGTCCTTCAGCATCAAGATGATATTACATGTCCATCCACATCTACCAGCAAGCTTTTACCGACTATCTCCCAACAAACTGACAAAAACAGTAATTAATATGCTACAGATATAAGCTTAGATATTGATTTTAATACAAATGATTTTAGTTCTTCAAGTTCTTCTGATAAACATGATCGTCATAGTTCAATTGTAAAACAGCGAGATGCCCTATTTTCTGCGGAAAAAATAACGCAAATCGCGTAAGATACGCAAATAAGTCTTGTAATCGGAAACGAAACCCAGAGAATTAAAGGATAAATAAAATATATAGATTACGAAACTTCGGTAAGGCCTAAGTCAATTGGAAATCCATAGTAGACACATAGCAACAACATAACAAAAAAAAACAAAAATGTCAAACTGGGTGAAGCTGAAACGTAAATTTAAATAGCAAAATTTAGCAAAAAAACTACTTTGACATTGCCCCAGCTATAGCATAATTATCATAATATTATCAGTATTGGCCAAACAAAAAGGTATAACTAAACATAAAAAACTTTTAGATTGTACAAAAAAAACATAGATTATTATGAAATATCAAGAAAATTGAGGAGTTACCCTAAACCCGGCACTGCACTGCACTAAATACATATATAATAAAAGTTATATGAAATCAGTTACTTTCTTTGGTTCACCAGGTAGAAAACATTCTGCTATTGTATTTCCAAGCATTTTTAAATTACTACTGGTATATGGAAAATGAGTCAACACTCACAATCTTAAGTAGTTTTTATTTAATAAAGTTGATTCAATTTGGGCTACCGGTTTTAAGGCTTACAATATTTGCCCCATAATCAGGCCCCAGTACGTTATTTTTATATGTATGAAAAACTAAAAGCTGAAACAATATAAAACAAGCAATAAGCAACTAAAACACAATAAATGACGCTAAATAATAACAAATTAAGTGAGCAGCTATAACATTAATTAAAAGATTGACTAACCATGTATTGGGACATTAGTGCCATTTAGCATCGTCAATGCTATGCAATATAGTAGGAAAAATAAGACTGAGATTAAAAAGAATTGCAAGGACGAATAAGCAAACAGTTACTATTGATAGAGAAACGATGCGAAATGATACTGTAAAACAAGAAATAACTAGTATATTAGAACAAAAGATGAAGTTAACATCAAGCAAAGAAGAAAGTACTGAGGAAAACTGGACGAGAATTAAATACATCTTAAAGACTGTTCAAGAAACAAAATTGAGTGCGCTAAAAGCAAGAAAAAAACAAGGGTGGATGACAGAAGAAATACTGAGACTTATGGATCAAAGAAGAGAAGTCAGAAATAAAGATAAAAACGAATACAAGAGGATCCACGCAATAATCAGGCAGAAGATAAGACACGCGAAAACACAATTTCATAGTAAAGAATGTAATGAAATTGAACAATATGAAAAGAAACACGATACATTTCATCTGCACAAGAAATTGAAAGAGGTCGCTGGAAACAAATGGAAACAATTATCCCAAAGTTTAGAAGACAGAAACGGACACAGAATATTAGACATCAATGAAAAGTTAAAAGAATGGGAAAACTACATTTCTGAATTATTTGAAGATGAGAGAGTAGAACACTATACACCGATTGCTATATCAGGTCCATCTATAACAGAAAGTGAGGTAAGACGTTCAATACAAACGGCAAAAAATGGAAAAGCACTTGGCCCCGATGAAGTAAGTGCTGAAATACTAAAGTTTTTGGGAGAAAATGGAATTAAAGCTCTGTGTAATCTCTTTAACAGAATTTATGACACTGGGATATTACCAACTGATTGGTTAAAGTCGACATTTGTCACAATACCTAAGAAACATCGTCCAAAGACATGCGGTGATTATCGGACAATAAGTCTGATGAGTCACGTTTTGAAAATCTTTCTGCGAGTAATACACAGCAGAATTTATACGCTGTTAGAGGACAGAATTAGCAATACTCAATTTGGGTTTAGGAGTGGCTTGGGTACAAGAGAAGCCTGGTTTAGTATACAGGTGCTAGTACAGAGATGCAGAGATATAAATCAAAATGTATATATTTGTGCAATCGATTTTGAAAAAGCTTTTGACAAAGTCCGACATAACAAAATGCTAGAAATATTGGAAACAGCTGGATTGGACGATAAAGATCTACGAATAATTACAAATCTATACTGGCATCAAGTGGCAAGAATAAAGGTTGAACAAGAACTGTCGGATGAAATAAATATAAAAAGAGGAGTGAGACAAGGCTGTATATTGTCGCCTTTACTTTTTAACTTATATTCGGAAGAAATATTTAAGGAAGCCTTAATGGAGACAACCGAAGGTATTATTGTGAATGGAGTAACCGTCAACAATATTAGATATGCCGACGATACCTTAGTCCTTGCCAATTGCGGAGAAGACCTTCAAAATCTAATGAACAAAATAAAACAGACTTGTGATCAGTATGGATTAAAACTAAACGTTAAGAAAACTAAATATATGATAGTTAGCAAACAAAATTTTATACATGATGACGGTATAAAAGTCGGAGATGCCACACTGGACAGAGTAGAGAAACTCGTGTATCTCGGCAGTAATATCAATGAGAGCTGGGATCCAACCGCAGAAATTAAAAGCCGAATAGAACAAGCCCGAGCTGCCTTTGTAAAAATGAGAAACGTACTTTGCAGTCATGATCTTAGCATTGACCTTAGAGTTCGTATGATATCTTGCTACATCTTTCCTGTCCTGCTGTATGGAGTAGAAGCGTGGACCCTAACTGAAGCTATGCTTAAACGCTTGACAGCCTTTGAGATGTGGGTATACAGACGACTACTGAAAATAAGCTGGGTCGACAGAGTTAGAAATGAGGAGGTCCTTAGACGGCTGAACGAAACAACACAACTGGTCAATATAATAAAGAAACGCAAGCTGGAATACTTCGGTCATATTATGAGACACCCTGAAAAATATGATCTTTTACATCTGATCATTCAGGGAAAGATCCAAGGTAATCGTGGTCCTGGTAGAAGAAGAACATCATGGCTTAAAAATCTAAGGCAATGGTATGGAAAATCAACTACATCGTTATTTAGAGCTGCTGTCAATAAAGTCACGATAGCGAATATGGTAGCCAACATGATATCCAACGATCGATAACGGTCATGGAACTAGAAGAAGAAGAAGCATCGTCAATCTGATGGAAGCTGCACTAAATAGTCAGTAGTATAGAGTTTATTAGAGGAAATTTTTGTTAGGTGAATTGAATTTAATTTAAATTTTAAAGTGCGACGGAACAAGTACTACTTACGTGTCAAATACAGGAATGCTATATAAACTAAAGAAAGCTCCTTAAACCTACTAGCTCATTTTTATTACGCAGACCGATTTTTATTGCTATAAAAATATAATTTATTCTCTACGAAACATATTCTGATTATTTCCATTATTTTTATTACAGTTCTAGTTTTAACTTCAAAATGTAATATATAAAAACGGCTTTTGGTTGTAACGAGTAATGCAAATTGTTCATATTTGCATAGAAATGTATCCCTTTAAATGTAGGATAATGCTGTCTACTGAACATATGATAGGCCGATATTTTCCCCAAGTTGAATTAAACTTCATTTGAATTGTTGTATAATTTTTATTTATCATACATCTATTCTATTTTTATAATTCAGAGTAAAATAAGACGAAATTAAAAAATATACCTACAATAAAATGAAATAAAATAAATATAAATGTATATGTAATATCGTCGGCTTACAAGCGAAACACACTAAGTCAAAACATATAGTTTTGAGATAATCGTGTTTTAAATTTTTTTAAAAACAGTTTGATCAGTTTTCACAGTTAAAACTTTTATTATTATTTTTTTAATTATAAGAAAGTTTTCATAAAGTATTAATAATGATTACTGACGAGGAGAAGTAAATTATATATTACCAAATTATTAATTTTTGTTTAATTTTCGATTTGAATACGTTGACTTAATGTTTTTTACATGTAGTATTTAAATTAGTGTGTTTTACTTGTATCATTTTGCTATGAAAGTATGACTTACTACTTTTTTTTTATTTACTTACTGTCATACGATTATTGCAGGCTTCGTTTACATTGTAAATAATACAATAACTTTTGCTTATATTAAAGTTTTTACTTTTTTCATGTATATTTTCACAAAACAAGAACATTATTAAAAAAACAGGTATAACCAAACAAAACGTGTATAACAAAAAAAAAATATGCTTCTAATTTTCAAAGTCTTCTTCGTCGGAGTCCTTTTCAGCTGACTCCGCTGTTTGGTCTCGAACAGAAGAAGAAATATATAGATTTTTGAACCAGGTATGAAGCGCTTGCAAAACTATATTTTTTTCGCAGAGCTTTATCAAATCTTTTTTCTTTGCATCCGAAATTGGAAGCTGTTTAGAATATAATTGAGGAATAACCAAATTTTCATTATTATTATCCTCTTTGACTGTTCTGTTAACTGTTTCTTATACTTAAAACACTTTACCTTTAACCACAGTTGACGGTTTGCCCTTTTTGATCCTCTTTCTTATTAACAATATTATATTGTGCAAGTTTTTTCAAATCTAAGAATTCGTTATAATTAATTTCACGAGTATTATAGGAAGATTTTTTATTCCCATTGTTGCCCACTCTGGCCATTTTAAAGACATTTTCATATTCGTGAACACTAAAAATCTCCACATTTTTTTTGGCACTTTCAATAGCGCTATGCATGGAATCTACTTCCATATAGGAGTGTCCACTTTCCATG
The DNA here is from genome assembly GCA_918026665.1 of Diabrotica balteata. Lineage (NCBI taxonomy): Eukaryota > Metazoa > Arthropoda > Insecta > Coleoptera > Chrysomelidae > Diabrotica > Diabrotica balteata. Next base: position 92,896,666 of record OU898279.1, on the reverse strand, counting down.
AACTTTTGCTCAATTATCCGAAGACTCGGATGGTTTTTAACAATATGTAAAAGCAGAGCAGATACTTGAATATTTCTGTTCTGTCCTCCACACGTATCTGAAAAAATCGTTAGATGTTCTATATCAGATAATGAATTAATGTACATTCCTAGGCAAGTACCAATTTCACAGCTTCCACTCTTCCCATTGCCTTCGGTCCAAAAATAACAGAATGCCTCATTTGGTGGAGCAGATTTCTAAATTGTAAAATTATAGAGGTTCAGCTTTCTAAGATAATACAAGAGACTTACTTGCGATGATGGAATTTGTAAAACGCTTTGCATATCACATGTAATTTATTTAATTTTTTTATTCTTTTTCGATACTTCTTTGTCTGAATTTTTTTCTTTCATTGCAGCCTCTTTTCTCTCTATATGACTCCTAAAATTAAGCTCCATCGCTTCTTTTTCTTGTTGCGATGCTTTTGTGTATTCCTTACAGGTCAAACATTGGTCTTTCTTAGGTTTGAAAAATGATATATTAAATTCCTAAAGATTCCCCTATAAGTTATCTCACTTAAGCTTGGCAAATTATCCTCTTTACACTTTTTAACGAACAGGTCGTGCATTTTTTTAATATTAAGATTGCAATCTAAATAAAGTCTTTTCGAAGATTTTTTAGTATAGTGACTTTCTACAACAGGAAATCTTTCAATGTGTTTTTTTGCTCTTATTTCTGTTTCCACTGAAGTTTTATTGCCAGGAATCCTACGGCCCCTTCTGTCTATTCCACTATATTCGCCGCTTTTATTTTGCTCTTTAAAGACATTAATTATAGGCATATTAGAAATGGACAATGTTTTACAAATAAATTTCTGACACTCTTGACTTTTCTTTCCCATATTTGTGAAAATATAGGATTTTGCGTTGGAACGCATTTTGCTATTTTTTCCTTTTCTAGGCCTGCGACTCTTTACTTCATTAGAAAGCACATTCAATAATATAAAATCTTTCTGTCTTTGAAATGACAACATCGCATAAGTTTGACATAGCAACTTCCGGTTCTCTTCAGAAAAGCTATTTTGGCACTTAAATCGACATCAACCGCTTTTGGAATTTTAGGAGCTTGCATTCTACCAGTGGTACTTTTGTAGGGTTTTCCTTCAACTCGTTTGCTTTTTTCAACATTTCTTTTCCACACAAATAGTCTTGGGGTGTTCCATCGGCTTCTTTTAGGTCCTACTTGACTATTTTTATTTGAATTTGTTTTTTCCTCGGCTGCTGTAGAGTTTCCTTCGCTGGTATCTAAATTATCACTTTCATTACCTGAAGGAATATAGTCGCTATCCTCCATACATTCATCAGAATCCTGGTCACTTATTTGAGGAGGACCTGACTGAATATCTTGACAAAAATTATCAGAATTTAGGCTCACGTCTTTGTTTATCGCTTAGTTTTTTTTGTTTACGTAGGTAGTTCGACAGAAAGTTTTATTTTTCTTACAGAAATTAATTAATAAATACACGCAATATTCAAAACTGTTAACGAACTAATCAGGCAAAACACTGGAACAAAACTGACAAAACCCATGCAATATACCCAAACAAATAATTAATTTTTTACAAGATTGGACAAGTTGCTCTGCGTAAGTCAGTTGGTAGGTTCATTCGTAGTCAAGTGAAATACATTAAGTCACTTAGTGTGTTTTGCCTGAATCATATATAGTTTTTGAGACTTAGTGAGAAACATGATAATTATAAAAATAACCGTTTTTGTTATTGTATGACTTAGTGAGTTTAACCAGTCTAAGGAGTAAAAAAAATACAATAAAATGCTGCAAATAACTCAAAAGTGAAAAAAATTGACTTAGTGTGTTTCGCTTGTAAGCCGACGAATATACGTAACATATAAGTAAAAAAAATGTTTCATACAAAACAAAAATCACCTACATATCTGAGGACCATTTAATATAATATTTAGTAGTTAATTGAACAAAACAGAGAAGTGAGATTAAAACGTACTGCAAAATCTGGTACTGTCTCGAAATGAGCGTACAGTAGAAAGAAGTAGCTCTTGCAGAATACTTGGACATTGAAAGATTAATTAATAATATTGGATATATACAAAGAACACTGATCAGGAAAAGTAACTATAAACATTACGTTTTAGTGCAGGGTACGAATGAACTATCTGCTACGACTGTGAAATAAGGCTCTGCTCAAAAAGTACTATCACTGTACTGTCTATGGAATTCTGTTATTGATATTGCTTAAGATTTAATACCCAAGAAATATAGATACAAGACTTTGAAGATGATATTGTGATGATTACAGATAAAAAACGTCCTAGTACTGTCTCAGATGTGCCTTTTCACCAAACTATATTAAGAAATAGAGCTTTAAAGGAAAAAAAAAATAGTTATTTTCACAAATACGCAAATGCTTATTAGGTTACTGTAGCTAAGGATATTTGATAAATAAGTAGAAGGAGTTAGGTTAAAAATTTTAGAAATACCTTCTGAATGACCTTTTACTGGTCTCTGGATGTAACACAGTAACAATTTTATCGAAATGTCCACAGTCCCATGTCTAAAATGGCCTTAAAAGTTTGGAAGGGTTTAAGGCAAAACCCAGAGTGTGAACTTACAAGGCACTTTTTTATTATACATACATAGCAGTAATACAGATGGCAGTTTGTAGAGGCTTTTATCGATTTTTTTCTGTTAGAAATACACATTTTAGCGGTAGCATTGTGACCATTCTAAAATTTATAGCAAATAACATATTTAAAACCCAATGATATGGTAAACATTACTAGCCTCATATATAAGGATTTCTCTTTATCTCATTGTGTAAATAACTTGTGTAGATATAATAGATTTATATTCTAAATTTATTTATACTAAAAATATTAATACGATCTTAACACCTAGGAAACAAGTACTATCCCTTATTGGTGCATGAAAAACTGTTCGGGAAATCTAATCAAAAGCATTTAGGACAGACAAAAAAATTAATTGAATAGTACAATTTGGAACAGCATACTACAGTTTTATAGGTTAAAGTACATATTTACATTGATAGCATAGACCGATGAAATGGTTTGTATTCATCTTGTGATCTTGTTACGCCCACCTGGCGTTGACCCTTCTCTCCTCTACCGCACTTTATTTATTGTTCCTATCCACTGGCTCTGCGGGAAACTTTAGCCGTTAAAGGCATCATACATGACCTGTTTTAAATATAATGTAAAAGTTATGATACTGTGATGCTTGTGAAAGTTTAGGGCGGTTATTCAAGATTATTCCCTTTGATGATTGAAGATGTAGGGGATAAATTTAAGGCTCTTTTCTTTCATATATAACTAAGTTGGTTATTTCGTGTGAAAATATTTACCTGTCTTTTTGAACTACAGTGTAAAGTTTAATTGGTTCTAACTGAAAAAATCATCATCGTTATATTTGGCTCGACAACCCTCTGTGGATCCTGGCCTGCTCGTCGCCATTCGGTTCGGTTTCTGGCTAAGTGCTACCATCTTATGAAAATTCTGAAAGGTAAAATGATCTTTAAGTAATTGTTTTTTAAAAATAAATAAAACAATTTATTAAAATCCTTTATAAAAGGTATATCTCTAATACAAGGTTCTCTAATACAAGGTTAAAAAGTAGTGGAGATAACGCATCACCCTGTTTAAGCCCTTTGTTGATTTCAAAGCTGCCAGACAGTTTATCATTTACACGTACTTTAGATATTTCACCCTTCATACAGACTATGGTCATCCGAATGAGTTTCTTTGGTATTGAGAACTTCGACATTGCATTCCATACTTGGCTTCTTTCTACGCTATCATATGCCTGTCGAAAGTCTATGGAAAGATTGTGTATGGGTCTGTTATATGTATCCCTTTTCTAGAAGTATACCTGTTGAATACAAAGCACGTGGTGTTCGTGTGTATTAAGGTATAAAAAAAGCGCTTATTAAAAGCTTAAAATTTTTATTTTAAAAAAGATCTTTTCGGTATTGTATCATTCCATCATCAGTTTAATAAAAAGTTGTTGAAAAAAACATTGGATGGACATCCGGATTTAAAAAGTAATCTTCATGGTATTTATTAAGGTAAATGCAATAGACTCTTAAATTGTGTATTAATAAAAAATGAAAATGGGGGCATCTTATATGACCCCCTGTAGCTGGTGAGGTTTTATCGACTTACATTACCTCTGATCTGTGTTGGAGTCTAGGGCTAACTGATGAAGCCCATTGAAATTATCAAATTCTGCTGTTATCTTATCAATCAGCATACAAGAAAATAAATCAAATTTTTATAATAATAAGATTTTAAATCTACATATATTTATATTAAGTAAAAACCAATTTTTCTTAAATTTTTCTTTACTTAAAACAAGAAACAACAAAACTTTAAACTTTTGATTAGCCTAACAAAACCTCAGTTCTTAAATTTGAATGCTAATGACCATGATGTCTAACAGATCCTTCACAGATATAAAATTCAATTGTACAAAACACTTACAGCTTATTTTCTTATTGAGTTGTATGTTGAAACAAACCTAGAAAAGTCCAGTCTCCTCAACGATGTGATCTCTCCTTTTGGCACCTAGGCTCCTTCCTAACGTCTCTGCAAACCTGCTGCACTAACCAAAAACACCTGATGCACTTCTCCAAAAACTCAACTACTTATTTATGACACAAGGACCTCTTTTTGTCAACTTGATGCTGTAAAACTACTTTCACAAATCTTCACAAAATGCCAACGGTAAATACAAGGACCTATTTCAATCTACTTGCTATCTCCTTCTGCAAAACTACTCAATTTTTTTCACAATGCCGGTATCCAACTTACGAACCACACCCTATCTTGAGACAAACGACTGTTGCCTTCGATGACCAAATTATAACTGCTCTCTCCGTCTCCTCATCAGGCTAACCCCATTACCACTCAAAAACGACTATCCAATCAAAAGTTCCAATCTTGTTTACCACTCTTAATATTTATTTTAAAAATTCTATGTATCATTTGAGAAAGCCAAATTACTGTTTTAGAGAAAAACTAAATAGCTTACTTTAAAATTATTTTTGTCAATACACAATTTATACATATTTCAAACGATTAGAATATTGTCATTCAATACTCGATTATACAAACAATGAAAAGATTAACTTAGAGGTAAAATGTCCTTTAATTCTAAAAAAAGGTTTTTTGATAATTTTGTTTGAAACGAAAAAAGGTCGTGTGCCAAACAAATTTCTATTCTTATCTACACTAAATCTTATGTTAAATTACTATATACAATTTATTTATATTGATATCTTAAAATTTTATTTCGATGGATTTTTTTATTTATTTTTCTTTGGCTGGGAAAGAAGAAACATAACAAATCCCCTTTGCATATGATAAAAATTACTGAATTATGCATTGATTTTTCTCTATGCAAAAATAATACCAGTATTTTATTCATAATATTTGTAAACATCGTTCATATAATAAATTCCCCTAATATTGTCTGATTCTGTGTGCTTCAACTCATAACTATTTATCCCATTCTCATTGTTTACTATGTACGGACCCTCAAAAACAGGCATTAACTTTCCGCACACGTTGCTAGGTATGTTGGACACGCGCAATGCTCTTACTATAACCTTCTCACCTTTTTTGAATGTAACTGGTCTTCTTTTCCTATTTTGGTCTTGCCTCTGGATATATTTTTTGTTTGCTCTCCGCAATCTCCTCTGCACATTTTCCATTATCTGTGTGTATTCCTTTTGTTCTCTATCTTCCTATAGTCTTAGTGGCATTGTACCCTTTATTATATTTTCTTTGGTCTCATTCGTTACGGTGCTAGGGATGGTATTTAGATACGTTTCTACTTCGGCGACTTTCCTATCCCATCGTCGATGTTGACCCTCTGTTGTAATCCGTACAAACTTCGTCACTTCCTGTATAAAACGTTCCGAAGGATTACTCTGTGGATGTCTGATGCTAACAAAATTTGTCTCTATTCCCCGTTCTCGAAGTTGTCCCTTAAAACGATCATTTCTAAAATATGTTGCATTGTCTAGAAGAATCCTTCTTGGTGTTTCTACGGTGGATATAAAATTGTCGATTTTTCTCATTATTTCTTCCCCTTTCGTGGTACGGTAACTGTATAAATTTACATATTTGGAAAACATATCTACCAAGACGAAAACATGTTTATTCCTCTTCGTCGTCATAATTAGATCGCTTAACATATCTATTGCTACAATATCTAATTTGATCCGAAATATATTATTTTTTGTAACGTTTTCATTTTTGAAATTTCTAATTTTATATTTTTGACAGATCTGGCACTTTTGTGTAATTTCTTTTGGGATGCGGTAATCTTGTCGGCAAATATAATTTTCTTAATTATATTTGCCGAGCACTCTTAATATTTATTTTAAAAATTCTATGTATTATTTGGGAAAGCCAAATTACTGTTTCAGAGAAAAACTAAATAGCTTACTTTAAAATTGGTTTTGTCAATATACAATTTATACATATTTCAAAAAATTAGAATATGGTCATTTATTACCCAATTATATAAACAATGAAAAAATTAACTTACAGGTAAAATGTCTTCTAATTCTAAACAAAGGTTTTTTGATAATTTTGTTTGAAACGGAAAAAGGTCGTTCGCCAAACAAATTTCTATTCTTATCTACACTAAATCTTATCTTAAATTACTATATACAAATTGTTTATATTGATATCTTAAAATTTTATTTCGATGGATTTTTTTATGTATTTTTCTTTGGTTGGGAAAGAAGAAACATAACAATATATATATATATATATATATATATATATATATATATATATATATATATATATATATATATATATATATATATATATATATATATATATATATATATATATATATATATATATACCGGGTGGTGAATCGTCAAACGGACCATAGGAAACTCAATGAGAAATTTTAAATTGTTGAATTGCTGCTTCCCTAATTATTTTAGATCAAAAGTCATAAAAAACTATTTGTAGAGGACTAAAATCTGAATTAAAAACACATGTTAAAACCGTTCTACAAATCAACTGTACTTCAAAATTTAAAAAAAAATGTGATACATTTTTCAGACCACCCCTAAAATTAGGCCACACGTAATGCAAGAATATATATTAGGATGTGTTTGTTTTATCATTATTAATGTCAGATGTTTGACAATTTGAATTGTCAATCTTTTTATTTTATGATTAAATTATAAACAATGAATTTTACTAAATACTACTACCACTGAACATTATTACTTTGTGAACAATAAATAATATTGTTTACAAATCGATCAATATAATGAAATGTACTCAGTTGACGAAAAATCGCATAACGGCGCGAACCTTTTCCTGCCACTACCGGATCTTTATTTAACGTAAAATAGGTATTCTAATTCACTAAAATTTAATTCCATGTTAAGTTAAGTTATACAACTATTCAATGAATTCCAATATACTGTTACTGTGATCTTTATTCCTAATAATAATATATGATTATTTCTAAACATAAAACTATAACAAATATTATAATAAAACATGAAGAAAACATTTTTATTATTGCTTTTTTCTCTTCAACTGAGTACATTTTTTAATCAACTTAATTTTTTTTAAACATTAAATCATAAAATTTTGGCCATTTAAATCATAGATAAATATAATATAATTGATTTAAATATTGTCAAATATCAGAAACAATAATATGACAAAACGCAACACGTAATACACATTTTTTCACAGAAAAATGTATTATATTTTAGCAAAATTTTGGAATACGTTTAAGTCGTAGAATAATTTTAACAGTTGTTTTCGGTACATATTTGAGTCCTCTACAAATAGTTTCCCATGACTTTTGGTGTAAAATAATTAGGGAAGCAGGAATTCAACAATTTAGAATTTACTATTGAGTTTCCTATGGACCGTTTGCCGATTCACCACCCTGTATATATATATATATATATATATATATATATATATATATATATATATATATATATATATATATATATATATATCATAGCCCTACAGGTTTTGTATGCCTTTGACTACTTAAAAATTTTCTGTTCAAATACAGTCCAAAATTGGGTCATCAATCTGATAATTAGAAGTTAGTGTTATTGCACACCCAAACTCATCAAAAATAGATCATCTATCTTTTTCTACATTATCACTGTGCTATATGTTCTAAATAAATAATTTCAGTAAATTAACACACATTTTTAAAATATACATCTTAAATAAATATAATTACCTTTTAAATAATATAACCTCCTCCTCAGTCCTAATCCCTTTTGGGATGTGGTGACACCATTAGGCCTTAATAGTTTTTTTTACGATTTCCCTTCATTCTTCCCCGTCTTGGGCTAGTTGTTAGGCTTCATGTAAACCTTGGTTATTCAATATTTGTTCCTGTACCTTTCCTGTACCGTTTGGTACCTGTTCTTCTAGCAATGTGTCCAAAATACTGCAAAAAACGATGATCACCTGTCACTGCCTATCACTAGTTTACCGTAACAGCCTAACTACGTTTTAAAAACATTTAATAATAATTCTTGTATCGGAATGTGAGTAATATTTATTTATTTAATTTTAATTTTACTACATTGTATTTTCACTTAAGTTTTATTTTGTTTTATTTAATAAATTTTAAAGTCATATTTATTTAATAATCACACACATATAATATTGGTATAATTGCTGTATATTCTGTACCAGACAGAATCCTAATACGGGTTATTATATTTTTTCTACTTTCTTACTAGTAAATTGTATATTACCTACTATTTGGATGCTAAGTAAATGCATCATAACAGATACTGACACGTAATGACTAGCACGTAATAAAAAAAATTACGCTTCAGTTTTATAAAAATGTGTAATATAACATAAGCCTCGTAAGTCAGTTGGTCGAGTTACCATGGAAACGAATAAACAGACGTTATTTTGACAGATTAAAAATTATTAATCTATCAGTGTAAATATAGTGGTAATTTAATTTTTATTTTTATAAACGAAAATAATGGTAGAAAAAGTATAGTACACAACTTGAGTTGTAAGCTTATTACATGCTTGTAAAATTACTGCGCTCGCCGCTACGCGGCTCGCGCGCAATTTTTTTACTCGCATGTAATAAGCTTCTTACAACTCTCGTTATGTAATATACTATTTAGTATTTAGTTTGTCACTGTTAACCTGAAGATGCATGGCAAACTATAGCATATTAGGTATATCTGCCGCTATAAAAAAATTCGTTAAAGTGTTTCCAATCCAAATGTTCCATGCTGTACATGTAACCAATACTGACCAATATCTTACAAATGGAAATAAATAGACTAATCCAGTATCGGCTTAAAATATTCTCCTGGAGAATAATGAAAACAAGACAAAATATACACATTATTAAACAGCTGACGACAATGTTAAAATTAAGTTAATAATCTGATGAGTGCAGTTTTAAACGAAAATGTATTTAAATTTATTTTAGTACAAAACAGAGATTGGCCTAAGCTTAGTATTTGGAACATGAAAAGAGAGATTTTGTGAGTAGTTGAAAGTTTGCTCCATATACTATTAAATTTGTGTTGTTTAGTTTTGAGGGATTGTTTGGTTTGGTATTACATTTCGCGTTAATGTATCGATTTAATGGTAATATGGCCCTGTTTGATTTATAATCGGCTTCTCTCCAAAAGTATCTCTTTAATATAAACACTCCAATTCGCTACTATATAATTTATACGTGGTGCCTAACAGTTTTTAGTTGCTTTTTGTGAACATCTTTTATAACACTGCTACAAAATAATAGAATATTAACATGTAAAAACACTACTCTTTCTTGTTCTTTTTAATAAATGAATCCAAATACTAAAAAAGAGAAAAAAAAAGAAAGACAAAAGCCTAGAAAAAATTTTCTGAAAACTATTATTTTAAAGAAAGTCAATGTTTCTAAACAAATTTTAATATTAAGGTTATTAATATCTGGTAAAAATATTGTTCTAAAGCTTGTTTTGTCCTTGTATCTTAACGCAATTTATTATTATTGTTTTGGAAGTAAGCCACAATTTTACTTTAAAATAAGTTTATAAATGAATAAGATAAAACATGGAATTGTATTTATAAACTTCCTTGTAAATGCAAATATTTTTATTTAGGTCAAATATCAAGACCATTTAATGTTAGAATAAGTGAACATCAATCTTAAATCATAAATCACAAATAAAAAATTTTATAGATCTTAAATATGGAAAAATGCATAGGAAGATGAACTTAGATTTCTTTGAAAACATTAAAGTATTGTCAGTGTTCAAGTAAATTCATGAAACGTCGCAATTAAAAGGAACCAATTACATCGCAAATCCCTCGGCATAATGCAGTAGGATCTGGTTGTCCATATTAATAGAAGAAATAAATAGAACCAAAATAACACAATCAGTAAGTAAATAACATATCAAGAATATATCATTTATGTTTTAAAATCACATTGAAATAAAATCAGAGTTTGGTGATAATATCGAGAGTAAACAAATATAAGACCAAATATACGGAGTGACAAAAAAGGTAAACACCTACGTACGTTTATTAAAATTCTGTCATTATTTTGTCATGAACAACAAGTAATAAAATTTTCAGGTTTATCTGTTAAGTTTTCGTGGTAATTACGTGAATTCTTTAGTGATAAAGAAGTCATCCGTTTTTGTAAAATTACGGTATCAGTTAAACTTTAAATTTCATGTAGCTGATTGGGAAGCCTTTTTTATTACTTTAAATGCATAAATAACGTATAATTCGCAGGGTGGAATTCTCTAAGATCAACAGATTCTTACGCAGCATACTGAAGTGTGAACGAGGGTGTACTATACGAAGACCGACGACACCGAAAGGGAGGTTCTAGACGTCACAGAAATCTACAAGATCACCGACTTTAATAAACACGCCCCTTATGGATATAATAGACAGATTCAGTTCTACTTGAATCATAGCAAGTTTGAAGGGCTTAGAAGAAAGATTAATATGATGAACATCGACGTAACCATTTGCGCTGATGTAAAGTAAAAATGTTATGTGACTGAAAGTCGCAAATGAAATCGGATTGTCTTTAGTGACTTCTGTCCGAGGATGCACAATGGAGGACAAGAGTGAGAAGATGACATGGCGAAAGACGTAACTGACAATTTGACAGAGAGTGGCATGTTTACCACACAGCGTGAATTATGGTATAGCGTGCTGTTGCTTATGGTAGTATATCACCACTAATTTTCATCAGAGTCAATTTGTCAGCTCGATGCCATATTCATGAAGCAGTTTAGCATTATCTTTTGTTAGCTATTATGTATTAACATCACATTAAACAATTACCTTGGTCACCAAGATCGCCTGATCTGTCACCAAATAAATATTCCTGCACCATCTGCATCAATACCACACCCACTGCAGACATTATCAGCTTTTACTTACAAAATTACAGTAGCCTGAAATAAGATACACTAAGAGGACATCGACCACCTTATCAGAATGATGCCCAGACATGTATTAAGTCTATAAGAAATCGTGTGTAGAAAAAATCGTTGATTCTTAACACATTATTGGACCAGCTTTTGCAGTAAGTTGACAATTCAAACTGAAAATTAAAACATTTCACTAGCAAAGGACACCGAACATGTATCCCAAATATCATTAAAATTGAGTAAATAAATGTAGGTGTTTACCTTTTTTTGTCAGTCAGTATACTTATCATGTTGGGATAGTATCATGAAGTTTTTTCTACAAAAAAAAATAAGTTTACGAAAGGAATGTGAATTGGCTGCTTCAGCATTAGCAAGAGTACAAGTAGTCCTTGAAACCTATTTGTCTTTAACAAACGTAGTTTAGATTTTATGGTTACAAAATCACACTGTTTATATGCTAATAGTGGAATGTAAATGCGCAGATCCAGCTGTACCACTTCTCACATTCTCATAATGCTGACAAAGGGACGAGGTAACAGAATATAAAATAAAAACAAATACAAACTACAATCATATATATATATATATATATATATATATATATATATATATATATATATATATATATATATATATATATATAGATATAAACGAGGTTCCTACAGCCTCTGCCGCCTCTCGCATTTCGACCGCCATCGTTTTCTGTCCATCCATTCGTCTTCTTTGATGGCTCTGTCTCTCATTATGTGTCGTACATTTTCTTTCCAGACAACTGAAGGCCTTTCCCTTCTTCTTCTTCTTTGTTGTGGTATGTAATTTAAAGCTTTATTTGGTCATCTATCTTTATTCATTCGCTTTACGTGACCATGCCACACTGGTTGTCTCGTTTCAATTCTGTCTACACTGGAATATACAGTATTTGTTCTTCTTCTAATATCTTCATTCCTAATATGATCTTTTTTGGATACACCACACGCTCTCCTTAGAAAATCCATTTCTACTACTTCTATTCTTTTTGTATCTTTTTTTGTGGTCTGTCAAACTTCTGCCCCATAAGTCATAATAGGCTCTACCAAGGTTCAATAGATTGTCAATTTCGTTTCTTGTTTAATATCTTTAGACCATAGTAGAGAGGTTAGAATGTTAACCGCGTTTTTTCCCTGCTGCGTTCTGTTTCGATGTCCCTTTTGGTAGTGCCTTCTGTAGATATTATCGATCCGAGATATTTATATTCCTTGCATGGTTTTGTGTTTCTAATTTCTAATTCTGGATCTTCTTCAACATCTCCTATTTTAAGATATTCTGTCTCTGACATATTCATATTTGGGCCCCATTTTCATATTCTTTCTTTAGTTTTCTAAACATGTGGTCCATGTCTTCCTCATCATTCGCTACGACTACCTGATCATCTGCAAAAAATAAAGTTATTAGACATTCACCATCGCCTACTACAATTATAGATGTAGAATTATAGATGCAGAATAGTTTCGATATACTGTTCCCAAAAACATTGTATTAAAAAGACATAATATACTGATCTTTTAGTAACTTGCCTTAGAGTGTTTCGTTGACCTTTGTTACAAACTTTTGCTAATATTCTCATATTTCTATCATAATCTAGTTTTTGGCTACCCTTGCTTTTACCTATTTTATTTACGATAATTTATGTTTCCTTATAATGCTAGGTTATATTCCATGTTATAGTTTTAGGTATATTAATTTTATCCGCCGCTTTAAGAACTGTTTTATTTCGACAATAATTTTTAATTACCAATTGACGAATTTTTATATTTATAGATATATCAGATACTATTTTATTAAATAATACAGCGATTTACTTATAAGTTTGCGATATAGTTTGACGTTTATTACAGTATCCAGCTGTAAAGTTTTCGCAGCCTACTTGTCTTATCTAAGCAGTCACTTCATAAAGTGCTCTTTTACCATGACAACGTATTAGCTCACACCTTCAACATCGCCACGGCCAAACTGGCCTAGAAACTGCTGTCTCATCCACCGTTGTCTCTAGATGAGGCCCTGTGCAACCTCTTTTTATTTTTTAGAAAGCAGAAATTTAAGTTGAATAAGAAGGATTTCGCTGCCATGATATTCTACTTTACAGACCTCAATAAAAACAAGTTAAAGAAGTTGGAGCATCGCTGGCTCAAGTGTATCGAGTCAAAAGAAGACTATGTTAAGAAAGTCGTGCATTTTTTTTTTAATTTTGGTTTTTATTTCATAGGCTAAGTACTGATCGGACCTCCTTCATATATGTAAGAAATCAACCCGAGACTAGATTATTGAAGTTTGCAAATTTCTTGTTGATGAATATTAAAAATAGGCAAATAAGTAAAAGTTGTTTCGTTTTTTATACGCTATAGATATTAATCAGTCTCTTGCATTGTAGTTTTATCCATGCGACTGGAATATTTTTCATTTTTCTACCTGAAAGAATGTAATCCGCTGATATATAATAAACGGAGCGTGATCAATTTCTACCAACCTAAATCCACAGCATCGGCCGGTCAATAAAGAATGGCCGCTTTCCATATGAAAACAATGGACAATGCACGTTGTGTTGTTTCTGTTCCTGCCACTTAATCGAATCCAGTGAATTTCCGTTAAAAATTATTACTTTGTTTGCCTTTGAACAAAGAATAAAAATTAATCTCTTTAGAAGAAAAGAAAAAAATATACAGCAAATATCAATAAAAACGTTATTTTAAAATAAATTTTATAATATAAAATTATAAGTTCGTGTGTCCGTAGATAACATGGAAATAAGAAGAAACAAATTGGTTGTTACAACTCTGAACTAAAATACGCACAAACAGATTTTAATGGTAATCCAGTAACCAACAAATGTGTCGATCGATTTATATTACGACAAATAGTGCATCCTTCTATCTTTGTGAGTGACGGTTAGCGCTACGAGAACTTTCTTTACTTCAGTGATCCTTTGTGATAGTGACATTTCAAGTAACGTGCTCTTTTTTTTTGTTGATCTTTTGTGATAGTGACACTTTACCGCTAAGTGCTCGAGAACTATTCTTACTTGGATTAATTACAATTTACAATGCCAAGGAGAAGACGACCTGACTTTGAGGTCGTCGTAGTCAATCAAATGTACGACGAGCTACCTCACGTGCTAATTGCACTGATAACCAGAAAATGACATATCAAGAAAATAGTCGTATTGCTATGGTAGAATTGTGTTTTTTAGTAACAATGAACTAAATAGGCTTAGAATGCAACGAGTTCGTGCACATCAAATACAATAACAACGAGCGTGACATAATGAAATTGGAAGATCCCACAGACGCAAAGCTCCTGTGATCCTGGAACGAGCTGCATTCCATTATGACCCGGCAATAAATTATTGTGCTAACAAATCGGTAACAATTGTAGAAATGACAATAATTAGTAAATTTTGTCTTCTTCACGTGCCATCTCCGCGTCGGAGGTTGGTAATCATCATGGCTATTCTAGTAAATTTTGTAAATTTGTAATTTTTGTGGTAAATCTACTGTATTATGTTGTGTTGAAGGCGCAAAGTAAAATTGTCACCATTGGTACCACCACCAGATTTCTCACCATCAATTTCTGGGATGAAAAATAATTCTAAACACATCTTGACCAACATTCAAAAGTATTACAGCTAATTTTCAGATGACATTGTTTGGCGCAACACATATTGTACAGGACAATTTCATGCTCACTTTCAAGGTAATATATCTTAATAGTTTTTTATAGTATTCAAGTTTGTTTTAAAATATGTATCAGAAATAATTTTTTAACAAATCTTTAAAAAGTACAGATACAAGGAGAAATTTATCACCTACTAGGAGCGCTGTTACTACTACTACAAGCAGATGCTGCCGTTGATAAGGGTTGTGCTCATAATGCAATAGAAAAGAGAAACATTGTCCAAGAATTACAAATGTTTCTTCATCAGAACAACAATTTAGTAAACATGTTCAAAATAGCAGTGAATCCGATGCCATCCAACAGCCCTAATATTGTCATTCGAGCTGAGAAAACACCTGCCGGTGAACACAAAAGAGGTTTAATTTCCCACCATTGATGAAGTTGTCAGTGTCGGAGAAAATTTACAGTCTAGAGGAACTGAGCTTTATCATCGAAATAATGATTTGACACTGTTACTTCAAACATACAGAAGATATGATGCGTTAAAATATCCTTTGATCTTTTGGTAGGGAGAAGATGAATACAATTTTAATATAAAAATGGTTAATCAAGTAACATGTAAATAAATTGAACAGGTTTAAATAATATTTTTTATTTCAATATATCAGTACATACTTATGATCTGTGAAAGTGAAGTGAACTATATTTTAATGTTTCAACGGCTTCTTCGTAAGTTTTTAGTTAACATATATATCAAAATTAAGACTGAGCGATTGACTTACATCCGTTTGAATTAAAGTCAGCTTCGATCAGAGGAATACATCCATGTTCTTGATGCTATTAATACCTATGGTAATCTGAATATTGTGGGAAGAATGACAATTGAAAAATGACAATTTTGGCAGCCACTTACATAGGAAGCTTGCGCCACAGGTATGAATATACTCAAGATGATATGTCATATGTTAGGCATTATGATCACCTGGACTTATTAGTTACAGTCACCTGTAACCTTAAATGTTTCAAAATCAAAAGGAAATAACCATTTGATTACATAGCCAAACACCATTTGATAGACACGTCATTACTGCCAGAGTTTTTAAACAAAAGATTGAAATCTCTTATGAATTTCTCAATAAAGCATCGCGTGTATGGCCAAGTTTGTTGTTGCACTCTGTAGAATGGCAGAAGCGTGGTCTGCCACATGCGCATATTTTTTGATGATTTTGCTCGCACTTTGCTGTATGCTAATATGTCACGTTATTACACACGAAATGCGTCATTGAAATGGTTTCAGCGTCTAAACCAAGAAATACCAGTTAAAGGACATGCAAATGTATTTGCTGCAGACGCTCTAAGTCGCATTTACAGAGTACATCCAAATACCGATGAATGTTATTATCTGCAGTTATTGGTGGTGAATGTTCGTGGTGCTACATCATTTAAAACTTCTGAGAACAGTTAATGGGCATCTGATTTGTGACCACATAAGATTTGTGGAATAAATATAGAAATGGCATATCTAAGGAAGTTTTGCATCGTGTGCACCGTCAAACTTTGAATCCCACACTACAAATGACTGCAGAAATAATAAGATATTGATCATGATAAAGATATGTGTTTGTTGATGGCAAATTAATTATTGTCGTATTTGAATGAATGCATTACGATGCATTAAACCACGAGTTGAAAAGAGAAGAAGAGTACGACGCTAAACCATGGGCCGAAACAGTTTATACAAATGCTCCACAATTAAATAATCAACAAAGAATTGCGTACGATACTTTGATAAAAGCTGTGAACAGTGAACCTGGTGGAATTTACTTCCTTGATGCTCCCAAAAAAACAAAAAAAAAACGTTCCTAATTTTATTGCTTTGTATCAGAGAATCAGAAAATCAGATCGACAAATAATATATCTCGAGCATTGGTTTTATTTGAAATAGCTGCGACTCTGCTAGAAGACAGGCGAACTGCCTTGAAATTACCATTAAACTTGTAGATCAACGAAACACCAATTGGCAACATCGTCAAAAATAGCGTAATGTCCAAGATCTTAAAGGTATGCAAATTTATTGTTTGGGACGAATGCATAATCGCCCATCACTGTAGGCACTAAACAGAACGTTGAAAGATCTTCGTGACAACCAAAATATTTTTGGTGGGGTCATGATTCTACTATCAGGTGATTTTCGTCAGACTTTTCGCGTTATTACTCAAACAACACTTACCAATGAACTAAACACATGTCTAAAATCATTAAATTTGTGACATTACGTAAAGACACTCCAATTAACAACTAAAATGCGAGAATTTTTGCAACAAGATGAAACTGCAAATCTGTTTTCGAAGCATTTGTTAGATATGGAAAATCGTAAAGTCGCAGAGGACACCTTGACCGCATTCATCATATAACCCACAGATTTCTGTCAGATTATAGACTCAAAAGAGAAACCTATTCAGCATGATTTTTCAGATATAGCGCAACAGTTTAATAACCCTAATTTTCTGGATGAACGAGCAATATTAGCGACGAAAAATAAAGATGTCGATGATCTCAATGCGACCATTCAAAATTTTCTTCCGGAACAGATGGTTTCGTTCAGATCAGTTGACATAGTTATAAACTAAGATGACGTAGTCAACTATCCCACGATTTTTTTAAATTTACTTAAATTTCCTAGAACACCACCTCATAATTTGTAGTTAAGAGTAGGATCAGTTGTCATAATGCTGCGTTACAATAATCAACCTCAACTGTGCAAGGAAACAAGACTGGCTGTAAAGGAGCTAATAACGCCATTGATGCAACAATCACAAAGTTAAAATGCAAAGGATAGGATGTCTTGATCCCGCATATACCGATGACGAATTTAACATTCGATATTAATTTTCTAAAATTTCGCTTGCTTTTAGCAAATAAATACATCCCAAGTCCAGTCGTTGGAAGTTTGCGGAAATTATTTGCAATTTTACTGTTTCTACTATGGACAATTATACATCGCGTGTTCGCGCGTCGGAAAACCGTCATCTTTGTTTATATACGTACCACAAAACCAAACAAAAAATATAGTTTTTCAGAGAGCTTTAAATTGATTAATACACTGTATCGTAATCCTGTGTGTCTGTGAATACCAAATTGAAACCTTATACATAGCTGTTTTATTGTTAACGATAAAACACTGAAAACTTTGTTTTAAAACTTCCACAAAATTTATTTTAACTCTTATCACTACAGCTGTTTCGGCTGAACACGAACTGTTAACTGTATTTTATGTCAATAAATTTAGTAGCAGGCAAACTACCAAGATTAATTTATTATTTATTACATATACGATAAATGTGAAAAACTAACATCACGTAGATTATAAACTATAAAATATCCGGGGCAAAAAATACATAATGACAGTATTGTATTACAATTGAATATCTCACTGTAATGTTCCTTACGGAGGTTGAATCTTCATTCCAATTGTAATCTGATTTTATCTATAAGTAGACTATTACTTATTTACATTAATATGTATAAAATGTAAACAAAAAACCTTAACCTACTTGTTGAGGTGCATATTATTTTTAGAATTAAATGATTTACGGTATATAAATGATAATGAAAATAAAATTAAGCGGAGTAAGATACCATCGTCTGTCTTAAAAAATCCACTTATAACTGAAAAATCTTCGTTCAGTATCTACAGATGTTACCAGGGCGTGGAAACTTCCCGAACGTATTCGAACGATTCTTCTTCTTTACGTGCCCTTCACCGCGACGGATGTTGGCAATTATCATGGCTATTCTGATTTTATTGTGTAGTTTTATGCACATCGATTGATGAGCATCCGTACCTCAAGTTACGCAACTATGAGATTCTTCTCCTTCCTACACTTCTTTTGCCCTGAACTGTCTCTTGTATAATTAATTGAATTATGTATTTTTCATTACGCATAACATGTCCCAGGTATTGCAGCTTTCGTGTCTTGATGGTTTCCAATATTTCTATTCTTTTGTTGACTCTTCTTATGACTTCGTTGTTTGTTACATGTTCGATCCAGAACCTTGATTTCTTTGGAATAATCGTTTGTGTGATTAATTATTGTGCCAAGATAATAATGTAGTTTTCAACTTGTTCGAAAGTTTTATCGTTAATTGTCAGGCTTTCATAATTATTTTGGGTTCTTGATATCCTCATAAATTTAGTTTTCTTATATATATATTAAACCGGTTTTATAGCGTTCTACGCCTTTCCGTTCCTAATTGCCACTCTTTTCTATTATGGCAGTGTTCATCTCTCAAATTTCGTTCCGACATTGCCTTGGAGATGCCTTTCATCCATGTGGTTACTGGTCTTCCTCGTTTTCGTTTTTCTGTGGGGGTCCATTCTAACACTTTCTTGGGGATTCTTCTTTCCTCCATTCGTCTTACGTGCCCGTACCATACTAGCTGTTGTCTTTCAATGTCATCTATGATTGTTCTTTCTATTTCCATTTGTTGTCTAATGTCGTCGTTTCTTATGTGTTCTAATCTAGATCTTCTTGCTGACCTTCTCCAAAAATCCATCTCAGTGGCTAGTAATTTATCCTTGTATTTCTTAGTTAATTGCCAGACTTCAGCTCCATAAGTTAACACTGGTTTTAATATTGTGTTGTAAATTCGTTTTTTATTTTCTGTTCTTATATTTTTTTGCCACAGTACCGAATTCAGGGCTCCTATCACCTGTCTTCCCTTTACTATTCTGTCTTTAATATTTTCTTCGGTTCGTCCTGTGCTCGTTAGTTTTATTCCCAGATATACATATTCCTTACAGCTTGTAATTGTCTCCTGTTCCAGGTTCAGGTTCTCTGTTTCTTCTCTGCCTACACATAGATATTGTGTTTTTTTGGTGTTTACCTCCAGACCCCATTTTCTGTATTCCTCTATCAGTTTCCTTGTCATATATTCAAGATCTTCTTTGTCCTGTGCAATTACAATTTGGTCATCTGCATAGTGTAGCGTATAGAGTATCGTATCTCCTATCGGTAGTCCCATTCCATTGCACTTCTTCTTCCACTGCCTCAGGGCTTCATCAATATATATATTAAATAATACTGGCGATACACAGCATCCTTGCCTTAGTCCTTTAGTGACGAGGAAACCTTTGGATATTCTATTTCCAATTTTAATTTTAGATGTCGAGTTTCTATATAGTTCTTTCAGCGCCTGTATGATAGATACATTTATGCTGGTTTTTTCTAGTACTTCCCATAGTCTATTAATGGGTACCGTGTCATATGCCTTTGTTAGATCTACCATAAGCAAATGCAACTCTTGGGCTCTTGACAGCCTCTTTTCTATTACTTGGGTTATACAGAAAATGTTGTCTATTGTGGATCTACCTGCTCTAAAGCCGCTTTGTTCCTCTGACTCGTATGGATGGTACTCTTCACATATGAGGTCTTTTAGTATTCTTCCGTATAGTCGACTTAGTGTGCTAGTTACGGTAATACCTCTGTAGTTATTTGGGTCTTGTTTACTACCTTTCTTGTGTATAGATGTTATCCATCCCTCTTTCCATGTCTGTGGTACCGGTTCTCCATTTAGATATCTGTTAAATAATATTGTTATTATTTTTGCTAGTTTGTCAGTACCATTTTTTAGTAGTTCTGCGGGTATTCCTTCCGGACCTGGGGCGCGGCCGTTTTTTAATAAGGTTATTGCCTTTTTGATATGTTCCTCATTTATATTTATTGGCTGTCCTGTTATCTCGATTATGTTTTGTGATGTGGTACTGTATTCTGGTCTTTTTTCTACTAATAGTGTTTTGTAGTGCTCTTCCCATTTCATTGTTGTTATGGGGTTTATCATAGTTTCTTCTCTTTTGTTAGTTCTGACATTTTTAATAAATCTCCAGGCTTCCCTAGATTTTCGTCCTCCGATGTACGTGTCCAGCTCCTGACATTTATCTTCCCATTTTTGATTTTTGGCGTTTATTACATCCGTTTTGAACTTACTACGTGCTTGCTGATATTCACTTTTTTTTTGTTCGTTTTCTCTGTTATTTAGCCACTTATGGTATACTTCCTGTTTATGTTTTTTCATTTCTTCTAGCTGATCATTCCACCAGTAATTTCTAACTTCTCGCTTTTTCGTTGTGATACCTAAAGTTTCTTGTGCCGCTTTGTGTATTCCATTTATTATTGTTCTGTAGAGATTTTCCGTTGTTTCTCGTTCGTATTCTCTAGGAAGAGCTTGATCCAATCTGCTCTTGTACAAATATTGTGTGCTTTGATTTTCCAAGCTATTAATATTGTAGTGTGGTATATCTATATTTGTAAGCTCTTCGTCATTTTCTGCTCCATTTTGTTGATGCTTATCATTTCTAAATCTAGGTATGTATATTTTCGCTTTAACTAGATGATGATCGCTGCCACATTCTGCTCCTCTGTATACTCTTATGTCATTCACTTTGAGCTGTGTTTTTTGTTTAATGATCATATAGTCAATTACTGATCTAAGGTTTCTGGTGTATTGTGTCCATGTATAGGTGTGGATATCTTTATGTTTGTAGTATCCATTAGTGATTCTAAGTGAATTTCGTTGGCATACTTCAATCAGTCTGTTACCATTATCATTTAAGACGTTTTCACCGAAAGGTCCTGTAACTTTATTGTTTTGTTTGCTGCCCGTTCTGGCGTTAAGGTCTCCCAAAATCACAATTTCTCGTGTGATGCCTATTTGTGATATTGTTTCATCTAAAGACTCATAGTACTTTTCTTTTTCCTCTATTCTAGCATCTTCGTTGGGTCCATACGTACCAATAACTGAGATTCGATGTGATTTTAAGTTTATGTTTATCTTTATTATTCGTTCATTGATTATTTCCCAGCTAGTGATGTTTTTCTTATATTTCTTTTTGACTAGTATTGACACTCCTCCTTTCGCATGTTCTTCCTTTTTTACTCCACCATATATGTGTATATACTTATCTATATTTTGGGTACCCTGTCCTTTTTTCTTTGTTTCTGTTAGTACTATCAGATCTATTTTCTCTTTGTCAATTTCTCGTATTATTTCTTCCATCTTACTTCTAACACCCCTCACATTCCACGTACCAAAAATCATTGTCCTTTTTCGTTGCTGTTGTCGTCTTAAGTTTTCCGTCTTGTTCCGAGGCTGATTAGGATTTTTTGCGGTATAAGAATACAGATAATGGGTTGCAGGCCCATTGCTCCGTTTGATTTTCTGTAGGGGTTTCTTCCCTTAGCCGATGTGTCCCAGTTTTGAGGCGCCAGGAACTCGCCTTTTACCCATCTCTCGTCGGTTACATCACGTACACCCATTGTACGCAAAGCATCCAGCGGATACGCGACACTGTTGTGTCTTCGAGGACGTGAGAGTAGGATTTGTTGGTAGAGCTGAGTTCTATTTCTAGAACCCCCAACTCATTCGTTGGGAAACAGTGGGCATTTCTCGGAGTTTTATTGCGATCAGGGTATCGGCATCCCATCACGCCTCCAAGACCCTTTACCAACCTTAACCGCCAATTTAGTTTTCTTGACGTTTATTAATAATACATATTATTCTCCATTCTCAACGATCTTGTTCTTTAGCTTTTGGTTTTGGTCTTGGAGGTTGTCTGCTGTTATGATAGTATCGTCAGCATATCTTATGTTGTTAATTGGTGTTCCATTGACCTTTATTTCTGCTGTTTTTCCCTCAAGAGCTCTTTTAATAACTTTTTTTCTTTTAATTTTAAACTCTTTTGATGTGTGTTCATTAATGCGTATGTGTGCCTGCTGTTTATAATATAGAGTTGTTACAATTCGAGGGTGATTGTATTGTAATTTATTTGTTTTGAGGACGTCCATTAGCTGTTCCACGTCGTCCAAAACCTTGTGGTAATCTATGAAACAGAAGTACATATCTTGGGTCACATCCAGACATCTCTCGATTATTACGTAGAATGCAAAGAGAGCTTTACGCTTCCGAACGTTTAAACATAAAAATTAAACCTAATCCAGTCCTCAACGACTTATTCATTTACTTATCATCCGTCAAATTGAAAAGTTAATCAAAGTGAACTTTAACGATGTCACGTCAGTTAAGTAATTTTGATAAAACGAGAATAACTTCTAAAATAGAAGATAGTTAATATGTCCGACAACTGGCTCAATAGTTAAATAGAAGCAAAATCACAATCCACAACTTTAAAAAAAGATGGGAAAATGAGTAGACTTTGGATAGAAGGAGAGGGAGACCAGTTATTACTACAGCCCAACAAAATAAAAGATTAACTACTTATTTAAGAGTGTATCCCCTGCATACGGCAAGGCAAACAAAATTTAATGCTTCTATAACCACAGCAAAGAAGCGAGAAACATAAAGAAAGTAGACTCCTAGTTGCTTTAAATTGTGTTTTCTGATGGAACAGTAAGCCACTCTAATTATGGGTATTAAATATACTTATTACTCGTTAAACCAATTTCGAGGCGGTTCATAGACCGCCTCGAAATTGGTTTAACGAGTAATAAGTATATTTCGTCAAGTGATAAGTCTGGTCGGGCCTCTATAAATTGCTCGCAACAGTAGCACAACGTGAATTCAGTTTTAGTGTTTTTTGTATAATCCAAAAGTTTAGCCACTTTAGAATACCCAGTTTTTGAAAAAAGTATGATTACATTTTTTTTGTAAATTAAAAAAAAAAATTTTTTTTATAATAACTTCAAAACTATAAAAGATACGTAAAAGAAGACACAATACAAACAAATAGGTTTTTTTTTCAACAAAAATTTTCATTTTTTAATTTTTTTTGTAGGTTAAAAATTAACGGAGATATAGTTGATTGAAGTTTGCTTTATAGCGCACAAACCACTGGTCTCCGACTCTTTGACCCTTCACCCTTTAAACATGAAGGACTTTAGAATGTTTTAACATTCCTGTACTCATAGCCCGTTAAATTACCTGTAAGTTTTTTATGCAAGTTGTAGCATCAAAATTAACCGAGTTATTGTAAACAAAAAACCAATAAATAGTACTGTGAATAAATTTTGGAGAATGGAAAAATTTTATAATTTTAATAAACTAATAGACATTTAATATATTATACATATGCATCTATGTATCTCTCTCTATATATATATATATATATATATATATATATATATATATATATATATATATATATATATAAAACAAGTTTTATATAAATATTACTTATTTTTAGTTTTTTGGAAAATAAAAAAATTGTAATATATTATAAACTAAATTTTTTTTATTAATGTCCATATCTAAGTTAAGGATTTAATGATTTTATTTTCATCAAAAGGGGTGCTTGTAAGGGTTGAAAAAAGTAGGCTCATTTTATAAGTTAAAAATTTATTTTTGTCTACAAACACTGCACTCTAAAAATGTTTCAAATCGTTAAAAATATTTTTTAATTCCTTTTTGACAAAGGGGTGGTTGTGAGGGTTGAAATCTTGAAATTATAATAAAATGTTATTTTATAAGCAAGAATTTAATTTTTGTTTAATATAATGCACTCAAGAAATGTTTCAGACCAACAAAAATATATTAAATTAATTTTTAAAAAAAGGGGTTGGTTGTGAGGGTTGAAATGTTGAAATTATAATAAAAAGTTATTTTATATGCAAAAAATTAATTTTAGTTAAATAAAATGCACTCAAGAATTTGGGTTTCAAACCCATAAAAATATTTTTTATTCCATTTTAATTCATTTTTGTCATAAGGGTGATTGTAACGGTTGAAAATGTCCAATAAATAAAATATTATTGTATAGCTAGTGTATTAGTTTTTATTTGTAATTAAATACATAATTGAAATGTCTCAAGCTGCTACGACTTTTTTTTTCCTATTATTTGTATAAAACGTGTTAGCTTTTAAGGGTTTTTAAAGGGTTTTAAGGGTTGAAAATTCTGAATAATGATTTTCCTTATTAGAAAACACATTGCAATATTTACCTTATGCGAATAAACAAGATTTAAGTGCATAAAATAATTAAATCCGTGTTTTTCCCAGTGTCTTCAATAAAGTGTAGTTTTCACCCCTTAAAAACAAAAAGCGTACCTAGAGCGTATATAAATTTTGAAGTGGAGGGTAAGATAAGCTTAATTTGAAATTCAAAGAAATCGATGAAGTTATAAAAAATTCGGAGGTGGTACCGAAAATATTTCAAGACTCAGTAACTAGAGTATATAAAGCTAAGATAGGATGGTATAAATATTTATAATTGTTCTCCTGTGAACAGTCCTGTAAAAGTTTCATTTCCAAAACGAGTATAAAATTATTTATTCTTTCAAGAGTAGTAACGTGTATGTATAAATTTACATTTAAATATTAAATTAAATTTTTAAAACAGAGTTTTATATGTATTTTATTAGTTTGCTCGTTATTGAGTTAATATCTAATTACAGACATTAATATAAAATGATTAGCTAATTTGGTAAAAACATTTTGTGATTAAAAATCCAGAGAGTTTCGCAAGCGGACTTGAACTTATAATTAGACTGAGAACCATGTAATTAAAAATGGATTAAAAACAGTAAAGTAAAACGTAAGTGGTCGGAAATAAAGTAAAAAAAAACTCAATAAACAATGTTCTTAAAGAACTTGTTTAAATTTAGCTGTATTTAATTATTTTATTTAATTTTGTAGATTAAAGAAGCGACCGAAATATTGTTTGAGCTTAAGTATGCCAGATGAGTCTTTTTGAGCATAATTATCGTAACTCTTTCAGTGACTTAAATTTATTTAAAAATTAATATTCTTATCATTTTTGTATAAAAAAAAACTGTATAACTTATTTTTCCTGATCAATAATACTAAAGAACAATTCTAACAACTATTGATATGAAACCGATTCAACCGTGTAATATGAAAATCATATACTTTTTTGTGATGAATTTTACACTCCTATACGTCTGTGAATCCTAACTAATTAATAAAAAGGCTACTTATATCGAAGATAGACCGGTCCTAGCATAGAGACAGTGATGTCGGTTTAAATCTGCTTCGTAAAAAGCTCCGAAATCCTGGTAAATTACAAGTAGATAAATAGCCAAAATAATGCAGCCTGTTAATTTAGTTGGAATCAATTGATGGTGATGTAGAACAACAGTGGCAATTCTTTAAAAATGCAATTATCGAACCAAGTCGCGGAGAACTCACAACAACAATATTCAAGAAATAGGATTGAATGACAGAAGAAACCTTGGAAATGATGGAGGACAGAAGAAGGCAAAAGAATATCAACATAACTCAGTATCAACAGCTGCATAATTAAATAAGAAGGAAAATAAGAGAAGCTAAAGAGACTAATTTTGCTGAAAAATGCCAAGAAATAGAAGACTTACAAAACAAATATAACAACTTCAATCTCCATAAGAAAGTTAAAGAATTAGCTGGAGTAGCAAAACAAACGTAAAAGGGGAAGGCCACAAATGCGATGGTCAGATGACCTGAAGAAACACGCCGGGTCAAAATGGATGCAAATTGCCCAAGATAGAGAGGCATGGAAGAAGGAGGAGGAGGCCTATATCCAAGGATGGATTTTAAGGGCTGTATAGATAGAGAGAGCAAAACAAAAAATCTCAAGCATACTATTGGACAAACAAGGAAACATTTTAGTGGAGACGAAACAAAAATTAGGAAGATGGAAAGAATATATAGAGAAATTATTCCATGACCAGAGACAGGAAATAACAAAGTCAGAAGTTATGCATGCAGTAAGTTCAATGAAAAATAATAGAGCTGCTGGTCCAGATGAATTACCAAGTGAATTGCTAAAACTGGTCAATGAAAAAAAAAAACATAGATCTTTTAGTCCAACTACTAAACACAATCTATTCCACTGGAATCATTCCACATGAAATGCTGGCATCAACATATATTTGTCTACCAAAGAAAGTAAATGCCAAAGAATTTAGTGATTATCGAGCGATCAGTCTAATGTCACATACCATAAAAACTGCTAAAAATAATCCATAATAGAATACACGCTAAGCTAGAGACGGATATTAGTAAAACATGACCGACTTACAGACGTACTTAAAAACAAGAATCTGGATGTGAGGGATGTAACATTGATATCAAATTTATACTACAGCCAACGATCAAATGTAAAAATTGTAAGAGAAGTGTCAGAAGAAGTGGAGATAAGGAGAGGGTTCAGGTAAGGTTGCATACTGTTGCCGTTTTTGTTTAATGCGTATTCTGAAGACATCATACAAGAAGCTTTGGTAAACGGAACAGTCGGCATAAAAGTAAACGGAAGATTAATTAACAACATTAGGTATGCCGACGATATAGTCATATTAGCCGAAAACTTGGAAGGCTTTAAAAAAATAATAAACAAAATATTAATATATAGTGTAGAATACGGACTCTCTCTTAACATCAAAAAAACCAATCATGAAAATTAGTAAGAATAACAATACAAATGAAATATTAACGGTAGGCGGCCAGCAGATTGAGAGAGTAAAAAGATATACTTACTTGGGAACGATAATCACAAAAAATAACGCTTATCCTGCAGAGATAAGAGTCAGAATTGAAAAAGCACGTGCCAACTTTGTGAAAATGAAAAAAATTTTATGCAACAAAGATCTGACGTTGGCCCTCAGAATAAGGCTAATTAAATGCTATGTATACAGTGTACTCTACCATGGAGCTGAATCATAGACATTAAACCGGAATACAATAAATCGACTTAACGCGTTTGAAATGTGGACATTTAGAAGATTGCTAAAGATTCTATGGGTAGATAGAGTCACGAACGCAAAAGTGTTAAGGAGAATAGGCAGAGAGAAGTAAATTGAAAATACAATAAAAGAAGGGACATTGCAATATCTCGGACATGTAATGACAGGCGAAAGATTTAACATCTTGAGACTCATAATTCAAGGAAAAATAGACGGTGGGAGAAGCGTAGGAAGACGATGCGTTTCCTGGTTAAAGAACCTGAGAGAGTGGTTTGGTTGCAATAAAGGCAATTGTTCAGAGCAGCTGCCTCGAAGGTCAGAATAGCCGTGATGATTGTCAACCTCCGTCGCGGAGATGGCACTTAAAGAAGAAGTTAATTAAGTGAGTTGAAGTGAATTGGTATAAACGAACAACCTAAAAAGTAAGATCGTGTTATTATTATTTTAATCTAATTATTAAAGATATCTTTAAACATATTAACAGTGGGTCAAAAGCATCAAAGCTATCAAGTTCTTAAGAAGTTAAGGTCCGATTTAAATCCTTTTATTATATTATTGTACAGTTTTAGCGATATTGCTTACACTCCCTCTAAGGGAAGAATTCACTCATCCCAGATACCTACGCTATCAAAAATATTGAGCCCTTGTGGTACTCTTTCTGTGTTATCGAGCACTAGGTGACTTAGTATGCTGGAGTATCATCCAAGAATTTTCGTACACATCTGGACGTCGCAAGGAGTACAGCTTTCTTAATGGCCTTATAGAGATTTTCATTTAGACCTTACTGTTTTATGTTCTTTGGGAGTTTTTTGGCAATTTATTATTATTATATTATTGTAAGAATTATTTTAAATTTAAGTTCCCAACTAAAGTCATACCTTACAAATAGACGTTTTAGGGTCAAATATGAAAATAAAATAACAGAACTAAAACCCACAATAGCAAAAGTTACACAGGGAAGTTAGGAAGGGAAAGGATGTGCCTGTTCTGTAGCAATGCAGACATTGCCAAGCTGCCAATATTATCTGCCACAATAGCTACATTTGCAGATAATACGGCGATTTTATGCTCCCTGCTCTCTGTTCCCAGAATTCATGCAAAATAACATAGTTAAAGTCGAAATATGGTTACAAAAATAGAGAATTAAAACAAATCAGCAAACGTTGATACATGTAACATTTTTACAACCCGTAGAGGAACATATTCACCTGTATATGTTAACCACAAACAAATGAAACAGTATTATCAGTAAAAACATATCCAGGGGCAGATGTACCAACAGATCACAATATTTTAGTAGGAAAAATAAGACTGAGATTAAAAAGAGTTGCAAGGACGAATATGCAAACAGTTACTATTGATAGAGAAACGATGCTAAATGATACTGTAAAACAAGAAATAACTAGTATATTAGAACAAAAGATGAAGTTAACATCAAGCAAAGAAGAAAGTACTAAGGAAAACTGGACGAGAATTAAAGACATCTTAAAGACTGTTCAAGAAACAAAATTGAGTGCGCAAAAACCAAGAAAAAAACAAGGGTGGATGACAGAAGAAATACTGAGACTTATGGATCAAAGAAGAGAAGTCAGAAATACAGATAAAAACGAATACAAGAGGATCCACGCAATAATCAGGCAGAAGATAAGACACGCGAAAAAACAATTTCATAGTAAAGAATGTAATGAAATTGAACAATATGAAAAGAAACACGATACATTTCATCTGCACAAGAAATTGAAAGAGGTCGCTGGAAACAAATTGAAACAAGTATCCCAAAGTTTAGAAGACAGAAACGGACACAGAATATTAGACATCAATGAAAAGTTAAAAGAATGGGAAAACTACATTTCTGAATTATTTGAAGATGAGAGAGTAGAACACTATACACCGATTGCTATATCAGGTCCATCTATAACAGAAAGTGAGGTAAGACGTTCAATACAAACGGCAAAAAATGGAAAAGCACTTGGCCCCGATGAAGTAAGTGCTGAAATACTAAAGTTTTTGGGAGAAAATGGAATTAAAGCTCTGTGTAATCTCTTTAACAGAATTTATGACACTGGGATATTACCAACTGATTGGTTAAAGTCGACATTTGTCACAATACCTAAGAAACATCATCCAAAGACATGCGGTGATTATCGGACAATAAGTCTGATGAGTCACGTTTTGAAAATCTTTCTGCGAGTAATACACAGCAGAATTTATACGCTGTTAGAGGACAGAATTAGCAATACTCAATTTGGGTTTAGGAGTGGCTTGGGTACAAGAGAAGCCTTGTTTAGTATACAGGTGCTAGTACAGAGATGCAGAGATATAAATCAAAATGTGTATATTTGTGCAATCGATTTTGAAAAAGCTTTTGACAAAGTCCGACATAACAAAATGCTAGAAATATTGGAAACAGCTGGATTGGACGATAAAGATCTACGAATAATTACAAATCTATACTGGCATCAAGTGGCAAGAATAAAGGTTGAACCAGAACTGTCGGAAGAAATAAATATAAAAAGAGGAGTGAGACAAGGCTGTATATTGTCGCCTTTACTTTTTAACTTATATTCGGAGGAAATATTTAAGGAAGCCTTAATGGAGACAACCGAAGGTATTATTGTGAATGGAGTAACCGTCAACAATATTAGATATGCCGACGATACCTTAGTCCTTGCCAATTGCGGAGAAGACCTTCAAAATCTAATGAACAAAATAAAACAGACTTGTGATCAGTATGGATTAAAACTCAACGTTAAGAAAACTAAATATATGATAGTTAGCAAACAAAATTATATACATGATGACGGTATAAAAGTCGGGGATGCCACACTGGACAGAGTAGAGAAACTCGTGTATCTCGGCAGTAATATCAATGAGAGCTGGGATCCAACCGCAGAAATTAAAAGCCGAATAGAACAAGCCCGAGCTGCCTTTGTAAAAATGAGAAACGTACTTTGCAGTCATGATCTTAGCATTGACCTTAGAGTTCGTATGATATCTTGCTATATCTTTCCTGTTCTGCTGTATGGAGTAGAAGCGTGGACCCTAACTGAGGCTATGCTTAAACGCTTGACAGCCTTTGAGATGTGGGTATACAGACGACTACTAAAAATAAGCTGGGTCGACAGAGTTAGAAATGAGGAGGTCCTTAGACAGCTGAACCAAACAACACAACTGGTCAATATAATAAAGAAACGCAAGCTGGAATCCTTCGGTCATATTATGAGACACCCTGAAAAATATGATCTTTTACATCTGATCATTCAGGGAAAGATCCAAGGTAATCGTGGTCCTGGTAGAAGAAGAACATCATGGCTGAAAAATCTAAGGCAATGGTATGGAAAATCAACTACATCGTTATTTAGAGCTGCTGTCAATAAAGTCACGATAGCGAATATGGTAGCCAACATGATATCCAACGATCGATAACGGTCATGGAACTAGAAGAAGAAGATTTGTTTATTGAAGCCAAAAATGCCGAGACGTGTTTTAGATGTACAGAAGTTTATATTTAATGTACTTTCTTATTTAAAAGACAGAAATATATTTGAAATTTCCAGAACAAGTCTCTGGAGAGTTTTAAAACAGATTGGCTTTAAGTTCAAAAAGGAAGAAGAAGATAGAAAGGCTTTGTGTGAAAGAGCTAGTGTCGTTCACAAAAGAATAGAATTTTTAAGAAATTACCACAAATTTAAAAAAGAATGTTCTTCCTTCGTTTATTTAGACGAAACATGGATTTTTGCTAAAGGCGGTATCAAACGAATTTGGCAGGAAGAGAGTATAAAATCCATAAGACACATCGATAACGAGGAAAGAGATATATTATAGTACATGCAGGTTGAAAATATGGTTTTATTGAGGGAGCAGATCTTGTGTTTTCATCAAAATCAAAATCAGCCGATTATCATGACAATATGAATACGGAGATGTTTGTTAAATGGTTGAAAGAAAAACTGTTGCCAAGTTTACATGAACCATCCGTTATAGTACTGGATAATGCTGCGTATCATTTGGAAATTTTAAATAAGCAACCAACAAACACCTGGACTGTAGATAAAATAAAAGAATAGTTAACGAATAAAACTATTACATTTCCTCAATACTGTTTTAAGCTTCAATTACTAACGTTAGCTAAAAGTCATGCACAACCAAACATATATAGTAGACGAAATTATACATAGCTTTGGACATCGTGTGTTAAGACTACCGTCCTATCATTGCCAATTCAATCCAATTGAATATATTTGGGGGATCTGCAAAACATATTATGATAACCATATTGGATACCAGGGTTACAGTGACGAGGCAGTCTTGGAAACATGGCAACAAGCATTGGATATTGCCACTCCTGAAATTTGGGAAAAAAGTGTAAAAAAATGTGAAGACTTAATTAAAGAATGGTGGATCGGTGAAGGTCGCAGTTAATCCTATTATAATTTACCATCCAAATGAGGATAGCGACGACAGTGATTATGGCTGTGAATCTGATGGTTGATAATAGTTTTAGGAGATTAAGTGAATAAGAGAATAAGTAAGTTTTTTTGTTTTTTTTAATACTAATTAAATATTCGACTAAATAAAGTACACTATTTAATCACTTAGGTATTGTTACACTTCGTTTAAATCACTTAATTAAAACACCAACTTGTTTAAAATACTAAACTCAATGATAGTAATTATATAATTTAAATTCTGAATTACAACTATTATATAAACAATCAACTTTATATTTATATCATGACTTCATATTTAAATCTAAGGTTTATATCTGTCGTAACAGTATTTTAAAAATGGGGAGAATTTACTATTGTACAATGCAGCACATTTGACCAAGTCGACACCTTAAAACGAATTTAAAACAGTCGTATATTCGTGGAATGGAGTATACAAATGTTACAATCAAAACTAGTAAGGATAATTTTAAATATACCGTGGTATATTACCGACAACGCCGTACATAGGGACGCAGAAATAACTTTGGTATGTAAAGAAACACATTTCGTATTGAAGAAAAAATACAAGAACCAATTGCGGGAATACAAAAATCACCTAGCAGGAAATTTGATGCAGATGTGTTCAGTGCATAGGTTAAAATGTAAAGTGCCTGGTGATCTAGTGTGAGCAAACAAAAAGTCTAGTGCTAATCAGGTTTTTCCCAGAATCGATAAAAGTTTAATAGACTAACATATCATATACCATAACATCGAAGAATACAGTGAGCGAATGGTACTAGAGATTAATACCAAAAAGACCAAATTCATGATCATCTCCAGAAACTTGGATGCACTCGAAAACTCCACCATAACACTGAATAGTAAATCCATAGAAAGAGTGAGTAAATTTAAATACCTGGGATCGTGGCTTTTTGAAGACTGGGCATCGGACAGGGAAGTAAAATGTCGCATTGAGCAAGCTCGACAAGCTTTCGTAAAATTCAAGAAGGTACTGACTTGTTCTGAGTTCGATCTTCAACTGAGACTAAGGTTTACTAAGTGCTACGTATGGTCAGTGCTGCTATATGGCGTAGAGGGCTGGACACTCAAAACGAGGGATATAAACAGATTGGAAGCTTTCGAAATGTGGCTTTATCGCCGTATCCTAAAAATACCATGGATAGCGAAAATCACAAATATAGATGTCCTTAAAAGAATAAACCAAGAACGCCAACTTTTCGAAACCATCAAGAAAAGGAAAACGGCGTATCTAGGTCACATCATGCGAAATGAAAAATACCAGTTCCTCCAACTTATAATCGAGGGTAAAATTGAAGGCAAGAGAGCAATGGGACGCAAGAAAATGTCCTGGCTCCGAAACATAAGGCAATGGACAGGGATTAACGACATACAATCTCTGATACATATTGCAAGAAATAGAGAATTAATGGAAAATGTGATCGCTAACATCCATTAGTGGATTTGCATCTGAAGAAGAAGAAGACTAACATAAAGAGCGTCATATTAATAGATATATTCGCTCCAAGTTAATAATTTTACCGACATAAATGTTACTTAATGCTTACTTTGTGAAGAATTTAAATTGTAATTTCAGTAAAAAAAGTTCCCAACTGAATTTATATTAAGCAACTTTCTAACGTAATCCCCAATAAAAATCAATTAATAGTATTAAGCAAATAAAGAAATAGATAATAATTAAAATACTACAAATATGCATAAAAAACAAAACAACAAGCGAGGTATAAACAGACGAAGAGATTAACAGAAAATTGGAGAATAAAATTATAACTTTAAAAGCACCAAAAAAATAAAGAGATATCTACAGAACAATTAGGAAGATGAAGACAAAGATACAAACGCATCTATGATTACAAACATCTAATGGGAACAATTGAAGAAGTGATGAATGAAATAAAGCAAGTTGGGAAGGAAACAGCCGACAACATTAGTAAAATAATAGAAATGAAGCAAGATAATCAGAACTTAAAAACAGAAGTAAACGAACTACAGGAAAGAAGTGAACAAATCTTGTAATATCAGGATTAAAAATGGACGATAGAAAATTAAGAGAAGGAATAGAAAATGTCATAGAAAACTACAAGTAAACGTGAAATTAATGAATGCCACAAAGATTGGGGAGAATCTCTGCGTTATTTACAGCATGATTTACACAAATATTGACACAACAATGAACGAAAAATGAATACAGAAATAAATAAGAAAGTTAAAAATAAAGAAGAAAGCGAAAGAGGACAAATAAGAGGAATATGATATAAAAAGTTAACAGTAAACAGTATTCAATGGAGATGAGGTGAAGAGAAGGATTATATATAGGAAATAAAAAAAGGAGAAACTGCACAAGAGTCAAAATATTAATAAACAATAAGTTACAATGGAAAAGCGGTGAAGACATGGCTAGATTGACAGATGACAGATTTAAAGTGAAAACTCTAGGAATGTAAGAGTTACTGACGACGGAGAAGCATTCAGAAATTTAGATAAAATACGTGAGAAATATAGTATCGAACTAATGGCCACACAAGAAACCAAGCAGCTAGGAAGTGATATAGTGAAAGTTGGAAAAAGTTCTCTTTTTAAAAGCGGCCAAGTAGATACCTAGGGATGCACATGCTCGTACAGAAGACAAAGACAAGGAAATAAAAAAATTGTTGCATGAACAACTTGGTAAGCTAATTATAAAAGTACTCAAAAATGACATACAAATATTCGTAGACCATGTTTTTATTGAAAGAAATCACAATAGATCAGTCAAGGATACAGATGCTCGAAGCTACAAGGGAGCAGATGACGACAGTGGGACCATATATTGACAACAGCCATACTTAAGCAAGCAATTCCCAAACAACCAAGAAAAGAAAAACAACGAAAAATACCAGGTAGAGCAGCTCCAAAATAAAGAGATAACAAAAAGAATGAAGATGGTAATTAACAAGAGATTGGGAAGAATCGCGACAAGAAGGTAGGGAAACAAATAGAAACAGTCATAATAAACTGATGTAGTGGCAGACCTAAGCATTGGAAAGGCAGAAAAAGAAAACAGTCTTTTCTTTCTTTGATGGGAAATTCAACAAAATCCTAGATCAAATAAAGAATATCGCATAAAACAAAAACATTAGAAGTAATACAGAAACAAGTGAAGAGCACTATTAAACCAAAAGAAACGAATCTGAACGATTATGCAGTCAAAAGAATAGAAAATTACTATAAAACTCACTAAAAACAATAGATGACAACTATGTTCAAAAACAAGTAGGCAATTTTTATCGAGGAGTAAAAAAGATACGAATAGTATAAAACAAATGTACAGTAATTTGCAGAAATAATGATGATATGTTTCTTTGAGATACGTCAAAAAATGAAACACATGGGCGGAGTATTTTGATGAATTATTAAATTGTAATAGCCAAATAGGATCATACATACAACAACGAACCAAGAAACAGAACACCAACATAAATAATTAAAGACTTAAAAAATATTTATTGTTCAGGAAAAAGCGGAGTACCAGTAGAAATATTTAAAGTATGAGGAAATAATATACTACAGCAAAAGATAGTTTGACTTTATATAAAAATTTAGGAAAACGAAAAATGCCAGAGCAATGGAATACAGCACGTATCTGCTCAATTAACAAAAAAATTAATAAAACGGTCTCTAAAAATTATAGACAAATTGCACTATTAAAAGTAGCATAGAAAGTATTAGTAAAAATATTACAAAGTAGAGTAAAAACCTACGAAACAAAGATAATAGAGGAATATCAGCTGGTTTTAGACAGGAAAGAACAACAACCGCTCAAGTTTTTATGCTTATGCTATTAAAATGCAACAGGTATAAACAAAACCTAGGTTTTCATATGCTCTTTATTCATTTTAAAACGGGCTCACGACTTCATATCACGAAACGGGTTTTATGAAGCAATGAGATCAATAGGAACATTGAAAAAAAAAATAATACGATAAGTTAAAATGACGCTAACTAATACAGTCAATACAGTCAAGATAAGAGGAGACAAGATCCAGATAAGTGGCATAACGACGGTGAAGGATCAATATGTCCTATCTTCCTTTTTTTCAAAATTGAGATTTTTGGCGCAAAGTTATTAAAAAGGATAATGATGTCTTACAAAGTTTATATTTTTTCGAGAAATAGGCAACATCGCATCGTACCATCTAATTTCAAGTTGTACTATCTCTAGCGTCAACAGATCTGCAAGTAAATAATCCTATCTAAGCATTTAGTGTCTTCTCTCCATAAACTAAAGTACATGCTGGTGATTTGTCGAAGGTTTCTGTAGAAAAACGTTTATTTTTACGTTTATTTTTGTTCACGATATTGGTAAGTTGTTGATAAAAATAGTATAAAGCAAATATTATACTTGTAGTATTGATTTACCGGTAAAATTCTAAATATTAGCTATATTAAGAGATAGATTAGGTTAGGTTAGAGATAGATAGGACATTTCGTTTTATCAGAAACTATAACTGCTAATAATTCACTTATAAGAACATTGCCAGATAGGACTTTATGCTTTTTGTCCATATACTATTTAATTATGTATTGTAATCTTATAAAACAAACCTAGGTAAAATTAATCTGTGACAAATCTGGCTGTATGTATATTACAGTTAAAAAATACTCTACTGTAAATTAATAAATAATTACCACTCTATTTGTTGTACAATAGTACGTAAGGGTTTTTGATTTATAATAAGTAATTATTTACAGGGTGATTACTAAAAGAATGCATCCATCAGGGAGAGGAAAAAAAATTATTGAAATGGCAAGAGAGTTACAGATAGCATCAAGCGATCAATTAGCCAAAACTGTGACTAAGGTACTAATACTCTTCAAAGCAATTCTTGATTATATCTTAATTAATTTTTTAGGCAACTGATAAAATCAACGTTACTGAAACGATCACTTTAATAACTATTTTGGGGGAATCTGTAACAAGTCGGGATGTACCTATTACATTTGATCCGATTATAACAGGACACAATATTATCCTTCAAGACGTTACTAACAGTCCTAAAGTCGGAAAAGATTTAGATCAGTATTCAGTTATTGTAGAACCATTAACTTCAAAAACAGATTCGTCAAACAAAGCTACAGACAGTGCAGAAAATAATCCAGCTCTTGACCAACTTGCTGAAACTACTACTGACAATCAAAAAGCAGGTCTCGCAACTGATCAACATTTAAGTGCAATAAAACCATCAAGTACAAATACTGATTTGTCAAATGACGTTCAAGATCCCATAGCTGATCAGCAGTTAAGTATTGAAGGACCGTCAACTTCAAATACAAATCTAAGGGATAATCAAATATTTGTAAACAGAAGTTCATCAAATGTTGGTTCAGAATATGATCCTGTTTATAATAGCCATAGCGAAGGATCTGATGAAAATTTTACAGACAGTTCTGAAGCAGAACTTGATCCCAATAATCACAATATTAATGAAGGGCGTAATAGAAGAAATGTTGCTGATCCTAGCCAATGGAAAAGAAACAAAAATAAGAAACTCCGAATGGAAGGGAAACCTTATTTGGGATTCATGAAAGGGCAAACAGGAAAGTATGGACAGTTGAAACAAATGCTCGTCACATGCAACCCACTTGTGACAAAGAAGTGTGTAGAAAATCAAAATTTAGGTATTGTTCCGAGTTTTCAGAAGACGTTAGAAAAAGAATTTTCGAGCATTTTTGGAAAATAACTTGGGAACAAAGACATGCTTTTGTTGCAGCACATGTAAAGCATATTAATAAAATAAAAAATATTGTTCATCGAGATGACTCCAGACGTACCAAAACCTTACAGTACCATTTAAATAATAGACAAGAACAGTTACAGGTTTGCCGACAAATGTTTTTAGACACGCTTGGAATTAAGTATCGGATGGTACAATATTGGGTTAAACAAAGTTCTTTTGAAATGCCTCATGCTCCAGGTGGTAAACAGTACAAAACTGATCAGAAACTACTAGACAACATAGACTTTCTAGACAATTTTTTAAATGCCCTCCCAAAAATGCCTTTATACTATGCTAGAAAATGCTCCTCCAAATTGTATTTGGAACCTACCTTCCACAGGATAATGGATGTCTATAAATTCTACCTTAGTAAGTGTGAACAAGATACAGTTGAATGTGTAAGCAGGACGACCTTTAGTGCAATGATTGTCAAGAAAAATATTTCAATTTTGCCCACGAAAAAGGATCAATGTAATACGTGTGCAATGTGCAAGCTACAGAAGTGGAAATATTATGGAGAATATTTGGCAGGATCATATTAACAAAAAGGATACAGCTAGAGCTGCAAAAGACAAAGATAAAAACGAAGCAGCAATTGGCAGTCAAATCACCCTGGAACTCGATGTTCAGGCTGTAAAACTTGCACCATTCACCCAGGCCAATGCCTTTTATTATAAAACAAAATTGTGCTGCCATAATATCACAGTATATAACGTAGCTACAAAACACGCTACTTGTTACTGATTTTCTGAGGACCAGAACAATCAACTGGTAGCCTCTACATTCACGTCTTGCCCTATAGCGTACCTTACCAAATACTGTCTCACTGATGATAGAGAACCGATAATCATATATTCGGATGGATGTACGGCGCAAAATAAAAATTGTGTTATGTCCAACGCTTTGCTAAACTTTAGCATAATGCATAATGTACAAATTATTCAAAAGTTTTTGGAAGTTGGGCATACCCAGATGGAAGTCGATTCAGTGCATGCCTGTATTGAACGAAAATTAAAAAACCGGGAAATTAAGCTTCCAAGCGATTATATTGGTATTACTAGAGAAGCCAGAAAAAACCCATCTCCGTATGAAGCAATAAACTGTAAGTTCAGTTTCTTTAAAAATTATAGAAACCCTCTGAGATATTCATCGATACGACCAGGTAGAGTAGCAAAAGATCCGGTAGTTATGGATACCAGGGTTATCAATTATGATCCACAGGGCGTTATCAAGGTAAAACTGGATCATTCTAGCTCAGAATTCACTGAATTACCAATAAGGTCTAAAAAGTATCCTCCAATTGAAAATTATCCTCCGCTGTACACGCAAAGGTGTAAAATTCCTAAATCGAAATGGCAACACCTGCAGGAATTAAAATTGGTAATTCCAGAAGATTGTCACAGTTTTAACAACAATTTGTCATATTCAGAGTAAAACTTTCGTAACAAAGATGGATTCCGTATTGGCCGTGAAGTGTCATAATACTGAAATTTACAATTCTGCCTATGTGAAATTTCTATTTTATTTTTGACTTGTACCTATTTAGTTTAAAAAATACAATGTTATGTTTTAGTTTTTCTTCGTTATTTACTGCAAAATGTTGAGTTTTTTTAATAGGTAGATAGATTCTGTTCTTAATATAAGAACAATTAGATACAAGAATATGCGCCAAATATCCTATGCGCCAAATAGTTTCACTCTGGAACTATTTTTTATAATATTAGATGGTACAATTATGAATTGTAATATGTCCTATGTATCACAAACTTTTATTTCAATTTATCCTATCTTTTAAAAGTATTACAAGAAATATTTTTTTAAACTGTCCTTTTTACAAAAAAACCATATTAAAAAAATAAAATTGACGTGTTTTTTTTCGTACCCCGTCCATTAAAACTATATCTATAAAATAATTTTTTCGCTCTCCTGAAAAGTAGCGTTTTTTTAGATAGGACATATTGATCCTTCACCATCGATAATTCTTAACAAAAGACAACAATGCATAGGTTTCGCAGATGACTTGGTATTTCTGACAAGTTTAAAAATGGAACTTTAAAAAATATTTACAAAACTTATTTTTAAAAAAATGTTTTCACAGAAATCATTTTCAGATTTTCTTTGTTCATTTGATAATTGAAACAGAAAGTTACATACTGGTTTATATATTACTTTACTCTCTAAGGAAAGTAAATAGATAACGTTTATGGGAGTCTGAATTTTAAGATCTGATAGTTTTGAATACAGCTGATCTGTTTCATATTTCTGTGTATCGCACTTAAAAAAA
Organism: Diabrotica balteata; assembly: GCA_918026665.1. Classification (NCBI taxonomy): domain Eukaryota; kingdom Metazoa; phylum Arthropoda; class Insecta; order Coleoptera; family Chrysomelidae; genus Diabrotica; species Diabrotica balteata. The sequence goes on along the minus strand of OU898279.1, from coordinate 92,856,350 downwards.
TATTGTTAATGTCACATTGTGATATACTATCGCATGAGCATACCACATAAGGGATAACATTTCACTTAGCCAACTGAGCTGAGAATACGCCGTTATTATATTCGTTTTTTAAAGTGTAATTGTCACTTTTAACTTTGTTGGCACTATTTATTTAAAAATATCGGCAATATCTTGTGGTTAGGTAGGGTGGATAGCATACAACTGATTATTTGAGTTCGTTGCTATGTTTTTTCATCTTTCTTTTCATTTTGTTAAGATTCTGTAATTATTATGTCGCTTTAGTCATTAAAAATGTGAATATGGATACATATAGTACATCATGGGAAGCATCTTTAGCAAGCTGATCAAAAATTCTTGTCTTGATATTGAATTTAATAAAATAGGTAATTAATTAATTTATATAAATCTAGCCAATCTAATGATTTTTCAATTGCTACCGCTTCAGCAGTTTAAATAAAAAGAGCCTCCGCGTAAATTGCCATCACATGTTAAAGCAATTGGACGTCCCCTGGAAACGAGTAATGTCGGTTGGTCCTTTCAGTACCGGAGCACCAACACAGATACAAACGCAACCAAAACGGTCTTTGTCAAGACCATTTTTGGTGACTACTTCAATCAATATTAAAGGACTATCAGCAAAAAGAAGATCTATTGTCTAATATGTGCAGAGAACACGGTCTCGATGTCCTGCTGGTTCAAAAGGTCCATCTAGGTACTGCAAGCCGCATTCCAAAGATTCGAGGTATAAGACTTGTACTGTAGAGACCACACGGTGGGTGTGGAAGAACAAAGTGAGTACAACGAAATATCGATGAAGAAGAGAATGTTCTACACCACTAAACACCAAAGGGCATCAGAAACCCTAGAGTGCTCGTAAAAATGATGAACTGTTGCATGCTTACATTCCAAATCTCTAAAATCTGGAGGAAAGTTAGAGTGGTGACCTTCTTAAAACCAGGAAATGATCCGGCAGATACAAAGAGATTTAACCGGCAGATAACGGAAAGAAATAACAGAAGTAGCGTTCATATACATGACTGCCGCCTATGACACAGTTAACCATCAACGGTTGCTGGTAAAACTCTACGAAAATACAAAGAATTTCTGACTAACAATGTTAATAAAATTTCTTCTCCAGAATAGACGCTTCTACGTAACGCTCCAGTTCAAGAACAGTCGGTGAAGGGATCAAAAAAATGGACTTCCTCAGGGAAGTGTGAAACAAAAACCAACAAACAAGACCGTTTATTTACGCGGATGATACAGCTGTGGCAGCTTAGTGAAGTACCTTCAATGAAGTCGAAGTAAAACTAACGGATGCTCTAGAAGACTTAACACTATACTATGACGAAAACCATTCAAAACCGAATCCTACAAAAACCCAGGTGTGTGATTTCCACCTTAGAAACAAGCATGCCCAAAGGACACTGGAGGTGGAATGGCATGGTCAGATGCTGGAACACAATGAGACGCCAAAATACCTTGGCGTACGCCTAGATAGAACTGTGTCTTATCGATATCACTGTCAAGATATCAAGAAAAAGTAAACGCCAAAAATAATATCATTCGCAAACCAACAAACACAAAATGAGAAGCTCAACCTCACACTCCGTACTTCTGCCTTAGCATTATGTTTTTCTGCCGCCAAATTTGGAAAACTCTGCTCACTCTAAAAACGTTGATGTTACGTTAAATGAAACGGTTCATATAATATTTGGTTGCCTGAAACCGACGCCTATCGAAGTGGGCTATCCTATAGTTGGAAACGCTCCACCTGCTATCAGAAGAATGGTCACGTCGGAGATAGAACGAAAGAAGCAGGAGACGGATCAAAGACTTCCCTTGTATGACCACCAAGTTTAGTCAAGTAGAATAAGATCTCAGAAAAGCTTTCTAAAAATATCACGATTTGCACCCTCACAGGAAATAGCCGCTGAACACAATTTGCCGTATCCCACATGGAAACCACTAAACAGACTAAGAACTGGCGTTTCACGTTGTGCTAGTAACCTGAAGAAATAGGGTTACCAGGAGGACGATACCAGCGACTGTGTCGCGGTTCAGAATAGTCACCATCTACTATCGTGCACAGAGATGAGAAAGACCTGCACAAAAGAAGACCTATTCTTAGCGAATGACAGGGCCATAAATGTGGCCAACCATTGGAAATACAAAATTTAAAGTTTGTAATAGATAACTCATACAATTGAATATAAAGATTAATATCATTTAATCTTTGGCTTAAGATATTTTTAATAGCCACAATTTTTTGACGATTTTAAAGAGGAATTTCGTTACTTTTAGCAAGTAGAACAAATCAGTAGAATACTACTCGTATTCTACCTACCTTTACCTTATTTACCTTCATGGTAACCATATTTGATCTTTGTTTTTAACAGTTTTTCAATACTTAGTATACTATACATTTTCCAAAAACCTAATTTCTTCGTCCGATTTCAGAGTAGCTTTTCTTAGTAAGTTGGTTCTAAATAATTTCTTTTTACCTCAGGTCTATCTATATCATTTACTTATAAAGATTGTTATTTGGATGGCAATTTCATCTTATTTATTATTAAATAAGGTTAATATTATACTTATAAGTACAGCATTTAGAATATTTTTAACGTTTTTCCAGTTTTTATATTACAGGCACAAAAATACTATATTGTTTTATAAGGAGTAAAAATGATGCTTTTTGTGGCGAGGCTGTACGTTTGACGGACAAGCGTAGCGAGTCCGATTATTTTTACTGCGAATAGAATATTTTTTTTTTCAAACGTCGCAAATAATTTTTTTGTTACTATGGCTACTTCTATTGATTGTCACTTTGAAAAATAAGAACAATCACCGATTTTGCGCAACTCATTAAGTTTTGTAAACGTTTGTGCTTATTGTCGTCCAAAAGTATATTTATTAGGTCTGATTCTGAAGATCCCACGGCATCGCGTATTCCTCCAGGTATTTGTGTACTGCAAATACTGTAATCAAAGGATTGTTTCCTATCACGTCCACTACGGTTTACAAAGCTTTTTAGCTTTTGATTTTTACACTTTTGTGCCTAAGCATAAAAGTCCTTCACTTTATGTCTAGACATAAAAGTAACATTTTTATATCGTTAATCACGTCACATAAATAAATACTTTTGTGACGTTTAAAAAAAAAAAACAAAATTATAGTCTTGATAAATATTGTACAAAGATTTTTTTTAGAAATGACCAAAGGTTGTGAAACTAAAAAATATGTTTTTTCAAGTATCTACTAAACCAAGTTTAAAAAACTATCATTTAACTAAAACTAATTTAAATTTTTAAAATTGTTTTAGAGCAACCCTTAACTTTTTCTTTAACTTTATGAATATCAAATTAAAGTGGTTGGATATTTTATTTAATTTTTAAAGTAGTAAATCTCACAAAGTAATTCTTATTTAAATACTTTTTTCGTTATTTCTTTCTAAGAGCTCTTTGCTCAATTATCTTTTTACATTCTCCAGATCCGATGCTTTCAGTTTCTTAGAGTTTTAATCTTTTTATTTGTTTGTAAAGTTTCTGTCCAATTTCCGTAAAACGACAAAGCCATCGGGTAAAACGATGCTTTAGTTTCGGTGTTGGACAACATTCTCTCGTTTCGAGATTGCAAATGTCCGGTTAACTCTAAATCCAATTAATCTCGGTTTGTATTTCGGTCATTGTAATCATCTGTTAGCATAATATAGCGTCGGTCCGGTTATTTGATGGGACATTGATACTTATGATTTATTAACAAGTTTCGGGAATTTGAGCTAAATTTAAATGAGGTAACTTACAAAATGAAACATACATTTTGTATTCTACCGGCAAACAACACGTGTATTTATGGGTAATAAATAGAAATACGCCGCTGTATTCTTCAATTGTATTCCAAATCCTATAAAAAAAATACAATAAACATAATATTAAATATTTATTCATTTATAATAAATGTTTATTTTTATTTATTTATTAATAAGAAGTGTTTATTAATAATTAATTATCTGTTCAAGATTCTTAATTTAAATTATTAACACACATTCTAAAATATATCTATACAATAAAAATAAAAATAACTGTTAAATAATATAACATCACAATTCATTTTGAAAAAACCATTTACACTAATAACTACATTCCTATCGTAATATGTTATATTGTTAATATTATTCTTCTTTTCAAGAACTTTCCCATTATTTGTTAAATATTTCCAGTAAACGACTACCTGTCACCAGATTATCATAACGGATTTTTAAACTATGGTTTCTCAAGCTTTTAATAATTAATTCTAATGAATGAAAATAATTTCTATCCTTGTGCGATCGGTACTCACCGGAGGGACCGCAGACGTTCGGATACAATTAGCGTCTCTTAGCAAAGACTATGACGTCGACTTTGCTAAGTATCAAGACAATTACTCTACACACACACACACACAAACACACACACAAACACACACACTCACACACACACACACACACACACACACACACACACACACACACACACACACCACACTAGGTACCTGACTGTAAAAATTCACTGTACCACGCCAATGACCATTAGTTTAATGCCAATCGACGCATTAAACTCAATAAAAAAAAAATAATCTGTGTATCTGCACGTAAGTAAGATTATTTAATTTTTTATTTTTCATTTAATTATTTATTAAACTATGTTACAACATCTTGCACAACATAAACATACCCTCAACATCCCAGAAGACGTCTCTTTGTTACATAATATCCCTCAAAATTTTTTTCTAAAACTAGATCTATATGAAGACTTGGAAATAGTCAAAGAAAAGCAAAGTAGCCCCAATTGCGTTAATCGTCATGTATCGTTCAACCGAGACTTTCAACCCTTACATCGACAACTCTTCTCATAGTCCACGCTTCACAATATTGCCTTACTTTCTTTGCCCGTCTATCCTATACAAACTTCAACACCTTTAATCCTATACAATATTTGTGTTTCTCTAAACAATCTTCCTCTACAATATTGCCACACCTTCACCTCAAAAATTTTCGACCCCATTGTTAACTTCAGAACCATCCATATCTATCATAACAAAATATTTCAACATTTTCTCCACTCTTCACATCTACATCACATTCCTATCCATTCTTTTCTCTTTCATTATTTCTTGGTCAACTCATTTATCAAACATGTACTCAATATTTTTAACTCTTTATTCTCTTAAACATTATCTAACATTTTATCAAAATTCATATTATTTGTGCTTCTTCAAACAACCAGTCTCTAAACTTTTGCCACTCCTTCCCTTCTTTACTTTTCGACCCTAGTGTTAACTTTATCCACATCTATCATACCATAATATTTTATCATTTCCTTCACCCTTCACATCTACATCACATTCCTGTCCTTTCTTTTCTTTTATTATTTCTTGGTCAACTCATATATCTAACATGCACTCAATAGTTTTAAAGTCAGTAATCATTCAAACATCATCTAACTGTTTTTCAAAATTCATATATTTTTCCCCTATTAAAAAATTCTTATTCAACATTGCTCACCTTCTCTTGGTCAACAACTTAGTAGCACACTTATAAATCAAATTTTAGGTTTTTACAAACCGAATTTATTACTACTAAAATACATTTTGTTTAGGGTGCTAGATGCTGTAAGCATAAAGGACCCCTATTATCTCTAATTATTGATTAACTCCTTTTCTCCTTTAACCATCCCCTCCTTCTTCAGTCATTTCCTCTACTTTTATTCTCATCAAGTCTCTGAGGATCTCAGCCTCTTCAATTTTAAATTAATCACATAGGTTATAACTCTGATTTCTTCAGCCTGTAGATTTTCAATTTACCAAACTTGTTTTTATTAATTTCTCACCATACTAACAGTCTTAAATAGTCACCTAAATAAAAGGTCTTATATTAGCTTCAAATATTTGCTATTAAAATTTTTACCTGACCTAGATGTGATAAACATAAAAGGATAATTTTCATATATATAAGCTAACCTAACATAAAATACACTTTTAGACAATATTCCATACGACAAAAAGCAACATAGGTTGCCTAATACACAGGTCATCCTCTTAAACATGACTTTAACACCATTGATGATTTCACATCGATTATAACCCAAATTTTAAATCCCAACACCTATATTGCTGTTATTATTTTTTAAAATCATCAAAAATAATTTTTGAATCTTTTGGCAGTAGTAATACAAGGTATAACTAATATAGTTCTATGTTACATTGACATTTTGTTTTTGACACCTTTCATAGGTATATTGTAAATCAGTTTCCACATAGCACACTACCACCTAGCATTGAAACTTCCGTGTTGACGAGTAAAACAATGATTGGAGCATCACCTAGTGACCGGGCGCCTAACTATAAATATATGGTGCGAAATTCAAAAGCTTAGTAATATTACCTAGGATTGTGAACTCATTTTAAAGTAAAGGAAAATCCATATAATCCTAAAATAACAAGAAAAATCCTTATCCTATACGATAATAAATATTTTTCGTATACTTTTTGGGTTTTCTTGTTATGTTGAGACTATATTTATTTTACATTACATTAAAATGCCAAAGTGGTTAACAAAATTAAAGATTAAAATATAGAATAAAATCTTTATTTATAAAAATATTACAAGAAATGTTATATGTGTTACAAGAAATATTAATAATACAAGCCAAGTGTACTATAATTTAGTTTTCTTAATGTTGTGGCAAGAACTGGCCAGTATTTAAATAATTGTTTTGTCTTAGTATGTCAAGTTTTATGTAAATAGAAGCCTAATTCTGCAAAAGGCCTTTTACTACAATTTTATTCTCATAATTCGCAAAGAATTGAAACATTGGTATATAACATTCAAGATTTTTTTAGAAAGCAATGAATCCAAAGATAAATCCCTAGAAGACAAAGATAAGTACATGCTTGCAATAAATTTAGTCTATAATTACATAAGCGAAGCAATCAATGGGGAAAATCAATTGATCTTTTCACACATACTCTCACAGATTCAGAATGAAAACATGCAAATGCATTGAAGTATTAAAAAAATGCAGACATTATCTGGCAGGAAAGCAATTCAAACCAATCACAGATTAAATCACTATTTTGTTTATATAGAATGCTGGCATATATAAAATCTGACAAGGAGAACTAGCTTTACTTCATAAGAATTTATTAATTATCTACACTCTAAAGGAATATTTCAAGTAGAACAACACCATATAATCATGAAGGAAATGGTTAAGTTGAAAGATACAATGAGTTATATAGAAATTGGTGAATCTAGCATTAAAAACCAAATATTTAGACATCACTAAATGAAAAACTGCGTTACCAGGAGCTCTGTACTATATAAGAAGTTTACTATTGAATTGTTATATTATTGAATCACGATAATGATGAAGATGAAGTCCAAATAACACATTAGAGAATTCCACTACTAAATCAATGCCAGATGTGACAGAAAATTTACCTGTTCAAAAACCTGATGATAATTATGAACCAAAATTGGAAAATTCAGATTTTCAATCTAGCTGTAAATCAGCTGGAGCTAAAAATAAACCAAGATAGTTGCAATATTTTGTTCACAAATAGGGATGGGTATATGTAGTATAATTTAGTGTTCTTAATGTTGTGACAAGAACTTGTCAGTAATTAAATAATTCTTTTGGAATTCTAATGTCAAAATAAAGCCTAATAAGCAACATATAGCCGTCAGACATTCTGAGTTCTTTGTAGTACTTACATCCTAATCTAATATCACACACTACCAGCGGCCAGTAGGAACTCTTACTGTCTGGCATTCTATTCCCAGAAAAGACAGAACTCAAGATCTCTACTAAGTTGGAAACAGAAAAATTAAATGATTTAGTTCTAAAAAGAACTTTATATACATTTATATGATAATATTTTAGTCATATTAAAACCTATAAACCCAACAGTTAGCTCTAAGATTCTAAGATCCAGCAGTATAAAGATGGAAAAATAACATTAAAAATAAAAAAAATATAATCCACAAGGAAAAATTCCTGTAGCTGGCTGTATACCACGTATAACAAAAAGAGGTTAATCTTTGTAAATGGGTATATTTATTTAAAAAACCCTTAAAAGGGCCACATCAATAAAACAAACGTTTTCGGACCACACAGTCCATCATCAGGTTTTTAAAATCGAAAATGCTAGGTCACAATGCCTGAGCCACCAAAATACTAGGGTAAAAACCCTTTAAATTACATTTAGTTATGAAATATTGTACATTTTGTCGTAAAATAACTGTGATGTTCAGTATTAAATTAAATTTGACTATAGGTAACACATGGCTCAATCTGGTTCCAGAGCCGGTGAGAGGGAACCTCTACACTCGGAGAACAGCGTGGAACTGACACGCTGTTATAAAATATAAAATAAATTATAAAAATACAACAAATACAAATATGGCGCCGTATTTGTCTAAATTCAACTTTTGATTTGACAACAGCACACTCCCTCCGCTGCCCTCCGCGTAGAAAATAGACTAGCAGCGCCACCAAACGAATGGGCGTATGGGCGCCTAACTCCGAACGTGATTTGACATTGCCTATCCCTGTTACCAATCTAGGTGTAATTTTATCTATGAGTTTCCAGCTGTTCTCCGTGCGTAGAGGTTTTCTCCCCGGCTCTGGAACTCAATTTTTGCAATGTATGTTACCTGAAGGTATATTTAATTTATTACTGAACATCACAGTTTTTTAACAACAAGATGTATAATCTTTTATAACTATATGTAATTTAAAGGGTTTTTACCCATGTATTTTTGGTGGCTCAGGCATTTTAACCTAGTAAGTATAGCCATTTTTGCTATTTACCCATAGTCAAAATTTCATAACCACGTTTGTTTTAACTAAATGGTTTATACTTACTTTATGCGATTTTAAACCTGATGATGGACTGTTTAGTCCGAAAACGTTTGTTTTTTTTATGTAGCTCTTTTAAGGGTTTTTAAATAAATATACCCATTTACGAAGACTAACCTCTTTTCTTTGTGGTACGTGGGATACAGCCAGCTACAGGAATTGTTTTCCTTGTGGATTTTTTTAGATAACGTCCTGCCAATTTTGCCGCACAGCGCTGCCAGAAGTTTAAACCTCTTTCCCACCCTGTGTAGGGTATCTTAAATGTCGGTTTTCCAGTTAAGAGTCCTGCTTAAATAAACTTTCAGATAGGAAACCGAGTTTCTGATTGTAAGATCCTCTCCTAACAGTGTTATTTGGCTATAAACATCGCGACAATTGGAGGATTTGAATAAGATAAGTTGTGTTTTGGAGACGTTTATGGTCACATTTATTGCACCACCTATTAACTCGATCTAAATAGTTTTGTGCTCTTTCAAATACAGACAATTGTACACGCTCTCTGTGCGGCCCTGACGTAAGGAGTACAGTGTCATCCGTATACAAAAGAAAAGTTTCCGATCTATACTCTATATTGAAACAAGAATTGAGCCATGAGTTACTCCAGCTTGCGGAGTAAAGGGGATAAATAAAATGTCGCCAACTTTGATCTTGATCGTCCGATTCGAAAGATAGAAATTTATTAACTTAATGAAAGGTGTTAGGAATCCAGCAAGGTGAAGTTTTTCAATCAGGCGTGGGTGCCAGACCTCATCGAATGCCTTCTTAATATCTAAGAATATGCCTACGCAGTGTCTCATTTCGTTAATTAATTGCAAAATGAAAGTTGTTGCTTCAATCAGTGCATTTTGCATAGAATGTCCAGCCTTGAATCTGTAACTGGTAATCTGGAATGGCGAGGTAAACGTCTAAGAATTCTACGAGTCTTTCCTTAAAGATCCTCTCTTAGACTTTACCTAGGGTACTCAGTAGAAAAGTGGGTCTAGACGATTCAGGGTTGATTTGGGGTTTGCCTTGTTTGTGAATAATAACTGTGCTGGCCACTTTTCATGGAATGGCATTGATGATGTTGGTGAGCAACGGGATTATATTCTCTGGAAAATTTTTAAGGCATCTTCTATGGATGCCATCTGTGTTTTTACCATTACACATATGCCTGACGGTGTCCTCAGTCACAGAGGCCATCATCGGGTGAGGATGAGGTCCCAGATGTGCCTAAGGGTAATAGAATATATCTTCCACTATCCGTTTGGCTCCCTTTTGAAAATTACATTGAAATTGGGATTATTGGGAGAGACAAGTGCGGCCTGGAGTGTATGACCACATTGACTCATCTTATTCTATTTATAGCAGAGTAAAATAGATCAGTTGACGTTAGACCAGTCCATTTACTAAGATTGGCTAGCCAGGATATGCGTTTGCATCCAGAGGCTCTCTTGTCGTTAATCTTGTCTTGTAAAATTAACTATAAAAGTCTGTATTTATTATTACGCAATATGTGGTCGAAGTAAGCCAATTTTCTGTTCTCAACGGTGGTTATAATTTCTTTGTCTTTTCTTAGCCTCCAAAAAAATAATGTGGGATGTCTGGGATAGATATGACACCCTTAACGTACGTTGGTAGCAGAATATTTCAAATGACTGTAACTGTTTTATGGCATCTTTTGTAAGACTCCAACTTTCTACTTCTTCTTAAGATTCTCAGAATATTTTCTATGCTTATTTCGATATAAAAGTATGTTTTAGATACATTAAGCGCAGTTTTGAAATGCACTAAACAATAAAAAGTATAATAAAAATTTAATTTTATAATATAAATTTATAATATATAAATATTTTTAATCTTACTAATTAGTTATGAGAAGTTTATACTTATCCAAAGTAAATCTCTTTTAAATCTCTCAAATTTTATTTTGTCGATCCAGATACTGCTATAACAAGCTGGTTAACGATTTAATTTATTACTTGTTAATAAGTAAGTCAATGCCTTGAACTATTTCGTTGCAAACAAGTTGAGACTACCTGCACCAAACAATTTTCTTCCACCATTGTGGAATTAGACTAACCCAATTGCCGTCAGCTAAAATCCATTATAATCAAAGCATTTGCGCGTCTCGCTGAAATGTCACTGCTGTTTTGTGTGACGCCATTGTTCTAATTTGATTTTTGATCCTAAAACATTATCACTCAATTCAGCTAAATGTGCCGGATGCGTAATAAAAAGAAAACAATGATATTAAGTTAATTTTGACTGAAGCTTTTTGGACGTTATTAAATTATTTGTCGGTCTGTAAGAAAACAATCTGTATAACTTAATTACAAGAAAAATATGACTAAATAATTTTTTATAAAATATGATAAAAATATTATTCATCGAGATAATTTATTGCTAGGTAGTAATTTTTTACGGTCAAGTGACTGGAGTAATGTTTAACTGTAAAAATCCAAAATTTATATGTGTCGACATTCACCGGTTAATGTCTATACATACCAAATGCTTTAGTGAAAGACCGAACATTTACAAATTTTGTTATAGTTTTGGAGTATCACCGGTGAATATCAACAAACTCAAATGAGTTTCGGTTAATGCGGAAATCAGCGGTTGTAACTAGTTTTTAAAGCTTTATGGGTGCCGCGTTTTATTTCCTGTTGTCTCCGGTCAGTTTTATGCAAGGTTTAAAGAGCGTGCTAAGTTGATTTCACATTGGGCAATATATTATTTGTTAATAATGGCCACTGCAGTAAATCTGGATAAGTTTTTTCAAAAATTACGTGACCTAATTAAATGTAGACGAGAAGATATTTCTTTCTATTTTTCTTAAGAAACATACTCTTAAATAGAGTTGGAAATAAATTCTGCTAAAAATAAGTGCAGTACACCTTTAAACTCCAAAGGTTTAAAACGTTTTGACATTTTAAAGGTTAATGATGGTAGGAAGTTAATTTGTGTCATTAAAAGCAGGAGAAATCATTATCCACTATTATATCAAATGAGGAGTTGTTTGATACACTTTTCGAAACTCATATAAGAACAGGCCATGGAGAAAAAATATGAATTCATAAAGAATCACAAGTTAAAATACAATAATATCACTTATGAGGTATATTTAAATTTGTGTAAAAGTGTGAAATACAACATGGTGGCCCCAAAAAAGATATTATTGTGGAACTAATGATAAGTTTCGAATTTGTTTAGATATCATGTCGACTTAATAGACTTGCAATCATATAAAAACGGCATTAACAAGTTTATATTGGTATAAAAAGACCATTAAACCTAGTTTTGTTTAGCTATGATCGTTGAAAACCAGGAGATCGGAAAAAGTAATATCACCTTCTTATTTCTTTTATCATTTGGTGCTTCCACTATATTCTATTTGGATAATGGTAGATAGTTTAGTAATCGAGTTATATTTAAGCTATGCACTATGTAAAAAGATGTTAAAATAGTACACGAAAAGCTTCGTCATAGTTAAACCCAAGTATTGGTAGAAAGAGCCAACCAGGATATACAATATATGGTAAATGCGTGGATGCAAGATAATAAGTCCGATATAACAAAATGCTTGAAATATTGGAAACAGCTGGATTGGACGATAAAGATCTACAAATAATTACAAATCTATACTGGCATCAATTGGCAAGAATAAAGGTTGAACAAGAACTGTCGGATGAAATAAATATAAAAAGAGGAGTGAGACAAGGCTGTATATTGTCGCCTTTACTTTTAACTTATTTAAGGAAGCCTTAATGGAGACAACCGAAGGTATTATTGTGAATGGAGTAACCGTCAACAATATTAGATATGCCGGCGATATCTTAGTCCTTGCCAATTGCGGAGAAGACCTTCAAAATCTAATGAACAAAATAAAACAGACTTGTGATCAGTATGGATTAAAACTCAACGTTAAGAAAACTAAATATATGATAGTTAGCAAACAAAATTATATACAGGATGTTGGTATAAAAGTCGGAGATGCCACACTGGACAGAGTAGAGAAACTCGTGTATCTCGGCAGTAATATCAATGAGAGCTGGGATCCAACCGCAGAAATTAAAAGCCGAATAGAACAAGCCCGAGCTGCCTTTGTGAAAATGAGAAACGTACTTTGCAGACACGATCTTAGCATTGACCTTAGAGTTCATATGACATTTTGCTACATCTTTCCTGTCCTGCTGTATGGAGTGGAAGCGTGGACTCTAACTCAGGCTATGCTTAAACGCTTGACAGCCTTTGAGATGTGGGTATACAGACGACTACTGAAAATAAGCTGGGTCGACAAAGTTAGAAATGAGGAGGTCCTTAGACGGCTGAGCCATACAAAACAACTGATCAATATAATAAAGAAACGCAAGCTGGAATACTTCGGTCACATTATGAGACACCCTGAAAAATATGATCTTTTACATCAGATTATTCAGGGAAAGATCCAGGGTAATCGTGGTCCTGGTAGACGAAGAACATCATGGCTGGAAAATCTAAGGCAATGGTATGGAAAATCAACTACATCGTTATTTAGAGCTGCTGTCAATAAAGTCACGATAGCGAATATAGTAGCCAACATGATATCCAACGATCGATAACGGTCATGGAACTAGAAGAGGAAGAAGCAAGATAATAATTAAAATAAATGGTCAAACGGTTTGTCTTTTATTCAGTTCAAAATATTAAAACTAAGGAACAGCTAGAGGCCTATGTAAATACTTTTCAAGAAAATTCGATGGAAACAGATCCGCAAATTAGCACGCCTGTATCTCGAGCACCGACTGATTTGTAGTGTAGCACTTCTAGATATCAAGAAATAGCCCTTCCGCAGCCCACCACGTCTTCATCCCAAGTACTGACTGAACAGCACTAGCAAAGTTTTTCAAAGCGAACAGCTCCAAAAGATAATATTTTACTTTAAGCAATAAAAAATATTGTAAACCTCGAAATCGCATAGACTAGCGAAATGTGTTGTCTGCGGTTCTTGTTGAAATAGAGGATTCAGACTATTAAAATTATCTATTCGAAATTTGTAAAGAAAAATTACTTTTTATGAATAAGATTACAACTAATAAAATCTCGCTGAGAAAAGCAGCTTGTGCTAATTCTAAAAGTGCTGCACAATGCTACACACCTTGTAACTGCAAAAAAAGTGTTTCACGGCTAAATTTACCGTTAAAGCCTAGGAGCTTCTGTGCAATTTAAACTGTTATGCTGGTTAAAGTTGTTGGATTAAATAAGATTATAAATAATATATTTTCTTTGTTTTGTTTCTGTTTTTATTTTATATATCAAAATTAAAAAAAAATGTTTTTCTGTTATGATAATATTTCAGTTACCAATCGCTATTATTTGTGCTGTTTGTTTTAAACACAATAATCTTCTTATGTTTATTAAAACAATTTTCTCAAATAAAAAATGTACCCAACTAATTTTTTGTTTTTACTTGATAAGAAATATATGTTTTAAACACACACAAAAAATTTTTGATGAATATCGATATTCACCGGTGAATGTTGACGGAAAAATATGATATTTATTCAATAACTCAAACATACCCCAAGCGACTTGTGAATGTTGACCTTTACTGGTGTATCTCGACATTGACTGGATTTCGAGCTTTCTCAGTAATATAAAGACATTAAGCCGTAACTACAACCCATATAAATATGTTACTTAACCACTACCACTACAATCTGGAACCGGTTACAAAAATAAACAGAAAAAGTGACCTGGTAAAAGTTTGCAAGAATTTATTTTAAAATAAAATTAAATTTTTTTCTAAAATATTCTAAAATATTGTAAACCCATATATCAAATATTGAAAAACAATTTGGACATTTTTTTACGCATTAATGTGTTCATGCACATATGACAATGCATGTTTATTTTTGGGTTTTTTTTTCGATAGACATCTTAAACATATTTCTCATTTTCATTTAGTAACTTCAGCAGATAGTATAACAGGACATTCTGGATCAATTCTTAAGATATCGGAGGTTGTACCTCGTAATTTGTAGTTAACTTTTGGTTGGAAATTCGATGTTTAATATAAGATTTGCATAAAGAAACATTGACTCCAGTATTATTAACAGACACATTCAATATCATATAAAAAAATGGTCCCTGGCCATTTTCTGGTACTCCAGGATGTCGAATAATTTGCGGACTATTGGTATAACACGTCAACATTTTCTTTTGTACTATTATAAAAAAGAATAATTTTAAGTTTTTTACGTGTTTTATCTACAATATTAATATTTTGCAAGCTGCAGAACAAAACGATGGATCTATATGGGTAAATTAGTTAGGGTAAATGCAAAAATAAGGTTAACAGGAGAATGAAGTTTAAGCTTAAATTGAGAAATTTTATTGCCAAAAGTACTTATTATTATATCAGCCACCAATGGCCAGTCCTTTAAGAAATATGAAAAATTGACTAGGGTTAGGATTGGCGGGATTTAACCTTGAAAAAGTAATGGATTCGATCGTTAAATGATGGCAATTAATTTAATCTAACAATAAAACACTCTTTTGTTTTTAAAACTTCCACAAAATGTATTATAGGTTATTGTAATTTGTTATATGTAATTAAAATGCAACATTTCAATTTCCTAACTACTTCAGAATAATTTCATTTGACGTAAAAAATCTGTTTTCTGTTATTCTTCCTACAGGAACTTTTGTTGTGGTAAAAAAAAACCTTTTAGGCCATAATATTACAAATCCAATCATTACAGTTATAATTTTACATCTTTTTTAAATTTGCATAAACCAGGACTACTTTGAATTTAATAATTAAATATGTACCGGGTGGTCCAATAAGCCGATCTCTCGGCTATATATCAGAAACTATTCATGTTATAACTTTAGGAAAAAAAATTTCTTAGTAAAAGTTGCCAAGAGAAATCGCTGGAAATAACTTTCAAGATTCTGAATTAACCGCTAGGGGGCGTAACCTGCGAGAAAATTTTGAAAACCAGTTTTTTGGGAAATATGTCCAATTATACCAAGTGCTAAATAAGTAAACTAGAAAGAAGCATAAATTCTGCACAAAGTTGTTCAAGTACTTTTTTTTATTTTTTCAAATAAAGGGTGAGGGAGAGTGGGAAAGTATTTGTGGATAAATACCTATAACTTTGGTTTGGTCCAACCGATTTTAATGAAATTAGTGTCATTAGAAAGAGTGTGGATGAATTAATTCACATCTACTATAAAATGCTTGCATTTAGTTTTTATAGTAGTAGGTAGAGGTGACTTTCAAATAAAAAAAATTAAAAATTGTTTTTCTTAGAAACACCTATTTATTGTAAATTATAATGGAACTGGAATAAATTCGTAACAAAATGGAGCAAACCGCATGTTAATAGCTTTTGTTGAACTCGAGATATGAATAAAAACTCATAAACATAAATAAGTATAGTATTGACACACCCTGTATTATAAATTACATTAAAAAATAAGTCAGTAGATATTTTCAAATTTTTTTTATAGCAGAAGAATCTTAATGTTGATACCTATTTTATAAAAAATAGTTTTTTCGAAACTAAGTAGGCTACGACAATGAATTTGACGGGAGTTCATATTGTTTATTTATTGACAGCAGTCAAAACATTGTTAAGAAGTGCTATATTATAATTCGAATTAAAGATTGCACTTTTTTCAATAGGTAATATTAGTAATTAATTATCAGTACAAATAATTCGTGATGAGTATATCAAATTGTATGATATAATTGGAGTTTATTTCGAATGACACCAAAATGCCGCTATTGCGTCAAGTATATATTTTGTAAGATATCGTGACAGGAGACATTATGGCAAAGAAGTATTTGAAAGAAAGGCAAAAAGATTAAGAGAAACTGGTAGTTTTTCTCGTCCTTGTTTTAAACGACGTAGTAGAGTTATGACCGAAGATAATTCAATCAATGTTCTTGCTTTAATTCAACAAAATCCACGTATAAGTAGTCCGAAATCTCTATTTATTTGCCCCAATATCTCCTGCCAGGATATCTTACAGAATATATACGTGAGGCAATAGCGCCATTTTGGTGATATTCGAAATAAACTCATATCATACAATTTGATATACTCATCACGAATTATTAGTACTGATAATTAATTACTTATATTACCAATATTAATCTCTATTGAAAAAAATGCAATTTTCAATTCAAATTATAATACATATAACACTTCTTAACAATATTTTGACTGCTGTCAATAAATAAACAATATGAACTCCCTGTCAAATTCATTGTCGTAGCCTACTTAGTTTCGAAAAAACAATTTTTAATCATATGAAATAACAATGTTTAAAATAGGTATCAAAATTAGGAGTTTTCTGTTATAAAACATTTTTAAAGTACCTACTGACTTATTTTTTAATTTATTTTATAATACAGGGTGTGTCAATACTATACTTACTTATGTTTATGCGTTTTTATTCATATCTCGAGTTCGATAAAAGCTATTAACATGCGGTTTGCGCCATTTTGTTACTAATTTAATCCAATTTCATTATAATTTACAATAAATAAGTGTTTCCATTAAAAATTTTGAAGAAAAACAAATTTTTATTTTTTCTATTCGAAAGTACCCTCTACCTACGACAATTAAAACTAAATGCAATTATTTTATAGTAAATGTAAATTAATTCATTCATATTCTTTCTAATGACACTAATTTTGTTAAAATCGGTTGATCCAAACCAAAGTTATAGGTATTTATCCACAAATACTTTCCCACTCTGCCCCACCCTTTATTTGAAAAAATAAAAAAAAAGTACTTGAACAACTTTGTGCAGAATGTATGCCTCTTTCTAGTTTACTTATTTAACAATTGATATATTTGGATATATTTCCCAAAAAACTGGTTTTCAAAATTTTCTTCGCAGGTTACGCCCCCTAGCGGTTAATCCAGAATCTTGAAAGTTATTTTCAGCGATTTCTCTTGGCCACTTTTACTAAGGAATTTTTTCTCCTAAAGTTATAACATGAATAGTTTCTGATATATAGCCGAGAGATCGGCTTATTGGACCACCCGGTACAAATAAAAGTATAGCACTTATTCTGGGTAATCCTCTCAGCTCATTGCTATCAGATATTTTTACGTAGACTATGTACTGGTATGTTTTGCAAAAACAAACAGGTAACTTGACCAATTATTAATTATACATTAATTTAATATAGAGTGATATTAAATTTTTGAATACAACAGACTTTCACCGAGAGACCAAATATAAAAGAAGAAATCCAAGCGAGACCTATGGCTGGTAATTGTTATATCTTTGGTCTTAAAAACATATTTAGAAGCCCTAAGATAAGAATATTTATACAACACAATGATAAAAACTATAGCGTTATATGCCAATGAAACATAGACAATAAACAAATCCGAACAAGTCATACTCCAACTCAACAAAAGTCCTCAGGAAAATATTTACAGGTAAGCTTTGGTAATTACAGATACCATTTGTAAATCATATATTAAAATTTAATCTCAGAGTTCTTTTGTAAGTTCTAAAGTACCTTTGCCTTTTATTAGTGACATCACATACAACAGAAATAGAAAGAAATGAAATAAATTCCAAAATGTTTAATACAATTAAAATATCTTGAAAAATTTTATTACACATGTAAAATTCAACCAACTACTAATATAGCTCCGGCGCCATCCCGATAAATAAAAACAGTGCAGGCAAAATTTAATCCGATTTACTGAATGACCTATGCAACTCTTAACAAAACATATATAAAAAAATTTATTTTATAAATTTAATTTTATTGTTCCATTTTAAAATTTGTTATCTACCATTGATGGCCATACAGATCAATATACAAATTGTTTTCTAATTCACCTTTGTCCGATTCTTCTCAATGGACGATGGTAAATAAATGGTTGAAGTGTGGAGTAAAAATTATTGTTTTATTGACAGCTACTAATAATTACACTGTAGTTGTTGGTTACGTAACTTTTTATAATAGACTTCGCTCAAATGAGCTCAAATCTCCAATTTATAATTTCACAAATAATGTATTCCTCAGCACAGATGCTAATGTTTCTATCATACTGAGCTTAAAATTCCATCCGTTATTGCAACACTTAGGAAGTTCAGTTAGACAATATATTATTTGGCAATTTATTAAGTGCAGGTTTGCAGATAAATGGGCTCTAAAAATATTACACGATATGTTTCACAATGTTTTAATTATACACGGTAAAACTATAAAAGGTTAAGAAGTTAAGAATAATGTGATATTACAAATTAAGGGATTAATTTGTGATTGAACATACTGTCTACTATATAAAAGAAACAAACGATCAATAGAAAATATCTTAACACATATAAAATATAAAATAATAATAATATAACAATAATCATAACACTAATGTACTTGGTTTTCGAATTATTATCTCACCCGAGCAGTGCTACTTATAACGTGAATATTTAAAATTGATGATTTAGCCAAACTATCTAATTCAAATCTAAGCTTATTAAGTGAAACTGATCTAGGAGGGGCTTTCTCTAAAATTATACTTAAATTTTGTTGTGATACCGTATGTCTTCGAGGCGCTGGATGAGGATGGATGCAAGAACTTTGATATATTTATTTTCTGACTCTCTTGGATCTTCAAATATATCTGACTATCTTCCATATAATTAAAATAAATCTAACAATCCACTGATGGTTAGCAATGATTTTCCACGTGTGTTCAGATATACCTTGGTCAAACTGTTTTGCCGTAAGTACAATATATGGCAACTCATCTCCCAGAATATCTATATTATGTTTGCTATTAAGCTCCGGGATGTGTTTTGATTATCTTCTCCAGTGGCCATTTCTTCGGAAGGGTGTCATCCTCCTCTATTATCATCACTTCTTCTCATTTTAGGTATGTGACGTGTTTTTGCCACTTAAATCGCAGTTGTAGATTTGACAAGTAGACATGTCTTTAACTGTTCCAAAAATCTCTTTTTACTTTTTCTAACTGCCTCCATATTTGTAGTATATTCGTATATGTGCTCAACTCTTCCTTCTTATTTGGCGAAATTAGTTCTCTCCCAATTAGGAAGTATCCTGGGGTTATTATTTTTCTGTTCTCCGTACCTTCCGTAAACGCATTAGCACATCCGTGCAATTCTCTATTCCCTGAATTGGTTAGATTATTCCGCCTAGGCATTACTATTTCTTCGAGGTATTTTACCTGTGAGTAATACTCAATCCATCGTTTTTGATTAGAATTATTAAATTATTTGTCCCAACTTATCCTTTTTGTCCACAAATCTTGTATAAATATTTTTGAATGCAATATTACTGTCGCAATCCATCCTGATGTGACATATATTTTTGCTATTTTCCGTAACACCAGCCTCTTTGTTATTTTCTTTATATTGAATTATATTTATTTTAAATGTAATTACATTTTCAACTGGTGACTGGTGGATCCCTAGCGTTTTATCTATATCTTCTTTGTCTAACGTTTTGAGATCGACACTTTTTAGTTTCTCCGGTATAGGTTCAATTAAATCTTGACTACTACTAAGCCATTTTCTCAATACAAAACCTCCTTTTTTTAACATTTCTGTTAACTCTGAGCTTGATAAGCTTTAGCCATCTTTTATGATCCAGCTAGCACGTCGTCTATGTACATGTTGTGTTTAACAATTTTCGCAGCTAGTGGATATTTTAATTTCTCGTCATTACATATTCCTGTATCGTTCTTAATGCAAGGTATGGCGCCGCCTTTATACCGGATGTTACTGTTGACAACTGATACTCCTTTATTGGTTCTTTTACAGACTGCCTCCATAATGTCTTCTGGTAAACGTGATCTTCTTCAACCATCTTCATTTTTCTAAACATTTTCTCTAGATCTGCCGTAGGTATATGCTATTCTGTACAACGTCCAATATAATAATATATTTGTAAGATATTGTTGTAAACGAAGTCCAGAGTGCATTATATCATTGAGACTGATTCTTGTTGAACTTTTACTGGAAGCGTCAAACACGGCCCTGCGTTTTGTTGTGATACTATCCCCTTTTATTACTTCATGATGAGGAATGTAATACTCTTGCTTATTTATGGTTTCGGTTTTATTTAATTTCAGGTGACCTAAGTCTTCATATTAATTTATACATTTCCAGTACTATTTTTCTAGGTTTCTGTCTCTTTCAAATTTCTTCTCTAATTGCAGCAGTCTCGCATATTCTTGCTGTTTTGAGTCCTCTAAGAGGCTTGTATTAGAATTAAAGAGTATTTCAACTTCAAATCTCCCTTCGTTATCACTTTTTACTGTTCTTCTACAACTTTCTCCACACTCTTTTCTTTCTACTGAAACAGTATTGCTTTGATCTATTTCTTCTAACTCCCAGTATTTTTTTATTTCTTCATCCATCTGTCATCTAGATGGACTAGAATGGACTCTTTTTATTAAAATATTACACGATATGTTTCACAATGTTTTAATTGTACACAGTGAAAATATAAAAGGTTATGAAGTTAAGAATAATGTGAGATTACAAATTAAGGGATTAATTTGTTATTTGAACAAGTTAAAAAAGATTTTTGAAAAACATGGAGATAAAACTTTCGATCACAATTCCTAGAGAAATATAAATAACAAGCATAAAATAAAAAAAAAACTAGAGACAATTAAAGAAGTTGAGGTTGCACCTGGAAAATAAATATTAATTAAAAGGTTGATGATGCTACAAAAATCAGTAATATTTATTTTGGTAATTTTAGGATCTAACATGAGATTTTATTTACTGTTGAACCAATCTTGCTTAAAAAATATATAAACTCTATGTATGTTATCTTTTTGGATTTTCTACGTGTATGAATTATCTTATAATATTTAGATAAAGCATTATTATGCATAAATTATTTTTTAAGTTGGTGTTTTTCATTTAGGGACATTCCACTTACGCTTTTAATGTCTTTAAAACCTTAATAATAAAAACGTAAATGTCAGGAAAAAACGTTACCCCATTTAACGCCAGTCAAATTTGTTTTATCGATAATGGTTTTGATGCCCAAGCATCATTCGCTAAAAGATCACTTATTTCTGTTAATCTTGGAAAACGAAATTTACCAAAAATGGAACTTTTGTTTTATCCAATTTCTTGCGAACCGGGAAAACACTCAGATAACGACAAAAGTCGCGCTTCTCTAATCGGTTTCTCTAATACTGAAAATGGGCATAATCAGGAATGTCTTGGTGAAGGAAGAAAAGCAAAATCGTTCCTGAAATACGAGGTAACGTAGTCATTGTAATGTGTAAATTGTATGGGGGAATAGAAGGATACGATCTGTTGATCTGAATCTAAGATTTGCATAAGGTTAAGATATAAATCTTTGGATTTTCTAGATTTACCAGAGAGATGTACAAATTAAAACAAAATGTACACATGAACTAAACACATGTAGAAAAAAATGTCATTTTATATATATATATATATATATATATATATATATATATATATATATATATATATATAAACAAGTACTAGGGAATGAACCAGGATGGAATTAATTTTCGAATAAAAAGAAATTAATTAATTTAAAGTTTACTAAATACGATTAATAAATTGAATGCGAGCACTTTCTTTACATTGAAAAAACTCCCAAAGTTTCAACAAAACGATTTGGTTAATTACACCTTATCATCATCTTTCTAGCATTAGCTTCGCACTATTTCAGCTATTTCAGGGTCTGCAGCTTTGATCAGTCCTCTTCACCTTGTTAGGTCAAGAGTTCTAGGATTTTAACCTCTAGTATAAAACCGCAAAATTGTCTTAAACTATAATTTTTAATATATTTATTTATTTAATATAAGTAAGTTTATTGTACATATACATAATATTGTTCAACGTTATTCAACACATTCTACAACGTTACTATAGATCGCAAACCATAGATCGTTTTAGTAAATATTGTTTCGATTTAGTCATGAAATGTAAAACCACGTAATATAACAAAATAAAAAATCTACTTAACTGAAATATATTTCGTTATGAGTTTTTATTAATATTGACTGCAATGGTACTTTATACCTTCGAATACCACACCAGGAAGTCGTCTGCCATGATATTGATGGTCTTCATGTCTTTGTTAAGTCTATCATATAGTCCATCTAAGATTATTATATACAGCCTTATACTTAAAGCGTTTGGTACTTCATAGATTTTACGTACGTTTTATATTATACTAGCTGATCCGGCGAACTTTGTACTACCTAAGATTTAATAAGTTTTGTTTTAGAATAATAACTAAGTTGTATTAGCTTTGTTGTATTAGAATTAAAATAGTGATGTTCAATAAACGTTCAAAAAGCAGCTAATTCTGCTAATAAGAGAATAAACAAAGTGACTGTAAGTCAAACAATTATTTTCTATATTCAGTCCACAAACATTAGATGGTTGGCAATAAATGGTTGCCCAATCATAATTGTTTATTTTATTAGAGCAGCTGTCAATAACTATGTTTTGCGGTCTGATTGTTTCTTCTCTACCATCTATACAAAAAGATTGTCTAGCGTCTCTTGTGCTAAGTCATTTAGATGATCCACGGTGTATGTACAGTATTATACCATGGACACGAACTAGCTTTTGCCCCATTTTATGTCCAATTACCTTGATAGCCAGCACCGCTCTATTCTGATCAAAATTGGCATTAGTATTCCAGTTATAAGATCATTTTCATGACCAAATAGAACTTCAGGAAACATTACTGGTCTGATTTTTTTAGTAATTTAGATAAATGCTTAGGTTGGCTCCCATCAAAAAGCTTAAACTGTGAAAAATTGAAGAAAATGATAATGACAGCAGCAAAAGCAGACATTTTTAGAGGGTAGCTTAGGGTAAAGAGTATATCTCTAAATGGTCTAAGGAGAGCGAGAAACTGTATAAAAAATTCTGTGAAGACGGAAAACAAGAAATTTCAAATTTCGAACGAATTACTCCACAGTGTTAATACCAATAGGAATAAGAAACGGAATAGAATAAAGTTAAAAATCTAGATTTAAAAGCTTGGATAGACAAGCCCAACCACTGCTGAGAAAACTGGAAGGCAATAACCCACCCAACCTCCCAGCCAATCTAGTAACATCAAACCAAGTGGCGCCTCACATAATGTCTATTTCAAGAGCACTCTAAAACCGCTTACACACAAATAAAGTTAAAAAACGACACAAAAAACTTGAAAGTCCAGTTGAAACGGAGTATTTACAGTGGTAGATTTACAAATTCTTGTCAGATATTCTTCATTGCATTTTTAAAACCAAGGTTAAGTTAACGATTTAATATAACGAAATAATTATATATAAAAGGCAGAATTTTAACCAAACCGCAGCAGCACAGACCAAGTCCTAGTAATAACTGAGTATAAACGGGCATTTAAAATCTAAAAAGATATCTACTGGTTTATTTATTCGCAGCGTAAGATTCTGTGTCTAGACAAGGGGAAATGAAAAAATTAATGCGAGCTATTCCATGCAAAAAGATCACTGATGTAATAATGACATGCTATGCAGCATATGTTTTCAAGTTATCATGGGCGATGAGACTAGTACCTTATGTAACTAAACAATGGCCTTCCGCAAGGATCGGTACTGGTCCTCTTTAGTCTTTATATAGCAAAACTTCTAGAAAGATTAAAAAGTTCAGATAGTTAGACAATTGGGCGCTTGCAACGAACTAAAAATTTAAAGACTACTGAGAAAATATTAATAAGCGACCTGGGTACCACTTAAAAGAGAGATACACTAGTCACTCAAGTCCTTATCTGCAATAAACACCCAAAATATGTAGGTGTGATACTCGATAGAATTATAAGCTTTATAGAAAATCTTACGAAGACGACTTTAGAACTAAGAACAGGAAATAATATTCTCCAAAACCTATACCGTACCACATGGGGTTTCTCAGCGACTACACAGATGGATAGTACTGGAACCCGTGTATTTCGTTGAGGAATACTGTGCAACAAAAATTAAGGCAGCGCCAACGTACTGTCTACCAGCACTGGACTACATAACTTCCTCACATGCCAGCCGAGAACATGCCGTTTGTTGGAAGTATAAAAAAAATAACGCCGGTTATGTTCTCCGCTACCACATTAGTATCACACACAGATACATAAGTAGGCTTCGCTCAAGAAGCAATAATCTGAATTTTAGACTCTGCAAGAACTATAATTGAAAAAAACTTCAAGATAACTGACGGTTAGCGAGAAGAATCGAAGAAGAATGTAACGCATCGATCAGACTACATACCATTCGCTGTTATATATTTTCAATATTATTATATGAAGCTGAGACTTGGACATTAAAAAAATACAATTTAAAAAGAACCGAGGCTTTCGAACTCTAGTTATACCGCAGAGTATTAAAAATATCATGGATTGATAGAATTACAAATAAAAAAGTACTGGAGAGAGTTGGTAAAGAAACAGAACTAATCACTACTATACAAACCAAAAAACTGGAATACGTAGGCCACGTGATGAGGAGACCAAAATATGAAATTTTGAGACTCATAATACAGGAAAAGGTTCAAGGAAGAAGATCTGTTGGCCGAAGGCAGAACTCATGGTTAAAGAATCTGCGTGATTGGTATCATGCAGATGCATTGATTTGTTTAGAGCAGCAAGTTCTAAAATAAAAAATAGCCATTATAATTGCCAACCTACGTAGGGAGACGGCACTATAAAAAGAGATGTAGTAGGAATAATTTAATATCGCGACTGAATTCAATCGTTGCGTTAGCCGCCATCTTGAATTTAAAAATACAAAAAGAGAACAATTTTTTCTCAATATATCCGCCATTTTCAACTTTTCGACAAAAATATATATATATCTATTAAGGGCGAATTATATTTTATGCAATTTTGAACTAAGGTTGCTAAGCCTAACGAACCCTAGACGGTGATATTATTAACAAAAAATAAACTTGAATGAATCCACGACTTTAATTATTGAATTAAGCAAAAAAATTAAAGAGATCAAAATTGTATAAAATATAATTCTCTTCATTTTTAATTAGTTGTCGTAAGTTGATAAGTAATAATAAAAGAGGTAATTCGATAATTATACTTTCCCCCAGCCTTAACATCGAACCTACGAAAATATTTGGAAAAAAAGCACTTTTGAGGAGTATTGAATAAAAACGGTTCTTCATTTTGATGATCAAATCAAGATGACTGCTGACACAGCAGTGGACTTCGGCCGTGATTTTAAATTTTTTTTTTTTTTTATTTAAACATACAAAACCCACATCAACCACCAAGGGTTATTAGTGGGGGGACATACACAGTAGTACAATTTGTTAAATTAAAATTTATTATAAATGTTTATGTCTTTTAGAAACTGCAATAAATCCGAGATATTTGTCGTAAGCGCACTTCTCAGGTTTCCACTAATTCCTCGGCATGTTCTCTGAGGTTGGAACTGCGGACAGTCGACTATCAGATGCTTCACCG
This sequence comes from Diabrotica balteata, assembly GCA_918026665.1. Classification (NCBI taxonomy): domain Eukaryota; kingdom Metazoa; phylum Arthropoda; class Insecta; order Coleoptera; family Chrysomelidae; genus Diabrotica; species Diabrotica balteata. Next base: position 92,829,983 of record OU898279.1, on the reverse strand, counting down.
TGAGTTGAGTAGAGCAATAGGTACAAATTGGAGCTGGTTCCTTATTTAGAAGGTGTTGGTGTGTTAGTCTTGTGTGGCCGATTTGAAGACGATTTACGATTACTTGATCTCTTCTTTTTCCTTGTTGTGGTAGGCTAGAGTCTATTCGAGGCTTTATTGTTTTCAACTTAGAGTCTGTTGCATCCCAGGTTGCTTGCCATAAATTTATTATATGATTCATGGACTGTCGTTTATGGTCGGTGTGGGGATATTTAGTAATTTCTGGAACATTTTCATTTCTGATGGATTTTAATGCTAATTGATCAACTTCCTCGTTGCCTTTAATGCCAATGTGTGAAGGTATCCAGATAAATGTAACCTTTTTATTTATATGGTGTAGTGCATTAAGTTCATTTCTTATGTTTTGTGCAATAGGATGGCTAGGGTAAAGTTGATTAATTCCATGAATTGCGCTCAGTGAATCTGTGATGATTAAAATATTATTTTCAGTCGTTGAAGAGGATTTCTTGATAGCTTCTAATATCGCTGTGGTTTCTCCGGTGTAAATGCTGCAATGCTGTGGAATTCTAATGGCATATTTGTAATTTTTATTTGTGAGGGCTGCAGCATGGCCATTTTCAGTTTTTGATGCATCTGTGTATATTATGTGGTGATTTGGATACTTCTCCATAATTTCTTTGAATGCGTTAATGATAAGGTTAGGATTTGTGGTATTTTTTGGATACTGTGTTAAAGTTAAATCGGTGATAGGTAAGGGGTAAGCCATGGAGGAAAGTCTAATTTTGTAGTTATGGATAATTTGAATTCATTGCAATTGAATCCTTTTTGATTGATTCTTTCCCTAAAGGGTTTGTCTTTATATTGTTTGTTTTTATACAAATTGGATGTAGGTACGTTAATAATCTCAGAATATAATGGGTGCTTTTTATTGGAAGATATTCTTGCTGCATAATTTAAACTAAGCAGATGTCGTCTTAAATGTAGAGGGGGTTCTCTTGATATTACTTGTAAGCTGCTTACAGGACTGGTTCTGAAGGCACCGACGGCTAATCTTAGAGCTGTTGTTTGAATTGTGTTAAGGTTTTTTAGAAACGTTTTATTTGCTGTATCGTAGCATATTGCACCGTAGTCTAGTTTGCTGCGAATAATTGATTTGTAGAGGTTAAGCAGAATACTAGAATCAGCTCCCCATATATTATTGGATAGAATTTTCAGCAAGTTTATTCTATTTTGACAAGTTAGTTGTAAAGTCGTAATGTGTGTTTTCCAGTTTAATTTGTAATCAAACGTTAGGCCCAAAAAATTCGATTCCTCTGAATGAGATATATTTTGACCGTTAAATATTAACGAAACAGGAATGGTATTCTTGCGTTTGCTGAAAACTGTGTAATGTGTCTTATTAGTTGAAAAGAGGAAGCCTGTTTTGGAAGACCATTCTTCGATTTTGTATAGAAGGTTCTATAGTATTTTAGCCCCAGATGTAATATTCTTGCATTTAATATACACAACTAAATCATCAGCGTATAAGTTTGCTTTTATAGGAGGCTTAATTGTATTTATTACATCGTTAAATGCAATTAAAAATAAAGTTGGGCTTAAAATAGAACCTTGTGGAACACCGTTGTCGAGTATTCTAGTGGTAGAGGTGTATCCATTTACTCTTACTTGTATTTCTCTTTTATTCAGAAAGTTTTTTATAAACGCAAGCATATGTCCTTGAATTCCCCATTTATCAAGTTTATTTAATATGAGGTATCTCCATGTTGTGTCGAAAGCTTTACTCACATCAAAAAAGACTGCTATAACTTTCTGATCTAGTAAGAATGCATCATGAATGGTTGACTAAAGTGCCACTAAGTTGTCGTTAGCAGATGTTCCTCGTCGAAAACCACTTTGAACTGTGGTCAGGAGATTTTCATTTTCTAGATGCCATGTAAGCCTGTAATTTAAAATTTTCTCGAGAAGTTTACACATGCTACAGGTGAGGGAAATAGGACGGTAAGATGTGGGACAATCTTTTGGATTGTGTTGTTTATAAATTGAGATTATAATAGCTTTGGTCCAATTATCAGGAAAGTAATGATTTAAAAAGATGTGATTAAAGATGTCTAAAAGTATCTTTTTGCATTTTTGGGGTAGATTTTTTAAAAATATCGATGGAATATCATCAGGACCTGGAGATGTGGTTTTTAAGTTTAAAAGAGAAAAATCTAATTCTTGCAAAGTTATGGGTACATTTATGGGAGAGATCTGGTTGCGAATTTTGATGTCTACAAATTCTGTGGTAGTCTTATGTGTAGAAAAGATCGGATCTAGTACAGAATCGCTAGAGTTTTTTTGAAATACGTCCACTAGAATTTCAGGAATTTCGTTTCTACAAGAGATGATTTGGTTGTTATATGAAAGTGCATTTATTGAGTAAGGTAAACTTGATCCTTTTATTTTCTTTATTTTGTTCCAGATTATATTTGCTGGTGTGGATGTGTTAATGCTTCTAACATATTCAATCCAGGTCTCCTTCTTATTCTTTTTTATTAAGAATCGTGTACTAGCTCTCAATCTCTTAAATTTTATTAGGTTTTCCTCTGTTTTGTGTCTCTTAAAAACATTAAAGGCGTGCTTGCTAGCAGCCAAGGCTCGAGAGATTTCTTGATTCCACCAGGGTACCGGTTGCCTTTTACACTGTTTAGTTTTTCCTACAGATGTAGATGCACAATTTAAGATAATGTTGTTAAAGTCCGTGACGGTTATGTGAATGTCATTTGATATCTCATAATTTTCCATCTCATCTTCCAAGTCTTTTTGAAAAAGTTCCCAGTTTGCTGATTTTATTTTCCATCTTTGATATACATTCGGATTAAGAGGTTGGTTTGTCTCGATTGAAATAAGTAAGGGGAAGTGGTCACTGTCGTGCAGAGTTTTTGCTGTGTTCCATTGAAACATGTGTGCTAGTGATGGGCTACACAGAGTCAGGTCAATTGCAGAGAATGATCCGTTATATGAATTGAATCTTGTTGGCTTTCCAGTGTTTAATAAGATTAAATTTGATTTATTTATCAGACTGTGTAGAAAGTTGCCACATTTATCGATTTTTTGGCTACCCCACGCTGGGTGATGGCAGTTAAAATCGCCTAGAATTACTTTGGGATGGGGTAATTTTTCTATGAGTGCTGTTAGTTCATTTATGTCGTCTTGGTTAGGATGCGGTAAGTATATATTACAAACATTGATGTTTTTTCTGTAGGTAATTGACACAGCCACAGCTTCCAGGTTTGTAATAAGTGGAATGATTTTTGCTTCAGTGTCATTTCGAATGAAAGTAGCTACTCCACCACTAGCATGCATTCCATTTCTGTTTTTCAGAAATGGCACATAATTTCTAAGTGTTACAGAATTGTTTTTAAAGTGAGATTCTTCCAGACAAATTACAATGGGGGAGAAATCGTTTATAAGAAGTTTTAATTGCTCAAGGTGGGTGTAGAATCCGTTTAGGTTCCATTGAATTAAAAATGTATCAGACATTATTTATCCTGACTAATTGTGTCGTTTTCAGATTCTTCTGTGGATAATTAATAATTTGAGGATAATTTTTTCTTAATAGTTGTAATTGTTCTTTTTAAAGAGGGATTTTGAATATTTGCGTGGATAAAAGTGAGAATGTCAATAATTTCGGATATTTCATTGGTGTATTCTTTTGCTATAAGTTCAGGGTATTTAGAGTTTGTGACATTTTCTAAAAATAGGCATATTTCTGAATAACCTATAGGAAAGGGCGGATTTTTTTGTTCTATTAAGTTTTTAATAGGATTGAGTACAGCAAATGTATTTTCAGTCGACTTGGCCCTTTTTTTTTGGTTTAGATGTTTTGGGAACAGAGAAGACGTTCCCGAAGACGTTGTGATGTGGGAATATCAGAAACATCTGGAGAATTTGATAATTGTCTTTTGGCCTTATCTTTATTTAAAGATGGGTTATCGTTGCTAGTTATAGATAGGGTAGGAGCTGGAGGGTTATAGGGAATGTTGGCTTCAGATGGAGTTTTATTGGTGGTTTCAGTTAGCTCTATATTGGTTTGGTTATTTGAATTAGAATTTTCAGGTACTTCTGTTTCCATTTGGTCACTGGGCGAATCCGTTGTTTGAATGCAGTCAACTTCTCGGTGTCCTGTTGTTCGACATTTAGAACAATTAAATTCGTCTATAGAAAGGTATATTCGATATGTTGTGGAATCAAAAGAAATGTTGAAAGAGTCTGTTATGGATAAGTTTTCTAATGGATTGATGTAGATTTGCCGCCGAAAACTTAGAACATGGTTATATTCTGTCTCAGACATACCCACTCGAAGAAATGTCATTTTTGATATGGCTATAATTCCCATTTTCTTGAGTTCTTCTTCTATAACTTCGTTTGGAATGGTTGGACAAACATTAGAGATGACTAATCTTAATGCTGGAGTTATTAATCTGCGGACTTCTACTTGTACGTTGCTGATTTTGACGTATTTGTGTGAATCAATGAGTTGGTCTACTATTCTTTTAGAAGATAAATAAATGCAAATGCGGTTGTTTGCAATTTTCGAGGCAAAAACTATGTTCTTTGGAAGGACAAGTGATCCAATGGCAACTATATAATCATGAATTTTAATTCCTTCTATGGCAGATAGTACAATAGCTTGGTCTTTTGCCGGATATTTGAATGAAGTTAGTATGTTTGAGTATGTAGATGGTGTGGTGTTTTTTGAAGGATTATTCTCTTTTGGATTCATTTTTGGTTAATAATTTTTGTCTTTAAATTTATTTATCATAGTCAATTTTTTACCCGTGCCAATCCGGCTCTGTATTATCAGCGGAGTTTTAAATAAACCCGCTCTGAAACCGGTTGAAACGGCCTTTGTGATAATTTGGTTGACTATCAGAATATGTTGTAATTATGTATTATTGAGAATATTAATTTTACTCACTGCGATTGTAGACCAATCGATGAAAAGCACTGTAGATTTTTGTAGTAAACACTTTTAACTAATTTTTGATCACTTTAATCTATTAGATTTAAACGATATTATCGGAGCTAACCTAAATGTGGTTTGCTAAACCAAGGTCAGAGCCGTATGATTTTAAATTTAAACTACTATTAGCCCATCTAAATATTAAAATATGAAAATCATGAATGTGTTGCTTCTGTAAGTCCGTTTCAAATAGATAAAAGAAATAATAAATAGGTTATTGTGAGTAATAAATATATTATTGTGATATATATTGTATTGTGTATATGTAAATATATTAGTGAGTAAGTCTTATTTATTATTTCTTTTACCTATTTAAAATAATAACATTTGGGACAGCTTGCCATAAAAAGTCAAATGCTAGGCTAACTTAGCTCTTAACTTAAATTTTATTTCATTTTTATTCGGAAATTCCAGAAATTATTTGGACATGCCAGTGTGCTTTTGTCTTGCTAAAATCCGATATGTACGATCTATTTTTATACTAAATAATCTGCATTCTTTTTTACCTTTTTCTCATCAATTACTCCAACAAGACCACGCTGATGCCAGGACGGCTTTCTTCTGCACTTACACTTCTTATACGTCAGACCCGACATCTTAAAAGACTACTTCAACGGCTCCAACGCCACATACCATAGCCAATGGCGGATAGCCATCCTGCTATCCGCCATTCTTGATTTGAAACTGTCATAAGTATTTTACTGATGTTTTAGGTTAATAATAGTATAACAGTTTATGAAAGAAGCATATTAGACCAAATAAAACGCTGTTTAATCACTTATATATTAGCGGAAAAAGAAGAATAATTTTTGCTAAACTGTTTGATTACACTTTTTTTCACGAAATTTTATATTTATATTCATTTATCAAATTTACCTACTCTAATGGCATATTTTTGGTTGACATCCCTTATATATTGTAAATAAATAAAAAATGAATAAACATGAACTTTTATTTTATAAACCAAAATACAATTAAAGAAATAAAATTAACAAAATTTGCGGTAAAACAGTTAAAATTTCTTTATAAATACTTCTAGCTTTTATTAAGCTTGTAGTTAAAGTTATCGAGTTAAATCTCTAAATAATTCACAAATTAAACCCTGCCACAAAAAAAAACAATACAAGTTTGTAGAATCTTTGTATTATTTAATCGTTTTGTTTTGTTTTCAGGTGAGTGTGATTCTCACGACGTTATCGACATATTTTGTGTCAAGTAAGTAGTCATTTGTGTATACTTATATCGTAAATGATACATTCACCTTATCTTTATTATTTCCGTACATTTTAGTAAAAACCGTTAAATATAAGTAGCCAATAAATTGTTTTACTTCAACAAAATTAATGTCTCTAAACAACTGGAGCAATATAAACACAAACACATGTTGAACTATTTTGAGGTTAATTTCCCTTGTGAGTCGTCAGAAGTTATTGGGATTCCAAACAGTACGTTAAACTTTTGGCACTAAAGTTGATTTGTGTTTGGAAAGTAATGTCAATTAAAAATGATTTTATAGAAATATATGTTTGATGGGTTTGATTTTTTTAAAGTGTCTACTTTTTTTAAATGTATCTCATTCATCTGGTTTCTTAGACATACAGTAGAGAAAACTTTTTGGTTTTTGACCATTGTTGTTACATTTCATCTGCTTTTATCCTATTTATTTCCCGTAGTGTTTGTAAAAAACAAAAAAAAAATAATATGATTTTCAATAAGAACAAGAATAAAGGCGAAAAAATCTATAATAAAGGAAAAACTTTAGAGAAAGTACTCAGATACAATTACTTGGAATGTGAGCTAAATGAACAATGGGACCGCAGCCTTGACATAAAACGACAAATTGGGATAGTTAGAAGCGCTTTCAGTAATATGAAAGCAGTATTATGCAATGAAAACTAAAAATCAAAATTACATAGAAGTAGAGTAATAAGATTTGTATTTTCTGCCCTTTGATATGTAATTGAAGCCTGGACAATTACAGACGCAACTGAAAAAGACTTGCCAGCTTTAAGATGTGGTGTTATTGAAGAATGTGGAAAATATCATGGACATAACAACAAACACGGAAATATTAAGAAAGATAAATAATAAAACAAAATAGTCAACACTATGACGGAGAGAAAAATGATCTACTTGGGTCACATACTAAAAGCTGAAAAGAAAAAAAGAACCTGGGAGACGGCTCACATTCTGGTTGAAAAATGTATGATGAGGCATACAAAGAAAAATGGGTTAGCACCTATGAGTGATAGCCATATGCAACTAACGCTCTGTATATTGCCTTAATAACCGAGATTTGTTGGTTTTTTGTTGAGATATCTGCTTCAATTAAGATTGAAAATGGCTCGTTTAATTTATGGCATAATATACATTGTTAGCCTTTTTTATTCTATTCTTTCTTCAATGCCGTGATGTTTTGTTACAACTCATAAATACTTATTTTATGGATTCTACTTATTCTATGTGTGTACCATTTAAGTTTACGTTTACTTTTTTGCTTGGATTCTCTCACTGCTTAGTATTTTTGACTGTTTCATCCATAAATGTTATTAACAACATAAGACTTTGACCTCCTCCCAATCTCACTCCTTTTTTAGAGGTGAAATGATCTGATCTCATACTTTTACTTATGATACACTCTACGGTCTATTGGTAAAGGCTTTGTATTTTTCTATTTTTATGGTTAATGTTAACTACATAGTTGTAGACTTTAATAATAATAAGAGAAAGACCGCTAGACTAAGTAAGCTAAAGTTTACTGGGAAGGAACTAGAACAAACCATTGAGGTTAAGTAACCCTGAATTTCAATTATAATAGGACCAAACATACTAACAACATAACCAACAAAGCTACGAAACTCTTCTGGTAGTACAGACGGGCTATGAAACCTTGGGATACAACCAAATGTAATCTGTTGGTTAAATGCAACAGTGATACGGCCGACAGTTACATATGATTCAGTACTTTTGTGAAAAAAGACGACGGCTTTGAAATCTTATGTGATCTCTTTCAACCCTACAAAGACACATGATTCTAAATATCATAAGACATACTAATTAAGACATAAGCCTTAAATAGTACAAGAACACCATCTTTACAGGCTATCATTGAATTATATATGGAATTATATATAACCTACCGCTGGAATAATATATTTCGGCGGTAGCTCTTATGACTGTCCTGGGAATTAAAGCAGAAACTTAGAACAAGTAGAAAAATGTCAGGACTAGGGAACTTTGATCAATGAAATCAATTATCATACTCCTGAAATAAACAGGCGAATAGAGAAATGTTATTTTCGTTTTACGACGTATTTCTTCGTTTGGGATTCAGTCTCTCAGAGAGATAACCAATATCTGGCGCTTCATAGCACTCTGAGTCACGCTAATTATATTTACTAGGCTAGTCCAGTCCCTGATACATACTTCTGAGCCATCAATATTTAATATCTACAATATTCATATTCTAAATTAATTTTCCTTTACAATAAACTTTCTGCGAACGCTTCATTATTTATAGTGCATAATTTTATGTATATAGTTTTTCTCGACAATTTAATTAATTTTCTTCTCTGCTAGGTTATTGGTTTTGTAAGACGTCTATAATAATTTTAGTTTAAATAAGATTCCTATTTCCAAAGCTTTTGATAAACATGGATCTTGTTTGCTCTATTCATGGACCTTTTACACGTTCTTATTACATCGCTTGTAATAAAGCTTCCAAAATATTGAAACTTCTTTACTGTTTTTATCTTAAGATTGTTAAGAGTAAAATGAAGTTAGATATTTCTGATTGACTTAAATTTATTACGAATTGGGATTTGTTGACGCTTATTTTAATTAATTTAATATTATCTAAAATTTTTAATAATCTATTATTCTTTCAATGTCGGCCCCACAACGAAAAATGTTTAATGACTAAAATTTTCTTTGTTAAAAATAATTTGTTAGAATGTCTTAATTTTTAAATCGATCAAATGTTTCATGCTATTTGTTAATACAGGCGAGTAGGAAAAGAATTCCAGAATCTCGTAGTAAAGTGCTAGTCTATCCCACGGATTTCGGGGATAACAAGATTCTGACAAGTAAACATACCAAACTTATAAAATTCAACGTCGCTACATAATATATATAATGCTAGATCCCTAGCAACAGAAAAAAGTATCATAGAGATGGTAGTAGTAATGTCAATAATTAAATGGGATATAATGGGCGTTAGCGAGGTCAAACTTTTTCTTGTAGTGACTATCCGTTTCCGACGTTGGTGACCATTATGGCAATCTGTATTTTGCAAACTGCTGCTCTGAAAAGATTTGTGCTTCTTTTGTTGAACTCCGTACGTAGATTTTTCAGCCAGGAAATTCTTCGCCTTCCTGGTCCACGTTTCCATGATGTAACCGAGGTATTCAAGTTTGGCTGTTTTTATTCTGGTTAGCAACTTTTTTCTTTTTTGCATTCTTAATAAAACGATATGGTTACTAACGTGATCGGTATAGGATATCTTAAGGATTCTACGATAAAGCCACATTTCGAAAACCTCAATTTTCTTACAGGTAGCGTCTGTGAGAGTTCACGACTCAACTGAATACAACAGTATATGGGTACTGATAAATCGTGGCATTTTAATAGCTTAGACATTTTTTAAAATGCAGATCTTGCTTTCTCTATCCTAGATTGTATTTCTAGGGAATGGTCCGAATTTTCATTGACGTTCGTATTCAGGTAGGTGTATGTTTCTACTCTTTCTATTGGTTAACCATTCATACTGATTCTTTTAATTTGCTGTTTCGTCTTAGAGATCATCATACATCTTGTTTTTTTAATGTTTAGTAAAAGCCCATATCTCTGACTCACTTCTGTGATTCTATTCACTTCTATTCAGTTATGAGGGCTTCACAAGTGTCAGCGAATACCATGTTAAGAAGCAAGGTATGGTAAATAACGTCGTAAATGGTAAATAACGGGTTGTTGAATTATGTGACCATTTATTTAAAACACTACAGTACACTTTTACTTAAAATTACTTAATCTAGTCGTAATTAGTACTTATAGGTCCTTATACACGAATATGAATTATAATATTTTAGGAATAATACTACAAAGGGCGATAGTATAGATCCCTGCTGGACCCTACGTTTAATTTTGAAATCATCGGATTATTGTGTCTCTATACGGATAGATGATGTTTGAGTCCAGTTAAGATTGTTAATAATTCTTAGATCACAGGTGTTTATTCCTATATTTGGTAATATCTCCATTATCTTGTCATGCTTTTCTGTATCAAATGCTTTATGGTAATTAATGAAGCATGCCAAATTCACATCTCTACATCGTTGAAATAGCACTTGTATGAGAGCCTCTCTCGTAACTACTGCGTTCCGAAAACCAAACTGTGTACAGCTGATTTCTTCTTCGCATAGTCTACAGGTCGTTTAATGTATGATTTTTAAAAATAACTATAAAATGTGGGTCATTAAGCTAATGATCCGGAAATAATTGCAGAATGCGGATTTTGATTCTTTGGTAGATCAATAAACGTTGACTTCAGCCATATTCTTGGTATTCATCAACATCATTTTGGCTTTACAACACTGTGTGGGTCCTAGCCTCCCCAATAATTTTCTTCCAGTCGTCCCTATTCATCGCCTTCCTACGCCAAGCACGTATTTCCATATTTCTCATATCTTGGTCTATATTATCTAGGAATCTTGTTTTGGGTCTTCCTCTTCTTCTTTGACCAATAGGTCTATCAAGGAGCGTTTTTCTAGCTAGGTCGGTTTGCTTCATCTGCATTACATGGCCTACCCACCTCAGACGTCCTATTTTAATGTGTTTTATGATATCTGGTTCCTGGTATATTCTATAGAGTTCGAAGTTGTATTGTCTTCTTCAGACAACATTTTCATTTACCGCTCCATAGATTCGCCTCAGTATTTTTCTTTCGAAACATCCTAACATGTTTTCATTGCTTTTTGTTAAAGTCCAGGTTTCTGAACCATATGTTAGGACTGGGCGTACTATTGTTTTGTAGAGTTTTACTTTTGTATTTCTTGATATAACTCTAGATTTAAAAAGGAGATTAAGGCCAAAATAGCATTTATTAGCCGTGAAAATTCTGCGGTTTATCTCTGCGGTAGTGTTATTTTCAGTATTGACGAGCGTTCCCAGGTATACCAATTCGTTAACTGCTTCGATGACGTCGGCTTCTATAACAAGTGGCCGTCGTATTTGTGGTTGCGGACCTATTTTCATGTATTTCGTTTTATTAATGTTTATTATTGAACCCATTTTTTTAGCCGCTTTCTTTAGTGCTACATACGCCTCTCGTGCTACGTTTTCCGTTTTCCAAACAATATTAATATCATCGGCATATGCTAGGATTTGCACAGATTTGTTATATATTGAACCGGTATTTGTGATTTGTGACGTACGTATTACTTTTTCCAGAGCTAGATTAAATAGTATACAGGAGAGTGGGTCTCACTGACGTAGCCCGTTATTTGTATTAAAAGGTTCAGAGCGTTTCCCCTGGATTCGTACTCTTCATTCAACTATTTTAAGGGTTAGTTTGGTTAGACTTACCAACTGATTTAGTACTCCAGGTCTATCATTGCTCTATACAATTCTTTTCTATTTACAGAGTCGTAGGCTGCCTTGTAGTCTATAAATATGTGGTGCGTGTCTACACCGTGTTCCAGCGTTTTCTCTAGAATTTGTTTCAGGATTGAAATTTGATGAATTGTTGATTTACCACCTCTAAAACCTGTATGGTATTGTCCTATTATTCGCTCTGCATACGGTGCCATACGATGGCATAGTATATTCTAGAATATTTTATACGCTGCATCTAGGAGCGTAATTCCTCGATAGTTAGAGCATTCAAAGATATCTCCCCTTTTATGTATGGTGCAAAGTATTCCAATATTCCAATCTTCTGTATCCATATTTCTTTTATAAGCTGCTGTAGCGCTATTATGATATATTCGCCACATTCTTTATATAATTCCGCTGGGAGATTATCCATGCCGGGTGATTTGTTTCTGGCTAGTTTGTTTACAGCGTCTTTAACTTCCAGGATCGTTGGTGTATTCTCCTTCCTCTTGTCTGCTCCGCTTACCTCACAGCCTTCGTATTCCGGGTTTTCTTCTTCTTCCTCTATATTAAGTATCTGGTTAAAATATTCCGTCCATCGATTCAGTACGTCTGTTCTTGTTGTTAATAGATCGCCATTCAAACTTCTACATTGATTTGTGTTTGCCTTGAATTCTTTTCTGTTGAGGTTAACTTTCTTATAGAATGTTCTGAATTTTTTCTCTCTGTTGAGGTTTTCTATATTTCTATATATAAAAAGTTTTCTATATATAAAAAGTTCCTTTTTTATGTGGTTTCGTTTCTTCATTCTGTGTATTTTCTTTTCTTCTCTTCTCTTTGTCTGGTAATTCTTTACACTTGTTTTAGTCCGGCGGGTAAGCATTTTTGCATAAGCTTCATTTTTTTCTGTGTTGCGTCTTTGCATTCATCGTCAAACCAGTAATTTTTTCGGGTACAAGTTTCTGTTCCTATTTTATCTTGTGCTGCTGACTCAATATCTTCCTTAATCATGTTCCAGTAGGAGTCTATATCTCTCTGGTCTTCTTCGCTTGGACTTTGATTTCTTAACCTATTGGTAATATTTTCCCAGTACTGTTTTGCAGCAGTTGCATCTCTCAGCTTCTGTACATTCCATTTCTTTTTATCTATTTTTTTTCTTTGTTGGAATTTCAAATTCTAGCCCTTAGTGTTGAGACCACTAAACAGTGGTCTGAGTCTATGTTTGCGCCTCTATAACTTCTGCAGTTCATTATGTCCGTTCCATGTCTTGAATCTATTAAGATGTGATTAATCTGACTAGTTGTTCCTCCATCAGGGGAGGTCCAGGTTACCTTGTGTATATTCTTAGGTTCAAAATAGGTGCTAGCGACGGTCATATTCAGTGCTGCTGCTAAGTTTATCACTCGTAATCCGTTATCGCTACTGATGTTGTGTAAGCTATTCCTGCCTCGGTATAAAAACTCGCTCTCGTCCTATTCTTGCATTTATGTCACCTAGAACTATCTTGATATCATTTCTGAGGCATCTTCTATAGGCTCGTTCTAGGTCTTCGAAAAACTGTTCTTTAACGTCTTCTAGTTTGTCGTCGGTCAGGGCATGTACATTAATTAAACTGTAATTAAAGAATTTACCTTTTAAGCGTAAATAGCACATTCTTTGACTGTAGGCTTTAAAATCAATAACTAGGCCTTTTGTTCTTTGGTTCCCATCCATCCTAGTCCCACTCCATCTATGTGTTGGTTTTCATTGCAGCTGTAATATATGGAGTGAATTCTCTTGTCAAGAATGCCTGTTCCCCTCCACCGCATTTCCTGCAGTGCCAAATCATCTACTCTGTACATGTTCACTATGTCTAATAGAGATGCGAGTGCTCCAGCTCGGTACAGAGTTCGGGTGTTCCACGTTCCACGTGTAATCTTTTTATTACTCCGTTTAAATATATGCCATTGAGTATTTTTGGCAGTCGTTGAGTACCGTCGGCATTAAATAGAAATTATAAGTTCAGCAGATGCATTGTTATGTCCAGGAGCTTTGCCATCTTTTAGTTATGATATTGCTTTTTCAACTTCATTTGATGTGATTGGTAAGTAGTCAATACATATGTAGGAAGTTGCTTGGACCTATTATCATTAAAGAGTTCTTGTATGTATTTGGTCCATATGTATATTTCTTGATTTTTAACTGTGAGAATGTTCCCCTGTTCATCTTGCAGTTTGCTAGCTGTTTTGGATTTTTGCAGACGAGCTGCTTGTTTTACCATAAGTCAATCATAATAATAGTTAAATCTCCTTTTTTAATTTCTTTAAGTTTATTTATTAAGAACTCATAGAATTACTCCACCCCTTCTTCTGGTTTATCGCTGGATGGACCGCATAAAACATTTAATTTGATCTGAGTAGTATTCAATTTGATTATTATTAATCTTTCAGAAAAAGGAATAATATTTGTAACATATTGACGTAATTGATGAGATACGATTACTCCAACCCCATACATAAGTTGACCGTCATCATTTCCCGAGTGGTATACCATATAGTTGTCAGCAATTAAAGCACCACTATATTGCCACCTCATTTCGCTTATGTTCATTATACTAACTCCAAGTCTAGTCATTTCTTGAATGGCATTATGAAGTTTTCTAGCCTGATACATCTTCTTCACATTTCAGGTACATATTTTGATAATCAACTCTAAAGTTTTCAGAGAGACTTTTCCAGTACTGTCACAGGGGTTTCTTTGGGTTACGATCTGGCAGGTCCTGTGATGTAGAGGTAGCCCTGCCGAATTTTGGCTTTCGTTTTTTATGATTAGTAGGTGTTTCAACATTAGTTGTGTTTGCTACCAGAGATGCAGCTATACAGGGACCTTTAATGCAGTGGTTTCTCGTTGAATTCTGCATTCTGACGCCGTTGACTGCTTTCTTGGTTCTTCTGCCTTTAAGACTAATTTCTCAATATTAGAACAACAGAGCCTTACACTTACCAGCTCATCCGCCTGAAGCCGTTGGCCAGTGAATGATGGATTGCTTATACCGGCAAAGGTATTAAGGTCAAACAATGATTGGAAAGTCTAACACAACTTCTAATCAGGTCACTTATTGTTATAAGTTGGTAGTACAACTGAAATAATGGGAGTCGTTGGCTTCTTCGTACACAAAAATTATTAAACCAGCTTTAATCAGTAAAAAGTTTCTTTACTAAAGTAGCTTCCTTAACCTTAAAACTAAATATGAAAGATATAGTTTTAAAATCGTACAAGTATCTGCAACAACAAGTGGACATAAGGACTATAAAATAGACGAATTTTATGATGACATTAGCATAAATGATACAAAAACACTTTACCATGATACTTGGTGGCTTCAACGCTAAAACGGAGAGAAAAGCAGATGAAACAGAAACATCACTAGCATAATTTGGTTTAAGAAACAGGAACAGGGGCGAAAATATTAGAAGATGTTACAGTCATGACCAGTTTTTAACAGATGGCGACCACAAAATAGTCAATCGTCAATAGAAATAGACCTTGGGAAAGAGAGATATGGTATGATCAAAAGAAAATCTACACATACGTGGACAGAGCCTAATAATGTAAATGAATTTGAAAAATACATTAACAGTGTTTTTGAAAGTAATAAAAATTCAAACACAAATATCTACACTCTAAATAATATTATGATAGAAGCTGTAGAAGAAAACCAGAAGATGCAATGCCATAATAAAACTTATAACAAAAGAATAAGTCCCCAAACACAAGCACTAATGGAAGAGGGGAAAAATGCAAAGTAGTAGAAGTAAAGAACATTTATAAAGATAAGTAAAATAATACAAAAATTTATAAGGATGAACAAATAAAAGCATAAAAGTAAACATATTCAACAAACGATTAAAAATAACAAAAGTCTTATAGTTCTCAGGAAAAAATTGAAAAATGGTAAAAAATAAACAATGTAATTAAAAAATGAAAATATTATCACCAACAGTAATTCATTACTAAGTTAAACAATAAATAATGTAATTAAGGGATTAAAATACTAAGGGTAGTAAAATATTTTTATGCAGAATTAAACAAAAGATAACAAAACCATGATGAGCTACTAATAGAAAAGGTAGAAAACTTAAGAAAAACCTTATGTCTGCACCTAAGTGAAACACCTACAAGATGGCGCAGTGCACTTACCATTTTATTACACAAAAAAGCGATCCAAAAAACCTCGAGAATTACTGACCCATTATCCTGTTAAACCACCTCTACAAGTTATTCACAGAAATAATAACAAATATACTGAAAACAGGATTAAATTTTTTACTAATATAGGGAACAGACAGGTTTTAGGAAAAACTTTTACACCAACAACTACCTTGACTTCATTAAAGGGATTTTAGAAAAATCCATCGTTACAATTGACCATTGGTCTTAGTTCTTAAAATTTTGACCTTTGATCCCGAATAACTTTTGTAACATACGTTCGATGGGGATTTTTAAAACTTGTATTTGTAATAGTAAACCCTAGCTCTCGACCAATATTTTTGGCTTTTCTTTTCAATATTTTTGTTATTTGACCACAATTTTTATGTCTAAATTAACCGGATTTGTCCAAATTATAATAAAATAATGAGATAAACAGATAATACTTTAAACAGATAATAATTGAAAGGTTCTTTGATTTACATATTTTAATAAAACGGTATGAAAACATACCGTTTTAATAGATACATACATTTTAATAGATTTTAAAAAAAAAAAATTGTTGCTAAAATTTGTATTTTTAATGTTCTCATTTTGGGAACATCAGGATGTATAGGGTGTCCCAAATTGGTATGTTTTCAGGATATATCGAACACTAGAGGAGATAGAAAAAAAGTAGTTGAGATGTCATGACTTCTTTTATTCAATAAAGTAGCGATCAGTCGATCAAAGCATCAATAAGTATCCACATTAGTAAGATACAGAACGATTATTGAAAAATATCAAAACGAAAAGGGTAAATATCTTCTTTATTATGTCAAATTTAAAAAACTCTATTAAAACTTTAAAAAAATACATGACGAAAAAGTTCAGTGGCAGTAGTATTATATGTGACACCCATATGATATATTTTGACATTTTTCTGTTACATTTAATTTTTTTTTTTCAGCTGATATGATATATTACATATCTATTTTTATTTGTTGAAGCTGCTCTGCAAATACATTGTTTATGTGATATTATCACGTTATAGATATTTCTAAACAAAACGTAACACATTCTCTAACATTTTATTTAGCGGACATTAATTCTTTACAGTTTTATTTACCAGAGATAGGATCAATTAAAAAATATATATCAAATGTATCCAGAACAAAAATTACTTATCAACCAGAATTATTTTTACAAAAAATTTTAAAATCATAAAAATAATTGAAAAATATTATAATAATTGACACCTTTTTATTATAAATCTTACACAATTGAGTATAAGCATTGGCTTTATTTTTCTAAATGCTTGATGAATGGGTTTGTAATAATTATTCTTTAGTATAAAAGTCAATTTTATAAATATTGTTTTTTAAAATCTCCTAATAAAAAAATCAGAAGAATTTAGTTTTGTTAAACAAGGCCAATCTTTCAATTATAATTTTTTTTATTTAAATAATTTCCAACGATTTGGGCATTAAGGTCAGGTACTCCATCTTGTTGAAATAAAAATGTATTCCTCTCGGTCAAATATTTCTAATCAAAAATGTTTAAATCATATATCATCAAATATATTATAAATTAATTTATTATGAAGTTAAATATCGATAGCAATTAAAGTAAACTGTATACCCAAGCTTAATCAAGCCATTCAGAACGATGCTGAGAATATTTATTTTCCACTATGCATCAACAATTTACCCATATAAATTACAACATACCAGTTGTCTTTGTAACGGAGAATTTGAAGCTTGTACTAGCTGTCCATTCATCTAGTTGGGTTAAAAATGTCTGTACTATTCTGCACATAGATTCTTTTTGTGATTCTTTAATGTACACCACTAAATCGTCGGCATAGAGGCGAGCTTTGAGAGGTTTATGTAATTTGTTTAATATGTTATTTATGGCAACTAGGAATAGGGAAGGACTAAGTACTGAGCCTTGAGGGGTACCGTTTTCTGCAGTATAAAAATCGGAATAAACGTTATTAACTCTTACTTGAAAAGAAAAGTCTTTTAATAAATTTTCGATATAGGCTAAGCAGTGTCCTCTAATATTGGGTGTGTGCAATTTGTTAATGACGTTGATTCTTTAACATATATTAAAGGTTTTCTTTGGATCGAAGAAAATAGCTATGCACATTTGATTCATTGCTAACGCTGTCATATTGTCAATTGCTGGCCGGTTAACGTCTGAAGGCGTTTTGCTCTGGGAATAAAAAATAAGATTTTTTTAGTGTCCACATAAGCCGGGCATTGACTATTTTTTATATTAATTTAGCCACGGCACCTGTTAAAGAGATGGGTCTGTATGATTTTAAATCAAGTCGAGGCTTTCTGGATTTAAAAAACGGCAAAATTGTGGCTTTTGCCCATATAGACGGATATTGTCGTTGCTGCCAAATTTGATTGAAAATTTGCAGTAGATGTTGTTTAGCTAAGATTGATAAATGCTTTAGGAATACAACAGGAATATTGTCGGGTTCTGAACTTGAGTTTTTCATATCTTGTAAGGAATTATTTAGTTCTATAATAATAAGAGGTTGAGATAGGGGGTTTTCGTGGTATTCTTCTAGAGACAAGATGGTGCGTTCTTTCTTTAGCTTGTAGTACCTAAAATTATTGTCGTAGTTTTCGCTAGAGGAATGTTGTTCAAAGGAGGAAGCAAGAGTTTTGGCAATTTCATGTGAAGAAGAGACTATGGTATTGTTTATTTTAAGAGTGTTAATTAATGAAGAATACTTTAAACCAGAAATTTTCTTTACCCTTTTCCAAAATATTGCTCATTGGAATAGAACTGTTTATTTGGAAGGCGTATTTTAACCATGAGGCTTTTTTAAAATTTTTTATGATTAATTGGGCTCTAGCTTTTAACCGTTTGAATTATATTTTACTTTCTTGGGTTTTGTGATTTTTTGTTTGTTTTTTGAATGTAGAGTTCTGCACTTTTTAGTATTAAGTCATTAAAATTGGTGATAATTCTATCGATATCATAGTAATTTATTTCACAGCTCTCTACGGAATTATCAATATATGTTAAAAAGCTCACCCAATCAGCCTTTTCTGTTTTCCATTTTAAGACAAAGGTGTCTTTTGGTTCCGGTATGGTGTTAGTATTGCAGATTGTTATGGCGTTATGGTCGCTGCCGTAGTTGAACGACAACACTTACGAGGATAAGCAAGGAGTTAAAATTGGATCACAGAGACTTAGGTCAATTGCCGAGGATTATCCTGATGCTGACTTGAACCTCATGGGGGTTCCATCATTAAGTTGAATTAACGTTATGTATTAGGTTTTCTGTTATTCTTCCCATCGTATTTGTGTTAGAAGATCCCCATATTATACTGTGTCCATTACAGTCACCGATGACTATACGTGGTGTTGCAATTTTGTGTATAAGGTGCATTATATCTGTATAATTTACCTGTGAGTTAGGGGAATGTAGATATAATACAGATAAAATGACATTAAGGAATCAATTTTGATCACTATAGCTTCTAAATTGCTTACTACGGGCAATAAATTTGCATTTAAAGATTTTTTAACTAATGTCATAACACCACCACTAGCATGGTTAACGAGCATCTTGTCTTTACGGAAGCATATGTATTGTTTAGGAATTTAATTTGTTGGGATTTTAAATTGGTCTCTTGTAGATAAATTATGTCTGGACAGTTTTCGGCAATGTTGATCTATAGCATAGCCAAGCGATGAAAAAATCCATCGATATTTCACTGTATGATCGAGTTGAATGTAAGAAATGAAAAATTTAAATAAAAAAATAATAAAAACTAAACGATAGCTGCTAATAAGTGCTGGTTTGTGATGCATCACTTTCTAATTCAGAGCCCAACTCTACAAGATAAGCCAATATTTTTTTTATTTAATTTGGTTAGTCTTGCTTTTATTGACCTTTCTTTTTAATAGGGACGGATTTGTTTTAACATGTGAGAGAGACCTTGCAAATCAGAACTGAAATCCTTGATCGAGATTATGCGATTAGATAAGCCGGCAGTGTTGTCTAGTAGGAGGGCTAATTGTTCACTGTTCAGTAGAACTGATGGTTCGTGATTATTAATGAAGGTTTTGGCTGGTTCTATCATGGATGAAAAGGATAAATCCGAATGCATTTCAATAAGTTTAGTTTTCTTTGGCTTTTTTCGAGTTCCTGTGAATTTTGGTGTTACAAATGGGCTATCTTGAGGTGCAGTGTCAGTTTCTGGAGAGATGACTTAATTTATAGAGCGTTTTGAATGCGCTTCTTTATTTCCTGTTTCTTCTATATTTACATTGGGTAATTCTGACTTGGTATGTTGTAAAAGGGTATTTTGGTGTGATAATTGAGGTAGAGTTTGTTTAGACAGCGACATTGATGATTGCGTTTCTGTTACAGTTTGTGCAGGTAAATCAGCTATAGTTCTATTAGAAGTTGTAGAACTTAGTGGAGTTTGTTGTATTTCAGATATATTTGTAGGTTCGGTGCAAGCTTGCATTCTTTCTTTCTTGCGAAAAGAATACTTTGTAGTTTGTGTTTTCGAATTTGATTGTTATGGCGCTTGGGATAGTTCTGAGGGCTAACATATACTTGCCGTCTAAAGCTTAAGATATGACTATAATCTAAAAGATTTGCACCAATTTTTAGAAATGTTATGAAAGATCAAGATTTAGACCAATTGTAAGTACTTATTCATTTTTTTAAGAATATTGTGTGAAAAGGTCGGGCATACGTTTGGAAATTCTTTCAGTAGGTGTTATAAGCCGTCTAGCCATTAAAAATTATCCTCGGATAGTGATATGACCATGGTTATCTAAAAACTCATCTAGGATATTTTTGGTGGCAAGGTACATGCAAATGCGGTTGTTAGAAAGACGAAAGGCGAAAATGATATTTTTTGGTTCAATTATATTACCAAGAGCAATTAGGTAGTCTTGAAGTGAAGTATTTTCAATAGCACTAAACACTAGTGCTTGTTCTTTGGAAGGAAATTTAAATTGATTGGTCACTGCTGAGTAGCTTCTTGGTACACTTCTTTAATATTGAGATGATTAGGAATCAAGTTGTTGTGCATTACTTAAATCCATGTTTGCTTCGGTAAAATTATTTTAAAATAACAGGTGTTATCCGCAACAGTGAGTCCCCTGATGGGAACCCAACCAGTTTTTATCAATTTAAACCTTGATTGAAAATTTCTTGGTTAATGAAATATTTTTGGTATATACAATAAAATGTTTACTTGCAATAATTAAGTAAAAAAATAATATCTCGTTGGGCACTTACTGCCTTTTCTATTGATATGCACAACTTTCACAAAATAAATCAGACTATTTACTTGCACTTTTTGCATAAATTACGATCTTAACTAAAACACAGATTAACTTGTGCTCAGTCAGAACTGGTCTCATAATTATTTATTATTATGTGAAATTTTTCGAAGCATTTATTCTTATGAAGTCGCCTTTCACACTTACTAAACTAAAGTTTACTATTTTTATGCAATACAACGCCCTTGATTAGTATCAAATTTGGATACTAATATTTAATAATAATCTGGAACCAGTAACACTTAAACATATTTTTTCTAGAAAGTTTTTTTTTGTATTGTATTTTTTATTCTGAGACTAAATTATTGAACTCTACCTATACATTCCTCTGATCTTAAAAGCGACATTTTCGATTTTAATCCAGATTAATTTTATGCATATATGACCAGAGTGGTAAAGCCGCAATAAATTATTTTTCATCATGTTTTATCAACCATTAAATAGGATCCAAATTTCAATAATTGGAAAATTGGATTACTATTATTAACCCTGACGTGGATGTAAAACAGCTATCTAGATCTGTATTTGGAAAAAATAAACAGAATTACAAGGTAAAAGCCAGGCAAAATGGTAAATATAAATTTTAATTAATTTGAGTTGGTATACAGAATTAAGTTAAAATGTGCACGGTGAGTTCTAAAGCATGTTTTATCAAAAGCTAAAATAACCAACATATTATAGTTTGGATATGTTATTTAAAGTAAAAGAAGATTATTATTATTTCGTGCTAAAATATAAATCGCACATGTGTGGAATTTTGAAAAAAAGGTTTTTATTCTTCAAATTACCAAAGTCGCACCTTTTACATTAGATCATGGTTAAAAATTCAATATTTTCTTTATCTCTACAGCAGTAAAGTATTTTGCGGTAAGTAGATTATAAAACTAGATTCCAAGACCTTCAATTTGCAATTAGATAAAAGTTTCAAGCACATATAGAGCCAAAAATATGGCATTTTAAACATTTTTTTTATTTTCAAGTTAAACGCTAATTTTATCAAATCATATTAATGTATTCACTATCCAGAATGTTTATTTAAATACAGTAATTTATTTATCTATATTTTTTTATAAGTTTTGTGCTACAAATTGAAGTTGCATTTTTAATTTACATTGTATTTTATATTATAGTTTGAAATAATATATGTACTAATATAAATGATGATTATATATATAATAGATAGTATTTCTTATCATTTTTTCACATGAAACTTACATTTTAAATATGTAGCGAGTTGTATTCACAAACAGATTTTTTTAGTTGCTCTATATATTTTGGATTGTTTGGTTTGATAATGTATTTGTTATTTCAAGTATTCTTAAAATCATGGTAAACAGCATCAAAAGCTTGTTCTGAAAAATATCCTAAACCTATATCATATTTTGTACAAAAATCTACTGTATGGAAAAAAACCGCATGTGCTTTTGGAGTGATAGGTATAGAAAGATGGATATAACTTTTCATCAAATTTGAAATACAATTAACATAATTGCTTTTTTAATTCTGTGAAAAAACAAGCTTTAACAACAGAATTAAAATCGACAAAAGCTTCCACATAATTCAAACACTCTAAAATACTGTAAGCATCACAGAGTCTACGTAAACGACTTGTACATTCTGTTTCCAATAATTTTCTACAATCACCTCCATCAAAACCAGAAGAACCACGGAAAATTTTACGCTGAACGTAACATAAGGTAGCCCACTTTAAGGAAATACTTTGAAATCTTTTAAACATATAATTATAAATCGTACTTACAACACCAATAATTAGATGGAGCTCAAAAGGTAAGAGTAAATCTATAATTAATGTCTCTGATTGTGCGTCAAAACTTTTCTTTACCATTGGCAAATTAACACAAACTATGTAATATCTAGCGTTTCGCTTCCACCTGTATTTCTCCGGTCTGCATATTATTTTTCTATTTGTTCTACTGTTCTGAGATTTCCATGTTTATCAAATTCATCTTTACTCGCGAAAAACCAAAGTGCAGCAAAAATGCATACAACTATAAGGTACAATTCCAAATATTAAATTTGCAACTTTTAAATACACAGAAAAAAAAAGCCATTTATATCTTGTAAATTAATTGATGAACACAGCATTTTTATACCATTAAACGTCTCTTTACGTTCGGGTACAAGTCCAACAATAAGTAGCTTCTTTACCCCTAATTGAAAGCTATTCCTTCTACGAACATATCTAGGTACGTCTACGTTGTGGTATATTGGAATCAGTTGATTTGAGGTGGAGACTGAATAGTTAAACAAATATTTAGAAAACCTCCACCCCCATCTATCTCTAACTTACAGATAATCATCGACAATCCACCATTCTTTTGTGTAAACTCACTTAGACCATATCATTGCAACAATTTGCACCTTTCGAAATCATTCTATCCGTTTTTGTCCCATTTTCAAGATCAAAATATTAAATATTTAATAATCAAAATTAAATGGATCTTTTCGAATAGCTTTCTTTTCAAATCTTTTTCAACTGCTGTTCTGCTGCTAGTATCTTTACGTATTAAAGTTACAAATTGTAGTGTTTTTCTTTGACTCAAATTTAAATCGCATTGAATCATATTAAAATCATTAGCAGAAAGAAATTTCTTATTGGGATTTTGATTAAAAATTATACTTGTGTGTTTTCCCTGAATATTTGAGAGCCTCGTGGTATTAGCAGTTTTGATTTACATTTATTGATATTTACATTAAGTTGGACGCCTCTTCTGACGATTGATAGAGACAAGAATCACATCTTTTATCCGAAATAAATTTTCTTAACGATGTTGGAACAATAGAATTACCTATAAAAACCCAAGAAACATAAATCATTACGATCATACGAAACATAAAAATAATATTTGCATATAAGTATATACACATTATTTAATTGAATTTACAGTCATTAATAAAAATCGGATAAAATTGGCGTTTAACTTGAAAATAAAAAATAAATCTTTAAAATGCCATATTTTTGGCTCCACGGGAGTTTGGCACTTTTATCAAATTGGAAATTAAAGGTCTTATTATCTAATTTTGTAATTTCCTTAATGCAAAATACTTAAATGCAGTAGAGATAAAGAAAATATTGAATTTTTAAGCATGATCTAATGTGAATTGGGCGATTTTGGTGATTTTACGAATAAAAACGTTTTTTTTTCAAAATTCCACACATGTGCTATATAAATTTTAGTATAAAATATCTTCTTTTACTTTAAATAACATATCCCAACTGTAATATGTTGGTTATTTTAGCTTTTGATAAAAGATGCTTTAGAACTCACCGTGTGTGGTATCTTCACAAGGATATTAAAAAAGTATAACAGTCAATCAACGTTATTTACTATAACCCACATCATTTATATCCATTTAAAATGATTTTGCAATATTTTAAATAAAACAGAAATAATAATAATAGATAATGATATATATAATTAGTAAAATATTACCTGGACTCAGCGGATACAGACGGAGGTTTACGGTCTATAGATCCCCTATTGTATAAGGATGCAGCTCCATAATTAGACGGTTTTGAGTGGAAACATATGCCATAATTAAAAAAAATTGGCAGATTGAATGGTATAAGAACGATGCAGATCCAATAATTAATAAACGAATTATACGTCTTTATGGATCTGCCTCTCACTCATTTGGTGCAAGAACGGTGCAGCTTCGGACCTGCATCCGTTTTGCACCAAACGATTGTGAATGTTCGGTGATTGCCGTGGAATGCAAGTCCATCTTCTGTTGGCGGTGGGTCGGCAGGGTTTTTACGCGGTTTAATTGTTCGTGTAAAAATATAACGTCGTGTAAAAATGAGTGAAACCGAGTCAGATCCGTTTAGCGCTAGTAAATCAGACTAAGAACCTACAAGCTCTGATGAAAGTTGTTTTAATAGTGATGTCGCAGGATCTTCAGCTAGGAGGAAGCATCCAAAGAAGAAACGTACCTCTGTAAAAAAAACAACACATTGTCATCAACATGGAGCCCACGGAAGAGCCCCCAGTTGTTCCTGTAATCAAAATTAGAAAAAGTGGCAACACCACTCTTTGGAAAAAAAAAATATGAACAAAGAGCCATTGCAGAAGGAAAAATTTATATGCATTGGAAAGGAATACAGAAGGGACCGAATAACTGGATCGAACAGCAACTGTAGGTACAAGTGTTTTCAGAATGTTGACGATAAAAAAAGAAAAGTTGTCTTACAAAAGTTTAACAAAATAGGCTACAAATATTTGAAAAATACCTATTTGGGAAGGTTGATTCAAACAGGTACTATTCAAAGAACTCGAAAAATAGACCACACTTATTTTCACAAATACTTTATAAAGCTGAGTAAGCTATTCAAACCAGTTTGTAGACATGCTTTTGGTTCAATCCTCGGCATATCAAGGAAACGCGTAGATCGCATTACTTAAACATTTCGTGACAGAGATATTGATACAGATAAACGAAAACCTAACGAAACACTCAAAAATGTGAACATGCACATCCAGAGCGTTCCAAGGTGTGAATTACATTATAGTAAAAACAAATCCCGTCGATTCTATTTATCTCCAGATCTAAATGTACAGAAGATGCATCAACTCTATTTGGAACTTTACGAACCAGAAAGTGTTAGCAATCCTAAATATAAACCCAAAGTTCCCTATGACTTTTACTATCGATAATTCAAAGAAAACTTCAACTATAAGTTTGGCTCACCTTGATCAGATATGTGCAAAAAATGTAATGTCTTAGATAACAAACTCAAAGATGCAACCCTCAATGAAAATGACAGAAAAGTTTTCGCAGCGAAAAAGAAGTTGCATGAAATGAAGACCGATTTGTTTTTGAATGAGCTGAAGAAGAAAACCACATTGTGCAAGTATAGCGACGAGCTAGATATTCTGACCTTTGACTACCAATAAAACCTTTCACTTTCAAAAATTCCTGCTGGGGAAGCTTTCTACAAACGCCAGTTGTAGACATACAATTTGTGCGTCCATTCTGTTAGGACAAATTAAGTATACTTTTATATGTATGATGAAACTACGGCTCGAAAGTCACCAAACGGGTTAGTGTCATTTTTGTACCACTATTAAAAAAATATACTCTCTAAATATGTTAAAGTTTTATACCTTCTCCAACAACGCTACTGCGCTAATCAAAAACTCGGTAATAATTTAGTTTCTGAATTTGCTAGTGAGAACTACGTCTATTGACAAGATAAAGCACCGCTTTCCTGAGCCAGCACATAGCTTTCTTCCCTGTGATCGCTGCTTTGGAGTTATTGTGAAGTTTTACAAAAAGAAAGGCTACATTCTTAGCCCCCAACAATATACTGATTATGTTAAACAATTATCTAAACAGTTTATTTCCATTCTGGTAAAACGAAATATAATCCTGAACTTTAGTGATCACTATGAAGCACATTTAAAAAAAGTTATCTCAGATGCAGGAAAGCAAAGATTCCAGATTTCCAAATACCAAATTTTCGAGTACAGCAATGAACATTTAGATGGTATGAAAGTCAGTAAATCTACTGGCCTTCCGAGTTTCTGCTTATTTCAAATCTTGAGAAACCTTGACAGCGACCTCTCAGTTTCTTCTAATATACCTATCTATTGCAATTCTATACCTGTCAAAAAGCCAAATATGCAGATGTAATGTAGTTGGCAACATGATTCGTTTCTATTGACCAAATGGCTTTTTACACCCGTCACATTAGTGATGCAGCTATAGCAGAGAAGCGAACCATCAGGAACGGATGACGGCGATCAGGTAGATGAATGAAGGATGTGTTTTCCCGTGTGTTTAATGTTTTATTTTTTTCTGAATACTATTTTTTTGACAGCAACCTGTTTCTTTTTGCAGTTTTTTTTTGTAGGTATTTGTGTAATAGCAAACCATAGTCATTTGATTGTAACCGAATAAAAGAGTTTTTGTTAGGAATTTGTTTTTTCTCAGAAATTATGGTAAAAAAGAATTATTTCACGAGTTGGGTGCAAGAAAGATGCAAGTCCAATTTTTTTTTATTTTTTCAAAAATGTTCTACTTGGAAATAAAAACTTTTGTTTAAAAATAGTTGTTTTTAATTTCCCAACAATTACCAAATATGGAGCTGCATCCTTCTTACAGCAAACTCCTTAGTTGTACCGACTTCAGCAAATGAACATTACTATTATAAATTATAATTTTGTGTAATTATTTTAAATTACGCAGAATTCTTGATTTAATTTATTAATTTTTATGAAACAATTTCTTTTCCACATTTTATACAATGAACATGGCAAAATGCATTTACAAAATGGTTGAGCTTCTGTGGCTAATACTGGAACATTCCATGCAGTTTGTTTGCCATTGTAACTTAGTTTAACTACCCTCATCCTACAATTCGGCTGGCAGGCAGGCTACTTCTATTTTCTTAATCTCAACAATATTTTGAAGAGAAACTTGCACCTTGGGGCAGTGAGTGCGAATTGAGATTTAGTGCATAGGTTTTTAAGGTAATGCAATAATAAATCAATTTTAAATTAAAATTAAATTCTGGGTATTGAAAAGGCGGGCCACCCTCATAAATCAGGTACAACAACTAGAAGCGAGCCAAACAACAATAACCACAAGAGAGTCAAACAACAACAAGAGCTCCATTCGCTGAAGGTGCTGCGTTGGAGCATCAGCCGGCGCATAATCATAAATAAAAATATTTTGCGCTTTTATTATAAACTGACAAGCCTCGGCCAAGACACGATCGGCTGTCGACAATATCTATGCCGAATTTTGTAGAAAGTACCCAAAAATCCAAGTATCTGAACAAGACTAGCAGACCAATACCGGGCAATTATATGAAACAATCTAATCCTAGAGACTACACTCAATGACGTCAGAAGCAAAGCCGAACGGAATATGCAACCAAGAAGCAGCTGTGGATTGAGTACAAAATGGAACACATGAAAAGATTTTTAAAGATGCCATTCAAGAAACTTAACCTCATAATACACAGCAGGACAACAATGAGTTCCACGTTAAATTGGTATACGAATTTGCACGTAATGTACGTAAGAGTTCAATAAAACAAACACACTACTTAGATCAAGGTGCCAACAATAAATTCTTGTGAGAAACTAGGTGAGCACAATATACATAAAAAACACGAGTATGCAACAGCGGTTTAAGTTATTTGTGCAAGTATCTCAAAAACGTATTAAAGATATACGAAAGTATGATAGAGTAACGGTAAACGTCAAAACAAATTTGGAGACGCTGATAAAATTTATGTGGGTAAAAGCAACATAGCTGAGTGTTAATCCTTTATATTCTCATTAATGTTGGATTATCTAATAGGAAAGTTTTAAGGAGATATTCCTCGGTGATAAACGTATAGCCCAGGGAAATAAGCTTTTTTCCATGACACTAATCCCGCCAGTCAAACGACAGTTGTTTTGAGTAGGATGAACATCTATAACATAAACCTATATGTTTCCTGCAGTCGATTTTTTGGACAGTTAGTTATTAACGAATCAATGTCATAAAATGGAATATTTTCGCTGTTTTTGTTTATCATCAAAAAGTGAAGAAGTTAAAACCAATTTAAGAGTAAGAAACTTATTAATCATATAAAAAACTTTAAAAAATAGCGTTTTTTAATGTTTCCATCCTTATTTGTTGCTTGGAAAGTTGTAAAATAAGTCAAAACTTTTGTTTTTTTTTATAAGTGTTTTTAACTTTTTTAAAAATAAACTTATACCTAACCATTATATTACATGGAATTTGGCGTCTTGTAGTGCCTGAATTAAAATCAAAATTTCACAGCTAGGATAGGACAAATAGTTTCAAAGGTATTTAATTTTTTTATCCCAAATTAATTTTTTTTGCGAGAATATACGAGACGTGTTTTTTAAGTAAGTACCGTTTTAAAATTAAAAAAAAGATGTGCAAAGATATGGCAATAATTTTATTTTTACATGAAAGCCTGTACCTTAATCTACTTTTCTACATAATTTTCATGAATATTAAGGCACTTGTCATAACGTGGCACCAGTCTTTAAATACCCTCCTGATAAAATTCTGGCGCCTGACTTGTTAACCACTACATCATAAATATTTTGACTTCGTTATCGTCTTGACGCTGACCGCCCAGGTGTTTTTTGAAGTGCAGGAAGAAATGGTAGTCGCTGGGCGCCAGATCAGGGCTGTATGGAGGATGATCTAGAGTTTTCCATTTAAATGATTTGATAAGATCTTTGGTCTAATTAGCCACATGTGGACGGGCATCGTCATGCAGCAAAAAGATAGCCTTACTCAACTTGTCACGTCTTTTGTTCTGGATTGAACTACGCAGATTTTTCAATGTCTCATAATAAGACGCTGCATTGATTGTCTCATTACGAGGCAGAAACTCCACTAGCAATACTCTTTTTCTGTCCCAAAAAACTGTGCACATGATTTTCCGGGCAGAAATTGTTTGCTTAAACTTCACTCTTTTGGGTGATGATGAATGTCGCCATTCCATGGATTGTTGTTTCGATTCTGGTGTGACGTAGGCCACCCACGTTTCGTCACCAGTAACAATTTGGTCTAAAAAATTTTCACCTTCACTGTGCTACCGCTCAAGGAAACTTAATGCACTGCCTAAACGTTGGGTTTTGTGCAAATCCGTCAAACTTTTGGGAACCCAACGTGAACACAAATTACGGTAATTCAACTTTTCGGTAACAATACGATACAAAACACTACAAGAATACTGAGGAAAGCAGTCGGACAATGATGAAATTGTAAAGCGTCTGTTTTGTCTCACCTTTTCGTCCACTTTCTGCACCAAATTTTCATTAACGACCTAAGGACGCTCACTCTGTTCTTCATCATGCCCATTTGTGCGGTCATCTTTAAATGTTCTCATCCATTTCCTTACCATTCCATCACTCATAATGTTTTGTCCGTAAACTTCAACGATCTTACGATGAATTTCGATCGGTTTTACGCCTTTAGCACTAAGAAATCGTATAACAGCCCGTACTTCACAATCAGCGTGACTCACGATTGTTGGAGGCATCTTAAACACTGGAGTAAACAAGTATACAATGAAAAATCAGACTGTCATGGCGTCAGTGCGTAGACAAGAGATATAGGTAACCAGCGCTCATGCGCGGAACGCCGACCGTAGCGCTGCGGCGGCGGAATCGTAAAACGGTACTTACTTAAAAAACTAGCCTCGTATATATATGTCAGAAAATTATGCAGTTATAGTAATTATACGAGTAGGTTCTAAAAGAAGAAGATTTATCCTATTAATATCATTTAGAAAAGATACAAAAATACAATTTTAAATATTGTAAAATAATTTTGTAAAAATATATCGATTTTTGACATCTAAACAATTAGAATAACCTTTTATCCATTGCCACAAGAAAATAATTATTTTTTCATGTTTAGAAAGCCTGCAGTTTTTCACAAATTAAAAAAAGTAGTTATTTTGGGACAATTTGGGACGAAGTTAGTCTTTTTTTATTTATAGCAGATTTGTTTATAATAATTAAGAGATCTTATTTGCGTCAAGTGAAACAACACATAGTTTTATTGTAAAAAATATGAAAAAAAATGCTTTTTAGTGGAATCACAAATATAAAGAGGGTAGGCGCAAAATTTCGGGCTAATGCTTTTTAAATGCATTTTTTTTTCGAATCCTGAGAAAACTAAAAACTTATTTTTGAAAAATTTAAACTCAGAATGAAAGATTACATTATTACCGAGGACCGAAAGTGCCTTAGAATAAACAAAAATTTTTTTGAATGGGATATTTGACATTAAAAATCACACTAAATTTTCGCTTTTTTTTCACCCTTGTAACTTATTAAAATAAACATTATATAAGTTTTCAGGGACTTTCGGCCCTCGGTGATAATGTATTCTTTGATTCTGTGTTTAAATGTTTCAAAAATATTTATTAGTTTTCTCAGGATTCGAAAAAAATGACATTTAAAAAGCATTGGCCCGAAATTTTGCGCCTACGCTCTTAATGTGGTCCTCAAAATCGGCCTGCTTTGAAACTCGCAAGAGCAGTGTAGGAGGAAAGAGCTGTTAACTGTATCCCTGGTTCAGATTTATGGGTATCGACGTTTTTTTTTTAATTATTGTATTTACTTTTTGCGTACATTACCAATATGTATTATACATATATAATATAATGTAAAACATAAATATTTATTATTATTATATACTTCTTCAATAAGCTTTTTCCATAGAAACTTATTTTTTATTTAATATTATTTATTTATTTACCAATTTTTTTAAAAATTAAATACAATGTTTTTTGTTTCAAAATTTCTTTTTTAATAATTTAAGTTAATCTAATACAAAAGTTACTATTGTGCACCTTTTAAAAATAGTGTTTTAAAACGTAGAATACAAATAAACAATTAAAGATGCTAAACAAGCCGATTTTAACGATTTTCGAGGCCATTTTTCAATAGGTTGGATATCGAATTAAAAAATAAAAAAACATCAAATGAAAAAAAGCCGATTTTAACGATTTTCGAGGCCATTTTTCAATAGGTTGGACATCGAATTAAAAACTAAAAAAAAAATATATAAAATGAAAGGTCATTAGTGGACTCCTGCCCTGAATGTCAGGCAAATTTTATAGTTTTTTAATAGAAAAAGTGTAAATTTAAATAATTAAAAGTGATATATCAAACAAGTTTACAGTGATTTGTTAAGTGCCGTAAGTACTTCTTTCCTATTAATCATAGTTTGATTAAAAATATCACTTTTAAGCATCAATAACATATTCTTATCAATAACTGTAGTTACAAATTAACCAAAAAACTAGTTGTCATCATCACAGTCATTAACATCTTAGTAGATGTGTTGTGGTTCATAATTGGGCTTCAAACTAGTTGTACTCCTATCGTTATGCAGCTAATTTGGTAATTACCAGACCGATCAACTAATTTTAAAATAAACAGAGTCAAACTTTATTTTATTTAATCCATATATAAAATAGAGTTCTGTTAAGATCGCATATAGAGGATTCATCATGTCCGTAACATTAGATGGAAGTTCCAACGTAATTAGCTCTGTACCACAACATATCAACACAGTTAAATCCTACTCAAAAGTTATAAGCCAACATACATACCCTAGTCCTGAACAAGCGATCGTTTTCTCTTCAAAGGATGGATTACTCCTACAGGACTACCTCATACCACTAGGAGCACTTATACAGCCCAAAAACATCTTATTTTCTTCAAGGCTGTCCAATAATCGAGTATGCATGTATCTAGCGAGCAACGAAATTGTGGATAACTTTATGCAGGTACATGATGGTGTCATAATAATAAATTATGAACCAGTTCAAGCTAAAAAATATATTACTCCAGCGGATAGGTTAGTTCTATCAAATGTATGCCCTTCAATTCCCCATGATATTCTTATTCACGAATTAAAAAACCTAGGCATCAAGCTAATGTCATCAATGACCTTTCTTCGTATTATATCTACTTAACCGGAATTCAGTCATATTTACAGTTTTAGAAGACAAGTTTTTATCAACCCTGTTATAAATCATTTACCAGAATCTTTTTTGATTAATTACGATAACAAATCCTATCGAATTCTCTTATCCCAAGATTATCAGTTATGCTTTAACTGCAAACAGCAAGGACATAATGCTAATAATTGTAAAAATTTCACAAACTCCCAACAATCACCCACACCTCCAACTATTTCAACATCGTTAAACACTCCTTCACAAATGGACACCATAGAAAAACTTCCCAATCAGCAATCTACTTCCTTTAAAAACAGTACAAATCCTGAACATCTGAATCCTCAGATACCAATACCATTACACCTCCAGAAAATAACAGCGCTATATCCCTAGATATTACTCAACAGTCAAGCCGTAAACGTGACGTAGATGAAATTCTATCAATTTCAGCAACTATATGTTGGTCTGTCAGAAAAAAAAGAACAAACAGAAATAAATTTTAGGAAAGCTACACGAAAACCCAAGAAAAGTTCTGATACTAACCTAAAAACAATATTAAATGGACATTCACCGCCATAATTCATGACCAATTTATAGATCTGTTAAAAAACGCACCAGGTTCTCCAAATATTATCACCATTATAACTAATTATATACATGATTTTACTAGATTGCTAGGTATGATTAGTAACTTATATGCTCACTTAACAGATAGATCTCTTAAAATCAGGTGTACCAAACTTGGAAAAAAAAATCAAAAAACACCTAAATGACGACAACGAAAATGACCTTTTATTTAACATAGACTCAGAGTCTTAATAAAATTAAAACTTTTTTTACAACTAAAAAATAAAGATGGCGTCATTTAATTGAATTATTCAGTGGAATATAAACGGATACTATAATAACTTACCGATGTCAAAAATTCTACAAGCAGAGTATCTACCAGATAGTATTTGTCTTCAAGAAACGAACCTTAAGAGTAACCAAGAATTTTGTTTATATAATTATAAAAGTTTTTCAAAAAATAGAGTAAACCAAAAAATAGCAAGCGGTGGAATAACAATTCTTGTAAATAACAAATTAACCAAAAGTAGGTTACCCCTACAAACCCATTTAGAAGCAGTAGCTATTTCTCTAGAAGCGACGACAAAAATAAATATTTGCACGATTTACTTACCACCAGGACAACTAATTGATAAACAGGACCTTTTTAACCTCGTGAGACAAATACCTTCTCCGCGTATTTAAACAGGTGATTTTAATACTTACAACAGTATTTGAGGTTCTACATATGATGACAAAAGAGGACTTATTACCGAAGAATTAATATATCAGTGTAATTTATCACTGTTGAATAATGGACGCCCTACAATATTCAATATACAAACAGGCGAATCAACTCTGCAACTTTGCATTAATGACATGGGACGAATGTTACTACACTTATAACAGTGATCATTACCCAATAATAATTAGCAATAACTTGTTTAAACCCAAAAATGGAAAGCACACCTATAAGTGGAAAACGATGGAAGCAAATTGGACAATATTTGAAGATATTGTAGAAAAACATATCACAAACTGTAAAATATCCAACAATATTCACACAGACATAGAAACTTTCTTCAGCATCATCTTAGATGCAGCCGAGGTAACCATTAAAAAAACTGCACTTGTTACAAAACATAAACCAGTTCCTTGGTGGAATAAACAGTGTAAGACATCGATCGAAGCTTTTAAAAAAGCCTTTAACAAATACAAAAGACATAAAATACTTAACAATAAAATAGAATTTCAAAAACTTAAAGCTAAAGCTCAGTTAACAATAAAAACTTCAAAAATAAATTCGTGCGCTCAACTCGTGTCCAGTATAAACAGTAGGACCCCTATGTCTGAAATGTAGAAGAATGTCAAAAAAATATCTAGAATACCATCTTATAACAAAATCACTCAACTAAAGAAAGATAATAGAATAATTACAGATGACCTAGAAATAGCAGAAGAATTTGCTAATACGTACAAAAATAGATCTAATACAAGCAAGTATAATATTAATTTTATCAACTTAAAACAGAACGAAGAATGCAATGTAATTATACCGTTTGTAGATGACACAGATGCTTTCAACACCAAATTTAATATACATAATTACAAAGACGCACTAAACTCATTTAAAGAGACTAGTGAGTGTCCAGATAATATCCCAATGGCTTTTCTTAAGCATTTACCTGAGAATGCACACAATCACTTTCATAACATATTTAATAATTTGGACAGAACAGAAATTTCCAAAAGCGTAGAGAAATTCTATTATAATACCAATATTAAAACCAAAATGTCCCAAAGCAGATCCTGAGTCTTATAGACCAATTGCACTAACATTTACTGCATGCAAACTCTTAGAAAAAATGGTCAACCGTCATCTCCTCTGGACACTTAAAGATTGAAATATTATTATTCCAGAACAAAGTGGTTTCCGACAAAATAAATCAACACAAGACAATATGATAGACCTAGAAAGCAGTGTACATGAAGCCTTCTCTCTTAATCAAAAACGTATTGGAATATTCTTCGACATTAAAAGAGCCTTTGATATAGCTTGGCGCCACCATATTATCAGATTACTGTACGATTTAGAAATTAAAGGATATTGCCTTGCATTAATAAAAAAACTTCTAATATAAAAGGTATATGCAAGTTAGAGTAAATGGTTACTTGTCGTCAAAAGTGGAAGTAGAAAATGGAATTCCTCAGGGATCTGTTATAAGTTCTCCGCTATTTATAATCGCCATAAATGGTGTTCTACAAAATTTATAACTTCCACTTAAAGGCCGCTTATATGCTGACGATCTCGTAATATTTGGTTAAAGCAAAAACTTAACCAACCTCTCACAACTTGCACAGAGTTTCTTGTTAGATATTAACAAATGGTCACAGTAAACTGGATTTATCTTTTCAACAATTAAAACTAAATATATAGTATTTTTTAAAAACAAAGTCAGTACACCAATTTAATTATATCTATATAACCAATCACTACAACAAAAAGATTCGCTAAAATTGCTAGGAGTTACTTTTAACAGAAATTTGAATTGGAAAGAACATATCAATAATCTAATATGAAAACGTTACAGAGGATTAAATTTGCTAAAAATTCTAGAACATAAGAATTGGGGTTCAGACAGGAGTACATTGTTATTTATATACAGAACTATTATACGATCACAGCTAGACTACGCGGCTATAGCTTACGAGTTAGCATCGAAATCAGTGCTTAAAAAGCTCGACACTGTTTACAACACAGCACTCAGAATATGTCTGGGAGCCTTTTGTATAACACCGATTGAAAGTTTACTTTGCGAAGCAAATTAACTGTCGTTAAATGATAGAAGAGCTGACCTTAGTCTAAAGTATGCAACAAAAATTAAGGATAATGCAAAAAATCCTGTCTATAAAAATACTTTTACTGATAGTTTCCCAAACCTTAATGCAAATCACCGTTCTGCTAAACCTTTCTATAAAAGAATAAAAGACCATTTGCATCTGTTTGATATTGTTATACCTGAATGTCTTCCATACACATATGACCATAATCCACCTTGAATTCAAAACTTACGTCATTTAATAAAAACTCCACTAATCATGATTTAATTATTTCCCATTTTAGAAAAATCCTTAGTCGTTATAAAAATCATACCCAGATATACACTGATGGTTCAAAATCATCCGAAGGTGTGGGAGCGTCTGTAGTAACTCCAGAGAAGGTCCTTAAATTTAAACTATCTAATGTTAGTACTATCTACACAGCTAAACTGTATGCTCTCTATCGCGCCATAGAACTAATCAATCTGACAACCAACTGCAAATATATTATCATCAGACTCAGTGCCATACAAAGCATCCGGCAACTGTATCCAAAAAACCCGCTTTAAAAAAAATTTAAACGGTCCTTCTTCAGGCTTATATTAATCATAATGAGATAAATTTCATCGGAATTCCATCCCATATAGGAATAAAAGCAACGAAACTGCTGACCATAGTGCGAAAGACGCGATAGTGAGTGACGTTTCCGAAATCGTAAACACATCGGTATCAACGTATATAAAAGCTTATATAAAAAAATCAATCTTAAGTGCGTTAAAAATAAAGGGAATGTGTCGAATTTAAAATTAAAACAAGTGTAACCCAGCATAAAGGCATGTAAGGTGTTACCTACATCAAGAAGCCAAGAAATACACTGCACCCCAAAATTAACGCATAATTTTAAAAACCCTGGTAAATCAAATAATTTTAATGTTTCGATTTTTGTGCTAATATATTATTGTTACCCCCGGTATATTGTAAAATTTATCGAAAGAACGGTAAGAAGCGCTGATGTTTTTACCATTTTTTGCAAAAAAATTAGAAACATGCTAATTGTGCTTCATTTTATTTTGAATTTAGTTGGGTTGAATTACATTGTGCTTAACGTTTAAAGGGGGTTTTCAAGTTTATTAAGTGTTTTTTTCTTTGAAATGAACCACCAGCAGCAAGAAAATCAAAATTTGTCAAAAAGTGAATGCTTTCGAATCGTTACTCTTCGCGAAAAAGGATACACTCAAGTAGAACTCGCTAAACGTTTTAACGTCACCCAGTCAACCATTTCAAGAGTCTTAACACGTTTCTCTGTTACTGGAAGTAACTCGAGAATAACCGTTCAAGGCTATAGAAGAGTTACAACTCCTAATCAAGACCGGTTTTTGACACTTCGTACACTGAGACAAAGGTTTGTTACCAGTACTTCTCTACAAAATGAATTTTTGGATCGTTATAACTTTAGAATCAGCCAAAATACGATTAGAAGAAGACTTGCCGAAAACTACTTACACCCTGGAAGGGCACCAATTAGCCCATTATTGACCAGAAACCATAGAAGGCAAATACTGCATTTTGCTCGTAAATACGTTGATTGGAATAATGACGATTGAGGAAGAATATTGTTCACCGATGAATCCAGGTACTGTCTTTTTTCTGATGACAGGAGAAACCAAGTGTATAGAAGGCCTGGGGAACGCTACGCACAGTGTAACACCGTAGGGACTGTACAGTATTTCGGCGGCTCAGTAATGGTGTGGGGTGGAATTAATTTAGAGGCTCGTACGGAATTAGTTAGAATAGATCGCGGTCGGCTGACATCGCCGAGGTATATAACAGACATTTTTAGAAGAACATGTCGTGCCATTTGCTTCATTTATTGAATGCTTAATCTCATGCTTATGCAAGATAATGCCAGGCCACACACGGCAAGGATTGTGCAACAGTATCGTCAGAAGTTTGGAATTCCTGCCATGGATTGGCCTGCGAGAAGTCCTGACCTCAACCCAATAGAACATGTTTGGGACATCATAGGCAGACGACTACGACAATTACCTAATGCACCAAACACACTAGATGAACAGTTTTTGCGGTTGGTTGAAATTTGGGATCAAATTGATGAAGAAATCAGAACGATTATTCTCAGTATGAGATATCGTTGTCAAACAGTAATAAATTCCAGAGGAGGCAATACTCGATACTAGTACACGGTTCTAGTATTTTCTTCAAGTTTAAAAATTTTAATTTTGTAATAATTTATAATGTTAGTTTGTTTAGATCAGTTATTTGTTTAGATGTTTAAATTAATGATGTTATATTGCTATGTTCAATACATTATTTGTAAAAAAAGAAACGTTTTTTATTTAAGATGTTCCAAAACAACCATAAAGCAGAAAAGAACAAACAAAAATTTTTTCATTACAACTCAAAATAAGAATTTTAAAATTATGCGTTAATTTTGGAGCGCAGTGTAATAGTAACACGCCTCAGACTCGAACATAGTAGGTTAACGCATGAGTACTTAATTAAAAAGTGCGAATCGCCGCGATGTGAAACGTGTAATACGACACTAACAATAAGGCACATACTATGTGAATGTCCCCTTTACAATCAACAACGAAGTACCAACAAGATACCAGGAACAATTCTAGAAGCTGTGGGTGCAGACTGTAACTTTAAAAATACTCTGAATTTCTTTAAAGACATTAATAAGTACCAAAACATTTAATAATATACCAAATTGTAATGTACCTAATGTAATCCACTAATTTTTCGCTAATGGCCATTTGGTCGATGCGATTTTATAAATAAAAAAAAGTCCATTAGTTTTAAAATGTACGTCTATTTTGATTTTATATGGCGTAAGTCAGTTTAAAATAAAATAATTAGATAAATAGATAGATATAAGATTTAACTTTTCTCTTTGAATATTTTATTTTGTTTTCCTATTTAGCTAGGAACTAAAAATTTCGAAATATCGTTGTTTTGACGGTACTCATACTCATATACTCATCGGTATAAAAAATTAATATAGATCAGAATAATGGTCTTATTATTCTGATCATTTGAAATCGTAGGCTTCCACGGCCAGAGTCAGAATTATAGTTTATTCGTCTTCTGGGTTTGGACCGTGTCATTTATGAGTGACCCAAAAGTGGATTCATCGCGACGTTTCGCTACAATTGTATGTAGCTTCTTCAGGAGAACAAAGAAAAAAAAAACAAAAGACAGGAAGATGGGTAGTTAGCAACGGTAACTCAGTTACTCGACGCAACCAGAGGCGAATACTAACTACCAAGATGGGCATTTGGTCACAGTAACTTAACTACTTAACGCAGCCAGAGGTGAAAACCAAATGCCAGGACAAGGGTTCACGTCCAACAGCTCAGAACACTAACGCGTCGAGAGACGGGGAGTGAATCCGACGATTACTCCGCTACCGCTCTATTTATAGTCGCGGTGACCTGTCGTGTCGGGACGTATCGGCACACTCCGTGGCGCGAACGTCAAGAAGCGCGCGCTGGCCAATCATGTGGCTGTATCGTGGTAATGGGACCGGACGGCGGCTCTAGACTGAGATTCCAGATGGGAGACAAGTAGTATCCTTACTCTCGATTGATATTATGTGAATTTTTTCGGATCTCTAGAGATTCGCGGATTTTCCTGGAATAAAAGAAGTGGCTCTTAGAAATAATATGGGTTTTTTCGAACAATATGGAATAACCGGTTTCTTGGCAGTGTTCTTCAACTGCAGAATGGGAGAAAAGACCTGATCGAATGCATCTTTGATGCTCTTGAATCCGAGTTTTGACGGAACGACCAGTTTCGCCAATATACACATATCCACATGAACAAGGAATAGAATAGACACCACAGAAAGATAGGGGCGGTAATGGGTCCTTAGGAGAGGGTAGATATTGTGAGATTTTCTTGGGTGGTCGAAAAGTAGTCCTGATACCTTCTTTGCGAAGAATTTTGCCAATCCTATCAGTGACACTTCGAATATACGGAAGAAAAGTCGCAGGAGTATTACCCGAAGATTCTGAATTTGTCGTCCTAGGGTTTAAAGGAGGATGTAGATGTCGGTGGGTAATATTTTGAATTGTGGACTTGGAGTAACCGTTGGCGACAAGGGTTTTTTGCAGATGGCCAAGTTCTTCTCTAAGGTTGTCAGGTTCAGAAATCGAAATGGCCCGATGGATGAGAGAGTTGATCACAGAATTCTTTTGGGCAGGATGGTGGTGTGATAAAGCATGTAGGTAACGATTCGTGTGAGTCTTTTTTCTATAAACAGAGTGACCCAATCGGCCATTGGGCTTGGAGGTGACTAACACATCGAGAAAGGGAAGGGATCGATTATTTTCTACTTCCATTGTGAATTTTATACTCGGATGTTGTGAGTTAAGATGATCTAGGAAGGAAATCTTCAAAACTGTTTTACCAGTTAGGTTCAATTTATGTTATAATCACATTTTCTTCTATATTTATCATGTCATATAATAAAATTATTTATATACCTTCGACAGGATCAATTAAATCACCACGGTAATATCTCGTCGCACTGGTTAATCTCATTTTTAAATCGTTTTTTACATTCACCTTTTTGAACAAAAAAATCACTTTTTACAAAACAAAACACTAAAAAGTGTTTAGTTTTATTAGAGTCTTAGATTCTATCGTCGAAACACACTACAAAAACATATATAAAACACAATTTAATTCTTTAACAATTGCATTCGTAGTTCATAGATTCGTATTTGTAACTTGTAACAGTACGGTAAAAGCCAATTAATTAAAATGACTAAAAGGATCAGAGTATTCACATTAACTTTATATATGTAAAAGGAATTTTATTATTTTAAATGTTTAATAAAATTTAACAATTTTTTTGGACATTCTGTACAAAATATTAAAAATAACCATATTTATAATCTACTATACTGTGGCCCTGCAAATAAATTATAAAGCTCACAGAAAAATAATCTTGAAATAAGCAGAAAGGCTAACAAATATCCATAAAAATCTGCGGATAAAAGCCACCTTCAAATATATTTCTATTAAGTTTTAAATTTTTTTCTCTTTTATGATTCTTTGACCTGCATTTTCATCTCAAGCACCATTTCTGGTTTAGAAAAAAGATTCCTTTATGATTATTTCAGGATAAACCTTCTACAACTCCAACAAAAGTCTTTTACTGACGACCTATCTCATTTCCGAATGGCTTTTCATGTATTGTGTGTGTGTATATTCCAATTATTATGACGTCATTTGATGTTGTAAGAAAGCGTTCTTTATCTAAAATAAGCAGCGACGGAGTCATAACTGTAATATGGCTGTATTCAAAAACTCTAGATAAATACATATCAAAGAAATAAATTAAACTTAGATCTTGCATATTTTTTTATAATGTAAATAATGAACTTCATTATAAATTTTTTGTTTTTAAAAATAGGAGGCTTGTATGTAGTCAGAATAGTTTTATTTTTAATAAAAAAAATCAAACAGTAGTTATTGCTGGGGTGAGTTAGATTATTATGTCATATATATATATACAGGGTGAGTCATAACTATTGGGACATAGACTAAGGACAGGTTATTTGGACCAAAATATGGCTATTGGGTCAAATATGCCTTAATAAAATGTTGCTGAGAAAAAAGATACAGAGTGTTAAAGTGGAAATTTAAAATTTTATTTTTGGCTATAACTTTCACGTTTGTAAACATTTATGTATAAAAATTTACAGCTGGGTACTATTGAATATCAAAAATTATAATTTGATGCATACTTTATTATATCTGATAGAGGGCGCCACATATGCCACATACGTGGCATACATTTATAGTTAACTTTTTTGTTCTTCAAGTTACCGGTATTCTTGATAAAAAATATTAAAGATACGTTATTTTAACAAAAAAGGTATACTTGTTAATAACTTCAAAACTCAATAGTTTTCGAGATAATCGCATTTTACAAATTAACTGCATCATTCTGATTTATCGCAATTATTCCAGGCAATGAAAGCAAAATAGATAAAAACATCAATATTTCTGGATTTTGTTATTAAATACCTTTAATAAAGTCAATAGTTAACGAAATATTAAATAAAATAAATATATCAGCAGGATAATTAATAATAGGATTTGATAAAATAACAGAATAATTGGATTTTACATCAAACATTTTACGTTTTGTATTAAATTAAAGTCATAATCAACATTTTATTTACAAAACAAATTAAAAAATAGTAAAACTAATTAACATTAAACTTTTTGTCAAAGTAAATGTCCGATATGTCCACCATTTGCTTTAATTCATTTGTCAATACATTCCATAAAATATCGTCTCATATTAAATAGTATCATGGGTTCTAAAGAAACTGCTCCAGGATTTATTATAGTTGTTTTAAGTATAATAATAAGTAATTTTTTGAAATTTTTATGAATTAAATAATTATTATTATCTCACCACATGAATATGACTACCTTGAACAATCCAACGTTCAGGAAAGTGTATTTAAATAGTGTCTCACTCCGCTTTCTCTGTAATGTAATGGTGTACCATCTTGTAGAAACCACATATTTTGCCTTAAGTTTGATAACAATTCTTCCAATAAATCAATATAATCATTTTATAAAACATGTAAATAAATCTCGACATTCAAATTGCAAGGTAATTCGCATATCCGAAAAAAATAATTATCAACAAGATCAACATCTCTCTCTCTCTCTCTCTCTCTCTCTCTCTCTCTCTCTCTCTCTCTCACTCTCTCCCTCTCTCTGCACTCCTGACCCCCGAAGAAAGTTTGGTGGTCATCGTGATGTAGTATATTGTCTGCCTGCAAAGATCTATCTACGTATCTAATTACCCTTCTTTGGTCCATCTTTAGACATAGGCCTCCCCAATTATTTTCCATTCTTCTCTGTCTATCGCTACAGTCATCCATTTAGAGCCCACGTGTTTCTTGATATCATCTGCCAATCTCATTTGGGGCCTTTCTCTGCTTCGTTTATATTCCCACGGTCTCCAGCTTATAAGAATTTTGTTTCATCGGTCTTCTTTTTGTCTTATATTGTGTCCGGCAAATCGCCATTTCAATTTTGCAACTTCTTGTCGAACATCCCTCACTTTTGTTTTCTCTCTTATCCACTCATTTCTCTTTTTATCTATTGGTCTTATGTGCAACATTTTTCTTTCCATTGCTTTTGAGGTTTTATGATTTTGTCCATGTTTGCTTTTGTAATGTCCACGTTTGGGAACCATAAGTAAAAACAGGGAGTCT
The DNA here is from genome assembly GCA_918026665.1 of Diabrotica balteata. Taxonomy (NCBI): domain Eukaryota; kingdom Metazoa; phylum Arthropoda; class Insecta; order Coleoptera; family Chrysomelidae; genus Diabrotica; species Diabrotica balteata. The sequence goes on along the minus strand of OU898279.1, from coordinate 92,786,776 downwards.
TAAGATGCTGTGGATATCTTTTGTTTTTAAGAATGTAGCTTAGTTTGCCAAATACCGCCCATGCCAATCTGACTCGTCTTTTTATCTCTGCTGTTTGGTTGTCTGCAAAGATCTATAAATATCTGTGGTTATTTTTTTATGTAACTCATGCATTGGTCTTTTGTATATTTCTGCAATATTGTCGATCCATTTTTGTGGAAATCTTCCTCATGATCTTTGACATTCTACGTTTACTGGGATAATAAGTTTTAAAAATGTTTTTTGTGTCTGCTCTAATAGCATGTCCAAAGTATTTTAATTGTTGAAAGTGAAATTTGATGCAAAGCCGTTTGCTGACTTTTGGTTTATTTAAAAGTAAATTTTTTGTCTGGTAATCTATCCACGAAATTCGGTTCCAACAGAACGTTTCACTAGCATATATATTACTTTTTTCCGCTTGTCGTAGTGTCCATGATTCACATCCGTATGTTAGTATTGGGAATATTAAGCAGTTGATCAAGCTTATTTTTAGAGTTGATGAAATTCGAGAGTCCTTAAATATTTTGGACATCTTTCCTACGGTGACTTTTGCTAGATTACATCTATGTTTTACTTCTTCCAGTATTTACCCTTTGTTTGTGATCAATAATCTCAGATACAAGTATGTGCTCATAATCTTAATTTGGTTATGTGTGGATGATTGTTATAATATATAGTCTATCCCCTATCATGATCTTTATTTTTGACATTTTTTACTGCAGACAAAAAATTTGACTTTTCCTTTTAATCAGTTGTATAAAATCAACTAACTCCTCTAGAATATTTGCTGGGGCTGTGTGATTTGCACAACGTCTGTTGTTTATTTTACGGCCATTTATTCATATGCCCTTTTCCATCCGTAAAACGCTCATTATACAATATGTTCTCTATATATAATAAACAACTGTGGTGGCAGTATACATCTTTGTCTGACACCTTGTTCTAGACGAGATTCATTTAAGAGTTTACTTTAACTGTTCCAGTAGTATATTCGTAGAGCTTAGTTATACGCGAATTTAAGTGGTACGCTTACGTCTTTAAGTATCTGTCATAGTGTTACTATTTGACCCTATCGAACACTTTGCGATAATCTATAAAACAAATGAATAGTGGAATATTTATTTCCTTAGATTTTTTCTATTATTTGTTTGATGTTCAGAAGATATTCTCAAATACTTCTACCTTTGGTAAATCTAGTTTTCTCATATGGTATTTCTCTTTGTAGGAATATCTTTAGTCTCTCATTGATTATGTGTAGCATTCTCTTGTTGGCATGAAAGAAATGGGAGATAGTTTGGATAAGATAAAGGAGATCTATAATTGTTGCTTTTTTATGTATTATCGTTATTGTAAATTTTGTCCAGACGTCAGCCCATTGCTTGGAATGCTTTATTTTATGACAGAGCAAGTAAAGTAATTTAATTCCGGTTTCTTTTGTGGTTTTTTTATACGGGACTTTATTGATTAGGTTCTACTTTGGTTTCTTCAGGCGTTTGATAAACAAGTTCGTGGCTTTGATAATTGTATAGTTTTTACTAATATAATCTTTATGTCTCTGCTATATCTTCTCTGTTATTTCTTAGGTTCCTGTGAGCTCTTTAACACACAGGTTCTAGCTTTAAAGTTTCGTATTATGTAGCTTATTTTTCTAAATAGACCTCTCGGCTGATTGTTTTGATGGTGGCTCTTATTTTCCAAGTTGTGTTGTTTCCAGCATAGTAAACTTTATATCCAAGTATATCGCATTGTCCAGAGTTTTGCCGGTGTGCTTCACCAATTCCCAATATATCAATTTTTAATCTTTTAATCTCTTTTAAAATGTTATGAGTTTTGCCGCTCTCGTACATACTTCGTACAGTCCAAGTTCCAATCCTTAGGTGTTGAGGACTTGCTTTCTTTTTTAGGCAGTAAGGATTTCGCTGGCTAACGACCAGAGAGGCCCTACTATTTGTTTGTGTGCATCCTCCCCTGCCGGGTCTTGGGATCCGATCACTATGACCAGTAATGTTTTTGTTATCGTAGTGCATTGCCATGATAACTTTCTAGGAAATTCTTATAGGATGGTTTTCCGTTGCCTTTTCCATCGTAGTAACACAACCATTCAAACTGATCCAGTCATGCTTGTGGTAGTCCAGTTTCTTTGTCTTTGCGCCTTGAGCTGGTACTGATGATCGCTGCTGCCTTCATCAGGGTACCACTCGGTAATCACTCGGTGAAATTTTCGCCATATCTAGCTATCCTCACTTAGTTTATCCTGCAGACTAATGCAGTTGCCCGGGGTGTGGCATGTGGAGCCATAAGTGAGAGTTAGGTGTCTTATGAGGACTAGTTATCTAGAGCCATCTTTCGTCTATGACGCTCGATATGGTCGTTCCAATAAAAGGTACTACCTCTATAACACAACCCTTCACCCCTAATGTTTAATAGTGTGCAATACTACTTGTGATGTAACCTTACAAATAGAGAGCATACTTTTATGCTCTTCTTAGAGAAGGTCATACTTTTTTCTCAGTTATATCCTCTTCGTTTGTTGGGTGGTTTAAATATGAGTTTCACTTTTAAGGAAAGTATCATCTAATCCACATATCATTTCTGAATATGATCTAACTGTTTGGATCAATAATCCTAAGGGAACATTAGTGAGGGTCTAATAATTTAATTTTTAGACCTAACTTAAGGACTTTTTCAAGTATAAATTGTATGGTGTTCAAATCGAGCATTCATAATAAAATAGTCATTTGCTATAGCAAACTCAACTAACCTCTTTTATTTCTCTGACCCATGCCGAACTTTTTCAGTAGATCCTTTATGTCTTTATTCTTATAAGGTTGCCGACTTTCGCGTTAATGTCATGGCATATTAACGTTAGCTCGTTATTTGAAATATTGATAATAGTTGTATCAAATTGTTGAATTCTTCGACTTTTATGTTGTCTGTTGTACTGGATGGTGCATAAACCTGTATGATATTGAGTTTATGTGGTTTGTCTATCAGTTAAAACTATTCTATCGTTTGTAGCTTTGAACCCGACGATAGACTTTTGAAATCTTGGTCAGACTAGAATAGCAACCATTATAGGGTTTTGAGTCTTAACGCTAGAGAAGTAAACATAGTTACCAATATGTGTTCTAAAATGGCCTTCTCTTAACCAATGTGTTTTAAGTAGTCCAGAGATTTTAATGTTTTACATATCTAGCTCTCTTTTAATGATTGGCAGATTACCTGTAATTGTATTCCTGTTAGGAATAATTAACGAATTTCTAGTCAAAGTGTGAAAAGGAAATAATATATGGGGTTTAGATGGAATACAGGATTTAGATCTGTTTTCTCACATGAGTGGAGCTTAGGAGAGAAACAGCAGCTGGTGTGGGCAGATAATTGCCAAGCCCTGAAGTATTCCCTCTCCTTTACTGGGAACTGTAAAAGAGTACTACTATTTACCCGTTCATACTACATTATCAGTATATAATGATCTCAGGCAAGATTATAATACAAGACGGCTATGTGCTAATGGGCTGAAATACTGCCGATAACAAGCAGAAATTAGCTTAGTCATAACAGGCTTTCTTACCAAGCATAAGCTGGTTGAGAGATACCAGCATACAACGGGACTGTTTTATCTAGATTTAAGTTGTGGACTCTATATCAGGAAAATAAAACAGTCAACCATATCTTAAGTGTATACTTTGCGAAAGAAATCTAGAAATGTTACTCTTTCTATAAGAAGTTTTAAAAGTAAAAATTCCCTGTACTTGCAATCTCAGTTAGCAACTCGTAGTATTCATGTACAATATATACAGCATAGCATTACTTGTACCCTAATCATTATTAGAAATGATATACAAGAAACACAGAGTACAAGTACCATTCTAAAAGAGGAAACAAGTAAACTGACAACTAAAAAGCATGTAAAAATACTAATAAAACAAACGGTCAAAATACTAAATATGTTTATTGCTTCTTCTTCTTAAGGTGCCTTCTCCATTACTAAGGGTTGGCTATAACTACAGCTAATTGCTCTCTATCTTGAGCTGTTCTTAGTATCGAATGTGTGTCCATACCTGTCCAGTCTCTTACATTCTTCAACCAGGAGCATTTTCTTCTTCCTGGACCTCTTCTTCCTTTTACTTTCCCTTCCATTATAAGTCGTAGGAAGTTGTATCTCTCTCCTCTGTAAATATGTCCCAGATAACTCGTTTTCCTGTTTTTTACAATATTTAGGAGTTCTCTTTTAGTACCCATTCTTCTCAGCACCTTGTTGTTGGTCACGTGCTCTGTCCAAGAGATCTTCAGCATTCTACAAAAAACTCACATCTCAAAGGCTTCTATACGCCTCTTACTTGTAATTCCGAGAGTCCATGTTTCCACTCCGTATAGCAATATGGAATAAATAAACGTTTTTACAAATTGGTATCGGATATCCAACGATAACGTAGAGTTTATTAGGAATTTTTTCATTCGTTGAAATGCGGACCTAGCATATTCTACACGAGCACGTATTTCGACCTCGTGGTTAAGATCGTTTGTTATCCAGCAACCAAGATACTGAAATCTTTGTACTGGTTCTATATGTTTGTTATAGATACGAATATTAATGTCGACATTTGGTGCACGTGTAACAGCCATTAGGTTTGTTTTATTTGTGTTTATATTCAGTCCCAAGCTATCTTCCTCTCTGGTTATGAAATTCAAAAGTCGTTGTAAACCCTCAGCACTGTCCGCAATAATGACGGTGTCGTCTGCGTATCTTAAGTTGTTTACGTATTCTCCGTTGATTTTTATTCCTTCTTCAATATTTTCGAGGGCATTTTGAAAGATCTTTTCGGAATATATATTAAATAAAGACAGCCCTGACGAACTCCTCTTTTTATTGGCAATTCTGCAGTCAGACGATTGTCTATTTTGATCGACGCCATTTGATCCCAATATTTTTATTGCTATCATCACAAAAAAAAATACCAAACCAATTAACTTTACAAAAATAGCTATCTGGAACGTCCATAGGACCCAGGAGGTAAATCATTTATATCAATTCATAACATCAAGACAATAATAATACATGAAACACAATATACGAATCGAAGTTATTTCCAACTACATAACATAATACCAAACATCTAGACGGCACCGCAAATTTAGTAACTGCAGCTATAGTTATATCAGAAATAAGACACCACCAGCTAAATAAATTTAGGTAAGACGATATTCAAGCAATTAGTATTAGCAAAGAAGACTGGAATGTTTCTCTGATACTTAATGTAATTTATAGTACATGACGACGCAATATAACTAAACAGAAATTTAAAAAATGTTTCAACTCACTTGGCAATAGATTCCCTACAGTTTGTTACAACTTTATACGGCAATATAAACTAACACTGTTGAAGATACAGGGTGGTCCGTAAACAATTGTACAAAAAGAAACCGTAGATTCTACACTTTAAAATATTACGATTTAAGCTAAATTGCTTTAATAAAATGTTGATATTAAGAAACATACAGAGTGTTAATGTGGAAATTATAAATTTTAATTTTCGCTATAACTTTTATGTTTGTGAACATTTATCTATTAAAAATCATAAGTGGGTACTATTGAACATCAGAAATTATAGTCTAATGCATACTTCAATATAACTGATAGAGGGCGCCACATACGCCACATATTTGGCATACATTTGTAACTTTTTTGCTCTTTATGTTACCGGTGTTTGTGATTAAAAATATTAAAGACACATTATTTTACCAATAAAAAAGTGTACCTGTTAATAACTTCACAACATACAATGAAAGAAAATTAGACAAAAACAATAATACTTCTGAATTTTGGTATAAAATCCCATTAATAAAGTTAATAGTTAACGAAATATTAAATAAAATAAATATATCAGCAGGATAGTTAATAATAGGATTTGACAAAATAACAGAATAATTGGATTTTACATCAAACATTTTACGTTTTGTATTAAATTAAAGTTATAATAAAAATATTTTATTTATAAACCAAATTAAGAAATAACTAAACTAAATAACATTAATCTTTTTACAAAGTAAGTGTTCGATATATCCACCATTTTCTCAATTTATTCCTCAGTACATTCCATAAAAGAACGTCTCATATTAAACAGCGGTGGCTCGTGGCCTAAAAAAGTGGTGAAGACGAGGAAACCTTGCTGGAGCCAAAAAGAGTTTTAGTACCTACGTCGCGCCCAAGTTTCATTAAAAATGTTTTAAAAAAATGTAGAGTTTAGGGCTCTAATAACTTGAAAACAGTTTTTTAGGACACTTATACTAGATATGATTCGTTCTGCTTGCCTGGAGTATTTTAATTCTGAACCTTCCACCAGAGTTTACTGGTTTTGGTCCGCCCCGAGTATTTCATTTCCCCGGTACCACCTATATCTAGGAGGCATTACCCTATCCGCCACCTAGGGAGGCGCCCGATGGTGGTCCAACAACCTCTCACAGGATGACAGAGAGAGGGAGGAAAAGAGAGAGAGAGAGGACTAATGTGACAGATGTCATAGAAAAATCGCACAAGCCAAATGGAAATGAGCTGGACAGACATGTAGCACGTTTAAATGATAATAGGTGGACCAAAAGACTCATAGAATGGAGATCTTTTTTTTTGGAGGTGAAATCTTCAACGGGTGTCAGCCCTTTACCCAGATGTGTCGGATTTAATCTCTCACGCTTCAATGCGTGATGGGACCGCCTACCGACTAAGCCACCCCTCTTTCCCCTAACAACGGGCCCGGATCGGGACCGCTCTTAGCAAGCATATCTGGCCCGTCAGCCAGATGGAGACCTAGAGAAGATAAAAGACACCGAGGTAGACCACCAAAACGATGGATGGATGACTTGAAAAAAACAATGAAAATTCGATACAGATGGCACAAGATAGAGAACAATGAAAGAATATGGAGTAGACCTATATTCAAAATTGGATGCAAGAGGTTGCGGAATGATGATGGTGATGATACTAGAACCGAGGGTAAAGAGATACTTAAACAAATAAAAGCAGTATTAGATAGACTAATAGAACTGACTTATCTAGTTTTTATAAATCAAGTCGATGCTTCGGTCTTTTAAGGAGGCAAATCTATCAGTAATATCCTCATAGAAAAGATGCTTCTGCATAAGTTCATTCAACAGTTCTTTATGAAGTGCGATAACAGTCAAACTAGATAGTCCATCTTGTGAAATAGTGTTTCTTAAAACACTAACACTAACACTTGTAAGTTTTTAACCTTTTTAAGCACGAAAAACTTCTTTCTATGGAAACGCTTGTCGATGGAATTATCAGAATTAGACAAAACAAATTATAGGCGTCTGCAACAATGTCTGTGATTGGTTCACTTTTAAGTCTTTGATGTTTAGTAAATTGTGTACTATAAAACTCAAATAAATTTTGAAAATCCTCGGAAGGAAAGGAAAACTGTACGACTCAAATTTTGTTGTATCTGCATATTTTCAATAATAACCTTATTCACGGCGGCTCTAAATAAATTAAAGGTGGTTTCTTGATACTATTCTCGGAGATTTCGTAGCCAGGATGTTCTTCGTCGGCCTGGGCCTCTCCTTCCATCGATCTTACCCTGTATTATGAGGTGTAGAAGGTTATACCTCTCTGGATGTCTCATTACATGACCGAAATATTGTAACTTTCGATTTTTTATCGTTTTTGTTATTTCTGTGCTCTTTTTCATTCGATGTAAAACTATTTCATTTCTTATTCGATCAACCCAACTTATCCGCAACACTCGTCGATAAATCCACATCTCAAAAGCCTCACAGGCCCTTATCTTTTTATTAATGTTTCTGTAAGGGTCCAGCTCTCCGTACCATACAGCAATGTGGAGAATATGTAGCAGTGTATTAATCTGATTTTAAGATTTAACGTAATATCTCTATTAATTAGAATTTTTTTTAATTTATAGAAGGCGGCTCTGGCTTTTTCAATGTGTATTCTTATTTTGTTATTTATATCCCAGTTATCGTTAACGTTTGCACCCAAGTAGGTAATATTGTGGACTCTTTCTAACTCTATTCCATACGCTCTGATGTTCGTTGGTTGTCACTCCGTTTTGCTGACAACCATAAATTTTGTCTTAGAAGTATTAAGTTTTAGCTCATATTCATCAGATGCTTCGGTTACCCTATTTATAAGTCGTTGCAGGTCTTCTTCATTGGAGGCAATAAGTACCGTGTCGTCTGCATATCTAAGACTGTTGACATTAATTCCGTTGATTTTAATGCCTGTATCTTCAACTAGGGCTTCTTTGAAAATAAATTCGGAGTAGATATTAAAAAGTAGTGGCGATATAATACATCCTTGCCTCACTCCACATCGTATTTCCACTGCTTCCGTCGTGTTGTGTTCAGCTCTTATGTTTTGCACATTGATGCCAATACAAATTTTTGATAACACGGAGGTCTGGTCATCAATTCCCACCTGTTGCAAGACACCTATAAGTTTGTCATGGTTTCCTCGGTCAAAGGCCTTTTCGAAGTCGATAAAACACATATATACTGGTTGTCCTATATCCCTACATCTTTGAACCATGACCTGCAAACTGAAGAGTGCTTCTCTGGTTCCAATGTTGTTTCTGAAACCAAATTGTGTTTCACTTAGTTGTACTTCCATTTTGTTGTAAATTCTCGAATGCAGTATTCTTAAGAAAATTTTTAGTACATGACTCATCAGACTGATAGTGCGATGATCGCTACACTGTTTGGCATTTATTTTTTTCGGTATTATTACAAATGTTGATAGTAGCCAGTCTGTTGGTATATGTCCTGTTTCGTATATTTTATTAAAGAGGCTTAGAAGAGAATGTTTGTCCTTATCGTCGAGCAGTTTGATTATTTCGCTTGGAATTTCATCTGGACCGGCTGCTTTTCTATTCTTTGATAGCTTTATAGCTCTTTTTAGTTCATCGAGTGTTATGTTTGGACCAGTCGATATATTTTTGATTTAAATTTCTGTTCTATCATCATCAAACAGCTCCTAAATATATTCTTTCGACCTCTCTAATCTGTCTTGTTCATTGACTATAATATTTCCTTGTTTATCAAGTAAACTACTTGCAGTTGTTCTATATGTTCCAGTTATTTCTTTTACCTTTTTGTACATATTAAACGTGTCATTCTGCTGCTAAGCTTACGAATTTTAATTTATCACAATCCTGAAATCGTATATCCATTTCCATTAAAATATGATCATATATTTAAAAAAATAATGCTCTATATTTAGTAGTAATTGCATTCTTGCTCATACCATCATCACACCTAAACCGTTTGGAAGTACTAATGGCCGTCATTGTGCTTGCTTTTTCAAAAATAGAATTAAAAAATTCTTCATTTCTTTTATCACTTATTAATTGACTGGCTATTCTATTCTGGACTATTCTCCTTATCTGGTTTAAACAAAAATTAATATAAAGGGACTTTTTTTGAAGAACATCATACATAATATCTGTTATATGAAAAATGTCGCTAAAATCTGTTGCTAAAAATGTGAACTTAAAATCATTTAAATCTCTTAAAAACCCTTTAGCCAGCTAAACTGATTTGCGGTCTGACTCTTCAGAATTCATTATATTATCAAAAACCTCTTTTAATTTTTCCCAGTCTTCAATAATTACAGTGATTAATTTTGAACTAGACGACCACCTTGTCTCTGTAATTGTTAGCATACGTCTAGCCGATGTAGATGCAAGATCGTACGATCGTTTTGCTGAACTATGAAAAAACGATGGGATTCCGGTAAGAGTTGCAAAAAAAATTCGACATTTTGATATTTTCTTAAAACTCTGTTGCAAAACAAGATTAAGTCGATGGGCTAGACAATGCACAAAAATTGCTTGTGTTTCATGTGATTTAATTTTTTGTTGATGTCCATTTAAGTGCTCTGACGTCACACTGGCTCCATCGTAACACTGTGCTACAAGCTTATGTCGGTATTCCAAAGGCTCTAAAACTGTCGCAGCCATACTGAACAAATGCTCAGCTGTTCTACCGGCACTTACATCGTAAAATCCCATAAACCTTTTAATTAATAGTCTTTGCGAATTTACGCATATTAATATTATTGAAGACTGCGACATCTGCGTTATCTCAGTATTATCATCAATTTGGAGGGGAAAAAATGGACTATTTTTAATTTCAGTTATAATATTATCATTTATGTAACCAGAAATGCACTCAATTAATTCATTTTGAATTGTTTTTGATTCTCCACTAAACACATTTTTGATTTGTTCGTAATGGTTTTTAGTTTCCATAGCGCTTTGAACAATTAACAGATTTAATAACTCCTTAAAATTACCCCTGTTACTCGAGTCACTTTTCTCATCATGTCTCCTAAAAGACAACTCTTGTTTGCTGAGGTACAAAACTGCGTCAATAACAGTCCGCAAACAAATCCTGTTTAGTCGAACATTTTCAATAAAAATTTAGTTTATGTAGTCTAGCGTTTTCTTTTAATGCATCGGAAATTGTATTTTGATTTTGTTCGAAATTTCTAAATATAAATTGGTTTTTTAAATGCTCTCCAGAATCATGCGTGCTTATGCAACAATCTACTAATATTCAAAAAATCAACAAAACCGTCTCTATTTTACACAGACTGTTTATTTGAAAAGAGGAGATAAGGCCAACAATACAATTTTTCCAAATCTATGCTACTACACAACCAATTGAATTCTGTAAATCAAGAAGGCTTAAAATTAATGTTATACGACTTCTTTAACTTCCTTTTTTAACTTTTTTAATCCTATGTTTAAAATACTGGTTGGTTGACATTGTAAAAGAACATCCCTTTTATCTTCATTTTTCCAATGCCTAAACGAAGTCTCTAATGTAGGTATTACACACCAAGTTATTAATTGGATTCATGTCTGTCTAAAATTATTTTTGTCCAAACAAAATCCACAAGAACACTTAATATCCGAAATTCGAAACAAACCACACAAAAATGTATTAATAAAGTGCACTAAACAAATAAACTTAATACTGTGACTAAACTAAACTAATAAATACACACATAAACTATACTATATAAGAATATCTATATAATAGAATAAATTTTAAAATATTGTCGCTGAGAGAAATTTTCGAAAAATAGGAATACTACATACACATTAAACTAGTAAGAGAAGACGGATAATTTATTTTTCAATTGATGCACCTCCTAGTTTTCTCAGCTATCACTAACGACAGGCTGACGTCACGTTACCATGGCAACCGTGAACGCTTGAGCAGATGAATTCCGCATTTCAAAAATGATATTCACCTATTTCTAATTCGAACACGGCTAGTGACATAGGTAAGGACTTGACCTTCAAGTACCTACCGCTAATAAATCTAGTTATCTTTTTTAATTTTTAGATTAATTAAAAGAGAATAAATAATTAATTTCAGACTTTCGATATAGTAATGTTGCTTTTATTTTTTATTTATTTGTCTCAATTTAATTATATTTTTTTAGTGAACCTTAATTTCACCTACTTCACCTGGCCGGCCGCCGCTGATATTAAATAGCATCATTGGTTTTAAAGAAACTGATGCAGTATTTATTATAAGTATAATATTAAGTACTCTTTTGGGATTTTTATGCATTAAGTAATTATATTAATATCTCATCATATGGCCAAGGAATATGACTACCTCGAATAATCCAACGTTCAGGAAAGTTGTATTTAAGTATGTTCTCACTGCCCTCTCTCTATAATGTGGTGGTGTACTACTTTGCATAAACCACATATTTCGCCTTAAGTTTGATGACAATTCTTCCAATAAATCAATAAAATCATTTTATAAAAATGTAAATAAATCACACTTATAAGATAATTCGCATGTCCGTAAAAAATAATTACCAATGGTTCCAAACCATAAGTTTATTTAAAATTCATGTTTAAAATACATATCATAATAATGACCATTATTGTCAATATGCACATTCTTCTCCAAAACATTATTTTCATTAAATTTATTCTATTTGCTATTCTTTTATTTGTCACTCACGTCTCTGGGCCATACAATGAGCAGCTTTCCACCAAGATTTGGTATTGTTCTGCTTGTAATATATCGTTACTTTATACAATCGAGTGAAATTCTCATGTTATTGTCTTTCTTTATTTGATTTGCTTTTTTATATAAAATTGGTTTTTTCTGCTTATTATTTCTTTTTTTGTTTCATAAGTTTGCCTTATGTATTTTCTTTCTATCTCCTGTGGCCATTCAGTTTTGGTAAGCTTTTTTCTTTTGTTTTATTTTGATCTCTCCATTAGAGTGAATACAACACTTCTGTTGTGTGGTATGGGTGCCAGAAGTAAAATTTAAACATCTTTTGGACCACATTTCTTTAGTAAACCAGTTTGTATCCAGCATTATACTACTTGTATTGCTATGTTAAAAGCAGATATTATAATTTAATATGGCCAAAAATTAGTTATAATAGATAGAAATTTCAATTAAATCCATAATACACAATTACAATCATGTCACTTGCTACCTTTTAGTCTGGCCTACAACATTCGGTATATATAGAACACCCTCGGGGCTTTATTATCCTCATAATGTTCCAATTATATGGTCAGCTCTAATAAGGGCTAATAAATTATTACACTCAATGTAAATGACAAGGATATATGCACACCATGTTCCCATGTTCGACTCTGGAATAGACAACGTAGAAAATGCATATATATATATATATATATATATATATATATATATATATATATATATATATATATATATATATATATATATATATATATATATATATATATATATATATATATATATATATATGTTATGATTTCAAATGTATATTTGGATAATAGATTATTTAGATAGGTAAAGGTAGAAAATACATTTGTTTATAAAATAGTTTGCGTGAAGTAGTCTAATTTAAGGTAGATTGTTAATGGCGGGATGAGAGTGTAAACTGGGTGACTGTTGTTGACGCGTTGGTTGATGGTATAAAAGGAATGGTAGGAGAAAAATCGGGGTCTTTTGCAAAAGTTTGTTTCGTGAATAAAGTAACCTAAAAAAAAAAACTGGTATTTAAATTAAAAAGTTTGTATTAATGATAAAAAAGTTTTTTTTTTGTAGTGAGTAAAAGAGTTGTGACCGGTGCACCATAGCAGATTTAAAAGCTGAGTATCGTTGGAGATAATTTGTAAGTCCTTTTATTTTGAGTAAAGGGACTTGGGAATATTCAGATTCAGATATAAAAAGACACGTTAGAGATCTACATTCTGGTAGCTTAAGGTTACTAATTTCAAAGGAAATTTTATTTAAACTAAAGGCAAACTGAAAATATAGACAGGAAAAAATATATACACCCACGATAGTTGAATATAGGGTTGACTACTCAAAAGAATCCACCCTGATATTTTGCAGTATTTATTTAATTTTGTGAAAATGCTAAAACGGGTAGATTTGTATTCCAAAGTAGATATCTTTTAACGGTATAGATTTCTGTCCTTTGTTAACTCCCTTCCAGTACCATAAAACTTTAATTCTAAATGGGGAATATGCTGCGTGTGGCACATCTTTAGACAGGTTTTTCGCTGGAGAACTTAGGCGTGATTTTTCTCTATATTAACTATATTCTTGTAAAATGTATCAGGTGTTATATGCTTTAAAAATAAGCCTTACGCGTGTATTTTGCTATCTCAATTCCAAATTTTTTGGTTTTGTCAAAAACTAGCATTAAATGAAATTTGCAAGCATTAATAGGAAACTTTGTTAAGCGTAACGTAAATAAAATGAACTAAATTTTAAATTTATTAATCCAAACAGTTTACTTATAGGCTATAATTAATATAATTAAATGTTCAAAATAATATCCAACGTCCATACAAGGACGAACATTTTGTAGAATTTCAAGTCTTACTAGACTACATTTATGCACTATTCGTCATTTTATTTTTTCTAAAAAAGCAGCAATGATGTTATAATAAATATTGCTTTTTACATAAATAAATCCATAGTATGAAGTCCAGGAGACTAAATCGGGGGATTTTGCTGGCCATTCAGTTAACCTCTCCGTCCAATAATTCATTGCCTAAGAAACAGTTCATTAAGGTATCGCCTAACGCTTGTGCTATAATGCGGAGGCTTGCTGTATTGTTCAAAAAACCAAATAGGTTCTATGTACCTGTTATCATTTTCGATTATATTTGTCAAAATAGGATAAACTCTGGCCTCTAAGAATTCTGGATATACTTCTCTGTATAGATTTTATTGCAAAAAAAATAGCGCAACAAGTCAAACTTTATCAAATTTCAGTTATTTAGGCCTTCTTCTTGTAGTACTAGTCGACTTGGAGTTTATCAACAGGTTTTTCTTTTTTCCCCATTTAATTTACACACAATTATATGATCAGCCTTTCCTTAGCAGATTTACCCCCAGTGCACATTTCATTACGAAATGTAAATGTTTTACTTGGTAAGACTCGACAATACAGACTTTAGCGATATAAAAATATCTTCAGATAAATAGCTACTTAACAAATTTGGCAGTTTTCTTTGCCACTCTGAAACGTCGTAAAGCTTAACATTTGCAGCTTTTAAAATTAGCTATAATGCTATAGCTATATAGTTATAGCATTATAATTATAGCTATTGCTATATATCTATTAGCTATAATGCAGCTGGCTTAAATTGCTCACAATTTAAAACTTATCAAGCCTACCATTTGAAGCAATTAAACTTATATTAAGCCCTTTCGCCACCTCTAAAGCTCTTTCTGTTATTATCAGTCCAGATAATGGAATGTTCTTACTTCTCACTTTACAAAACCAATCGTACACTATAGTATCGATGGCAAGACCTTCAGTTTTAATCCTCTTTTTTGTTGAATATTTCCATTTTTACTATATCACTTTTTTAAATCGGACATTTTTAAACTTGAGTTTTGTCTATTTAAAACACTATAATTATTTTTCTCAGAGACTTTTTCGATATTTTCTTGTGATATTTTAATACAAATTAAACTTGTACTGGGTATAAGCCAAAATTTTACTTTAAAATAAGTTTATTTGGTATTTTGTTGTTTAGTTTGGAAGTGGAAATCTTTGTGGTTTATTCTCAGTATAAATATTAATTTATATCGTATAAAGTTTACCCGAAAGGAGTTCGACGCTAAATGAGCCACCGAAAGGCATGTTTATTTTGGTTTCAACAAATTTTCAAATTTTATGAAGTAATTATTAACAGTTTATTTAAAAATAGTTAAGTAAACATGACATGAAGTACCAGCAAATAAACACACCATATAAGTTTTGAATAATATAACATAATAAACCAGTTTTTGCTTGAATTTGTTTATTTGGTTGTCATTTAACAACCTTCAATAAGGTACGACCTAACATACATTTATTCTAGTTTTATTACCTGTTAAATTACTGGTCAGGTCCGCAATAAAAAAAAATGTCTCGGTTAAATTCAAAAATGGAACCTGATATTCAGATTTTTTTACACCACTTATATATTACAAATACAGAAAAATACTAATAAGACCTATTTATCAGCACCTTTTACAATACACCAAATACCCGACTACAATATTACTTAATTCATTTGGGTAACCTAATTCATCCCAAATATTTTTTATTTTAATCAAGACTATCTAATAATCGGATTTGCATGTACCTTGTTAACAAACAAATCGTGAATGAATTCATACAAAACCATGGATAAATAAATATTCATAAACGTATCTACATTAAATACCACACCGTCTGTTCGTTTTATTATTATTTACAAAAAACTGGACTTAGAATCGTATCTCCTCTCACTTTTCTAAAAGATAGTTTCACTTTTCTCAAATATAATCATATTTTGAGTTTCAGATGAAAAATATACGTTATTCCCCAGAATATCTCCTTACCCGATCTAATCACCTTAGACTTCCATAATACAACATATCGAATATTCTTATCACAAGAAACTATACTCTTTTATAACTTCAAAAAGTCTGGACACATCGCCACCAACTGTACCGAACAACTGGAATTGACAACAAATTTAATTTATCCAAACAACATTAGACCTACTACTTCCTCCTTCCTTGACTCATGCCTTAAATTTATATCAAACGAACAATTTTTTTAATCAGCAAATAATATGGGCAATTCCAATGTAGATAATGCTTAAGGAGAAGTTAACACCATGAAAAGTTACAAAGTAATTAATATCGATCTTCAGCAGAAACGTAACATCAATGATGTTCTTACGTCTTCATAAACAAGTCATACAGAAAAATCATTTGCTGTACCTACATCCAAAGCTAGAATCAGGAAGTTTAAAAACAACGTTAAAAGCATACATTCATAATATCAACAAAATCATATAACCTTGAGCATGCCAACAATTATATCCAAAATATTTTTTCACGTCTGGTCTCAATTTGACCAACTGAATCTCCTTCCATACAATATTATTGGCGTACAAGAACCCTCTAATATAATTGAAGAGTTTACTTCTGACCTACTATGATTAGTTCATATGCCAATAAACTTAGTCACAATTAAAAGGTAGATAAACCAAAAGTTATATCACCTCCTTAAAATTGTCCGACACTTGGGTAACGCCATCTCTGAATCCGAAGTGGGGTCATCTCAGGTTAGCTCGTAAAATTATTTATGTGTATATAACATAATTCACTTAACCATTGCAATAGAATATAGATGGATGTTTTCATCAACTTTGACCTTACACAAACTTATTTCTAAATTTTCTACCGAAAGAGAAACAAATGTCTCCAAGAAACAAATTTAAAATTCCAAAAAAACAATAATTTCAATATTTTAACATTTTTAGAAAAGACAGAGTGCATGAAAATAATTACTCTTTATTAAAGGTATGACATTTGTTAAAAAATCTTTGGTTGCCAATGATTTTCCTGTAAATAGTAACATTGAGTCTATAGTTATAGAGATGACCGCTCTCGTTCCAATTTTACATACAACATCAATAACTTTAAATGTAAACAAACCTCTATTTAATAACATGTTCACTAGTAAATATACAAATCTGTTTACCAATAATACCATACACAAACTGGTCTGACCAAATTTGAAAAACATATTAAAAGTCACGTAGAGATCAAAAATAATACATATCAATTTCGTCTCCCAACTTACTTTACGAGGCTGTACACTGTTAATTGGACAGTATTTCTTTTTACGATTAGTAGGTTGCTAACCTTGCTAATCACCCTCCACATTTTATCCGGGCTTGGGACCGGCTGTGGTAACCGCAGAGCTACTCAATCCACCCCACAATCACACCAGGCAGTGGTATAAAAAGCACAAAAATAAATGTGGAGAATGATCAGAGGACAAAGAAAAGATATGAACGAACTAATAAAAACGAAACACATTCAGAAGGAAACATAGATAGACTACTTTCGGTTCCTGTTTGCTAAAGGTGACGATGATAAACCACCAACACCAGAGTTGACGACAAATGAAGAAATAAATAGTGAGGAGGAAGAGGTAAAGAAAGCATAAAGGAAATTAAAAAATAGAAAATCACTTGGAAAGGACAGAATACCGAACGAACTCCTAAAGTACGTAGGACCTGATCTGACCAAACAACTACTAAAACTAATTAAAAATATAATAGAACAAAACAGAATTCCTCAAGAATGGAGATCAAGCATCCTAATACCTCTCTTCAAGAAGGCAGACAAATCGGATCCGGAAAATTACAGAGGAATTAATTTATTTAAACACAACACTAAAATAATAACCAAAGTGATAGCAAATAAATTAAATGAAATTAAAACACTAGCAGAAGAACAACAAGGTTTTAGGTCGGGAAGATCATGCACCGACGCTATATTAATAATGAGGCAAGTGCAAGAGAAATCATTAGAATACAAGAAACCGGCATGTCTATGTTTCGTTAACCTTACAAAGGTATTTGGCCGGTTCAAATTAAAAGACGTTATCCACTTACTGTATGCAAGAGAGATATCCCTAGGAATAATAAAAACGATCGAAAATATCTACCAAAACAACACAATAAAGGTTAAAGTAGACAAACAACTAACCGACCCTATTGATGCTTTTTTTCATATTGTTTGAGGTAGGTGGGAAATCTTCGTAAGATACCAGGTCTTATGTCTAATATGTGTAAACCGCAATCTCGGCCGAGACGAGAGCCTACCCACTAAAACCTCTCCGTCCTCTCAACCACGCTTGTGATATACGAGTGCAGTCTGGGATTCGCCCTGGTGGCGGCATATCTTCAGTACTACATCCGTCTCACTTCTCGTTAAATATCACTTCACCGCTGGACTTAACACAACAAACTTTTTTTTTGTGACTACAGCAGTCTTTCTTCAGTCTCCTTGGAATAGAGTATCTGTCTGACGAATGCATGGGTTCTTGCCCACGTGTCTTCATCCTCACACATCCTAGCAATCATATCACTCACGGAATTAAAACGAACACCATTTCTTCTTTTCAATTTTAATCTATCTGTACTCCATCTTACACATTCCAACCGTGTATGTGACACACTGTCGACCAAACCGCAGTAAGGGCATCTATTTGTAACCGCTTTTTTAAACCTAAAGAGGTATAAGCGAAAACACCCTTGGCCTGTGAAAACCTGCGACAGGAAATAATCTAAACGCCGGTATCCACATTTGAGCCACGTCTTTACGTTTGGTATAAGTGACTTGGTCCACTGTACCACATCCACAGTTGCCTCCCTTTCGGCTTGCCACACTGTACAGACGTGGCTCTCTCTTCACATTTTGCACTCTCAGTCACACCAGTATTACGAGCATGATGAAATAAACGGATCTTTTCGCATGCCAAGATGTGAGAGGGCATGTTGCCGGTTATGACCCATAATGCTGCTGCAGAAATAGTTCTATATCTCCGCTCCAAACGGGGGCCGCATAAAGAACAATAGATTGCACTACCCCGTGCAGAGCCCTTCTCTTTTTAGGTTTGGGCCCGCCTATGTTGGGCATTATCCCTCCCAGTGCAGCCGCTCTCTGCGTGGCCGTTCGCGTCACCACCTGCAAATGCTCGCCTCAACTTCCATTGGTGTAAAAAGTTACTCACAACTACTTGACATACTTTTTTTGGAGTGATCACCACCACACTCAAATATAACATTCTCGAGTTTCCGTGGTCCCTTAAGGATCACGGCCTCGGTCTTCTCCTCAGCAAGTTTCAGACTGCGCTCCCTCATCCAATCTTTTGCAAGGTCACATACACTCCGTGATTTGTACAGAAGTTCTTCCGTGTCCCGTGCTACTACCAGCAATGCAAGGACATCCGCGAATGCGAAGGGGTTTACCCCCTCTCCGTATTCAAGGCTCAAAACCCCATCATATGCCAGGTTACATAGCTTTGGTCCAAGGACGGACTTCTGTGGCACCCCAGCCGTAACATCCACAATCACACCCTTTTCAACCAGGATTCTTCTATCGGATAGATAGTCCGAGATAAGGTTCATTAAGTAACCAGGAAAGTTTCTATTCTCAACCGCTCTCATCACTGTTCCTCATTTCAGTGAATTTAAGACGTTCTTAACGTCTAATAAGAGCAATGCAGCCCATTTTTGGTCGTGGGCCTCTATATTTAGCGATCGGTAAACTCCTAGCACTGCATCAGTCGTGCTGTCATTCTTACGGAAACCATATTGTCTAGAGGATAAGCCTCCAGACCTCTTAATTGCTTCATCGTTTCTCGTGCTCAGCATTCTCTCAAACAGTTTACAAATACAAGATAAGAGGCAAATAGGTCTGCAGCTTTTCTTTTAGGCAGAAGAATTAGTTTCGATGCTTTCCAGTCTACCGAAAAGCTCTATTCGCTCTATGCCGGAGAGTTTGTTATCCAGCGGCAGTTCGTACAGAGGCTACGAGTCAAAACGCTTCATTACAATTTTATACCCTTGACCCCATACGTCCTAATCTAGCTCGTCGTACAGACGTCTCCAGCATTCTTTTTTACTGAAGCGAGTGAGTCTATTTAGTACCCTCTTCTGTGCACGACATTCAAAAGGATGCCAAATGGATGCCAAATGGAAGAAAAACAACTTTAAATAATATGCTATGCAGACGACGCAATACTACTCACTCAAAGTGAAGATGATTTACAACGTTTGCTGCATCAATTTAATATAACCGCCAAAAAGTTTAACATGTTAATTTCCCCAACAAAGGCAAAATGCATGGTAACAATAGGAAATTTACTAATGTAAATTGGAGCTGAAAGGTCATATAATAGAACAAGTGATGGAGTTTAAATATCTAGACATCACATTATCTAGCACTAGAAACCGAAGTAGAAGATCAAGTGAATAGAACAAACAGAGCCGCAGGCTGCATAAATGAAACAATATGGAGACATAAAAATATCGGGAAAGAAACAAAAAGCAAAATTTACAAAACAGTCATCAGACCAATAATGACATACGCGGCAGAAACAAGACCTGACGCAGAGAGGACAAAAAGGATGTTAGAAACAGCAGAGATGAAAACTCTTAGAAAAATTGATGGTAAGACACTATGGGATAGAGCTAGAAGTACAGATATACGAAATAGATGCAAGGTGGAGAACATCAAAAACTGGGTAAGAAATACAAGAGTAGAATGGAACGATCATATAAGCCGAATGACGACAAATAGGGTAGTAAAGACGGCAAGAGACGATTGGCCAATAGGAAAACGATCAGTAGGAAGACCACGAAAACGATGAAATGCCCACTGAACTCACTGGAGGCACATTGAAAAACCGACATGTCAGATTCATGTCTATGTAAAAAGAAGAAGAAGAAGACGAACTTACTTTACGATTTTTCCGCTATGCTCTATGCAATGGTCAAAGCTATCATGCATATTCGGTCCGTGCGTGACCATGGTAGAGGCACCGAACAACTTAGAGATACCTTGAAACGATGTCAGCGTGCGTAGCGGCGAAATATGACAAAATTTGACCTTTTTTTACGCATAAATTTTGTCCAAATTGTATGCAAATACGTTGCGTATTTAATTGTGCTAATAATAGCAAAAATAGTGAGTGTAATTTTTACATGTTCCCAAGGATTACGTTTAAAAGAAAAGAAAAAGATGGATTCGTGCTATTAATATGAAAAAGTGAATATTACATAATTTCATTTTTATGCAATTGAAATAGGAAAAATTTAAATAATTTACCTTAAATGATATTTTATAATGCTTTAAGCTAACTGCAGAGTGCCTGATGACTTTACCTCTTATACATCGAGTTAGAATCTATGGAGAAGCTATGAGCATATTAACGTACTATACAAATATGACTAGTTATTCAAAAGATTTAATCATAATCTAAAAAAGTGCAATACATTTTTAATAAACTATGATTTATTTATCCCGCGGTAAACACTAAAAACACGATATATTATACATAAAGATAAATTAGTACAGTCAAATACTATTAATTTATTCTCTGAAGTACGGGCCATTACTTTGTTTACATATTTGTATACCTACTAACCTGTGGAACGATATTCCTGAAGAGTTTTTATTAACATTGCTTCTGCTACTGCAACTACGTTGAGAACAAGAAACCATTATTATTCACTATCACAATATATTACAGTTTCTATAAAAGTATTATAAAACGGAAAATATTCGAAAAACAACAAATGTAAACAAACATATACGATCTGTCAAAAGTTTCAAAACAATATTAACAATATGGCCGAAGTGAGGTCGTTTTTAGTCACGTGATGTCCTCTCCATAGATTTTAACTTGATGCTTTTATATCATAACTTTAAATATTATCTATTGTTTTTAATTAGATGTTCTTTCACGTGAAAAATTTGATTTGTCAGTACTAGATTTTTCCCTTTCTTTTCTGTTTGGGGTTGAAAATATAAATATTATGATAAATTTTGAGAAGCCCAGTTTTTAATACTACATTTATTTTGTGCTTAAACTGAAAAAATCTAATTAAAAAACTAATTATTAATAATTGTCAATTTCGCATGTATTTAACAATGTCAATTAATTAACAACATATATCATATGTTTAACCTGAAAATTGGGAGGTTCAAAACAGTCAGATGAAGGCGGTAGGTGTTGCGTCAGTCACGCACGGAGCGAATAAATTGTATCGACATTTCTAACATTGTTCTCTTAATTGGCTTACAAAGCTGAATTTGAACCCCTAAACAGATCTATCCCTAAGGTCCCCTTTAAGAAAGTGATAAAACTAGAACTCATTCAGGCTCAAGAAAATTATTGAATTATCAGATTTATACGGATTCTATTTCACATGGGCATTGCAGGCATTCAAAAACATTCGAGCATTCAAACCACTGCGCGAGTAAAACTGCTATATGTTTCTATATAGAAAAAGCCGAGTATCCAAATACCGCGAATAATATACAAGCTTTTATTAAGAATCGAGTTTTGTGCAAGTGGAAAAACGAATGGAAATCTTCTCAAATATCACTAAAACAAATTAAAAATGACGTTACAGCTCCGAAACCCTTAACTAGGAACATAAGAAGATAATCGGTGATAACTAGTTTACGAATTGGACACACGAGACTTACTCATTCATTATTGTCTAAGTGATCCACTTATATGTGAAATAGGTAATGTACAAGTTACCTTTACCTATCTGTTAATTGTATGCCCTAGTTTTGACAATTTTCGTGTCGCATTCAACATACCTAACAGTGTGAATAATTTATTCAGCATTAATACTTCAGCGGATAAAACTGTTAATTTTTTAAAATCCATAGGAATACTAGCTACAATTCTGTAGCCGCCGCTAATAACTATTATGGTGGATGCGGCTGGATTTTCTATATAAAAAAGTTTACCCGAAAAGCCCAAATAAGTTTATGTTGGAAGACTGACAACCACAAAATATGTAGATAAGTATGGTATATAAGATTTTATTTTCTGAATTGTTGAATACTGAAAATTTTTTGAGTTTGTTTTTTTCCCACAGGTTTTCCATTCATAGGTTTACCAGTTTTAATGTTCTTGGTGTGATTTGGATATTATCTTTATGGCATTATTATTATTTATAAAGTTAACATGCTTTTCTAAAGAATGTTAGTTTTTTTTGTTTAAAGAATTTTATTCGTTATATAAAGATTTCATTGGAGTATTATTGGAGTCAGATTCTCATTTTATAGAATTTTCAAGATATGTTCCCCTTTACGTCAGTGTTACACTTTAATTCCGTATTTTCAACAGATAAATTTTTCGGATGGTTTTGCCAGCTTTGAACGTTCACGGCGTCCAATTTCTATTAAGAATTTACACAGGGTGCACTTATGCTTGCACGGACATTGTTAGAAATTTTATATTCACAATATTTTAAATAAAGAAACGATCTTCTTCAACGTAGTACAAAAGAAATATTTACAAATAAGGAACTGGATGTTCTACTAGCGATAAAAGGGTATTTCTACATCAGTTCACGGTAAGCAGAATATTGGATAATCAAACTGTTCATTCAATAGTTCTGAGAACATCAAAAAAGAAATAGTGGAATTCAACTTCGTACAGAAACTAAAAAAAAAAAGAGTTTAATAGACAAATTAAATTTTGTAAAATTTTAATGAAAAAAATAACAAAGACCATTTAAAAAAAAGATCTTACAATATGCGGTACAGTAGACTAGCGTGAAGCTGTATACGGTTTTCTATATGTTTAGAATTTAAATAATATTTTTAAAATTTAATAACGTATTTTTTTATTTATTTATTACTTTTGTTTTAAACAAATTATATTATATTTAAATAATTCAATGGATTAATAAATTTGCTCCTAACGCCACCTGTTGTCGTAATAACAAAGCATACGTTGTTTACTTCTGAAAGACCTGTCAAATTTAACTTATATAAACTAAACAATATGTTTAAAAATAATAATTGTATTTTAGGAAATTATTTTAAAACGAGAAGTGTGTTAAAAATTGAGACGTTTTTTGCAAAAACCCCAAATGTTAGTTTTTTCGGAAATGGACTTACGCCATCTATGGATTGAAGAACTAATTACCTACGTTTGTTGCTTAAGAAAATTCCATTAAAACCACAGTAGTCTAATATATAAGCGACGAAATATAGGCGATTTCGCATAAACCCTATATGTGTCCACTACAAACCTCAAAGAGACTACTACAACTTTCAAAATAATTTAAGTGATCTACTGGGTTCTACAAACATATATACAGTACCATAATTCGTTTCCTAAAAGACTGCCACCTTTACTGCTTAGTGTAATTATATTAGATGTTCTTAATGTATCCTAACTTGTATATAAGCAGATTGTATATGTATGTTAACATCAAGATATTGTAATAAACCTAGTACTAGTGTCAATGGCCCATAGTTGCCGAGAAACTTTAATTTAAAATAAAAAAATAAAAATTATGGAACCATGCTTTTTCGAAAAAGCCTTGATTTGACCAAATTGAATGACTTCTTCCTAAACAAATATAATTTATCGCTATAGTTAGATAGTGCGACTCCATATTAATGAAGGTGCCTTCACGGTGCGTTACGTAGGACACACATTTAACTGTTACTGACTTCTTTTTATGACGATACTTAAAAAGTAAAATATACGAAAATAGCCTATAACCTATAAATGTAAAGAACGGATACGAATTGAAGTGGTACAACTAACTCCACAAATTATAGAGATACTTCAAGAAGTCATTCTTCTATATTCATTTATAAACCAATTTTTATTGAAATATACAGGGTGTGCCACGACGGACTTACACTACTTATAAATTGGAAACTACTTACACGATATTTTTAAAAATGAGTTTAAGGGGATTTTAAGTTATGACAAACTTATATTTTGACCGGCATGTCCTTTCCGGTTTTACTGAAAGTGAACAGCAACTTTGTTATTTTAAATAGAATACCCTGCATATTACTGTATTTTTAACAAACATTTTAATCAAACTTGTATTAAACACCATAGGTCAGAACTTAATATTTTTTGAGTTATTCTTTTTCCAAAATTTTTGACAGATAGATCAACATTTCAAAGTTAATAGCTAATCCATTTACAGACATATTGTCTTAAAATCTTTTGTACGCAAACAATACGTAACGTTCTTTTAAGAATTTATATCGAAATCTAATTTGGTAACCACAAAGTGTTCACATATGATACGCCTTTTCTTTAAACTTCAAACGATAGTAAATCAATAATTTTAAATGAAGCTTCCATTAATATTATAATATATATAAAAAAAGAAGTTGTCTTTTAGATACTATTTCCTATACCTAAAGTTGCTACTATTGGAGATAATTCTGGTTTAATGTTAAAGATAAGATATTTATTGTTTTATTCTAGAAGGCCTTGTATGAATATGTCATAATTGTTATTATTTGTGATTATTGGCACTTTTGCAAAGGGATAAAAAATGGCTTCTTAAGAATTAAACAATTAAGAACGCATAAATTTACTTTTAATACATTAGGATGTGACAGTCATTCCTAAAACATGTGCTTTATTGCTACAAGATTTTAAGATCAACCACAATCTCCCCGGAACATTGCAAAGAGATTACTTAAAAATTTAACCAGTCTTTGTTATTTCCAACACAAATTTAACAAAGCGAAGCCTCATGTTGATAATATTGATCATAAAATTAATGTTCTTGGTTACTATGTTGCTTATCCTGAAGCGTTTTTCAAATCGGATAAAATACAAAAAATTCGATAAAACGTGCAGCAGATAATGAAATTTTGAAAAATATTATATGGTGTGACAAATTAAAATTTACAAAAAATATTTAATAGGCACGTGAATGAATGTTCAAGTAAATCAACATTTAACAATAAAACGGGGTTTTCAGGAGCGATGTCACTTTAATATATTTCGTGCGATTAAAGACAACCAAGATGTAGTTCTCCTGTTTTATGATGGTAACTTTAACTATTTCTTATAGGTGAAAGATATCTCAATATATGTATTACAATGTATATCATGGAGTGGGACTCTGAACATAGTAGCTAGTACGTGTTTTAAAATCATTTATACTTTCAAATTAATTTTTCAATTTAAAAAAAAACCTATGATACCTTTTTAATCCAACACCCCGCACCATGGACAATATCTGTTCCTGCTAGCAAGCAGCTAACGTGCAGCAGATAATGAAATTTTGAAAAATATTATATGGTGTGACAAATTAAAATTTACAAAAAATATTTAATAGGCACGTGAATGAATGTTCAAGTAAATCAACATTTAACAATAAAACGGGGTTTTCAGGAGCGATGTCACTTTAATATATTTCGTGCGATTAAAGACAACCAAGATGTAGTTCTCCTGTTTTATGATGGTAACTTTAACTATTTCTTATAGGTGAAAGATATCTCAATATATGTATTACAATGTATATCATGGAGTGGGACTCTGAACATAGTAGCTAGTACGTGTTTTAAAATCAAGCTCTTAAAATTAATTTAAAAACCAGTGAAAAACTAAAAATATTTTCGTTAATTAGTGATCAAGCAGTGAAATAACAAAAATAAATACAACAGAGATAGTAAGTTACTTTAATTATAACAGTTTTTACTATTATCAAATATTATTTCGGATAACCTACAAAATCTAGGACAGGTATACCAAACCTGTTCCACTACACCTACAGACTCAGAAGGTTGTTTGCCAGGATCGTAATCCAGTTACAAATGATAATTAAAAATGGATAGTTCTATTCAATCTGACAGCTCTTCACCATATCAATTTAGTTGATCACCTACATATTTTTCCATAACAAATCACACCACAATCCAATGTATTGTATCAAGAAAACAAGCAACTATTTTTGATTTAATTGAAAATACCAAACTAGATGATTACTTGTCCGCTTTGAGTCGTCTGATACAACCAACTCAGATCATCTTCTGTTCAAAATTATCAAATAATAGACTATATAACATTCCTAAAAATAGGTACATCAACACCAAAGTTCCAGCATATTTTGAGTTTTAGGCGCCACACATACATATTTCCACTAAATAACCAGCTCTTACCTGATTCTTTTCTTATCACACCAAGCTTGCCAAACATGTAAACAAACCAACCACTTAACAAAAAAATTCCCAACGTCTACTGCGATTACAACAGATAATTCAACATCAAATAATCCAGTTCCAAATATAGACCTAATTAAAAATACAACTAATTTATCAACTCAAAAAACCCGGACAAACACTAAACAACAACAGTAAAAAGAAGAAAGCACACAACAAGAAACCCAACCACAAACTACCCAACATAAAAAACCACACATGCAGTTAACCAAAGAATATTCAGAAACAACAAACTACCCAAAAATAGATCTAGAATATAAGGCAACGCAAGAGAAGAAAGTAAAATCAGATCAAAATGTCAAACCACAAAAAATACTAGAAGAAATGCTAAGATACTGTAAAACTTTATTTGAGAACCCAAATTTCAACTACCCTATAACTTACTAACATTAGACTTTTTTAAAAACTGTGAGAACTCACCAGACTCGGTAAGTATCGCCAAAATTTATACAGAAGAAACAGCAGAGGTCAAAGATCTATTAACTAATTTATAACCTTACCTGAAGGACCGAAAAATTAAAGTCAAATGCACTCGAATAAAAAATAAAATACTAAAGCAAATCAACTTAGACCTTCAAACAGACTTAGAAAGCGACTCATCAACAGAAAATTAATAACACATCATTTTCAACTCTCTAATTTAATGGAACATAAATGGGTATTATACCCATCTAGAAACGTAAATAATATTAATTTCAACACATGTATGATATGTTTCACAAACCTAGTATGATATGTTTACAAGAAACCAACTTAAAAAACAACAAAGCTCATGACTTAAAAATTTTAATTGTTTTTTAGAAATCGAGAAAATTCGAAAATTACAAGTGGAGGGGTAGCAATCTACATAAAAGATAGCTTTGACGCTAAACCAATAAAACTCACAACAACTATCGAAGCAATTGGAATTAGAGTCACAGACACAATTTCTTTTTCAATTTGCAATATTACTTTCCCCCAATAAAGAATCCGATTCAAAAGAAATTTCAAACCTATTAAATCAACTACCTGCTCCACGGATAATAATTGGAGATTTCAATGCACATAATCTGTTATGAGGTTCAGCAAAACTAACATCTCTAGGTCGAAAAATAGAAAAAATAATAGAAGAAATCAACCTAAATATCCTTAACGACGGACAACATACGCGCTTTGACATAAGAACAGGTGAAGGCTCTAGTATAGATCTATGTATTGCGAACCATCAATTACACATACTCTTACGTGTAATGTGTTACCAGATTTATATGATAGTGATCACTACCCTATCATAATAAATAATGAACTGCAATCAACTACCCCGCAACAACTAAAATGGACTTTAAAAGGCGCAAATTGGACAGAATTTTAAAATTACGTTGAAAACAATCTGCAAAACCTAAATGACAATGTAGATATAGACAAAACAATATACTATCTGACAAACGTAATCACAGAATCAGCAAAAAAGTACGTTGGAATAATTAAGCTTTTAATAAATTCAAACGACACAAAACTCAAGAAAATTCTATAGAATTAAAAAAATTAAGAGCAATCGCTAGGTATATCATTAAAAAAGCCAAACGTCACTCTTGGAGAGAATATGTCACCGCAATACATAGCTCAACTCGTATAACAACTATATGGAAAAAAGTCAACAAAATGTCTAATTCCAAACCCCACAAATCAATCAACTTTCTAACTCAAAATAACACTATTTATAAAAGCCCAGAAGAAATATCCAATATACTAGCACCTGCTTATGAATATAACTCAAGTAACTTAAATTATACTTTCAACTTCTTAAAAATCAAAAGAAAAGAAGAAAAAAATCCTGTAGAATATTACGATCAAAAAAATAACGATCTAAATAACCAGGAAGGAGGAAGAATTAGAAAATGTATTTCAGAATTGTAAGAACACTTTCCCTGGATCCGACAATATAACGTTTATATTTTTTAAAAATTTAGGCCCTCAATCTAAAGAACATCTACTCAAAATCTACAATATAATTCTATCCCGTAACGTTTTTCCTAAATCATGAAAAATTCAATCATAATACCTATTCTAAAACCAACTAAACCAAAATCAGATCCACAAACATATCGACCGATATTACTCACATGTAGCATAGGTAAAAGATTAGAAAAGATAATGAACAATAGGATTATGCGGTATTTAGAATTAAACAACTTAATTATTCAAGAACAATGTGGTTTCCGAAAACATCCCTCAACTTTAGACAACCTCGTTGACTTAGAATCAGAAATCGACGAAGCATTTGCGATAAAACAGCATTGTGTTTAAATATTTTTTGGTATACGCAAAGCATATGATACAGTTTGGAAATATTAAATCATTAAAATACTCAGCAACTGGTTAATAAGGGGTAGTAACATATTAAAATATATTTCAAATTTTCTTGAAAACAGACAATTTCAAGTTCGAGTTGACGGAACATATTCTCAAACAAAAATTTACACAACTTTATTTTTAGTAGCAATAAATTCAATATTAACACAAATTGAAAACCCCGACAAACCTAGATTATACGCTGACGACCTAGTTATTTTCTGTAGAGGAAAAAAACATAGCAACGATTTACAATCATATTCCAAACGCGTTAACACACATTGATAAATGGTCAGCTACAAGTGGACTTCAGTTTAACACTTCAAAAACGAAAGCAATCTGTTTCTCAAAGAGAAATCAAATCCAAACAAAAGAATTATATCTACACGAACAAACACTAGATTATGTAGGAGAAATCCGATTTTTGGGTACGACGTTTGATAAAAAATAAACTTGGAAGACACATATTCAACAGCTGAAAAAATCCTGTCTATCTGGTATAAATTTACTACTTGCCTTTAAAAACTGAGGTGCCGATGATAAGTGTATTACTTATTTACAAATCCATTATTTGATCAAAACTTGACTATAGAGCCATCGTCTACAACTCCTCCAAAAAAAACACATTTGAAGTCACTGGATATTATCCAAAATACGTGTCTACGTATTTCTTTAGGTTCTCACTATACAAGTCCCATTCAAAGTCTCTATTGGGAAAGTGGAGAACTTCCCCTTTCTTTCAGAAGACAATATCTATGCAGCGGCAGTGTCATCAAACCGAAATAATTAAGTACTGCCTAACGTTTTTGCTAATCGATTTACAAATAAATTTCAACAAACACATCAAATTGATCATCCTTTTTACTTTCGTATACAATTATACTTTCAAATTAATTTTTCAATTTAAAAAAAAACCTATGATACCTTTTTAATCCAACACCCCGCACCATGGACAATATCTGTTCCTGCTATCGACATCAGTCTAACAAACCTAAGAAAATCAGAGATATTATTAACCGTCATTAAACAAAAGTTTCATAAACTATTAAACAGATATGACAATACCTACAACGTATACACCGATGCGTCAAAAAATGAAGACAGAGTTGGAGCAGCAATTTATTCGGAAGACTACTTAGTTAGTTTCAAATTGTCATCAATTAAAACCATTTTTTCGGCTGAATTATTCACAATTCTAAAAGCACTATCGTTAATACAAAACAAAAACAAAAAAAGATGTATAATAATCACAGATTCTCTAAGTTCGTTATCCTCACTGACTCAATTGTACTGCGACAACCCCCTTCTACTTCTTATTTAAAAAGAACTTAAAAACATGGGTGCCTTGTGAAACGCACCAACTAACCCGATGTCCGATGAAAGTAACATATTGGTACAAAACGATTTAAAACCATACT
Organism: Diabrotica balteata; assembly: GCA_918026665.1. Lineage (NCBI taxonomy): Eukaryota > Metazoa > Arthropoda > Insecta > Coleoptera > Chrysomelidae > Diabrotica > Diabrotica balteata. The sequence goes on along the minus strand of OU898279.1, from coordinate 92,755,901 downwards.
TAAAACAAAAAATAATTCAAAAATGGCAACAAACTTGGAACAACACTCCATCAAGGCTATACGAAGTCAACAAACATCCACATATTTGGAAACCAACAATAAAAGATAGAAGAGAGCAAGTGATACTTACCCGTCTCCGTATCGGCCATACACGACTTACTCATGACTATTTATTACAGCGCAAAAATAAACCAGTGTGTGAAGTGTGCAACAGTGTTCTAACGATAAAACATTTTTTAATACAGTGTCATAAATATAACAGTGAACGACTAAAATATAACATACCCAACTCCCTAAGAGATGCCCTAAAAGAAAATACAGATACCCGAAAAATATTTTCCTATCTTAAAGACTTTCAACTTCTTCAAAAGGTCTAAAACGTACATTTTAACACACATACATATTATTATTATTGTAAACTAATGTATATTCACATATTGTATCAACAATCACATTAATCTAAATACGCTAATGACCCTGCGAGGTTGATGTGTTAATAAAAAAAATGTATAGCATGTATAGCTTATTTTAGCCATCTTCTTTGTTTAATTATTAACGAGTTATCTCTATCACTTTGTAAAAGAACCAATAATCAGAAATAATGACCATTACGCGCTCATACATTGCATGCTAAAATAAAACAATACATTTTAATTAAAAAATCCTTTATAGAAAAGTTTAACTGTATTTAAAAGAATGCTTTTGGGTTACAATATAGAACTTTTTAAAAGAACTATTCCATCATCAGTGCCATTCTGAGGTATACTTTTTTAATTAAAATTTTTGTGATTTATCGTATACATCCGACTGAAGGAAATTCAGTTTGCTTATGGAAAAAAAATAAATATCTTATTTCCAAACCTTTAACTTCGGTTATAGGGAACCCTAATACTTTTTTAAAAGACACCTGATTTATTTTTTGATTGAAATTTTAAAATATAGGGAGTTTATTTAGAATTATTGACTTAATGTATTTTGAAATGTAAATTCGATTTTGACATTAATACCTAAAAGAACGTTTACTACTTCTTGTGTGCAAACGTTTCCAAGATATTATGATTTTAAATAGATAAGGTATTAACTAAAGCTTGTCTCTTTCTGTCAAATTTCTTGAAAAAAGATAAATAACTCAAAAAATGTGAATTTTTGAAAGTATAGGAAGTTTGGTTAGAATTATTGACTTACTTTAGTTTGAAGTAATAACAGAAGTGAAAGAAATAGCGTATCATATGTGAATACCCTTTATTTAGAAATTCAATTTTGATATTAATGCCTAAAAGAACGTTACCTACGTCTTGTGTGCAAAGGTTTTTAATACATTATGATTATAAATAGTTAAGATATTAACTAAAGTTTGCCTCTATCTGGAATACAGATAGAGGCAAACTTTACAAACTCTATACAAATTGTATCTGGAATCTTATAGAGAATCTAAAAATGCAATAATGTACAGTGTGTTTTATTTAAAAGGACAAAGTTACTGATGACATCCGGTATAACCGGCAGTGGCATGTCTGTCAAAATATTTTCTTTAGGTTTGTTATTACTTGAAATCACCACAAATCAATTTTCATAAATATCGTGTAGTAGTTCCGATAGTTTCCGATCTATGAATAGTATAAGCTAGTCGTGGCACACCCTGTATTTCAAATAAAAAATACATTTATGTTTCCAATTGTTTTGATTAACCGTGTAATAAATTTTGAGTTTGATATATTGAGTTCTGCATTTGATCTATTAGAAGAGCATATAATGCATATCAATTAATAGTTGTGTAATACTGTTAGTTCGAGCGATATTTATCATCCCTAATTAATGTTTATTTACAATCAATCTATTAGTCATGGTTAATATTTACATATTTTCTACTTGCTTGTATTGTAAAATCTATTTGCTTGACCACACAAATGACATAATTATGAGCAGCACTAAATTTCGCCATTTAAAAACTTTTACGAACGAGAAAAATGTATTTTGGACACATTTCTCATTAAATGCATGTTGTTTATTATAAATAATAAAAAATAACTCATTTCTCACACATTTACATATTTCTGATATGATATTTATTTATTTTAATCAGTATAATACTCCAGAGAAATAAAAAAAGTACCCTGTTTGGGACACTGAACCAGCTACGCAAGTTTCCTGCAGTCGATTATTTGGAGTTAAATAGTTATTATTAAATTAAAGTCGAAAATCGTCAATTTTCTCTTTTTTTTTTCTATCGTTTTTTCTATTTTTTTAGCAAAAAGTGAAACATTTGAAACATCTGTGACAGCAGTATGACCAATTGGGTTTAATTTGGTTACTGAATTTTCCCAGTAATTTTGCCAAATGTTATTGCCACTGATCTTTAATCAGATGTTTCATGTCACTATGAGGATAATTTGTAATTTTTGTAGTATCTTCTAAGTTAATACGGCTTGTAGTTGATAGTTGATCTGCTTTTTATTTTCCCAGATTCCAGTATGCGATGGTACCCAAATAAAAGCTTGGAATGAAGTGTTTCTAATTCATTTTTTATTGCTTATATAATGGGATTTGTTGTATAAATTTACTTTAATTTGAATAAAGCATTAAGTGAATCTGTAATGATGACGCACTTCATCGTGGTTTTTCTTTTTTGTCAATGGGCCCAAGTACCTACTGCCCTATCGCTGAGAAAGTTGGGGATTAAGTCTTAATGACCGGAAAGTTCAAATTTAAATATAATTAAAAGTAAAAATGTAAACATTTTCAGTTATTTACTTTAGTTGCAAGTAATTATAGTATTTTACTCTTAAATGGCGAATCCAACGACTATATTTAGTCAAAGGGGAGAACTTTTATTAATAATTAATGAATCTAAATATTCAAAGCAGTATTATTCGAACTTTCAAAGCGATAGGTCGTAAATAATCAGTGCCCAGTGTCTTTTTCTACTAATTAACTCGATTTTAAATTAGTACAGGTGATTCGAAGTTTGACATTAACTCAGTGTAATAAATAAGTATATAAACGACTCCCCCATGAGGGAGGCAATTTCCCCAGAGACGCCAATAGGTGATTTAAACTTTTCATGTGTTAGTGAGAATAGTGAAATGCCTATTAATGAATCCAGTTTAATCGAAAATTTTGATGATTCGACAGCGAAAAATGCGAATAAAATCAGTGACTGTACTACAATCTTGCCAGAACCTGAAGCGCAAAAAACAGTAGCTACAAAATTTTTCAACATTAAATCAGATAAGTACAATTTTAATAATGTTTATGTTTACATAGAAAAAACAAACAATGAAAATATAGGTCGTCTACATCCTTTAACAGTTGCCCATATTTTGCATAAAAAATTGAATATTCCTAATATTATTGAAATTAAAGGCATTGGAAAAAACAGAATTAAAGTTTTGTTAAGGTCAATTTCTGATGCAAATAATTTGGTTAAAAATTTAAAGTTAAAAAATGAAAATTTGGTAGCTTACATTCCTAATCATCTACTAGAAATCAAAGGTCTAATCAGAGATGTTGATACCCAATACGATGAAAGTTATTTATTAGATAACAGTGAATCTCCCTCCCCCATATTAGGTTACAAACGAACTTTTAGAAGGGTTGATACGGAAGGAAAAACTAACTATGTACCGAAGAGGACTGTAATAGTCACCTTTAAGGGAAATATTTTACCTAGCTATATTGCAATAAATAGTGTATTTTTTCCTGTGGAAACCTATATTGGCAAGGTTACTCAGTGTTATAATTGTTTGAGATTTGGACATATCTCCAAGCAGTGTCGGAGTACAGAGGCACATTGCATAAAATGCGGAAAAACCAAAAATGAAGGTCATGCTTGCCAGGATAATGCTATTCAGTGCATCCATTGCAATAGTAAGGATCATGTATCCATTTCCAAGAAATGTCCAAAGTATGAACTGCAGAAGAAGATCAAAACTGTTATGATTGAGCAAAAAACTTCTTTCATCGAGGCAAAAACTTATTGTGAATCATCTTTTTCGGGATTATTCACTCAGAATAGATATTCCACACTAGAAAATAACGGAAACAGTTTTCCTCCCCTGCCAACATTCACAAAAAATTCAACCCATTCTGCTGCCACACAAGTAATCACGCGTAGAAACCAAAACTTATCATCAAATAACACATCACAACCCTCCTCAAGTCGCTATAGCATAGCGAAAAAACGAAAATTAATCTCTCCTACCCCCCAGTCCCCCCATACCACACCTATGTTTCCTTTTAATTTTGTGCCCTCTAGACCCCTTCCCGCTAATTTAAACATCCCTAATTCTCAAAATAAACAAGATCAGACAGATCTTCAAACACTTATTTCCAATTACATTTTTAATTTAATCACAAATATCCAAACTGTAGATGATATAAAAACAATAAGTCAAGATAGTATTTACCATGGAATAAAAACAATTTTGGAGGATATTATCAATAAATAACATCTTCACAGAACTTAAATCATTAAAAATTTTGCAATGGAACGCTCGATCCGTTGTTTCGAATAAACACAGCTTAGTTCATTTTTTAACAACTGAAAATATTGACATTGCCTTATTAAGCGAAACTTGGTTCAAACCAAATCAGAATTATATATTTAAAGATTACAATGTAATTCGCCAAGATAGATATGACGGGTACGCAGGTGTTGCAATCTTAATTAAAACAACCATACCATTTTGTCAAATAAATATTAGAAACAATTTTAACGATGAAATTTTAGTCTGCGGTGCTACCGTTAAAATTAATACAACAGAATTAAGTTTTTTATCTATATATAGACCACCTAAAATTCGTACTTCCAAAAATGATTGGATAAATATCTTCTCACAAGTCAAATCACCTTTTATAATAGGAGGAGATATGAATGCTCATAATTCACTATGGGGCTCATTAAAAAATGATGCAGTTGGTCAACAAATTGTTAGTAGTGTCGAGGATCTAGATCTGGTAATTTTAAATAATGGTGAAGCTACCTATGTTCCTAGATATGGTACCGAAAAATCGATGATTGACATATCACTTTGCACAGCTAATATAGCTAGTAAAATCACTTAGTCAGTTTTATCTGACACCTTAGGCTCCAATCATTTTGCAATAACTATGAATTTTTCAATAACTTACACATCGCAGGAAACAATTCATCCAAAAAGCAAGTGGAACATCAAAAAGGCCAATTGGCCGCTGTATACATCTTTAATTGAAAACATGTTTTCTAATAAAAGTAACTATCTGAATACTTGTGAAAATTATAACTTTCTAATAGATTGCATTAATCATGCTGCTATTAAATCTATTCCTCAATATAAAATTTTTAAATCCAAAAATCGATCCCCTCCGCCATGGTGGGACCCAGAATGTGATCTGATAATTAATAACAGAAAAGAAGCATTAGCAGTTTATAAACGTTCACCAAGCCTTGATAATTATCTAAAATGTCAGAAAATTACTGCTCATACTAAAAAGCAGCTGAAACAAAAAGCCAAAGCTAGTTGGATTAAATGGTGTTCTAATTTAAGCAAAAATATTTCTTCTAAAGGAATATGGTCTCAAGCTCACAAAATGAACCGAAAATCACATAATAGTACAAAACCCTTCAATGATACTTTATTAGAAGACTTCTTTAATAGAGTATCTCCTCCATGGGTTCAACATTCGCCTACACAACCTACACAAAGTCATCATTCAAATAATCACTTTCTATTAAAACCTTTTACCAAAACTGAACTAGACTTCGCCCTTAAAAACCACATTAATACTTCTCCTGGAATCGATCATGTAAAATACCCCATGTTAATCAACCTACCAACGGTTGCAAAAAACCATCTTTTACATATCTTCAATGATATCATCCAAAATAACATAGTTATCGAGTCCTTCAAAAATATCTTAGTCGTTCCTATCCTTAAACCCGGAAAGGATCCAAATATTGTGAGTTCATATAGACCAATATCCTTACTCTCGTGCGTATTCAAAACCCTAGAAAGGCTTATAAAATTTAGATTAGATTGGTGGATACAAAAAGAGAATTTATTACCAGTAAACCAGTTTGGCTACAAAAAAAGTTTTGGAACTCAAGACGCTTTAACAACACTTGTTGTTGATGTACAGAACAACTTAACTAGGAATAACTATTTAGCAGCCCTATTCTTGGATATTGAAGGAGCATATGAATCAGTTTGTTTGTCAATATTGAAATTCAAAATGATAAATTTCTTTCATTTGCCAATTGCTTTCGTTAACCCAATTATCGGTTTCTATACAGACAGGGTAATCTACGTCAGAGACCATAATAACAAGCTAATAGGACCTAGACACAACTATCACGGCATACCACAAGGCTCGGTATTATCGCCAATTTTATTTAATATGTACACGTCTGACATACATAATATGCAAATAAACAACATCCCATTTAAAATAATACAATATGCAGATGACTTTTGTATCTATACAGAAAGTAAGAAATATGAAAACGGTATGCAAAACCTAGGTAGAGTATGTAGTTCTCTTTTCCCATGGTACTTAGAGAACGGCTTAAATTTATCAATTGACAAATCAGCAGTATCTGTCTTCACAAGACACAACCTTCCTCCAAATCAAAATATACTTCTTGATAATCAATCTTTTACATTCAAAAACCATATCAAATATCTGGGCCTTATACTGGATAAAAAATTGACTTGGAAACAACACATACAATATATGCTAGATAGATGCAAAAAAGGTAGTAATTTTCTTAGAATGACAACCAAAGTGTGGTGGGGTTGCGATGTTGAAACATCCTTATTGTTTCACAGAGCTTATATACGATCCATTATAGATTATGGTGCTACTCTTTACGGTTCTGCATCTAGAAATCTTCTAAGAAAAATTGACATTTTTCAAAATTCTGTCTTAAGGGTCTGTTTAGGTGCTATGAGATCTACCCCTATACAACCACTACATGTTGAAGCTTATGAACCTCCTCTTTCGATTAGAAGAAATTTATTGAGCGAAAAATGGGTACTCAAAGCATATCCCAAATTATTTTCCAGTATACGTCAACTTAACGAATCAGATCTCACTCATAAATATTGGATTAAGAAGCCGTCTCCACCTTTGTGCACTGCTTTACAGAACAATTCAATTTTTTCAAAAAATTTGGCCAAAGTGGAAAAAAATTTAGACTTCTTTGCTCTCTTCCATAAAGCTGAAGTTATAATACCCACATATAGTCACAACAACAAATTGAGCAACAATATTCTGAGATCTGTTTTGAACTGTTATAGTGATGCCACAGTTATATACACGGACGCATCCAAATCAATAGAAGGGACTGGCTGTGCCTTTTTTCTACCCTCAGGAGGTTCTGAATTTAAGTACAAACTTTCCAAGGAGTTTTCAATTTTCTCGGCGGAATCATTGGCTATACTCGAAGCTTTGAAATATGTTAAAAACTCTTATATTAAAAAATCGTTAATTCTTTCAGACTGCCTTTCAGTTCTACAGAACATAAAAAACACTTTTTTGCCCAAAACATTTAGTAATCCTTATATTTTTCTGATAAAAGATCAATTAAAGCACTTAGTAGACTCTGGCTTTAATATAAAATTTATTTGGGTTAAGGCACATATTGGACTCAAAGATAATGAATATGTAGATTACTTAGCTAAAACCAGTATAATATCAGGCACTTTATTACCATATTCTTTATGTGTATCAGATGCCATTAGGATATTTAAAAAAAACTAGCTAGCGACATGGAAAGATCAATGGAATCTTTACTGCCTTACAAATCAAACAAGATACACTACTTTACAACCAGTTATTCCACAAACTACTTGGTTTAAGAATTTTAAATCTCCACGTAAATATATAACCACCATAAATAGACTACGCTTTGGACATGCGTGTTATCCAAGTCATTTATATAAAATAAATGTGATTGAAGATGATAATTGCAAACATTGCGGAAAACTGGGTGATCTTGATCACATCTTTTTTGAATGCCCTAAGTTCCAACAGCATTCAAACTCTCTCTACAAAAAATTAATCGAATTTAATATGTATGCACCATTCAATATTCAGTCGCTACTGGCGACAGGCTCACAAAATATATATAATATCATTATAGATTTCTTGTCAGACACATGCATGGTTCTATAGAATTTGTACTCGAGCATGAAATGTTTCATGATCGTGTGGAAATTTAGATTTGTATCCTTTGTTTACCCTAAATGTTATAACACCTTATCCGTGGTCCAGTTTTGTTTGTCTACTAAGAATGTCTTGATGGGCCCCTAGACGAGAAGCAAGTGACCCTGTAAGTTTCCTTGTCGTATATTCTTCTATTAATTATCCGTTAGTTTTCGATTAGGGATAGAGTTGTGCATTTGTCTGATTGGAGAATCTATTGCAACTGGCTGAATGACTAATGTCAATGCCATTAAAAAAAAAAAAAAAAAAATATTCAAAGGCCCATGACTACACAGATTGAAAAGTTAGATGGCGATGTATCAAAAAAGGGTGTCAACAAAAAGTAGACACAAAAGTAGGTGATGAAAATTAGGTTATTCTTAAAAAAGCTTCGATGGAGTATAATCATGCTCCAGATATCCACGTTGACCGGCAAATTTTTAGTAATTCTACAAATAGGAAGTCTGTAGATGATATGTGATTGTCCACAAGGAATTAAAGAAGGAAAATTTCAGCAATTTACTGCTGACGAAGAAAGACATTTCTTGCATTCGAAGAAATATCTATGCTGCAAGACGAAAATCCACACCATCTTTGAGTGCCCGAATCTTTTCTTTTTGTGTAATGTAGATTCTTTGTATGTAGATTGAACTTTTCAATACTGTTCTAAATATTTTTGTCAGATGTTTACTATACATGGTTACAAAAATGGTTTTTATGTTATAAAATGTTTATCTTACAAAAGTACTTTTGATACATTAATAACAATATGTACAGATTTGAATTTAAATTTAAAACTGAAGCGAATAATTTCTGATTTTGAAATAGCAAATTCAAAATGCAGCCGAGTTAGTGTGGCCTGACATTATTATTTTTGTTGCAAATTTCATTTAACTCAATATTGGTACCGAAAAATTAAAAATTTTGGTTTGTCCTCGGAATATAAAAATCAAACTGTAATTAGAATATATTTAAAATTGATAAGATCCAAATGATGTTTGTGACTTATTCCAAATGATGAACTTTTAATATTATGCCAGAAGATAACAGAGTTTTGCAATTTGATGATTACTTAGTTAATTATTTAACAGAAGATTCAACATAACCACCATACACGTAGGCTTCAAATTCATCATCTCTTATATTTACTACAAACGCATGTATATCATTTTACTCGCAATTTGACGAATGTTTTTTATAAAACACATCCTGACATATTTAAATTTACAGACATTTTGGTAAATTTTCAAGCAGAAGTATATGTGAAAACTAGAACTGCACATAGATTCGAAAAAAAAACTTGATAAAACGACAAAAAGAAAAGTTGATTTTATTGAAAAAAGGTTAAATGAATATTACGTTAATCAAAACATTACTAAATGAGACTTCATTAAGTCAGTTTGGAATTATTATGCAGCTAACTTTTAAAACCTAAAATATTATTCACTCTTACTTATTTTAATCAATACTCAGACATTAGAATTATGCATTGTTATTGTTTAACTGGAGTTTTTGTTATTGTATATAAGTTAATGTGGAAATATAAATAAACTTTATTCGATTATATTGTTATAGTTTCATTATTTAATCATTTAAAATTTTTGCTCCTGCTTTGGGAATTGGGTTCCCTTTTGAATACAATAAAGTAAAATAAAATTATATCTGTTCACAAACATATTATCTAAGTACCTAGGTAGCGTGGGGCAGTTCGTAGTCGCCTCTGAAAATGTCTGTTCCAGTGCCGTCAGTTGCAGACAGAGAAGCACCATATTCATGGCCTGACTTGAAAACACCTTATAACAATAACATAATCAACAAAAGTCCCAGTATTTACATCTTGTTCTGAGTTTGGTAATTTTGGCTTATTTGTATATCGTAAAATATCATCGGTAAAAAGTATAGATCATGCGTGATGTGGTGCATTAGGTTTATTTTTCGCAGCTTGGCCCTTTAGTGCAGATGATAGTGTAGGTTCACACCAAGTTTTTTGAACATAGACGCGACGCAGATGGCTCAGTTATTGCTCATTTATAATGTAATTAGTTTCTGAATCATTTTTTTTTTTGATAATTGAATTCCCGAGTCTGTATTATGATCACTGTAGTAACTTTCGGTATTACTTAGGTCACTGTTCTGCTCATTATTTACACCGTCACTCAAAATCTGCTAATTTTAAAACTTGCGGAAGCGGTGGAGGAGGACGAAAATTATGGCCATTTTAAACTGGCTTGTGCCATATACAATAAAAACGAACTTAAGCATTTTGAAATTAATGGACTTAAGCTTTGACCTCGTATTTTTTGGTTTTTTAAATTGCTTATCCAACCTATTGAAAGATGACTTTATAAAATGTTAAAATTGGCTTTTTGACGACATTTTTAATTATTCATTTAAATTTCATATTTAAAGTATTCTACGAAAAAAAAAAACAAGAGTATCTTTCGTCTTCAAGTGGACCAAAATATTAAAAAAAGAAATTTCGAAGCAAAGACCATTTTTTATTTTTAAAGTAATATGTAGATATAATTAAATGTGATAATTTGTTTCTTTTTTTCATAATATCAATTATAACTAAGTTATTTACTACTAAAAGTACTATAATCTCATCATTTTCTGACTTATATTGTAGCAATAAATTTTGTGAAAATTAAATATTATTTTAAACTATTTGACCGATCAGTTTGACATTTTTATCTTATTTGTAGCACTATAAGACTCAACATTTTGTGTAGAACATATGACTCAACATTTATAAAGTACCAAAATTTTAGAATTATTTTGCAACTTTTAAGCAACAAATAAGAATAAAAAGATTTAAAACACGCCGTTTTGAAAGTTTTTATATTAACTTATATTACTCTTAAATTCTATTCAAATGATTTACTTTTTAGTTATAGACAAAAATGTAAAAATTTGCCGTTCTTAGGTCCATAGATAGCCTGGTTAAAAAGGTCCATACTACTCAAAACAACTATCGTTTGCCTGGATGAGTTACTGTCACGAAAAAATCCTATCTTCCTGGTCTAGTAGTAATAACCAAGACCAGATGTTGTTCGCAAGCTCAAATTTAAAATATTTAGTTTTAGCTTTAAAGTATATTATTCAGTCAAATAGATCATACTAAATATAATTAGATTTAAAAAAAAACCAAACACTAAGAAACTTCCTTTATCATTTTGTTTGTACTTTACTAAGAAGTGATAATAGTAATATGGACAAAAATCTTAAGTAGGTATACACTTTTTTAATTTTGTTTTATTTAAAAGTCATCATCATTGTGCAGCTTGCATCCAGTTATTGCTAACACGCTTCAGGTCATCGGTCCATCTATTTGTTGGGCAAGAGATCTGTTATGGATACTAAAATAGGATCGTTTTAGACTGTTGTATAAGTAATAAAAGTGTCTGTTCAGATTTGCCGTAGGTAGTCAGCGGTTCTCTCTGGTGTGATACGAAGCATTGTCTAAGACTATTAATGACGGATTTTCCAGATTTTTTAAAAAATTTTCCTCAAACCAATGTTCCAAAATATCGGCGTCCATATTTCCGCGATAATCATCAGTTTTTTTGTCGAAGAAAATATAAGACTAGCATTGGGTATAAAACCTTCCATATTTCCTGCAAGCAATAAAATATATCTTTTGCCATTACTCGCACTAGTACTCGATTTGCATTTGGTAGAATCATCTTGCCAGGATGATTTGGTATTATTTCCTTTCGCAAAAATCCATTTTTCGTCAAGAAATACAAATTGTCTGGCAAATTCGGAATTCTTGTTTTTTAAATAGTTTTTTATAAATTTCCACCTTTTTCCAACAACATTGGACAGCTCGCACAACACTTTACGATTATTGTTGTTTTTTGTATCTAAAATCCATAGCTTTTAATACTTTTAATAAACTGGTCAAACCCGTATCACAAAGTTCTCTGTCCTTTATTTTTTGAATAAGTGTCTTTCTTGTAACATGTTCTTTTGTTTTGTACATGTCATAAATGATATTTATGATTAAGATTTGAATACCTTGTGGAAGTCGAGGGTTCGGATGCAAACTCTTCTTCTTCATGTACCATGTCCTTTCAGAACGTTGGTTACCATCATAGCTATTTTAATTTTATTCACTGCCACCCTAAATAGCATGCTTGTATCTACACCATACCAATACTCAAGTTCTTCAACCATGAGGTTCTTCTTCGTCCTGGACTGCGTTTGCCTGCTATTTTTCCTTGCATGATATTTTGTAGCAGTCTATATTTGGGAGCTCTCATTACATGTCCGAAATATTCCAGCTTTCTCTGCTTGATGCTTTTTATGATTTCAGTAGTCTTGCTGAGACGTTCTAGTAATGTGGAGTTACGAATCTTCTCCACCCAGGAAACTTTTAAAATTCTTCTATAGCACCACATTTCGAAAGCCTCAAGGCGATTTAGATCGATTTTATTCACAGTCCAGGACTCGACAGCATAAAGTAAGACCGAGAACACGTAGCAGCGAAGTAGGCGGATCCTTCATGCCAATTTTAGGTCTCTGTTAGATAACACCTTTAACATCCTTCTAAAAGCAGCTCTAGCCTGCTCTATTCTGGATCTAATTTCGCCGTGATTTTCTGCATTACAATTTAATTGCTGTCCAAGGTAGACGATTTTATCAACTTGCTCAAGTTTAGTATTATTTACATATATAGACGGTTTTATATTCTGTTGTTTACTTATTACGAGTATTTTGGTTTTCCTTATGTTAAGATCTAGACCTGCCTCCCTACAACTCTCAACGACACTATCAAGTAGTGTTTGCAGATCTTCTTGACTAGAAGCTAGGAGTACTGTATCGTCCGCATATCGCAAATTATTGATGACTTCGCCGTTCACAAGTATTCCTTCTTGTTTTTCAGAAAGTGCTTTTCTGAAAATTCTTTCGGAGTAAACGTTAAAAAGCAGGGGTGACAAGAGGCATCCCTGCCGTACTCCTCTTTTAATATTGAGAGCTTGTGATTACACACCATCTACTAAAACTGATTTTGTTTGATTCCAATATAAATTTGCAATTATTCGAACATCTCTGTCGTCCAAGCCAATGTCTTTTAGAGCTTCGATCAATATAGAGTGCTTAACACGATCAAATGCCTTTTGAAAGTCAATAAAATAACAGTATATGTCTACAGATATATCGCGACATCTTTGAGCAAGTACGTTCATTCCAAACAGTGCCTCTCTCGTTCCAAATCCGTTACGGAAAAAAAACTGAGTGTCATCCAGGTATTCCCCACATTTATTGTAGATACGACCATGTATTACCTTCAGAAAAATTTTCAATAAGTGGTTTATCCTTTCCATCCGGATGCAAACGAATCTTTTTATTTTCCTTACTTAATTCCTCCTCACTCATTTTGCGAACTCTTTGCAAGGTTCGTTCTGAAATTCCACAAGCTGCACTTGTCCTTTTTTGAAGTGCCAGTACGAATGTAATTGCCATGTTGATTTTTTATAAAGTAAAATAATTTTCCACTTTCAACACAATTCGACGCTCACTCGCAGATAAAAACTTATATTTAGGTGTTCTATCGTTTTCTTGTACGTTATCCATTGTCACTATTGAAAACCTGCGATCGTTGAATACCAGCGAAGTTTTTCGGAGCTCTCTGAATATATACACGAGGGGGCGGGGCCTCGGTGGCAGGGCGCGTCGGTCATTGGCCGATGAGTTCGGTCAATGGAGAGCCTCGTCTCCGCAGACTGTTTACTATTTTTGCAAATATAACAACTAAAATTATCCAGTTATGCGACCGCAAGGAATGGATGCACTCCTTGAGACAATTTTATTTGAAATAAAATTATAAAAGTTTTTTCAATAAATTATCACAAAGCATTCAATTTGAGTTTTTTCACGATTTATAAAAAAATTGTTTTGGTAGCGCTGATTTATCCTCAACTACTACAGCCGACCAGTGGGAGGTTCGGTACCACAAAGCAGATAGAAAAGGGAAAGCATAACAGAATGGCTGTAACTAGAGTCATAAATTATTTATCGGGCGTTAATCCGAAATACGACAGGGTAAAACGACTTCACTTTAAATTGCTCATACCAACTGAAAACACATTACTTATTGATGTTTTCGGGATCTATCTAAAAAATTGTTTAGAAATATTGTTTGTTTTATTAAAGATAAATATGCAGTTAAAATCATTTCTAAAATACGAGTCGTCACAAATATGTCTTCTGGTACATCTTTATTAACAGTATTATAATAATTCTGGATTGTTTACGATTTAATATCTAGATTTGCTGACAACATAGAACAAAACATGAGAACTATATGATTTTATATCCATGTAATGGTAAAAAGTTATGTAATTTCAAAACATATTTTGATTCAAGCGGGAAGGCAATTTGAATCATGCAATTGCTCGGTGGAATTTAACTATTATAATGTATTTACATCTAAATTTGCTGTTTCATGGCATGGTACAATTATTTTTATGTACATAACAATATTTTATATCGGTATGACTTGTAATGCAACTTATAAAATAAGCATGCTATTTTAAATATAATTATGTATTTTACTCAGAATATTAAGCACGTCATATTAACGTAAAAATCTTGGGAAATTAGATCATAGCAAATCTGTAAAAAACCAACTACATTTGGGTTGAAACTATGTTGAAGACAATTGAATATTTACAGTAGAATTTTTACAGTAGATTAAGAAAAATAAACTTCACAACAACAATATAAGCTTTCTAATTCAATGTTTTTCATCCACTTAGATTGCACTAAGGACCCTAATTATTCGTTTAGACAATTTTTATAATATAGTTAACCAATTTTTCAAATTCCAATAAAATCGATTTAGTAGATTTCTCATAATAATTTTTCAATATAATTTTTTTTAATTAAATTTTTTTTAAATCTTGCGCAAAAAATTTAAGAAAAAATTAAACTGGCAAAAATTCAAAATCAATACCAAATTCAACAGAACTGAAATATTTCAGCATGGTATTATAAAATTAAAAAAAAACTGTTATAGGATATTTCAGAAGACCTTTCAGAAGAATTTTCACCTAAATTTACAGTTTAAAGTACCATGGAACTATTAATAAGATACAAAATTTTTAACTACGTCAGAACTCCAGATTAATTTTATTTGACGTAAGAAATCATTTCCTAGTATTCCTCCTTCAAAAACTCTTGTTCTAGTAAAACATCTTTTAGAGCATAAAAATACAAATCCAATCATTACATCTGAAATGTTATATCTTCTTGAAATTTACAGAAAGGACTACTTTGAATTTCATAACTAAGTCTAGAAATATAACATTGCAGGACTTATCATGGTTAATCGTTTAAGCTCAATGCAAACAAAAAATATTTTTATGGATCATCTAGAAACAAATATTTGAAAACAACCTATATTTAAACAGTTTTAGGTGGAAATACGTGAAAGATATACAGGTATAATTTACAGGAGCTCACAGGCAATTTGACTAATTCTTATTTTTCATTAATTCACTCCATTTTCATATTAAACTTACATAGAACAGAATCCATCCATAAATTTGGTAGAGGAATTATTAGACTTCTACAAACATAAATAAGCATGTTACATAGCATGTTACGTAGAATAACAGAAATTCCCATGTCAAAAATAACTGCGAGATAGATTTAAATATCATTATTTAAATAACAAGCAACAATAAGTAAAACAAACAAGCACAAATAAAATAGTAAACAACAACTGTATAAAAAAGTCCTCAAATTAGTCTTTTCACCATCATAGAAAAAACCCAGCTTCTGCTCGATTATTAATATAGGCAATAAATCAACAAAAATAGTCAAACACATAGAAAAGAAAGGAGTACCACCAGCTTTAAAAACAAATAACAACTAAAGCTATATTAAAACCACAAAAACTAAAAGCAAAAGCACTGGCGCCGTGCTATATACAAATTTGTGGTGACTGTCCAAAAACTTACATCTGTCAAACTGGTTGAATCTAACCTAACCTAACCTAACCTAACCTAACCTAACCTAACCTTTAACAAACGCATATCAGAACACTAAATGGTATTCAATAATAGAAAAATATATTATACATACACACTTTACCTTCTAGATCATAATTATTCTTTTAAGGACTAATTTTAAATTCTCCATATTTAAATTAAGTGCCTTAATCTATCTTTATTAAAATCTATGGAAATTAATAAATTTTAAAATACAGATGTAATTATTAAAGACTAACTTAAGACAAACAGCTCTCCTTTCCTTAAAAGACTAGAAAGTGTAGATGCATAGTAAAAGTACATCACTTGGGCAAGTCACTCTGCCTAAACAGCTGTAGTGATAATGAGTTTTAATAAATTTTGTGGAAAAATAGATAACAAAAGTTTTCAGTGTTTTACTCCTAGATAAAATTAAGTTCCATCAAGTAACAGTCGAATCCATCACTTATTGTAGGTTTTGTTTAATTCTGTATGTATTTTCTTAATTTCTACGGGGCATATTGGTTTGTAATTTGTAATTCTAACAAGTATATTCCATATTTTAGTTAAGGCAAGCCTTTTATAATTTTCACACTATTTTTTCTATTTTTGAATTTTCTTAACTTATTTATTTCTTTGTTTGTATTTAATGTCCAAATGTTGTTCCACACATATTCTTACGAAAAAAAATGCAGTCTATTTATATATCTGGTGCTAGTTTGTCTTTCCAGTAGGCTGGTACACTATTATGATTTATATAAACTTGGTATAATTTACTTCTTAACACACTTTCAACAAATATAAGGAAATAGAACAACACAAAAGTAAACATGACACTCACAATATACACAAAAAAAATCAATGTCAAGCAAGAACAAATTCAATGTGTCACCTCACATAATAAAAGATAGCGATATAGATCTCATTTTGAAGCCATCAAGGATCTTAGAAACATGGAAATCTTAATAGAAACATTTTTTGCATCGGACAGGACTGAGGATCAGATATATGAAGAAGAAGAAACAGGGGTGTATCCTTAAATCAGGGATAAAATATACTATTAACATTAAAAATCGTTAGAGTTTTTAACAACATATTATATAATAACTGAAAAATCCCGCAATAATGCCTGCAGTCGACATTTTGTGAAATTCTTTGATATGGGTATCTAACAACTACTTTTAATAAATTTTTAATTAAGTGCGGTAAATGTGATCTACTTTTTGATAAGTTCAAATTTCATTTAATATAACACTGTAAAGAAACGTTTCAAAAATTTATCAAAAAAATCATATACTTTTTGAACGGTTTTGTATTCATTGTGTAGAACATTAAATAATCTTTAGTGTTGTTAATGTTGCATGATGTTTTTTTAAATTATATCAATATATCACTTTTATCCCAGGGACCGGGACAAATGTGAAGAAAATTTACATTTCTGTAGTCAATATTATATTTGATAGTCTTAGGTTTTTGTATAAAAGTTTAATTCAAGCTCTCGACTTGTGTTTCTTTAGAATTTATTTTGTTAAAAAAATACAAAAGAATTTAAACTTTTCGAAAATATTGTCAGAACAAAGAAAACAAAAATATAATAAAACTAAACAAACACTCCAAGTTTTCTTTCAGTTAATGTTGAATGTTAAAGCCTTTAAAGGTATCTGGTAATTCGTAGATTCCATGTATATCGACGATAGGATCTGGTAGTACTTTTATAATATCCTGTTGTAGTGCAGTATCAATGTAAGGATTTATTGGCTATACAAATTTGTTTCCTTGAGGTCGTGTAAATTTAACCACTCATCCCACTCAACCCACTCATCATTCATATTTTCTGATGCAATTCCCACATAATGCATGTTTATCTTTTTGGGCAATATGTTACCAATACCGAACATCCTACATATACAATCACACTTTTTGTTGAATTCAAATTCTCTTTGTCTTTCTCGTCATCATTTGCAGCTATTTCTACCTCTGGCTCTGATTCCAAAAGTGTATTCAAAAACTCGTCGGTGTTATCAGAATCCATGAATATTTGGGACTTCGATGCTGCTAAATGATGACTCTAGTTTATTTCTTTTTTTCGGGCTTTGCCTTAGTTATCTTATGAATTTGAGTACCGTTTCCTTTATGTTGAGATTTCTGTTTTAAAACATCAATAGCTTTTTATGATGTCAAAACTTCAGATCCTGAGCATAACCGTTTCCTATTTTTGGTTGATGCGTTTAAAAATTGTTTTACTATTGATAACAATAACTTTTCACATTCTCATTTTCAGTTAAACTTGTACATGGCATTTATAGACTTTGAAAAAGCATTCGATAAGGTGGAACATTGGGCAGTAAAGAACTCTTTACAAAGTGGGAGAATAGACTATAGATATACGGACTTAATTTTCAATATATATGATCAAGCAACAACATCAATTAAAATAGTTGAACAAACGGAGCCAATTAAGATACGGCGAGGAGTAAGACAGAGTGCTTTGGAAGACGTTATGAGGAAATTAAAATGGGAAAAACGGGGTAATAATATAAATGACCAATACTTGAATTACTTGAATTATTCAAGTAATTTAATACTTGAATTACTTGAGATATGCAGACGACATTGTGTTAATAACAGATAAAAGGAAAGAATTACAAAATATAATGGATGAATTAAATAGCGAATCAACAAAAATAGTTCTACAAATGAATTATAATAAAACGAATAGTATGACTAACCAACCAGAAGAATTAATAATTACAATTGCACAAACAACTATAGAACAAGTAAAAGAATATAATGTGTATACGGTTGGCTTGGGTATCGTTCGGAAAACTTTCCTACATATACGAAAAAATAGAATATACCCCCAATATTTAAAAACAAGAGTCTTTAACTAATGTATACTTCCGGTTCTCACCTACGGTTCTCAAACTTGGACGTTTACAAAGGAAAACATGAAAAATATAGCAAAGACTCAAAGAGCTATAGAAGGGAAATGCTAAACATCAGGCTCTCAGACAAGGAGAGAAATACTTGGATCCGCAACAAAACAAAAGTGACCGATGTATCAACGCAGATCAACGTAAAACTGAAGTGGAAGTTCGCTAGACATACCGTAAGACAGAAAGACGACAGATAAAATAAGATGATTTTACACTGGAGACCATATAGATACAAACGAAAAAAAAAAGGCCACAAATGAGATGGTCAGATGACTTTTAAGAAACACGCAGTCCCGAAGTGGATATAAGCTGCCTACAATAGAGAGGCCTATGTCCAAAATTGGACAGCAAGGGCTGTATAGATGGATATATATATATATATATATATATATATATATATATATATATATATATACATATATATTATATTGAACAGTGGATATTATGCATCCCTATCGAATTAGAGATTTTAATTTGAAGTTTTACGAATATTATTAACTCTTACATTAGCAGTATTATTTAGGTATATATAGTTTTTGTAGTAAATATACATGTTCGTGAAAACTGGTAAATACCAAAGGAAAGGGTGAGCATAAATCTGTAGATATTTTATAATAGTGATACAAGAATAGTTTGATTCACTGAATACTTGGTCACTTTTAATATATAAACTTTTTGAAAATGGGACAGCGTTTCATGCGTGTAATTTTTTTATGAACATAACTATTTATGTTAGTAAAATTGTTATTAATGGATTTACCTTTTGTGTCCTTTCCACTTTAATATTAAGCGAATAATTTTAATTAAATATTCAGGCTAACGTTTAGTTGTTACCTTAGATATTCAGGATACCTGAGCTTAAAATGACCTAAATCAACCGGACATGTGACAAGTGACATCCTTTATTAAATAATGGACGAAGATAAACTTAAACAAGTCGTAAAAGATAAAGGTAGAAGATTTATGATAAAATTATTATGCCGCTCAAAGTTTGTACCTCGAAACGATAGTTTCTATTTAAATTTTTATTAACTTACCAGCGTAAAGTTTACGTTATTTATTCTTTTATAGTGGTTTGTAATTTATGACTATTGTTTAAAAAATTGCTCTATTTAATCAATTCCTTAATAATATTCCATATTCACTTTAGTGTTTGCCGTAAAAATCAAAATAGAAAAACTTCGATAAAATATTCATAAATAAAAGTAATCCCACTAACAATAAAAGTTATATACTATAAATTTTAGAAAATACTTATTTAAAGATAAAGGAAAGTAAATTTATTAAACTCCTAATACCGGAGTAGTCTACCCTTCACCTACCGGAGTAGTTTACCTCTTACATGCCGGAGTAGTTTAGTCTTACCCCTATGAGGAAGGGTAGTTTACGCCAAAAATTTATTTTATTTTTTGGACAGAATTTTTTATTCTTTTATGATGTGGCATTAAGAAATACATACAGCCCTTAATTTTCAGCCATTTATTACGAAGCCTTATTTGTAAATGCGATAATATTGTCACTTATTTAGTTGCCATACTCTTCCTAAATGACGTGATCAAATTTTGTGAAATCGTGTATGTAGGTCTGAGAATCGGTTGTAATTGATATTTTATATCAACAAGGAGTAAGAAAGAAAGGTTCGCCCCAAACATTTTTTTTTTAAATTTTTTGGCAAACATTTTTAATTTTTGTATTTCATACAGCCCTTAATTTTTAACCCTACTATTAACAACCTATATATTATCTACGCTATGAGTTACTCCTTCTTAATAATATGCTATGAGCAATATTATTATCAGAGTTACTCCTTCTAAATGGCTTGACCAATTTTTATGAAATTTTATATGTATATTCGGTATGTCTAAGAATAGATCGTAATACCCCTAAGTGGTAAGGTTGGTCCACCTCAAACCACCTCATTTTCTTTTATTTTTTGTACATTTTTTATTTTTTCTATGATAACAATAAAAAGAACAGACAGCCCCTAATTATTGCCTTTAAATTACTAACTCCTATTTTTTTAACTGCTACTCTATGTTTACAGAGTTAGTTTCTATACTCCAAATTCATACAGACCCAAATTTTTACCCTTCCATCACTAACTCCTATTTTTATAGCCATATTAGCATCACAGAGTTAATTGCCATACTTCTCCGAAACGGCGTTACTGATTTTTATAAAATTTTATAACTGTATTCGGTAGGTTTAAATTTTATTTTCTCATATATTTTTTATATCCCTCCATAAGTGATAATGGTGGTCCACACCAAACATTTTTTCAAATGTTTTGGATAAATTTTTTTATTTTTATTTCTTTTATAATGTGGTAATAAACAATTCATACAATTCTTAATTGTCACCCTTATATCAGAAACCGCTATTTTTAATAGGCTTATTAATGTTACAGACTTAGTTGTCATACTCCTTCGAAACGGCTTGACTGATTTTTATAAAATATTATGTATATTCGGTTGAATATACCACTTTAAATTTACTTCCAGGAAAGTTGTTTTCGTTCAAAGCAGTTAACACAGTCATAAATCAGTATGACGTGGTCAACTGTCCTACAGAGTTTTTGAATTCATAAGAATTGTCTGGAATCTAATAAAGGCTAATGAATAATATTGAGGCAACGATCATTAAAAAAAATGCAGAAAAGATGATGTCTTGATTTCGCGTATTTTGGCTTTTGCAATGACATTAAACTAATCACAAAGCTAACCCTAGGAAGTTTGCGAAAATAACTTACCTATTCCGCGCATGGACAATTATTAGCGTGTCGAAAAACCATCATCGCTGTATATTAATGCGAAAAGTAAAAATTTTTTTAGTCTTGCTTTTTGTTAATTTTTTAGACAAAGTATTTAATTCTAAGGCGGTACAAGCACGCTGGGTTAGCTAGTATATATTATACTAATAGGTAATAATAATAACATTAAGCAGAAGGTATTTTCTTGCTATATAGCATCTTAAAGTAATTATTATTTTAATGGGAATAAGCTACAGTTTAAAATAAGTTTTTTCACTTTTCAATTTCCATTTTGGAAATCGTTCTCAAAATACAAACAATAAATTAAACAAATTTTGTTTTTTGTTACTTGGTGAAAAATTCTAATAATTTAATTTTATCCGACTCATTTATATTGACAATTCGGACATACAGTGTGTTAATTTTAAAACTTATAATGGGCTATATCTCACGAAAAAAAGCTGATATCCAAAAATACTTGAAACTGTTTCTAAGATAATAAGGGGGAACTAAAATGCTATGAAAGAGAACACCCCCATTAACACCCCCTAGGCCCCACCCACCACAACCAATAAAGTACAATCCCCTAATTGTAATACATCATTGAAAAGAATATAAAAAATGCTATCCAATGGTATAAATAATAATTATACAGGATAAAGCAATAATTGTGAAACTTTGGCTTAAATGGAACATTTAATGAGATTTTTGTTAAACTACAAATTTGTTAAAAATGTCAGTTAAGTAATCCAATCCATTTGTTCGGATAATTAGTATCCAACCAGTGCCTAGCTGGAGCTGTATAGTTAGGAGGTTCCATCTTGTTGGAAGTGCAGCAAACCTTCGAATAGAGCTAGGTTACCTTGATCGTTCCTTTGGTTCCCCAATTCATGCCCAATTAAAGTTTCGATGGTGTTTTAGCATATCGAGATAAATATCGCCATGTACATTGCCTGGTATGAACAAGTTGCCAACTATAGCATCGCCTAATATTCCTGCCCAAACATTTTTTGGGCTTTTCAGGATATTTAGTGTGATTTCTGAATCAATGCAGGTTCACATCACTCCAGTACTGACAGTTTTGTTTATTTACATTATCATTTAGCATAACAGTACATTCATCAGTAAAGAAAATATTGTTAACTTTCTCGGTTTAACACGAATTCTTTCAGACATAAGTTCACAAAAATTAATTCGTCGGTCTGGATCATCGTCGCCTAGTTCTTAAAAAATTTGTGTTTTGTACGGGTGAGACTCATATAATTTCAACACGTTTCTAACCGACTCATGTGAAAGTCGTGCTATTACAGTGTTGATGCAGTAGGCTTTATTGCTAAATTTCCAAGGTCCTCAATTTGGGATGCTTTATTTACTGAAACTGTTCGTAAATAACACTGGTTCTGAGTGGCAAATATGAAAATGATCTCTACGCGTTCAGGTATACTGTACACCATATTGACAACTACAGCTGACTCATACTCGGTTCGCTAATCCCAGTCCTAACTGTCTAGTGAATTTAGTAATTATTTTTTTTTGTGAAGTCAGTTACTTTTTAACAGACTAGAAGTGGCTGAAAATTACTATACAACCAAGCACACGTGCTCATAGCTTATTTCATTAGAGTATTTCGTCGACCTTTTTTGCAAACTTATACTAAAATTCTATTATTTCTATCAGAAAATAGTTTTGGACGACCCGGGATTTTACCTTTTTTATTTAACCTAATTTATTATGTGGATTATATAACACAATATTAAGTATGTTTTGTGATTATATTTTATTTAAAATATTGCTTATTTAGCGTTATTATCAATACTTTTAAAAAAATAATAAATTAGCTGGTTAATATTTAAATTTATTCGTTTATTGAAACTATTATCTGGAAACTCAAGCTAAATGCTACAAAAAACTTTAAGTTTAGTTGCCTACATTTGACGCAACTTAACGACATAAACTAAATTCGCCTAACCTGTTTATAAAATATTTTTTATATATAATAGAAACTTACTTTCTTTATACGTGCGATAAATTTCTAAGCGAATTTATTTTTTGACGCTGTTATCATTTAAGTCAGTCGTTAATTTCTTAAACTTTTCTTCTTTAAAGTGAGTATTTTATTAGGTCTAACTTTATAGTTACGCACACTTTTTTCTGAGACTGTCAGACATTTGGATGTTAACTAAAATGTTTTTGTTATTAAGAACATCTGTAACATGTACCTAATTCGATGAATACATTTTAATGATTAACTTAACTCAACAGAGTTTTCATTCAAAAAAAAGTAGGCAATTTGAATAAACCTTTGTGCAGTTTCATTACCTTATAATTTGACAGCATCGCCACTTATTTAAAAATATTAACTTTTAATGAACATTTTATCATATTTGTTAAAGAAAAACTTACCAACGCATTAGCTGATGGAACAAATGGAAAACTTTGAATATCCATAATAATAACATTCAACGTAGAACCAACAAATTAACTAAATAAAACTAACAAAAGAATGAAACAAAAATAATGAAAAAAATATATTTCTTACATTATGTTAAACCGTTACAACTCAAATATTATATTTTAAATATACAGGGATAATTTTATGGGTTTAGCATACAGTTCCAATATTTAGACTAATTCTTCTTTTTCCAATATGCAATAGTAGTATATTTGAGTCATTAATACTGAGAAGTAGGAATTTATGTGTTGTAGATTTCCGACTATGAATCTGTCAAATATTCCCGAGCTAAGCGAATGTACCTTACCGATCGTACAAATGATTAAAACTAATGACATTTAAAATTCTTAAATACACTAAAAATGATTGAATCTGACAGAATAAAACAAATAGATGTTTTCAACTTGTTTTGAAAAAACGGCAAATAGAGTAACGATAATAGCAAACGATATTAATTTTTTAATAAAAGATATGTTAACAAATATCTCCACTAAGAACGAATTTCAGTTAGAACAAGTAATTTTGGCTATATCGTATAAAAATTTAATGATTCCCTTTTTAAAATTGATGTTGTAATTTGATTTAAAATTTGGATATCTCTTGGCGTGTCTTGGTTTTCTATACACCTGAGTCTCATACTCAGTGTCGTTCTTAGAGATTGAAACATCCAGGAAAGTTAGTATATTATTATATTCCGTTTCCATGGTAAATGTTGTTGTCTCTTATTTATCGTTTATATAATTCAGAAGTGGGTCCAACAACTCTGATCCATAAGGCCATATTGAGAATACATCATCTACATATCTCTACCATACTGGTAGTGTTCCAAAATCTTACAAAAATGTATTGTCTAATAATGGAAATAAACTAGAGCCCATTGCTAAAAAATTGCCAAAATTTTGTTTACAGAATTTATTCTTGAAAATATGTATTATCAGTACATAATGTCAATAATTCCATTATAATTGATATATTTTTTATTCTTGTTCTAGTTGCCAACGTATCATCATTACCTAATTTTGTTTTTATTATATTTAAAGTCTTATAGGATGGCACATTTGTAAATAAACTATTTATGTCAAAACTTACTAAAATATTGTTTGAAAACTTAATATTCGATAATTTATTTAAAAAATGTTATTTATATACGTCAATAAACTTTAATTTTAAACTTCAATTGTGGATTATTCCCATTAAAATAGTAATTACAATAATAATAAATTAGTAACTCATTGTATATGCTAAATTTAGACAATAATTTCTGAAACCAGTAAAATAGCCCCAACCCTTACATTTGCGGTTAATCGTCATGTTTGTTAACAGATGTATAATATACAGGAAATTGTAATGTTTGCCAAGTGCGGTGGGAATACCAATCGTGTTTCTAAATTCTATTTACGTGGCCATAAATATTTTACGTTATTTGCGCGTAATTGAAGTTTTCCGTTACCTCATAGGGGATTTTATTTGTAAATAATAATGGAGCATAAGCAACGATATTAAAATCCATTATCGGAATTCCACAAATATTACTTAAAAGTTTATTCTTTAGTAAGCGTTTAAAATATTTAAATTAATTTAGTCCTCAAACATAGGTAACCAATAAAACAGAAATTCGCACAAAAATAGAACAATCATAGCTCTTGCTTAATAATACCCAGAATTGTCAGATTTTACATCAATTATTACTGGTTCTTTATTTATTGAAACTAATCAATAATTATTAGGTAAACTTAACATAAAAAAATTATTTTTAATTTACCTGAGATTAGCCAAAAACCATTTCGTCTATGCTATGGACAAAATGACATACACGCTTAACTATACTATTTACTTAAATATATATTGTCCTATTTAAAAAAAATTATGTCAACAAAATAATTACACGTAAATTTTATTATTGTTAATAAAAAAAAAATATTTATACAAATTACAAATAAAACCAAAGACTTTTTTTGGAACGTCGGCACAAGCAGCGTAAGCCAAATTATAACACCACACCTAATCTTCTCCAGTCCTGGAGTGGAAATAAAGATTGTTGTAATATATGCACGGAGTGTCTTTCAGATCATTATCTTCAGTGTTGTTAAATAAATTTTCTTCTTCACTGTCGTCTTTAACTAACCTTTTACTGACGTGTCGTTTTCTTTTTGCTGGAGGATCTTTGGGCTTATTTGTCAATTTAATTTCCTCCATATTAGGGATATATATTAGAACTAATGATGTTGGATGAGTCTTTGGTTTACGTTTTTTCTGTCTAGTAATAAATTCATTATTTGGAGCTGAAGAAAGTTTTTCTGTAGAAAGAGAAAGAGTGGAAGTCGAGGCACGTTCTTTTTTGTCGTTAGATACACAATTATCCTGTGAAATACGTTTTTTAATAGCGTTTTGTAAAATACTAGATACTGGAATTTGATATGAATCATTATTGGCACTAAGATTGTGTTTCGGAGTAACTTGTAGAATATTTGTTGCAGGAGACAAAAAAGTATCATCTTGTGGCTGTTTAGATAGCCCAGCACTTGAAATATCACCTGAAGCTATTGGCTGCTCAAGTTGCTCATTGTGGATATTTTCCAGTGGTCTATTTGTAGTTTCTACAGGTTCATATATATATATATATATATATATATATATATATATATATATATATATAATCGGGAAATCCGTTTGGATTTAAATGCAAATACCAGCCCTTTGACACCATTATAACCATTTTGTACTGTAGATGCCTTGCCGTATGCTTCCTTGCACAAGCCGGATATCAGTAATTATGTAAAAACTCGTCCAGAATATGCTTTCAACCACTTGGATATTTGTTGGTTAAACTATGTTTTTAAGGTTGTGCAAAAAGTAACATCAAGAGTCCGCATGCGATGGGGGTGCAGTGCGGAGGCAGGCAAATATTACTGATGCCGTTTTGTTTCGCATATTCTAAAGCATCAATCCCCTTATGACTTGCATGCCCATCAAAAATAAGAATAACTTTATGATCATTACTAGTTTTCACAAAATTTTAGAAATGCTTAATACATTTTAGAAGTATTTCGGTTGTCATCCATCCTGATTGTTGAGCCACACCTAAAGTTTCTGCAGTAGTTTCGTTGACCAGTTCATTTTTCATATTTTTATTCTGAAATATTATCATTGCTAGGACAAATTTATCAATAGCATTAACGCAGCAAACAATAGTGTTGTTTATTCCGCGCTCTGCACTGGTTATAATGCCAACCTGCTTTCTACCAGTAGAACACAAAATTTTGAGTGGTTTTTGTAAAGTAGAAAGACCTGAATTATCAGCATTATATATTCGATGTGGCTTGTAGTCTACAGACTTCAAAAAATTTTCATATAATTAAATGTTTCTGTGGGTTCAATTTATGAGCAAAGTTGTTTTTCTTAGCAAACAGCTAGTTCTTGTCTTGGACTGATGCGTGCGTCAACCCGAACAAACGATATTCAAGGATTTTTAAATACTGTACTAATTGTCTTTCCACATCACAAGGAAAGGTGGGTTTCCAGCATCCAAGACCTTTTGAATTGGACTCCAAAGTTTTGTTATTGCCCAATGCGTGCCTCCGTTGAGTTGCTTGACAAACACCAAATCTTTTTGATGCCAATCTTCTTCTTCTCACGGTGCCTATCCGTTCCGGATGTTGGCGATCAACATGACTATCCTAACTTTGCTTACTGCTTTTCTGAATAGTCCGGTTGTCGATGTATTAAACCACTTTCTCAGATTTTAAAGTCAAGATATTCTTCTTCTCCCTGGTCCTCTCTGTCCAAATACCTTGCCCTGAAGAATGATTTGTAACAAGCCGTATCTCTGTTCATTCCTCATAACATGGCCAAGATATTCTAGTTTGCGCTCTTTGATGGTGTTAATAATCTCGCATTCCTTGCTTATTCTATGTAGGATCTTAACATTAGTCACACGATTAACCCATGAAATTTCTTAAAATACGTCTGTAACACCACATCTCGAATGCTTCGAGTTTTCTTAAAGAAGCTTTGGAGAGTGTCCCGGCCTCTACTCCGTATAATAACGTAGAAAATACATAGCATCTAATTAGAGAGATTTTGGTAGCAAGTGGTAAATCGTGACCTCTGAAAAGAGACTTCATCATTATGAACGCTGATCTCGCTTTTCCTACGCGTTGTTTTATTTCACTGGAGTGATCCCGTTGGCTGTTAATGTTGGTACCAAGGTATGTGTAGATGTCCACTCTGTCAATTGATGTCAATAACCAACCCATTTTCTTTTTTCGAACTGCTTTATAGATTGCTGCATTGAACTGCATTGAATATTCACTCCAGGATTGGTAATTAGTCTTACGCTTATATCTGATATAAATAAATACCTAGATTATATTTTCAGTTTATTACTGAATTCATAAGGACAAAATAACATTCATATGTCATTATACTTTAGGTATGTCGTTTTGTCCATATAGCGTTACGAAAGAAAAAAAATTAAAAAATTAATTCAAAGAGTGTTCTATTGTAAAATAAATTATATCAGAGGCACAACAAATCCATTAGCGATAAAATAAATGCAACAAAAGTAGGTAAAATACCGAAAAACTTACCATTTATACATAAAACTTTTTATCTGTACAAAAACTTATACGTTACAAACACCTATACTACGTGATAATATCGAAATGAGTAAGATGGGCATAAGTCCGTTTTCTACCCTCTCCTCCTAACCTGCAAGTGTATCTGCGGCAGCAGCCTCGGCCAGATCATGGGACAATCTAGCCGTCCAAGGTTTTGGTTGGAGTATCCTCAACTCCTTACTCGTGTTTGTCATCTTTTTACTTTGGACCTTGGATGTCACTGTTTCTCTGCCTTGCTTTTACCACCCGACAAGATGTAAAGTTCACTCATATCGTTTTCATTTCAAGGACTTTTTATCGGTGTTTTCATCGACATCTTTTATGACGCTCTCCATCCATTTTGCTTGATACCTTGTCCTTCTTATAAGACTTTGATTACGTCACAGGCCTGCTGTTTATCTGCTGCTTCCTCTACTGGGATCTAGCTCCGTTAAGCCAATAGAAATAAAATAGCTGCAAATACCAGATAGGGATTTTAGTACAATTTTGTGTTTCAATTTTTTATGTTGTAGCATATATCGTAATTAGCAATACCTGGTTAAAATTTGTTGGAGATATATTTAATAGTTGCACCCTAAACATGTAATTTTCTTTTTTATATGTTGATGTTTGTATGTCCCTATACATAAGTCATCGCTTTTATATAGTGGCAGTATTTGTTGATTAATTTATGGAATATTTTCTTGAAATTAAACTATAAATTAAAAAAAAAATCAACTCTTCACTTTGTGGTTTCGATTTCTTGATAGAAATATTTTATTTTTATTTAAAATTGTTTATAAAAGGTATATAACTAAAACACCTAATCGGGCTATATCACAATTACAAAACGTTTTCGGAATCTATATTTCATCATCAGTGTGTTTAGGTGTACATGTTTTGAGCCACAAAAATATTTCGGTAAAAACCCGTTAAATGTTATTAGTTTAAATTTATGTTACACTATTTGATCTTATATGTTGAGATGTTAAAGTTACCAGTGGAATTGAGAACATGGCAACGTAAAACTCTACATGAGGTTGCTGATCCTGAGACACAATGTCGATATCACTTTGACCTTTTGACCTTTGATAGAGGATTTTAAATAAAAAATTTTTGTGATACATGGTATACAAGCAGCTACAGGAACTTAGTTTCTTTGTTTATTTTTTTTTATTAAGTGATGTCTGAATTTGATTCTGTATAATGAAAATTACTTCTGTAGTGCCTAAGTCGAATTGTGTCTACTATATTCCTATCATTTTTTGGTAATTCGTGTGAATGAAAGCACAGCTTATTAGACTAAGTATTAAGTGTTGTTCCAATTTTGTCATATATGTTTTCTTTCGATATGTATGACATATTTTTTTATTGATATTGTTTTCTCTATTCGGAACTATATTGCAATGTTGCAGGTTTTTGTTACGTGAGCCATCTCGTCCTTATAAAAATTATAATACCAATTTAGATTTAAATTTTAGATTTTTAATTTCTTGATAATAATCTTGTAGCGATATCTACTTTTTCTTTTTTATTTAAATTAGTCTTCTTCTTCCTATGCTGTCCTCATTAACGGAGGTTGGCGACCACATTTCTAAAAGTTTATCTGTCTTTTGCAATATGAAATAATTCTTTTACGGTCAATTTTGTATAGTCTCAAATATTTCACAGCCATGACTTCCTCTTTTTACCTATTCCTTTTTTGCCATCGACTCTACCTTGCATGATTACCTGCAGAAGACTATATGTATCATTCCTCAGTATCTAAGGTATGCAGTCTTGAGTATTTTTATTGTTCTCGACATTTTTTTGTCTCGACCTATCCTTCTCAGCACTTCCTCATTGGTGACCCTGGCAGTCCTGGCAGAAAGCAAAATGAAAGTATACAAGACAACAGTAAGACCAATCCTAACATATGCAGCGGAGACACGGACCGATACAAGAAAAACGAAACAACAGATCAACAATATCGAAATGAAATGATTAAGATCAATAGCGTTCATATCATTAACAGACAGACAAACCAACAGAAGTATACGCGAAAAATGCAAAATTCAAAATACTAACAGGTGGATAAAAACAAGAAAAAAAACTAGAACGAACATGTAAACCGAATGGGACCAGATAGATTAGCGAACATCTGTAAAAACAACAAGCCGTACAGCAGAAGACCCGTTGGAAGGTCGTCAAAAAGGTAAAAATATATTGTACAGTCAACAACAACTAAAACAGAATAACAAGCAGACCAACTGGAGTAATCCTAGTCGTACGAAGAAGAAGAAGAAAACAATTGCTTGCATTTTAAGAACGGTGTCCTTGCCATTTCTATTCGTACCCTGGTACGAATTGTATCTCTTGGTCTGGATCTAATTCTGTGTTAATGTAAGCTGTCAGATATGTATATCTTGTCACCCTCTCTATTTGCTGTGCACCAAGGGTTAGTTGTTCATTATTTATTGAACTCCTTGATATTTTCATAAATTTGATCTTATCTGTGTTGATGTCAAGTCCCATTTGAATGCATTCACTATTTATTGCATCCAGTAAATTTTGTAGTTTTAAACTCTTTAAATTAGTATGACTTTTTTATTTTGTTTGTATTTTGTGAAATTCTTATTCTGGTTTATTTGTCTCTCCTCTATTGGCTAAAGAAGTGTGCCATCCGTATATTCTTACTTTTTTGTTATTTTATTGGGTTTTTCGCAATTAATCATGTATAATCTTTATTGTTTTGTCCTTTTGTTCCTGTTTATTGGGTAAATATTCTAAGTCTATTTGAAATAAGCACAACTGTGTTACTAATAATGAATAAGATCCGATAAAGAAACTTGTAGATTGTTTAAATTTATTCGTGAAAATAATATACAAAAACCATAAGGCTAAATAATTATTAATAAATAAAAAAACGCAAAACCTAAAGATTGTCAATTTTAATTAAATGCTCTCATAAACAATTTTGTCTGAGCTTTAACTAGAATTATTAATGAAAACAATACAACTTCACATTTGCTGGTTCATTCAGCTATTTATTTTGTGCTAAATGACTTCTTTTTCAATATACCTTGGGACCATACAAGAATAAAAAGACATTATCCTTTGATAATAAACTGTGCAGCGTGGGTCTACTTACAATTTTCCGAACTGAATTAAAACAAAGTGAAGTACTTTGTTGT
The DNA here is from genome assembly GCA_918026665.1 of Diabrotica balteata. Classification (NCBI taxonomy): domain Eukaryota; kingdom Metazoa; phylum Arthropoda; class Insecta; order Coleoptera; family Chrysomelidae; genus Diabrotica; species Diabrotica balteata. The sequence continues at coordinate 92,723,830 of OU898279.1, read as the reverse complement.
GCCAAAACGCAACTTTCGTTTGTCTGAGAAATAACTAGTTAAATTAATTGGGAGAATGACCTTGGCAAAAGGATGCCTCGTTAACATTTTTCAGGATGAAAATATAAAGTTATAAAGTTCTGCTTCTCTTCTCTGAAAACAGCTGCAAAGTGAACAATACGATTTTAAGACTGAAAAAGTTCATTGCCTAACAAAAATTTTGAGCACTTGGATTGTTTAATTCCCTAAAAATCGCTAAAGATATAACGATTGAAATTTAAAAAATATATTCCAAATAGCATTGAACAATATTAATATACAAACAATTAAAAAGTCAAAATACGAATATCACTAAACATTTGACTCATTATAATTTGCACTCTTAAGAGTGGGGGTATAACAACTAAAATATTATATTATAGTGTTAACTCCACAGACTTCGTGCTTCAGTACTGGTGGTTAGCGTGGTGGTACATCAAATTGCTATTGATTTATTACATCAGGGGTGCTCAAACAGTCGATCGCGATCGACTGGTCGATCGCGAGTGCTTTTTGGGTAGATCTCGTAGGTAACTACCTACGAGATCTACCCAAGTAGGGTAGGTAACTAAAGTAGGTAGGTAACTAAACTACTGTCAGCAGAGTAAAACGTTTTTATTAATACCGAAATATACAAATACATAGAATGCTTGACTAAGCATCATTGTAATTCAAAGAAGTGGGGACAACAGTATACTGTCCACACAGCATATTTTATATTTACATATATTAACTAATTATTTTCTTAATTCAATATTTAATTATTAATCAAATTCGGGATGATATTCTATTAACTACAAAAATGTATTACGTAATAAAATAACACTGCTTGCGGCAAAAGGGGGCTTTATCAAAGGAACGCGCGGCACTTGTCAAAGAAAAGCCGTGTTGTTTCTAGACGAGAGACAGTACAGTCTAGTTTCGGGCGGCGCGTTTGACGGGAACATTAGAGACTTTCGTTCACGCCGATATAAATGTTGCGCCTGCAGGAATTGGAGTTATTCTGAATTGTAACTTGATAGCGATCCTACGTCGATACAAAGTTTATTATTAAATAGTGGAAAATGAGTGCAGTGAAGAAATCTAAAACGTATAATTTTAATAAGGATTGGGAGGAAGAATTTTTCTTTTCTATGGTGAAGGATAAGTGCATTTGTGTTATTTGTCGTGCGTCAGTTGCAATACCTAAGCGTGGTAACTTAGAGAGGCATCATAAAACGGTTCATCAAAACTATGAAAAGGATTTTCCGCCACAGAGTGAATTAAGAAAACGAAAAGTAAGTGATTTGATATCTTGTTTGAAAAAAGAACAATCCATGTTCACAAGACCAGCCAAACAATCAAAAGCTGCTACGATCGCGTCATTTAAAATATCTCATATTTTGGCGAAACACAAGAAACCATTTGAAGATGGATCGGTGGTGAAGGAAGCATTTATTGAAGCGGGTGAGACTTTATCTGGAGATTTTAAAAATAAAACAGAAATCATGTCTGCTATTAGAGAACTTCAGTTATCTCGTCCGATTGTCACAAGGCGTATTGAAGTCATGAGTCAAGACATCGCAGATAAACTAAAACATGATATTATGGAATTTACATACTTTTCTTTACAGTTCGACGAATCCATCGATATGACAGACACCGCCCAGCTGTGTATTTTTATTCGGATGGTATTCAATGACATGTTGGCTAAGGAAGAACTTTTGACAATCAGTCCTCTGAAGGGGAAGACCCGTGGCGAAGATATATATGACGTTTTCTTAAATTTTGTAAAAAACTACGAGCTACCAATATATAAATTAATGTGCATTACAACCGATGGAGCACCAGCAATGACTGGAAACAAAAACGGTTTTGTGGCATTATGTCGAGCTAATGAAGAATTCCCTTCTTTTTTTTATTCCATTGCATTATACATGAACAAGTTTTGTGTTCAAAAGTTTTAAACACGGAGGAAATTATTGGCATTGCAACAAAAATTGTGAATTCCATCCGTGCACGTAGCTTGCAACGGAGGCTCTTTCAGTTGCAGTTGGAAGATAGGGAGTCAGCTGAACACACTGATTTAGTTCTTCACACGGACGTCAGGTGGTTGAGTCGTGGAAAATTCCTAGAAAGGTTTCAAGAATTATTGCCCAAAATAACAGCTTTTCTAGATGAAAGAGGTGATGACACTCAGATTTTGAAAAACGAAAAATGGCTAAATGATTTGGCATTTTTGACTGACATCATAATGTACTTAAACACCGTTAACTTGGAGCTTCAAGGTAAAGGAAAAACTATTATTGAAATGATTAGCTCAGTAAACGCATTTAAAGGTAAATTGCAACTTATGATAAATCAACTGAAAAGAAAGGATCTGAAACATTTTCCGTCTTTGAAAGCAAGCATTCCTAAGTTGAATTATGATACGTATGAAGCTGAATTATCAAATATTTTGGGACAATTCGAAATGCGTTTTTATGATTGCAGTAAATTGGAAAATATAGCATCATTTATAAGTTATCCTTTTTCATGTAAAATCATTGAGGAATTAGCTACTGAAATAGCAAGCCAGTTTAATATGAACTCATGTTCTGTTGAAAATGAGTTGGTGCAGATTATATCAGAAATACATCTTAAAGCTATAGTATCTGATACAAATTTCTGGCGTTTTATATCTGAAGATAAATATCCGAATGTAAGGCAAATCACACTTCAACTGACGGCATTTTTTGGGTCAACTTACTTGGGCGAGTCTGCATTTTCTGAAATGAAGATAATTAAGTCAAAATATCGCAATCGGCTAACTGACCATCTTATGAGAAGTATGCTAAGGACATGCAGTGCCACGCTTCAACATCCAAAGCCACTCCTTAGTTAAGTTTAACACCATATGTAACTCTTTTGTTTTGTAACAACAAATAAACTCGCAATTTTAAATAACTATGAGTTTTTTCATTGATATTGTAGAAAAGAACCTAACTAAATCTAACCCAAACCTTGACTAAAATAATGTACCTATATTGTGCAGAAAGCTAATATCTATATATGCTACGATACGCCCAACCTAGGTAGGTAGGGTGTATCATGTGTATTATGTAGGTTTTACAGATTTTACAGTTGTTATTAAATATACCAATTACAAATTGCGTATTAAATTACAAATAATAAATTAAAAATTACAAAATGATACATATAATATAACTTAAATTTTGTGTAGTATACGTATGTCCTTAAGGAATTTGATTGTATTTGATATATTACAGTTTATATCTTTAAGTTTCTTTGCTTCTTCTGGTACGTTGTTGATGGCTCTTTTGTAGGAATAAATAGGACATTTATTTAATATATGTTGAACAGTTATTGGACATTCACAATAGGAACATTCAGGTGGTAATTCTTTTATGAGGTGCTGGTGAGTTACCGCTGTATGTCCAATTCTTAGTTGGTTTGTAATCACCTGCTGTCTTCTGTTTTTTGGAAATTGTAGTTTAGTGCCAATCCTAGTTTTAATGTTTTTAAGGTTAGCCTTATTAGAATTTTACATTTGTTCCTTTTTTTTACCCAGTACGGTTTAATATTGAGCTGGATATCACTGAATGGAATTGTAGTCATAATTTCACTTTGCTCGTCAGTAGCAGCTTTCTTTGCTAATTCATCTACTTTTTCATTTCCTGCGATACGTGTATGTGATGGTACCCAGAGAAAATTAACGTTCACGTGTCGGTTTTGTAGGTGATAAAGTGCTAATTGTATTTGTTGCAGGATAGCATGTACTGGATATATTTGCCTTAAGCTCTGAAGAACAGATAAACAGTCAGTAATGATAAGAAAATTTGAGCTTGCATGACTCTTACACATGTCTGAAGCCTTTAAAATGGCGATTGCTTCTCCCGTGAAAATGCTGCAGAATTGAGGGATGCGAACTGCATATTCAGACTTTCCTAGAATAAAGGCCGCTGCGTGTCCGTTTTCAGTTGTTGACGCATCAGTAAAAATCTTGTTATGGCCAGTGTACTTATTATGGGAATTGTGATACTCTTTGGATAGGCCGTGAGGGATAGATCAATGGTGGGAAAATTAATAGTCCAGGGTATAATAGTTCGTTGTGTAGGGTAAGAATGTGTCAGCTGCTCCATGTCAAAACCATATCTCGTTAAAGGTTCTTGATATATATACCAGGTATTTAGGCGGCACACACCCTTCCGGTAGGGATCTATGGAGGAGTATCACCGAGCCGCGTTGCCCTTATCTCTTGCCGTACTGCTCCACCATAGGCCGATCAGATACCAGCATATTCTAGACTAAGCCACAGATTCATTTAGAATTTTAAACTGCTGCGTTAGCCTTTTCGGATAGAAAAAGGAGTGGATATTTAATTTGTTGATGGCAATGAGTAGGTGGATATATTTTGTAAAGAAGTGGATAGTTTGTGTTATTAGGGTTGGAAGACAATCTCGCGGCATAATTTAAATAAATGTGTTTTCTGTTGTCTTCTTATTGATAGGGGGGATTCATCTAGGATAACCTGAAAACTTAAAACAGAACTAGCTCGGTAAGCACTCAGAATAAGTCTTAAACATGTGTTTTGTATAATGTCTAGTTTTTTAAGAATATAGTTACTCGCAGTTGAATAGCATTGTGCACTATAATCCAGTTTACTTCGGATTAATGATTGGTATGTATGCAGCAATTTTATGGTATCCGCTCCCCAAGATCGGTTTGATAACATTATAAGGAGATTTATTTTAGATTGGCAGGATACGACTAGCTTGTTAATATGCTCTGCCCATGTTAACTGACTGTCCAGTCTCAGGCCAAGAAAGTCAATGCTCTCTACTGGTTTTAGGTTGATACCATTTAGAGTAAGTGTTGTTTGCAATTAGTTTTTCTTTAATTGAATACGATGAAACGAGATTTATCACCTAAGAATGTGAAACCAGTCTTTTGGGACCAATCTTCTAGTTTATGCAGAAATAATTGCAAAATTTTTGAGGCTAGTGTAATATTGCAGCTATTAGTATATACAACTAAGTCATATGTATACAGACCTGCTTTCAAAGGTAGCTTTATCACTTGAGCGGTATTATTAATTGCTATTAAAAATAGAGTGGGGCTTAAGGTTGAGCCCTGTGGAATACCGTTTTCGAGACATTCTGTTTTTAAAGTAAATCCATTCACACGTACTTGGAATACCCTATTATTAAATGAAATGTTTTATAAAAGCAAGAAAATTTCCTTATATACCCCAGTTAGACATGGTTTGTAAAATATTGTATCTCCATGCAGTATCAAATGCTTTATTTATATCAAAAATATGGCAATTACTTTCTAGTTATTTCTAAAGGACTCACATATAACATTGTCAATAGCGACTAAGGCATCATGGGAATAGATGCGTTAAGGTTTTAAAATGGGAATAATTGTTGATTCAGACCAGATTGAAAGACATTTTTTATTAAGGTAAATGTAATTGAAAATGTCTAAGAGAATTAATTTTCCTGTGTACGGCAAGTTTTTGATAAATATGATTAGTATTTTATCAGGACCCGATAAAGTGTTTTTTAATTTATCTAGAGCTTCTTCAAATTCTTGATATGTGATAGGAAAACGTAGTGTCATAGTGTATAGTAGTCAATAATGCGAGAATGAAGTGTGCATTGCTTGAATTTGTCTTATACACATCTGACATAATATTACTAAGTTTTGTTTGGATGAACTTAATTTTTTTTTATGAGAAAGACTGTTAATGTGAATTGAGTTTTGTTCACCTTTTAGTGTACGTACTTTATTCCAGATTGTAGTCATAGGTGTTGATGAATTTATGGTAGAGACATAATTTGACCATGTTTCTTTTTTACTTTTCTTAATAAGATATTTAGTTTTTTAAAATTTTTAACATTTTCTGTTGTTTTATGTCTTTTTAAGACATTGAAAACATGTTTGCTAGATTTCATAGCTAAGGCTATTTCTTCATTTCACCATGGTACTAGTTTTCGTTTATAAGGTTTTGTTTTTCCCACTGCAATATTAGCGCATTTTAGTATAGTATCATTGAAATAATGAAGAAATGAATCTATGCTCTCTTCTGGAATAAAGTTCGTAAGATAGTTATTTATTAGATCTCCAGTTCTAAGTATAAGTCCCAGTTTGCTAAGTTTAATTTCCATTTTTGGTAAACAGGAATATTCGGTTCATCGTGCTCAATGGTTTCAATTGTTAGAGGAAAATGATCGCTATTATATAGATACTAAAGACTATTCCAAGATAAACTTGTAGCTAATGAGTGATCACATCATGAGGGTGGTAAATGTTACATATGTTAATAGGTCTACAGTTGATATTGCATGATATAGATACAACAACGGCTTCCAAATTAGTGTTTAGGTGAATTTTTCCTGCTTCTACACAATTTTTTACGAAAATACCTACTCCGCCGCTGGCGTATTCTGTGTCGTGATTTTTAAGAAAGTTAGGATAGTTTTTAATATGTAAGCTTTTAGTTTTAAGATGTGTTTCCTGTAAACAGATTACTAGGGGAGACAATTATTTTATTAAAATATTAAGAGATTCTACATTGTTGTAATATAACTTTAGGTTCCATTGTAAAATAAATGTATTAGCGATTTTGGGTACCTGACTGAGAGACAGAGATATCACTTTCTATATCCGATCAGGAATCAGTAATATTGAGTTGTAATCTTTTTCTTAATCTTGTTAATTTGGATTTTATAATGCGGTCTAAAATATGATCATGTGCAAATAATAGAATATCTTTAAATGATATCATATCCGTTGTGTAGTTTTCTACAATGGAGTTATGGTTTTTTGAGTTTAAGACATTTTGTATTGCATCACAAATAACATTAGAATCAAGAAGAAATTTTGGGGACCTAGACTCAAATTTATTTTTCATGGTCTCTAACTCTTTAATAATATCAAAAGGTGAGGCTTTTTGGCATTTTATTATGTGTTTAGGTTTTGTAAAAGGAGTTGTGGCAGTTGATGTTTCTTGTATATCAGGTGAGGTAGATATCTGTCTTTTGGTTGTGTGAGGGGGTACTTTGGTATTTAATGAAGGAAAATTTATTTATTGGTTTTTACTGTGGACAAAGTGTGTTTTTATAATGATGGTTGATCAGATGCTAAGGTTTTAGTGTTAAGAATTTGAACGTTAGTGTGGTCAGTATCCATTAGGGGAGGTTATTGTGGAATTACATTCTCTGGTTGATATGGGCTATTTATATTGAGGGTTGTTTGTTGACATGTTGATGGACAATCAGTTCCCTGATGTCCATTTGTTGCACACTTAGTGCAATTTAAGTTGTCGAGGGTAAAGTATATACAGTAGTTGATGTTGTCATAGTAAATTGTAACAAAGTCTCGGATAAGGATATTATCATCAGGAGTAACAAACACTTGGCGGCGAAAGCTTAAAACATGGCGGTATACAGTATCCGGCATGCCTACTTTCAAAAAAGTTATTCTAGATACTGTTTGAAGTCCTAGCTTTTTCAGTTCATCTTCTATTAAAGTGTTTGGGACGGTAGGGCAGACATTAGAAATCACGAGTCTTGTGGCCGGGGTGATTAATATTCTAATTTCAATTGTTGTATTGTTCAATATTAGTGAATTATATGCTTGCAGTAAGGAATCCATGACATTAGTACTGGTAAGGTAAATACATACTCTGTTGTTTGAGATACGTGAGGCAAATAGAATATTTTTCGATTACACTAAATTTCCCACAGCAATAATGTATTAATGAATTTTGACGTCATTGATACTAGAGAGAATAACAGCTTGCCATTGGGTCGGATATTTGAAAGAAGTAAGGGCACTGGAATATGTATTTGGTTGGTTGGTATGGTAAGAAGCCGAAGCTTCTCCATCAGGATTTCCAACCATTTTTGAATTTATTTCGCATACTTTTTCAATTCGATCCTCGTGGTTTCTTATCGGTACTCTTAGATATTAAATTGTGAAGTTAAAGTATTGATCAATAGCTAATAATTAGAAATATGCTACTCACAGTTACGATTCGTAGCACAAATTAGCACACTAACTATACTGGTTTCACTGATATACTTTTAAAATAAATATTTGGTTAAATTTTTAGAACAATATTATTAATTCAGGAGACGACTTAGTTGGTGTCATTAGAACTAAATCCAGAACCGGAATCAGACAAAAAATTATATTATATCTCACACTAATTGAGGTTAGTAATAGAGGCAAAAAGACTTATTTTAAGTTACCTACTTACTTAAGATTTGAAATAAGTCTTTTTGTCTCTTCCTTTTCAGAAAATTCAGCGTCTATCAAGTAAACTATTACCTTTATAGTGTTATCATTTTATGATCCAACGTTCTGTCGTTATAAGCCAATAATTATGAATTCACAATCGATTAGTTTGTTTCTAATAAGAATATGTATAAACTAAAATTTTATATTATGTTCTGTAATTATTTTATAACATTATTTTATTTAAATGTTTTTAAATGTGTTTTAAATATTTTTAAATATTTGTTTTGTGAAATATCGTTTTTTAAAACGATTTTTTTGAGAGTTTTCGCTATAATTAGTAGATAGCAATATTCATATACCTGTAATATAGAGATTTACTGTGGAGTCATTTTGAAACTGATTGGAGTAGCGCAGAGGTTGGTAAAAGAATGGTTAAACCCATCGAAAGAACGGGCAGAAATGTAACCATGGAAAACTGGTTTACCAGTATACCTTTGGCCATAGATTTGTCACCACAAGAATTTATAACGTCCAAAAACAAAGATATGCATTCTTTACTATTCGGCTTCCTCAAAGAAAAATGTACCTTGGTATTAATGTAACAGTATTAATTCTAAAACAAAAGACAAGAACAAACCCTAAAAAATAACGGATTACAATCAAACAAAATTTAGTGTGGACCTGGTTGACCATTTCTGTGTACAATAAGATGTTTTCCAAAACTCTCGACGTTGGTCACGCACCGTGTTTTTTGATTTATTAAATATATCAGAAATTAATGCATTTTTCCTGTATAAGGCTAATAATGTCACTGCATCACTCCCAACAATCACTTTTCTTCAGGACATTTCGTTTGAGTTAATAAAACCACTGATGTTAAGGCGACTAGACAATACTTACACATCAACAGAAATAAAAGAAAAAATTAAATTTCTTTTAAAAATAAATAAGGAATCTCCTAAAGGAAAATGGTGCAGCAGCTGTGAGCAGTGGACTTGCCCAGGATATTTAAAGCAAAGATGTGTACATTGTGCTAAGATAAAACAGAACATGCAGTCATAATCAGATTAAGATGTTATATTTAGGATATTATAGAACTTGCAGGCCATTCACGTTCCGACTTGTGGTACGACTAGTGGTCCAACTTCTGCAGTTGGATCTGAAATCGGACCGTGAGTGGGCTAGTTGGATTAGTTGGACAACTAGTGGTACGACTGGTGGGACGACTTGAAGATCCGACTTCCGACTGGCGACGAAGTCGAAGCGTGAATGGTGAAGTTGGAAGTCGGATCATAGGTTGGATCGAAAATTTCCTCAGTCAGTTGACTTTCGGCACCTGTTACGTATGAGATTTGTATGAAATATTGAATGAATGAATATTTAATAGAAAATAAACTTTTAATTGCACGAAAATTAGCTTTTTGTTAGGGCAAATCATTTTCCTTTCTGTAGATATATTTCGGACATTCCTATACAGGTAAATTTCCGATACTCCGGATTGGCTACGGAAGAATTATCAACAAACAATGAAAATTAAATCATAGTTGTAGCAAAAGATCCCTAGTTCGCAAAAAAATAATAGAAAATAACTTTCAATTGCATTATTCCTATTCAAAATATACGACACACACACAACAAAATAAATCCCAGCTCCAGTTTAAAACAAATAAAATATAGATTGTATACCTATACAAATCTTTAAAAACTATAATTTTTTCCTGCATCTTAAAAAGTCATAAAAATCAAGAGTTGAAAAAATTAATTAGTTCAGCCCAAGACAAATAACTAGAGAAACGAAACCTAATTTTTAAACATACATATCATATTATTATATTTTGCGTAGTGTTTATTCGATACATTTTTTGGTTAAGCGATGTACACCATCGTGAAAACAACCTAGAACTGAAGTTAGACCGCTAGTTGGATAGAAAGTCGGAGCGTGAGTGGAGACGAACATCCAACTAGTAGTCCTACTAAGTGGGACCACAAGTCGGAACGTGAATGGCCTGTCTAACTGGCCTATACCAGCAACTGACATGCCAGCTACTTTCCCAATTTATGCAGGCCATTCACGTTCCGACTTGTGGTACGACTAGTGGTCCAACTTTTGCAGTTGGATCTGAAATCGGACCGTAAGTGGGCTAGTTTAATTAGTTGGACAACTAGTGGTACGACTCGGAACATCTAGTGGGACGACTTGAAGATCCGACTTCCGACTGGCGACGAAGTCAGAGCGTGAATGGTGAAGTTGGAAGTCGGATCAGAGGTTGGATCGAAAATTTCCTCAGTCAGTTGACTAGTTGACAGTTGAATATTTAATAGAAAATAAACTTTCAATTGCACGAAAATTACCTTTTTGTTAGGGCAAATCATTTTCCTTTCTGTAGATCTATTTCGGACATTCCCATACAGGTAATTTTCCGATACTCCAGATTGGCTACGGAAGAATTATCAACAAACAATGAACATTAAATCATAGTTGTAGGAAAAGATCCCTAGTACACAAAAAAATAATAGAAAAGAACTTTCAATTGCACGAAAAATTATTCCTATTAATAATATACGACACACCCACAACAAAATAAATCTCAACTCCAGTTTAAAACAAATAAAATAAAGATTTTATACCTACACAAATCTTTAAGAAATATAATTTTTTCCTACATCTTAAAAAGTCATAAAAATCAAGGATTGAAAAAATTAATTAGTTCAGCCCTAGACAAATAACTAGAGAAACTAAACCTAATTTTTAAACATACATATCATAACATACATATTTTATAAGGATAACAAGCACAATGCTGCCATTTTCCTCTTCCTAATTATATTTTGCGTAGTGTTTATTCGAAACATTTTTTGGTTAAGCGATGTACACTATCGTGAAAACGACCTAAAACTGAAGTTGGACCGCTAGTTGGATAGGAAGTCGGAGCGTGAGTGGAGACGAACATCCAACTAGTAGTGGGACCACAAGTCGGAACGTGAATGGCCTGTCTTAGTTTGGTTTATAACGTTTGGTTATAGGTAACTTTGATTTAAAGTATTAGTTTTTTAATCTTCATTGTTTTTTTTTAATTAATGTACATTTTACTTATAACCTAAATCCAATTATAGATTTTAGAGGTAATATTAAAACCTCGTTAAAACTATTTTCAAATATTGCTTTTCCAGAGCTCCAGAACGTATGGATTACTAATGTAATAATGCGTGCAGTCACTTAAGAAAATAGAGCACATGCACAGGAGGGTAAAACTAACCAATTTTTAAATAATAAACGAAATTATAAAATTTGCTTATTAAAAGTTACTTTAAATTGGAGACAACTTTTATTTTTACAAATTATTTATTTATTATATATTCTACATCAATTAAATTAAGTAGCTTACCAATAAAACAATTAAAAATTACTACACGGTATACACATATGATTACACATACATTAGAGTTTTGTGTACCTCTATACAATTTTGAAAAAGTTGTCAATTAATTCCTCAGCATTGTTCCAATCAATGTGTACGAGAGCAGCTGTGTTCTCATTGAAGTTCCACCTATAAATGTCATGTTCGAGTTTGATTTGTATCCTAAGGTTAATTCTTCATTTCACCTATATCTATTATGTCCCTTTGGAAATTTCAGGATAATATCGTTTGTTTTCATTATCGCGTACATAACATACTACACAATAAATCTAATTAATGGATTCAAAAAGGGGTATAAGAATGTTTTATTCAAAAATAATTATATTAGTGAGGGATAAAAAATGTAAAATACGTAAATACTAAAAAAAAGTATTTTCTCAATAGCACGAAAAACGTGTATCCCTAAAATAGATTTTCAAATACGCAACTCCAAAAGCCTTGTCCTTTCTGTGAATTTTTTCATCATCTCTATATAAAATCTTTATTATATTATCATTAAAATTTGTTTTCTCAAAACATATGCAAAATTAAAGGGGATAAATTCTTAATGGAAATTGATAAATATAAGATCATTAAAATTGCACAAGCTCAGAAACAAGATTTCCATACTAATTTCATCCATAGACAGAGATAAATGTCAGTAACAACACAACCAAGCCTTTTTGGTAGTAAATCAAATTGTTAAGTAATAAGACTTTCAAAAATACCATGAATTTAAGCTCCATATTTTTTTCTTGAGTTATGGTTTAAACTACATTATGGAGATAATCCGTCACCCATTCCGAAACTTATTTAGGAAAAATTTAATTGTTTTTATACCAGTACAAGAAAATGTACAAAGCCTGTATCTCAAAAATTGGGCAATAAGGAATCACAGCCAGCAAATATTACATGAAATCAACTTAAACTTGAGAATAAATAACCAATGAGGTGTATTTAATCTACATTGATAATTTGTTAAATCTTCATTAAGCTTGACTAAAGTTCTATAAATTTATCATATAAATAAGTTTTCAATGACTTTGCTGAATCCTTTGCTACTTTTGTATACTTTATCTGTTTGCTATTAGATATTTAAATTTGTTTTCATATTGAATTTTATCCATTTGCATTGCGTATTGTTTATGCATACAGTTGCATTCCCCTTGTCTTCCGGTAGAATAATTAAGGAGGCGTCATTTTTTTTAATTCTTACAGCCTTAAGTTTCTCTCTTTGCTTATGTTTTGTTTAATTTTTTTTGACTTTTCCAAGTCAATTTAACGTAACTCCATATTCTTCTTTTTCGTGAATTGAGCTATTTTCTCTACTGAGCTAATAGTGTCTAATTTTAGAATGGATGGATGAATAATAACAAAGTTCATACCCTTTAACCAACAGTAATAAACTCTCCTTTACATTTAAATATGTATTTTATAAATCAAGAACTGTCGCTAATATGGCATTATTTCTAATGAGCTAATCCAAAGTATGTGTACTGTTTTGTTTTAATTAAATTCATTTAAATGTATATTTCTTTGTTTCTCATATGAATTTCCGTATACTATATTTAAACTAAAAATAATTCGATTAAAATCAGAATTTGATACCCTATTTTAAAACAAATCTTGTTCAGGAAAAAATAAATTGGATCTATAAGACGTCAATAAACCTATTTTAAACTTAAATTATGGCTTATTCCCAATAAAAATAATAATTCACTTCTGTCATATACAAAACATTAATAAATGAATACATAATTTTGGAAATAGGATGAACATTCAAAACCATGCTCGACTTATTGGGTAAAATAATTTATTACATGGTAGACGAGGATGTTCTTGTGTTTCCGCCAATCTATAACTGTCAAAAATGCTTGTCTATTAGATAGGGGTCAGCATGTTTACACACCTGCGAGAAGTGAAATGGGGTAGATTGAGCTTTGCAAGACATTGACTGAAACATAATTCATTTGGAAAACAAATGTATTATTTTACCATGGGCGCTGCTTAAAATTTTGAGCACAGTATTACGAAAACTTTTAAAAATGTAATCCGTTATCATCGACCTAGTGTCTTAAGAATTATAATGTTCGTTACTCTCATTTTGTAATTTAACTGTCATCTGACCTCAATGTGTGGCTAGTTCCAAGCTAGAATTTCTAAACAATAATACACAGGTCGTTAAAATAAATACATTGCCTGTTTTACAGGAATAATGATAGTGTTGTTGGTGTTAACTATGTTAGCAAAAAAGTAATAAATTGATGTAAATTGGGGCCACGGATTTTAGGGTTTATAATCTATATCGCATTCTTAGCCCTAGCTCAAACTATTAAAAAATTGTCTGTCCCAAAAAATCTATTTGCTCCTCTGCTGCTACAACTCTCATGAGTTAAACAGCTGCTGACAAGTGAAAGTATTCAAAACTGAGAATTCTAGATAAGCTGAGAATGATATATTTCCAGCTCAGTAAATATTTTAAGCATAGCTCACAACAGAATATACATAGCTGTAATGATAACCAACTTCCGATAGTAGCAAGAATAAGAAAATTAAGGAGTTTCTTTTTTGATCTTGTAATGTTATAAACCTCACATGTTTGTTAGTTTTCCTCAAATATTTTTTCTGTTTTAATTTCTTTCGATTTTCATTAATTTATTAGCTTTTTCTTTTATGTTACTATTTTTGTTCTAAAATAATTGGCGCTCAACTTTTCGATAAACTTCCTATTTACTAAACATTCTGTCATTTTAAATGTTCATTTATTTTAGCTCTATTTCCTGTATTCGACTCCAGTCTGTTCTATGCCGTAGACGTATATAAAATTTATACGCCCCACTTCAGTCGACAAAGCATTTGTCAGTTGGCAACTATTGACCTCTGTCATATCAGTTTTACTTCAATACAGAAGTAGGTATACTACCATCGAGCAATAAGACAAAAGAGGGAATCTAATCCTTATGAAAAGGAGACCAAAAAAGTGGCCTCTGATGGCGGACATATCCGGAAATGCGAATGCGCCAAATTTAAATTTTCCGACACTTATCAACAGTAGCTATATAATATTTCGCAGAATGTGTCTTAGACGAGAAATTTTTAATTAATTATTAATGATAAGAGTCTAAAATGCGACACAATTGTTAAAAAACTTCAATATAAATAAGATTTCATGTGACATTTGGGACAAACAATAACATAACCCAACTAAATTTGATGTCAAACAAGGAGACAGACTCTCTTTCCTTGTTTAATGTGGCCTCTAAAGATCGCACTTCCTGTCTAACAATATGTTTGCCCCCACTACCTTTACATTCCCTCTATTGTCTTTTTGCTCGATGTATACTACACAACAGAAGTAGGGAGTAGTTTTTTAATGTCTTTTAAAGCAAAATTGCTAGCTTTCGTTCTACAGGAAAATTCATTAATATTTTTTTTTATTTTTAGGGATATATTGAAAACTATTCGACCGATTTAAATGAAATTTGGTATCTTGGTATTATTTAGTATACTTAATATAAAAATGAAATTAGCTTTACCATTGACACTATGTGGCGCCACCTACTATAACATTGGTTCATTAATATAGCCATAATTTTTTGTCCGCCCTATGTAGGACTTGTTTTTTTACATCAAAACAGTAAACCGTTTTCCAAATAAACGCATTTTGTTAATGATGCATGTCTCTATTTAATTTGTTGCAAAACAACTACTTCGAACTTAATGGCAACGTCAAGACGTTACTACGAATTTATTTATTATTAGTTGTCACAATGCAGTACAAGTCATTATTTGTCAAAGTACTATTAAGTTTCTTATAAACACTTAAGACAAAGATAAAATGCCACGTCATATTGAATTTTTTAATGTAGAAATGCGCAATATTATCTGTTTGTATGCACAGGAAAGTTTTTGTTCTCTTAAAGCAGCTTAACGCTATTTCGAACTTTATTCCAATAGAAGACAACCAAATAATAAAACTATTAGATCATTGTTCGACAGATTAGGCGAAACAGGGTCATTTCATCCCAAAAATACGAATGCTGGAAGACCGAGAGTAACCGATGCGAATATGGAGGATGAAATTGTTGTGCGTGTTGCAGAAGATCCAGAAACCAGTACAAGGCTTATTTCTGCGGCCACTGGTATAAGCAAATCTACAGTGTCAAGAATAATACGGACAGAAAATCTTTTACTAAAGGATGTTCCAGCAAGGCTTCGATTTAGCCAGTTTATGATAGGGCGGCATTTAGATGATCCAATGTTTTATAATAAAATTTTATTTACCGATGAAGCCACATTTACTCTAGCATTTTTTATATAAAAAAGCTTGCACGTCATTCAATATTTACGTCGACCAAACTCCACAGCGTTGCTAAAATATGAGAATAGTTAGTAAGTAAGGATTTTTTGAAATTTCAACTATTTGTCAAACTATTATAGTTTTTTTAACTATTATATTAACAGTAAATACACCTAATTTTAGTGGTGGTTAAAATCTTGTGGTAACCTTAAAGTACGCACACGACGCGAGAATATCTTAAGCCATCTTCCGGGACCAAAGGGCGTTGCTCGAAATGCGAAAACTCCTCTTGAGTGTTTTAATTTATTTTTAAACGATATGATGTTGGCAGATATTGTAAAGTATACGAATCTGAATATGGGTCAGAAAGCAACAGCTTATAACAAGAATATGCAATACATCGTAAAACCAACAACAATACAAGAAATGAAAGCGGTGCTTGGACTCCTGTATTTGGCTGGTGTATTTTGTGCCAATAGGATGAATTTAGAACAACCATGTCACTGAAACGTTTTATGTTAATTATATCTTCCATGCGATTTGAAAATAAAGAGTCCAGAAATGAAAGACGCCAGTTAGATAAATTTGCCCCTTTTCGAGTAATGTTTGATCTTTTTACCGAAAATTGCAAAGCTTACTACATTCCTGGAGAATACGTCACTATAGACGAAAAACTAAAGTCCTTTCGTGGGCGATGACCGTTCAAGCAATACACCAAATAAACCGGCAAAATACGGCTTGAAAATTTTTGCCGTTGTAGATGCGAGAACATTTTACCTGTTTAATATGGAGTAAAACTCGAAAAACAACCCGAAGGTCCGTTTCAAATAAGTAACAAACCAGAAGACATTGTTGTTAGATTAATAGCACCCATAAGTGGCACTGACAGAAACGTTACTTTTGACAATTGGTTTGCCAGTTGTCCTCTGCTCTACACATTACTAAAAGAGCATCGATTGACAGCTGTCTGCACCTTACGTAAAAATAAATGGGAGCTTACTCCTGCCTTTGTTCAGACAAAGAAGAGACCTGAACGGAGTTCACTCTTCGGTTTTACGCATGATGTAACATTGCTGTCATACATCCCTCGGAGAGGAAAGAATGTTTTACTTCTTTCTTCCCTCCATCATGATGACAAAATAGATCCAGCCACTGACGAAGCTGAAAAACCAGAGATGATTAGTTTTTACAACTTCACTAAAGGAGAAGTAGACGTGGTGGGCGGGCTTAGTGGTACCTATAGTGTGAGTAGAAATACTAGGAGATGGCCGCTAGCCATGTTTTATTCATTGCTGAATACCGCTGGAATTAATGCTGTAGTAATTTTTAATGCAAAGAATCCTGTGGATAAACGGATGAAGCGACGTTTTTTCTTGAAAAAGTTGGGACTATCTTTGATTACAGACCACCTTCATGAAAGGAAAAAAAATTCAAAATTACCCAGAGTGTTGAGAAAGAAAATAATAACATCATCAAAGAAGCGCAAGAACGAAGATGAACCTCAGTCATCAACGTCCAAAAAAAGAAAAGGAATGGGAAGATGTTGTGTCTGTCCACGGTTAAAAGATAGAAAATCTCATCTAACTTGTTCTGCTTGTGAGCAGTGGGTTTGCATGGAACATTCAGAGCAAATATGTATCAAATGTAAAATAAGTGACGCAGATTAGATTTAGACAATAGAGTTTTTATGTTATAAGCAGCTTTTATATACGTTTAGTGTCCAAGTTAAGATTACTCTAGTATTATCGGTAAATTTTTATCATATTCTGATATGTTTTGTAATACTAAATCTCCTTTCATGCTCAACGTTGTTTTAATAATATAAATAATACATTGATTCAGGTAATTTTGTAGTATATAAAAGAATATAATAAATATTCAAACGGGGTATCTCATACCCCACCATACCATACATATTGTAATTTTCGACCATACTGGCGCGGAGTTAATTAATATATTAATGTATATTATATTATGATTAAATTGTGTAAGAAATCAAAACATAAACAAAATTCATAGTCTAAAAAAGCGGCAACACTTTATACACTTTTGCCACACGCGTAACTGTCAATAAAATTTAAAGTATTTCTGTATCAGTTGCGTACAATTGTCTAATATATTTAATTAAAATTATTGTTTTATGGAATATGAGACTTAAAAAGTTATTTTATAAAATTTATATTATTAATAATAACAAATGTTTTTGATTATTTAATCAAAATAATTCTAAAATTGCCAATATAATGATGATTACATTTTTCTGATTATTACACCATGTTGACGCCTATGAAAGATCGAGCAGTTCCGTATGGTTTTCGTATTATTAGCAGTGTTAGGAGAATTTGAACTCTAAGGTTGATGTTCTGGAAATTTTAAATACAAGTGACGTCACTTTGTATAAATCGTGACGTGCAAATGTTTTACTTTGAAAAATGGTATAGAAGAGGTGTATTTAACTGGCGTAATAGCCATACCTATGAGACAGAAAATCGTCAAGCATTTTAAGAACATCATTTTCAACAATAAGTTTTTCATAATGTGGCATATTTTATGTGGTGTTGCATATTTGAAGATTGTATTGTAGGACCATTCGAATTACTAACTAGACTTGACGGAGTAATATATCTAAATTTTTTGAAATCAGATTTACCAACTCTTTTATAGAAGACATACCTCTAAATTTGAGACTTAACTCTTGGTACAATCATGATGGTGCACCATCTAGATGAAAGAAACCCATTATTTAAAATGAGACAAAACTTACACAAAAAGTTTAGATTATGTAGTTTATCTATTGGTGAACATTTTAAACAGTTCTTGGAATTTTTTTTTGTTTCGTTTTTAATTATTCGCTTTCTTAATTATTTTATATTTATTTCATTGTTCAATTTAATTTAATTTATGATTTTTTTAAAAATTGGTTATTCTGTAAAAGGTTTAATAAAGCTAATTATTTGAATCATATGCATTTTGCTTGCCAAAAATTATTTACTACCAATACATTTAATATTCACTGGTAGTTAAGACCTTTTAAAATAATGTTTGAGTTTACAAAAGTTTTTATAAATTTTTTTTCATTTTATGCACGTCTCTAAAAAATACGTTTATTTCGAAAACGTTCTACTTTTTTGATTTTGAAGCAAAAATACCTTTTTTGTGTATAATTGAATGGTATTTTATGTTTTTTTCTCCTAGAATGTTTATACATGGCGGACATAAAAATTATGGTCACATTAATAAACCAATATTATATTAAGTGGTGCCACCCAGTTTTCATATTAAGCATACTAATTATGGGACATCCTGTATTGTTAAAACTTCTCTGGGTTTTTATTGAAAAATAAGTTTTTCTTGTTTCGCCTTCTTGGGTTGAACTTTCCTGTATCTTGTGCTAATACGTCCTACCAACATCAGAAGCCACCAACAAGTTTTTTTTGTCAACCACATGAAATCATAAGTATCAATTTCAAATTTTTATATATACAGGATTTGCTTGATTTGTATGCAACATTAAAACTAAAATATATTTTTTTGTATAATAAATATCGATGGATTTTTGACAGAACATCGTATGCGACAAGAAGCAAATTTTACAGGAATCGATTTTTTTAAATAACTACTTTCTTTCAAACTGAAGTTTAATAAGAAATTTTACAGTGGGTTTCTACATTCCCAAGAATTGTTTTAAAGGTCAAAATTGGAAAAATGTACAATTATTTGTATTTATTTTTTCGCTTACTATATTCTGTCAAGCAAACTTTTTGCTTACATTTTAGCTTACGATGCACAGACGATGTTTTGTCCATATCGATGGCTTTTTGACAGAACATCGTAAGTAACAATAAAGTATATTGTTAATATATGTTATTTCAAAAGTTATTCAATAATAAACAAAACAGAAAATTCAGAAATTTTATTTTATAGACTAATATTAATATTAAGAAATGTGCATTTCTGTTTCTTCTTCGTCTGTTTCTGCTAAGGCATCTGGTACATCTGTTCTTGCTTTTAAACTTTTATACTCATTCCAGAATCTTTCTGGAATTACACAATTTTCGCAGAGCTTTTTAAGATCATCGTTTTTTTTATCCGAGATACTTAAAGGAGACGGATTTATAATTTTGACCTCTTGCGTTGTATTTCTTGATCGTCGTAAAAAATGTAGTAATAATAGTATTACAAGTTAAAAATAACCATTTTATAAGTCTTACCTTTGGCTATTGGTTTGCTATTAATCGACAGATTGTGCGCATCAACGGAATCGCAATACGATTATCTTATTTTCATACAGTCTTCCCCTTTCTTTAAATATGCTACTCTTATTTTGCTAACCATCACTCGTCTTATTAATACTTTTAGGTAAATTATGCGATGCCCTTGTCTTCCAATCTTTAAATTCTAAATGTTTCATTAAAATGACTTTGAACGGTCATGGGTGAATTCTTGCATTGGCAAATAATGTTGGTCACTCGGAATGTGCTAATAAAATACGTTAGCAAATAAATCGTTCTATAGAAGCATGCACCGAGTCTACAGGTATATAAGTGTGGCCAGGATGAAGGAATGTTATTTTATTGCTACATATATTTTTTGATGATCCTAAGAATGTATGCACCATGCTTAACACGGCTCTATTTTTATTTTGACCAGCACAACTGTCACAATACAAAGCCACTGTTTTGACATATATCCTCGCATTAATTTCTTTTAATTATTTAAAAATAACTGTACCTATTTGTTTAAAATCCTTTATAAAAGGTATATAAAAAATGCCCCAAACGGGCTATCACAAACACATTGCAAAACATTGATGATGGATTTATCAATCCGAAAACGTTTTGCAATGTGTTTGTGATAGCCCGTTTGGGGCATTTTTTTTATATACCTTTCATAAAGGACAATTTTTTGTGATATATGGTATACAGCCAGCTACAGGAACTTAGTTTCCTCGTGGAATTTTGTACCTATTTCATTACTACCACGATGATCTGTTTCACCCCAGAGGTAGAAAAAAGCGTATTTGCTTCCACTTTTATAGACAGTTTCCTTGTACATGGTATATTTACGAGAATAATACAAAAGTGTTTAAAACCTTTTTGAAAGGGTGGTTAAAACTATTTGAAGATCAAAACTAACACATAAATAACTAGTATCTTGGTTTTAAAGTTTTTGATCTGAAAGAAATTGTGATTTGCATTCATCGTTATCTTTCAAATGGTTGTCATGTTTTGCTATTTCTTCTTCTGTAAACGTAATATCTTTATCCTTTTTTGACTCACACATGATACATTTGTCTTTCTTTGTTAAGTGAAAACCAATATTGAAATCCTTATGAAAAATGTCACGAAATACTTTTAAAGAAACAGTTTTTCTTTGCGATTATGGTTTTCTTGCTGATCCTCTACAAAAAGTCTGTATAAAAAAGATACATTTCTTAACTCAGTAGGAAAATATGTTCTAGATGTACTTGCTCTGCAGCAATGAGAGGGTACTGCTGGTAACAGCTTTACTACTAACTTTACTAACTGCTACAGGATCATGTACTCTTTCATCCTTTTTAGAAAATGTTTCGGCATTTGCATTATCTTTGGTGTATCTTAATGTCATTTGGGATATGCACAATGTTTTTAAAAGGAATTGTTGGCATATTGCGACTTTTGTTTCATTTCAATCAATAAAATATTTAAATGTTCGATTTCTTCTTGAAGAAGTTTTTTCTTTCATACACAGTTAAAGATAATCCCTTTATTTTTGATAGCTCCCTAAATTTTTGACACATGAGTTTTGACAAGCATTGTTTTTGCATGGGTTTTCCTGAACAGATTTTGTGGCACCAAACACCTTTTCAGCAGACTGGACATGTTTTTTATTGTTATTTGCTTTTTTACACCAGCATCACCTACTTTATTTAAAAATTTAGCAGAAATGTGATCAGAATCAGAGCTTGAAACGAAAAAATCAGAATCCTTGTTTTCTTGGAAAGAATAATCAGAATCAAACCTTTTAATTTTTTTTTTAATTTCTGAGAATTATTGGCAAAAGGCAGAGATGTTTCCGAATCAGAACTCGAATAATTTACCAAACGTCTTTGTTTGGTGTTTTTATAAGTTTCTTGATCTTAATTTAGATCAATTTAATTCAAATGGTTTATATCAGATTTTTCAGGTAGAGAGTAATCATAATCATCTTTATCAGATTGTATTTCAGAAACGATGGCGTTAATAGTATTCTCTACAAGAATAATCGGAAGGTTAGCAATGTCAACCAACTCTTCTAAATCCAATGGATCACTAGGAGTATATGTGTTATCAAGATGATTAGAAATATTTAAAAGAGAGCAATCAGTCTCGATATTTTCAACAATCACAGAATTCTCATTGTGTTCTAAAGCTTTTGAAATACTGTTTTTTTTTAGCATTTCCCAATGCCATTAGGATTTTATAACCTCTTGAAGAATAAGGCATATATAACTTACAAAAGTGTTGTACAATAACAATCAATAAAATAATAACTATTAAGCATTTAACTCGCCAGAATAATAAAAAATTGCACACAAATAATCTTGTAAATAACCACCATAACAATAATAACGATTAATTTGTAAAGATTTATATTAATACACTTTATACACATGGTTATTACCTACTACTAACCGTTTTATTTCGGCGAGAACTATTATCAGCAATCCAGGGTCGGGTATCGTAAACGAATCCGACTTCATCATATCCGACACGAATTCATGTCGCTTAAGATGTTTTGTAGGGATCAACTGGTGCTTACGATAATTTTCGGTTACAATTTCTTAGGACGGCTTACCGAATGGGCACTTTCAATACAAAATAAAACATTATTATACTACATCAAGTACGTTTAGCATACGATGTTTTATGAGGACTGATGTAGATCAACCCCAACAATCGTATGAGACCAAAAAAGCATTTTATACTTTATTGTCGCTCAAGATGTTCTGTCAAAAACCCATCGCTATGATTAAACGTTTTTACACCTGAGAGACTGAGCTAGATGAAGCCTAACAATTGGCTCCCAAAGAAAGTTGTCAGTTTTATTGTTATATATTGGCTCCGAACTTGAAGAGTTAGTTTTATTGTTAATCATTGACGCCCTTTATTTCTGATGTGTCATTCTATGATTGCAATGTCTACTTTACACTATTATAATTACAAAGTCTTTCAAATATTACTAATTCTAAAGTTTACTAAAACTAATTTTTAATTTTTTTGCAGGTGAGTCCTTAATAGAATTAAAATTAAAGCTAATATAGTTGAGATCGGTAAGTTTTAAATATATTTAGTAATATATACACACATAGGTGCATGTAGTAAATTAGAATATTAGATATTTATTGTTTTAAAGCTGTCGAGTTTAATTGAGAATACAATAAATAATAATGTACAGTGTGTCAATTGGTGAATTGCTCAATCTGAATGGACCTTCAGGATATAATCCTGCAAATATTTCCAAAGTATATAGATAGTAAAGCTGGGAATACACTATAGTTTATTTTTATAAACGAGAGAGTAATTAGCATAATTTTAACTGGTACTTCCGACCACTCCATGGGCGTGCTCAAGATTAATTGAAAAATTACTTTGAATTATTGTAAAAAATAAATGAATTATTTCTCAGTGTTATAAAGTGTTATGTGTAGGTAATCAAAAGTGACCTCTTTTATCACACACTATATTAGAACTGACTGGCCACATTTTTTTTTTTAATTTTTAAATAGTACAAAAGAGAAAAAGAGTTTTTAAAACCGTCTAAGGTATGTTAAATAGATGAATAAAAATATTAATATAAAACTTATAGCTACTTGTTACAAATCCAAATCAGATTCAGAAGATGAACTTTCAGAACCAAGATTTATAATAACTGGCTCGATCATTTTATCAGTAATATTGTCCAGCTTCCACATTTTTTCCTCTTCTTTAATAGTGTGATTTACTGCCTTTTCCCAGTTTTTAGGTTTTACATTATTTACGGCCTCCAAAAACAACTGTTTAACATCATGAATTTTAAAAGTGGTATTTTTTCTTGAAACTTCACTCTTTATCCGTGCCCATACCAGTTCAATCGGGCTTAATTCACAATGATATGGTGGGGATCTAAGTACTGTCATTCCACGATTTTTGGCAATTTCATCAATTTCGTATTTTTTAAATTTTTCTTTATGAAGGGCACACAACGAATAAAGTTCCTTTCTTATAGATCCGGGATGGTACGTAATATTTTTTGAACTCAGCCAATTCTGCAAGTCTTTTTTTAACCACTTGGTTGTGGGCAGTCCTTTTATAAGTCTGGAGTTATAACTTGCATTATCCATTACTATTACACAGTCCTTAGGAAAAAGATCTATCATTTGTTCGAACCATTCTTGAAAGATATCAGCGTTCATGTCTTCATGGTAGTCACCGGTACGTCAAAAGTTAATAAACCACCTTCAACAAAACCGTCTGAACTGCCAATATATACTATTATCAGCCTGCGTCCCTTTCCTGATGGTGGGTTTAAACCAGTAGATAAGTTATTTACAAAAGCGTGCCTTTGACTTGTAACAGTTTCATCCTGCCAAAATTTATTTGGTGTATGACCCTCGTTGATCCATGTTTCATCAATATTTTTCTTTTTTGGTTTCTCATTTCCTTTATGGTTCTTAGAAAATGTCCTCCATATGACAATATCGCTTCTTTCTAATAAAATAGACTTTCTGGGATTCTTTTTCCAGCGGAAGCCTATTTCTTTTAAAAGTTTCCATAACGTACTTCGACTCATTTCTGGGTAATCCTTATCATCTCGAACTGAGACAAGAACTTTATCCAATTATGGAAATTCTTGTCTAAAGAAGAATTCATGCACTTTCCGTCGAAGTCCTTCTTTAAAATGATATTCTATTTGAAATTTTGGTTTCCCTGGAGCATTACGTGGCATTTGAAAACTACCACATTTCTCTTCTTTAATTCTTCAGTAAGTACTGTCATTCCACGATTTTTGGCAATTTCATCAATTTTGTATTTTTTAAATTTTTCTTTATGAAGGGCACAAAACAAATAAAGTTCCTTTCTTATAGATCCGGGATGGTACGTAATATTTTTTGAACTCAGCCAATTCTGCAAGTCTTTTTTTAACCACTTGGTCGTGGGCAGTCCTTCTATAAGTCTGGAGTTATAACTTGCATTATCCATTACTATTACACAGTCCTTAGGAAAAAAATCTATCATTTGTTCGAACCATTCTTGAAAGACATCAGCGTTCATGTCTTCATGGTAGTCACCGGTACGCCAAAAGTTAATAAACCACCTTCAACAAAACAGTCTGAACTGCCAATGTGTACTATTATCAGCCTGCGTCCCTTTCCTGATGGTGGGTTTAAACCAGTAGATAAGTTATTTACAAAAGCGTGCCTTTGACTTGTAACAGTTTCATCCTGCCAAAATTTATTTGGTGTATGACCCTCGTTGATCCATGTTTCATCAAGACAAAATATTTTTCTTTTTTGGTTTCTCATTTCCTTTATGGTTCTTAGAAAATGTCTTCTCCATATGACAATATCGCTTCTTTCTAATAAAATGGACTTTCTGGGATTCTTTTTCCAGCGGAAGCCTATTTCTTTTAAAAGTTTCCATAACGTACTTCGACTCATTTCTGGGTAATCCTTATCATCTCGAACTGAGACAAGAACTTTATCCGATGTTGGAAATTCTTGTCTAAAGAAGAATTCATGCACTTTCCGTCGAAGTCCTTCTTTAAAATGATATTCTATTTGAAATTTTGGTTTCCCTGGAGCATTACGTGGCATTTGAAAACTACCACATTTCTCTTCTTTAATAACTCTGTAAATAATAGATTTCCCAACACCAAGTGTACTGCTAACTAACTCAACGGTCTCATCAACACTTTCACATAAACGTTTGTCTGTAAATGATTAAAAACAATTAAATATTAATGTTTTTTCATTAACTGTTAAAGGACCAATTTTTCGGCGTTTACACAGCACTTCCAAATTTTCCATAACACTAGTATACACAATAAACTGCACCTTGCAACTGAAGTACCTACTTTTAGTGAACTGTTAAGAATTTTGAATACGCCACTTGGAGCTTCCTACAAAATGGAAAAACCCACTATCACATTTTCTGTGGAATAAGTTTAGAAGGTAATTATCTAGTCAATTACTGTCGTAGATTCCTGGAATTAAAGAATTAAATGTTTGATTGTTGAAACCCTTACTTCGTGGAATGCACTTATTTCAGATAAAATAAAACGTTTTATTTTATCTAAAGAATTAAACTTTATTTTGCAAATAGGTAGGTACTTATTAAACTTTTATTGGTTATATATAACCAATAAAATAAACATCTTACATTTCTTGCAAATTCATTAGTACCTGTTAACCTCCATCACTCCGACACTGGCAACCTTATTTAGGGATTAGTAACCCTCACAACTATTGTATTCTATTCTGCTCCAACCTTTATACCTGGTGGTCATACTCAATTTAAAATTGTTTTCCTATATACTTCTGTAAACTTGTTGACAAATATATGTTTTTCATTGAGTCACCCGTATCAACAGTTTAGGGATTTGCATACATAATTTATTGTTTTATTACTCGCTCATACATAAAAATACACTATAGTGCGTAAATTTTTACACCATATTTATTAAGTTTATTTGGTATGTGTTGCACAAAATCGCATTATCCACAAAATCCTTTTATTTATCATCAATCATAACGGTGTATACTAAACTAGAGGAATTCTGTGAATTGTTCACTAAGATTATAAAAATGTCACGAATTGCTGCAATTTTTTTAGCTTTTTTTTTCATTTCTGGTAGTGCGATCATCAAGTCGCATACAGCGCATAGTGAACTTAAATCTTTTAATGTTCATGACCAGTCGGAGTTTTTCAATACCATCCCCATTGGATCCTAATAGGTCTCCCACACTCTGTCTATTACTTCTGTGAACGAAAGTAAAGTATAAGAGACCTATAAATAAGTTCAGCTGAACAATGTCTATAGTCTTGGCATCTTTATTGCGTTTGAAGAGCGATTTAATACTTGCAATTTATTGGTTGGTCTGTTGTACAATTATGCGCAATTCCGTCATCCATAATATACAACTCCAGCATTCTAAAGGAGTTTTTTCCATTTTTGCAGCACCTAATATATCTGGTAATTTTCGAATACGATTATGTTGTTTTGAACGAATTTTTGTGATGGTGGATTTTTATTCCATTTTGTTTTTTCTAAGCTCTTTTTTCTTCTTCTAGAAATTAAAACAAAACCTAAACCAATAAACTGTTTACTTATCGGTACGAATCCAGATTCAAACCTGATCCTATAGTTTACAATATTGCGGCAAATTGTCAAAAATGAATAGTTGGTAATTTTTACTGTTTTTTGTAAACATTGTTCGTCTTCTTTTTATGTAGATATACCTCTATCTGTGTTTTAATGTGCCTCCAATAAGTTGTTGTTCCATCGTTTTCGTGGTGTTCCTACTTATCGTCTTTCTATTGGCGAATTATCTTTTTTCGTCTTTAGTACCATATTTGTTGTCATTCGGCTTATATTATCATTTTATTCTACTCGTCTATTTCTTAGCCAGTCCTTGATACTCTTCACATCGCATGTACGTCGTGTTTTTATCTCTGTTGTTTTTTACATTTTTTTTTGTCATCTATGTGTCAGGTTGTGTTTCTGCCGCATATGTCATTATTGGTCTGATGACTGTTTTGTAAATGCTGCCATTCATTTTTGCGGATATCTTTATTTCTCCATAATGCTTCATGCAAACCACCTGCAGCTCTGTTTGCTCTATTAACTTAATCTTTTACTTCTGTTTCGCTACCACCTGTTCTATTATCTGACTTTCTAGCTCCAATTTACATCTTAGTAGATTTGTTGTTTTAACTCTGCATGCCTTTTTTGAGGAAATTAACATGTTAAATTTTTTTTTCGCTCATATTAAATTGGTGCAGCATACGTTGTACATAATCATCACCTTGAGGGAGTAGTATTGCGTCGTCTGCGTACCAGATTTTTTTAAGTGGTTTTTATCCCATTTGTGGCCCTTTTTTAATTGCTACTTTTTTTATTATTTTATCAAAAATCGGACTCAACAATACTCAGAGAATCTCTTACTTTTAGTTTTATTGTGTTGTTTTGGTAGATTTTTTTGATTTTTTTTATTAATCCCAACTCTTTCATACAATAATTGAACAACACACATTAATATGACCCTGTCAAATTCATTCTTAAGGTCTACGAAACATAGATATACTGGTTTGTTGTATTCCAATGATTTATCTTGCACTTTCCTTATTATAAATACAGCGTCGGTGCATGATCTTTCCGACCTAAACCCTTGTTGTTCTTCTATCTATCTATCTATACAGCTCTTGCTGTCCAATTTTGGACATAGGCCTCCTCTTCCTTCTTCCACGTCGCTCTATTTTAGACAGTTTGTACACAAGTTTTCGGGTCATATTTGTCATCATTTTTTTTATATATATATCCCGTTTATAGCGTAATCCGCCTTTGGGTTCCCGTTCGCCAAGCCTGTCTATTCTGCCAGTCTTCTTCGTCTAACATGTACCATGTCAGTTGTTGTTTTTCGATGTCTTCTATAATTGATCTTTGTACATTCATTTGATTTCTTATGTCCTCATTTCTCACATGTTCTAATCGAGACTTTCCCGCTGCTCTCCTCCAAAAATCCATTTCAACTGCCAAGAGGTTACCTTTAAGTTTTTGTGATAACTGCCATACTTCTGAGCCATACACGATTACTGGTTTCAATATTGTGTTATATATTCTTTTTTTTCGTTTCCGGTCTTATATTTTTCTGCCATAGTACTGAATTCAATGCACCTATAACTCGTTTCCCTTTGGTTATTCTGTCTTTTATGGCTTCATCAGTTCATCATTTTTTTAAGGGAGGCAATAGGATACTTAATCTCCATTCGTGAGGAATTACGTTTTTTCTATTATTTTTTGCATTAGTTTTAGTAGTTATTTGATCAGATCCGGTCCTCTGTATTTTAGGATTTCCTTTGGTATTCTGAGCTCCCTTGGTGTTTTTCTGTTTTTTAATTTCCCTAACGCTTTTTTTACCTTTTCCTCCTCAATATTTATTTCTTTCCTTGCTGTCACCTTTGATGTTTGTGGTTCATTATTTAGCAAATATGAATCGAAACTAGTCTGCCCATGTTTCCTTCTAAATGTGTTACATTTTTATTAGTTTCTTTATCTCTTTTCTTTATCCTCTGATCATTCTTCATATCAAAAATCGAATTAGGAAAAACCGTTATGGAAAAATTTAACAGAGATCAGTGTTTCATACAAAAAAGTACTTTTTTCTGATGCAGCGTCTCTTATGCTGAACGGTCACGTAAATCGCCAGACAAATCGATACTGGGCAAGTAGAAATCAACATTGGATGGAAGAGTATAGGTATAAACAACATTCGGAAAAGGTTAATGTTTGGGCCGGCATTATAAACAATCAAATTTTAGGGCCACATTTTTTTAAGGAAAATTTAACTGCTTCTTGTTATTTAGAATTTCTTCAGGATTATCTGTTTCCATAGCTGAGTCAGCTATTTCCAAATAGAAATGATTTATGTTACCAACATGGTGGGGTTCCCCCACACTACGACGTTAAGGTAAGAAATTAATAAAGTTTTCCCAGGTACGTGGATGGGTAGAAGAGGGCCCATCGAATGGTCATTAAGGCCCCCAGATTTGACTTCGTTAGACTTGTTTTTGTGGAGATTTTTAAAAAGCACCGTGTATTAAAATCGATCAAATAATGTAGAAAAGTTAAAGGAGGGCATCAGAACGGAAATTGTACATATAACATCTGCAGACGTCGAAAACGTTAGGAAATAATTTATGGCTCATCTTTTACATTGTATTATTGCTGAAGTTCGCCAATTTAAACATTTTTGTAAATAAATTGTATTTAGGTAAATATTTATTGTAAGTTAATTGTATTAATTAACCAACAGTTGATTATTAAACAATAATGATTATATCGTAGCAAAGGCAAACCATTCAAATGAGCTGTCGCTTGACCCATGTTTGTATTATATAAAAAAATCGTCGATTACGTCATTACGCCGACACTGATAACGTAATGTCCAACACATATATAGCAGTTTATGGTCATTCAAAAATTAAAATTAACTAACCCGATGTCCGAAGAAAGTAACATATTGGTACAAAACGATTTAAAACCATACTTAAAACAAAAAATAATTCAAAAATGGCAACAAACTTGGAACAACACTCCATCAAGGCGATACGAAGTCAACAAACACCCACATCTTTGGAAACCAACAATAAAAGACAGAAGAAAGCAAGTGATACTTATCCGTCTCCGTATTGGCCATACATGACTCACTCATGACTATTCATTACAGCGCAAAAACAAACCAGTGTGTGAAGTGTGCAAAAGTGTTCTAACGGTAAAACATTTTTTAATACAGTGTCCCAAATATAACAGTGAACGACTCAAATATAGCATACCCAACTCCCTAAGAGATGCCCTAATAGAAAATACAGATAACCGAAAAATACTTTCCTATATTAAAGACTGTCAACTTCTTCAAAAGATCTAAAACGTACATTTTAACACACATACATATTATTATTATTATTATTCCAGATTTAGCCATACGGCTCACACTCAATCTAAGGGGAAAATTCACTCATCCCAGATACCTACGGTATCAAAAGGATTGAGCTCTGGTGGGACTCTTTCCGTGTTATCGAGCCCTAGGTGACTTGGTATGTTGGAGTATATTCCAAGAATTTTCTTACACATCTGGACGTCGCGAGGAGTACAGCTTTCTGCATAGCCTTATAAAGATGTTCATTTAGACCCAGCTGTTTTATGTTTGCTATGAGGTTTTTGGGAATAACACCAGTAGTAGATAAAACAATAGGTAGTGTCTGGGTACTTTCCATTCTCCATTGTCTCCTGATTTGTATTTCTAGATCTCTGTACTTGGCGATCTTTTCGTTGTATTTAACACCTAAATTATTGGTGTTGGGTATCGCCACATCAATAAGTGTTGTTTGTCTAGTAAGTTTATTAACTAGTATGAGATCCGGTCTATTATGGGCCACTGGTTGGTCTGTAAGCACAGTGCGGTCCCAGTATAGCTTGTAGTTGTCATTTTCAAGCATTCTATCAGGGGCGTATTGGTAATAAGGAAGATGGTCGGTTTGAAGAAGTCCCAGTTTGTCAGCTAGTTCTTGGTGGATAATCTTTCCTACTGAGTCATGGCGTTCTTTATAATCAGTACCGACAAATGCCTGGCAGCCACCGGTAAGATGTTGGATGGTTTCTTGGGCATGGCATCCATATCGGCATTTGTCATTTTGGACTTGAGGATCTTTAACAATATATTTCAGGTAATTTTTAGTTGGAATAACCTGATCCTGAATGGCAAGTAGGAAACCCTCAGTCTCGGGAATCATCTTTCCTGATGTCAACCAATAGTTCGACGCTGTGTTGTCGACATATTCTTGGTTAATCTCATTGAGATGTCGCCCGTGCAGAGGTTTACTCATCCAGGTGCGCATTTTTTCTTGCTGAGTCAGGTGGTTTATGCGCATTTCTTGTTCCCTCAGTTTAAGCGGCGGCGTATCATCTACTGCGCAAATTGCTCGATGTAAAGTAGATGTCTCAGCCTGTACCTGAAAATAAGATCTTAAATTAGCAATTTGTTTATCTAATTGCTCACCTATATCCATAAGTCCTCTTCCCCCTTGATACCGCGGTAATGTTGTTCTCTCTACTGCACTACGTGGATGATGTTTTGCGCCTTTGTGAGAAGTGTTCTTACTTTCCACTGAAGACCCTCTATATCCGTTTTTGACCACTTTATAATACCAAATGAGTAGCTCAGCGCGGAACAGGCGTAAGTATTTAATGCCTTAAACAAATTTTTACTATTAAGATATGACCGATTTAGTGGTCTTACTCTTCGCACGAACTCCGAAGTTAGTTCTGTTTTCATTTGTTTATGGTCAATTTTCCGCGCTTGTTTTACTCCGAGATATTTGTACATATCATTTTCACCCATTGCCTCGATGTTTTGGCCATCTTGCATATCGAAACCTCCGGGCTGAACCTTTCCTCTGACTATATTTAGTATACGGCACTTGTCTAGTCCAAAATGCATACTGATATCATTTGAGAAATTTTCTACAGTTTTAAGCATCTCATCTAAGTGGTTTCGAGTGGAAGCCATTAATTTTAAATCATCCATATACAACAGATGATTAAGCTTCGCTACAATGGTGTTGTTATTTTTGATGCTAAATCCTGAGTCAGTAGAGTTCAGCAGCTGAGATAGTGGGTTCATCGCTAGGCAGAACCAAAGTGGACTCAACGAGTCCCCCTGGAAAAGGCCCCGGTTAATAGGGATATCTTCAGTTTCGATATTAATTTCACCAGGTATTTGAAGGTGAATTTTAGTCTTCCACTCTGCCATTATATGCTTTAAAAAGGTCACGAGATTATCATCGACTTTATATATTTTCAATATATCTATAAGCCATTCATGCGGCACTGAATCAAAAGCCTTCTTGTAGTCAATGAAGGCAGTAAAAAGGTTTCTTTTTTTGGTGTATGCCTGGTTAGAAATGACTGAGTCGATAATAAGTTGTTCTTTGCATCCCATGGAGCCCTTAGCGCATCCTTTCTGTTGGGGCTCTATGATATTGTTCAGAGCACAGTGTTGGTAGATACGCCGGGCCACACAGGATGTGACCAATTTGTACAAAGTTGGAAGACAAGTAATTGGGCGGTACTTGGCTGGATCTTGGGTGTTATTTTGATCCTTCGGTATTAGATAAGTGGTTCCCTGAGTAAGGAATGATGGTATTTCCTGTGAATTAGAAATAATATTATTAATAAATACTGTTAAAAGCTTATGTACACTCCAAAACTTCTTTAGCCAAAAGTTTTGAACTCCGTCCGGTCCAGGAGATTTCCAGTTATGAAGCTCTTTGATAATGTTCGAGACTTC
Organism: Diabrotica balteata; assembly: GCA_918026665.1. NCBI lineage: Eukaryota > Metazoa > Arthropoda > Insecta > Coleoptera > Chrysomelidae > Diabrotica > Diabrotica balteata. The sequence goes on along the minus strand of OU898279.1, from coordinate 92,690,820 downwards.
TTCAGTGGTGAAAGGTTCATAAGGAATATTCCTGTAGTGTTGACATTTGTTCGTGGTGTCTTCAATCCATCCAGCATTGTTGTTATGGGTAGCTGGCGTCGAAAGTTGGTTGCCCCAAAACTCATGAATTTCTTCTTGGCTTGGGTAGGATTTATTTGCGTTTTCTACAGTGGAATTAAGTTTCCTATAGAAAGTTTTCTCTGCTTGCTCAAAAAGTATATTGTCGCATTTCCGGTTGTTACTAACTTTGTATCTCCTCAGACGGCCTGAGTAAACAGATAGTTTTTCTTTTAATGTGTCCAGGCATTGTTGAGGTGTGTTGTTTTCTGGATCATATCGTGAGTGTCTTAGAGTGTTAAACAGTATTTCTTCAGCTCTTTTGATGATTTTTCTACTTCTTACTCCTCTTATGTACTCTGTTATTTGTCCAATGTCCCTACGCAGTAATTCGATCTTCTTCAGCAGTCGTTTTTCCCAGGGTGCTATTCTGTTACCAGTCCTTCCGATGTTGGTACCCCGTCGTGTTCTGATCGTAATGCCCATAACATTGGCAATTGCTGTTGCTGCACAGTAAATCAGCATATGCAAATATTCCAATGTGTGGGCTTCTGTGATATAATTGGGTAGGACTTCAGTATTCACAATTTGTAACAGCGCTCCTAGTTTCTTGGAAGAGTTTATTTTTGGTAGCGGTGGTCTGCTAAGTGGGTTTGTTTCACTAAACTCTTGTACGGCGCGCGCCATTTCGTTTGCCAGGCTATCGTGCAACTCGTTATTGTCCTGCTGTGTATTATTAGGTTGAGATTCTTGTATGAGAATCACAGGAATCTGTTCATTAGGGATTTCATTAGGGACTTGGTCTGCAACTTGTTCTTGGTTATGAATCTCCCGTTCGATTTCGCGTCTGATGGTGTCGCGTCTAGTCTCTGGAATAAGATTGTTTCTTAAAATTACCCGGTATTGATCTGCTACTCTTTGTTCAGATACTTGGATTTCTGGGTACTCCCTGCAAAATTCGGCATACAGTTGTTGTCGATAGCCGATTGTTTCTTGACCGAGGTTTGTCACCTTATAATAAAAGCGCAAAATATTTTCGTTTGTGGACACTGTCCATTTCATACGCTGCCTCGGTCGTCCCGCTTGAGTGAGCGCCGGCTGATGTTCCAGCGCAGCACCTTATTATTAAAATTATTATAATTATTATTGTAAACTAATGTATATTCACATATTGTATTAACTGTCACATATGTTACATAATCTAAATGCGCTAATGACCCTGCGTGGTTGATGCGTTAATAAAAAAAAATCTCTTTCAAGATTTTTTTTAAAGTGGTCTGTTTTTGAAATAATGAAATAATTCCATACATTTGCATCATACGTATATACTTAAACGTACAAGGGAAAAGGTTAGGAACAATTTTAAAAATAGAATTTAAAATAGCAGAAGAATAGCCGTTAAACTTTTCTGGCTTGAAATTATTCCTAGTATCTTCTACAATAGATAATTTTAAACGTCTTATCTTCTTGTGGTGCCTATCCGTTACGTATTTTGGCTACTACTAGCATGGTAATTCTAACTTGACCGCAGCTCGAAATAGTCCTGAAGTGGTCAAGTAAAACCATTTTCGTAAGTTCTCGAACCAAGATATTCTTCTTCCTGGTCCCCTCTTTCCGTAAACCTTTCCCTGTAATATAACTTGCAGCAGGTTATATCTATGATCGTTTCGCATTATATGTCCAAGATATTCTAGCTTGCGCTGTTTCACTGTGGATAAATTTCACATGTTTTATCCATCCGACGTAGAACCTCAATGTTCGTTATTCGGTCCACCCAGGAGATCCTCAGTATCCGCGATAGCAGCACATCTCAAACGCCTCGAGTTTTCCCATGGATGCATCGGTTAGTGTCCATAATTAAACCCCATAGAGCAGCACTGTAAACACGTAGCATCTCAATAAACGGATTTTTGTTTTTAAGGTTAGGTCGTGGCTCTTAAAAATCTTGCTCATTCTGACAAACGCTGACCTGGCTTTTTCAATTCTTTGTTTTATCTCAACCGAGTGGTCCCATTGGTCGTTTATGGTGGTCCCTAAATAGTAGTAACAGGGCACTTGGAGTATTTGTTGCTGATCTACCAGTAATTGACTAGGTGGAATATGCTTCTTACTGATGACTATGTACTTTGTGTTCTTGATATTAAAATTAAGCCCGTATTCTTGACTGATTCTCCATAATTGAGTTACTAGTGACTGTAAACCTTCTAAACTGTCTGCAAAGAAAATGGTGTCGTCTGCATGTCTGATATTATTCAGACGCTCACCATTTATGAGAATACTCTCTTCGATATGCTCTAAGGCCTGGCTCATGACGTGTTTCGAATAGACATTAAATAGTAGAGGAGAGAGTATGCAGCCCTGTCCTACTCCTATCTGTATTGCAATTTCCTCTGTTATTTGGTCTTTCACCCGAATGTTTGCTTATTGGTTGTAGTATATGTTCTAAATTACTCGAAGGTCTTTTTTATCCAGATCAGTTGCCGTTAGTACATCCATGAGCTTATCGTGCTTGATTATGTCGAAAGCTTTCTGGTATTCGATAAAGCAAACATAAATATCGCAGTTGACGTCTCTGCATCTTTGAAATAATACCTGAACCGCGAACAAGGCTTCTTTTGTACCTAACGCATCCCTGAATCCAAACTGCGTTCGTGAGATCTGTGACTCGCATTTCTGATAAATTCTTCTGTGTATTATCTTTAAGAAGGTCTTGATCTTGAGAATGTGGCTCATTATACTGATAATACAATGCTCTTCGCATTTTTTTTTGCATTAGGTTTTTAATTTATAGCAATAAATGTAGATTTTAACCAGCTCTCTCGGATTTTTTCCGAGTCATAGATTTTATTGAACGTTGTCGTAAGTCATTTTACTCCCTAGTCTCCCATGATTTTTAGAAATTCTGAATGAAAGTTGTTGGGCCCTGGTGCTTTACGTGCTTTGGTTGCTTTAATTGCGGCTTTGACTTCGTCTTGAGTGATTGGTGGTCCTGTGTCGTATTCCATAATTATCTAGTTGTTATCTGTCACCATCGAATGTCTTCTCAACGTATCTCTTCCACATATTTTTTGTTTGTTTAAAGTCTATTACCGGGTAGCCATGATCATCAGGCCTATGTCCTGATCACTTGGGTTTGTATATTTTTACTGCCTATTTTACCTTCTTTTAGAGATTAAACGAGCTGTGTCTACTTTCCAATGATTCTTTTTCTCTGCATTGATCTTCCAACCATTTGTTTTTGGTTACTCTAATAGTTTTTCCTATTTCTTTGTCAATTTGTTTATACTATTACATGTCTCTGTATTTAGCTTTTCTTCTATTCTCCATCATATTTAGGATTTTATCATTAATCCGCTCTTCCTTTTTAACCGTTTTTGGAGTGAAGATATTTATGTAGGATTGTCTGGTTAATTTGTTGTAGTTTTGCCATTTAGTTATCTAGTTCATTAGCTTTATCTGTATTTTTAAATTCTTTTTCTATATAGGTTTTATCTGGTGCCTAGTGTCTTCATTTTTTAATGGTCCTAAATCGTATTTTCTTGCTTTTGCACTCTCTATCTTCTTCAGCTTTAGTCTGATGTGAACTACCAGTGGGCAATGGTCCGATCCGATATCAGCACCAGGATATGTTTTGGCTGATGTTATTATATTTCTTAATCTTGCATTTATCATAACGTAATCAATTTGGTTTCTGATGATGTGATCTGGGGTGTCTTGAGATGATCTCCACGTATATAATCTCCTAACTGGTAGTTTAAAGAAAATGTTGGTGATTACTAGTTGTTCTTCTACAACGAAGGTGATCAGGCGATCTCTGCGTTCGTTTCGTTCCCCAGTTCAAAGGGTCCTACGGTTTTTCCACATCTACCCTTTCTCACTTTGGCATTTAAGTCTCCTATAAGCATTTTTATTTCGTTTTGTGAAGTTTTTTCAGAACACTCATTAGTTCCGAATAGAAACTTTCTATCTTTTTTTCTGATTTGTTTGCAGTAGGTGCATATACCTAGATTATGTTGGTCTTAACGGGGAAGGTGTTAAACTGAATGAGGAGTATTCTCTCTGAGATTAGGACGAAGTTTGTGACGTATTTAGAGATGTTCTTATTCACTATGATATCAACTCCGTTAATATGTAGGTTTTCGCTATTTCCGGAGTAATAAATCTGGTGGTCATGTACTGTACATTGTTTAGATCTAGTCCAGTGTATGTCACTTACACCTATTATATCGATAGCAAGTCTATCCATTTCCAAAATGACATTGTGTGTCTTGCCCTCCACGTACATTGTTCTCACATTCCACGTAGCGATCGTAATTGTTGATCTGTGGAGTTTAAAAAACAAGGATTTCTCTGGTTGACGACCTGGGGAGCTCTATTATACTTGTTATATCTCCCCCTGCCGGACCTTGGTATCCCAAAACCATGGTCAGTAAACTGCGACGTATAAATACTCATTTTAAACGTAACTAATTTTTATTTTTACTATATGTACCATTGGTACCAACACAATTGTGCCATGTCCTCGGAGTACTATTTTTTGAAAATGCAAAATAAAGACATGGAACAATTTTTCACTAACCTTTTAATATTCTATAAAAATCTTCATCCCAATCAAACCCTGATTATGGGTCTTTTACTTTTAATTTATCAAACATCACGCATTTATTTATATTACAATTATTTCAAGGTAGGGTTAAATAACAGTAAGATAATAATTAAAATAGTGACACCTAGTGGGAATAAAGTAAAAGGTAAAACATAAGTCAAAACTTGCGGTATATATATATATATATATATATATATATATATATATGTATATATATATATATATATATATGTATATATATATATATATATATATATATATATATATAATTTTAATTAGTAGAAGTCTTATAACTTATAAATATATTTATTAAACACTAATAAATCATTATTATATATTTTTTTAATTACGTAGAAGTCTTATAACTAATAAATGCATTTATTAAGCACTAATAAACTAAATTAATCGTAGTCCGAATCCTCGTCTTCCTCGCGCTACCATACTGACCCACCTTACTTTCCTCTAGCCGAGGGCAAGTTGTTATAAAAAAGTGAGTATTCTCAGAGTGTTACGCCATGTTTCAGAAGGCTTAACAAGTCCCTTTTTTGCAATTGAAATGTCTAAGCGTTTGTGATATTTCCCTTTTAAAGAAATATTTTCCCATTGGATTTCTTCACGGTTAATTTTTATATAATTAAATTCCCGACGCACGTTATCATCAAAGCCAACTTTGTCAACACTTTTTTCAAATCTTATCCATTTAACCTTTAGCCAGTTTAATATTTTGCCATGAAGTGCTTTTTTTCTAACTTGTTTGACAAATCCTCTAAAATATTTTTTGAATGTCGAGATCGTTCAATAGTGGCGTGAATGCTGTCGGCCTTAAGGAAGCTATGGCTACTTTTCATAAATTTAATATCAATCAATTCTAAATTAAAGGTATTCACGGCATAAAACATACTTTCAAGTACATTGCGATTTCGATTTTGCCCTCCGCAAGTATCTGCGTAGAGCACGAGATGTTGTATAACTGGATCTAATTATTCAATATACTTGAATAAAAAGGTTGATATTTCGGCACTTCTCTTTTTTCCTTGTGTCTTATCCCATAAAAAACAGTGCCCTTGATTACGCGAATCAAAGATGGTAAAATTAAGCAAAGAAAGCTTCCGCTTATAGTAAATTTGACAATCCCCAGCAAACATTGTTTTGATAACTGCCCGAAGGTAAAAACTACCGTGAATAATCTTTTTGTCTTGGGCAGCTTTTTTATTCTCATCTTTCATAACCTTTATTGCATTTTTTCTTTGAACATGCTGTTGGTATTTTTCTGTGTTCGTTTCTTTGGTTCTCTCAGCCTCATTGCACATGGAACATTGATTCTTTTTTGGTCTGTAAGTTGCTAAAGGAGGTTTATATTCCCTGAATATCTTTCGGAAAACGTTGTTTTCACTGCTTGTTCTCCAGCATCTTCCTTATACAGGTCGTACATTTTCTTGATTGTAAGATCAGGAGCAAGGTATAATCGGGAACTGCGTTGGCGGAAGTAGTGAGATGAAACCTTCGGAAACTTCGAAAGAAATGCCAATACTTCTCGAATACTAGCTTGCGGAGTAGCGTTACTTGCCGGACTTCCTTTTCTCTTATCACGATCATGATAGTTGCCATTCGGGCATTTGAATTGGGGTTAAGTCGACAATATTAGTTTGAATTGTTTCATTTGAAAACCTTATATCTCTGCACATCGACATAATTCTATGGATGCTTCCAGACATTTTAAAATGAAAATATCAACTTAAACAAACACTATTAAACTTTTTGACTGCCACCTACAAAAGCATTCAGTTATTCTGTTGCCAGCAGAATATTAGATCCATCAAATAACTTATGTCAAGAATGCGGGAGCCGTGTTGCCGAAACATAAAAGGATTTCTCAAAACGCCAGAGCCTCGTTGCCGACAGTCAGTAGGTTAAAGTAAGCAGCACAAATTTAATAATAACACAGCCACAACTTATATTAATAATATGTTTGTCATTGTCTTGATAACACAAACGTTTTATGTAAAGACATAGTACAAGTGTTCACTTAAACGATCTAGCAGGTGGACATGGTACGTATGTGCACCCCTATACTATTCGAAGGTGGACATAACACGTTTTTATTTAACTTTATTAAATTAACTCTAGATTATTTTTGGACATAGATCAGTTGTACAGTGGAAATATATTGTATCATTCTATCATAAATTAGTGTCACCAATATTTAAGAAAAAAGAAAAAAAAGTGGACATTACTTGGACTTCTTTTCCCCTTCTTTCTTAGCAGTTCTCTGCTTCTTAGGCCGCGTTTCGATCAGTTGACGTTTTTTCTCGTAACCCCCACAACTCCGTCAAAAAAAAGGAGTTCCCCGTTCCTTGAAGAGGCGTAAGCCTAAACAAGGTTAAAACTCGAGGTTAGTAGTGCACAATTGTGTTCTAAGGTATCGATATGTACCTAAAACTGCGTAAAAAAGATATAGAATACTGTTTGCGAAAAATTATGAAAAATAGTTTAAAAATGGTGTGAGTGGCGAACTTTGAAAAATCATATCTCAGATATTGTAGATTTTACAGAATATTATTATATTTATTATATTTTTTTATTATATATTTTTTTCAATATAAGGTTATTTTGAAGAGAAAGGATAATAGTTATTTTTCTTTAAAGTAATGCTTATATCTATACCTGGTGGAAAAAAATTTGGGATACAAAAACAATTGTGTGTCAATCTTTTTTGGGTTTGGTTTTTGAATATTTTTGCCAAAAAAAAAATTTTAAGATATATACTAGAAAATTTATTTTTAAACAACTTTTTTTAAGATATTTGTATACGAAAAGTGCATGGTATTCGCCAGAATGCAGCCTAGTGCATAGGTACTAATTCACGCCTTTAATAAAAAATCACCTCTTTAGATGGTAGCACTCCGCGGTTTTTTTATGAATACGGATCCATTAATCATATAAAGTAAAAATTCTGTAACATTATTTTTCCTGTTACCCCTATTTTTTTGAAAATTATCAATAGCATATAATGTTCCATCTTTTATTTAGATTTTGTAATTCAGATTTAATATTAATTATAAAAAACCTTAAACTTTTATTAAACTCGACAATAAGGTTTCTAATTGGAATTTCCAACTAAGTACTACCTTTTCTACTACTACTATATACTACTATTATATGACACTGAAATCGTTTTAGTTATAATAGAGAATTTTTAAATATAAAAATACACAGCAATTTTAAAACCTCGTTTTGCTAAAATAACAGTTAATTCTCTTTATCTTTAAAAACCCTTTCTATGAAAATAACTAAAAATGTTCTCTCTCCGCGGAACGTAAATATTTGCCCTTTCACAATTTCCATTTAAGCATCGACATTTTTTTATCGCTCTCAGAAGCTTTAGGGGCAAACGTGAAAATCTAATCGTACAGAAAATTGGAAAACAAAACGTTTATCCAATTCCTCCTAAGTCGTGATTCCAATAGAGATCGAAGTTCTCTTGTTATCGTCGCCACAGATGCCTTAATAAATTATTATCAAACACGGAAATTACTCTTGGAATTTTTTTATTATTATGTGTTTTATATTAAAAGTATAGAATATTTTTAACCTTCCGCCGGTAACGTGAATTATTGTAACATAGTTGGTAACGTCGGTCTACGACACCGACTTTTTTAATAATGAATATCTTAGGTTGTGATTTTCTGTGATTGTGTGAATATGACTAAATTATTAATATAACTATATTTAAATAACAATATAGTAAGAAATGATCAATATTTATTTATTTTTGAGAAAAAATTGCACATTAAAAAAATTGACTTCTTTTAGGTACTAACATAATTGACAAACAATTTACAAAATAGTGTTAAGTTTTTGAATACAAAATATCAACAAACATAAAGACAAGGGTTGAAATGTCACAAAAAAAAACTAAAATTGTTTAACATATGTCCAACATAAACTAAAACTATTGTCCGTTTGCTTCCTTATTTTCTTCTACACTGCACACAACGCATAGTTCGGTTAAATGTTCCAAACACATATATTTGCCACACTACCTACAAAGAAACCGAGTTTTGCGGTATTTCTTACTACTGCAAAACGTACATCTTCCATAAAAATTATTCTGGATTGGTTTATTTCTTGTCTGCATGCCACAAATTTCCACTAACCTCATACGAATTGTCCTTGTAATAGTTTTTTCTAGGGCTCGTCTGCGAATATGTTCGTCAACAAGTTGAAAACCTAAGTCTTCCAAAAACTTACGTCTAGGAATGCGTGTGTCTGTATTTGATTTGTATATAATGTAGGAATGTATCCTAGCGACATTCAAAGAATTGTAAAAAATGACCATTGGCCAGGGACGGGTTGCTCTAGCGTAATTGTATGCCGCGCAGAGTTTGTCCACAACATCCCCGCCTCCTTTAGTCGTATTATAATCTATGATTATTTCTGGTTTATCTGTTGCATTATCAATATTGTTGTCGTAATGCTTAGTAGATAACAATAAAACATTTTTACCTTCTCTTGAAGTGCGAACATGGTTTTTTCTGGCCTTTGTTGTGTTGGCACTAGAGAAATTTGAGGCTTATTCTTTCGTAACGTTCCTATAACAGTTGGATGATGTTATAGGAACGAGCTGAATGCGTATTAACAAATTATTTTCCTTTTGGCTGTCTACCAATATAATTATACTTCCATCTTGAACGTATAATACATCTCAGCCTCTGCTAAAGCATATATTTTTATACAGTAACGACTTGGTTTATTAGGTATTTAAACCCTGAATGAATATTTGCTGCGAAAGGCTTCTAACTTTTCATCTATCGTAGTATATGCTGAAAGATTGTAATGCTTCGGTAGATTAGAATTAAAAGCTTCAAAAATATCACGTATCGCGACCAACTTGTCGAATTCTTGCCTCTGTATTCTAGTACTTTTGTCATCAAACCGACTGTGTAGTAAAATGAACTGGAACCCCTTTGGTGACATAATTGAGTATTTTTTCTAGAATATTTGTATTAAAAAAACGTTCCTAACCTCTTTTATCCCCAATTTTCGCCTAATATTAACTTTTTGGTTCTGCCAGATTGGGTAGAAGATTTTCAGTACGAATTTGAACATTACGATTAAATTCATGATATTTCCTCCACATTGTTCCATCTTTCCCAAACAAACGTGATATGCGCGGTATTACTTATAAGGGTACATGAATTTCGACATATTCTTCATCACAGAAATGATGAATAAATGATAATGAATGATGGTGAAAAACTTTTAAAATCCCACGTTTTTTTTAAGTTACCGTGGCAACATCAACAGTTTTTAATATTTATATGAGTTCTTTTACCCATTTATATGACAGTACATAACTAGTAACATCAAATAACTAAAATATGATTAAATCATTACTAAAAAATATTTTAAAAGCTTCAAATATTTGGAAATTTAAATATTTTAAATGAATGTGAAAAATACTTTTTCTTTTCTTTTCTGTTACAAAAATTCTTCTCAGTCTTCTTTTAAGCAATATAAAACCAATAATAACAAATAATCTGATGTGACAGATTGCAAATTAAATTTTGTTTTCTCATTTCCATTTCCATTCTCATTTCCATAATAACGAAAGTTATACTGATATATATCACAAATTCAACCACTTTACATTATTAGCTCTTATTTCAATTTTTTTTTTAGTAATAATACATGATTTCAAAGTGTACAAACAAAAAAAATAGAGTAATGTATTCGTGGATAACTGGTCTCAATATTAATTTATACTTTAATATTGGGACCGTGCAAGTTCGGAACAGCGACACCTGGTGTCGTTAATCAGCAAAATTTACTGCGCTTTCATGTTAGATCGAGGTTACCGGATAACTGTCAAGGACGTAGCCCCAAAAAAAGAATAAGAAAAAAAAGTTAGATTGAGGTTATGTCGGTATGTTATTAAAAGGTAAACGTTGTATGTAGTGTAAATACAAATAAATATATTATTAAATTACAGCATTACTGTTAATATAGATGCAATAATAAAAACTGGATTTGAGAAAGTAAATCACCAAATAACTTTTCAAACAAGCACTGAGTCACAAACAAGGGAAAATCTTTAGTAGTGGCAAATGTCAAAAAAGAATGGAAGAATTATGTGGAAGAATTAAGAAAAATAAATTACCATAAATAATTCTAATGCATAAATTAGCAGGTTAAACCCATAATATCATCGTATTGGTTTGAACAATTAATTCTTTCCCTGTAAACTTTTGGACACCGAATATATCTTACTGCATCTTCAGAAAAACTTGCACTTGATGCATTTTTGTAAACTTCAAAAAAATATAATTTAAACATTAAACTTGATTTTTGGATTAAAATGAACTCTAAGTGAGTGTTATGAAACTAAAATTTACACTTAAAAGTGAACTTTTATTTATTATTTTCAAACTGACTTTAAAATCGGGCACAAGAATAATGCATAATTTAGGTTATGTTACTTATGCTTTTTTATGATATAAATCCACTTTTCTCTTTGTAGTAGCTTTGTGCTTCGAAGTTGGAAACGAATAAAACTCAAATTGACAATTTTTTGTTGTATTTTTACAATTTATAACACAGCATTTCCTAAATCCCATTTTCTTCAGTGACAGAAGGTGTAAACACAGAGAAATAAAAATTATTTCTCTATGGGTGTAAATAAACAAACGAACATGATAATTGACAATATGAATTTATGAAATCTATGAAATGTGCAGTAAAAAATGCAAGATTTCTGCACTACTCGCGCACTATCGCGCACGATCCCTCCAAGTATTTGCACGTCGCCAATACTATATTATACTTTTTATATATTTTGCAATATATTTTAAGTCTATTTTAATAGGTATCTACCAAAATAAATATTCCAAAAATTATACTTTGCGAAGTAAGTAGATTGCCCTAGATTTCGTTACTGTTAACTGTCACATATAAAAACGATGTGCTAGTAAATATCAGTATATTGTAGATATGTGTTAAATTCTTTGGACGGCTAAAATCACAAAATTAAAAAGTATCACATGTTGTACACATTAGAAAAGACAGATAAAATAAAAAGGATATCTTATCTGAGACATATACATACGAAATAATTAATACACCTCTCTTAGACGCAATCTTGCAACGAAGAATAACTTTCTGTAGGATTGAAACTAACCTTCATGTAGGATTATTTAACCAGATAAACCAGAGATTTATAAAGGACTTAAAATCAACATGAAACATATCAAATAATTATATAAGCAAAACTATTAAAATTTACATGTTTACTTTATATAATGCAAAAAATGATATTTTTAATAAAATAAAATCGTCAAAAAAAGTAATAAAACCCTAAAAATGTATTAAAATTCATAACCATTAAAAAGGACATACTGACATTATTAATCTAATATCTAAATAAATGGCGGTCTTGATCAAATTAAAATAAAACGATTTATTAAAAATTACATTAAATCTTACTTAAAACTTCAAAATTAACAAATACAGAAAAAAGGCTACAATTTGTTAACCGAAAAAAGCTTTTTGAGTTCGTAGATTATAGTTCTATTATCAGTTACTCGTAATATTCTCAAAATAAATAAGAATTAAGTCATAAAATGAATTACTTTGATGCTGAACAATAATATGCGGAAAAAATATGTAACTTCTTAATAATCAAGATAAATAAAACTAACTCATAACTCAAAAAGGTCAGGGTCTTTCTCAATAAGCAGAATAAGATAACATGATAATGAGTGTGTCTCTTTAAATGCAACGCAAGTGGTAAAACTCTAAGAAAAAGTATTTTTATAATTTATGATTAGAGGAATAGGGACACAAATAATAAACTTAGCACAAAATGAAAGTTTTTTTACAAAACTGTATTTAAAGAAACTAATATTAGCACAAAATGAGAGTTTTTACCACAAAACTATATTTAAAGAAACTAATCATTTAACGTTTACTGCCATCGTTATACTAAACTGAAATGTCTCAAAATTTGGCATCTGGGTTTTATACATCCTTTTACCAGACAACTTGAACTGAAAGTTAATATAAACAACTTCGGGAAAAAAGTGCATATGGAAACACTGGATATAATATTATGGATATAATTATGGATATAATTATGGATATATGGATATAATTATGGATATTATGGATATAATAAATATATATTTATTATAGGGAAACTGAAGTACAGGGTACTTAAACGTATTCAAAGGCAATAAAGACACTTTACGAGACATTATAAGTACAGCGCAGTCAAATTAAGGGCCGTTATTACTAGAAAAATAAAACGTTAGACTAACAAACGCTTTCCAACCTTCTTTAGAAGACGTAGAGAAAAGAAGAAGTAGATATAAGACGTTTTACCTAGATTAAAAAAAATAAGTAAAAACACAATTGAGTCAGATATGAAATTTGATAATACTCTACCTAAAATTAATAATTGGGCAAATATATCTTGTTATTCGCATAACATTACAACTTGGGGTGAGCCTTAGCTGAGTACATAACTTGCATCCATCTGACACAGTCATACATGATAGTTAGATCGGTGGCTAACTCCGTTATTCTTAAATCTGAGCATATTATCTCTTCACAACATTCGTGAGCTTCATAAGGGCCTTCTCCCAGAATAACTTGGCAAGGAGTTTATTATTGAGTCTATGTACATGGCCTTTGGGACCTTAGGCGTTGGGATTCAATTTCATAGACGAAGTCGCTTGCGTTATATACCTGTTTGAACTCGACATTTTTTGTTCTCATTCGGCATTGGTTCGTATTCGGATCGTGATAGGGTTCAAATATCCTTCTGCCGATTTCTCTCTAAAAACATCTGAGTTTTATTTTCATTGATTTTGTCAGCGTTTATGTCTTACACTAATACATATTAGTGGTCTAATCACTGTTTTATTGAGGTTCGTATTAGCCTTATGGATTTAATAATGTTAAGGACGCGATACATACTTTCTGAATTCTCGCTTTTTTCTCTTGTGTGGTATTGTTATCTACGTTGATTGTCGTTCCGAGATATTATAAATGCTGTTTTCTTTCAAAGTTATATAGGTTCATTTTTATATTTGCCCTTTTTCTGTCTCACCTCTTTTGTCTGTTGATCCACATTAAATTTTCTCTTTATTGAGTATTAGAGCGTTTTTTTTACCTCTATTTTGTTGAAAGTTCCTTTTACATTCGTAAAGGTGTTTCCAATAATCTCAATGTCATCCGCATCAATAAAAATGTGAATTTCATACGCTAGTGGTAATTTTTGTCCATTTACCATCAGTAATTTTGTTATAATTTGTATTGGTCTTGCTATTGTTTCTAGGATTATATTAAAAACTAGAGGTGACACTGCGTCATCTTGTTTTAGGCCACTATTTATTTTAAACGATTTTGAGAGCTGGTTACCTATCCGTACTTTAATTCTATAGCTATTTACATATTACCTAACGGGTTAAATATGAGCTGACTTGGAATAAATATTTAATCTATAGTTGATCTTTTCCTGCATCCTGTTTGGTATTTCCCTTTTAAATTTTCTAGAAAAGGTGTTAGTCTAGTTAATAGAATATTAGATAAGATTTTGTGCGTCATAGAAAATGGAGATTTCTCTACAATTAGAGCAATTGATTTAGTCTTCCGGGCTTCAAATGGGGTAGTAATGCGCATTATAAGGTGCTGCTTCCAGTTAACACCTCTAGCCTCTCCTACTTAATTCCTATCCTCACCTCCGAGAAATGTGATCTGGATCACACGGGTAAACCCCGGTTAACCTGAGCAACCCTACTGGAGACTGGGTAACCAACCCCAGTGGAAGGTATGGTCAGGGCTGACGAGGAAGGGAGAAATGGTCCTCCGAAAAGGGGGTTGGGCAGTGGGTTAATACCTTCCTCCCGTAAAAAAATTTTACATTACGGAAAATTCACAACAATCTGCCGAACGGTCTATTTGTCGACGACTTGACAAACGAAATAAGGCTAATGATATTGGATCATGGAATGATAAAGGAACGTTCGTACGCTTTATAGCACAGGGAAGCTAAGATGTCTCTTATAAACGCTAAATGAATACTCAGCAGACATCATAGCACTCCAAGAAATTAGATGGACAGGTAGTGGCAGCCTGGAGAAAAAGGACTACGCTCTATACTACAGCTGACATGAAATCAATCACACTTTTGGCGTAAACTTTATACTAAACAAACACGTAAAATCAACAGTCATAGCTTTCGACCCAATAGGCCCAAGAATATGTAGATTGCGAATTAGGGGCAGGCTCTTTAACTACAGTATTATCAATGTCCATGCTCCAACTGAAGATAAAGAAGACGAGGAAAAAGATCTATTTTATGATAGTGAAGTGGAATGCACTTATAGGAAATGCCAGAACAATGACATAAAAAGTATTATTGGCGATCTTAATGCTAAAGTTGGGCAAAAGACAACCTACAGACCCACTATTGGTGAACATAGTCTCCATACGGTCAGTAACCAAAATGGTTTACGGCTGGTTGAACTCGCGGCATCGTTAGGAATGGTGGTAGTACGTACGTGTTTTCCCCACATAAACATCCATAAAGCTACATTGCAGTTACCAGACGGCCAGACCAAAAATCAAATCGACCACGTACTTATAGACAGTCGACATTTCTCCGATATACTGGACATAAGCGCATGTAGAGGTGCTAATATAGACTCCGACCACTACCTTATAAAAACAAAACTTAGAGCACGGATATCTGACGCAAAAAAAGTCACAGCACAAAATATAATATTGAGGTGCTAAAATATGAAACTGCTAGAGCTAATTACATGACAATATTATACGAAGCGTTACCAACAATAGAAGAAAATCTAAGTATAGAAGAACATTGGACTAAATGTAAAGAAGCTATGCCCACAGCGGCTGAAACTGTATTAAAATCTATCAAGACAAAAAAAAACAAAGATTGGTTCGATGAAGAGTGCAGACATATGAACCAACAAAAAACGAAGCATATAAGAGACTTCAGCAGCGCAGAACGAGATTAACTCTGGAAGATTATGAAAATCTTAGAAGAAAAGAAATGAGAATGTTTAGAAGAAAAAAGAAAGAACAATACGAACACGCTCTAAACGAAATTGTTAACCACCAGAATAGAAAAGACCCACGAAAATTCTACCAACAGATAAACAGCTGCAGAAAAAAATTCAAACCCAGAATAATAGCCTGTAAAGATAGGGACGGTTCCATACTTAGTAACAAAGAAGAGATACTAAAGAGATGGGCGGACCATTTTGAAGAACTGCTTAGCGGCAATCACGAAGATGGCGAGATTGAGGATCCCATGTTTCAAATGAATGAAGATGACCGACAACCACCCCCCACCGAAGAAGAAATTAGAGAAGCCATCGCAACACTGAAAAATAATAAAGCTCCCGGTTCGGATAATCTCCATGCCGAAGTTTTCAAAAATGGCGGCGACCCCCTCATGAAACACATGCATAAACTGATAACTGCAATTTGGCAACAGAAAGAAACACCCACAGACTGGAAGTTGGGTGTACTGTGTCCTATACACAAAAAGGTAGACATGATGGTGTGTGATAATTATAGAGGCATCACTCTACTCCATATGGTATATAAAGTGTTGTCCAACGTATTGTACAAAAGACTCCTCCCCTACGCCGAACAAATAGTGGAAGGATATTAGTGCGGTTTCCGTCCTAATAAATCAACAACGGACCAGATATTTACAGTGAGGCAGATCCTTCTTCAAACAAACTTCTACTTGCTATGGTAGAATTTCGCATTCTGTTTGATCTTGTCCGGTTAACTGAACTTACACTCACAGGTGCAGAGAGCATGGTAAAAATCCAAAACGATCTCTCAAGACCCTTTCATTGCAAAAATGGACTAAGACAGGGTGATGAACTATCGTGTCTCTTATTAAACCCGGCATTAGAAAAAATAATTCGAGAGTCGTAGATTACTAAGAATGGTACTATCTTTAACAAATCAGTACAAATTGTGGGATACGCAGATGACATAGATATCATAGGTAGGTCAACAGAATCTCTTACTGAAGCATTTCGGTCGATAAGAGCATCTGCACACAGAATGGGACTAAATATAAATGTTCAAAAGACCAAGTGTTGTACTAGGTCCAGCAACCCGACACCTACACGAATAATAATTGATGACCTAGAACTGGAAGGTGTTGACTACTTCATATACTTAGGGTCGCTGCTAACCAAAGATAACAACGTTAGTAAAGAAATCAAAAGAAGAATAGTGCTGGCCAATAAGTGTTACTATGGCTTAAGAAGACAGATGGCCTCAAAAATGCCTAGAAAAATGAAACTGACTGTATACAAAACACTAATAAGACCAGTGGTAACATATGGTTTAAAAACTTGGACACTAACACATAATGACCAAGAATTGCTCAAACGTTTTGGGCGAAAAATACTAAGACGACTATATGGAGGCATAAAAGAACAAGGTTTGTGGCGCAGGTGTTACAATTTTGAGTTGTATCGAACATTTGGAGAACCTGACGTTGTAAAATTCATTAAGGTATCACGCCTCAGATGGATAGGTCATGTAATTAGATGAGAGATATGCCATCGTCAGAAAAGTTTTTGACCGAAGTGGGCCGATCGGACATCGAAGAAGAGGAAGACCGAGACTTAGGTACCAAGACAACCTAGAAAATGATTTGAAGTCTATCAAAATTAGAGCATGGAGAAGAGTTTCCAGAGATAGGGGCGAATGGAGGATTGCTCTGAAGAAGGCTTTAGCTGACACATGTTTGTGTCATCCACCGGTAGACTGGCATATATCCCCTCCATGTTCTTTCTCTTAATGTATATTGGATAAACTTTTGAAATATTCTTAACATTTTAAAAGTGGCTCCTCTTCGTTCATTATTATGTAGTTCATCATTATTTTTCATTAGTACAGATACGAAGTTAGGTCTGAAGCGTCCCTTTTTATTTGACACCAATATGTAAATTGTTCGACTATTTGACTCTGGTCAATTCGTTTCCATTTCCTGATATTGCCGTTGTTCATTTTTTTCTATTTATTTTTTATGTCTCCGTCGTAATGTTTTATAGTTTTCTTTACTTTCTGTTATTTCTTTTTGAATCATAATATTTTGCTTTTTCTGTGAGTCTTGTAGGTTTTCTTGACATTCTTTATCAAATCATTTCCTTATTATAGTCCTGCTTTTTCCTATTATTGATTCTTCTGTCCTTATATATTTTTTTAATTTACTTTCACATCCTTTCGACATGAATGCTCTGGTCTACCATATTTAAGTGCTGTTTAATTTTCTGGTTATAAATTTCTTGGTTTTCTTCATTTTGCAGTTTTTCAATGTTCTATTTTCCCACGTAATAATCTTAATCTGATTTTTGCTCCAACTAGATAATTGTATGTACCTCTATCTACTGCCCTAAGGCTTTTTACATCCAGAACATGACTTCGTGTTCAATTTGGTTTAATTTGAAGTTGTCATTATAGACTTAAGTCTGTTTACACATATGTTTAAGTTGGAACATAGTAGAGTTTACAAGCATATGGTTAGCCGATGCTAGGTATATGAGCCTTTGCCCATTGCCATTTGAGATAACGTGGACGCGGTTTTAATAAAGAGATTTAGAGTTCAAAATTATTTTAGAAAGTGACTATATAGACCTGTCACCTAAGACTTACAATATGGGAATATTCGTCCCTAGATATTCCTGCTTATAAAAATGTAACTGAAAAAGCCAAAAGTTTTGATAGGGTTTTAGGTATATACAGTAAATTATTGAATATTTTGGATGTAAAAAGTTCCTTATTTTCCTATTACCTTTACATAGTCGAATAGCTTAAGGTTTTTAATAGCATGCCTTACTATATCTTGGTTCTTCTTTAGAAAGATGACTTGTAAGTGGATTTCACTGAGGAAACATATAAAAGAGTTTGGCTTAAATTATTATTACGTGTTTTTCAAGACATCATGTAGAATTTAGAATTACTCCCTAGATTTAAAAATTAACTAAAATCAACCAAATATTATTTGGTTTTATCTAATAAATTAACCAAAAAATGAAACTAAGAAACTAATAATTAATGAAATAAGTTTATAACCAGAAATTAATTATAAATGTGTCGACGCCACTGGTGGGCAGGACTTTCGCTCATTTATTCGATGTACCAATTATTATTTGCACCAAAAAATATAAATAAATGTAATAAATACCTACAGTAAATTGTCCAATTTTTTAATCACAATATATAGTTATCACTATGACATATTATAAAAATTTGTTTACTAGTTTAAGTCCTCCAACTCATCAGCACTCTATTTGATTGTATGTGATGTGACACATACCGCTCATTTATCACATACAATTATGCCTGAAAATCTTTCTTAGATACTAAATTGTAAATTTAATTATGAGGAAAACTAGGAAAAAACTAATGATACTAGTATAACATGACCAATGCGTAGTCTAGCAATATGTAAATTAAATTCCATTGTATCTTATACTTTATATAAAAATTGTGTTTTCATAACACATATTAATAAGGAATTTTCGGTATTATGTTTTAATATTTAAAGCTCATATTTTCCTTTGACACAAAATAAATTATGTGGCAAGAATATTATTTTCTTCGAAATAGGGACATAATATTACATTAGGTATATTATTGGCATTGCTAGTGTAAAATTTGGTTGTATAGGAAATATTTTTAACAATTTTTAGAAATATTGTTCTGAAGCTATTTTCTTGTGGCATTGTAAATTAATTACTATTTATAACTGGGAATAAGCCACAATTAAAGATAAAAATACGTTTATTGACGTTTCAATTTCCAATTCGGAAATCGTTCTCAAAATACAAACATTTATTTAAACTTAACATTTATTAAACATGTATTTTGAGAACGATTTCCGAATTGGAAATTGAAACGTCAATAAACGTATTTTTATCTTTAATTGTGGCTTATTCCCAGTTATAAATAGTAATTAATTTTTAGAAAGTAAAATTATCGAATACTATATTCTATATAGATGCAAAATAAGTGGCAAGTGACAGTATCCATTTCCAGAATGCAAAATAATATTCCAATTAGTCTCTGGTTAAATAATATACAAATTTTGGGCGATTTTCACAGATCTTTTCAACTTCAAAAAAATCAGAACAAAAGAACAAGTTGATAATTATAAAAATCGATATTTCCTTGAAATGGTACACATTAATAAAACTCCTGAATCTATAAATTATAAGTCAGACACCTACCATTTAAGTAATATCTACTGCAGTATAATAAACAATATAATTAGGATATGATAGATCTTAACCTTTAAAAACAAACTCAGTAATCTTCTAATAACTCTATTACAATTTTATTTCATTTCTAAATATCACTATTACAATAACTGACTACGTACCATGAATTACATTTTATAGATCAATTTAACATGTTCCTGATTCTTTTTCATTCCTCTAATATTAATTCCATCTTTTCACTTTATAATATGGATAATACTGTCATAATAATTGTTTATTTTAACTTATTTACTAAAAATTGTACAATAAAATTTCACTCTATATAATATAATGTATTGCAGTTACCATAACTTCTAAATAAATTAGAATCAAACAAAAATGTCATTTACCTAGATATGTTAACAAAATTTAAATTTCTACCTTTCTAGTTGTAAGTATAGAAATATTCACCTTGTTTACATATAAGTGATTTGTGACGTCTCCTGAAGAAGTCACAAAATCGTGACGAAATATTGAGACATAGAACAAACACTTTTGTTTCCTACAGACCGATAGCTAATAAATCCATTAACACAGTACGGTCGAAAATAATTAGAAATTAAGAATTGTCTATATAGTAACTTGACAAACCTTAGCACAAAACACTTTCCAATATTTTGTGTTAAAACTTGACAAACAGTTTACACATCTTAGATACTTTACCTAGTGTTAAATGATAGTTTGCCGCTGTTCTTTCTAATTTCTAGATACTTCTTTTTCCCCCTCACAATCTACGTCACTGTAATAAGGATTTTACCATGTTTTATTTGATTATACGTTACTTTTTACGTAAATATTATTCTTACGACTTTAAAAAATATTTTCGACCGTTTAGCGAAATTTCGTCAATCCCGTTCAAAGCAAGATCTAGGACGTTAAAAAATAATACAGTGAATCAAGAGAACGGTGTCATAATAAGATTTGCTAATAAACCTCAGTGAAGTTTCAGACGTTTATCAGAAATAACTAGAATAAACCATGATTCAGTTTTCAGAATAATAAAAAAAGACTGAAGACCTTACCATTTTACTCCAGTGCAGCACTAGCTATACACAGACTTCCTCGACGAATGGAATTTTCTCAATTTCTTATGGATAGGATAATTGCGTTTGACTTATTCTTTTCGCTGATGAAGCGACTTTCACACATAGAGGTGTCTATAACTAAAGAAGTTTTCACAATAATAATATAGGTCTCTATGAATTACCTGCAAATTTCAACGGGAATTTCTTGAAAATACCATTTTTAATAAACTGGAAGAGTTACCATTAACCTAAAGAAGAGATATTTGGTTTATGCAAGATGACGCCCCTCCACAGTTTCCCTTGGTGGTGCGAAATTATTTGAACAATCAGTGTACTTATAGATGGATTGGATGAAAAAGTAAGTTTCTATGACCTGCTCGTCGAGTCCTGATATTAATCTCCTAGATTTTTTTGGGGACATTATGAAGACGCTTGTGTATGCTCAAGAAATTAATACCCGACAGCAACTATAGCAAGAAATAAAGTGTCGCATATTTTACTAGAAATATACCAATATATTTCTGACGGTTAGGGGAACTTTTTCTGATAGAATTCAAAAATTAAGTGAATCGAGATTACTT
Source organism: Diabrotica balteata (assembly GCA_918026665.1). Classification (NCBI taxonomy): domain Eukaryota; kingdom Metazoa; phylum Arthropoda; class Insecta; order Coleoptera; family Chrysomelidae; genus Diabrotica; species Diabrotica balteata. The sequence goes on along the minus strand of OU898279.1, from coordinate 92,669,231 downwards.
TGAAAATTTCTTATTGATCTGTGTCTCTTAGACACAGTAGTCTAAGTTAAGTTTTCTTCAATAGTTTTGTCTTATGTAATTATCATTGTTTTGACCCTAAAACCATAAGGTGAAATTGGTGGAAGATTTGACGATAGATTCAAAATATTTTTCGAATCAGCAACAATACTTAGTCTCATCTAGAGACTAAGGTATTGATTCTGAACTTTCTATGCCGATGCTTAGAAAAAAGGTTAAAAAATAAACTAATTTTGAAATCCCGTCCAGCAGTTTAAGACCGCTTTCTATTTTACAATTCTTATGCCATCGTTAAAAATTAACAAAAATATGAAATATTCTCTAGATGAGGACATTACGCAGAGCGACAGATTCAGTAGGATCGGCCCTGGTTTTAAACATACATGAAATAGACCATATAGGAGTAAATGTGGTTTAACTTTGAATGACCTTGTGTGTAAGTTTTACTACAATACTGATTAATAAAACCTCTTTATAAATTACAACAGCAAAAAATGATTTTAAACGTGTTTCAAAGGCTCTTAATATATTAATTTGTGTGTTTTAACAACAAAGAAAGTAAAAAATATGAAACAAGTTTACTTATGTTTTTAATTCCTTGTGCAAAAGGGACAAACCATTCAAAAGAATAAGGACTTATTCCAAAGTTTGCTATAATTTCGATTTTTCTGATAGATCTGCATTATTATCCATTTGAAATAAGATAATTATTTGAAGAAGAAATTGAAGGAAAACAATGATAAACGTAGTAAGAAAAGAGTTCAAAATATTTAAAATTCTTTCTCAACGCAAATGAAAAGTTTTTAGAAATTTTGTAAACGAAAAGAAGTGTTCAATGTTTGATTTATAAAATAGATATTAATTACTTTTGAGTTGATTGTATCAAATATGCAAAAATATTTTAAATGGACTTTTATTGAATTTTAGATACGATGTCAGTATACATAATATGACAAAAATGCCAATATGAAACATTTCGTAATAAAACAATTTTCAAACAAATAATTTAAAAATAAATAACAATGAAACACTAAAAATAAAGCTTCATTTACTATATGAATGTATCCCTATATATTGAATATAAAAGTTTCAAATTCAAAATTAAAATTTGTTATTTGGATGTGACGTGTGACGCGATTCGATTAGTGAAATATATCTCGCTATTTTGGGCGTCATTTTTAACCATATTGTTATTCCCAGAAATTTAATACAAATATAATAGATCTGTTGCCAATACAAAATTTTGCAGTGTGTTTATGTATATGGAGATATTTATGACTGGATATATACCCGGTTCGCTATTCCCAGTCCGAACTGTCTAGTGATTTTAGTAATTTTTTTTTTTTTCGAAGTTACTAACTTTTTGACAGACTCGAAGTGGCTGGAAAATACTATACAACCAAGCATACGTGCTCTTAGTCAATATTAATGTAAACAAAAGTAAATAAAATAGAACTTTGCCGACAATCAATATTTATTTATTTACACCGTATAATGTATTGATAACAAATAATAAAATTATTTATTGTACAAAATAAAAAAGTGGGAATAAATTCTACAAAATTAAGAAGTCAAAGTGAGGTTAAATAAGAATAAGACACAGCAAGTTCCTTATGTATTTACAACATTTACATAATTCGATAAATACATTTTAATGATCAACTTACCTCAACAGGGTTTTCATTCGGTAAAAAAAATGGTAGGCATTTTGAATAAACCTTTGTGCAGTTTTATTACCTTGTAATCTAGGAACAGCATCCTTACTAATCTAAAAATATTAACTTTAAAAAAAAACTTTTTAAAAAACATTTTATCATATTTATTAAGAAAAACTTACCAACGCATTAGCTGATGGAACAAATGGAAAACTTTGACTATCCATAATAATAAAATTTAAAATATAACTAACTAATTAACTGAATAGAACTAACAAAAGAATTAAACAAAGATAATAAAACAATAAAACTATATTAAATTAAATAAACAACGCGAATAATACAAATATTTACTACAATATTTTAAATTGTAACAATTGTAACAATTCAAATATTATATTTTAAATATACAGGGAAAATTTGATGAATTTAGTATACACTTCCACTATTTAGAATAATTCTTCTTTTTTTTTTCAAAGAAAGAGGTCGGCAATAGTAGTATACTTGAGCTATTTATACTGAGAAGTAGGGATTGTTGTGTTGTAGGTTTCCTACAATGAGTCTGTCAAAATATGCCCTAGCTAAGCGAATAGACAATAGTAATTTTTTTATAGATATCCACTTTAAATGTGTGAAAATTACGTGTTTTTCGTATATTAATATTAAGTGCTACCCATTTCAAAAAACAGTTTCACATAGACAGACAAGATCAAGATCTATAAGTATTAAGATTTACTGCTTCAAGAATTATAAAATGATCATGACTACGCCTTATCAAACCTCACACGCATCTATTTTGAACAGCCAATCGCGTTTACGACCAAAATCCGCCATTTTGAAGGCGGCAATTCAAATATGTATAAAATTGATAAAAAATATCGTAGTTAAATAAAATAAACTAAAATTAATATTATACACTATTCCAATTAATTCAGATTTAAAATGATCTGAACAGACTCTTGCTAAAATAATTTTTTAAAAATCGAAAGAAGACAAAAACAAATTTACTTTTAAACTCCAATACATTGCAAAGTAAGGTTAAAAAATGCAAAACACTTAGCTGGACGTAAACAAAGCAGACTTAATCCAATTAATTCAGATTTAAAATGATCTGAACAGACTCTTGCTAAAATAATTTTTAAAAAATCGAAACAAAACAAAAACAAATTTACTTTTAAATTCCAATACATTGCAAAGTAAGGTTAAAAAATGCAAAACACTTAGCTGGACGTAAACAAAGCAGACGTCACGCATGTGACGTATTGAAAAAATGGTGGATTTTGGTCGGCGCAGCGATGTGCAAAAACGAGTCCACCTAGTGAGCATACCTTGTTTCCTTATATCATGGTTACTATATTCCTAATATGGTGTTTAAATGTCGTATTGGAGTAAAATAAAATTCCCAAATTCATCACCACATTTTTTAGGCTTTACTACAATTTCCTTTAATACCGTATGGGAATCTGGATCATCTATTTTAGGACAGGTAACCTGACCGCATTAACCAATATTAGTGAACCCAGTAAATTCACTTCTGGTCAATTTAAAAATAATGTCTGAAGCTGGATTGACGGACTGTAGACCTAGGCGCACAGGATACGTTACAAACAGACTGTAAATATTAGGTCAATTTATAAATCGACGGATTGGAATTTTTGCGCATGAGTAGAAACAGTGGCTGAGTTGGTCACCATGAATACGCTAAATTAGCCGGCATTCAACATAACCTATTAATTATACGAATCATAAACAAACTGCGTGTGTCCTTATTAATGTATGTTATTGTTTATTATAATATTTATTCATTTGCATGTTATAATGAATTATGAAATACACGAAGGTATGCTCCTCAGTCCCTTGGTTTCCTGGTATTTAAAATGTTTACTGAATTTATCTTATATTTGTGTATAACCACGAATTAGGCTAACTTAGGCTACGAATTATTATTTTATAAATTATTAACGTACCGTCCATTGTAAGAAATAATCAATAACATCCGAATATGTTGATAAGCAACAAAATGGAGGGCGGGCCGGACAGTTTACTTTGGTTGACAGCAAAAAATTCTTCCTTCTGATTGGCCAGAAATGCTTCACACCCAAGAGAGCGGCGCCAACACAAACAAAAATCAAAGGCAAAGGACTAAATATGGAATCCACGGCATACTTATACAGAAAAAGGCTATCAGAGAAGATTGCTGGGAATAAAATATTAATAAACGATAACATCGAGAAAAGCTGGGAAAAAATTAAAAATAGCATAATTAACGCAGCAACAGAATCATTGAAGAGAGGAAAGTAACGCACACTAACATATTAAAATACAGAACACAAATAGAAATATCAGAGGACAAAGGAAAGAGATGAACGAACTGATAAAAACGAAACACATTTAGGAGGAAAAACGGGTAGACTACTTTTGATCCCTATATACTAAAGGTAACGATAATGAGCCTTCAACACCAGAAATAATGACAAACAAAGAACTAAATATTGAGTAGGAAGATTTAGCCATTAACGAAATTAAAAAATAGAAAATCACCAGGAGAAGACAGAATACCGAATGACCTCCTAAAGTACACAGGACCAGATCTGACAAAGCAACTATTAAAACTAATCCAAAAAATAATAGAACAAAACAAAATTCCTCAAGAATGAAGATCAAGCATCCTAATACCTATCTTCAAAAAGCGAGACAAACCAGACCCTCAAAATTACAGAGGAAATAATTTAATAAACACAACACTAAATTCACCAACCAAAGAAAAATAATCTGATTGAACTTATAACGCTAGCAGAAAAACAACAAGGTTTAGGTTTAGGTTAAGGTTGCGAATATTATGCATCCACGCTATATTTATAATGTGGCAAGTGCAAGAGAAATCATTAGAATACTACAAACAGGTATATCTATGTTTAGTGGACCTTAAGAGGGCATTTAACCGAGGACCTTTTAAGAGGGTTAAATAAAAGAACGTTATCCACTTGTTGTACGCAAGAGAGATACCTCTAGGAATAATCAAAGGAATCGAAAATATCTACCAAAATAACACAATAATTGTAAAAGTAAAAGAAAAGCTAACCAGGTTTAACCTGATTATGTTTGAAAAAATAAAAAAGTAAGAACTTAAAAAGAATACTAAATGGGAGAAAAACAACTTAAAATAATATGCTATGCAGACGACGAAATACTACTCTCTCAAAGTGAAGACGATTTACAACGTATGTTGCACCAATTTAATGTAACCGCCTGAAAATGTAATATGTAAATTTCCCCAAAAAAAGACAAAATGCATGGTTACAACAGCAAATTAACTAAGATGTAAATAGGAGCTGAAAGGTCAATTAATATAACAAGTGATAAAGTTTAAACATCTAGGCAGCACATTATCTAGATACGGAAACCTCAAAACGGAAGTGGAAGATCAAGTGAATAGAGCAAACATAGCCACAGACTACCTGAATGAAACAATATGGAGAAATAAAAATATCGAGAGAGAAATGAAAGGCAGTATTTACAATACAGTCATCAGACCAATAATGACATACGCGGTAGAAACACGACATGACTCAGAGAAGACAAAAATGATGCTAGAAACAGCAGAGATAAAAACATTTAAAAAAATTAATGGTAAGACACTATGGGACAGAGCTAGAAATACAGATATACGACGTAGATGCAAGATGGAAAACACCTAGAACTGGGTAAGAAATAGAAGAGTAGAATGGAACAATCGTATAAGCCAAATTACAATAAATAAAGTAGTAAAGACTGCAAGAGACGGGTCCGTAATAGGAAAACGATCAGTAGGAAGACCAGGAAAACAATGGAACGACAACTTACTGGAGGCACATTGAAAAACATACAGAGTAACGTCTACATAAAAAGAAGAAGAAGAAGATTAGCGAGACGTAAGTAATGCACTGTAAATGATAAAAGTAGGCCACTCTTCCGTTCCAGTCCACTTACGTTATATTATGCGTTTACGTTCATTAATAAATACGAGTACACAAAATCCTATGTTGATATTTTTCCTGGCATCTAAGTTTACAGTCCATCAAACTATTAGTTAATTAATTCTCGCAGACACATTAAGATACACCACAAAGGAAGTTTTTTAACAATTTCAGTTAAAAAAGTTTTAACAATATAAGGCTCATATGGGACCCCTAGAGGACGCCCAGAGATACCTTTTTGGAAGTTGATATAAAGGTTACATAACCCATTACAATGAAATTCTATTTGATAAGCAAATACAATAATCACATTTTAAATAAATTTCCAAGCTTGTTTTCTAAATATAAAAAAAAAAGATTTTTTTTTTAAATCTGATTGTTTTACTTGCTAGTCAAGGATTCAGATTTTATAGATACTTTCTTGGATGTCTCCCATACATATAACTTCTTAAAGGGTCATTTGACTCAGCATGAATCACATATAAATCAAAACTACAATATGTAATAACAACTTCAGAAAATATGCTATCAATTTTTTTTGGTAAAACATAATTGTATGGCATGTATAACCTAGGAAGGTAATACAAAAATAATGACCTGCGACCTAATGTACAAAAACATTGGTATCGGTAGCAAAAACAATCTTTGATTTTCGGAAAATTTTGACACCATTTTAGGCAATTAGATTAGTTCTATATTCATACACATAGTTTTGGATCCTTATTTAGATTATTAGAAAGACATTAACACAGCTATTTCGTATAGCAACCAACAAAGTCATCATAGTCAGAATTATTGCCAACGTATAGATCGTTTTTTAAAGAGTAGTTTTGACTACAAACTTATTTAATTTCGTTAATATCTGTAAATTTTACAGCGATCCGAAATTGAACGGAATCTTGAATATTCGTCATCTTGGACTATGGGGTGTAAAGGATTTTCGCGCTGAATCTCGTAAACTGACAAGTCACAAAAAATTGTATCAAACAATATTTGTAGCAAACTAACTTTGCTGCAACTTTATTCGTATTCCTTTGTAGTGTAAAATGGAAAATAAAAAAACTTATTAAAAAAACAACTAAGTAAAAGTTTTTGAACAAATTTTCTTTGGGGACTTTTTTGTATTCATTTCATGACAAAATACCATTACAGCAATATTATAGAGGGGTTTTCAAAGAATAATTTTCACTATAAATAATTTTATCATTTTTTCTCGATTCTACAGCGCTTCAAACAAGTTCTTAACTACTCGTAAGAATACGATAAAAACGTACCATTAGACTTCGTTTTTTATTATATATTTTTTATTCATATTATTTTAAATTCTGTTATCATTTTTTTTAAATATTTTTATGTTATTATTATTTTCTATCTACGTGGCGTGAGCCTATTCGAAAAAAACATCAACAACATTGACTAATTTACTAAAATCAAAGCAAAATACAAATAAAATACACATGAACACTGATATAACAAGTATAATTATAAAGAACACTGAACACTAAATTATGAACAAGTTTAATAATAAATCAGTGACTTCCTTGAGCTTGTTTTGTAGAGCAAAGTTTATCGAAAGGGGCTGTAATATTAGAAATAGACGTTCTCAGTTCTTTTTCTATATTTAGCTGCGATCTATATTTGGTCTTCAAAGCAGCCACCGCAGAAAATTCTGTTTCGCAAAGGTAGGATGTTAAAAACGGCAATAGTATACGGAACGCTCTGGTTTTCAGTGCAGAAAACTCATCATTTACTCCTGCCCAAAATTCAAAGAGGGATTTATTATTAAACTGTTTCTTGATTTTATCATTTGCCGTGAAGTCAATGAAGGTTTCTTCTTTGGCAGTAGAGAGCTCTTCCGGTGTAATTTGGAACGGATTCATAACCCAATCGTAACTACGTATTAATTTGTCGTCTACAAAAAAATATCTTTTAAAATTTTTAGTCAGCATCGCTTAATGATTTTCAATGGTTACAAAAACAACTTTCACGTGTTATTGTTCAACCTTGTAAGTTTTAATACATTCATCCACATTTGCAAACATTTCTAGGTTTTTTTGCTTAAAATTTCTGCTCCACAATTCCAATCTTGTATAAAAACCACTAGCTTTATCACTCGTATCCAATATATATATATATATATATATATATATATATATATATATATATATATATATATATATAATATATATATATATATAATATCTATATATATATATAATATATATATATATATATAATATATATATATATATATATATATATATATATATATATATATATGTATTTATATATATATATATATATATATATATATATATATATATAATATATAATATATATATATATATATATATATAATATATAATATATATATATATATATATATATATATATATATATATATATATATATCCTCTAAAATAACAGCTGATATATATATATTTATCAAATTATTGTCGACCGTACTGTGTTAAATATTATTTGTAGTCTCAGCAATTGGTCTGTGTGAAATAAAACTCTATTTGTTATTTCTCAATATTTCGTCACGATTTTGTGACTTCTTCAGGAGAAAACTGTAAATTTATTATAATTATTATATGTAAACAAAATGAATATTTCAATACTTACAACTTAAGATTAAAAATTTTAAATTTTGATAACATATCCAATTAGATAAATGACATTTTTTTGATTTAATTTATTTGGGAGTTATGGTAACCGCAATATTTTATAGAGTGAATTCCCATTGTACAATTTTTAGCGAATAAGTTTTAATAAACAATTACATATTGTGACAGTATTATCCATATAATAAGGTGCAAAAGTAGAATATTGAGAAAGAATCAGGAACATGGTAAATTGATCTATAAAATGTAATTGATGGTACGTAGTCAGTTATTGGTCTGATGTTGTTAGATATGAAGATATGAAGATCTATCATATTATATATTGTTTAGTATATTACAGTAGATATTACTTAAATGGTTGGTGTCTGTCTTATAATTGATAGATTCTGGAGTTTTATTAATGTGTACCATTTCAAGGAAAAGTCGATTTTTATAATTATCAATTTGTTCTAATATTTTTACATTATTAAAGTCAAAGTTATGTCCTGTCTTTAAGTGGTGGTCTACTAAGGCACAAGAGTTTTTTCGTAAGTTACAGTCACTTTTGTGTTGAGTGACACGTTGTTTAAGCCACTGTTGACTTTGTCCAATATAACAACTTTGACATTGACTGCAATTTATTCTATAAATTATATTACTCATTAGTGAATTTGGAGTTTATTATTTATTATATACTCATTATATTATTATAAGTAGCTCAATTTCATCAAAAATAAACTATATCGAAACATCTCGGCCTCTGGTCTATTTTCTTCTTCTAGAAAAATAGCGATTTCATGTCTTAATTCAAAAACAAGTTGTAAAAATTTCCCACGTGATAACCATCTTACCTCACAATAAAATAATAATGCTGAATGTAATGCACCCATGTCTTTACAAAGTGCAGAAAAGATTCTGGTTTTCAAAGGTCTCACTTTTATGTAATTAACTACTGTTACAACCGTTGTTAGCACAATATTCAGACCAGGAGACATTTCTTTGGAAGCCAGAGCTTCTCTGTGGATCATAAAGTGTACAAATTGGAGACTTTTGTTTCACAAGCGCTTGTAGACTATGAAATTTTCCGGACATTGCACGAGCACCATCTGTGCATATTCCGACGCAATTCTTCCACTCTATTTTTGCTTCATTTATATAATCGTTTAAGATAGCAAATAATGCGAGCGATGTTGCTTTTAGTTTATTGGTTTGCAAAAAAATAGTTCTTCTACTAATGATATACCATCACAAAATCGAACGTAGGCAATAAAATGGGCATCTTTATTGCTATCTGTTGCCTCATCAAGCTGAATCGAAAACAGCTTGTATATAACAAATTCGACGGGCAACAGTATCATTTGATAGAGGTATAGACTCCAATTTTTTGGCAAAATTATCTTCAAACATAATTTCTTCAATTTGAATTGCAGCTGGCAAAATAAGCTGTTCACCAATAGTGTGAGGCTTTTTACATCTAGCTATTTGATGGGAGGTTTTATAAGCAGCAAGTAAAGCTTTTTCATTCACAGTCAAAGTTTTTTTTTAAATGATTTTTGTTTTTCATGTGATTTTAATTTTAACTCGAAGAACCTCAAGGTTGATTAATGCACTCACTATGAAGCATGAAGCACTCACATATGTTTCCAAATGTCTTTATTTGGTCTCATGCTGTCGGCTGCTAAAATTTTTGAGCAAATGATACATAGAGGCCGTTCTTCTTCATTTACTTCAGTAAACGTAAACCCAAAATTTAAGTAATTTTGAGAATATTTTCTTGATTTTATTTTTGGAACCACTCTCGCCTGACTAAACTGACTCAACTAAGGTCTAGGTCTGAGGAGAAGAGAGGAGAACTCGGAACTTCTCGCGAAGAGAGACGATCGGTTCTGGATTGGTGTTGCCACATATCAATAAATTTACTTATTCTCGGTAATTTGGTAATTAAGGTTTTACTGTAAGTTTAGTGCAAGGGCGGATCCAGAGAGACTGGCTAAAAAATTTGACAAATAAATATACTTTAATAACGATAAGGTTTGATTGTCTTTATGGCACTCAAGTGTGTGAAAAGTGCCTTAAAAAAATTTCGGTACCACCGAAAAAAGTTTATGTATTACCACCCTCACCCTGAAAATCGGTCCTGAATTCATATATTTTTGTTGTATGAGGAAGGGGGGGCGGTGAAAATTAAAATATAAAATTGGGTCTCAACTGGTAAAAGGTTGGGAAACGCTGACTTCATTTAAAAATGTTTACACCATAATAAATAAAAGATGGGTCAACAAACAGGAAATAAAAGGTGATCGCATAACCGAAGCTAGATCCATATTCAATCGAATAAGGCTCTTTTTCAATATCCACAACCTCCCCCTTGGGATACAATTAAAAATGGTGTGTTGTAAGTCTTCTCTATTATTTTTTATGGTGTTGAATTGTAGACTGTAAACGAAAATATGAGCAACAGAATAATTTGAGAGAGAGAGAGAGCATTTGAGAGGTGGTAAACATCCTGGATAAAAAACCTTAGAACCTGGTTTAACAGAACATATGTGCTGCTGTTCTGTACTGCTGTGGGCAATATCGAGACTGTTATGATGATCACCAACATTCGGCATGGATAGGATAAGCTTAGAATCCTCAGAGGTAAATAAAATCATGTTAATATATAGAAAATGAGTCAATCCTCAATCATAAGTAATTTATATTGTTGTTGAATTTTTAGGCTACCAAATTTGAGGTTTACAATATACGCCTTATTATCAGGCCACAGTACATAGATCATTGTTCTAACAAAAACTATAAGTCAAAAAACAACATAAAACGAACAATTTTAACACAATAGTTAAAATATAAATTAAAGCAAACAGTAAGAGAGAGCTGATTAGCTAAAATTAATTATGTGAAAGAATTGATACAATCTATGAGACATTAGTGGCATTGACTATAACCGGATGGAAACTGTATAATATAATCAGTCATTAATTAGTAAATAGATAAAGAGTTGGGAAATTTAGATTTAAAATAAAAAAGTTCAAACATAAACTTATTATAAAAGGAGTTACAACTTACATATCAGACACAAGAACGCTTTTCTAGTATGGATAATTTAGTTGTAATGTATCAGTTGTTAAAAAATACTCGGTAGGCCAGTGGATTTTTCAAAGGCTTAAGGCCAAAATTAAAGGTGTACTACAATAAAATAAAATAAACATCTATTAGGTTGAAAATCATGTCGATTTTTATTGCTAAAATATTTCGTTGGAAATATATTAATTATTAGTTTGAGTATTTGGTCGTCAAAATATAAGAACAAATAGACTACAAGATGTTTTCGAAATTTTTATTTCTTGACCATTTCTTGCTATATAGGCGAACGTGTTTATTATATTATACCTTGTACCCAGTTTGGTTCTGATGACAGAGATGATGATGCTTTTTATAAACGATTTTTCTTTAGAATTAGTAGTTCTTCATCTGATAAAGAAAAATCAGCTTCACATTCTTTTCCTTGTAGCAATTCAATTTCAAATTAAAAAAAAAACTAAATGTAAATGTAAGTATTGAAAAAATAAGTGTAATTTTCAAGTGATTTGGTGATTTACTCGATAAATAGGTTCAGAAAGAACTTCAGAAGGTTTGATCTTAATATAAAATTAGCAGCCATTAATTAGCAAATAGCAACATAACTCTATGGCACCAAGAAAATATACGAGACATGCATTTAGACGGGCATCAGCCTTTTGTTGGCTAACACTTAAGTTGACATTTTGTCTCACGCACGAATATGGCTAGTGGTAAATGTTACGATAAGTTACATAACAGAATTCTCTGTTAACGAAAATGTAGTTGCAAAAAAATAATTATTCACATATCACAAATATGTTATTGATAAAATCCACTTCCCTAATTTAAAATAATGTTTTATTTCGATATGATTATATGGAGTGAATAAATATTTTCCTACTATTTGTATTAATGTTTGTTTTAATATTCTTTTGTATTTTACAACATAATATTAAATATAGAATACAATACACCGAAGTTCATAATTTATAGGAATTAAAATTAAATTAAACAGATGTGTACCACTGTTCTCATATTTTATTTTCTTTTTGGAAATTGCATGTATTTTAACTCAAATACTGTAAAATTAAAAGATTAGAGAAAATGCTCTAGCTAGCCACTCGACGGGGAATATCCAAACATCCATTACCGAAGCAGACAGTTTTTTTCTTGAAAGTGTCAGTCACTGTAACATGGCAGGATATTCCGAAAATTACCAAACAAAACAGCGAAACACTTTTTTATCGAAAACATTCTTTTACTCAAAAGTTAAAATATAAGAGAATAACAGATGGGGTCTAAATACAGTGAAGCCTGAATAACTTTTACCCTGTCTAACACGAAATACTATCTATGACGAAAATTTTAAAGATTGCTTATACAGGATGTCGCAAAATTTACGCAATGTTTCTGATTTTTTTTTTTATTTACCAATAATAGTCGCTTCAACCACCTGGGTCATTAGCGACATTAGTTTACATTAGTTACTACATTATATTAAATTATATAAAGACGTTTCTTTTAGAAATCTTTTTTGTCTGTTAACTGTATATTTTCCACATTCTGTTAGATGTTTAACAGTAATATTGACTTGACAGTAATCACACACTGGAATGTCTTCTTTACTTATTAGGTGCTTATGAGTAATATTGGTATGACCTAATCGAAGTCGAGAAATTTTGACTTGGTCAGCTCTTTTTAAGTTCACTAGGCGCCACGGTTTCACTGTCGATTTAATTTCTTTTAATTTAGATTCCGATAAGTTCCACTTATTTTGCCACGCACTAATCACTTTTTCTTTAACGAACTGTTTTATATCACTGCAGATAGTCTTTGACACTATTATAGCTTGATCATTTTTGGTAGCTTCTCTTGCTTGGAGGTCTGCGTTTTCATTACCTTGTATTCCCGTGTGAGATGGAACCCACATAAATTTGACTTCTGAACCAGATTCTTGTAAGGCAGCAAGTTCTTTCTTGACAAGTAAGGCTATAGGGTTCTTAGTATATAGTTGACCGATTGTTGTTAAGGAGTTTAGAGAATCTGTGATAATGACGGAAGAAGAATGGTTTGTACTTTTGATATGAATGAGGGCTTGTAATATTGCATATAATTCTGCTGTGTATATAGAAGTGGCTGGCATTAATTTAAATTGGGAAGAGGAATATGGAGTGACAAATGCTGCTCCTACGTCATTTGCAGATTTGGAGGCATCTGTATAAATGCAAAAGCTTTTCCCGTAAGTCTCGAGTTCCTTTAAACATGACTGTCGGATTACAGTGGGTGATGTATCTGATTTGTTATATTGGAGTAGCGTCGTATTGATTTCGGGAATCATGATTAACCAGGGAGGTGGAGTTTTTACATTTGAAGGAAAGAGGTCAGAAATTTGGAGTTGTAGATCTTTTAAATTTCTTCGAACTCTTTCGTAGAATGGTGGATCGAACCTACTTGTGTTATAAGCTTCTAGGTAACGGTCCGTAAATGCATTTTGAAATACTGGGTGGAATTTGTTGCTGGCGACTGATGCTGCATACGAAAGGCATAAATAATTTCTTCGTAGATTAAGAGGTGGCTCTCCTGTGAGGCATTGGAGATTCTTAACTGGTGTGGTTCTAAATGCACCTATGGCAATGCGAAGTGCTGTGTTCTGAATGACTTCAAGTTGCTTGGTAACATGTTTTTTAGCGGAGGCATACACAATAGCCCCATAATCTATTTTTGATCTAACGAGTGACTTATAAATATTTAATAACGTGGTTTCGTCGGATCCCCATTTTTTATTTGATAATGTTTTCATTACATTTAATCCATTTTGGCAAGACTTTTTTATTTCTAAAATATGTTGTTTCCATGTTAGTTTTTGGTCAAATACCATTCCGAGAAAATTAATTTTTTCTGAGAATTTGAGCGGCTCGCCATACAGTTTTAAAGATGTTCTCTGTGGCCGGTGCCTTCTTGAGAAAAGCATGCATTTTGTTTTTAGTGGGGAGAATTGCACGCCTACTGACATTGACCATATCTCTAATTTATAAATAGATTCTTGTAAGTGTTTTTGAATCATTCTCATATTCTTGCCCTTTGCAAATAGAACCAGATCGTCGGCATATAGTCTTCCCTTAACTAGCGGGGAGCAGTGATCCAGTATATCGTTGATAGCCACGAGAAAAAGAGTTGGGCTCATAACTGACCCCTGAGGTGTTCCGTTTTTCTGAATTTTTTTTGATGAAGTGGAATTATCGGCGCGAACAGAGAAAGCTCTTGACTGAAGAAAGTTTTCTATGAATCTTAGCATATTACCCCTGATTCCCTATTTGTGTAATTTTGATATAATATTAAATCTCCAAACCGTGTCGTATGCCTTGGTGATATCGAAGAATACTGCGATGGTCTCTTGATTATTTTCAGAACCTTCGTGTATCTCTGACTCTAAATCTACTAAGTTGTCTACGCATGATCTATTTTGACGGAAGCCGCTTTGCTGAGGAATAAAAGTTTTTCTTGTTCTAAGTACCACAACAGTCTTTTGTTTATAATTTTTTCTAGAACTTTGCATGCTACATTAGTGAGTGATATAGGACGGTACGAGTCTATATTTGTTCTGTCTTTGTTGGGTTTGATCAGGGGAATTATAATGCTGTCTGACCATACAGATGGAAAAACCTGATTTGTAAAAATAAAATTGTACAATTTTAATAGCCAAGACCTTCCATTTTCTGGTAGGTTTAACAAAAAAATTAATGGTATACCGTCTGGACCTGGAGCGGAATTTTTACTTGACATTAGGGCATCCTTGAGTTCTTGCATTGTAATCGGTACATTAAGTATATTATACTCGTGAGAGTGGTACTCCAACTTTGTTTTCTCTGCGCTTTCTTTCTTAAGCTTAAAGTCCGGTGGATAGTTATCGTTACTTGAATTGGTCTCAAATTCACTGGCGAATAGTTCAGCAATTTCATTTCGGTCGGTTATAATTTTGTTATCTTTTGCTAGGAAAGGTATTTTGTTTGAACATTTTTTTCCAGATATTTTTCTCATATTTTGCCACACTTTACTTGCTGGGGTAGAACTATTTATACTTGAAATAAATTTTTGCCATGACGTTTTCCTGCATTTTTTAAGAATATATCTAGCTTCCGCTCGACGTCTTTTGTATTCTGTCATAGTTTCATTGGTTTTATGATGCTTAAACCTATTGAAAGCTCTTTTATATGTTTTTACGGCTTCTTTGCATTCTGAGGACCACCATGGTAAAGGTTTATGATATTTTAGTGTTTTTGTTTTTCCAATATGATTTTCTGCTGCTTTGTTGATTATTGATATGAAGGTATCTAGGTCTTTATCTATGTCATTAAGAGTAACATCTTTTATGTTGTTTATTTCATTTTGTACATATTTTGTAAAATTTTCCCAGTTTGCATTTTTAATATTCCATTTTGATGCAGTAGTAGCAGTACTGGAGTCTTTTTGTTGTGGAAACGCAATTTTAATGGGGTAGTGATCACTTCCGTATAGGTACGGAATAACGTCCCATTCTAGAGTTGGGGATAATGTTGGATCACATAACGATACATCAATGGCTGACTGACTACCCGTTTGAATATTAAACCTCGTGGGCCTACCATCGTTTAACAGATTAAGATTTTGTGAGGTCATAATAACTTCCACTATCTTGCCTCTAGCGTTAGTTTTTGTTGAGCCCCATATAGGGTTGTGTGAATTGAAATCGCCTAAAATAATACGAGGGCTGGGAATTTGTTGCAATAGGTTATCAAAATCTTCTTGGTCTATGGTTTGATCTGGAGGTAAATATATGTTGCAAATATTGATTTTTTGTTCCATGTTTACTGAAATAGCTACTGCTTCAAAGTTCTGTGTGTTGATATGTAATTGATGAGCTTCATATTTTTTATCGACGTAAATAGCAACCCCGCCACTAGCTATCTCAGCGTTTTGTCTGTGTTTGAAAAAATTTGTGTATTCTTGAAACTTGAATGCGTGGTTGGAATCTTTAAAGTTGGTTTCTTGTAAACAAAGTATCAATGGGTTGATTTCAGAGATAATATGCTTTAACATTTCGAAGCGACTGTAGAAACCATTTACGTTCCATTGTATTATGGACGCCACTGTTTCTATTTATTATATGCTTTACGATGAATCGAAAGAGGTGTCGGATTCTTCTTCCAGAAGTATCTTCATCGCTACCGGGTCCATTTTTAGTTGCTTCATAATCTTACGTCTTATTCTCGTGCTTCTGTTTTTCATACTTCGATCGGTGTAATAAGGGTGAATTTTAGATAATAGTTTCAAAAAATCATCAACGTTCTCCGTATATGTTTTAACTAAGCTTATGGGATCTTTGTTTCCTTTAACATTTTCAAAGAAATCGACCATTTGGTCAAAACTGAGTTTTAACGATTCTTCTTCGAATATTCTCCTAGTTGGTTCCAGTAACGGCAATATTTCATTAGATTTTGGTTGGTGTGTTTTGGCCAAGGATGATTCTTCTTCAGTAATAGTTTTAGTTTTCTTCTTTCTCTGAGTAGTTGGTACTGCAAATGTAACTTCAGTTTGTGAGGACGGAGGAGGTGTTATTACTTCTGTAATACTACGTTTGGAACTTGTTTTATGTAAATATTCTGATTCCATTTGTTCTGAGGTGGGCAAGGAAATTTCTGTGGTTGGTTGTTTTTCTATTTCGTTATTATTATATTGTGTATTTGGTGCTATGTTATGGGTTAAAGGTTGGGAAGGTGAAGATTTATCATTTATTTGTTGGTCTGTCGTAATAGGGATTTTCATTGATAGGATTTCATTTCGAGTGGTAGGGATATTGGTATTGTTTGCAGGCTCTGGACTTGCTGTAATTAAGCAATTATTTGAGAAATGGCCTGTTTGGTTACACTTTGAACACAGCTGACTTTCATGAGACAAGAAAATGCGATATGATATGTTATCGTGAGATAGTACTATCGAGTCTGGAACTGTATTGTTGGGAGGTGAGATATAGATGTAGCGTCGAAAACTAAGAATGTGTTTGTATTCAGGTTGGTTGCGGCAATTCTAAGAAATTTAAAGGAGATACTAAGTTATAGCCTTGTTCTCTGAGTTCTTGTTCTATACAATCATGTGGGATAGATGGGCACACATTAGATAACAATAAACGTTGGCTTGGAGTAATAAATCTGCGAGTTTGAATTTGTTCTGAGTTTACTGTAATTATTCCATTATCAGTGTTCATGAATTCGTCGACCTTTGTCACACTGGATTTCTGAATTTTTGAATTACTCGTTTTACACTTGATGAAGTTAATTCAATATTCCGATTATTTGTACGAAATTTTCGTCCTATGGCGCCGACATTTTTATTGTTTTTAAAATAGTGTTCAACAACAAATACGCACTGTTCTCTCGTGTACTGTTTTATTTTTACTAACCCTTAACTGTCAGCTGCAAAACTTTTTTTGTTGCTAAATTTTTTTTAAGCGCAATTCGCGGCAAATACAAATCTAGTGTAAATTTTGGGACACTTTATTTATCGTACTGACAAAAGCCTTTATTACACTAAAATCTAGCATATGTGACGGTGTGTTATGAAAAAATAAGCTAAGTAATCTAATATAGTCAGTAATGTAATCAGTAGACTTCGGCAAATATGCATATTGCATATTTTGCATATTGTGCATATTTTATGCAAATATTTCATATTTTGGCATATTTGTATAAAAGTTTGCATAAAGTGCATAAAAGTTCAGATTTTTATACTGTATTTGAAAATTTTTAAACATACCAATTTATTTCAATTCTTGTATAAAATTTTGTAGTCATTTTAATCAAGAAATGATCTAAGTACGTAATCTCTACAGGTACAAAACATTTACAATTTCAAAGAAGATCAATTTAAGTAGCCCTCAACATTCTTAGAAAGTCTCGGTCACTGAGGCATTCAGTTATTGGATAATCGCTAAGGGTTCGCTCATTTGCATTTTATGATCTAATCCCCAAATCTATCTACAATTTATTGTATCTTAACAGCAGGTAAACGGCTAATAGTTTTGTTCCTAATTTAGGGATTTTCCAAAATCTCCCAGTTTATTGAATTAGGTACCTAAACATTTCTAATTTGATGCTCAGATTTGTAAATCATTTTTGTTTTGATATTCAAAGCGTAAACACTCGTTGTGCGTAACAAAAAGGAAGATTGTGATTTTATAATGCCTAAAACAAACCAGTGCTTCAACTTGGATTAAACCTTATAAAGAGCTGTCTATGGATATGGGAAAAATCTACTGTTCAGTCTGTGGCAAAATTGTAAGTATCTAATATTTTCTATTAAATATCTAATATTTCATACATACAGGGTGTTTCCAAATGACACTTACAACGTTTGACTGTAGATACTTCTCGAAAAATTGAACAAAACGATATAGTTAATGAGGGGTCAAACTTATTTACTTTTCGAGATACAGGGTGTTAAAATTAAAAAAAAATTAAATTCTTTTAGTTAATAACAACAATAACTTTAAAACCAATAAACGTATTTACTTGAAATTTAGTACTCGTAGGTTGTTTTTAAATGAAAAATAGCTTCCTTTAGTGAGAAAAAATTGTCCATGGTACAATACAATGGTGTGTATTTAGAAAAATGTTTCACCTTTACTTTTTTTTATGAAGTCAGCTATTCTAAAACACAATTATTTTTATTGTAATTGAATTAACAAAAAAAAACTTTTGTTGAATTTTAAAATAAGTTATATGATGTACTAATGGTTAGTAACAAAAACTAATTTGTGGATTAATACTGCATTTAAAACACTTAGCAAGTGTTTTTTTTTAACCAGTTGTTTGATTAACCAAAAACACCTTGTATATTTTTATATTTTAAAGGTTGGGTTAAAATAAAAGTTTTTATTTTTATTTAAAGGTTGAATTTTAAAATAAGTTATATGATGTACTAATGGTTAGTAACAAAAACTAATTTGTGGATTAATACTGCATTTAAAACACATAGCGAGTGTTTTTTTTTCCAAACCAGTTGTTTGATTAACCAAAAACACCTTGTATATTTTTATATTTTAAAGGTTGGGTTAAAATACAGGTTTTAATTTTTATTTATAGATAGCATGTGAGAAGAAATTTCAGATAGACCAACATGTGAGAACTGCTTCACACATTGCAAAAAAAGGAAAAATAGGAGGAAAACATCAAACTTCAATGGCTAAATGTTTCCAATCTACTTCAAAAAAATTAGATGAGCAAGAAACTTTTAATGAAGACTTGTGTCGCGCATTAGTGTCTGCAAACATACCGCTTTCAAAATTAGCAAATGTAAATTTTAGTTCGTTTCTAAAAAAATATTGCAAACTTAATGTTCCAAGTGATCGGTCTCTAAGAAGAAATAATGTGAACGGGCTATACTCGTCGGTGTTAATTAATATTAAGGAAGAAATTGCAGATAATTATTTTTACATATCTGTAGACGAAACCACTGATTCCTCAGGAAAGTATATTGCTCATTTATTGATTGGTGTTCTTAAAGAAGATACCTTACCAAAATCTCATCTTATTTCATGCCAGCAACTTGAGAAAACAAATGCTTTAACAATTTCGCGTTTTATACAAGAAACATTAGCAACTTTTTTTCTTCCGACAACTATTCCTTCTAATAAATTACTGCTTATTTTATCGGATGCTGCTCCTTATATGGTGAAAGCAGGACAAAATTTAAAAATATTTTTCCCAGATTTAATACATGTTACTTGTGTAGCGCATGGATTAAACAGAGTTGCAGAGGAAATACGAAAAAAGTTTCCTCTTGTAAATACCATGATATCCAGTGTCAAAAAAGTATTTCTTAAATCTCCTATAAGAATTCAACTTTATAAAGAAATGCTACCTAACATTCCTCTTCCACCACAACCTATTTTAACGCGATGGGGAACATGGTTAGAAGCAGCTAATTTTTATGCAGATCATTTTGTTAAAATAAAGAACATAATTGATACGTTAACAGATGAAAGTTCCCAATCTCTTTTGGATTCTAAACAAACTTTTCAGAGTAACTTGCTTCAACAAGAACTTTCATTTATAAAATCAAATTTTAGTTTTGTTCAAAAAACAATTACTCAGTTAGAATCACCAAAACTGTCATTGTTCGAAAGTACAGCATTAATAAAAGAATTTGCGTCATGTTGTCGGAACGTTAGAGGTAATATTGGAAAAGATATTTTAAAAAAATTTGAAGCTACTATGGAAAAAAATAAAGGTTACCATATTCTTTCTGAAGTAGTCAGTGTTCTAGCTGGAAATATTTCGGAAACAATAATTTAGAACCAAATGTTTTGGTTAGTTTGAAAAATGCTCCCGTTACATCAGTTGATGTTGAACGAAGTTTTTCCATATATAAATATATGTACTCAGACAGAAGCCACAAGTTTTTGTTAGAAAATTTTGAACACCACTTGGTCATTTATTGTTACCATAATTCTAAATAAGTTTATTCATACTTAAAAATGATGTAGTTACTTAAAATAAATGTAAATCTTAATGAATAGTAGGAAATATTTAGTTATGTACACTTTTTTTTAAATAAAATTGTTACTATTTTACGATTTTTTTATTTATTTGTATGCATATTTTGTAAAATATTTGCATATTTTCGGGTAAACACGTGCATATTTATGCGCATATTTTCTACATTTTTATTTGCATATTTGCCGAAGTCTAGTAATCAGTAATCAGTTTTCAGCAAAAAACTAAACTAAAACCTAATGGACCGTCGGGTTTCCGATAAAGTTCGACCACAAACATGATTCCTTATTCCTTTGAAAGTACTAAAAGATAAAATCAAGGTGAGTAATTTTTTTCTGTACAACCTGTTCATAAATTACCAATAAACAAATTTAATCTATTCTTTATTACTACAGATGCTTAAAATCAAGAGTTTAGCCTATGGTATTCTCCTAATCTTCTTCTTCAAGTGCCCTGTCCGTTGCGAACGTTGGCTATTAACATGGCAATTTTGATCTTGTTTGCGGCGCTTCTGAATAGTTCGACCGATGTGAGCCCGAACCACTTCCGCAGATTTTGGAGCCACGAGTGTCTTCTCCTGCCTGGCCCTCGCTTACTGTCTATTTTTCCCTGGACAATCAATTGTAGCAGACGGTACTTATCGTGTCTCAATATGTGGCCTAGATATTCAAGCTTTCTTTGTTTAATTGTATTCACGATTTCTTTCTCCTTTCCGATTCTTTGGAGTACCTCTATGTTGGTGACATGTTCGGTCCAGGATATACGAAGAATGCGTCGGTACACCCACATTTCGAATGCTTCTAGTTTTCTCGTTAGCGTCTCCGTCAGCGTCCAGGCCTCCACGCCATACAGCAAGATCGGAAAAATGTAGCATTTAACTATACGTAGTTTTAGGGGAAGAGACAAATCCTTGCTTATGAGGAGCTTTTTCATATTGCTAAATGCTGCTCTAGCTCGTTCTATTCTCGCCTTAATTTCTATGGTCTGTTCCCATTTTGCATTTACGTTGGTGCCAAGGTACACATAAGATTCTACATGGTCAATTAATATGTTACTTATCCGTAATTGTCGAGCAGGTTGTTGCTTTTTGCTTATCAGCATCCACTTTGTCTTCTTGAAGTTGAGGCTCAGGCCGTATTCCTCACTAACTGAATAAAGTCTTTCCATTACTTGTTGTAATTCGTCTATGGTACTGGCAAGGATCACCGTGTCGTCGGCGTATCTTATATTGTTCGTTAACTCGCCGTTTATTTTAATGCCCTCATTTGCATTTTCCATACATTTGTTAAATATTTCCTCGGAATACATATTGAATAGGAGTGGGGATAATATACACCCCTGACGGACACCCCTTTTGATCTGCACGCTTTCAGTGAGTTCGTTGCCAATTTTTGCTCTTGCTGTTTGACCCCAGTATAGGTTTGCCACAATTCGAATGTCCTTGTCGTCAATACCTGTCTTTCGCAGAATACCTATCAATTGTTCATGATTGACATTGTCAAATGCTTTTCTAAAATCTACAAAGCACAGATACACGTCTTTATCAACGTCTCTACACCGTTGTATAAGCACCTGGAGAGCGAAAATTGCTTCTCTAGTTCCAAGTGCTTTCCGAAAACCAAACTGCGATCTATCAATATTTGACTCACATTTATCATATATTCTTCTGTGAATGATCTTAGTGAACGCTTTAGTGACATGATTGATCAAGCTTATGAGCCGGTAGTCATCACAAATCTGGGCATTTGGTTTCTTCGGGATTGTAATAAATGTTGACTGTAGCCAGTTCTCCGGGATTTTACCGCTATTATATATGTTGTTAAAAAGTACAACTAGATTGTCAAGGAACTGTTTGTCTGATTTACATAGGATCTTTAATATTTCGCAGGGTACATTGTCCGGACCTGCTGACTTATTGTTTTTTAGTGCTGCAATGGCATCTTCTATCTCCGATTTAAGAATTGAAGGTCCTGTTTCTCCTTCTCCATATAGGTGATCATCAGTCCTGTTAGATGCAAATAATTTTTCTATGTATGATTTCCATGTTTTTAAGATCGTTGATGGCTCCGAGATAAGATTTCCATCGCTATCTTTTATGCTGTTGGGTGACTTATTGAATTTCCTCTTGTTTGTCATCGATTTTATTTTTTTGTGCATATTGTAACTGTCGTATTTTCGTTCGTATTGTTCTATTTCCCTGCATTCGTTGGAAAACCATTTTTCTTTGGCTTCTCGAATTTTCGTTCTTATGGTTTTGTGGATCTGCTGGTATTTTTCTGCATTTTTATTCTTGAATTTACGTCTTTCATCCATCATATCCATTATCTCATCAGACATCCATTCTTTCTTTTTTCGTCGGTCTCGCTTTAATAGAGTCGCGCATGTTGTTTGGATTGCTTCCCTCGATTTATCCCATCTCTCTATTATGTCCGACGTGTTCTCGTTAATGTCCTTTATTTTCTTTCCTAGTTGTTCTCGTACTTTTATTTCGGTTTCTGGGTTAGTGAGTTTTTTAATATCGATTGTGTTTAAATTAGATCTTTTCTCGAGCCGTTTTACTCTCATGACCATTCTGCATACCAACACATTGTGGTCCGTAGGAACATCGGCACCTGGGTACGTTTTTGATGATTTTATCATGTTTTTATATCTTGTTGGTACTGCTATATAATCTATCTGATTTCTAATGATGTTGTCAGGTGAGTCAGCGGGGGATTTCCATGTGTAAAGTCGACGTTTGGGGAGCTTGAAGAGTGTATTACTTAACAGCAGGTTATATTCCTGGCAGAAGCATATAAGTCTATCACCTCTATCGTTTCTCTCCCCTAGGCCGAAGTTTCCCACGATCTCATTCACCTTGCCTTTGCCAACCTTTGCATTGAAATCTCCCATCACTATTGTTACTTCATGTTTTTTTATCATTTTCATCAGGCTTCCCAGTTGTTCGTAGAATTCTTCGCTGGTTGCCTCATCTTTATCTGCCGTTGGCGCGTATACCTGTAATATATTAATGTCCACCGGTGTCGCTCGAATTTGTAAAAGCATCATTCTATCTGAATGGGGAGTGAAAGATTTTACTGCCGAATTAATATGTGGGGCAACTACTATTGCAGTGCCGTTTCTGTGATGTTTTGTGTTGTTTCCAGCATAGTAAACTTTATATCCAAGTATATCGCATTGTCCAGAGTTTTGCCAGTGTGTTTCACTTATTCCCAATATATCAATTTTTAATCTTTTCATTTCTTTTACAATATTATGGGTTTTGCCGCTCTCGTACATACTTCGTACATTCCAAGTTCCAATCCTTAGGTGTTGAGAACTTGCTTCCTTTTTTAGGCCGTAGGGATTTCGCTGGCTGACGACCAGGGAGGCCCTACTATTTGTTTGTGTGCATCCTCCCCTGCCGGATCTTGGGATCCGATCACCATGATCAGTGATGTTTTTGTTATCGTAGTGTATTGCCATGATAACTATTCTAGGAAATTCTTATGAGGTGGTTTTCCGTTGCCTTCCCCATCGCAGTACCACAACCATTTAAACTGCTCCAGTCATGCTTGTGGTAGTCCAGTTTCAAGCCGATCCAGGATCATTTCCTTTGCGCCTTGAGCTGGTACTGATGATCGCTGCTGCCCTTCATCAGGGTATCACTCGGTAATCACTCGGTGAAATTTTCGCCATATCTGGCTACCCTCACTTAGTTTAGCCTGCAGACCAATGCAGTTGCCCGGGGTGTGGCACGTGGAGCCATAAGTGAGAGTTAGGTGTCTTATGGGGACCAGTTATCTAGAACCATCTCCCGTCCTAATCTAATCTGAAAAATAATGTACTAATGCTAACATACACCACACCCACAAGCACTAGGCTCAACTTTTTTTACTGTCACCTAAACTAATTCGAAGTGCTTTGTGCTCTTAACTCTTCTAGTTAGTTGTGGGTTGTCAATAGCTGCAGAGTCGTTTTTCATGATTTTTAGCCGTCTTCTTGGTACTTGTAGCCGCTGTTTCCATACCCAAGTCCTCATGGAGATCGCTGCTCCTCACGTTCCAAGGAGCATTCACAATGTTTCTCAATACTTTATTCTCAAATTTCTGGATTATTTCTACATTACTTTTCTTGGCACACCCCAGAGTTAGATACCATAAGTCCCAATAGGTCGTAGTATTTATTTATAAAGTAAAAGCTTGTTGTTTATAGATAAAGATGGATTTCTTCCAAGCATCCAATATATTTTTTGTATCTTATGCCGTTTTCTTATGTGTTTTCTTGTTTAATTCTAAAGTGGGTTTCAGATATATAAAACTGATAAATTTGCAAATATTGCTTGGACATAAATATTTTTAGCTTAAATGAATACAAACCTTTATGCCATGCTTTCAGCGTAGTTGTGTAGCTATAACTAGGTTTTGCCGTACTGGAATATGCTACCTTTTATTGTTAATTTACCGTGTACAAATTTATTTTCGTTCAGCCTAATATTCTATTTTTTTTTTGTCCAGAAATATATTGTGTTAACTGTTGTTTATAGTTTGTTTATTGCCACTTCAATAGTTTCATCTACGACTAAAATAGCAGTTTCGTCAGCAAAGGTGATAATGGTATTGTGTTTTAATACGGTTATGTCGCAGGTGTATAGAAAATAAAAGACCAGATCCATCACGCTACCTTGCGGAGCTCCTACTCTAATTTCTCTTGTCTGAATAGGTGTTGTCTTGTTTAATTCTCAAGTAGGTTTCAGATATATAAAACTGTTAGCTAAAAAGGTTAAAGCGACATCAAGAAATATCGTAGAAAATACCTTCTTTTCTTCCTATGATTTTTTAATAATATTCATGATTCAATGCACTTAATTAATTGTCGCGTGCTTATTTATGAAGCCCAATTGATATATCGGAATCAAATTTTTTGTTTCAATAATTGTATTTATTTTTTTGAAAATGAGTAGAAGAGTCTCGAATATTTTCGATATTACAGAAAGTAGTGATATTGGTATGTACGAAGAAACTTTATTCATTTATTAGGAGGTTTTTCTAGTTTAGCAATCATTATGACTGCTTTTATAATTATTTTCCTTATTCTGGCACATAGATTAACCTAAAAATAGTATCAATAAGATTAGTATGTTTCATAATAGCTCTACGAAATAGTTTTTTTAGTACATCACCAGTAATTAACTCATAGTTGAAATTTTGGGTGTACATTTTCCTTTATTTTAGTCATTACTTCGTTGGGAATTGTTGGTCTTATTACTTTCTCTACTTAAACTGGTCCTTCCCAACTTTCCTCATATTCATTCATTGGGTTTGAATGTGTTTTTAATAAGTTTAGTAAATGTGCAGACTTTTTCTTCATTGCTTCTTTCCCCATTTACCGTCCTCTAGTCTAATGGTTGGGGAGTGGATAATTGATCTTTTTAGTTTTTTGTAACTTTTTATTAAGAATATTGAGTTGTCTTATCATCCGTTTAATTTTTTAGTTATGTATTAATTGTTTTTTTCTTTAGTTGTTGGATTTCTCTTTTGAGTTCTTGATTCTTAGTTCCCTTTTATTGATTATTAATTTTATTATTTTCTTGAAATTTGTCCAATACACTAGTTTATTAATTTATATTGGAATATTATCTCTTTTATGATGGTATCGCTTAGGGTTAATACTATGGGTAAATGATCCGTGTTCATGAATCATCAATGTTTAGATAATTGACCGAAATATTTTTAATTAGGACGAAATCTATTAGGTTAGGAATTTTATTTTTATCGGTAGTGCAATAGGTTAGTCTGCCAGTAGATATTGGTTTGAAGAAGAATAAAATATGTGAAAACGTGGTGATTACCGAATTTCGTGATTTGCATAAAAATTGAGTTGTCTTTGGTAAAGAAAATCTTTTTTTGTAAAAAAAATTTCACCTTATGCCATTTTGCGAACCGATAAAGGAGTATTAGTTATATTTTTAAAAATTTTGGTACAAAGGCTACAAGTAACCTAAGACTGTTAATATTATGACTTAAACACGTAATACGTTAAGATCAGTGTCCGTGCTTTCCTACTTTATGTCACTAAATCTGTTGGTTTTTAAGGTAAGGAACATGCAAAAAAGGCATAAAGGTACGTTGTGAAAACGAAAAATTTTACCGTGGAAAAGTTGCGGAAATTAGTTACCAGTAAACTAAATTTCTTCATTTTGCTTATCTCATATGACATCTTCAGTACACAAAAAGGCATAAAAAATAAAATCGTGGTCATAACTTGTATTGAAATCTGATGGTCTATAACAAAGAACCTTGAAGAGGTCTAATAATATATATATATATATATATATATATATATATATATATATATATATATATATATATATATGTATATATATATATATGTATATATATATATATATATATATATATATATATATATATAAGGATCACTCAGACGAGTGGTGGGTTCTTAAATCGGTCTCAAGGTGGAGAAATAAAAGACAAAGTTGATAGGCTACTTTATCTATTTTGAAGACGTTTCACTTTCGAGTTTTGAAAGCATCATCAGTTCATCTAAAAAGTACAATATGAGAACCACACAATCATGGAAACGATGTTAATTGTTACCTTAAAAAGACATGTAGCAGTCAAAGTTATTTACAATAATGTGAATGAAACTTAAGTAAATGGACATAATACGCTGATATTGTATAAACAATCAAGTAACTAACAACATATAGGAACTTATAAAAAATTAGCACAGTAAATGACCATGTGGTCTAAAGTAAATGAAATGTTATTTAATATTAATTAGTGAAAAAGAACCAAGAAAATCATAGACAACTTCCAACTATTTAATGATTATTAAGCTTTGATTTTAACTTTAGGTAGCATTATAAGTGATATTAATAAAAAATTTTAATTTAAAAAAGTAGTGTAAATGAAGTTATCGATCAAAGCCCTACAGCTGTCGCCGAAAAAATGGCGTTAGATGAACCAGAACGAACTAAACCGCAAAAAGACAGCCAACCTTGAGGTCAAAAATAACCTTGAGGTCAAAAATACTTTTAACAGATCAGCAAGGTAGAGGTACCAACTCAAATAATTAGGCAGTTAATTTAAAAGTTTTAATGAGTTTGGATGGCTACCCGGTTGCAAAAGACAAACCAGTGAAAGAAATTGGTATTGTAATATCAACTCCTCTCATTACAATACCAATTTCTCGTACTCCTTTTTCCTATATATATATATATATATATATATATATATATATATATATATATATATATATATATATATATATATATATTAGGGTGGGCCGAAAAAAATTATTTGTTTAGTTTTAATACACAATACCCCAAAAAGATGCCTTTTGGTAAGTATAATCACTGTATTTTTTTTAGGATTTTTAAAAAAACATCTTCAGCCCTCTACCACCCCTAAAGTGAACCCTAAATCAAAATTATTTAATTTAATTAGCAATACCTGTAAAAAGTTTCAATTATATGCAAAGAGTTCATGTTATTTTTTTTATACATTTAGAATAAGATATTCTACCCTCTACCAACAGATAATGATCTTGAATCAAAAATAAAAATAATAAATTCACAATTATTTCTGAAAAATTGTGTGTAAATATGGGAAACTACTGCACATTTTATAGGGTGTTGGGAAATAAAACAAAATTTGAACTGAACTAAAAGTTTATTGGAAACCGAAAACAAACAAAAATATAAATATCCTATTTTTAAACACACTAAAATGCGAAATAAAAATCAATAGAAAAATGCGTTCATTCAATTTTAAATTGTGCTTTGTTATCGTAATTTACAAGAAAGTCTTTTGATTTTATTTTAGATCGAATAAATCCGTCTCTGCGTTCTGGCCCTGTAACTAGCAAAGATGATTCCGAAACCAATTTCACACATCTCTCCACAGCTTGCGTGTGGCATGGATATTTTGGAAAGTCAAAGTCTGCAATTATAGAGCTATCAATTAACTGTTTCAGCTCATCATCTGGTATGTCAGCTAACATTGGTGGGGCCGTTACTTCACATTCACTCCAGTTTATTAACTCAAAATACTCCGCAGCATTAAAGTTTATTTCTGGTATTTTAAACTGCCTTATTCCGACTTTTTTCTCTTTTCTGGCTTTAATAATTCTCCGTAAAGCTAATTCTCGTACCCATTGACGATTATCTGTTAACATACATAAGAGAAGATTCTCCGGATGAATATAATAGGAGTTTCGTTGGATAACTGCATCTATAATATTTTTAAGATCATCTCTTAAATATCTTGATAGTGTAATGGATTTGAAAACATGCAAACTGGCTTGTGTGCAACTTGGATTAAGCTTTATAAAAAACCACATTGGTGCATAGACTTTAATTATAAATTGAACAAGATCTTTCAATCTTGATGTAGGATGTTCGGTTCCAACGTAGAGGCGGAGAACTCTATTTGCCATTGTCAGCCATCTGGAATGAGCTAACTTTCCAGGGCTACGATTTGCTAAATTTTCATAGACGTTGCCATTTGATATTGCTTGGCATATGTCGTACAGATATGACTGGTCTGAGCTTAATTCTTTAGATGGTATTGTTAGTTCTGGGAGATCACTTTCAATTATTTCAAAATCTACGATTGGAAGGTGTTCGCATTTTTCCAATAATTTCCCGATCACTCCAGAGAATTGACGAGGTCCAGTAGTAGCTCCATCCAAACGTTGAAATAAATGTCTCAATGGCAACTCATTAGCATGTAAGGCACACACAAACCATTGCAAAGGTCGCTTAAGTTCATTTTCGATATATGTTATAACTCCATTTTTATGTCCAGTATTCACTATGGTTCCGTCACAACCAATCGCCACTAAATTATCCAAACAGAAGTTATTTGAAATGAGAAAGTCTATTATTGCCTTTCCAATTGACTTGGCTGAGCCTGCAGATGGGGTAACGTGCCCCAAATAAACAGAATTCGGTTCTTCTATCAATGACACATGTTCTTCTGCAATAGTTCTTTTATGATATCTCTCACCTTTCTTTTCCTGCACTAAGGTTTTGTCCTTCCTGCCATCAAAGTAAATACTCTTAATGGGTTTATTTGTAGACTGAAACTCATTACTAAGGATATTTCTGTTCTTTTGACGAGCTCTTCTAACTTTATTTTTATCGATTACTTTTGAGGTATCACTATCGCAAATAATTCCCACATCTTTTAATACAGCTGTGGCAACAGCAGCTGCTGACCTGTCAGAAATTCCATATTTGTCACATATGGTACCTAATGTGGGCAACTCTATCCTCATTTGACTACAGGATGGTTTCGACGGTAAATCAATATTTGCAACACTAGGTGAGGCTTCAGATGAAGAAGAATTGTCAGAGTCTGTTGATAACCTAGTGACCTCAGTAGAACAGCTGGGCATAGAAATATTGTGAAATTCAGATTTGAATTTTTGTACTCGTTCTGTTTCTTTTGTTTGTCTCTCCGTCCTTACATTCAACTTTTTAGTTGTTTCACGATCAACAGTTCCTATAGCCATATCTCTAGTGGACCGTTGATCCAAAAGAAATTCCTGTTCCTGCTTTGGTACTTTTCTTGATTTATCACACTTGCAATACTTGCATGCAGAAAAATCACACTTACAGGCAGCAATGTCGAACAACTTATCCCTTGTTTCCTCTTTGAAGCTGGTAATCTTTAACTCATATTGAACATTTCTTTTGCTTTTTGGATATCTGATAAGGTTTAAATATTTATTATGATATTTACGTAATAATTGCATGATGCGGTCCTTTGACACGGTTGGAATTGACGCTGATTCCCATATACTTTTGATTTTTGGCACAAGCACTTCACAAACTTCATTAAAACTTGGTTCCTTTCCAAAATATTTAGTAAACTTCAGTTCATAACGAATAAACAAATAACATCGAAGCACATGTTCTATCGTTGGTAAAACATGACAGTTTAAGTCGACTGGGTTACCGAAAATTGGACATTCTACTTTACTTCTTGTAATATTTAATTTTAAAGCAGCCATATTTATGGTCGTGCTAGGTATTCACGCAAATACAACAAACACAATCTATTCGTCTTGGCTTTCAACAAATAAACAATAAACATGCGTTTCACCCGAAAGCTTATTTCGCACTAAGAAGATAAGCGACGACAAGTACCATAACTCTCGACGATCCATCTCAGCCGGGACTGTTCGATTGTATCCGAGGCTTCACGACCAAGACCATCAGTATTAAATACTTTTATATTATATTATTATACTTTTTATGCTTTAAAGTTATACGGAGTTAATTTTACATTTTGTGTTTGGAAAAAGTTGGAAAATTGAGATTTTATTTTAGTTAGAGGGTGGTAGAGGGCTGATAAAATCATTTTAAAATAATAAGAAAAAAACAAAAGATTTATACACGGTAAAAGACAAACTTTGAGCGGTATTGTGTTCCTAATTTATTTATTTATTTTTCAAGGTCACTTAAGGGCTGGTAGAGGGCTGAAGACATTTTTTCAAAATAAAACAAAAAATCACAAGTATTTTTTACACATATACGCATCTTTTTACGGGTATTGCGTTCCTGTTTGATTCGTTTTTTTTCTGAAGTCCAGTTTCGGCCCACCCTAATATATATATATATATATATATATATATATATATATATATATATATATATATATATATATATAAGGATCACTCAGACGAGTGGTGGGTTCTTATATCGGTCTCTAGGTGGAGAAATAAAAGACAA
Organism: Diabrotica balteata; assembly: GCA_918026665.1. NCBI lineage: Eukaryota > Metazoa > Arthropoda > Insecta > Coleoptera > Chrysomelidae > Diabrotica > Diabrotica balteata. The sequence continues at coordinate 92,637,665 of OU898279.1, read as the reverse complement.
AGTTGATAGGCTACTTTATCTATTTTGAAGACGTTTCGCTTTCGAGTTTTGAAAGCATCATCAGTGTTTCAAATTTTATATTAAAATAATACAAATATTGTAATTGATTCCTAGAATCCTTTGCAAATCACAGCTCCAAGTATATTGAACCTTGGGCTGTTTGGAAATTATAAAATCGTTAACCTCCTGGCTGTTTAACTAGCCATAATGATTAACGTCATTACATACTTATGAGGTTGAATGAAAATCTCCTGTTTGTAAATTTGGGCTGATTAGTGAGGGGAGTTGTGTTTACACTACCAACTTTTTTCACTGTGTTGTCCTTTGCAACCGGGTATTCATCCAAACTCAGTTAAACTTAAATTAACCGCCCAAAATTTGGGTTGGTATTTACACCTTGTTGATCTGTCAAAAGTAATTTTGACCTCAAGGTTGGCTGTCTTTTTGCGGTTTAGTTCGTTCCTGTTTCATTAAACGCCATTTTCCCGGCGACATTCATAGGGCTTTGATCGGTAACTTCATATTTACTATTTTTTAAGATTTTATTAATATCACTTATAATGCTACCTAAAGTTAAAATCAAAGCTTAATATCCATTAAATAGTTGGAAGTTAGTTATGATTTTCTTGGTTCTTACTCACTTATTAACATAAAATAACATAGAATTTACTTTAGACCACATGGTCATTTGCTGTGCTAATTTTTTACAAGTTCATATATGTTGTTAGTTGCTTAACTGTTTATACAAGATCAGCGTATTATGTCCATTTACTTAGTTTCATTCACATGTTTGTTAATAACATTGACTGCTACATATCTTTTTAAGGTAACAATTAACATCGTTTCCATGATTGTGTGGTTCTCATATTGTAATAATTTTTTAGATGAACTGATGATGCTTTCAAAACTCGAAAGCGAAACGTCTTCAAAATAGATAAAGTAGCCTATCAACTTTGTCTTTTATTTCTCCACCTAGAGACCGATATAAGAACCCACCACTCGTCTGAGTGATCCTTATATATATATATATATATATATATATATATATATATATATATATATATATAGATATATATATATATAGATATATATATATATATATATATATATATATTATATATATATTGGATTGACGGTCGTACTCCTTTTTCCGATATATATATATATATATATATATATATATATATATATATATATATATATATATATATATATATATATACATATACATTTTAAATTTACATACATAGTCCTTGATTTGATTAATGTAGTAAACCTCAGATTAATTACTACGGCATATTTTTTTTTTGAATCGTAAGTTTAGATACATATCAATTATAGAGGTGAATGAAACGCTCCATACTTCATTGATTAAATTAACTCACACTAACAGTAGCAACACCCCTGTATGTTCACGTTTTTGAAAATACCGCTCTGTCTGTATGAGCTCTATTACATAATATCTTTCTTGATTGGGTTCGTAAGTTGCTAAATACACACATTGGAAATAAAAACTTCACTTGGTATTTCGCTGGTATTATAAAATAAATTCTCTTTACTAGATTGTAACAATGTGCTTAATGAAATGAATGTTTAATTGATAAACAGTATCATTGTTTTTTGAAATATTATTTTGGAAAGTATTCTGTGTATGTACTCCATTTTTTTATACGTCTCTTCTTTGCACATTTTACATATAAAAATTGAGTATAAAAAACTGAACATTTTAATTTTTATTAAACGTTAACGTTTTTGAAATTACCGCTCTGTCTGTATGAGCTCCATTAAATATCTTAATATCTTTCTTGATTGGGTCCGTAAGTTTCTAAATACACACATTGGAAATAATTAACCTGTTAATAAGCCTCTTTCTCGTTAAACCTTTGTTTGAAGTGCTCACTTGGTATTTCGCTGGTAATATAAAATAAATTATCTTTACTAGATTGTAACAATGTGGTAAAATTATGCTACCTAATGAAATGAAGTAAATATAAAACTTATTAATGTTTAATTAATAAACAGTATTAGTGCTTGTATGAAATATTATTTTATAAAGTATTCCGTTTATATACTCCATTTTTTGTACATCTGTTCTTTACACATTTTACGTATAAAAATTGACTATAAAAAACTGAACGTTTTAATTTTTATGATTCATTAGTTAAGCTATTACTTCACTTTCATCTTTTTAAGCTTTATATTTTTTGTAAGGTATGCAATATTTCTGAATTATATGAAATACGAGATCATATGAAATACGAAACTTGTCTTTCTTATATCAAATGTGCCATTGACAAAAATGACAAAATTATTTATTCAAGAGGAACAAAAACGCTCATTTCTTATCCGATTAATCAAGAACAACATTCCTAATAAACAACACGGAACTTATGGAATTCCTTATGCAGACTGTCCCTGATCTTACTTAGGCCAAACAAATCAAAGAATAAAAAAAAGGATTTTTTTCTGTTCGCAATTCCGATTCATATATATATATATATATATATATATATATATATATATATATATATATATATATTATATATATATATATATATATTATTATGATATATAAAATCGAGAAAAGTATTGGTTTGCTTAAAATATTTCCAAGTTCAGAAACATTAAAATAATTCAGATAAGTCAAATAATGAACAACAAACATTTCGAAGAATGAAAGTCTTTTAATTTTGGATTACCTGTATTTAACAAAACGTAAGATATGCATAAATTATTTTCTTTATTATAATATACTTGAGTGACCCGCATAATTTTAAGTGAAATCCATAGACAATTGAAGCGGTTTTTCCAAATAAATGTTGTGCAGTAATTAGGACAATAAAATAGATTTTATAAATATATGTTTTTGTTAGTTCTTAGGAATTGGTAGGAAAAGATTATTTTGTAAAATAGTTTTGGGAAATTTTATAATTGTAGGTAAAAATTTGTGTGTTATCGAAATGAAGAAATGGGAGATGTATGAAGCGTCTTGATTGGATGAGATTGAAAAAGGTGGGATGATTGGTTTAAGAATAAGACTTTAGTTAGTTTTTTAAATAGAAAAGATAGTCAGTTGGTTTCGAAGGGTGCGAGGCGAACAGCCGTTGTTCTCGGGTAGTTTCCCAGAGGTAGGAATCAGTAGCAGTGAAAGTTTGTGAATTTTCGTGTAGCTAGTGTATCTGACAGAAGCTGATCCAGTAAAAGATTGTAAGGTATATTTTCTACTTATATTCCAAAAGTAACTGTTCAGGCCAACGAGAGATTCAGTTTATCGTAAAGAAAAGATATTCCAAAAGTCATTTTTCACCCAGGCCAATGGGAGATTCAGTTTATTGAGAAAAGAAGAAGCTAGCATAATTTGAACGATTCGTGCATTTGAAGGAGATCACTAAGGACGATAAACTTGCAATAATTTGTTGTAAGATTGCTGATTACTTAGGGAGCGACTAAGAGTAGATAGTATAGACTACAAATGAGTTTATTTATTTGGAATGTTAATTTAAAATATAATTATGGATGTAGAATAGTAAAAATATATTTAATGTAAATGTTTAAGTTGCAGTGTAATTCTGATCTGAAGAGCCTAAATGTCAGTTAAATTGTACATGTAGACCAGAGAAAGTTCTAGAAACGTCAATAGGACTATTTGCATAGTCCATCACATAGACAAAAACCATTCCATTTATTCCAGAATGTTCAGATAGAAAAAAATAGAACGATTCGAACTTTATTTATTGCTAGATTATTCTGGAACCATAAAAAAGATATAAATACCATGTAATTTGGAGCAGGCGAGGAGTTAGAAGAATTCAAGGCATTAAGTTACAGGGAATTATTAAGTCAATTATAGATGATTATTAAGTAAGTTACAGTTGATTAGTGAAGTTAGTAAAGTTAGAATTCAAGAATTTAGTTACAAGGAGATTATTAAGTCAGTTACAAGGGATTATTAATTACATAGAGGAATTAAGAAGAATTTATGAGGTTATGAAGAGATTATTAGCTAGAAAAAGGCATTGATTAAGTTAAATGAATTAATTACGTCAAATACAGTTGGAGATTAATTATTACTAGAGTAATATAGTGACAGTATGAAGTTAATTCATTGAAGTAAGCATTCAATAGTACAACCACAAGATCCAGTATATTTGAAAATACATTATATAGAAATTACAAGGATTTAAATTTATATATTTATATGGAGAGTGGAGATAATTAAGAAGAAACATATTAAAATTGTTGGATAACCAAGGCTGAGTAAGAAGATATCGAGTGGTGATAATAACTTTAATTTTGCAAAAACTTTAGGCGTTCAGTGACAGAAAGGTATCAAATTTTGTTAATAATTTAATAATTGTAAGAATTTCAAATTTTAGATAGATTGTTTTAAATTAATATGGCTTATATTAGATATATATATATATATATATATATATATATATATATATATATACATATATATATATATATATATATTAGATATATATGTATATATATATATCTAATATATATATATATATATATATATATATATTTATATATATATATATATGTATATATATATATATATATTAGATATATATATATATATATATATATATATGTTTGTTTCATAATAGATATAATAAAGATAATTTAAAAAAGTACTTACAAACTAATTCTTTGAGAACCGCGATAAAAACCCTATACTTACATATATCATACTCATAGCTCATACAGAAACAACACATCATAACAATTTATATATATATATATATATATATATATATATATATATATATATATATATAAATGGAGTTGAGGTTAATTGGGTATACAGCTGATTAAAAGCCAAGTGCACTCTGTCTAACAGTTCATTATATTTCGCCAATTTTCATTGGCATCATCAGATGAAAGCTACAATTATTTAAATATATATATATATATATATATATATATATATATATATATATATATATATTGGATTTGAAACTTCCGCGGGAGCTATAAGTGATTTCAGTTGTTTTCCGGGTTTGACTCCGCGTTAAGTAATTTTGGTTTTTAGAAAAACCATTGTTTTGACGACGTTTCGGCAAGGTCACACTTGCCATTGTCAAGTCAGATTAGTTCTGCTTCGTCTTGATGTTTCAGGAGAACTGATTTCTCGGTCGCTGCTCGCTAAGTTTAAATACCTTGAAGCGCTTCTTGTTATTGGTCCTGTGCGCAGAGTGGGCGGGGTCTTCTTCGCTATTTTAATTTCTACGTTTTTCTGTAGAATTGGTTTCCACGTATTTGGGAGTCTTTGGGCATCGTCTCTGGTATTTAAATTTTTTGGATGTTTTTCGATCTCTATGGCTTCCCTGATTACACGTTTGGCCTTATTTTCGATATGGGCTAGCATTGTTGTTCCATTTAAGTCGATTTTGTGTCCTGTGTTGATGGCATGTTGTGCTAGAGATGAAGTTTTCTGTTTTCTTTCGATGGCGTTTCGATGTTCTTCGCGTCTAACTTGTATCCTTCGATTTGTCTGTCCGATGTACGATTTATCGCAGTCCTCACACGGGATTCTGTATACACCTTGATTTTCCAATGCAACTTTTGTTTTTGCCGATGGTAATATGGTTGCGATTTTTTTGTCGGTGTTAAAAATAGTTTCTATGTTGTTTTTACGTAGCACTCTGCTGATTTTGTCTGTCGTACCCTTTATATAGGGCAGGATAGTTTTTCCGACTGGATCCAGAAAAAAAGATCCAGAAGAAGAGGAAAAACCAGTTCTGCCTATATATATATATATATATTATATATATATATATATATATATATATATATATATATATATATATATATATACTTCTTTAATTATATAGATACTAGATATATACTTCTTTAATTTTTTAGATCTGAATTAAAAGATAACATTTATTGTGAAATTAAATAACTTACGTCTTCTTTTTCGTTTATTTATTGGCTTGCATACTCGTGCATCTGCCAGCGTATTCGATAATATTGCAGCTCGTCTTGCTCTAAGCAATGCTGCAACACTAAAATACTTTCTTTTCGCAAATTACGTTACATTTTAATAATTTCACTAAACAAACACGGTAAAGAGATTAATTTTTACAGAATTTAACTAATAAATTACAATGTCGTAAGTATGGTTAAGATATTTTGAAATAAACTTAATATTCTTTGCGCAAACTAGTTTGATGGTAGAGCCGTTATGCAAAAGAAAACCAAATTAATTACGATCTAGTTATTATCGCTGTTGAAAGTATTTGTTGATTATATGGCAAACTACCCTTTTATTTCCAATAATTCTTTACTGGCTCCTTTGCTTCTTATGACTGTGATCTGCCCATCTTTTGCTCGTACTCTTAGTTGCTCTACATACACCTGCTATCTCCTCTGCTTGTCAACGTCTCTCGCACACACTATCGACACAACAGTCTCTTCAAAAGCTCTTGGACCAAACTAATATCTCACAGGAACCCAATTTCTCTCTAGATAAAAGGATTTTTACTTAATCGAATTTTGACTACTATACTATACACCTGTTTGTTTATTACAGGATGTACTTTCGTTGTTTACTTCTACCAATCCTTTGGGATCGTTCCACAGACACAAATAGCTTTCACAAATATTATTTGACAAGAACTCTCTTAACTTTCACTACAGGATATCAAAACAAAAATAACTTGCTTCTTCTGACGATTTCCTTCAATTCAATCCCTCTTTACCTCTTTCACCAATCAGACACATCCTACATACCACGTCATCCCGTTTGACTAATCAAATTCTGTGACTTGTCAAACACAAGGTCAATGCTATTATGATATCACATAACCTTCGTGGTTCGAAATTTTACATAAATAAGATCTTGTCTTTGTTTTCAAGTTTCTAGAGACAATACAGTTAATACTACTTATTACGGTTATTGTATACTTATAGCTGACCACAAAACTTTCTAATTATTTGTCCAATTTCTTTATAAACAAAACACTTAAACCTTATGTTCTAAAATTGCTATCTTTGGTCTATTAACATTATCCTTATGAATTCCTCTATTTTTTTCATATATTAACGTACAAATATCTATTCTCCTATCTGCCTACTTTCTACTAAATTTAAAAAAACATTACTTATTAAAATATTTGAATCTTACAAATCTAATATTTCTGATCAATAAACTACAAATATATATATATATATATATATATATATATATATATATATATATATATATATATATATATATCTAGAATCAACGTTGAACGCCAATTTGTAATATATAACCAACATTTCCCGTAATTCCAGCAAACTCAGACTTCTCAGCGGTAATTTCGACCTTCGCCGAAAGATACAATAACAACTGCAAAATAAACCGATACAGCGGTATACTGGGGTTTCGACAGAATATTAGCAATTTATATTTCTGCAGATATTTTGCAAATTCTGTAGCTTTTAATCCACAATTTGACATTAAAAATCAGATACTTATATCTAGACCCATTTAACTCTAAGCGATTGTCATTAAATTTTAAATTTAATTATTCTTCGTTAGTATTTTATGTATTGTAAACACAACGTTTATTTCACTGAAAAAATCTAAAACATATTTTATATGAATACACACCAATGCAAGTTTTTTTGCTTAAAAAATTATGTAGGATAAAGTTTAACTCAATACTTAAGAGAGAGAGAGAGAGCGATAACGATATTAGCGGCTCTGGTCTGAGATATCCAAAAGCTCATTTACTATACCACATTATTACACTGTAATGGTCACACCTTCCTGGGAGACCTTCCTCTGGATCTGAGGATAACAGCCTTAAGATGCTACGTGTTCTCGACTTTGTTGTATGGAATGGAAAGCTGGGCACTAAAAGCGGATAATATAAAAAAGTTGGAATTATTTAAGATGTGGTGCTACAGAAGGATTGTGAAAATACCATGGACCTAACGAGTTACAAATGCAGAAGTGTTAAGAAGGCTACAAAAGGACTGCGAGGTCATAAAGTACATCAAAACAAGAAAGCTGGAATATTTGGGCCACATTACCAGAGGTGCGAAATATGAGATATTAAGGCTCATAATGCAAGGTAATATCAAGGGTAAAAGATCCATAGGAAGACGAATAATTTGCTGGCTGAGAAACCTAAGAGAGTGGTATAGTTGCAGCTCAGAAGATATTTTTAGAGCAGCCGCCAATAAGGTACGGATAGCTGTAATGATAGCCAACCTCCAATAGGAGAAGGAACTACAAGAAGAAGAATGGTCACACGACGACTAACCGTCAGCTACAACGGTACATGAACGTACTGAAACGCTCGATTCCTTAGAATAACCTGTTTAATACCAACATCAAATACCCGACCTCTCACACAGTGACGCCACTACCCAAAAGTTAATAAGGTTTAAATTATCTTTTTTATTGAAAAATCTTAATCCTCTATTTCTACTTTTTAGATCTACCTGGTCTATGACACCGGGGCAACTAAACTTGTAAGAAACTATAGCGCCGCTACCCGAAGGTTAAAGTTCTATTATATTTCTGCATTGCAGACTTAAATGATTGGAATTTACAAGAAATAATTTATAATTTATTCGAATTAAAATTAAAATTAAAAATATTTTTGTGGAACTATTTTTGTAAATTATGTATTTGTAACCATATTCATACGGAATCAAATTGATTACATTATGGTGAACAAGAGATTTCGTAATTGATGCATATCAGTTAAGAGTTACCCAGATGCTGACTTATCATCAGATCATGTTCCTGTTGTTGCTAAATTTAGGTTTAGATTCAAGAAGGTCACAAAAAAGAATAGTAACAAAAAGTGCGATATGAAAAGACTAAAAGATAACAAAACAAAAGAAACAGTCGCACAGATTCTTTCAGAAAAGCTAAGTAATATGGAGCAAACATATAATGCCGAAGAATCACTCCAAGATATATGTGAAACCTTTAACAAGATCAGAGAAGAACATCTAATAGAAAAGAAAGATAAGACAAAAAGTTGGATGAATGACAATGTACTGCAACTTATGGAAGAAAGAAGAAAATCAAAGAACAATAAAATAATGTACAACAAGATTCAGACACAAATAAGAACCGAAATAAGAAAGGCCAAAGAAAATTGGTTAAAATCACAGTGTGAAGAGATAAAGTAGAACAAAAACGTGATACGTTTAACATGCATAAAAAGGTGAAACCAGCAGCTGATCTTCAGAAATCCAACACAGCTAACAAACTGCGAGACCAACAGGGGAATATCATCACAAACAAAAATCAAGAAATCCGCATATGGACAAAATACATACAAGAACTCTTTGATGATACTAGATCCGAACAACCTTCATCCCACATATGTGATGACCACTTACCAATCACATCAGATGAAGTGCAAAAAGCCATATTACAACTAAAAGATGGCAAAGCTCCTGGACCTGACAATGCGTATGCTGAGCTCATAAAACTATTTAACACCGACGGTATTCAACACCTAACAAAAGTATTTAATGACATATATTTAAGCGGAGTATTACCAAGAACATGGCTGAAGTCGACCTTTATTGCTTTACCAAAGAAAACAAAAAAAAATCAGCCGTACATAGTTTGCTTTTCGGAATGCAGTGGGTACGAGAGGGGCTCTCTTTAGTATACAAGTGCTATTTCAACGATGTAGAGACATTTCATTGACTACCATAGCGTTCGATACAGTAAAGCACGACAAGCTGATGGAGATATTCACTAATAATGGAATAAACACCTGTGATTTAAGAATTGTCAGCAATCTGTACTGGAATCAAACATCATCTATCCGGACAGAGGCAGGAGAATCCGACGATATCAAAATCAAACATGGCATCCGTCAGGAATGTATACTATCACCACTGCTGTTTAACATTTAATACATGCTGTTCTCAACGGAGATTCTCAACGGAGAATCTATCAATAACATTAGATACGCGTACGACACGGTAGTATTCGCTGACAGTTCTGAAACCCTCCAAGAGTTAATGAACAGAATCACAAAGGTCATTCAGAGATAAGGACTTTCACTAAACACTAAGAAAACAAAATGCATGATGATGTCTAAGAAGGAACAGCAATTTGGACAAATCAGTGTAAACGGTCAACAAATAAAAATAGTAAAAACATACACCTACCTTGGACGAACGTCAAAGAAAATTGGAATCATTCCATAGAAATCAAATGTAGAATAGAGAAAGCAAGATCTGCATTTCAAAAAATGGCTAAGTTATTCAAATGTCATGATTTATCAATGCCCATAAAAATCAGGTTACTACGATGTTACATATTTCCTATACTGTTGTACGGAGTTGAGTCATGGACTCTCACAGACGCCACCTGCAAGAAAATTGAGGCTTTTGAAATGTGGCTTTATGTGATCTGAAGATATTGTATACCGACCACGTTACTAATGAGGGTGTTCTGTTGAGAATGAAAAAGAAAAAGAGCTGTTAACCACAATAAAAACAGCCAAAATCGAATACCTCGGTCACATCATGAGGAACAGCGAAAGATATGGACTGCTGCAACTAATCTTGCAGGGAAAAGTAGAAGGAAAACGGGGACCAGGAAGGCGAAGGATTTCCTGGCTGAAAAATCTACGAACGTGGTTCAACACAACAACCACAAATCTTTTTAGAGCAGCAGTGTGCAAAGTGCAGATTGCCATGATGGTCGCCAACATCCGAAACGGATAGGCACTACAAGAAGAAGAAGAACCATATTCTTATTTTTTTTTATTTTTCTCAGAAATTGTATGCAATTTACCCGAAATTTCTAAAATAATAATAATAGTGAACAATGCCATTCATTAACCAAGCGAATAGTTTTTTTCTTGAAAATGTCAGTCATTGTAACCTGGTGGGATATTCTGAAGCAGATATGGAAACTTAATACAGTGAAGCCTGAATATTTTTAATTTCGTCTAATCCAGAATAATATTTATGACCAAAATTTTGGTAAAAAATTTCTTAATTTATACTGGAATAAAAATGGACTAGGAACAAATAGACGAAACAATCTAGAAAAATAAACAGCTTGGTCTTAGTCATCTAGAAACTATGAAACTGGATTTTATTGCAGATTATACTTCCGATAATAGAAACGAAACTACTGATTAATGGTCAGTATTATCATAATTAAGCTCAGCAAGGAGCAAAAAGGGTCCAGCAAGCGCGCAGTAGTTACCAAATTAGATATTGTTTGTTTATTTTAAAAAGGCACTTCTCATATGAGAATTGACATATTAAGCCAGTGACTATTATTGATTGCGTTCACATGTTTTTTACTTGTTTTTGGACTAGTCCAAAAATCCAGTAGAAGTAAACGAGACATCACTCTTTATTTTTTTCTCTATTCTGCTAACTGTACTATACTACCTACCATATGTATTTGTAAACTAATTTGTAACTATTAACTTTGTTGTATCTTTAAGACTCCATCCATTTATCTAATCAATTTGATAATGCGTGTGTCTTACATTGCTTTAAGCTTATAGATGTAAATCTTTTATAGCATTTCTCAATCCGGTCTTTTTTATTATTAGTAAAACACTGTTTATAACCATCCTCTAAGCGTCTTTTGTACGAAATTCATTCATAAATAATACTTCTTTGTGACCAAACAACCCCAAAATAAATTTACAAATTGCTCCTCGAATTTTAAATTGAATTATTTGGTCCCTTGTGAATAATATAAAACAATTGGTTTTATTGTTCTCGTAAACAGAAATTCAAACTTAGGCTTATAATTTCCATCCTGAAGTTGCGAAGCCTCATCCAATTATCCATTAAAGTTATTAAACAAAGTTTACACATGAAGTGAATATTAATAATTCGAAGTTAAATAATTACGAAAGTTTTTAATGTTAACCAACTGTTGATGATGAGTTAGATACATGTAGATTGCAATGAAAATTTCCGTAATATTCTATGAAAAATAATCATAATAACTACATTTTGGTAGTAAACAATTAAAATATTGAGAGTACGAAACAATTTTATTTAACATTTCAGTAAACATTAATGTTGCTGATTTTTCTTCTATTAAGGAAATCCTTATTGCGATCTGTTGTGGCGGAGACAGTTACTATTTATATTTCTCTATTTATGGTCATATTTTGATAAACATTTACGAGTTTTTAACTACTTTGTTTTTTATATTTGATTACAACAGACAATTACCCATTAACGCTAAAATTGTTATTATTTGTTAAGATTTAAAAGTTTTACTTTACATACTTAATATATATATATATATATATATATATATATATATATATATATATATATATATATATATATATATGAAATGTCATAGAAGCCCCCCGACTATCTAGAGTCAGCAAGTTCCTAAGACCAGAGGCTATAAAGAAGGAAGGAAGAAGCCCACGATGATTATTATTAGTTCTTATTTAGTTGTAGTAATTATCTCTGTAAATTGTAACTTAATTTTGAAAATAAAATATTTTTTTGAGAAGTTCAAGTGCTTGTGACATATTTGTCGCTGCGTGAACAGGATCAACATCGTACAGAAACATATCAGTTTCCTGGTCAACTTTAGTTGTTTAACGAGACCGATCGAACCTTGGAGAAGAAAGAAATGCATTGGAAATCAATAGTGATCATCCTTATGTAAGTTTTTCCTTTCTTTCCTTAATTTTTATGAGCACTTTTAACAATATTTCTCAAAACAGTGTTGAAAATTTAAATTTATTATTTGACAATTTGAATTTAAATATTATTAATAACTCGTCAACTCCTAATTTAAGAACTTCCATTTCTTGTAATAAAAAATCCGTATCTTCTAAGAAAAATTCCAAAATGCCTGTTACTAATAGCGATATTGCTAGTCTGTGTTCCACGTTACCAGAATTTTCGTCTAAAGAAGATCTTTCTACTTTTATTAAATCTGTAGATAACTTGTTAACATTCTTAGGTACCCAAGAACTTACAGAACCTCAGTTATTTATTCTTAATACTCACATTGTATCTCGTATAAAAGGAGATCCGAGAAATTTTTTGAATTATTCTAATAAATTAAGCTGGGCAGATATTCGTCCTGCTTTGTTAACTAAATATGGAGATAGAAGGTCAGAAGACATTTTGGTAACTCAGTTATCGACAACAGTTCAAAAACATAACGAATCCTATAATCAGTATCATCAAAGAATTTCCACCAATTTAAATGATCTGCTTCAACATATTACTTTAAATGATAATCCTGCTACTGTAAATTTTAAAACGCCATATTTTAAGAACATTGCTGTAAAAACTTTTTGTTCGGGTATAAATGAACCATACTGTGAATATTTGTCTCATTTTGAAATAGAATCACTTGAAGCAGCACTTCAAAAGTGTATTGCTTATGATAATCATAAAAACCAGCAACAATATATGAACTTTTTAAAAAGCCAACAAACTAGAAAACCTTTGCTCAAACAAAGGCCACATAATCCAAACCAGTTTCCACGTAATAATCATAATAATAATAGGCCCACAAACTTCTCGCCCATGCAGTCAAATTACTTCAGGCCACCATTTCAAAATAATCAAACAAATTTTAATACTTCACAACCAAATTTTAATTTTGCTTCTCAATCGTATAATAATAGTTCATCTAGAAATAATCAACCCCCAAATTTTCGACAAAATGTACAACATAGAATAAATAAATATAGGAACCCCCAAACTCAACAAAACACACATTCTCCTATGAGTGGCGTTCTAACATCCTCCACGAGAAATCACCAACCCATGACCGTTACAACTAATGGCCATCATTTCAATATTGCTGCAAATCAAATTCATAATTCCGAAGTTAATATTGAAAACTGTGATTCCGAACAAGTACCGGAAGAATATTTCGACCAAAACTATCAGGATTTTCCCCTAGTACCTCCCGAAGAACAACCACCTCCTGTATAAATCTGAATAATTTACAAAAATCTCCCCGGCTACCTTATTTTGTTACGCCCATGACTCGTCTTAAAGTTCTTATAGATTCTGGAGGATCAGATACTGTAATCTCGCCAAAAGCTGTAAAATATTTTAATCAATCCCACATATACGAAAAACCTTTCACATTAACCTCTATGAATCGTACAACAAAATTTTTCCAAAATATTAAAACCCCTTTATTATCTGAATATGGTATTAATGATCTCATTGATGCACGAATCGCAAATTGGAGCAAAGATTTTGATATTCTACTTGGAAATTATGATTTAGAACGTTTTAACTCCATACTAAATTATCAAACTAAAACATTAACCTTAACAAATTACAGAATTACAATTCATTTCGAGACATTATATTACAAAATTCCAGTTAACGTTCTAGACGGTGAAATTCTAGTACCCCGTGTAGACTTACAAAATTTTACATTACCAGAATCCATACACACAGCAAAAAACGGTTTCATTAATAACTTGACACTCCCTTATCCGATAAAATTATTAGAACCTATCCAAGTTCAAAAACTTGATGAGTATGAAATTTCAACCGGACCAACGCACTTTGTAGAATCTAATATTCGTACACAACATTTAAATAATGAAGAAAAAAATAAAATACTTAACCTTTGCAGAAAATACAGAGATGTATTTTACGATGAGAAAAAGAGTTTATCTTTCACGTCAGCAGTGAAGCATGAAATAAAAACAAAGGATGAAAATCCTATTTATGTTAAGGGATATAGGCATCCTAAGGCGATGCAGGAAGAAATTAGTCGACAAGTACAAAAATTATTAGATGATAACATTATTAGACCATCAATTTCTCCCTATTCGGCCCAGTGTGGGTTGTACCGAAAAAGTCTGATGCTTCAGGCAAGAAAAATTTAGAATGGTTATAGATTATAGAAAGTTAAACGAAAATACTATAGATGACAGATATCCTTTACCGAAAATAGACGAAATTTTAGATAATTTAGGTAAGGCTACATATTTTACAACACTAGACTTGGCTCAAGGCTATCACCAAATCGAAATTCATCCTAATTCTGTCCAAAAAACGGCATTTTCAGTGCCACATGGTCATTTTGAATTCTTACGTATGCCGTTCGGTTTAAAGAACAGCCCAGCAACCTTTGAAAGGTTAATGGACAATATTCTCCGTCCTTTCGTTCACAAATTTGTATTCGTCTATATGGACGATGTTATCATTTTTTTTAAATCTCTACACGAACATCTCGTTCACATTTCCACTATATTCGATACCTTTAGAAAACATAATTTAAAAGTTCAATTAGATAAGTCTGAGTTCCTTACAAAAGAAGTGGCTTTCCTAGGACATGTAGTAACCACTGATGGTATAAAACCCAATCCCTGCAAAATTGAAGCAATTCAAAAATACCCATTACCAAAAACTGTCAAGGAAATAAAGTCCTTTCTAGGATTAATCGGATTCTATAGGCGATTTATTCCAAATTTCGCGAAGATTACGTCTCCATTTTCTAGATGCACTCGTAAAGGTGCTGTAATAGATCCTAAAAATCCAAATTATTTGGAGTGTTTCGAAAAATGTAAACAACTCTTAACTAATGCTCCTGTTCCTCAGTATCCTGATTTCGAAAAACCATTCGTACTTACTACCGATGCTTCTAATATAGCAATAGGATCAGTCCTATCTCAGAATAACCATCCCATTGCCTTTTATTCGAGGACCCTAAATTCTGCCGAACAAAATTACTCTACAATAGAAAAAGAATTATTGGCAATCTTAGATTCATGTAAACATTTTCGTATGTACTTATACAGTCAAAAATTTATAGTAGAAACTGATCACAACCCTCTTGTTTGGATCTACAAAGTTAAAGACCCTACTTCAAGATTAACTCGCTGGCGACTTAAGTTAGAGGATTACAATTTTGAAGTTAGATATAAAAAAGGAAAAGAAAACCAAGTAGCCGATGCCCTCAGCAGAATTCAAATAAATGCTCTAAGCTCCAGCTCAGAATGCGCTGAACCTCCAGATGCAATTGATGCTTTTGACGCAGAAAATTTTCTTGAGGAATTTGAAAATTTGCAAAATAATACCAACACACAACACACCGCTGTCGAACACCCTATCACAGGAATTGAAATATCACCCGAACCAATTAATCTATCGTCAAACCAAATTATATTTCAAACTAAATGTGCTAAATTTGAGTTACAATACAAAAAGATTTTTAATAAACATCGATACACTGTAACGCTCACCGACAACTGGCAAGCAGAAATAGCAGATGCATTGCAAAGTATCTTAAGACCGAATCAAAAATTTGCCATTGCAATACCTCATGAATTTAGACCCTTTATTTGCAATTATTTTAAGGAGAAAATAAAATCAACGGTAAAGACAATATTCTGCAATAAATTGCTAAAAGATATAGAAGAAGAAGAACGACAAGTTGAATGTGTAGAAAAATATCACAGAGAAAACCATAATGGAATAGTGGAAACATATAAACATCTAAAACAAACTTTCTATTGGCCTTCTATGCAAACCACGATCTCGAATTTTATAAATAAATGTGAAATATGCTTAAAAAACAAATATGAAAGGCACCCTTACAAACTCCCACAGTTAGGGCCATTACTTGGACAAAAACCATTTGACATCTTACACATTGACATTTTTCATTGTAACAAAACATTATATTTAACAATAATAGATTCATTTTCTAAATATGGACAGTGTTATAAATTAAACGATAAAACATCTATTTCAATACTGAATAAACTTAGGCATTACTTTACACACCATAACTATCCAAAGAAGGTTGTATGCGATAGTGGCACAGAATTTAACTCAGCAGTCATAAAAGAATTTTTAAAACTTCATAAAATCGAAATTCATTTTACAACAGTTAATAACTCGTCTTCAAACTCCCCCGTAGAGCGATTCCATTCTACACTTACCGAAAAACTCAGGACCTTACGTGCCCAAAATCCTAATGATTCATTAGACGACATTTTGACACATGCCATTCTTATCTATAATCAATCGATTCACAGCTCTACAAATTTCTCACCCTTTTCAATCCTATATGGACCTTATGCCGAAGAAATCCATTTTGACTTTGACCTTCCCGTATACGAAACGTACAATCAAAGACATAAAGAGGAACTACAACCTTTTATCGATTATTTATACAATAAACAAAAAGAAAAAAGGCAGCAGATATTAGATAGACAGAACGAAAACGCTGAAGAAATTCCCGAGATAGATCTCACAAAAACTTTGTATGTTTCAAAAAAGAAACATAAACCAAAACTACAAGCACCCTATTCTATAATACATCCAGATAAACAAGAAAAAACAAAGATTTTAGGTAAAACAGATAAACAAAACCCAACAAGTACACATCTTAAGTTTGTTAAAAGAACAAGAAAATGTACAGACAAAAATACTCAAGCTCAAACTTGTTCACAGGAAAATCCTCGCCCTGGGCCGTCAACTCAGGATTCAGGAGATTCAGAATAATGGCTACTATGCTGAGGAGATAGGAAAATCAAAAGAAATCTCCCATTACCATAGACACTTCCTTCATATTTCTCTAGACAATTTATCGAATATAATAGACACTAGCCCAATAAACCAATTCCAATCTCATTTTAAGAAAACACCTCTCTCACTTCTTTATTCTCAATATAATCATATACGCGAACAAGTAAAAGATGATTTGCATAAGATCACTCGCAAACAGAAAAGAGGACTCTTTAACTTTCTCGGAACTGCCATCAAATATATAACAGGTAACCCAGATGACTCTGACCTTGATCTATTAAAAACACATATTATTGCAATAGAAAATAAACAAAATGAAATAATTAAAAAATTTAACAATCAAATATCATATGGACAAACAATTAATACAAGATTCGATAAGCTCTTGGAAAAGATAAATAATGATAATGCTGCTCTTGTAGCTGCAGTTAGTAAGTTTTCTGCAGATTTTGATAGTTATTTGATTTTGCATAATGAAATAGTAAACATTCAAAATATTAACGAATTTTTAATGAAACTAATTAGGACCATAACTTTATCTCAATTAAATATTCCAAATATCGAATTATTCACGTTAAAAGAATTAGACAATTTAAAAGAAAATCTTCTTAAAATATATCCTAGAAATTCGCTTCTTGTCAGTGATGAACATTCGTATGAACTAATCGAAGCATCCAAAATGTTAGTCTGTGTAACCGCCAAAACAATGCTCATATTAATTAAAATACCTATTCTCCACGAAACTTCCTATACCACCTTTAAGATTTATCCGATCCCAAACAAAGATCACATCATGATTTTACCACCTACACCCTACTATGTTAACAACAAATGGTTCGAAAACTGCATTGGAGAAAGTGACCACATAATTTGTACAAAAAACGTACAATCCCATTGTACAATACCAAATGTCCATAATTGCATCAAGACCATAGTGACAGAGAACTTTTTCCAAGAAACCAGCAAAGTGATATTACTTGGAATAATCCATACAATAATAATTCAACAACATGAAGTAAAATCAACCAGTATACTAACAACAGAAGAACCAATCGTCATTGAGGGAGTCTACTTTAGCAAGAAAACATCCGAAGATATTTCAGTACCAAAAATAGTTCCCATAAAATTACTTCCGGAACACCAGATAAAAATTGAGAAGTTAACGATTCCAAATACTCATGGCCAAATTCAACCCCTCGAAACGATGGATGTTTTATCACCACTTTCCATGGGACTGAGCACCACGTCAATTGTTATACTTTTCTCTGTTTTAGCATTTTTAGCAATATTTATAATTAAAAAACGAAAAAGAATTTCCCAAATTCTATTTGGCACGAAACTTCATCCTGCCCAAATTCAAATTCTGGATGAATTAATTGCAGAAGTTACTAGGACTTCGAGGACGAAGTCCGAACCAAAGGAGGGAGGAGAAATGTCATAGAAGCCCCCCGACTATCTAGAGTCAGCAAGTTCCTAAGACCAGAGGCTATAAAGAAGGAAGGAAGAAGCCCACGATGATTATTATTAGTTCTTATTTAGTTGTAGTAATTATCTCTGTAAATTGTAACTTAATTTTGAAAATAAAATATTTTTTTTGAGAAGTTCAAGTGCTTGTGACATATTTATATATATTATGCAACGAGATGATTTTTTCTACGATCATTCACAACAAAAAAAAATAATATTCAAATTTATTTATTTTGCAACATAATTTTATCGGTATATGAATAAATTAATTATTTTGTTGATATATTTGTATTTTAAATATTAAAATTATGAATAAAATGAATTGAAGGTGAAAATTTTATTGCGCTAGTTGATGAGTTAAAATGTTACGTATACAGTGTACTATATTATGGAGTGGAATCATGGACGTTAAATCTAGATACCATGAGACGACTTAACGCCTTTGAAATGTGGACCTATAGAAGAATTATGAGGGTTTCCTGGGTAGATAGAGTTACAAACAATGAAATACAGAGAAGAATAGGCAAAGAGAAGGAAATTGAACTTACAATTAAAGAAAGAAAGCTACAGTATCTCGGACATGTGATGCGGGGCGATAGGTATGGCATCCTGCGACTCATAATGCAAGGAACAATAGATGGCAGAAGAAGCATCGGAAGAAGACGAATTTCATGGCTGAAGAACCTGAGAGAATGGTTTGGATGCAGCTCAAAACAACTATTTAGAGCTACTGCCTCAAAAATTAAGATAGCTATGATGATTGCCAACCTCCGTAGCGGAGATGGCACCTGAAGAAGAAGTTGATGAGTTTCCTCTCTTCGATGGTGTGATATGAATTTCCGTATTAATTTGCGTTACCCATCTACATAAAAGGCTCGGACGACAAGTCACACTGTTTGTCCGGTAGGGTAACTACCTCGGAAAGAAATCTGAACTACCAACATCTGACATTTCAATCATATTTTGTTCTTGAAACGATACGGTTGATTTGTTGCTAATTTATTCTACAAATTTATTATTAAAATATCCTTACTTGCAAATTTTACTACTTTATCAGTAATTAATGTTTTAGCAAAATTGCTAAAAATAAAGGTTACTGTAATTGTAAGGTAAGATTTACATACATATACATATTCACTTAAAAAAATTACTTTTAACAAATGTCAAAGCTTTAGCAAAATGAAGTAAAATTAGATTAAATTAAATTAAAATTACATAAAATTAAGTGAAATTGAGTTAAATTAAATAAAATTAATGAACAATCATTAAAATTAAATAAAATCAAATGATCCACAAGAAAAATGAAATTACGGTAGTTGCCTGTATACCTGTATACCATAAATAACAAAAGTTTGATTTAAAAATCCTTTATGAATATATATAATTAAAATGTATATGATTGAAAATACCCTTTCTGGCTACATCACAAGAATTTTTCGGACTAAAAATTTCATCATCAGTGTAATATTAGCTGAAATAAGTATTTTCCTTTAGTAAAAGCAACTTTGACTTGTGTTAAAAAAGTAATATGGTTAAATACATACCAGGTATAGAAGGATATACCAGATATATAAGTTAGTCTACTAAATATCTTAAGAAAAACTGGGAAAAAATTACAAAATTTGTTGTGTGCTACATTCTTGTTAAAAATATGTTGTGATGTTAAAGTATTTAACATATATTCTTCAAGGCAACGTTAGGCAGTAGAGGTTGTTGCTGACCATTAGACCAAGCAAAGCAGTCAATCTAACTTGTAGTATGTGTCTTAATGTAACACCAGCCAACAATGTGTTATATGAATATGTTGAGAAAGTTTAATTAATTGTTACTTATAACAAAAGCAAACAGCAATATGTTTGCTTTGAAGTGTGTTATACCCTGAAAATTATGTTAGACCCTGTAATGAAACTATAATATGTGTTTAAAACTCTTGTAAAGGACTAAAAATTTGAATCTGTACCGAGTAGAAATACATGTACCTAGTGGGACCAGGATAAGAGGTATTGATAAGGCTTTTTATGTTGTAAATTCACGCTTGGTTCTTGCAAAGTAAATAAAAGATGAATTTTTATGATGTACTAATTATATACCTTTTATAACCGATTTTCAAATTAAATGAAATAAGGATAAACAGAATTAAATAAAATTAGGAAAAATTAA
This sequence comes from Diabrotica balteata, assembly GCA_918026665.1. Lineage (NCBI taxonomy): Eukaryota > Metazoa > Arthropoda > Insecta > Coleoptera > Chrysomelidae > Diabrotica > Diabrotica balteata. Next base: position 92,616,530 of record OU898279.1, on the reverse strand, counting down.
ATAAAAGTAAATAACATTCAATAAAATTAAAGAATATTAAGTAAAAATAAATAAAATTAATTAAAATTAAACAAAATTAAATGAAATAGACAAAATTAAATAAAATAAAAATAATAAATTAAATTAAACTAAATTTAAAAAAATAATACTAAATAAATCCTATTAATTTTCCTACATTTCTTAAAGGATTTTTAAACCTGTGGTATTTGTGCGGTGGGTTTAAATATATCTAGTTAGTAATATTTGTATGCTTTTCTTTGTTGCATTCGTCACCTTTGATGCCTATATGAACCACTGCACACGTTAAATGCACAAAACAAGTATACCACAATGGCTTGTTTTAATGTTACCTACATAATATTAATAATTATTATCACCAACTATTATAATTAAAATTATGTTTAAAACTAAATTTGACTATACTTGAAACAGAAGGTTCGACGGACCTGTGTGTCCGTTTAAGTAAATAACACTTCTTGCTCTGATAAAGATTAAAGATTACTCTATTAAAGTGATAAAATATTTGAGCATGGACTAAGGTAATCTCAAGGATTTTGGGGTGTACAACAATATTAAAATGATGGATAAAAATATGTGTATTTATTTTTTTTTATTTATTTACAAACATTGTCGCATCAACCTCTGAGGTTATTAGCGACATTGTGTATTTGTGACATATACATATGCATATATACATTTTATATCACGAAACACTTTTTTGCCTTTTTAAAAATTAATTTATTATAAAAATACAATTATTAAAATGACGTCTTACTAATACTTAAATATGATGAATTATAATAATATAATGAACGAAATATACAAATATAATGAACTACAAAAATATAATGAACGAAAATAAAGAGCGACAACTGCTTTTATAATATTTGTAATTGCTGACTCAGTGGGAAAGTGCAAAAAGCTTGGTTCCCGCTGACTCTGCTGGTACTGCATGTGCAAGCATCCTTATCGGCTCAGGTTGTTGGAAGTGAAAATCTGATACTCTGGGAATCATCGTGATAAGGAACATTCGTTGGTACAATTCATATAACAGTTCCCCTTTTAGAAGAAAGTTGATGCGTGGCAGCAACTTTTAGACTGTCTGTTTATTGGTATTCAGTTGGATCTGCTCTTCTTCTCTATGGAGTCGCTTAGGTGGATACTGGGTCTTCGTCTTGGTAGGATTTTCCTCCAATTCCTGGTGAAGGCTGTCTCTGGGTGTCTTGGTGGAGAGGGCGGATGGTCCTTGTCATTGGTATAACAAATTCCTATCCTGTATCTTCTCTTGGATCTGCATTTACATATAACCTAAAGAACAACAAGAGTTACAATGACGACTATGGTTAAAATATTGAACCAGCTCAAATGTTTGTTGACAAATGGTTCATTGATTAGTTTATCGAGTTCTTCAGAATACTGATTAAGTTTGTGATGGGCTCTGTCGAGGTCTTCAGTATTGATCTTGCTAAGCTTCAGTGGTTTTAAGTCGTAACGATGGATCTTATCTGGGAAGTGTTTGCAGCAATTGAATGGTATTTGGACTGGGTGACTTCTGTAAGTAACATTGTCGTGAACGTCGATCAATTTCTGAGAGTGTACTCTTCGCACGTGGGTTGTAGTTTGAGTACATGGTTTGTGTAAATAATCTGTAAATGAGATAATTTACTTATAAATAAATATTAAATTTTGGAATTTCAGGAATATGAAAATTAAGTAAAGCTTATTATTTAAGGGGGAAGAATTCTTATGAAGTTGAAATAGGTATTTGGTATCGGAATTTGTAAAACAATGATAATTTGCCTAACTCTTTCATAGAATGGTGGTTATTTTGTTTTTCATTAAATGTTGAGCTCCTGGGATATCTCACGCGGCGTATACGTGTCGAGTTCTTCATCCTCGTATTTGAGTTGTTACGTCAGTTTCTTTTTTAACTTTATACATTTTAATTTTAGTGGACTCTCGGATGTATATGAATACTTTTGGATGAGAGTTGTATAAATGCTTGAGTGTCTAAGGTATATTTTTTTGTAAAACTAATAACGTTTTAGCTCCTTAAATGTTTTTAAATAAATCAACTGTTTCTTCGAAGGTTAATATTTGTTTTTGGGAATAGAATAATTTTTTAATTGGTTGCAGTAGGATTTCTAAAGACACTGTCGATGTTTTTGTTTTTATTCTTTTTTGTTTCTGGGCTAGCTTTGAAGATACATTGTCAATAGCTAATGTCTCAATGGGGAGTATTATCGCTTCAGATATAGTTCGTTTGGAGGATGATTTTGATATATTTTCCTAAATTCATGTGATGTCAGACTGTCTTTATTTTCATTTCTTCAAGACTTCAAGAAATCTAGAATTATTGTGTAGACTGGAGTATAAAGAGTGTTTAGTAATGCTTGTATGGGATAATGTGGTTGGTAAAGTGGATTTATTTGTTTTGTATAGTACTGACACTGCATTAACTAAAGTCGATCTATCATGCGTTATTCAGTGGGTTGTAGATAATGTTTTTAAAGATAACGTTGAAGTATTTAATATATTTGTAGAGGTACTCATTGTTGAAGGTGTCATAGCAGTCATGCTGCTAAAGATACTATAGTAGATTCATTTCTGTTTGAAAATATAGTAGTTGGGACAGCTGTATTTGAGTTATTTACAGTTACTCAGCAACTACTGGAAATGTGGCCATGTTGTTTGCAATGGAAATATACATTGTCCAGCATCAAAAAATTCGTTTGTTAATGTCGTCATATGTTATAACAATGAAATCGGGATTGTGGGTGGGGATAGATAAATATAAAATGACAGGTTCTAGAAAGCGTACAAAAACTAATATCCTTAAAAATGATAAAGGGGATATTATTACTGATATGAAGGAGAGATTATGTCACTGGACCAATTACATTCAACAACTATTTAATGATGAAAGAGAAGAACTGTCATTAGAAATCACCGAGGATACTGGACCACCAATATTAAGCGAAGAAGTCATCTATGCCATCAACAACACAAAAGAGGGTAAAGCCACTGGACCAGATGAGGTGCCCATCGAATTATTAAAACTCATTGATGAAGATGGTATTGATGTAATGGTTAAACTCTTTAATCTAATATATCAGACTGCCACAATCCCCAGACAATGGCTGCAATCAACTTTTGTAGCAATTCCCAAAAAACCACGTTCAACAACTTGCTCAGACCACAGAACAATAGCTTTAATGAGTCACGTACTTAAAACATTTTTGAAAACAATTCACAGCAGAATTGTTAAAACTCTTGAATATGAGATTAGTGACACACAATTTGGCTTTAGAAATGGTATGAGTACAAGAGATGCTTTGTTCGGCTTGAATGTGCTGGCTCAGAGATGCATCGACATAAATCAGGATATGTACTTATGTTTTGTAGATATATTAAAAAGCAAAAATATTGACAGTCGTGATCTGAAAATTATATCTAATTTATATTGGAATCAAACTGCCAAGGTAAGAGTTAATAGCCAGTACACCGAAAATATCAAAATACAGAGAGGAGTCCGCCAGGGTTGCGTGCTCTCCCCACTACTTTTCAATGTCTACAGTGAAGCGGTATTTCAAGAAGCGCTCTTAGACTCAATAGAAGGTATATCTATCAATGGAGAAGTTTTGAATAACTTACGTTTTGCAGACGATACAATAATAAATGCATGATCATGACTAAATCTGCACATGCAAATATCCAATTGACTATTGAAGATACTGCAATTAAGAGTGTTAATAACTATAAATACTTAGGAACATGGATAACATCAGATGTAGACCAAACCAAAGAAATTAAGACACGTATTGAAATAGCACGTACATCATTTATTAAACTTAAAAAGTTTCTTTGTTGTCGGGATATAAGGTTAGAACTACGCCTGAGAATGCCTCGATATTACGTGTTTTCTACTCTTCTTTATGGTCTGGAAGCTTGGACACTAAAAAAAGTTTATCTGAATAAGTTGGCCGCCTTTGAATTTTGGTGTTATAAAAGAATCCTACGAATATCATGGATTCAAAGAATGTCAAACATGGAAGTAACTAGAAGGATAGAAAATGAGGCGGAAATAATATTAACCATTAAAAGACGAAAACTTGAGTACTTGGGACATGTGATGAGAGGGCAAAAATACGCATTATTACAACTTATTATGCAGGGCAAAATCCGAAATGTGGGAAGACGAAGAATATCCTGGCTTAAGAACTTGAGGGAATGGTTTGAATGCAGTAGTGCAGAACTTTTTAGAGCGGCAGTCAACAAAGTCCGCATAGCCATGATGATTTCCAACCTTCGATAGAGGATGGAACTTAAAGAAGAAGAATAGATAAATATGTCGACAGGTGGGACAGCTGTATTTGAGTTTTTTACAGTTACTCAGAAACTACTGGAAATTTGGCCATGTTGTTTGCAATGGAAACATATATTGTCTAGCATTAAAAAAATTCGTTTGTTAATGTCGTCATATAACAATGACGACATTAACATGTGGTATAACAATGAAATCGGGATTGTGGGTAGGGATAGATAAATATGTCGACCGAAACTATGTACATATTTGTAAGTCTGGATTGGTGGTTCCAATTCGCAAAAATGATATTTATAAAGTTAGTTTTAGCGCTAAAGATAAAAGTTCTTATGCGGGTTAGTGGAAGATACATTGGAGATTAAGAGTCTTTCACTTGGAGTAATTAGTCTACGAATTTTAATATTGTTTACAGTGATTAAACATCTATTGCTTAAAAAAATTCATCTACAATTTGTTTGCTTAAGAAATAAATACCGATAAGATTGTTAGTGATTTTGGATGAAAAAAGAAGCCTATCGCTAACAAGTATTCTTCTAATTTAACATTATTAAGAGAATTAAAATCTATTGCTTGTAGTTTAGATGAATAGATTGGTTTTTACTGGCTGCAGCTGAGTAAGATAAAGGTAACATTCTCAGTAACATCAAATTCCATTTTTAATCACCATTTAATTATCCTTAATACGGACCTCTTTCGCTTCAGGTTTTCAGGTTAGCTTCTGCGTTGCTTGATAATCCCGATCATAAGTTTATGGTAGACACATAAACTGTTCGCTTAGTAGCGTGTAACAAAATCATCCATACGCGGTAGTGGATAAGACTCACTAGTAGTTACAGCGTTTAAAAATTAATAATCTACGCAAAATCGTGTACCGCTATCTTTTTTCGGCACTAATACAACCGGTGCGGCCCATCAATTTTCACATTCTTTAATGCTGCCTTCGTTTACAAGTTTATGTAACTCAGTTTTAACACTTCTCTCTTTGCAGATTATATTAGGTATGTTGGCAGTGCAATATTTGGTAGGTTATTTCCAGTGTTAATGCGATGTTCTTTATAGGCTATAGACCCCCCCCCATTCTGAAGGTGTTCTTCTTACTTTCTAAAAAATCATCGAGTCTAGCTCGTTTATAATCAGCTAGCATCGTTCCTGTGTTAAATTTTCACCACAATAAATTTCAATACGTTCTATACACTTGGCTTTAAATAACAACTGCTCTCGTGTAGTTATTTTTGCAGTTGTCAACAAATCAATACCACGAAGAGTGTTGTTAGGTGCAATAGTACCTGTAAACTTAGTAGACACCATTTTATTTTTTATTTGCACATCAACTACCATCAGTAAATTTTACAGCAATTTGTTCAGACCTAAAAGTTTGACCTTTATTCTCCAAAAAGTTGTATAGAGTTGTACAAGGTAAATTTTTGTTTAATATTTATACCACTTAATCCTTGACCTTCATGACTTGTTGCGGTGAAATAAATGTCTACTTAAGAGATGCCTCCATATTTCTACAAACTGTATAGTAAAGTCGTAGGTGTAGCTTGATCTTTAGACTGTTAAACAAGTTACAATTAATTTTCGAACATCTTCCTTAGAATCATAAGGAATAACTACAGTGACGATCCTTGATACGATTCACGATTGTAAAAGGCTTGTAAAAGACTGTAAAAGCCTAAATTGCTTAAAGCTAGGATAAGCAAAGACACCTTTAGTTTTTCGTGCTTCTGTAAACAAGTTATTAAAAGTATTTTTTCTTGCACTTTTGTGCATAATCCATATACCATGTCTAGTTGAACTGATTACGTAAGACTCCCTGTTTCTAATTTTGAAATTATGGCCTTATATCTACAGATGAAAGCTTTAACTGTTGTTTTTGTATTTTGTTTACCATCAAAATACAAAGGGCATTTCGAAATATAACTTTGCAATGATGCGACGGCGACGAAGGGGCAGTTTGTACCTACAATTTCGATAAAAGTTCTTGAAATTGTTTATCGGTTAAAACTACGTTTTGACTCGTCATGTCTCTACTGTTTATGTTCACGGATGCATTCGAAAATACTCCCGAATCGGACTCGAAATATGTCCAAATTTGAGTAAACTGCCTAGAGAACCTTACTTTTTGTAGCATTACTAAATATAACCTTGAAACAAATTAACACCATATCACTTCTAGGGTTTCAACAAAACAGAAGATTTAAACATGTGTAGTCCAGTAGTTATAGCGGAAAGATATTATTAAGCAGCAAAGTACGGATGCAGTTACTTTTTGTTATTAAACTATCGGTTAAGTATAAACTATTAAATCACTTAAATTCAACAAAATTGATTTATTTAGACGATATCATATATTGATCATATGAACAAATAATAAAATCACAAAACAGTGTTGCTCGATTTTCAATAAATAATGAAATTAATTTCAAATCATTACTTTCAATTTGAGATGTTAATATTGAATATTATGAAATTGTATTCGTTTCTGTAAGGAAATACTAAGTGAAATAATATATCTCAACGTTCCTTACAATAACTCGTCGGTCGAGTGTTATAATGTTCTATTAGCATATTTTACAGTTTGGCAGGAAAAACAATTTAGAAAAATGGTCACTGTATTTTTATTCTTAGACGCTTTGGTTATAGAAATTTTTATTTTTTATTTGTATAATAAAGTAATAAAGAGTTATTTATAACATTTTATTTAATTTTTTTTTATTTAACAAAAAAAAGGTATTTTAAAAAAAATATAAAATGTTGATACAACATTATGATTCTATTGAAACATCAACTTTTACAAAAATTTAACCACATTGTTCTAACTAACAACATCGTGTCGTGTAATATTCTAATAAACTTATAAATTAAGGAAAACATTTAAAGTAAACAAAAGACACAAGTTTCTAAATAATTTTTTACAACAATTTGGCTAAATTTACTACTTCTTTGGAATTTTGGAAGAATTGCATTTTGATGTTGAGGGCATTTCATTGTCTAAATTTTCATTATTTAGACGACCTTTCTTTTGTTTGGATAACTGCGCAGCAAAAACTTTCGCGTCATTATATTGCTTAAAAAAAGTTGATATGAACTGGGAGTCCACAGGCGGCAAAAACTTAAAAAGTTTTTTTAAATGCAGTACCTTATCAAAAGGTAGTAAGCGTTCCCTGGGTTCATCACAAGTTTTTATTGATGGCAAAGATATTGAAGTGGGGGTTAGACAAGATCCGTTTGTTTTTCGTACTGGAGGCTTGCATATAATTGTAACTTCAGTGAAGGGTCCATCATGCTGGTATTTCAGCTCAATATAATGTATTCTGGAAGAAGAATATTTCAACTACTTTACAGAAGCAAAAGGTATATTTTTAAAATTAAGCATTTGAGCGGCTTTTTCAAAATTTTTAAAATTATCTGGTCTCATATAAAAAACTTTAAAAGGGTTTTTCCTATTTACTGTAGGCAGCAATCTTAAAAGACCCAATGGGCTGAATATTTCCAACTTTCCAAGTTGTCGCTCAATCTGGCTATGTATATTATCTATTTCCTGGACTAAACTATGTCCAGGTTCACAAAACTTTTGGATTATGGTTTCAATATTTGGATGCTCTTCTAGGAATTTAAGCAAAGCCATGCTCATTACAAAATTTGAGTACCCTCACACCATATCGCACAATAAGCCCGCTTATTAATATTACAATGAGCTGTTAAATTGTATTGGTACTTCTTCGATCGATATTACGTTCTGCCATAGCAGCTTCCTTAGATGAAACATGTTTATCAAAAGAGGATTTCTCATGCTCACTAAGACCTATTTTACTCTTTATTAGATACTCTGCACAGTTATCGCATTTTTTTTTTTTTTGGTTTTTAAAATTCAATATTAAATTCATAATTGAAAATTTGTCGATAATGGTGCAGTTTTACAGGTTCTAGATTTCTTTCAGTACAAAATTCTTGATACAAATCATATAACTTTTGCACATTCAACGAAGATTCAAAATATTCCTTATTCGAATCTCTCCGGCAATAATGAGAATCTATTCTTGGAATAGATCTGATATGATCTCTCACAGAATCTTTTTGAAACTCAGTTTTAACTTTTTTTGCATGCTTTCCCTGTCGTACTTCTAATGGAACCCCTGTTTGCTGCTCCCGCTTATTTTTATGAAAATATTCGACGCGTCTCTGGCGTATATCTAGTGTGGACAGAAAAAATGGCTTACATACTCTAATTTTGTTTTCTAGTATGTGAAAAAAATAGGCAAAAGAAAAGATCCGTCTCGATTTATTTTTAGTTTGAGGTCACCTCTTTGAATATCGCTCCGTATTATGATTATAAAAATGCAATTTTTCGTTATTTGATAAGCTCCAAAATGAATTATGAATTGCTTGGCGATCATTGATACTAATTTTTTTTGCACACAAAAATTTGCAACTTTTTCACAGTTCTTATAAGTTTTTACTTCCCTAGCTCTGCGAACTATACTCTTTACATTTTGATATGCTTGGCCACTTTGGCATAACTTTTTGTTGATATTTCGGCTCCAAGTATCTGGATTGCGTGACCTTTTTCTTGTTAGCTTTGTACCTTCATTAGGCTCATTTACATCCACCGTATCTGCAGTAACATGAATGCTCGAAACGTTTTTATCTTTGACTTCAAGACTTGCTTCTTCATTTCCACTAAAAGAATGGTGGAAGCCCTCTTCTTCTGCTGGCAAAAAGTCTGGATCCGCATCAGAATCGTCACTCACATGAAAGGGATCTAGCTCTGTATCACTAAAATAAAAATAAATTCTACTGCAACACTGATATTACAAAAATAATAAAATAAAGAATCAATGACGTTAACTTTTTGGTTTACCCCGGTATATGCATATATTCTAGTTTTTATTTAAAATATAGAACAGCCGACACCATTTTTTAACTGTAAAAATAAAGAAAGTACAATGGGGCTTTTGAATATATCCTTTAAAGAAAAAATCATAGGTTAGACACTATTTTTTTATTAAAAAACTAAAAACATACAAAGAATACTTTTTGTATCACTCTGTACATGCAAAAATAGTTTAAACAAAACAGATAATATACAACGTTAAATTTATATGCAAATCGTTTTTTCAAATTTAAAAAATTACCAATATCTGCTGTACATACTTATTGCATGAGAATGTATTTTGAGGTTATATACATCAAAGTTAAATATTTCATTGTTTAGGAACTATATTTATATTCAAATAGAATGAAAAACTCATTTATACATACCTTAATTCAACGCCTTCCATTTTTACAGAATTAACTTTACAAAAACAACTTAATCAGGCTAAGTTCATTATCTTCGACACACAAACACAACGTGGTTCTTAGACGAAATTATAATGTTCTAACAGCAGAAATACCTGATTGCTATTGGTCACATCTGATAGAACATTATAGTATTAAGCTATTTTTAAATTTGTCATTTAGAACAATTTAATATTGACTAAATCTAACGATACGATCAAATATTTATGCAGGAGTCGATTTTAATAGAACAGTATGGCACCCCTTAAGCAAATTCTGTACATATCTCGATTTTCACCAAAAGTGCTGATAGAACATTATAACACTCGACCGACGAACTGTAAATTGCGTGCATTTGTCGCGACTCAAAGATTGTAAATTATAATCTCACTAGGTTATAATATTTCTTATTTTCAATTTTAATTTTGTTAATGCATAAACTTAAAGTTTTAACTTTATTGCAAAGAAACTGTTGAAAATAAGTATTTTTATTGTAAATAAACAATGCTTAACATTTTAGAATTATTTTTATCAACAACGATAATAATTTTATCAAAAATAAATGTCTCGAGTAAAAATTACATTCTTTAAAACACTTATGTACAACCAATAAAAGTTTATTTTTGATGGTATTTCGTATATTTTATTTATATTTATTTAGCATATGGCTACATCACAGGTTCATGCGTATATATATATATATATATATATATATATATATATATATATATATATATATATATATATAAATATATATATATATATATATATATATATATATATATATATATATATATATATATATATATATATATAAATTATATACCTTACAAACAACAATAAATACAAAAATATTATTCTACAAACAAACATCTAGATTTGTAGCAGCCAGGAAATCCGAAAAGTTGCCGTTATAGGATCTAATCGGGCATTCTTCTACCATGTGTTTTACTGTTTGCCTTTCGGCGCCGCAGTCGCAATTTGGTGATTGTATTTTTCCCCATCTAAAAAGTGAGTCGGAACATCTGCTACAGTTCGTCCTTATTCTATTGAGTGTGGTCAAAATTCGTCTCGGTTGGTTGAAGCCCTCAGGTTTGCTTGTAATACATGGCATGTTCCAGTTAGCTGGTGCAGCGTTATTCTCCCATTGTTCTCTCCACCGTTCAGTTACATTAAAGTTTTAACTTTAATGTAACCAGTAAGTGGGCGTGGCCTTGATTGTGCCCGATATAGTTCACACGGCTTGGTTCAGTTGGACATCGATACGGTGAGTATGTGGACTGTTTATCCATACTGGTGCACAGTATTCCGCTACGAGGTATACCAGTCCTAATGCTGTCGATCTAAGTGTGGGTGCTGAGGAGCCCCATGAAGTGCCGCAGAGCTTTTGCAGGATGTTGTTACGAATTCGGAGTTTTGCAGCTGTCTTAGTAAGATGCTCCTTAAAGTTTAGCGTTCTGTCAAGTATAACACCGAAGTATTTTGGGTGTTTATTATAGTTAAGGAGTCTATCCTCAAAATGGATTTGAGGTTGATAGTTGGCCATCTTGTTGTACAAATGGAAGCAGGACACTTTTGTCTTAGTTGGATTGGGTTGCAATCTCCATTTGCGGAAATAATTCCCTAGGGCATTTAAATCGTTTGTCAGAATGCGTTCAGTGACCTCTAATTCTTTATGACTTGCGGCAAGCGTCCAGTCGTCTGCGTATCCAAACTTTTTTGATGTGGTTTCTGGCATGTCTGCTATGTAGAGGCTGAAAAGCATGGGAGCCAGCACGGATCCTTGTGGAAGTCCATTATTCAGTTTTCTTTGGGTACTAGTCTTGTCTCCCAATATAACTTTAAAGCATCTATTGGATAGCATGGCGTTAATAACCTCAGTGGTCGTTCTGCATGGGATTACTCGCATTAATTTATATATTGCCCCTTGTCGCCACACAGTGTCGTAAGCAGCGGATAGATCGATGAAGACAGCGGTTGTTTTTAATTGTTTTTGAAAGTTTGATTCCACATAATTGGTCAGGGCGAGTACCTGATCTGTACAGCTGCGGTTTGACCGAAATCCTGCCTGTTTCACTGGTAAGTGTTGGAATATGGTTTTGCTGATTCTATTATACCACAGTCTTTTGAACAATTTGTACACCATACTTAAGAGTGCGATGGGGTGGTAGTTTTTCGGTAAATTATTACTTTTCCCTGGTTTTAAAATGGCGACGATTTTTGCATTTTTGAGTTGGTGAGGGACGTCTCCCGTTTGAAGGATGTCAGAAAAGAATTCTGCGAGCCATTGCTTAGTGAATCTGCCACTATGTTTGAGGAACTCAGCGTGAATGGCGTCGAAATCCGGCGCTTTTCCTGTTTTCATTTCATTTAGGGCTTGCGATATTTCTCCATGCGTAAATGTGTTGGAATATTCTGTTGCATGTGCAAGACTAGATTTTATGGTTTTGAGGTCTTTTTTAACTTTAATTATATGTAAACGATTTTGAGTCGACATAGAGGTTGACCCTATGTGCGTAGCTATTTGGTCTGGAGTTACTAGGTTGGTTTGGCGAACGGGTGGGTTGCTACTTCCGAGTTTTCGCAGTAGGGACCAAGCTGTCGACTTAACTTCTGAAAGTCTAGGTTTTCTACTGTCTGGGTCCATTTTTCACTCCTGGCAGCATCAATGTTGTGGAGTAGTTCGTCTGCAATCTCATGCTTTCCATCTTCGCAATATTCTTCATACAGTTTTTCGCTCTGTTCTGTCTAAGCAGGGATATATTCTTTCTATTTCATATAGATCACTATATATAACTGTTAAAAATGTATTATACAACTGGGAAAATAAACCAGTTTTTTACTATTTTCCGTACAATTTCATCGCGAGTTATTTATATATTTAGATATTTATATATTAATATATTTATATATTTATATATTTATATATTTATATATTTATATATTTATATATTTATATATTTATATATTTATATATTTATATATTTATATATTTATATATTTATATATTTATATATTTATATTATATAATATTTATATATTTATATATTTATATATTTATATATTTATATATTTATATATTTATATATTTATATATTTATATATTTATATATTTATATATTTATATATTTATATATTTATATATTTATATATTTATATATTTATATATTTATATATTTATATATTTATATATTTATATATTTATATATTTATATATTTATATATTTATATATTTATATATTTATATATTTATATATTTATATATTTATATATTTATATATTTATATATTTATATATTTATATATTTATATATTTATATATTTATATATTTATATATTTATATATTTATATATTTATATATTTATATATTTATATATTTATATATTTATATATTTATATATTATATATTATATATTTATATATTTATATACTTATATATTTATATATTTATATATTTATATATTTATATATTTATATATTATATATATTTATATATTTATATATTTATATATTTATATATTTATATATTTATATATTTATATATTTATATATTTATATATTTATATATTATATATTATATATTTATATATTTATATATAATATTTTCGCGAGTTTAAGAAAAACGAAAAAAAGTAAAAATAGATATGAAGTTTGTTTTACTCCACTATGTTTAAATGAACTACCACCGTAGAGATAGATCGTATAAAACATTTTGTATAAAAGTATAATGTAACTGTTTGTATGGGAAAATAAAGCCGTTGCTTCTACTATGTATTTCCTTATAATTTTCCCACCTATTCGCTCCGTGCGTAACCATGGTAGGGGTACATTGAAAAGATGCCAGCGTGCGTAGCGGCGAAATATGACAAAATTGGAATATTGGACAAAATATTTTTGCGCATAAATTTTATCAAAAATGTGTGCAAATACATGTTGCGTATTTAATTGTGCTAATATAGCAAAAACAGTGAGTGTAGTTTTTATAGGTACCCAAATATTACATATAAATTAGAGAAAAGAAAAGATGAATTCGTGCTATTAATATGAAAAAGTAAATATCACATAATTTCATTTGTATGCAATTGAAATAGGAAAAATTTAAATAATTTACCTTGAATGATATTTCATTTGGCTTCAAGCTAACTGCAGATGACTTTAGCTTTTATATCATAACTTTTACTATTATTGTTTTTAATTATATGCTCTTTTGCGTGAAAAACTTGATTTGCCAGTATTAGATTTTTCCCTTTCTTTTCCGTTTGGAGTTGAAAAGATATATTACGATGAATTTTGAGAAAACCAGTTTTTAATACTACATTTATTTTATACATATACTGAAAAAATATAGTTAAAAAACTAATTTATTAATAATTGTCAATTTCGCATGTATTTAACAATGTCAAATATATGTCATATTTTTAACCTGAAAATTGGGACTCCAAAATTGTCAGATGAATGCGTTAGGTGTCGCGTCAGTCACACACAGAGCGAATTAGACCTTCACAGAATTTCTATTTTAAAACTAAAATTGGCCAGATTGATGCAGTCGGTCTTGATTTAATTTAAAAAAAGTCATAAAATCATAAAATGATGTTTATTAAACATCATTTGCTGATATTTTATAACTACATGAATGAAATTAACTAAAACTGTAGATGTGAAGTCCTACAAAACATTTTAATTTACAATTAAAGAAAAATAAGGGTCATTCATGGAAATATAAAATATCCCATCTCATAAGTTGGACACACATTCACAAAATTTTATTGCAATCTGTTCAGTGGTTGTTGAATATTAGCTTGGACAAACACCCTGACACGAGATTTTTAGGAAAGTATATAAAGATTCACATACACTTCTAACGTAAACACTAACATTTCGCAAACTTGTAGTTTGGCCCACGTACTCCATAGGGGTCACCGTAGGGACTATGGTTTGTTGCAATACGCTCTAAAGGTGGTTATCAATCTTTTTGATAATACATCAACAGTAATTTATTAAATGTAGTGCATACAATTGAGACAAATGAAATGTCTCAAAAATTATTTATTGAATATCACATGGTACAAAACCCACGTAATACATGTTTTATTTGGATAAATCTAAATCGGTTATTGCTATTTCTCTAGATAAATTGGTCATATTTTATTGGCTTTTGGTATATACGAGTAATGAAACTTCTGACTTTTACGGTTCCATTTTTATGTAAATGCATGTATACATCGGATTACAGCAGCTATCCTGAAAAACTGCGAAATTCTGCTATATCGATATCAAAACATATTTCATACATTAATATTGTGGCTTTGGGTGCCCCGGTCTGTTCCTATATTTTATGACAATAAAAAAGTAGTGCATTGTCAGCGGATCGTTTTTATTTCAAACGGGTGTTTTTGAAATGATTCATAAAACAAATTAAAATGGAGATTACTTGTTCCATGGTTTGGTTGTTTAATTAAAATCTCCATTCAATACTTTTTGTTCCAAGTTGTGCAATAGCTGAATGCATATTTACACTATTATTGATAAGTATTTTTTGAACGCAATACTGGTGCTCACAATTACAACTCAAATTAGAAATTTATGATTAATACATTATGAATAATTCATAATACATTAACATTTTTCAAAAATAGCTTCGGATCTGAAAACCAAAACCTAAAATAACTTTCTTTTCCGAAAAGCTAATTAAAAATTTTTAAATTTTAAAATTAACCAACATCTAAGGGTTTTGCCGTAACAGAAAGAGCAAAACTGTTTTAGTCAAAAACGTTTTTTGTTTGAAACGAAAACGATTTTGTTTCCACAAGACATTTTGTTTTCAAGAGAAACAAATTTTGCACAAGATACAAATGTTTTATTAATAGATGTCGACAGATGCCGACGAAATTGCACTAGTTTTCCTGGCAGTGTTGCTCCTACAGACGAAAAAAAAAAATAACAGACAATTTTGGGAGGATCATAATAAATGAGAAAGAACAGCTAAAAAAACACTCCAGTTTTTGCTCCAAGTATTAAGGGTCTTTTAAAATGATAGTATATATAAGGAGGAGAGGCCTCATCCAGTACAATAAATTTCTGCGCCCACTTCCATGATACACACAATATAAACAAGCAAAATATCGCTGTTTCCACATGTGCTTCTATTGACTACTCGAGCGGTTTCAAGAAGGGAATTCCAAAAACACGTTGCGCCTGGTACATTGAAATGTTCGAACAAAACGTCGATCTGGTAATCAACATCAAACAGACTGACTGAAACTAAATGAGCCCTAAACATGCTTTAGACACACGACTAATCATGTGCGTCAGCTCATTTCATTTACATAGAATCATACAGCATCAGACTCGTTAGTCCAAAAAACGTTTTTGATTAAAACAGTTTTGCTCTTCTGTGTGCGACACCCTTAGTCATTTTGTTTAATCTGTATTACATCTCCTACTCGTACCCACCTTAGACCTTCTATTTTGATATGTTCGAGTATTGCGTTCTTCATGCACTTTCCTCTTAAAAATTCTAATATGTTTTTCTTACTGTTTGTTGTGGTCAGAGTTTTTGAGTCGTATATCAGAACTCGACGTTTTATGTTTTTGTAAAGTTTTACCTTTGTATTTCGGTATATTTGACGATTTAAAGAAAGGATTAAGCCCAAGATACAATTGTTGCTTATGTTAATTCTGTGGCTTACTGAATGCTGTTCTAATTCTGATAAGTACTTGGCTGGCACGTATATATAGTGAGAGGTAAAATTATGAAATAAATTAATTTCTTTGAGATAGGACAATTTTGGAAAAATAATCCCGAAATAATTCGATTTTTATTTTTAAATTATGATTTTTGGCATATATAAATTTATCTGGGCGTGATGGCACACATACAAAGTAGATGTTTTGGCACTACAGAAAATATGGTGGATGGAAACTAGCACTCTCGACAAAAGAACCCATTCCACATATTATAGCTGTAATGAAAGCCAACATATAGATGGAGTGGGATTTATTGTAAAGTGAAGAACAAAAGGCCTAATTATTGACATTAAACCCACAGTCAAAAAATGTGTTATTTGCGCTTGAAGGGAAAATTCTTTAATTACAATTTGATTAATGCACATGCCCCAACTGATGATAAACCAGAGAAAATAAAAGAACAGTCCTTCGAAGACCTAGAGCAAGCCTACAGGAGATGTCCCAGAAATGACATTAAGATTGTATTAGGTGACATGAATGCAAGAATAGGATGAGAGCGAGTTTTCATGCCTACGCTAGAAAAGCATAGCCTACACAACATCAATAGCGATAATGGATTACGACTGATAAACTTAGCAGCAGCACTCGAAATGACAGTCGCTTGAACCTATTTTGAAAACAAGAACGACCAAATTTTGAGACACAAGGTAGTCTGGACCTCTCCTGATAAAAGAACAACGACTCAGATTGATCACATCTTAATAGATTCAAGGTATAAAACCATTAGACTCAACATCGAGGGCTAGAATATTAAACACCAGTAAAGAAAACAAAATGGATACAAAAAAATGGAATTTGCAAAAGCTGAGAAATGTGACAATTGCAGAACGGCACTCGGAAAAATTACCAAAAGACTAAGAAATCAAAATGTAAATGAAGAAGACCAGACAGATATAAAATCCACAAGGAAAAATTCCTGTAGCTGGCTGTATACCACGTATAACAAAATTTTATAACACAATGTACAACATTTCATAACTAAATGTAATTTAAAGGGTTTTTACCCTAATATTTTGGTGGCTCAGGCATTGTGACCTAGCATTTTCGATTTTAATAACCTGATGATGGACTGTGTGGTCCGAAAACGTTTGTTTTATTGATGTGGCCCTTTTAAGGGTTTTTTAAATAAATATACCCATTTACAAAGACAGATATAGACTGCGACTAGACCAGAATAAAGGAAAACATTGAAGCAGCAGCGAAAGATGAAATAGGAACAGCAATTTGTGCCCGTAAAAATCATTGGTTTGATGATGAATGCAAGAATACAATAACAGAAAAAAATAAAGCCTACAGAAAGATGCTTACCCGACAAACTAGAACAACTGTAGAAAATTACCGTAAAAAGAGAACAAAAGAAAAGGGGATACACGAAAGCAAAAAAACGAAACCACCTAAATACAGAACTTCGGACCAGATTCGACATGGTAGAAATGGTTGTCTGAGTTTATAATAAAATAAATATACAAAATAATAATCAGGTAAACGAAACAGAAAGTACGGAACTTTAATGTATAGAAAACCTTATCAAAGAGAAATAATTCAAAGCATTATATAAGCAAGTTAACACCAACAAAAAAGAATTCAAGGCATCACCCGGAATAGATAATCTCCCAACTGGACTATATAAAGAAGGTAGCCATGATACCATTATGGCATTACAGCAGCTTATAAAAGAAATATGGACACAGAAATCACTCCCCAATGATTGCAATATTGGAATACATTGGAATACACCATACACAAAAAAGAAGATATCGTTGAATACTCTAACCACAGAAGAATTACGTTTTTAAATACAGCGTATAAAATATTTTTCACAGTACTATGTCACCGTCTGTATGGAGAACGGTAGTAGGAAAATACCAGACTGGTTTCAGAGGTGGTAAATCTACAATTTATCAGATTGCAATCCTGTACGAGAGGCGTAATAAACACTAAAAAATCACGAAGTATATAAAAATAAGCACGAAACCACAAATCCTATGACCACTCATTATAGAAATTGACTTCATCGAAGCAGTGAACGAATTTGTATACCTGCGAGTGCTCCTAAACACTGAAGATAATATTACCGCAGAGATAAACCGCAGAATTTGCACCGCCAACAAATGTTATTGTGGGCTCAATCTCCTGCTTAAATCCACAATTTCGGAAAATGTTCATTTTTCCATTTTATCTAATCTAAGTATAATATCTTAATCTAGGAATAGAAAAATTTACCCGGTTTAATTGATTTACGGCAACCATAGACATAATATGCAATATTTTATGTCGTACTTTTAGTTGAAGAATAGATTAAATTATTTCAAATTATTCAAATTATTTCTAAAAATTTAAATTGCTGTTCTGTCGTAGCTTGTCACAAATTTCTCAATCCAGGTCTATTCTGTTTAAAATATGGCGATCGCGTGCTGACACACTTCAAATGCGGTATCTGAGAGTGGGCATTCTGATTGTTATTTATTCGGTGATTGTAGTTTATTTTCTAAAGAAATATTTATTAAATAAATATGTTACCAACATAGTACCCAACAGAAAAAAAAGGCCAACGCTAGTTTTTGGTAAAAAATCTTATAAAAGATTAGATTTATAACGATTTTCATAGTTTAAAAGTTATAAATTTTATCTAATTAATAACAATATTAAATCATCTGTATAATTTTTTATAGCTCTCGTTTTAAAATAATTTAATATAAATAGAAATATTATTTTTATACATCTTATTTAGTTAATATTGTGATTTTGTATTTTTAATTTGACAGGTTTGTCAGAAGTAAACAACGTATGCTTTGTTAATATCTTAGCAGGTGGCGTTAGAAGCAAACATAATAATGTATTGAAAAATTTTAATACAGTGTGGAAACCACTTCTGGAATAAAATTGTTTGTCTCCTTATTATAGAAAATAATCAAAAACTCTGGGACACGTTAACTTTTAAATTTAAATGTGCGCTTTTTAAACATAAGTTTAAATGTACAGGGTGATCCACGCACGTCTGGCATAGTCCATAATCCTTATTTTTAATGATACACCATGTATATTTTTATGTTTTTAAAATACTTTTAACAACCTGATTTCAATTTTTCTATATCATGTAGGGTCTATAATGAATAATACAAGGTGAAATTTTAAATTATTAATTTATCACGTGTTATGATATTATTTTAAATTAGCTAAATACAGACAATAGACTTCTACACTAAGTGTTAGTACACTGTATATTGGGGAAAATTTCTGTTTCGTAACCGTGTTAACATTTTTTGTCGTGAATAGGTAAAAACTGTATAGACAGTCTGCTAATTAAACTAAATCGGTAAATAATGCGGATTGTTATCAATCAGTTGACATGCTGTTGACATTTTACATTAAAATAATAAATTCTTAATTAAAAACAAATTTTTTGCAGAAATAAAAATGAAATATTTAACTAATGCCCACCGAATTGAGATTTTAATGATGATTGGTTACAGGGAGAATTGTAGAAGTCAAGTTGAAGTAGTAAACTTATTTAATCAGAGGTATCCTCAGCTGCCTAATATTTCACAAGGTACTGTGTCCAAAATTTATGCACAATTCAGAGAACTTAGATATGCCAAACCATTAAAAAGAAAATCGAACTTCATTGAAGATGAAATGAAAGTGGATATTTTGTTAAGTGTCGCAGAGAATCCAACGTCAAGTTCACGTCAAATTGCACGTTAAAATAATGTGTCACACAACTATCCTAAGTTGTCTCCATGAAGAAAACTTCATCCATATAAATTGACATTTGTGCAGGAGCTAACAGAAGACGATCCGGATCGTAGAATGGATTTCTGCAAAAGAATGAAGGATAAAATTAACAAATGAAATAGCTCTTCGCACAATTCTTTTTTCTGACGAATCAAAATTTACATTTAACGGAGAGGTAAACTGACAAAACTGTAGATATTGGTCATCGGAAAATCCTCATTGGATGCGTGAGACACACACTCGTATCCTCAAAAGTTGAATGTTTGGGCAGGTATTATAGGAGATCATATTATTGGTCCTATATTTATAGATGACAATTTGACAGCAGAAAAATATTTAAGCATGCTAAGAGACGATGTTCTTCCTTAGTTGGCTAACTTATATCCCAATCCAATAGATCCGACCCTACCGCATGAAACTGTCTGGTTCCAAAATTACTTTAAATGGTTAAAATTACTTTAATGAAATCTTCTTCAATAAGTGGATTTGATGAAGGGGACTAGTGAGCGGCCAGCTAGGTCACCAGATCTTACACCTTTGGATTTTGTTGTGGGGTTATCTCAAGAACAAAGTATATGCAACACAATCAACTATCATTGAAGACCTCAAAAAGTAAGGATAACTAGAAGTAGAAATACGGAATATTTCACCTCAAACTTTAAACAAAGTTTGGAATGAGTTTTATAGGAGACTGTATTATTGCCAACAAGAAGGTGGAGAACATGTTGAGCATTTATTTTAATGTAATCCAATCAATTACCTCGTGTATTCTGTGAATTCATTGTCTTGAAGAAAATATCTAATTTCAAAATTTCACCTTGTATTATTCATAATAGACCCTACATGATATAGTTCGTTGAAATCAGGTTGTTAATTAGCTATTAAAAACATAAAAATATACAGGGTGTTTCATTTAAAATAC
This sequence comes from Diabrotica balteata, assembly GCA_918026665.1. Lineage (NCBI taxonomy): Eukaryota > Metazoa > Arthropoda > Insecta > Coleoptera > Chrysomelidae > Diabrotica > Diabrotica balteata. Next base: position 92,595,519 of record OU898279.1, on the reverse strand, counting down.
AGATTATGCACTATACCAGACTTGCATTGATCACCCTGTACATTCAAATTTATGTCTAAAAAGCGTACATTTAAATTTCAAAGGTAAGTTATCTCAACGTTTTTTAATATTTTCTAAAATAAGAACACAAGCAATTTTATTCCATAAGTGGTTTCCACACTGTATATAATTTGTTTACAATGTAAATAATAAAATAAATATTAATGGTACTCATTTATGTTAAAAATATTATAAAAAATTTTAAAATACAGATAATATAGTATGAAACTTTGCGCTAGTCTACAGTACTACCTAATGTTCAATCAAAAAGACTGATATTTTTTTTTTTTTTTGTACACACTTATGACAAGTCGAAAGAAAATGCAAAAAAGTATTTTTGAAGTGTGTATATCATTCTGTATGATGTGATGAACACATAAAATTTAATTTAAAAACTTAATTTTTAGAAAGTCTTTGATGACTATTAGTAATTCCAAACTACTAAATAATTTTGTAAGAATTTAAAAAAACAATCTCTATTTCCTATATATGACATTTGTCACCTGTCACTTTTGAAAAATCGTTTAAAAGGACCGACATTTGATTTCATTAGTTCTATTCAGTCTACGTCCTCACATCAATCAATGGTCGGGTCTTAAACCCGTACCATGACAAAAATTTTTTCAATTTTTTAACGTGTTTGTGAAGTCCAGTGTCGGCTTTTTATATGTTTTATATGTTTTAAGAATTCCAACTCCTACAAAATCATAATTTTAAAATTTAAGGAAATGAGATCTCTCCTTTGTAGTGGTATTTAAAAAATTGACGTAAGTTAAAAATTACAATCTTTACCAATTAGTACTTATTAGAACATTTTATTGTAGCATAGCTCTGATGATGGCTTTGTAAAGCCGAAAGCGCTCAGCTAGGAATTGCCTAAAATATACACACTTCAAAAATACTTTTTTGCATTTTCTTTCGACTACCTAATGTATCATCTTTTTTTACTAAGCTATCACTATGACAATCTAAACTTTATTTCTGTATTTTTTTAGCTTTCCCCTCAAAAAATTGTAAAAATAAAAGTCTTATTGTTTATTTTAAACTATATACTAATCAAATTGGGCGAATTCGTACTGATCTTGTAATCGCATATATTTTAAAATATTTTTAACAGAATAAACTCTATATTGCAATCCCATGATAGAATTCGGGTATAATGGGTATAAAAAGATATCGGAATAATAAAGTGTAATTCATTCCAAATCGACATGCAAGTAATTAAACAAACGTTATAATGAACAGGTCCATTAATGTTTACCGTTGGAATATTCAATAGAAAGTTTAATTCAGGACCTTCCACATTACACAGGTATCCTTTTCAACACAGTAATTTGTTAAAATACTCCATATCCTGCATTAAATCCCAAACGCTTTGAGTAGTAGTTGGAATTTTGAATTAGATGTGGTTAATGCAGCTAATTTTAGTCTAGGTTAGTTAGACTAATGTATAATGTATGTAAAATATTTTTAATAAAAGAATTAGTTTAATCATAAAACTGTGTCTGAAGAACACTATGCTAATTTTTATATATTTAACTTAACTTATAATAATTATATATAATAACTTATAACTTTAAAACAAGAAAATTAATAAAGAAAACAAAGTCTACGGATTAAAAAATTATTGCTAATATTTTGTAGGTCCTCCTTCATTATAAATGACAGCCTGCAGTCGTCTAGGCATTGATTTGATCAACTTTCTACACTTAAGTGCAAAATAATCGACTCAAAAGCGAGATTTAAGACTACATCTCTTGTTTCAATGTAAAAGTATGAAAAAAATGTAATCTGCAAACAATAACTTTATTATTGAACTAACAAAGACTGCTATTTTATTTATTTTAAGACGCATTATAAAAACAATATGCAATACAAACAGAATTTCCTAAATATTCATCATTGGAACTAACGAAAGAAAACGTTATGAACAGAGAAATCATCAATTACAACATAAATTTCTTAATTATTTAGTATTTGATATTACCACCTACTACTCCTACTCCTAATTACACTTTCCCATCGATTTGGCATGGATCGGATGACTTTTCTAATAAATTCTTGAGGCATTGCTTCCCATTTATTATTAAGCGCAGCTCTCTATTCTATTATGCTCCTTGGTGCATGATTTCTATCCCGGACCCTTTGTTTAAGTTTATCACAAACATGCTCTATTGGATTTATGTCCGGGCTTAACGCAGGCCAATTTATTGTAGGTATACCAATGTCGGTGAAATGCAATTCGGATTCCGCAATTCCATGGAAACACGTGAAGCACTTTTCACCTTACAAGTCCTACTTCAGAGATGCCGCGATGTCAGTTGTGATGTCTATATTTGTTTTATTGACTACGCCAAGCTATTTGGCCGTTGTCAGCACCAGAGGATGGGTCACCGCACTATAAAGAGTAGGATTGGATGAGAAGGACATTCGGATCATCATGAATTTATACTGGAACCATCGTGCTCAAGTCAAGATCGAAGACCAGCCGACCGACCAAGTAAAGATCATGCGAGGAGTAAGGCAAGGATGTGTGCTATCGCCGATTCTTTTCAATATATACTCTGAGGAGATTTTTAATGAAGCCCTCACAAACCTAGACATGGGCATCCGAGTTAACGGTGAATACATCAATAATATCCGCTACGTCGATGACACTGTGTTACTAGCAACCAGCCTAAACGATCTTCAGGCCTCACCAGACCGAGTGCGAACTGTGAGCGTAACATACGGACTGAACCTCAATATTAAGAAAACTAAGTTTATGGTTGTCAGCCGTACAAATTTAGATTCCGGGGCACTAATGGCAGGTAGCGAAGAGATGCAGAAAGTCGACAGATTCATTTACCTCGGAACTACCCTCAACGTACAATGGAACTACGCTCAAGAGATTAGATCCAGAATTGAAATGGCACGGTCTACATTTATTAAGTTGAAATCCTTGCTGTGCTGCAGTGCTCTCAGTTTTGGAACCAAGATGCGGATAGTGAGGTGCTACGTTCTTCCAGTGTTACTATATGGAGTTGAAGCCTGGACACTGACGCAAGCCACTGAAAAACGAATCAAAGCCTTCGAGATGTGGATATACAGGATATTAAAAATATCTTATGTGGACCATGTCACCAACGGTGAGGTCCTACAGCGCATGACAAAAGAAAAAGAAGTGCTTAATTTAATTAAACAACGTGAGCTTGAGTACCTCGGCCACGTGATACGAAACGAAGAAAAATATCGAATTCTTCAACTCGTTATGCAGGGTAAAGTATTTGGCAGCAGAGGACCGGGACGCCGTCGTATCTCGTGGTTGAAAAATCTCCGACAGTGGTTTGGGATGACCTCAGCTGAGCTGTTTCGCAGACCAGTCAACAAAACCATGATAGCCTTGATGATCACCAATATCCGGACCGGATAAGGCACTGAAGAAGAAGAAGATGCCGATCTCAGATAGATAGGTGGTGGTGACTCGTGTGATATGGCATTAAATTAAATTCCATACATTATCATGCATTAAAATAAAGGCGTCACTAATAAATTCCGCGTATGAAACCAGATGTTCCTCCAAAATGTCTCTGATATTATGATCCGCCGTTAACTTTCACCACGTCCTCCACCAGGCACGAAAATCAACTCGGTTTTCCCATCCATACAACTGCCTGATCAAAACATACAATAACCGTCTTCATGAGACAATTCGTCTCGTATACAAAATTGAGCAATTCGCTTTCCTTGCCTTCCATAGACTCAACGCCTCTTGTCGTTGCCATGTAGGAAAAATCCTACTTTTATCGGAGAATAATACCTGACTCCATTGATCGTCCAGATGTTCGCGAGCAAATTCTAATCGCCTTTGCTTCTGAACTTCAGTTAGCTTGGGACCCGTAGCTGCCTTTTTTGGTGACTGGTTGGCTGCCTTTAGTCTCCTTCTAACTGTTCAACCCTGGTCACCACACTTCGGACCTCTCTAAGCTCTTCTTTGAGTTTAGTACCACTCAAATGTCGATTTCTCAAGGATTTCGACACAAGAAATCGATCATCTCTCTCGATTGTTATTCGTTTACGGTATCCTCCTTGTCGACAGATATAATAAACAGTATCTTGGTACAGACGATACACTCTGTATACAACAGATTGGCTTAAATTTAGCCAATTTGTCTCGGCCCTCTGGCCCAGACATTCCCTCGATAATGCTACTGCTTGAGTTGCGTCGACGAACGTGTGGTATCCATTTGTAATGCAGTTGTGAACCTAAGTGACTGATGTATTAGTGGATTGCTATGGAAATTAATGTGTACGATGTTAACCGAACGCGTTAAATCGGTGCGTGTCGATTTCAATGAGTCAAATTCTGACCTCCTCTCTACGTGTTTGTAATGCGTCATCCAATTAACCAAAAAACATATTTTTTTTAAACTCAATAATATGGTTAATGATTATATACTATATATTTCTAGATTTACACTTTTTATATTGAAACAGGAGACGTACTTTGACAAAATAATTTTGAGTCGATTATTTTGCACTCAAGTGTAGTATACTCTGGGGAAATTGTGTCCCAAGCTTTAGTAATTTTTTTTTCAATTCATTTCTATTTGGTATTGGAGCACTATTTATTTTATTTTTTAATGTTAACCACACATTTTCAATAACATTCAAATCTAGTGACTGGGCTGGTGTTTTAATGGCATTTTGGCATTTATAAAGCAACAAAATATGAACCAGATATGTGTTTTTGATCATTGTCCTGGTAAAACAGGTAATTGTTATTTTTACCTAATTTTTGAGCAACACCCTTAGTATATCCAAGTATATGTATTATTTCGTATTCACTTTCATAAAATACATGTTACTTACTCCTGCAGATGATATACACCCCCACACCATCACTACACTTCCACTGTGCTTTACCGTAGCTTTCATATTTTTTTAGTTTTAGTTCTTAATTCGGCTTTCTCCACATCAATATTCTTAATTCTACCCAAACAGTTTATTTTGGTTTCTTCTTTTTTTTGTAGTCCCTATCCGTTTCGGATGTTGGCGATCATCATGGCAATCTATATTTTGCGAACTGCGGCTCCGAAAAGATTTGTGGTTATTGTGTTAAACCACGTATGTAGATTTTTCAGCCAGGAAATTCTTTGCCTTCCTGGTCTTCGTTTTTCTTTTACTTTTCCCTGAAGAATTAATTGAAGCAACCCATATCTCTCGTTATTCCTCATGATGTGACCGATATTTAATTTTGGCTGTTTTTATTATGGTTACCAACTCTTTTTCTTTTTGCATTCTTAATAAAACGTTCTGATTAGTAACGTAGTCGGTATACGATATCTTCAGGATTGTATGGTAAGGCCACATTTCGAAAGCCTCAATTTTCTTACAGCTAGAGTCTTTGAGAGTCCACGACTCAATTTCGTACAATAGTATAGAAAAGATATTGCTGTAAACTGTTTAAACTGTCTGCAAAAATAACGGTGTCATCCGCATAGCGGATTTTGTTTAGGCGTTCTCCATTTAAAAGAATTTTATGTTCGCAATTTTCCAAGGCTTTACTAAATATTTCCTCTGAATATTGGTTGAATAATATGGGTGAAATTATACATCTTTGTCTAACGCCTTGTAGAATCTGGATCGCTTTAGTCTGTTCATCCCCAAGATTTCTTCTTATTGGGGCTGATTGGTTGCACTATAAATTTATAAATCCATCCAGTATAGATATTACATTCTAGTACCCTGATTTTTATGACTACTAAATTTTATTTCTTGGGAGTGGTCTTAATTTTCAATGACATTCGTACCAAGGTAGGTGTATGTTTTTACCCTTTCTATTGGTTGACCATTCACAATGAGTCTTTCAATTTGCTGTTCCTTTTTAGAGATCAACATATATTTTGTTTCTTAATGTTCCGTGAAAGTTCATCTTTCTGACTTACTTTTGTGATTTTTATTTTGGTTTCATCAGCAAATATTACTGAATTCCAAAAGTTTAAATATTTGTTAATATTCTCTCTTCTTCTTTAAGTTCCATCTTTTGACTGCCGCTCTAAAAAGTTCTGCACTACTTCATTCAAACCATTTCCTTAAGTTCTTAAGCCAGGATATTTATCGTCTTCTCACATTTTGCTTTCCTCGGATTTTGCCTTGCATAATTAGTTGTAATAATGCGTATTTTTGTCCTCTCATCACTTGTCCTAAGTACTCAAGTTTTTGTCTTTTAATATGCTCTCTAGCGAACACTAATCTAATACGCCTATTTCTTTGGCTAATAAAATGTTTCTTTCTAGATGTTGGATCAGGTAGGTTATTCTTTCGTTATACCCCTCTAATTGTTTTGGGGTTAAATTGTTTTCCAAACTGTCTTTTTACCTCATCTCGCAATTTTGGTGCACTTTGTGTATGATTATTTGCCTGATAATCCATAATAATCCATAATAATGATGATATTTCTCTGATAATCCATCTTTCTTCACGTTTGGTAAACATCTTACCATTTTGGATATGTCTCTTTGGATACATCCATTTCTATGGTGAGTAATAATTAAATTTCTTTCACTCATCGTAGTTCAACGACCCATTTTTAAATAATGTTGTTATTTGTCGATTATAATACTTTGAAATGCCAAACTAACCATAGAAATAACTGCAATATGAATTTAATGCAACGACTACTTTGCAATTTTTTATATATTTTACAATAACGTTTTTGTTCCTAATCTTGTATATTTTAGAATCTTGACAAATTCAAGGGTCCCCTGCCTAAACGTTGATTTCAATGAACAATAAAATCCATTTCCCAATTTAATATTATTTATTGAAACTTAACCCAAAAAATACTAATTTTATATTATATACATATATATAATACACACACATCTTTCAAAATCCTCATTAATCACTAATCAATGAATTACTTCTACTGGGGACAGACGGTGGTTCATTTATGTGGGATGTGGGAAACGGATAAGGCTATGAATGGTTCTGAAGTTTTCATAATCAAATTTGTGACATGTATGAAGATGATGAGGATGTCAAATTCGCGTTAATCCTCACGCTAACCCCCACGCTAACCTTAACCTAAACCACGATACCATCGAGGCTATAAATAAACGTTTCTCTGTTCCCAGTCACAGCAATGCATTAATTAGTGATCAGCCATAGATGAAGCCAAGAAGAAGATATCACAGAGGATGTCAAAATCTCGTCTTAATAATTATCGATGCGATGCAACCCAGAAGACTGTTGAGTGTAATATTAATTCTTGTAATAATATTAATCTTAACTCTAGGTTTAATTATACTAACCGCGGAAAATCAAGTAAGTAAATATTTTTTTAAAACTTTAATATAGACCCACGGAAAAAATCACATTATAATTTAAGAAGGCATCGTAATTACATCGTAATTTGGAGATATCATGAGAAAGCTCACTTTTACGAGTCGCTTAGCCAAATAATGTAACATTTATTACTTGACAGAAATTGTTAATTTGACAGCAACTGTCAAAATATGGATACGCATCTTAAATTCATTAGATTTAAAGTAATTACATTTTAAATCAATTTTAAAGTTTTTAAACGGTAGTGCGTAATAAAAACAAACTCTCATGGTACTTACATTTTTTTTTAGTATTCTGTATGGGGGATAATAAAGACACAGGAACACTTATAAGTGCCTTTAAGGGTATTGTTAGGTAACTTGAGGTTATGGAGTCCAAAAAAAAAAACGTGCTCAATATATGGTTTACCATAAATTCAGATAATGTAAATATAATCTAATTAATATTTCTGTTTATATTAAAAGAATAAACAACACCAATTTTGGTCGTGTATATCGAATTGCAATAGGTCATGTTTTGTACAAGAAACTAGTAGCTTCTGTATATGATTTAAACAGTCTTATAAATAGTATTAAACTAAATAAAGAAAATTTAAGAGCCTTTACTTTGGGTCATTTTTTAAAGAACATTCATTGGGAATATTAATAGTAAAGATGGTGCAATTTTATTGAGTATATTAAAATACTGTTATTGTGGCTTTTGGAGGTAATTCATTGTCCCAGTACTTATGTTATTGCAAGTTCGGTATTTGGTCCAGTAGAATAATTCGTAGGCAGGGTTCCTTAGTGTGAATAAATATTTATGATACGGCCACTTTTCACAACAGTATAAAAGTTTTCAAAACCTATGTATTTGTTGTAGATGTATGTCATAAAAATAAAAATCACTTATGCGGACATAGGAAAATACAGGCATTATATTGCATTCAGTGCCAGATTAATGTTAATATTTCGGTTTTGAAAAAGTCCCTACTACCAAAATCAACAAGAAATTAAAAATATCATGATCAAAAATAAAATTTCTTTTATAGAGGCAAAGGAAATTAATAAAAAGTTATACTTAGAAGTACTAGGCCAAAATAGATTTTCATTATTATCCAACCGCGATAGAAGTTTTATGCGATAGAAAGGTTTACTAAACTTGGTCCCGGATAAAAAAAAGCGTTTTGTTCTATTATTTTCTGGAGAAGTTTTAATAGTTGTCTGATCATATCTTTTCCTACATAGTTTAGAAGTTTTTTTGTTATTCTGTCCTCTTCTGATGTTTTTAATTTTTTACTAATATTTATTTTTTGATTTGTCGTCATCTGTAATTTTGGTGATTTATTATCGTCACCTTTAGCAAATAAAGATCGAATGTAGTGTGCCCATGTCTTCTTCTAAATGTGTTTCGTTTCTTTTCTTTAACGTCTCATCTTTTTTATCTTGGTCTATAGTTCCTCTTTATTCCTCTTAATTCAACATGCCCTTAAGTCAGTTGGAAAAGAAACCCTCAAACTACTTGGAGAAAAAACAAAACCTTGTATGACAGTAGAAATTCTTGAACTTATGAAAAAACGAAGAAAACATAAAGCAAAAGACCTGAATAAATACAAAGAAATTCAAAGAAACATCAGAAAGAAAATTCGAGAGGCAAAAGAGATGTGGCTCTCCGACAGATGCAAGAAAGTAGAAGATCTGGATAAAAAATTTGATAGTTTTAATTTACACAAAAAAACATCAAAAAAATAACAGGTTCTAGAAAACGTAAAAACAAATATCCTTAAAAATGATAAAGGGGATATTATTGCTGATAATATGAAGGAGAGATTATGTCACTGGACCAATTACATCCAACAACTATTTAATGATGAAAGAGAAGAACTGTCATTAGAAATCACCGAGGATACCGGACCACCAATATTAAGAGAAGAAGTCATCTATGCCATCAAAAACACAAAAGACGGTTACCAAGCATGTAAAAATTCGTAACTAACAAGTAGACGTCACAATTAAAATAATATTAAAAACATTTTTTACATGCTTGGTAAGTCAAAAGTATTACTTTTAAACCGTATTATGTCTGTCATAAAATGTTTTTTTAGTCAGTATTATTTCTTGAAAAAGGCATAGATTTCCTGCGGAAACGTCGACAAAATATATTAAAATGTTTTAGTATCAAATCAATCTTTTTTATGAAAAGCCCAAGCCCAAGAAAATCAACTAAAAAAATATATATTATATATATTGAGGTTCAAGAACCAAACTCAATCTATATATATATATATATATATATATATATATATACATATATAAAACTGTTTTGGATGGGTTGGAGTCAATAAAGGGGGCTATGTGTTGACTATTTTTTTACTCGAGCTTTCAATTGTGATTGCAATTATTATCAAGAGCTTCTAAAAAATACAAAATATCTTACAAAGTTGAACTAGAAATAAAAAATTTTTTGTTAACTCACCAAATAAAATTAGCTTTTTATACAAAACTGCTGCTAACATATTAATTACAAAAAATATTATTAAAAAAATGTCCTATTCTAATAAATGTTTCGCTGAAATAAATTTTGATAAAATTTCTTAACAAAAACAATTGAATTTGTAAACAAAAATTGAATAGCTACACCAGCCTCAATTTCATAAATACCAACTTAAAAACTTTTATTTTGACATATTGTCAAAAATAAAATTTTGTTTAAAAATTCTTCTTTGTTTAGTAACAAAAAGGAAGAAGATTTATTCACCATTGATAGATGCTTGAAAAAATGTAACAAATACATGGAAAATGCAAAATGTAATATTTTACTGATTGCATATATAAATTAGATAGAAATAATATAATTATAAATTTTGCTTAGATTTTGAATTTCTGACCTTTTGTTATTAATTATTATTATTATAAAATTATTATCAGTTTTGCTAATACAAACCATTTCCAAAAAAGCTCTTTTAAATTTATTACTTTCACTACATAAAATTTTAATATTATCAAAATCCATAATATGGTCTTTGTCTATTACATGCTGTGCCAAAGCACAAGATGGTTTCTTAATTCTGCAATCACTCTTGTGAGAAATAATGCGATTTGAGAGATTTCTTCCAGTCTCACCAATATACTCAGCTTCACACTGAGTACAACCAATGCTGTATAGTACATTTGTTTGATCTAATTTGTCTATAGGATATTTAGTTTTGGAATATAAAGATGAAATGGTTTTGATGTTCTTTGTTGCTATTTTTATATTGTCAATAACCTTTAGTGTTTGTATTAATTTAGGAGTTAATGATGGTATAAAAGGTAGTGAATGATAATATATGTTCTGATTGTTGGATACAGTGTTTTGAGATTTAGCAAAAAATGGCGTTAAGTTATTTATATTTAATAAATTAGAAAAAAGCATCCTATGTAGCATATCTGGAGGATAAGAGTTTTCAATTAAAATATTTTTTAACAAATGAAGATCTTCTTGTAGATAGTCTGGATGAGAAAGTTTTAAAACACGTTCCTTTAATCCTGTTATAAGGTTCATTTTCATCTTATTTGGATGATGAGAGTAATAGCTTATAAATCTATTACTACATATGGGTTTTCTGAACCATCTGGTTTTCGACATATTGTTTGTATTTCTTACAATTCTCATGTCAAGTAATGCTAGAGAATTATCTACCTCCTAGTATATTCAAGTTGTTATAACCATTATCGTATTATTACATACTTGCGACATGTAAGTTTTTATACTTTTTTTATTTCAAACAATATTATTACGAGTAAGTATATTGTAAATATAAATTATCACATGTTTAAAGCAATGATTACTAAAATGTACATTTTAAGCAATAGAAGTACCAGAAAAAGTTATTTTTTAACTTTAATAATCCATGTTAAAGCACATAAAAATATATGAATCTAGGTAGTAATTCGTGTGATAAAGAAAACTTTATAGACGGCAGTGACATCAATAAACTTTGAAAATGTGATGAGATAAACTAAGAATATGAAGGGGATTTTTAATCAGAACAAAATGCGATAGATTTTAGGCATGAATATGACATTAAAAACATACAATATTGGTTTTATGAAGCTTCTCAGAGAAAACAGTTTAATGCAATTTATTCTTGAAATGGCATAAACCTCAATTATACCAATAGAGTGACAATATTTAATTTAAATCTTTATTTTTAACGTTACTTAAAATAAAATTATAAATTTGAAATTTAACTTAGTTGGAGTTCTTGAATACTTTATTCAACTGAAATGTCGAGATTTTTTAATTCTCTAATGATTTTCTGTATGCCCCAATCTTTTAGAATAGCCTGTGTATATTTAAACAAATATTACGAATTAATGGTATTTTCAATTATCGCTTAAAGTATTTTAATTAGCACACGCATGTCGAAGATACGCACAACCTTTCTAGTTAGTTTGGTAGGCACACCTATCGGAAGTAGGTATGGGCAAAACTACCGGTTTTAACCGAAAACCGGTTTTTTTACTTCGCAATAACCGGTTTTGTCGGTTGTTTTTTTGTCCCGGTATTTTCAAAGTGAAAACCGGTTATTAGGTTTTTACGGTGATTAGGATAAGGTTAGGTATTATTTTGGATCCCAATCATAATTAAAATTCTCCATTAAGTAATTAATAAGTAATTATTCAAAATAAAACCATAATTCAAAATTTATTTTATTTTATAAAACGCAAACTAAAGTGCATTGTAAATATAACCTATTGGATTAAAAAAACCAAAAACCGGTTTTTCGGAAAACCGTTTTTTTTTGGCCGGTTATAACCGCCAGGTTAAATCGTAAGCAAAAAAAACCGGTATAACAAAAAAACCGGTGTTTTGTTAAAAACCGCCATTTATAATCGGAAGGTTAAAATAAGTAAAATTTGAAATACTCGCCTAAGAATTTATGAGTATGAAAGTATGAGTTTTATAATCAAAATGTGTTACTTTTTAGTTAGAACGATCATTTTGTAGTTAAATTAATGACAAATGTTTTTAACTATGTGCTTGGTTTACAGAACTTGCTTTTTAATTATTATCTCGACAAAAATTATAAGAGAGAAAATAAAATGATTGAGTTGATCATTCTTGTATATTCAATACTAGCAATATTGGGCAGTCTTTGAAAATCATAAGATATTCTCTTTCTCTCTCAATTCGCTACAGCCCAAATCGGGCCTTGGCCTCCTCCAAACTATCGCTAAAACTGTTCCAGGATCTTACGTCTAGCAAATTTTGCACGTCCGCCGACACCATCCTCCCATCTTTTCCGTGACCTTTCTTTTGGTCTTGCGAACTGCATTTTACTATCTAGGGCTCTTTTCGGCAATCTTTCTGTCTTTATTCTTACTACATGACCAGCTTAGCGAAGTCTCTGAAGTTTAACGAATTCTGAGATCGGCGTCTCTTTGAACAGTTGGTAGAGTTCATGGTTGTACCTAGATCTCCATATTCCGTTTTCGTTAATAGGTCCAAATGTCTTTTTTAGAACTTTTCTTTCGAAGACCTCCAGTTGTTTTTTTGTCTATTCTATCATCACCCATGTCTCGTATGAATAACATACTATTGGTCTGATAATAGTTTTGTAAACCCTGATTTTCGATTTCCGGTGTGTGTTTTTGGAAGCAGAACGCATGATCGAGTGAAAAATAAGCTTTGTTTCCCTTTACTATTCTTCTTTAGATTTTTGGTTCTTCTGTTCAATTCGTGTTTAATGCAACTCCTAAATATGTGAAACTTTCTACCGTTTCAATATCGTCCTCTAATTCAACTGTGCGTCTGTTTCCCCTAGCTCCTGCCTGAGTTAATCTTTTTGTCTTTTGAATATTTATTTCTAGCCCGGCCTATTTTGCCTTTTTTTTAATTGTGAATATATTTCTGCCGCCTCTTATAGGCGGCAATCTGTATTGATTTATTTATTATTGAGATTACCTCTTCCTATATTCACCCGTCTTATCACATATATTGTTGTTTTTACCAGTCGGATGTATTTTTGGGGGATATTAAAGCTCTGCAATATTTGATAAAACTTGTTCCTATTAATTGAGTCGTAGGCTTGTTTAAAATCTATGGATATGTTGTGGACGTTAATGTCGTATTTCCACGATTTGTTTAAAAGGCTATAGCGGGATAAGATGGTCAAAATTGCACTATGCTCGATTTAGTTTTGGGCCTGGCCATTCGAAAGGATATAATTAAAAACTTACTCAGTAAAATTTTCAAGTCCTTAGGTGCCTCTGGGGGTTCGCTGTGAGAAAAAACGTTTTAAAAAAAAATTTTAGACGCTGTATTGCTGCAAAAAATCTGAAAAAATTCATGAAAGCGTAGTTTAATAATACAATACTACCTGATTTTTTCAAATTTTTATCTTGAAAATTGAGCCAAGGAAAAATATTTGAAATTTTCAGTAATATTTTAGGTTATGTCGGAAATTTTTGGCCAACTTTAAAACAATGTTTTTTTATGGGTTTTTTTCCGTTCTTTCGAATGGCATAGGTATTATTATCATTTTCAACGTGGAAAATGTCTAAAAATCGAAAAAACTGCTTTTTTGGCATTTTTCGGAAGCACCCCCACCCCTGAACAATAAATTGTATGAGCCTATGAACAAAACAAAAAAAAAAATAAGTATCACATAAAAAACAAAAAAATTATTTATACTGCCATAAGATACAATAATATCAGTTTTTATAAAATAAAAAAAATATTAATAAAATAAACATAAATTAGGTTTTTTATTGAGATGGATGACTCATAACCTTAACAACATACATCTAAATTAATGATAATTCATATTTTTATATGTATTCTTACCTTTACAATCGAAACAAGCTATTAAAACTATTATTTTTTTCTTACTGCATGCTAAAAAACAAAAAACCCCGTTTTTTCGGCGTTGTTTTTAAGCTTTCGCTATATAACCTCTAAAGTCAGTGTCTTAATAAATGGTAATTTACATTTTCACATGTATCCTTCCCTTTACAATCAAAATCAGTTATTCAAAGCATTAGTTTTATCTCACAACTGTCTGAAAAACTGAAAAACCCCGTTTTTTCCATGTTTTTACTACATAACCTCAAAAGACTCTGAAAAATGAATCGTGAATTAGAACGCACCTGTACACTCAAAAGTTGTGGAATTAAAAGCTAGCGAATATATCTACATATATACGTGATATTATATCACAATGTACATGCATTTATACACAAACGCATATCTATATAGTTCCATGACTTTTGAGATCCTTGTTATATAAATTCATAAGCTCGTACCATGTTCGTCCATCTCTTACTCTTCCGCTTAGATAAAAGAGCCGTATACCCATGCTTACATTATTATTATTTTATTTTATATTTTATATGTACTTAACTGTTTTGGCCTTCATGTCTTAGCCCGACATCCCGCATATCCAGGGAGCCTGATTGTAACAGAAAACATGGCGTTGATAGTTGCGCCACACGGTAGTTGATATTAGGCGGCCCAACTACCAACGGCATGTATATGATATAATCAGGCTCACATTATATATTGCTCTTAGTGCGTTTGCGTGTGTAGGGCCATATCCTCTGTATCGCTCTTAGTCAGTTTACGTCACGTTTGGAACAAAAGTTTTAAAAATGTAAACCAAACGTTTAAAACTTTGTTCAAAGTAACAAAGTTCAAAGTATATTATCAAATATTTATCTATTTCAGTAACAAGAGTAGTAATAGTACAAAATTAGCAATGAAATAAGTGAATTTAAACTATAAAATGTTCTCTAGTATAATACGTTATATATTTTTTTCAAAGCGGTAATCCAAATACCCAGAATTAGTATTAAAGAGGTATTTATTAACTTACTTTGTTACACAGTTGATTCAGTCAAAAATTGAGAAAGATGTAGCAAGAGCTATTCAGCAGAACGTCGAAACGCAGTGTAAATAAAAATACAGCATTGGCTTTCGTGAATTTCCATATGATGTTTACTTTACTATTAACCTCCGACCAATAAATAACCACAATGCATAGGGTCGACGTTATAGTAAAAAAAGAATTTGTTGCTTCACAATATAAAACAATAATACTGGTTATTTTTAGCTGTTATTTTAGACACGACACAATTCTGCTGTCAAATTCAAAATCAATTCAAAATAAACACAAAAACAGAGAGCCATTGACCATTTGAGGAAAAGCCCCGCCGAAATGATAAAGGCCCTCATACGCAAACTGACTAAGAGCGATACAGAGGATATGGCCCTACACAAGCAAACGCACTAAGAGCAATATATAATGCGAGCCTGATTATATCATATATACATGGCGTTGAGAGTTGCGCCGCCTAATATCAACTACTGTGCGGAGCAACTATCAACGCAATGTTTTCTGTTACAATCAGGCTCTCTGAATATGCGGGATGTCGGGCTAAGACATGAAGGCCAAAACAGTTAAGTACATATAAAATATAAAATAAAATAAAAATAATATAAGCATGGGTATAAGGCTCTTGTATCTAAGCGGAAGAGTAAGACATGGACGAGCATGGTACGAGCTTATGAATTTATATAACAAGGATATCAAAAGTCATGGAACTATATAGATATGCGTTTGTGTATAAATGCATGTACATTGTGATGTAATATCACGTATATATGTAGATATATTCGCTAGCTTTTAATTCCACAACTTTTGAGTGCACAAGTGCGTTATAATTCACGATTCATTTTTCAGAGTCTTTTGAGGTTATGTAGTAAAAACATGGAGAAAACGGGGTTTTTTGGGTTTTCAGAAAGTTGTGAGATAAATAATAAGATACTGACTTTAGAGGTTATATAGCGGAAGCTTAAAAAAAACGCCGAAAAAACGGGGTTTTTCGTTTTTTTAGCATGCTGTAGGAAAAAAATAATAGTTTTAATAGCTTGTTCCGATTGTAAAGGTAAGAATACATATAAAAATATAAATTATCATTAATTTAGATGTATGTTGTTAAGGTTATGAGTCATCCATCTCCCTAAAAGCCTAATTTATGTTTATTTTATGAATATTTTTTTTATTTTATAAGAACTGATATTATTGCATCTTATGGCAGTATTAATAAATTTTTTGTTTTCTATGTAATACTATTTTTTTTTGTTTGGTTCCTAGGCCCATACAATTTATTGTTAAGGGTGGGGGTGCTTCAGAAAAGGCCAAAAAAGCAGTTTTTCGATTTTTAGGCATTTTCCACGTTGAAAATGATAATAATACCTATGCCATTCGAAAGAACGGGAAAAAACCCATAAAAAAACATTGTTTTAAAGTTGGCCAAAAATTTCCGACATAACCTAAAATATTACTGAAAATTTCAAATATTTTTCCTTGGCTCAATTTTCAAGCTAAAAATCTGAAAAAAATCAGGTAGTATTGTATTATTAAACTACGCTTTCATGAATTTTTTCAGATTTTTTGCAGCAATACAGCGTCTAAAAAAATTTTTTTTCTTTAAATACGTTTTTTCCCATAGCGAACCCCCAGAGACACCTAAGTATTTGAAAATTTAACTGAGTGAGTTTTTAATTATGTCCTTTCGAATGACCAGACCCAAAACTAAATCGAGCATGGTGCAAATTTGACCATCTTATCCCGCTATAGCCTTTGTTTAACTGTGAATAGTTGGTCAGTTGTAGATCTTCTTCGTCGGAAACCGGTTAGATATTTCCCAACAATATTTTCAGTTAATTGTTGGAGTCGTTTGTTTGGTATGTAAGTAAAAATGTTGTACACAAGAGGGTTATGCCGCGTTAGTTTTCGCATTTCAGTTTATCCCCTTTTTTATAGATTGGGCATATGATCCCGGTTTTCCAAGTATTAGCGATCTTTTCATCTTTCCAAATTTTATTCATGAGCATATACATTTGTCCTACTAGGTGATGGCCACCTAATTTATATAGCTCAGGGACGACGTTGTCAATACCTGGGGCCTTATTGTTCTTTTGTGCTCGTATTGTCTGTTTTACCTCTTCCATCGTTGGGGGTTCTATATTTTCGGTGTCTTCCTCATTTTGATACATGTCCATATGCTCTTCCTTGTGCCCCTAAAAGAGTTTGGAAATAGGTTTTCCAGACTGATTTTATTTCTTTTGGATTACTGGTTTTTTTGCATTTCTTGATTTCTGCATAGATTTGTTTAGGGTTTGTATCCTTCTCTTACGCCTGTCCTATATCTGTATTTGGATATCTGTACGCCTGTCTTATATTGTTGCTTTAAAGATTTTCTTCTATTTTCTGTATATTGCCGTGTTCGTATTTTCTTTTCTCTGTTCGGCATATTTTATCGGCCATCCATCTTGCATCTTGGCAACTTGCCTTTCTTTCTCTGGTTCTTCTTTCTATATATTTCTTGTGTTCTTCATTTCTTTTCTGTATGGACTTATTACGTTTCTCATTAAACCATTCCCTTTTTGTATTTTTCTTTTTCTTGCCTATGATTTTCTGCGTCAATAACTTTTGTTTTGATTTCTTCCCAATGTTCTTCGGTGCCTAGACTGCCTGTGTTTGTCAGTGTTTGTGTTATTTCTCTCTCATAGTTCTGTTTTACATCTTATTGTTTCAATTTTTGTATATCTAGCTATTCTGTTCTTTGTTCATGTCTCTCCCTCCTGTTTCTCTGAATGCTGCATCTGTATTTTATCTGTACTAGGATATGGTCAGATCCGCAGCATGTTTCTCTTCGGTTCTTCACATCTTGTATCCTTGTCATAAGATATTACTTTTTCATTTCGATACGAAAATCATTGGGTATCTGATACCCATGGTTTGGGTTTATGTTAAAAAAACAGGTGAGACCTTTTATCAATATTACAATTTTTTTGACATAATAACGATTTAGGAATTCGAACGAAAACGCTCACACTGTATGTGAACCACCCTATAGTACTTATCTGTCTACGGATATGTATACGATAAATTGCTGTTTTATAATAAGAAAATTTAATAAATATCAATTTTCACGGACCAACGGAGCCATACGTATCCGTCAGAAACTTAATCAACAAAATTAAATTTGTACTGAAAATATAAATAGATTTGTCGCACTAGGTGGTTGAACCTATTAAAGTAATGAAAAGTAACACATGCTGACATGAAATAAATATACTTTTAGTCTTTCATTTCAGTAATAAAAAATATGTGGACGTCTCATGGCACTAAAAATGTACACGATACACAAGAGTAGTAATAAACTTTTAACACTTGTCTCACATATATTATCTCTTCTAGTTGTTCAGTGACAACACTAAGACAGCAAGAAATATATTATATTTAGACTGCATGCTAGTTAAGTACAACTTTATTAACAATAATTGTAATGTTACAAATTCACATTATAGTATATCAACATTCATATTACCAAATTTTCATTTAAAGAATACCTAATATGCATAAGTTTACTAATTCTACAATAAGTAGCTATATTAGTTAAATTTCCTGTGTTTATTAGATTGATTACTATTACTTAATGGTATCGCTTAGTAATTTAATCAGTTTCTGAAAATTACATTTTTTTTTCTTATTTTTATCCAGTTTTTCCTGATTTCAACTTTGTGTATTATACAGGGTGATCCACAATGTTTTTAACAGCCTATAATTCAGGAATTAATTGATATTTTTATTTGAAATTTGAAAAATATCAATTGGACTACAATACCACCAATTGAGGTAGACAAGAGATCTGTGACGTCATCCGTGGTATAGTGACTGCATTATAATGAAAAATATAAATGGATCAGAAGGTTAGGTCAGATGAAAGGATTTTTTATTCTAAACTGAACGGTATGTTACAGTGAGCGTGTTAATTTAAATAAGTTCGCTAAATTTTTAATTAAATGTTTATTTTTTACAACAATGAATAACATTAAACCCCTCCCCTCCCCATTAGGTATTGAGATTAAAATTTAAGATATTAACAGTCATACAATTAAAATTAGAATCGATATGCAGCATATTCCATTCATCACTATCATCATCACGGTGCTACTGTGTTTAACGGTTCTATTAAGCAATTCTGCTGTGCTTCTTGCTTGAATTTTCTAGTTAACAACATCGAACTCAGCGTTCTCTCTCCTTTTTTTCTATCAATCTTAGCTTTGGTGTGCCTCGTCTTGCTTAATATTACCTAGTATGCAGTTAAAATTTTGTTTATCATGTTTGATTCCTAGGCTTGGACTATAAATATGTTCTGTCAGACCTGCAGACCGTTTCGTTTAACATCTTTTTAACCGATATGCGAATTAGATCATACTCTTCTCGTAGCTAAAGTAAAGCTTAAACTTAAATCGCCCAACAAACAAATATAGACAAAGACGATAGAACTAAGAACGAACGAAGAAAAACGTTTTCCAAGAAGTGCAAAAAATTTGCCCTTTATTTATAAAAGTACATCACAAGAAATACAAGAGGCTATTAAACATTATGAAACAACACCAATTAATCGCACAAAGCAAAGTAATACTAAGAAACACGAACTGGAGACTAGGTGAGACACCTTCTGAACATAAAACAAATAACAGAAAAATCTAGACAATTCTGTATCCCACTATACATTTGATTTGTAGATTATCGAATGGCATTAGACAGGATCAAATGTCAATACTTATGCAGATACTAAAAGTTATTATGATAACATACATATACTAACAGAAGCAGGCATAGCACAGCACTTAATTTCACTTATAACTGAACTGTACGAGTACAACACTAGAAGGTATGTCAGCACTGAAGTGAGAGATCTTTTTCACCAAACTAATGCTTTATTCTTGTAATTTTTTTATAGTTTAAAGTTATATCTATGCCTCGAATATTTTGCATAGTACCCTTTTTCCAGAAATAAATAGAAAAGATTAGTCTGGTTTGGTTAACATCCCTGCCACCGATCGATATATGAGAACGGAGAATATCACTGTTTTATACAGTCTTTTACGAGTTTTTTTTAAAACAGACGTTTGTCTGTTTCAGTTATTAATAACTATTACATATATTATGTCATCTCTTAATTATGTAAATAGGATGTTAGTTTTTATGCGCATCAAGACAAAATCGGAAACGAATATCTAACTGGCCAAATGTTAAAACAGCCTTAGACTTTACCTAAAGATTATAAGTTTCTCATTTTTACAAAACCAAATTTGCGCTTTCAAATAAAATGGATGAAAAGATTTTTCTGGTTGTCATATTCTGAGTATAAAAGTAGAGCACACTGTAGAATTTGCGTCGTAATGAAACGCTCGCTTAATAATGATCAAAGTGGCCATCAGTGGTTTGCCAATCCTTTTTGGCAGTAAAAAATGCACTAAATATATTTAAAACTGGTGCAAAATTAGGATAGTATAAACAAAATTCGAAACTAGCAATTACTACCTAAAATTAAAATCTTCTTAAGCTTTTTTAGTCAAGGAGTAGTGTCTTCTAAAAGAAAGAGACAGTAAGAAAAAAACCAAAAGAAATTAATACCCATCGCAAAAGAAACAAATTTTTACGACAAACAAGCATACCCCTTAAAGAGGTAACACATATTTAGGAGGGATCCACATTACACCACAGTCTGAACAACCACCTCAGAATGATAGCAACCACCTAACTTTCAGGTACTGTTGCGGTATGCAGCTAAATTTGGGGATGAAGGTCTTACTAAAGGAATATTCGGTTAGTTCTCAGAAGAATGCCCTTTACAAAACCTACAAATTAAAAATAAAATAATTGACACTTTTGGTGAAATTATTCTACATTAGATCATCAGTGAAAGAAAAAATGCTAATTTTTTTTATTCTCCTGAAAAAATAAAGAAAGTGGTAGTACACTGCTTATGCCACATTTCTTTGAAAAGCGTTATCTGGTGTATTATTGTCAAATTTAATAGCTGGTCGTGAAATTAAAGAGGCATTTTGTATGTATTTGGCAGTGGCAGAAAAAAGTACATCTGTCACTAAAGCAGAACTTTGTAGAAAGCAGCTATGGGCGAGGCTCTCACCTCTTACTTACTTACTCTTACTTACTCCGTGGCGTTACAACCCTTTGTGGGTTTTAGCCGACTCGACAACATGTCTCCACTGTTTTCTGTCTTGAGCAACCTTCATTCAATTCTCCACTCCCATAGTGCTTAGGTCTCCTGCTACATTATCTCGCCACTGGAGACGAGGGCGTCCGCGTGGTCTCCTTCCAGTTGGGACTTCCTCCCACACCAGTCTTACTGTTCGTTCGTCAGAATGTCTTCTGAGGTGTCTTGCCCATTGGAGTCTTCTGGACTTTATTTCTTTTATGATGTTGGCGTCTGGGTTAAGTTCTTCAAACTCTTTGTTAGTTCTTATCCTATATTGTCCTGATGCTTTATCCAGCACAGGACCAAATATCTTCCTTAGGATCTTTCTTTCCCAAACACATAGTCTCTCTTCGTTTGCCTTTGTTATTGTCCACGTTTTGCTTCCATACATCACAACGGGTCATATGATTTTTTTATAGACCTGTATCTTCGTACGTCGTGTTAATTGTTTTGATTTTATAAGGTTTTGGATGGCAAAAAGACATCTGTTGCCGGCCTGAATCCTGTTGTTTATTTCTTTTGATCCGTTATTGTCTTCAGTTATTGTGGTTTCAAGATACTTAAATTCTCTAACGCGCTTAAACGAAGTCATCGATGGTAACGTTCTGACCGATTCTGTCTCTGCCTTGGTTATTGCGGCTCCTATACATATATTTCATCTTGTTTTCGTTGATTTGGAGCCCCATCTTCTCTGCTTCCTTCTCGAACCTCACGAAAGTCTCCTTCATCCTTTATCGTGTGTTTCCTATTAGATCGATATCGTCTGCAAATGCCAGTAGTGAGTTTGGTCCTTTTCGATGAAATACTGTATTAGGTTTTTCGATTCTTGCACTTCTGATTATGTGCTCCAGAACTAAGTTGAAGAGTTGTGGTGAAAGTGCATCTCCCTGTTTTAGACCATTGTTTATTTCAAACGTCTCCGAATATTGTTGTCCAACTCTCACCTTACATCGTAACCGTTCCATACACATCCGTATCAACCTGACTAGTTTTTTTGGAAAGCCAAGTTCCTGCATCGCTGTCCACAGTCTGTCCCTCATACTGTATCAAATGCTTGTTTAAAATCTATGAACATCTGATGACGTTCACGATCTAACTCCCAGCATTTTTTCATTATATGTTTTATTGTGATGCTCTCACCTCCCGTACTCTAAAATCAAATTTTAGCATTAGTGCGACCAAAAACTAGATTTAAATATTTACACATTGCTGCAAATTCCACTTCGGCTCAACAAAGGACTTTTTTAAGCCTAAGAAGACTTAAGAACTACTTGTGAAACACAACGAGTAAGAGCAAACTGAACAAATGGACTCTCATTAACATTTACTATATAATATAAATGTATGCCAATAAAGTAGTCGGCTAAAGTAGTCGCACAGGTGGTCGGCTCTCATTTCGCTTTACTGCTAAAATGCTCTAGTGAATGTGCGTTCGAATTCTGGCTTGGTGCACAAAAAAATAATAAGGCTAACTTCACAGTTTAAAATAATTATACGGCTTAGACTAGAACCTACTGGTGTCTAATCGACCTATGGTGGAGTAGTACGGTATGAAATAAGAGCTTGCGGCTCGGTGGTAGTCCTACTCAAATCACTACATTTGGAAAAGTGCAAGTTAAAATATATTTGATATCAAATGAACCAGATTAAGATTTTAAATAAATCTAAACTGGATGTAAGCCAGTTAAGATGTAGTTTTTAATGACATTTTTGTAAAATGTTTAACGAAAGCTTGTAGTAGCAAAATCTGACGCAGTTTAACCGCAAATCAAGTTTGTACTAATAATGGAAGAAAAAATATACATAAAATTATTATATATCTCAATATTTGTAATACGTCTTGACAAATGCTCTTTCTTGCTTCTTCTGGTAGGTTACTATTGGTAGATTCTATAAGTGAAATGTGAAAGGCAACCTTTCGTTAAAAAAATCAAACTACCGAAAATAAATTTAACACTCCAAGAAAAGGAAGACCAGCGGAATTTAAAAAAAAAACAAAGCAATCATCGTACTCTCTACCGACAAGGGCAACGCAACGGTAATAATAAATATTAAAGAATACGCTAACAAAATGAAGGAAATTCTTAACCATACTACATAATAAAAAATCCTATTAGATTTTACAACGTACCTAGGGAAAAGAACCGTAACCAAAGTACAAGC
Source organism: Diabrotica balteata (assembly GCA_918026665.1). Lineage (NCBI taxonomy): Eukaryota > Metazoa > Arthropoda > Insecta > Coleoptera > Chrysomelidae > Diabrotica > Diabrotica balteata. The sequence continues at coordinate 92,571,943 of OU898279.1, read as the reverse complement.
CTCAAATATCAAGAAAGAACAACAATTTTATCTGATTTTACAGAAAAAGTCATCAAAATACACAAAACAAATCGGTTTACCAAAGGTACATAAGGCAGGGTCACCATTACTGCCAACAGTTTTAGCTCTATCAGATCACCGTTACAACCTTTGGCAAAATTTCTGGCTGACCAGTTACAAATAGGCGCAAAGGAAGCAAACTTTCACGATACCGAGCTATTTTATCGAGCGTATAAAGAACGTGAGTCTTAAGCCTAAACATGTGCTAGTTAGCTTCTATATAGTATCACTATTTACCAATCTCTCAGGTGGAAGAATCATTAGAAAATTACACGCAGAAAATATCCAATACCGCAGGACACACTAAATCAAATAAGAACTGCTTAAATAACAACTATTTCATCTACAAGGACTTAACATAGAAATACGTTAAAGAAGCGTCTGTAGCAAGGAAAACAAACGGTTAAATTAATTAGTAATTTATAAGATGGTTCAAATTTAGATGTTTACTTTTATTTATAATTATTAAAATTAGTTCAATAACGAATAACCTGAAACATCTTTTAGTATTTTTTAAACATGAAATTTTTACGCATTATAATGTTATGTAAACAGACCTTGTTGAATTACATAAAAAAGCATACTATTTTTTAAACATAGAATTAAGAACAACTTGCTGACCAGTCGTAATGCCACTTCGTGTATTGCGATCTACTACACTACTACAGTCTACCTACTAAAGTAATATAATATGTGTTTTCTTGGTAAATGATTAAATTAAACCTCCGTCGAGCTCCAGTTGTAACTTCTTTTTAAAAATCCCAAAGAAATATGGTCCTGGTAGAATAAGGACATTAGCTTACATGGCTTAAACATGTAGGACAATGGTATGAAAAATCGAATGTATCATTATTAATTAGAGCCGCTGTCAATTAAGCACGATTCATTCAACGGTCATGAAAATAGATATATTTGGGAGAAGAAACTTTAGTGGCCACCATAAATGTTAACATAGTCCACAACGACAATGGATACTACTTGGGATAAACGAAAATTTCAAATAGCTGACACCAGTAACAATAATTGAGATTGCGAAAACTGCTTAACTTAAAAAAAATACAAAAACATTGAACTTTTTGTCCAGATGAAAGCATCTTACTTCTGAAATAGCTCATTGAAAACAGTTTTACATAAAGTGTGTTTTTCTAAATAACATCTAGTATATTGAAAATGCGAAGTTTTAATAAAATTATGCAGCTTTATTTTGATGTAAACGCCAACGAAATATCAGAATTACAAACCACTGATATGTATTATCAAACAGAAAAGTTGCTCGTGGCAATAAAGTAGTCCTCCCACAAGGCCGATATATTATATCTAAGTTTATTTCGGAACGCAAACGCCAATGAAATATTTTGCGATGTTGGAATTCGTGAAATATTTCTTCCAGTTATTGTGAGTATTAGAAAGCCCTAAAAAGTAACAAAAACAGACAGCACTTTTTGGATATTGCAAAGATAGGCACATTAACCACCTGGGTCGTTAGCAACATTAATTAATTTATGGCAAATTGTATACACTGTGTTCGTAAAGTATGGAACAAATTCTTTTTTAGCTAAACAGAAAATTGTGAGAAATAATCCTGAAACAGGTCGATTTTTTTTAAACGAAACATTTTTTTTAATGGAACGCCCCCATTTTGTCACTATTTTTAGATTACACTGGCTGAGATGATTCCAAAAATGTATCACATGTTGATTAAAATTTGTACAGGGTGGACAAAAATACTATAGTTTTGTGTGTGTTCATAAAGTAACGTGCTAGTTAAATTCACAATATTATCCAAAATACTTATTGTCTAGCGGACAGAATATGATGACATATTATAAATGTTCGAACTGCAGCCCTTGCTGTATTTTACAGTAACCCAAACGTTGTACAAATTCTTGTTGAATCTTGTTTATTATCTTGAGAAATATTGTTTATTACTGTCCGAATTCTCTGTTGTAATTCTTGAATATTTGCTGGTGTCATTTGATACACAACATTTTTCAGATGGTCCCACATAAAATAATCCAAAAGATTGAAATCTGGTGACCTCGCTGGCCATTCAATAGGTCCACGTCTACCTCTAACATCTACAGCATAATATGGAGGTGCACCATCCTGTTGCAACCATTAACTTTCATCAAAACCTCCAGGATTACGTCTGCTGGAAAACAAATTACGAAAAGTAGATACGAGAGATCCCCTTACAAACTCAAGGTACGTTGCTCCGTTTAAATTACCTTCGATAAAATAGGGTCCGATGATTCGATTTCTTACAATTGCAGCCCATACATTTACATTTTGCGAGTATTGTGTATAATGCTCACGCATTCAGTGGGCGTTTTCTTTTGTCCATTATCTACAATTCTGACGGTTAACCTCGCCATTTAACGTAAAAGCGGCCTCATCAGAAAAAATTATGTTTTGTACCAAGAGAGGATCTCGGTGGCAGTTATCCATCATTGCTTCGCAAAATTGCATTCTTCTATCTGGATCATGTTCGTTTAATTCCTGCACAAGTTTGATTTTATGAGGATGCCATTTTTCAACTTTTAATAGTTTGTGTACCGTTGTTTTACTTCTTCAGTAGTCCATTTCTGTGGCGTTTATTTTGTTTCTGCTGCTTTTGTTTAAGACCCAATTCTCTGCTCCATATGTTAGAATGCTGCGAATCATCGTGTTATAAATTCTTTTTTTGTTATTTTTTGTTATGTGTCTATCCCATAGGATTGGATTCAGGTGTCTGATAGAGTTTCTGGTTTGACCCACTCGATTTTTAATTTTTTCTTCTGTATTACCTTTATTTGATATAATGAACCCCAGGTATTTAAATTTATCGGTCCCCTTTATTTCACGCCCGTCATCCACTTCCAGGTTTCTTGTTGGTTCTTGTGTTGTGTTCAGATATTCTGTTTTGTTAATGTTTATTTCCAAGTCATTGACATTATATTCTTCTTCTAGTTTTCGAACCATATAACTTAGATCTTCCTCGTCTTTTGCTACTATGACCTGATCGTCGGACAAACTGAGGGTATACAGATGGTCGTTCCTTATGGGTACTCCCATTCCCTCGCATTTCCTTTTCCATGGCTTTAGGGCATATTGAAGAAATATTTTAAAGAGTGTAGGTGAAGTCCAGCAGCTCTGTTCAAACAATACGTAATTTAATAATTGAATGTTACTACAACTAAATTAATATCTAGCCAAAGTTTTAGCGCAATTTCTTTTAATAAAACCGCCGATCACTTTTCATACACTGGTCCGCGACACACTACACTAGCACTGATACAGATTAAAATATTACTAATATATATTACTTCAACTAAGGACGTTTTCTTTAAGGTGAATATACTTTTGATTAAGACTGAGCGTTCAGCTTTTAAATCTAAGCTGTGAAACAATAAATAATATGCGAGATAAAACTCTTTAAGTTAATCTGTGGGTAGAAATATCTTTTAAATACCTTTTCAGCTTTCATAAGAATTTGCTGGAGAATTTACCTAGGTAGAATTTAAGACGTGTAAGTTAATTACTACCAGTGGCGTAGCAACACTTTTACATTTCTTAGAAAAATTTATCCAGGATTGGTCATTAAAATTGTAAATATTTTGTACCTGTAGAGATTATGTAGGTACTTATATCATTTGTTAATTAAAACGACTACAAAATTTAAGACAAGAATTGAAATAAACTGGTATGTTTAAAAATTTTAGGTAAAACCCCATCATTTTCAGAATAATGCTCAATATTTTATTCTAGAAAAATTCCGTCGCTGTTTTATGATGTTATATTGAGTTTTACCTCACGTGCAATAAAATTTGTGCTATCAATAATTTTCAAATGTACTATAATTCAGTAATTAGATCCGTCATTATTCAGGAATTATTTTTATTTTACCCCGCCTATTTAATAGCATAACCTAAAAATATAAAATTAAATCACTTGCTCATACACAGTTGAATACATTTAATGAATACAACACTATAACGGAGGGCGATGATTAAGACTGGGAATCTCGAGTCTTGACAATGTTGTGACACAATGGTCTTAAAATTAATTTTAGCTTATTTTATAATATATTCTAAATTAATTTTCGTGCCTTGAAGTTATAATTTGTTTACAGCTGTTTTAAACCACCCTTAACACCTTTACAGATGTACAAGGTGTCAGTTTTTAGCCCATTTGAATAAGAAATATTATACGGGATATTGGTAAGTAAGTGAAAAATATACGCTAAGATGTTTTTATGCATAAAAACAGCGCCTCGTATAAAAAAACGAAGAAAAATCTGTTGCGAATTAAAAGGATAATTTACAAATTATTTTTAATTTGAAATATCTCAGCGGCGTACCATTTTTTTTTAAATATGTTGAGATTATTAACCGTATGCGCGCCAATGATGAATATAAAAAGCTTAATTTTATGGTAGAATATGCGTTATAGCTAGTGATGCAAAGCGGGACGTCCCATCCCATACTTTGTTCGGCATTTTGTCCCGCGGGACGGCAAGGGACAGCGATTTTTACTGCTGGACGAAACGGGACTAGCACTTTGTCACGCAGGACGTCCCACATGTCCCGAAAAAACTGCACTTTAATAATTATCGGAATGAAAATAAAATTAAAGTTATACAAATACGGTAAACCCACAAATTATCGACACTGTTCCATTTATGGATATCTTTATAATTATCTATGTTTATTTATGTCGACAATAATATCCTCCAAAGTCCAAAATGTCCATGGTCCAAAGTGGCACTGCGTATAAGGTGTACTTGAAATTAACAGTTAGTCGTTAGAATTAAATTTGATAATTAAATGATTAAATGAGATAAGCTGTAAAAAGGGAAATATGAAAGATATATGAGATATGGGAAAGCCTAAATACGGTAGGAGGTAGTACAAACCTAATGAACAGATGAAAAAAGTGTGAGAACATTATATTTTGTTTTAATTCACCTTCTTCTTCTTAGAGTACCCTGCACCTATAGTGCGTTGGCGGATAATCTTAAGGACAGACGTCTGTCTTTTGCGGCATGCAAAATATCGCGTGTTATTTATGCCTGTCCAGTTTTTATGTTTCGTAGCTACGACATTTGTTTGCGACCTACTCTTCTCTTGCCTTCAATCTATGATTCAATAATTCACCTATATATGTTAAAATCAATGTAATCATTCTTGGACCGAAATAAAACTTAATAAAAATCATGAATGTGTTGCTTGTGTGAGTCCATATCAAATAGGTAAAGAAATAATAATAAGACTTACTCACAATCAATTTAATTTAACAATCTGACGACCGGTTTCGCTTTCTACAATTTGCAAAGCATCTTCAGGTCGAGATACAAAGTTAAACTAATGCTGCAATAAAATAAACCCAATTAGGGTGGTGTCTCATAAAGATAAAATAAACAAATAAATTAGTTCATACAAATTATAGTAATTATGCCAATATTATATGTCTGTGGTTTTCAAAATGAATAATTTGAATATATAAAAGGTATTAACAGACAAGGTAAGGCCCACAATTGGTATAAAGTAGCAATCTTATATTGTAATAAATTAATAAATGAGCAAATAAATAAAACAAAACAAAACAAACATTACTTACATGCCGGTACTCTATTAATTGAATATGTATACATATTAAGTAATTACATTACATACACAGTAATACATATTAAGTACATTAATAAGTAATGTTTGTTTTGTTTTGTTTTATTTATTTGCTCATTTATTAATTTATTACAATATAAGATTGCTACTTTATACCAATTGTGGGCCTTACCTTGTCTGTTAATACCTTTTATATATTCAAATTATTCATTTTGAAAACCACAGACATATAATATTGGCATAATTACTATAATTTGTATGAACTAATTTATTTGTCTATTTTATCTTTATGAGACACCACCCTAATTGGGTTAATTTTATTGCAGCATTAGTTTAACTTTGTATCTCGACCTGAAGATGCTTTGCAAATTGTAGAAAGCGAAACCGGTCGTCAGATTGTTAAATTAAATTGATTGTGAGTAAGTCTTATTATTATTTCTTTACCTATTTAATAAAAATCATTATTAGTAAAGCCAGAATTGTAGAGGTCCAGCGGCGGACCTATACATTTGTTTTGGGAGGGGAACTCCCAACTTGGAGGGGAGGAACTTCCAACGAAACACTAACCAAAAGAAACAGAAAAGATAAATCCAAACAACACAAAAGACATAAATAATAGGTTTTCTTTCATTTTTAACCTTTAAGGTGGATTTCCCTATTTTCCTTTGTGTATTTGTGCCTGAAAGGCACAGAAAAAATTATGATGAATTTAGGTTGAGCATTAAAATTTATGTGGGGGCAAAGTATCAAACATCAAATTTTTACTAAAAGAAAGTGAAATATAAAACTAAAAACACTATATGCATTATAAACTATCTTTATAGTTAAATTAATTAATCCAAATTGAACAAATTAATTGGGATTTGCTCAAACAGTTTCGAATCCTGTCAATATCTTATGCCACTTCCTATTTTGGTCTATAAAGTTTAAAGTTAATAGTGTCTTATCTTTAATACATATTTATTATATTTTATTTGCACTTAGTATGGTCAATAAATTACGAATATAATAGAAAATGTTAGCTGTTGCTTTATGGTCACCACAATGTTAGTTTACGGTAAATGGAGTACATTGTTAAAACAGTTATTACTGTTTTCATCTGGAGAATGTCACACAGAGCACGATGTCGTTAAAAATTGTTTCTGATAATGCGGAACGCAAGAGTGCTCTCATAACTTAACTACAAAGTAAGTAATTGCCATTAATTCAACTTCAGTTTAAATACCGATTCGCTACATTTTCTACCACTGTACGTATAAAGTATTTTAAATATTTATTACCGCTTGTTGCACAAATTGATGTAAACGTTACATTGAGCTTATTTGATGTTAATTTGTTAGAGAATGTGTTCTACAATCCCTTTGGCATATTTAGAAATAATTTAAAATATGCTTTGAATGTAAATTAACATTATTTTGACCAATAGAAATTTATAGTAAGCTCGTATGCAGTAACGCAACGGAGAAAACTTTGGTCAAATTCAAAGTATTTCAGTTTTTTTATTTTATACCCTATTTTGATTATTATTTTTAGTACACTGTGTAAAAATTGATATATTTTAATTAACTTTAGTCAGTTTTTTAATAATTTTTTTTATTTTACTTAATATACGGGGTTAATCGAAAGGTGGTTTTTTAACCTAACTTTAAAACATCCTATAAAATAATTTCGTTATCGGATTTTCGTAAATCCTTGTTTTTCGGTTGCAACCATTTCTATTATACCTATCCACTTCGATCCCCCAATAAACTTCAAATTCAACATGATTCAAATCAGGGGACCGAAGAGATCATTTAATATTACGTAATCTACTAATCCATTGTCCAGGAAATGATTTAAATAACGCCGAATATTTATACCAAAATGAGCTGGAATCTCTTGCTGAAACCATACTATCTTCTCGTCAGTTACAATTATATTTATCATTACCTCACTAAAGTAATCTATGGTCGTAACTATCTTCATTTAATTCTTACAACAACTGGATACGATGAATATTTTATTTGGAGTGAACGAGCTTCAATACTCATACGGTTAGTACGATTAGGATGACAACAGAAACATTGTTTTTAAGCACACTATGATCAAGACAAAAAAGCGTTATTGCTGTCTATATTGGAAGTAAAGTTGGGTTTGTAAAAACGGATGAAAATTTAAATTTTATTAAGACATAAATTGTTTGAACTGATGCAAATGGTAGAATGTTACTGAAAAAGGAAATTATATAAAAAAATAAAAACACCGAATTTTTATAATGAACACGTTATTGATTCTTTTGACTCTTTTGGTCGCTCGTTTTTGCAGTTTTAATTACCGCATACCTATGCACTATATAAAAGTACGTTTAATCGCATCAAAATGTTGGAATACTGGATAAAAATTTAAAAAAAAAACATTTTTACGGTTACAAACTTTAAGCGCAATGGTCATTGTTAATATTTGTTTGGGAATTAGAGGCAGTAATGGCGATATATGGAAAACTTTTAAGTCTTTGTTAGAAAAACAGAAAATATATGCCCTCTGTGCAGCCCATTAATTGGCATGGCTCCATAAAGAATAGATCAGTCAGAGCATGGTTTCTAATAGTCCGACAGCAGGGTACCTTTACGTATGCATGGAAGGGTAAATAGCCGGAAAACCATTCTATCTTATGTAAAAATTTTCGCTGAATACGAATATTAATTAATTATACCTCCCCCATCTCAAAAAGTGGTACCAATTTTTATAAACCATTTTTTTATAGATAAATATTCAAAATTGAATATTGTAATTTGCAGCTAACAGCATCGTCAAGTATAGCTAAAAATACTACTTATGTTATATAGGGTGTTCCAAGATGTTTTTAACAGTCTATAATTCAGGAAGTAATGAATATTTTTATAGGAGTTATTACACAGGTAATTATTACAGGGGGTACCAATACACAAAAAATGAAACAAAAAGCGATGTATTTACTATCGGGGAATAACACTCCTAACCACCACCTTCAAAATCCTTGGAAAAATCCTGCTAGAAAGAACCAAAACATACACAGAAGAAATCGTTGAAGATTATCAATGCGGATTTAGACCGGGCCGCTCTACTATTGACCAGATATTCACAATAAAACAGATCATGGAAAAATGCTGGGAGTTTGATCGTGAGCTTTATCAGATGTTCATATATTTTAAACAAGCATTTGATAGAGTCTGCAGGGCAGGACTGTGGACAGCGATGCAGGAACTTGGCTTTTCAAAAAAACTAGTCAGGTTGATATGGATGTGTATGGAACGGTTACGATGTAAGGTGAGAGTTGGACAACAATACTCGAAGACATTTGAAATAAACACTAGACTTAAACCTGGAGATACACTTTCACCACAACTCTTCAACTTAGCTCTGGAGCACATAATCAGAAGTGCAAGAATCGAAAAACCGAATACAGTATTTCATCGAAAAGGATCAAACTTACTACTGGCATTTTCAGACAATATCGATCTAATAGGAAACATACGATTAAGGATGAAGGAGACTTCAGGTCCGAGAGGTTCGAGAAGGAAGCAAAAAAAATGGGGCTCCAAATTAATGCAAACAAGACGAAATATATGTATATGAGCCGCAATAACCAAAGCAGAGACAGAATTGGTCAGAATATCACCATCGATGACTTTAACTTTGAGCGCGTTAGAGAATTCAAGTATCTTGGAATAACAATAACTAAACACAATAACATACATAAACATAATAATGGGCGACTTTAACGCCAAGGTGGGTAAAGGAAGATATGAAGACATAATTGGAGAGTACGGCCTTGGAGTTAGAAATGAAAGAGGCGACCTGCTGTGTGAATTCTGCCAGGAGAACGGTTTTGTCGTCATGAACACATGGTTTCAGCTTCCACCTCGTAAGTTATATACTTGGAGATCACCAGGAGACCGTCTAAACCGAATAATTAGAAATCAAATTGACAACGTCTTAATAAACACAAGATTTCGCAACGGTACCAAAAGAATCGCAGCATATCCAGGTGCTGATATTGCATCCGCTCATAATCCGCTAATAGCAGATGTGAGGTTAAAACTAGCAAAAATTAAGAGAACAAATACAAACACCAGCACGCCTATAAATACAAGAGAACTGATAAGAGACGAAAATCTGAAGAAGAGTTATGCGAATCAAATTAATGAAAGAATGCAAGTAATAGAACAAAATAATGATATCGAAGAGATGGTCAATGATATTAGAGGAACAATTCTGGCAGTAAACAGGGAAGTTAAAACACAGATCAGAAAGAGAAAGCATAACGAACGGATGACAGACGAAATTATGGATCTAATGCAAAAGCGAAGGAAACATAAACAACAACGTAATCAAGACAAATACAAACAGATACACAAATAAATTCGCCAGAAAATTAAGAAAGCAAAAGAACGTTGGATAGTGGAAAGGTGCAACAAAATAGAACAATTGCAGGAAAAAGGAGATAGTTTTGGACTACATAAGAAGATTTCCGAAGTGGAAATTGAAACTCAATAAACGTATTTTTATCTTAAAAAAAAAAGATTAAAGAAATATTAAATATACACAAAAGCCACCACAGAATAAGAATACGCAACGACAGAAACGAATACATAGAGTTAGAAGAGGAGATAGCAATGGCGTGGAAAGAATACGCAGAAAGACACAACCAACGCGCAAACTTCCTTCCGAAAACTTATCAGGGCCATCAGTAATGCGAAGTGAAATAGAATATGCAGTTAGAACCACAAAGATGCATAAAGCAACAGGTCCAGATGTAATTAATATAGAAGCAATAAAACTACTAGACGAGAAGAATATCGAAATCTTGGTAGGGCTGTTCAATAGAATTTATGATACTGGTTACATTCCGTGAGAATGGCTGCAGTCATCCTTTATGATGATCCCAAAAACAGCTAATGCCGCAAAATGCAGTGAACACCGCTTAGTCAGTTTAATGAGTCACTTGCTGAAACTCTTCCTTAGGATATTAACTTATATTCCTTAAGAATGTACAAGATACTAGAAGAACTTAGCGGGTCAACACAATTCGGTTTTAAGGGAGGACTAGGAACAAGAGAGGCAATTTTATGTTTGAACACCTTAATATAAAACTGCTTAGATCAACGAAAATATGTCTACCTCACCTTCATCGACTACGAGAAGTCATTTGACAATGTTAAACATGATATCATAATGGAACTACTACATAGGGCCAACATTAACCAGAAGGAGATCAGAATTATGCAGAATCTATACTGGAACCAAATGGCAAAGGTGAGGATTGATCAAGACCAATATACGGATGAATTTGAAATCCGGAAAGGTGTCCGCCAAGGCTGCATACTCTCTCCGATGCTTTTTAATTTATATTTTGAAAATATATTTGCGAAAGCATTAAAAGACACGAAATTAGGCATTAAGGTGAACGGCATACCAATTAGCAACCTACGCTGTGCGGACGACACAGTGATTATAACTGATAATTTTTAAGATCAGCAGTTATTACTTGATAGGGTGAATAGCATAGGTAAAAAATATGGCCTCATAATCAACATTTTGAAAACGAAATATATGGTCATTAGCAGAAACCCTCCAGAAAACCCGATAATATGCATAGTTGACGATCTTATAAAACGCGTGAAAACTTTTAAATACCTTGGCACCACAATAAATGACCAACCGGATCCACAACACGAGATAAAAACCCGAATACAAATGGCAAGACAAGCTTTTGTGAAATTCAGACCGCTCCTATGTAATCAAAACCTAAATTTCAAAATACGTTACAGAATGGTCAAGTGCTACATATGGTCCATCTTGTTTATGGCATGGAAACGTGGACTTTGAAAAATCTATCAACAAACTTGAAGCATTTGAAATGTGGTCATTGAGAAGAATGATGTGCATACATTGTGTGGATAGAGTTCGAAACGATGACGTCCTTAAGAGAGCCGGCGTGGAAAGAGAACTATTTGAATTAATTAAAAAACGCAAGATTGGTTACCTTGGGCACATACTGAGAGGAGCAAAATATGAAATACCACAGTTAATCCTACAAGGGAAGATCGAAGGTAGGAGAGGAGCTGGCCACAAACAATTATCCTGGTTAAGGAATAATAAAGAATGGACAGGAATACACAATACAGGCGAGCTGTGTCACGCCGCCAAGAACAGAATTCTAGTAATGAGATAGTCGCCTACGCACTTTGGTGTATGGCATGTTAAGAAGAAGAAGACAATAACGGATCACAAGAAATAAACAACAGGATTCAGGCCGGCCACAGATGTCTTTTTGCCCTACAAAACCTTATAGAATCGAAACAACTAACAAGACGTACGAATATAAAGTCTAAACAAACATCATAAAAAAAATAAAGTCCAGAAAACCCAAATGGGCAGGACACCTCAGAAGACATTTTGACGAACAAACAGTAAGATTGGTGTGGGAGGAAGTCCCAACTGGAAGAAGACCACGCGGATGTCCTCGTCTCCGGTGGCCACGGAGTAAATGAGTAAGTAAGGAACTTTCTTTTTCATTGAGTTAGCAAACAATAAACAAATAGATTTTGGCCGTTACAAAATCACAAGCACATAGAGGGCGAGTACGTGTTCTAGACTAGACATTCGCCTGCATCCAGCAACTATTAAAATTTTACAATAGACCAGGGAAATAAGATTTATTCGTGACACTGACCCTTCCAGGAAAACAGTTGTTTTGAGTAGTATAAGGTGACCATTCAAATTGTTCATTTACCTTTTCAATCAAAAAATGACGACTACAAGAAAGGCTAGGGTCTATGTGCATGCTACCGGGACAACTTTGAAAAGAGGTGATCTAGTATGGTTATACAGTCCCAAACATAAAAATGGACTTTGTCCGGAACTTCAAATTTATCGCATTCAGTTTTCACAAGTAAACCCAAGGTAGTGTATATCGAGAAACTAGCTCCATACCACAGATTAAATACACAAAACACTAAAAAAACACAGAATGTTGACTGTTAAAATTGTAGTGTTAATTAAATTGTCGAATAGTCCTGTCATTCAGTTAAAATTGTAATTATTTATTGCTATATTGTGTTCATTATTTTAATAAAAGTGGTGCTAAAAAGATGAGTAACAATATATCTGTGGTGTTTGGGAGACATGTGTTTGGGAGACAACTCCAAAATGCATGTTTTTTGGTAGGGCAATTTTAACATTCGAGAAGGTTTCTTAAATCGAACGCAAAAAAATAAAAAACAAAATATATTTCAATAAATACTTTATTAAGTGCTATAACAGATGTAACAAACGGAATATGTTTTAACATTTCTGTTTTTGATATAATAGCAAATATCATATTTGTGTCAAATATATAGAGATTTAAAAAGTATTTTAATGGAGATAACGTTTAAAGAGGAGAGAACTTAAACTATTATTGGTCAATTTCTTTGTATTGGAAAACAGTGCTGTGAAGATATATGGCTTTACTTGTACCAAATTAAAACTTACGCGTCGAAATTTTCATCACTGTCGCTTGAATATTGTGTGGTAGTGGTTTGAGTGTGTTTAAGCGAATGGTAAAATCCATGATAGATTGGATCTATATAGGGTAGTAGGTCGAGAATATCTTTATATTTCAAATAGTCTATGAGTAGAGGATCATTATAAGCTGTAAATATCTGAATATTAGACAGGGAAATTGATCTGCCTCTTCTTAGCATGGACATTGAACGAAACGGTTCATTGGAATCTAATGTGTATTTGAAGCCTATATCACTAGTCTTTTTGTAATGAAGCCAAAATATGCTGTTTCAAACAAAAGAATTTTTATCTTTATCAACATTTCTTTTTATAAAATGCGTTGTTAGAAGTTTGGAAAATCCGAAAAAGTCAGTTTGTTTCATAAATTTTAAGTCAAAACGAGGGTTCGTCATTTTAATTACTGATACCCAGTCCTGTGGAACTGAAAATGCGGCGTTTCTTTTTTTCACAAATCTCTCTATAGTAGCATGGTCTGTATGATATTCTAAATGAGTATGACCAGGAACTAGGAACTTATCATGAATTTCTTCTAGAGTTTCCTTTTCTTCAAGTGCTTTTAAAAACATAATCGATAATATATTATTTCGGTTTTGACCTGGGCACATATCTGAATAGAGGGCTAGTTTTTCTACCTGTTCTGGCAAGTATTTATTAAACTGAAATAAGCAAGATACGATCTCATTAGCTCCTCATTGAGCTAGACTTTCGTGCCACACATAACAAGATGTCCATTTTGTGGTATATTTGCGGATCGTCAAATTGAAAGTCCATAAATTTCTTTTATAAAAAGCCACAAGAGATGTCAAATTAGGTGTAGCCAAACACTTCTACAAATCAAATGCAACTACTACAAGCTCTGCATACTTTTCTCTTTGTCGCCTTGTTTTGTTGTATAATAAAAGGAAGCCTTATCCTGGTTGTTGGCATTCATTTTCTAATAAACACATCTCAATAAGCCATGTTTACCAAATTACTCGATCGATCGAAACTTACTTTAATACTGACTTACTAACTAAGTGTAACTAAACAGCCATCGATAAACCTTAACACTAACACAATGCAATCGACACGTTCGTGAATACGACCAAATGCTTATGAATAATTATGATAAGAACAAAACAACGAAAATAAAAGTTTGATATATTCATGTTATTTACCACTTACATAAAAAACTTACTGAACATGCTGCTTAAATATAATATTTATGTGAATCAAAGAGGTTAAGTGGAGCATAGTATAAAATTACCAAAATAATTTGCACATTATTTGATATAGTTATGATAAGTACGAATTATCACATATGGACCAAAATGTTTTACCAAAAGAATGTGCATAGGTATTATTTGATCTAGACATGACAAGTACCAATTATCAGGTATGAACCAAAACGTTATTCTCTAGTTTTGTTTTTGGGTACATGATATAATATTTTAACAAGACTATACCAAACAAAATTTGAATAATAGGGACTTATCGATATTATACCAAGCCGTGGCACGTTTTCTAGACGTGATGGACATACCATCGTCAGATCAAACGAAAATAGATCAAAAACAAAATGCAGTGCAGGACTTAACAACATTTTCGCTATATAAAAATCGCAAAATTCGCAAAAATTTCGCTAATTAGACGGAGCTAAAATAACGGATTTATCATGGTTCTTCCAAATACCACTCTATATTATTACCCTTAAAAACTACAATGTTATACTTGATCAGTTTTTATTGCATATTAAAAACTGATTTTTGTTTATAAATTATTTCCATCCTATCTATTTTTTACCTAACAGTAAATTTATATAACAAGTAAACAGTTATTTTAATGACATATTTAAAATAACTTAAAAGCGTGTTGACCTCGATACCGAATTGTTAATTCAAAATAGACATATTCTTTGTATTTGTAATTTTGCTTTTATTTTACTTAAACATATATCACTGTCAACAGTATTTTAATAAATCCCTAGCAATTTACAAATGCCATCACCCCCCAGTAATTTTGTCTTATACGTTTTTCCCGTTTAGATTCCAATTTAAATATTGCTTAAAGCTCCATTATCAAGATAACGTTCTCCATTCCAAGACAATGTAAAAGGCCAATTTTGTTTCCTTCTCTTGACTTTTCGTCTAATATCAAACTGGCTTCCGGTACAATAAAGGTAATTCACAATTCCTCTCAGTAAAATTTTAAACAAAACGCCAGGGGATGAATGGGTAGATACAAAGGGTAACCCGGATGCATGCACATTTATATTCTGTGTGCATGTGCATTACCTTTATAGGCTTAAATCTGTTTAAGGGTAAAAAAGTGGAAACTTTCGCTACAATGGGAAAATATGAAAAGCAAACTTTCCATATTTAGTGATATAGAAGGTTACAAAAAACTTATCTGACGTAGATTGCAAAATATAGTTCTTAAGCAGGAAACCTATATACAGTGTAGATAAAGTAAAGTATTAAATAAACATATTATATCTAATGTAGTAATTGTTTTTTTTTAAGTATATATTTTTTAAACTGTATTTTTTATACAAAAATTTGTTTCTTGTATTATGATCAAAGCTAGAAATAATTGAAATAAAAATATAAGAAATTATTCAATAAACTATTCACTAAATTATTCAATAAAAGTTGAGACAACTAGTCGAAAATATATTGGATAATATAATAAAAGTACTCACAATGCCAGAAAAAACGTTTATTGATTTAATTTATGACATTTTAGTGTGTCGCCAGCGGTAGTATCCAAAGACAACCCAGTAAACATGAAAATTAAAGGTAATAACAAAAAAAATAGTTACTGTTGTCTTTCACGTTCGATTAGCACTCAGATTGGTTCAATTAAAGATGCAGAAAAAATTGGACAACTTGAAAAAAAATTACTATCCAAATGGGAATAAGCCACAATTGAAGGTTAAAGTACGTACATTGACGTTTCAATTTCCCCTTTTGTAATCGTTCTCAAAATACAAATAGGTATTAGTGAAGAAATTTTGTTAAAAAAAATTTGTTTAATTTACTAATGTTTGTATTTTGAGAACGATTTTTAAAGTGGAAATTGAAACGTCAATAAACGTACTTTAAGCTTTAATTGTGATTAATTCCCATTTAGATAGTAATTACTTTAAAATGCCATAAGAAACTAGCTTTAGAACAATATTTTGAAGAAGAAAATAAACAATAGCGAATTATGCTTGAAAAAATGAAGTCAAAGGTAGATGCTCTAGAATATTTTTTACTAAAGGTCAGTTGCGAAAATTGAAAACTAGAAAGCAAATTCAATGGTTAATTAAAGACGGGGCTTCAGCACTTTCCCTGTATGCAGGAACCACGATCTTATTACGTAAACGAGGGTACCCTCTGTTGGAATTCGTACCTTAACAAGATGGTCGTCCAATATAGAAATTGGTCCAGGTCCATATAGAAAACATTGTCAAAATTAATTCTAATTAGGTACATTTCTGTCAAGCAAATATTTTTTCTAGAAATATTGAAAATAATTAAATAATGGGCTACCAAAACAGGAAAAAGCCTTTATAATTATTTTGGATGAAATGAAAATTCAAACAACGTTTGAATACGATAAAAAAAGCGATATTATTCTGGGACCTCATAAATACTTACTTACTTACTTACTACTTACTAGCCAACGCCCACCCTTGAAATGTTAGCCATTTGGTGGCACGCTGACCAATATAGACGAACCCTTTCTCGTAGGCGATCTTCATCCTCCTCGGGTGGGTCTGTTTTCAGGGCTGAGCACTCTGGAAGGTGAGTAGCATCCATCTGGGCTGATAACATAGTAGACAGTTGTCATTTTCGCGGACGCCGATGCGATGTAGATGGGAGGCCAGGTAGTCATGCTCCGTAGTTGTTCTGAACACGGCTACACTAATGGCTCTCGCCAAGTTGCGAGGGATTGGTTTGGTGACTCTATTAGGTGGGCCCAATATTTTCTAGCACCGGCTTGTATTTGCTGCTCTTTTATCTTCGCTTTAATTTCTCTTCTAATGGTGGACTTTGCTAATGTGTACGATTGGAAGCTAGGAAACTGTGGAAGAGTAGTGCCTTCTTTTGCAAGTTCATCCGCCGCTTCATTTCCTTCAACACCGACATGACTAGGGATCCATTGTAGAGTAATCAGCCACCCTTTTTCCATCACGTTCGATAGTTGGACGTGGCAAGATATTGTTTTGGCACAGTCGGTGTATCGATTTGTCGACAGGGCGAGAATTGCGACTTGGCAGTCGATGAAGAAGGCAACTTTTTGGAGGTGTTGAAAATTCTCAAGATTTTTTGCAGCTTCGTGTATAGCAGCAATGTCGCCGTCATAGTTGGTGAGAGGGGCACCCACAGCTATAGAGCCTTTAAAGAACATTGAGACATATCCTGCTCCTGTTCTTCCCGAGTCCGGCATCGAAGATCCATCGCAGTAGATGTGGAGCCACTCATGTGCTGGGTACTTGGTGTGTATCGTCCTTAGGGCGGCTTTCCTTAGGGCAATCTCTGACGATAAGTGCTTCGTGTCGTTATGGTTTTCAAGCAGTAATTCTGTGTTTGGTAGACAGCAGGCCAGTGTAGTTTGCACTGGGAAGGGGGCGACTTCCGACAGGACAATGTGGTATTTTCCATGATTTGGTTTGTTACTGTAAGCGGAGTGGTTTGTGTTTTAATACGTGAGGCTGCTTGTCTATATTCGTCCCATCTTTGTGGAAGTATTCGTCTTTGCCTTTCCCAGAAGGTTAACGCGTGTTGCTCTCTGCGGCATTGTATTAGTTCAATACTGGTCTGGGCTTCCATTGATTTAATCGGTGTTGATTTTGGAGCACCGGTAATGACGCAAAGGGCAGTGTTCTGGGCGACTTCAAGCTTGGAAGTGGTGTTTGTACTAGCAGTTATTGTAGCTTCACTCCCATATTCTAATATCGGCCAGACATAGGTTTTGTATGTTGCTACCAGGACATTTTGCATGGCGCCCCACTTTGTTGCTGTGAGATGTTTAAGCAGTCGACATCTCTTTGTGGCTTTCTCTGCAATGTCGTCGATTTGAGGTTTAAACGTCATTATCTTATCTATGTACACCCCCAAGTATTTTGTTACGTCCTGTCTTTCCATCAACTCCTTAATACGTCAGCTTGACAGCAGTCTGTTTTGTTGAAAGGCTAAGTACTTGATATACGGTTTTGGTTATATTGACTGTTAGGCAGTTTTTATCGGCCCATTTTTTTAGATTTTTCAGAGCCTGGTTCATTACTCTCTCAAGCGCTCTCAGACTGCTACTTGATGCCCATATTAGGAGGTCATCAGCATACAGGATGGTTTCCACAACAGGTGTCTTTCTAATAATTTCGAGCACATCGTTTATCATTAAGTTGAACAATTGACAGCTGATAACAGCTTCTTGTAGCAGCCCTTGTCTTTGCAGTCTGAATTTGGAACAGTGGTTGTAAAATCTGACTCTCTGATACCTTTCCCCGAAAAAGGATTTTATCCAATTGAATAGTTTGCCGTCAACTCCGGACTTCGCTATCTTGTATAACAGCAAACCTCTCCATACTGTGTCGTATGTAGCTTTGAGGTCTACTAGCACTGCTACTGTTGACATCTTACGGTGGAAAGCATCCTTGACTTTTTGGGCAAAATCGACTACATGGTCCATGGTATTCCTGTGTTTCCTGAAGCCAGCTTGAGCGTCGTCAATCAGTTCAAGATGGTTAAGGCTCGGTTTAGTCTGTCCAGAACCATTTTTTCGGATACTTTGCATAAAGAGCTTGTGAGGGATATTGGCCGGTAGCTATCAGTCAGGCTCGGGTTTTTTCATTTCTTTAAGGTGTGTATGACCTCGCTCTTCCTCCACTGACTTGGGACTCTTAAATTCCATGTTAGGTTAATTAAATTCAGAATAGTGCCTTTGGCTGCGGCTCCCAGATATTTAAGCATTTGTAGAGAACTCACTACACTTAGGCATGTGTAGTGAGTTCTCAAGCCATGCCTCTCATAGGCATTTGCTGTTGCTTGTTTCCATTATTGTTTAGGTCTTTTCGGAAATCGAGCTTAAGAAGAACGGATTTAAAAGCTTCTCTTTTACCTGACTGAATGACTTGAGTTAGGACCGCTTGCCTCTGTCGAAGCTCTATACAATCGTTCATTTGCCTGGATTTTTCAGCTTCTCCTCTGGCTTTAATTCTGGCAGCTTTTAATTTGGATAGCGTTGGGGACCAAAAAGTCTTATACCCTTTAATTTGACCTCGCGGTATGCACTCTTTTGCATATTTATGTATGGCCTCACTTACTTTCTTTGTTGCTTCTTCTGGTTCTTGTAGTGCTAGTTAAGTTAGAACTTGATTTGTGCATTCCCTGTACTTTTTCCAATCCGTCTTTTTAAAATTCCAGCGCGGGGCGCGATTTTGGACTTTTTTGTTCTTTGCCAGTTTGCATGTCACTAGCAGAGCGCGGTGACCACAGCCTGCTGCGTCATCCAGTAGGGTTACACTGATCTTTCCTGTAATGTGTGGGTGCGTTACGACAAGATCGGGCCTTGTTTGACTTCCTGTAAACGATAAGAACGTAGGTGGGGTGTTCACTACATCGAGATAGTTGGTATCCAGGAAGTACTCGAGGTGTTTCCCAACGTTGGTGGTTCTAGAGTAGCCCCATCTCGTGGATGGGCTATTGAAATCTCCAATTATGATGCTACTTGGCTGGATTTGTTGCTTTACCAATTCCAATACAGGTATATTATCTGGCGGACTGTATAGTAAGAAAAGGGTGACATGTTTCGAGTTTTTCCAGACTTCGACCTTGAACATTTCCAGTTTGTCTCTATCCTGCATTTCGTGGATTATTTTAGCCTTGCATACTAAAGGGGTTTTGATTCCGATGATAATTCCTGACGCTACTTGTCGACTTCTCTTCAGCACATGGGTTGAATAGCCGATGGTAGAGTAGAGATGAGTTGTGTCTGTAGCGGCTCCTGCCTCTACAATGACATATATATCAACATTCTTTTCGAGAACGCATCGTTTGAGTTCTAAAAACTTGCTGTTGCTTAGACCTCCAGCGTTCCAGAAGATGACTTTGAGGTCTGCGTCGCTGCCCTGAAAAGGGACGTTTCGAGTAGGGATTCGTACACCCATGGACCAGCGCGCGTAACGACGTAGGGACCTCATAAATATGTGCAAGTTATTATGACCCAAGTTATCTGTATTAAAAAATGACAAAAGAATTATTATTTAAAATAATCGAGAGTTTGGAGAACATTGACTATTCGGTTTATGCTATAAACTCAGATTTGGGTCGCAGTAATCGAGGTTTGTCAAAACGATTGGATATTTCTAAAAACAAATTGTTTAAATATCATTTTTTGGACTTTGATTATGTTTTAAATGAAAAATGGATCAATGTCAGACCGATAGTCGATTTGCTCAAGTATACAAGATGCGGTGATTTGAATAGTGTTCACAAGATCAGTGAAGAATTTTTAACAGTAAAAGGACCTCATCGCCAAAAAGTTAGGTTGGCCACAAAACTATTTTCACATACTGTAACTAAAAGATACAAGACATCATATTAAAGCGTACCGAACATCTTTAAACGAGCAAAATATTATTCTAGATAAAATGGAAAACCTTGTGAAAAATATTCGTACATCCACTTCAAAGTCTTTACTACCCTTTCAACATAGCACGTGCTATTGAAAGTTTATATGATCATCTGTCTCCCTTGCAATTTAAATGCTGTTTTTGTAATTTTGTTATGGGCTGGAATAATAAAGTTATTTTATTATCAGCCAATATAAGTAACTTACCAGAAACAATACATATGTTGCTTCAAAACATGGAAGCAGAAAGCTCTTTGAATTTAGATTGTTATGATAATAATAGAAAATTCGGTAATGATTACCGAACCACTCTTTGGTAAATTGAATTTTTCAGTAACTTCAGAAAATGAAAACCATCAAACAGATTTGGAAATGTAAGAGTTGTATTGGGATGGACTAGAAAATTTAGATGTCATAGATTTAGCTAGAGATAATCATGTCACTATAATTGTCTTGCCTCCCCATTGCACCCACAAACTCCAGCCATTGGACAAAACTTACATGGGTGTTCTTAAGGCTTACTACAGCGAAGAGATCCGGGTCTGGATCTCTTTATAGGTTTTATAGCTTTCAAACTACGAAATGAAGAGAGTTTGGGCAATCCTACAAATAGAAACTATTCGTTCTCGAGGGTAAATCATCTTTCAGAAGAAGGTTTGGTAAAGCATTCAGAAAAAACTTATTAATTGTGATGAACTAGAAAACATTGTTTACCAATTCAATAGGGACACTATTAAAGTTGGCATCAAAAATGATAAAAAATCTTTACGGGAAAGATCAGTTCAAATTCAAACATCTGATGATGTAAAAAAAACTAATTTTTAGATGTCGGGCGTATTTTCGAATGCAAATTTTGAATTACAAGTTGAAACAAAAGTTTAAAATACAAAAAAGAAAAATTGCAAAAATTATTAAGGAAAATAAATCAAATATATGTAATATTGTTTTTGTAATTTTAATACTTTTTTGAAACTTAAGTTTTTTTTATTTTTCTAAATGTCTAGATAACTCTTACATTTTTGCTGTAAAAAATAAGTTTTTTTAGTACAATGTTTTTTTGAAATTATTTTTAAAAATTACTAAAATAATTTTTGTGTCAATTCTAAAATATAGATATAATAAGAAAGCAATACAAGTGTAAAAACTAACATAATATGGGATATTCTCTACCATTACAAAATTAAACAAATATAAATTAAAACGAGGCATTTATATCGCTAGAAATCTAAATGAAATATATTTGTTGTTATCCGAACAACAAGCTTTCCGAACAAATAACAACCTAGGCAAATATATTAAAAATAACAAGAGCCAAAATAAAAAACACTTAAATAGTGGTGTGTACAAACTTCAATGTGGCGACTGCCCAAAAACTTACATCGATCAAACTGGTAGAAACTTTGATAAATGAATAGCAGAACTTAAAAGGGCTTTCAAGAATAGAAAAACAGATTCGACATACGCACTTCACCTTCTAGATCATAATCATTCTTTTAATGACAAATTTAAAATTCTTCACATTCAAAATAAAGGCCTTAAGCTATCTTTGTTAGAATCTATGGAAATCAACAAAATTAAAAAACACAGATATAATTATTCTGCATGACCAACTTGAGACAAACAGTTCTCCCCTCCTCAACCTATTTCATTAGAGACTATAAATTTGTAAACTCAAGCCAAAATAGATCACTTGAGAAAGGCAATCAGCCGAAACAGCTGTAGTGATAATATTTAAAATAAATTGTGTGGAAGTTTGAAAACAAAGTTTTCAGTGTTTTATTGTTACATATATTTAATAAATTGTCCGACTTCATTGTCGTTTGAATACTCAGTAGCCAGACCAACTTTTTGAATTTTTCTCCACCATGATTCTCCAAGATGTACCTAACCTAACCTACATCCTTTTATTTTCGCAAATAGAAACACTTCACTTACAGCTGCATGGATCGCTTTTTCGAATACGGCATACACAACCTTGGGACTAAAATTTAAGTTCAATTTTTGACACTCCGTCTTTAAGCAAGTTAAGGCAGTCACATGAGTTTGTTTGAAATTATAAACTTATTTGAAATTAAAAAGAATGCCAACGGCACATAGTGTCCATTTTCGAGTCCGTGAACTGTAAATAGTTAAATAAAAATGTAGTGCAGTGTTTGAAAGTTCCATCAACATAAATTGTTTCTAATTTACTTAAAAATGTTAAATTAGATACACAAGAAAAAGCAACAAATTTTCTTACCGCATCATTTTCCAATAAAAATTGTTCTTTTTGGTTGGTTATCACTTTCACGGAGTTTAACGAGTCATGCACTTCCTGCGCGCACTTCGGAATTTTGGGAGTAACTTTGGAGTATTCTGTCAGTATAAATATTTTTTTCTAATCAAATGTACACATTCTACACTAAGACTTTTAGTGCCTGTTTGTTTAATTTCGCTGTGTATCAACTGATTTTTCACACAAATCATCCATTACTTTTCGCTTAATACCATTACTTAATTTTTGCCGGTTTAACACTGTTTTTGATAAACTTTCATGGGTATGGTTATGACTACATTCAACTACAGTGTTACAAATACATATTTTAAGTTTTAACAAATGCTCTGCAACTTCTTTCTACACACTGAAAACGTTTGATATTATTAGCAAGCATTTTATGGAAGTCATACTTGTAATTGTCAATAACTAACATTGACTTGCCCTTTTCACGTAACATTTCACTTACCTCAGATTTCTTCATCATGAACTAGGTATAACGACATTCAAACTGGAACTAAAGTAATATTGTTAAAAATTAATGGGAAAATCCCACTAGTTGGCTGTATACCATCGTTTAAAAAAAACCTATAGAAGTTAAAACGCTTCACAATTGTATTTTAGTATAAAAACATATAGTTAAAACTTTTTAAAAAGTGTCGTCAAAATTTGTATAGTAGCATAACGTTTTCGATCTAATTAGATCATCCTCAGTGCCTTATGTAGTTAAAGCTAATAATAAAGTTGTGGCTGTGACATCCATATATGGGTTTACATTATTCCAAATTTAAATTATGTTGTGACTCTAGGTCGATGACATTGGATAAAATTTTATTACTTTAGGGAATACATGACTCCCTGCTTGATTTTTAACACGTGGTACTTGTCAGTTAAAACGACACAGACAACTGGGAGCATCGGGAGATCGATATAAAAATTTAATTTTTAATTTTTTTAAAGTTAGTTGTTCCTAAAACATTGGCTTCAGTTTTGGCGATCGGTTATTTGTTCCAGAGTTTTTACAGTGATCGGTAAAAGTATAGTAAAAAACTCGAGCTTTCCCAATAAATAATTTGCCAAAATAGAATTACGCTGGATTTTGTACGTAGATCGATTTCATAAGACGACTTTAGGAAAAAGACTGTAGACGGCAATTGGTTGAATTTTTCGTCGCATGATGAGGGGCAAAATCATTAGCTCCATATAAATACCCTTACTTTAAAGATATCTTGTTTCTTGGTCTAAATTCATGTATTAATTTTACTGTGATTTAAAGGTCTTCCGTTTATCTGTATACTTTTATAGTAATTGAGACATGCCTTTAATATTCGCTCTATAGGAGCTGCAGACTTCCTTCTAACTGCAACTGTGAATTAAAATAAAACAATAGTTTTATTACCGTGTTACTAAATTAATATATAATTAATATATATTACCGAGGACCTACAAGATATGACATACATGATAAACAAACTAATAGACGAATTCAAAAAATGGGGATTAGAGGTTAATACCAAAAAGACACAATACATGAATATAGGAGGCATCGGTCAAGACATGGAAACAGAAAGCGGATTAATTAAAAACGTTGATCAGTACGAATATCTCGTAGTTACACTAAGCGAAGACGGGAGAGACGACAAAGATATAACAAGAAAAATAGGAAAAGGAAAAAACATGATAAAAGCACTACATCCGATCCTGTGGAATAAAACTTTAACTAAGAAAACAAAGAAAAATATATATCAGGCTATGATTCAGCAGGTGCTGACGTCAGAAGTGTGGGTCTTTAACAAGAATATGTCACAAAAACTCCTCTTAACGGAAATGATGTACTGGAGAAGATGTTCCGGGTTAACTTTGTTTGACCACATAAGAAATGAAAACATAAGAGAGAGAATGAAAGTAAAGAACAAAATAATGGATACGATAGCCGAAAAACAATTAAAATGGTATGGACACCTGAGACGGATGAACGAAGAAAGGATACCACGAAAGGTTTGGAACTGGAGACCTACACAGAGACATAAAAGGGGAAGACCAAGAAAGAAATGGATATCCAATATTCATATAGAAATGGAAAATAGAGGTCTTCAAGAAGGAGACTGGGCCCATAAGAAATTATGGCGATTGGGATGCGAGAAGCGACAAAATTAAAGTTGCAAACACTCGCTATATATATATATATATATATATATATATATATATATATATATATATATATATATATATATATATATATCGTCGTCAACACAAGAAACACTCGTAACTCCATTTTCCTTAATTTTTCAGGAGAGCCTAAAAACAGTAACATTTTCACTGATATCTTTTATTTGATAAAGAAGGACGATTAAACAACTATATTTTGAGTTTTTAGGTCATATTAAGCTGAATTATATCAATTTTAATTTCAAAATCTAGCAGATATAGCTAAAAATACAAAAAATATGGAGTTACAGGTTTTTCTTCTTTTGGAATGAGACGTGCCTATGGAGTTACGTGGCATTTTTTGTAACGCTGGATTGGACAAAATTAATAAAAAGCATTATTTATCGATTTATAAAAACATATCTGAAACACATAAAAGTATCCTAATAATGAAATACAGACCAACAATAAATAAAATTTTAATCTAAAATAAATCTAAAATAAAATCGCATAAATATGTACAAAAACAAGTGTATTACAACAACGATAGGACTTAAAAAAAAACAAAGTTAGTAAGGGAGATTTACATAAAATGAGTGGTAATCGAAATCAATCGTATTTTTTTAATATTGAAAATGTTTGAATCTGTCTTTTTTTTAATGGTAATTTATTTGTATAAAGCTTCGGCAGATCTGCGAAATTCTTGGGTATCACATTCTGATTTATTCGACAACACAGTTCAATCCAATTTTCACCAAATCCCAACTTGTAATGAATACCTTGTGGTGAATATTTTGTAGCTCTAATATTTGTCACAATTGCATCACCCTTTTTACCAGGTCGGATACTGCTTACATAGTTTACTGCTCTGAAGTCCTTAAGAAAATCATGGTATAGTCGAGTTACTACAAATAGATTTTCCTTCCGCGCTCTTTTGCATATTTGTATGTAAACACCAGGCAGATTAATATCGCATCCTCTTAATTATCTCTCAATTGTACTGTGCATCATGTCGGCCTCCATCTGGGTGTGCCCTTTCTCAAGGTATTTTTGTATACCTGTTACCTTCTGCTTTAAACAAAAGTTTAAAATTGCATTAGCTAGAGTAACATTACGATTTTGGTAAGTACACCCATCGCTATAATTATTTCACGTACGTTTTCCTCAAAACAACTCCCTTCAGTATATTTTTTTAAAATACATACGATCACACTAGCAATTTCGGCACTGGTAAGATTACCCTCCGACTTATGCCAAAGAAAACAATGCCCTTGTTTTGTGTGTAAGTTATAGAATGTGAAATTGTGGATTGTCAACTTTTTTATCATTTATATGTCAACTTAGGGAAGAAACATTGGACTTAGGACATATAAATACTGCCTGTAAATCTATTGTCAATACAATGCTTTCACTGTTTTTATCTTTAATTATCTCAAGTCTCTCTTCTTGTTTTTTCAACTAATGTTCACTAAATATTTCTTGATCAAGATTTCCTGATTTAAAAAAGACACATATTTCACACAAATTTTTTTTTTGGTTTTTACAAAGCCAACCTCTTTTCCAGGAAAGCGTTTTTAAAATAAGATAAAGAGAGACTGTTGATTCGTTTTTCTAGGTACCATTCCTTTTTGTAAATATGGTAAAGTTGACATTTGCTTTGCCATAATAGTTCTAAATATAATTTACTAGTTGATTTCCTGCAATAATGCGATTCCATTTTCGGCAGGCTATCTAAAAAACTATAACGATTGTCCAACTCCTTCTTGTGAAGTCCTTTAGGCGCTTGTTGTGGTTCATTATCCCAATTTTCTGTAATATCAGAATCATCTTCTTGTTTGCAATTCATAACAAACCAATCTTTAAGGCCCAGAGTTGACAAAAACATTTTTTTGCATACCATTCGTTTACCTTCTCCAATTTTCAAATAATATTTTAATGTCTTAGACCTCTGTGATACATCTTCATTTTTTCTATCCCTCTTCCGATTTGGTGATTCAAATACTACCAACGTTTTGATATATATTCTCTTTTCTGTCCATGTCTATGTCTAGAACTTATTAAAAGCATGTGCCAAAACAACAAATCAAATCAACGGCCATAATCACTTAACAGAAAATGCGCGGAGTTACGTGTTTTACAAACATAATTTTTTGACAAGGGAGATACCTGCTTTTCTAGTAAACATTTTAAAATTAGAAATCTACATTTAAATGACGTATTATTTGTCGGATGGCTAGAATAGGCGATTTGCTAAAAGTTGGCAGTGAAATCTCATTTTAAGTAAAAATTGGAGTTAACCGGTTTTCTTGTGTCGACGACGATATATATATAGGTATATATATATATATAATTAACAAAAACTCTTAGATTGAAAAAATTGATAATGATATTGAAGTTTTTTATTCAATTCGAACCAAAAACTGATTTCTAAACCGATCTACTTTTAAACTATTTTTTGTAATTTTCAGCCATTAATACTCCCGCTCTGAATTCATCCATACATTATTTATGCGTTGTCCTTTGTTGTGTTGGAGTCGTTTTACAGAATTAAAAAATATTGGTCTAGTAACTAAACAACCAGCGGATGAGATTTTGAATTATTGTGTAAATGAAGTTGTACATTATTATTTGTAAAATGTTTTTTAAAAATACATATCAATGTAGGATATAAAATGCGAAATTATATATTAAAAATATTTTCTGCACTTGGGAATATTTCAATTACACTTTAGTATTCGTCTTAGAAACAACAGAACTAATCTATATTGTGTTGTTAATGTGAAAATGTAATAAACAAAACTGTTTGATTTAAAAAGTTAAGTAAACCAATCAAAAGTAAGAAACACATTTGCCAGAGTATTGCTGTAAAAGTTATGACACATGTAGTGGGCTTATGTGTTAATAGGTTGAGTTTGGTCACATTGATGTTAGCTATTAACAAAACAATATTTAAATTGTCAATATTTTTAGATTTATTGCCTTAGTCTTCGTCAGAGAGTTGACCCCTAACAATCATATGAACAAGCTGATTTTCGGAGAATATTAATATTGGGGCCCCCTCTGGGCTTCCCCCCAAACCCCCCGCAGGGAGTTAAAAACACAAAAAATATCGATTAACTGCTAATCTGTACGCCGTAGAAAAAAGAGTTTCCAATAAAAAATGTAACTGAGATAATTTTAAACAAATAAGTTTATAAGCATTTTTCGTATTATACATATATATATATATATATATATATATAAATATATATATATATATATATATATATATATAATATATATATATATATATATTGTTATGATATGTAAAATCGAGAAAAATATTGGTTTGCTTAAAATATTTGAAAGTTCAAAAACATTAAAATAATTCAGATAAGTCAAACAATAAACTACAAACATTTCGAAGAATGAAAGTCTTTTAATTTTGGATTACCTGTATTGAACAAAACGTAAGATATGCATAAATTATTTTCTTTGTTAACATATATTTGCGAGTGACCCCGCATAAGCTTAAGTGAAAGAATAGACAATGGAAACGGTTTTTCCAAATAAACGTTGTGCAGTAATTATGACAATAGAATAGATTTTAGAAAGATATGTTTTTGTTAGTTTTTAAGAATTGGTAGGAAAAGATTTTGTAAATAAGTTTAAGGAAATTTTATAATTGTAGGTAAAAATTTGTGTGTTATCGAAATGAAGAAATGGGAGATGTATGACGCGTTTTGATTGGATGAGATTGAAAAAGGTGGGAGGTTTGGTTTGAGAATGAGACGTTAGTTAGTTTCGGAAAAAAAATGGATAGTCAGTTGGTTTTCCAAGTGTGTAAGACGAACAGTGATTGTTCTCTGGTGGTTCCCGAGAGGTAGCAAGCAGTAGTGTTGAATCTTAGTGAGTTTTTGTGGAGTTAGTGTATCTGACAGAAGCTGAAGCAGCAAAATATTGTAAGTCATATTTTTGTACTTATATTCCAAGAGTCACTGTTCAGGCCAACGAGAGATTCAGTTTATCGTAAAGAGAAGATATTCCAAGAGTCATTTTTCACTCGGGCCAACGAGAGATTCAGTTTATCGGGAGCAGAAAGGCTATCATAATTTGAATGATTCGTGCTTTTGAAGATCATTAAGGACGATATACTTGCAACAATTTGTTGTAAGATTGCTGATTACCTAGGGAGCTGCTAAGAATAGATAATATAGGCTACCAGGAACAGGGATTTGGACCACTCATCATCAGAGAGAGATCGTTTTGTTTTTCTGCAGTTTTTCTTTTATTGATAACACAATTTTTACAATTACTTTAGAAAAGATATAAATTTTTGATTAGGAGATTTAGAAAAATAATTGGGATTTTGAGATTTTAACTAATATTGTTTGTACCAATAATTTTGAAGGTTCACGTACGTAGAACAAAATTTTAAGAATCATTATATGAGATATTGTTTATTGAAAATATTTGAGTGTGAATTTTATTTCATATATAGTGTTATATCATATGTGTTTTTTATTATTCCGGTATTCTTTGGACCTTAACTTTCACATGTTAAGCATAGATATTGAAACACGAAT
Organism: Diabrotica balteata; assembly: GCA_918026665.1. Classification (NCBI taxonomy): domain Eukaryota; kingdom Metazoa; phylum Arthropoda; class Insecta; order Coleoptera; family Chrysomelidae; genus Diabrotica; species Diabrotica balteata. The sequence goes on along the minus strand of OU898279.1, from coordinate 92,542,187 downwards.
ATAACCCTGAGATAAGTGAATTAAAAAGTGTGATAAAGTCATAATCATATCATTTAAATAATTTTAATTAATTAATAAATTAATTAGCTAATGAATTGCTTGGCGCACCAAGACTTTAAATATCACAATAATATATATATATATATATATATATATATATATATATATATATATATATATTATATATATATATATATATATATTGATTTTAGTTCATGGATATCTGTGCTTATTAGTACTCTGTCGTCTGCGAAACGCAAATGGTTAAGAGCTTTGAAGGTTAGGTTTTAGTAGTCAAATCTTTATAGCGGCTAATCAATGAAAGGAATAGATTGTATTGATCTCGTAAAAATTATAAAAAATGGTAAAAATTGTGCAACGTTTTTTATTTAACACCTGTAAAAAATCTAAGTTTATTTGTGGCAAAATACAAAAATTGGATAAGAAAGCTGTACTCTTTACCTTTAAAACGCATGTTGATTTTTGTAGCTAGGTCACTTGATTCAAAAGATATAGAGTTTATACCGTCGAGCTGAAACAAATTGTGTTCAACATTGATTTCGCGCGCGTAACTGACATGCAAAATTGACGGTCGCTTCAACCGTTGTTTCTAAGAGAATGGTTCATTCTACACAAAAAGTGCTTATCAACATTTTCGTTTAAAATTATCCTAGCTATATTTTTTATTTAAGAAACATTTTTTTAGGGTGTACAGATTCTTAGTAAATCGATTTTTTTGCGTTTTTGCTCCCCTGTGGCATTTTTTTCTTTGACGACTGGAGTATCTAAAAAACATTAAAGTTAATATTTTTGGTAATATTGTCAATATTTTTTGTTTATGATCTATTGCCTAAACAATAATAAAGTTAATAAAATATACTAAGTTGGGGAAAAATCCACAATAACGATGTATTCTAATAGACCAATTCCAGGTTATACAACAATTCAAAGAATTTTAATATAGTTTTTTTTTTTTTTTATTTAAATTAACGTGCATGTGACATCTATGGTCATTAGCACGAGTTACGATTTACATGGTAATATAATATAAATTACAAAATAAAATGTAGTTAACATCTAACATACAGAGAAAATAATAAAAACTTGTAATATAACATTTATATTTTGTTGAGCAGTTGACTATTCTCGAGGAATTTGATGACCTTGTTGATTTCGTCTGTGTTGTTTAGGACCTCTTTGAAGTTAGTACTGATATTGAGCTGTTGGCGTATTTTGGCATATAAAGGGCATTCGATAAGTATACAGATTGAACGAAATAAATTCGGAACATAGGAATATAATGTATTTCGGCTCAATTCTGCTGTAGGTGGTTGGCCAACAAAATATTGTCAAATAATTATATTATAAAAATCCAATACTTCACCGGGCTGCTGGATTCTGAACTCATAAAAATTGAAAGCTACACATAAATCTACGATCTATGCTGTCAAACCAGTTATAGTCCAGGAAATGAAGCATTTCACCTCGCAATTTTTTCGTGCTCCTTGAAATTTAACAGAAGGTAGGTACCTAATAGCCTAAGGATCAAAATCTATATCGAACCAAAGTGCGCCAAAGCCTAGGGGGTGGTTGCCACCCCATCTCCGGGGTGAAATTTTTTTTTACGTTTTAACTACAGGTTTCGATTAAAAAAGTGATTCTAAACAAAAAATGTGCTATACATTTTTTTTATAAAATGATATTTTTCAAGTTATTCGCGATTGAAAGTAATAACTTTTAGACGAAAAAATCCACGTTTTTAATCGATTTTTCGCGAATAATTCGAAAATGGTGCATTTTATCAAAAAAATTGTAGAGAACAAATTTGTAGCTTTTAAAAAGACAAATACAATTCATTTTTTAAAATGTTTTTGGGATATAATAGGAACCGAAATGCGGCCTATCAATGTTCAGCGGTTTTCTTCAAATGCCAAATTTGAAAGATTCAAAATCAAATATCGGGAAAATGATGCATTTTGGAAGAAAACTCACAAAACCTTTTTTAAAGAGCATAAATAGACCTATCATAAAAAAGACTCTAGCTCAAAAATTGAGTGAGTTATGATGAAAATAAGGTCAATACCTCATTTTTTACGAAAAAATCGATGAAAACATCCCCCTAACCACCACCATAATTAAAATCGATCTTCACCCTTTTGAAATTCCCTTTGTACATGTATTGTTAATACGTCCAAGAAGTTTGACCCATTTAAAATGCTTTGTGTTAGAAAAAGTACCGCTTAAAGCGAGAAACGATTTACAATTTCATATTTTTTACCCTTCTTTTTTTAAATATGCCCGAAAATACTGAATATATGAAAAAAATACAAAATACCAAATTGTAGCTTTTTTAATGACTAAAATTATCCTTCATTTAGATTTGTTGTACAATGAATATTTGGCGAGATATAGCCGTTTAAAGCATCGATTTACGATCAAGCACCATCTTTTTCGAGCCCTTTAAACTCACCCCATTTAAAAACCAAGGGTTCCAAAAAGATTTAATTCACAGATTCTTGTAGCTCTTAAAAACCTCTACAAATCGTTTTTGAAGAAACACTCTATCGTTGAAAATTAAAGGAAATACGTTAAAAAAAACCAGTGAATTTTTTTCCGGAAAATTCTATTAGTATAGTACAGTACATTTCGGAGCATAATAATCTACAAAACCGGTATATTAGCTAGTGGGGCGTTATACATTCGAAATTTTAAGCGTTCTTATTTTGAAATCCCATACAACAGAATAAAACATCTGCTCATATGTCTATGGCTTGGCAATGAAAATATTAGAGCAACAGATTGGGGATGTTATTCCAAAGATGGTTTGTTATTACCCGTACGCATGAACAAACAACCTGCACTCGATGAACTTTTGAAAATTATTTTTTGGCAATGCAAAAAAGGATGCGGTGTTTCATGTGGGTGCACAAAAGTTGGTTTATACTGTAACTCTACTTGTTCTGGGTGCTCAGGTGAAGGGTGCAATAATAGTCCACCAATAATTGAAGATGAGGATGACATAGATCAAGATGAAGATGTAATTGATGTATAAAATTAATATTACAATTGTTTTACCTACAAATGTAAATATTTTCAACTATTTATGTAAATGTATATTTATGTACTTTTTTCAATTTATATCTTATAAATTAGTTTATAAAAACTGCAATGTTGTAAAGGGTGATTTTCAAAAGTTGAAAAGTTGCAAAATTTTGGCAAAAAATTGTTTTCACCTATAGCACTCATAACAATTGATTTTTAAGGGTTGAAAATGTATGAATTTTTATTTTAAAGTATAAAAAAATCACTATTTAACTAATCCAAACCAAATTTCACTCATCTTAAGATTTATAATATTATTTCACAATTTTTAAAAATTAGGGGTAGTTTTCACCCCTAAGAACAATCAGGGTTCATCGGCATGACATAAACTATAAAGCAGAGGGTGAGTTGAGCTTAATTCCAAATTTTTATGCAAATCGTTCCAAGGTGAAATCATTTTCTCGCATTACTAATTTTTTTTATTAATCTCTAATAAGGGTCGCTTTTTAAGGGTTGAAATATGATGGAACTCTATTCAAAAATATAAAATAATCATTATTTAACTAATTCAAACCAAATCTTACCCATATTCAGGTTTAATATGTTATTTTATAATTTTTGACAATTAGGGGTAGTTTTCAACCCTAAAACCCTTCGGCGCACTTCGGTTCGATATAGATTTTGATCCTTGTGCTATCACCTACCTTCTGTTAAAATTTGAACTGGATACATGCAGGACGAAAAAATTGCGAGGTTTTAACTATTTTCGAGCTACATTTCCTGAACTATAATCGTTTCCTTAGACAAACCCGTCTTATGCAAACAACATTGTTGTGAGACAGGTAGTTGAACGATATTTTATACAATGTCTATACCCAGGTATGGATTTATTTTTGTCCGAGTTTTATATTGGTCCACTATTTCAAATGCAGTTCAAACACACATGTATTAAATTGTATGTTCCGTTTTAATTTGGTTCAATCTGTATGCCTGATTCGGAGAGTCGTATTGCAGTGTTGACATTTTGGTTGTGGAGATGATGTCATCAGGTAGCCATGAGTTAGACGGGTATGTCCAATACGCAGTCTCCGTATGATTGCCATATTTTTTCGAGATAAACTGGGATAGGTAAGACGGTTCACTGTAGGTTTGATTTCATGCAGCGCTGAGGTAACATTATTCCAGTGAATCTGCCACGTAGATAAATTAAGCTTCTTTAGTCTGGCTTTCAGATCATTACAAATTTGTATGTTTATAATGGTGTTCGTGGATGATGCGGCTTTTTTGGCAAGGCAATCAGCTTTTTCGTTACCACTAATACCAACATAGGATGGTACCCATATCAGAGTGATAGTTATATTTTGTTTTATAAGAAGCTGATATATGTCATGAATATCTTGGACGATAGGATGTTTGGTGGATATAGCATTAATGGAGTGTATAGATGAAAGCGAATCGGAGCATATGGCTATGTGTGTATTTGTATATCGTTGGGCATATTTAAAAGCTTGTAAGATAGCTAGTAGTTCACCAGTGTGGATACTACACCAAGGAGAGATTTTAGAGAGTTCGATAGGCTGTTGTACAGTGGTTACAGAATATCCAACCCCACCTTCAGTCTTCGACGCGTCAGTGTAAAGAACCATGTTATATTTATTTTTGTTTATAAGTTCTAGGAAGAGAATTCTTAATGTACTAATACTGGTATCTTCCTTGTTAAACTTGGTGAGTGAAATATCATGATATGGGAGTATGTTGGCCCAATAGGGATTATTGGAGAATGGTAGAGTTCTGGTTTCACACAAATTTATATCTTTTAGTAACGGTTGTAGAAGACTAGGAATAGGATGTATAATTAAGTTACATGGAGGGCTGTTTTGGGTATGATGTGATGATGTAAATAGGTGATATACGGATTGGACGGATTGGAAGAAATTGCAGCAGCATAGGAGAGAAGAAGGTTTTCTCGTCTAAGCCATAGAGGAGGTTCATTAGCTTCACAGTACAGACTTTCTGCCGGACTAGAACGGAATGCTCCAAGACATAAACGAATAGCTGTATTGTGAACTGTGTTCAGTGAATTTAATATTGATTTAGTACCAGACATATAGACGAAACATCCATAGTCTAGCTTAGAGCGGATAAGTGATCTGTAGACTTTCAGTAAAGTAGTTTCTTCCGCGCCCCAATGATAATGTGAGAGTGTTTTGAGTATATTTAACCTTTTTAGGCAAACTCCTTTAAGTTCCTGTATGTGTTGTTTCCAGGTTAATCTTGAATCAAATATCAGCCCTAATATTTTGCAATTATCAACAACCGGTAACTTGAAGTTGTTGATAGTGATTTCCGGATCAAAAGAACTCATTCTTCTGCTAAATTTAATAACTTTGGATTTAGAGTGGGAGAGGGTAAGTCCTAGAGAAGCTACTTTGTTTTGTAGGTCATTTACTCCTACTTGTAGAATTTTACTAGTAGTTGCGTTGGATTTACCATGACAGTACATTATTAGGTCATCGGCATATAATACGCATTTGATTGGTGGAGCTATATTTTCACTTAACTTGCTAATCGAAAGAATGAATAAGGATGTGCTTAAAACTGAACCTTGCGGAACTCCATCATATTGGATGTGTGGAGAAGAAAGGAAGTTATTGACAGAAACCCTGAACGATCTAGATGTTAGGAAGTTTTTGATAAATGCGTATATGTTGCCAGTAAGGTTACATTCAAAAAGTTTGTCAAGGATTGCATTTCTAGAGATGGTGTCAAATGCGCCTTCTATATCAAAGATAGTTGCTATCAAATCTTGCTTGCAATTTATTGCGTTGGAGATGTGGGTTTGGAGTATTACTAGATTATCTCTTGTGGAGCGCTGTCTTTGGTAGCCAGATTGTTCCTTTGGAATAATCTTATGTTTTTCAAAATACCACAAAAGACGTTTGTTAATCATTTTTTCCATTAGCTTACACATAGTGCATGTGAGAGAGATGGGCCTGTAAGATTGTGGAAACATAATTGGCTGGTTTGGCTTGAGTATTGGTATAACTATAGATTTGCTCCATTGAGATGGAAATTTATGGGAACTCCAGATTATATTGTATAAATTAAGGAGTTTTTTAAGACTATAATTAGACAAGTGCTTTAGGAATGCATAAGGAATATCATCGGGTCCAGCTGCAGTGTTTCTACTATTAGCTAAGGCAGATATTAGCTCATGCATAGTGAAAGGAGAATTAAGGGATCTACTATGTTCAGATGATATCAGATGATTTCTGTGTGAATATAAGTCATGATGAGACAAAGCAATATTATTGGTTTTATTTCTGAACTTGTCTTCGAAATGTTTGGCAAAGGCGTTAGGAATAAGTTCGTGTAAAGCGATCTCTATACCATTTGTAATTAAACGAGTAATTTTATTATTAGTTTTGTGACCTTGAATTTGTCGTATTTTTTTTCAAATTTGGCTAGGATTGGAGTTTTCGTTGATAGATGATACGTAATCTTGCCAGGATGATTTTTTACTTTTTTTGACTACGTGTTTGGCCTTGGCTTTGAATTTTTTGTAATTTATTAGATTTTCAAGGCTTCTGTTTTTTTGGTACTTATTTAAAGCTTTTTTGGATAGACGAATCGCTTCTTCACAAGAAGAGTTCCACCAAGGAACTACTTTATGATTTGGAGAGAATGATGTTTTGCCAATATGAGTCTTAGCAGCTGAAAGAATAGTGTCTGTTATTGACGTTAACAAATAGTCTACATCGTTTATTATTAGATGATCATGCGCGAGCAAGAGAGTGTCAACGGCTTTTGAATACTCTGGCCAGTTAGCTTTTTTTAGGCGCCAATAGCTTTTGGCAGAGGCAGTCCCATTAGAATTGTTGGAAATTATTATAGGATAATGATTGCTATCAAAGAGATCGTCAGCTGTTTGCCAGGTTAAAAAAGGTGCAGATTTAGGGTCACTAATACTAAGATCTATAGCAGAGAAAGATCCAGATGAAATATTAAAATGAGTGTTAGATCCTGTGTTACGAAGACATGAGTTTGTGCAGTTAATAATATTTTCAACTACTTTTCCCCGTCCAAATGTGGATTGAGAACCCCACATAACGTTATGTGCATTGAAGTCTCCTGTGAGAATAAACGGCTGTGCAAGTTGGAATATAAGGTCTAGGAGCTCTTCTTCTTTTAGAGAATGGTTTGGGGGAATATATATGGAGCAGATGGTTAGTTTATTAGGGCAATATGTAGTTATGGCAATTGCCTCAAGATTCGTTATTAATGGTAGCATTGTTGAGAAGATTTCGCTGGACGCAAATATAGATGCACCTCCACTGGCTCTTAAGCAGTTCGTTCTAATGAAGTGGTATCCTTCAAAGGATTTAAGATGAGGAATATTCGTTGTATTAAAATTAGTCTCTTGGAGACAAAGAAAATCTGGATGGTAAATTGATATAAGATATTGAATGTGTTCAAGGCGCGGATAGTATCCGTCGCAGTTCCATTGTAAAATAGTGAATTTGAAAAATTTATTTGGTTAGTAGAAAGAATTTACCTTGTACTAATTAAGTAATTTTAGAAAGGATCGATATCATTGCAGTTAGAGTCACATGAATTATTGGACGTAAGGCTGGTAAGTTCGTCAGCGTCTATAGAATTTAATGTGCGTTTTAGCTTTTTCGTTATTCTTGTAATGCGATTTTTAAGTGATCTATCGGATACAGTTTGGTATATTTGAGTAAGATCTTCGAGGAGAGAATGAATGTTCGTGGTGAAATTATGAGCTTCTTTGAGGGGATCACTACTTCCAAAGGAATTTTCTAGGAAGGCAATTATTTGTAATGCTGATAACGAAAATTTTTCTGGATTCGCACAAATTAATTTTTCAATACTTGAATGGGCACATAGACTAATTTTACAAATTTCTTTGTCATCAGTTTTTGTTTTCTTTTTAGGAGCTGATTTAGGAGTTGCGAAGGTTGTTGTGTTTGGTGTGTTATTAGAGTTTAAGTTTAGGGGGCTAGCGGTAACCAGTAGAGAAGGTGATTCAAGACTTGTGTCAGTGGAATGAGTTCTTTTTATGCCAGAGTTAGAAGGGACAGATAATGGTGTTATAGACTGTTCATTTGGGGTTGTTATGTCAGTAGGTGGGTTATTTGAATAGATTTCTTTTTTTGTGGAGGGTGAAAGAGGAGATATACTAGAATGAGGATCGACTGGATTTTGGCTAGAAGTTGTATTTGGAGAGGGATTGCTAGATATTTCTTGAGGGTTAGGGCAGGAGTCTGCAGTGTGTCCAGATTGCTTACATAAAAAGCATTCAAGTTTGTCCGAAGTAATAAAGATCCTATAATTTGTATTTTCATATGAGATTACAATTGAAGTATTTAACTCAAAGTATTCTTTATTTGGTATCACAAAGACTGAGCGTCGAAAACTGAAGATGTGAGCATATTCGTCTTCCGGAGAACTACAACGGATATGCGAGATAGGGGAAGCAAGTTGTAATCCAAGTTCATTTTTAAGTGCTTGCTCTATGAGTGCATTCGGAATCGAAGGACACACGTTAGAAAGTAGTAGCCTCTTTGCAGGAGTGATAAGTCTACGAATAGATATTGTTTGATTTCTAATCGAAATAGTAGGATTATTTTTTAGAAGATTATCTACTACGGTTACGGAAGAAAGATAGATGCATATACGTTGATTAGAAATACGTGAAGCAAAGGTTATTTCTTTAGGGGTAACAATTTCGCCGATTGCCTTTATGTAATCAAATAGTACTACGTCTGGGATAGCGTTCATAACAATGGCTTGAGTTCTACTAGGACATGATGTTGCTGTTGTAGATTTTTTCTGTGTTATTTTGGTTACTGCAGCGAAGCTAGGTTGAGCTGTTTGTGAAGATGATGCCATATTTGATTTTAATATTTTGGATGCCAAAATATTAAGTATGGCCAAAAACGACTGGCCTAATTTTATTTGTCGAAAGTATTAATTTAACTGATATCGACTTACCAATATTTGCTTGATAAACAGTCACATTAAACTAAACAAGTTTTTATTCAAAATACTATTAGTAGGAAGCCCGAAGTTTACTCGTTGGCTTCTGAAATAGGAATCGGAATATAGTTTGAAAATACTTAGATTGTGATTCCTAATTTTTTATTTTGTAACTTTCTATTTTTATTATTTAAAGAACAAATAAAAGATAATTTGAAATAATTTTTAAACATATAACTATAACAAACTTTTAAACAATTCACAATGTAAATCGATTGTAAAATTTTTAATGCTTTAATATCTGTAAATTTTTGAGCAGAATACATTTTGGCTTTTACGTGGATGCCTTTAGATAACATAATCGTTTGGAGTTGAATCTCCCAATCTCGGAGGCAAATTAATGTTACAATTACGTCCAATCAAACAGTTATTAAAGCTGTTTTTAAGAAATTTCTTAACCTCACAGTTATTGTGATTATCAATCCATTGGAAGCCAAATTTTTTTTTAATCTGACGTTACTTCTGCAAGTCTCGGTAAAATTTCTTCTTGTAACAAGTCCAAAAACTTTTGTGAAGTAAAATTTTTCTCATAGAAAAATGTCCCTGAAATATTGTGTCTAAATATTCCTAACAAGTTATTTATTTTGCAACCATATTGGGTATAGTTTTCAATAATACTTCAGGATCACTTGTCCACTTAATCCTATAATTTTAAATATTTGGTTCATTAGCTCTAAAATTTGATAACAATTCCGCTGGTCTGTCAACTTCTCCTTTTTCTAGTTCTGGATGACACTGAAAATTATACGAACGAAATTTATTTCTTTTCAGAATTTTTAAGGTCTTGTTGTCGTGGACTTATTGTATGAGTTTCAACTGCTGCGCTTGCTACAGCAATATTTTTTGTATATCAAAGGTAGAGTTGCTAAATAATAGTAAAGAAAACGATTTTCTGAGACGCAATTACCAAATCACATTTTCAAGTATTTGTGGTATTTGAAGGGGTTTGGTTTGAAATATAAGTGCATTCTGATTATTGGTGACAACAAGTTATATTGTAACGAATATTTGCCTACCACATAGGGTATTATTATGGGGGGTTGAAAATTGGGGACAGGAACTACTAAGGTAGAGATAGGGCACGTAAAATAAAAGAAACTTATGCGAATGGCACTACTGGGTCATGGATAAGTGAATGAAACAATGGGATTAGATTGGGGCAACTACAAAAATAAAACAAAAATAGGGTACTTACATGAATCCCCTGGACAAAGAGACAAACAAAACACAAGAAGGTCCTCCAGCTATTTAAAATAAGGACGCCGCTTCGAGGAAACTTCCTGCTGGATGAAAGTAAAGGTTCGTCCATCCTAAAAAACACAAAAGAGAGGTTAGATTTTTTTTAATAAATAGACAAAACGGTTTAGGAAAAAAATTAAACATTTATTGTTGTCTTACCACAAACAGTTACAAATATAGATAATACAAAAATAACAAAGACAGATTTCCCTTGTCTTATTTCTCATATATTAATAGTTACAAAAAATTATTACAATAACAAAGAAAAACACTTACTATGTCCTATCCGTGTACAACACCCGTTTACAAGTTGGAGATACTACAAAACTTACAATTGTTTCTGGGCTATAATTTGTAGCAGAAATAAATTATAAAAAATGAAAAAATATCTTTTTAAATGAAACTACGCGTAGTGGTTAACCCTTTTTCTAAAAACAAAACAAAATCTCAAATATGAATAGGTATTTAACAGATGTCAAACATAATAAAGCTAGCTGCCATATGTCAAAACTAAATCTTAAAACGAAGAACAATTAAAATGACAGCTAGGCCACGCCCTAAATTCTACAATTTTAATTATCACAATTTTTTTAAATTGTTATGGAAGCAATTATTTAAAAAACATGTTTATTTTTACTTTCAAAGTTCAAACAAAAAATGGGTTTCACTTATTGTTATTTTTAGATTTCTGGAATTGAAAATTGGACTTACATTGGACTTTAGAATTTCTGACACACAAAAAAACTGCATCTCACATTGCGAATTATGTTCTGAAACGGCTTCTTAGGACATTGAGGTTGAAAGTTGTTACAATGGACACAAAATTTAAAGCTTTGCTTCTTAACAAATCTGGAACATGTGGGTATTTTCCAAATTTGTTGGAAACGCCGTTTTACAACTATCTCACGATGCGAGACGACATCAACAGAAACCAGTGATTACTCGTACTTTAACTGACACGATTTTTTCCGACTAAATTAAACATGTCTGCTTACCATTGCCAATATTTCAAACCTGACTTTTTTTCGACCTTTGATCGATCTTTGTACTCGCTTCAAATCTTGCGTGCCACATTCTTCTCCTCTAACACATCCATACAACAGAACATCCCAAAATTCTTGTCAAACCGCTTTAAATTATATCATAAAATTACTTTAAATCATTCCCAATTTTTAAAATTGTAGAACTAAACATACAAATAAATAAAACCATATTTTGGAATTTTTTTCTTTACTTCTCCAAATACACAGAGAATCGGCGAGATATTTTATGCTTGGCCCAGGAGCGTACTACAATTTTTTTTATTCTTGAATATTAGATAGTTTAAGGAGTTTTTTGCATGCTACATAATTAAAAGAGTCAGGAATGGACATATATTTCAAAGGGTAGACAATTGCTTTTTTAATCTCAGAACATGTCTGTACTCACTTTTAGGCATACCTACTTGAAGAAAAGTCAATTTGGAAACAAGTGGATACTAAATTTTTGTAATGCTTATTTAATTATTTCATTCGAGATTGTAGGGCATGCATTAGGTATTACAAGTCTTTGGACAGGAGTATTAAATCTCCTTACTTCAACCTAACATCCATTTATTTCAATACATTTATAAGCAGGAAGTAGAGAATCCACAGTAGTTTTTAAAGTAAGGTATATGTATATCCTATTGTTAGCAATTCTAGAGGCAAAAAGTACATTATTTGGACTAACTAGTGATCCAACAGCTACAATGTAATTATGAATTTTTGTACCCTCAATGCTGGAGTCGACTACAGCTTGTTCTTTTATATGATGTTTAAAATAATTAACGATATCTGAGTAAAAGTGGAGTTTTGCGAATAAAATATCACTGGTTGAATTCGTTTTATTCATTTTCTTGATCAGAATTGATCCGGTTCTGTGACCTGTTCAAAAACAGGCTTTTAGTTGGCTTCTGGCACCCTTAATGCCGGACTTGTGTGCGTTAAGTCATAATGTAAACAGATAAATGTCAGTTTTTTGTATTTAAGTAGTGTTATTGTTTTAAATAACGTTGTTGTTGACATTTTTCGTTATATTATTGTTATTTAAAATCTTAAAGACAATGAGCAGTGCAGGGAGATCTTCTAGTGGTAATGAAATAGGACCGTCCGGTGTGAATAAAAAGAGAATGAGGCTTTCTCAAAAAATATCAAAATATGAGCGCAAGCGTCCTGTAAAAGATGATGAACTGCCCATTTTTATAATCTGAAGAGGAGGATGAATATATGTCTGCAGGATTCAGCGGCAAAGGATATTCAAACAATAGTGATGAGTAGTGTACTTATGACGATTATGAATTGGACCATTGGCCAGAAGAATTGGCAAATCTAACAACTTCGCCAGTAAAAATTCTCCTATTGGTACAAACACTAACGAAAAGGCTGTAAACATCTTTCTCTCTGAAAACACAAAACAGAAGTCTCGCATTACCTCTTGGAAGGAGCTGACTGTGGAAGAATTGAAAACTTTTATTTAATTATTATTGTTAACAGGTCCAATTTAGTTTTAAAATAGCATGGTTATGCCACAGAATAATGAACAATTAGAATGCCCACTCTCCATGGAAAATTAAGTACGCGCATCTCCTTCGCGCAGACGTTCCGATATGTTTTAGAGGGAACCAGTGTTGTTTATGTGGTGTGTATAGACAAAATTTAATTTTAATTGACTTAACGGTTTAATTGACTTACGGCAATCATAGATATATTATAAAATTATATTAACATTGTTAAATATAATACCATAAATAATAATATAATTAAACATAAATATAAACAATTACATAACCTCACAAATCATATGTCTGTGTTATGTGTTTCCTTCTAAAACATGTCGCGCGTGCTGAAAAACTTCAAAGGCGGCATCTGAGAGTGGACATTCTGATTGTTTATTATTCAGTGGTTATGCAATACAAATCTTTCAATTTATTTTAGGTATGATACAGATCCTCATATTGGCGGACTTCACAGGTTGTTCAAAACTAATTTGTTTAAGTTCATGTCCAAAAAACAGATTTTTAATAATAATTATGAGATGCCTTAATTTTGCACCAAATGATATTAATAACCAAGACCGTTTACGCTAAAAACGTCCTGTAGTGGATCATTTCAATAGCAAAATGAAATCAATTCACACTCCAGGTAAGGTCCTTTCTTTAGATGAATCCATGATGTCTATTCTATTTACCGACGGAATTTGCTAATACAATGACGGAAACCACCAATAAACGAGGTCAAGCAAAGTTGAAACTTACAGCCATTTATAAATATAACAAACAAATACGTCCGGTATTGACCGTCAATGCTCTCAGAAAACTTTCCGTTGCTATAAGAAATTGTTTATTTTTTTTTTTTTATTTTTATTTATCCGCATCAACCACTAGGGTTATTAGCGGTAGGTTTATGATACAGATATAGAAAATAAGATACATTTTAAAAGTCATGACTTACAACAATATGGTATTATGTACATGTATGTAAATGTAACAAAAATTAAATCACAATTTATTATAGAGTTTACAGTGTTTTAAAAAAGACAGAACTTCATTGAATTTTATATCCAGTGCTTCTTTCAGGCTGTTGGGTATCTTGAATATCGCCTTGGCTGAGGTGTACTCTGGACATTCTATTAATATATTATGGTTGACTGTGAAAGGTGTTTGGCATCTTTGGCACATTGGTAGTGGTTCTTAGGATATTATGTAGCCGTGTGTAAGTCGTGTATGCCCAAGTCGGAGTCTGCTGATAATTACCTGGTCTTTTCGTTTTGGTGGTATATTAAGATTTTTTGAGGATACGTCTGGTTTGATATTTTTAAGATTTGTGTTTGTTTGATCCCATATTTCTTGCCATATTTTATTCACATGAGTCTTTAATAAAGTCTTAGTATCTGATATTGGTATATCTGTTGTGGTCGGAATGTTCACATTGGTTATTGCTTCAAACGCTGTTTTGTCTGCTAGCTCATTACCATATATTCCGACATGGGATGGGACCCACATAAATGATATAATTTTCCCAGAAAATTGGAGCTGTTGCAACGCGTCCTTAATTAGGAATAGATTGATGTGTGTGGGATAAACATGTTTAATGGCCTGTAAAGAGCCTAATGAATCTGATAATATTAGTATTTGTTTTTCATTTATGGTTTTACAATGATTTAGTGCGTCAAGTATTGCTTGTAGCTCTGCAGTATAAATACTACAGCCGTGAGTTAATCTAGTGGCAGAAATTAAGTTTCCTGATACAGTAGCAGCTGCTACTCCTTGCAAGTTTTGGAGGCATCGGTGAAAAACAATTTGTAAGTGGAATATTTAAGTAAATTTGTATGATACTGAAGCCTGATCTCTGCAGAATTGTGTAAATGCTTATCATGATTAAGTAAGGACAGGTCTACTATTGGTAAAGAAACTGTCCAGGGAGGTGTTTGGTATATTTTTATGGGTGCCAAGGTAATTTAATTGATATAATACGGTAATTTTTTAACTCGTTCGTAAAATGGTACTGTCTTGGTGGTGTAATTTGTGTATTGTTCTAGTGATTCTTCCGATACTAAACTTGCGAGAAAGGTATGATCCTTTGCGCTTAGAATTCTTGAAGCGTAGCATAGTGATAGATATTGTCTTCTGAGGTATAGTGGCATTTCTCCTGCTAGCACTTGAAGGCTTCTTATTGGAGTAGTTCTAAAGGCCCCAAAGATTAGTCTTAGAGATGTGGTTTGAATAACATCCAGTTTTTTTAGTTGATTTTTATTTGCTGTTTCATAACAGATGCATCCGTAGTCGAGTTTGCTTCTTATTAATGTCTGATATAAATTAAGAAGAATTTTAGTATCTGATCCCCATTTATGATTGGATAAAACTCTTAGTAAGTTTATTCCTTGTTGACAGGATTTGATCAAATTGTTGATATGTGAAGTCCATGTGAGTTGTGAGTCAAATATTACACCCAAAAATTTAATTTCGCGGACTTGTTTTATAGGATGGCCATTTAGATACAAGTTTAAGTTGTATTCTGCTCTTCGTTTGTCAAACATTATTACTTTAGTCTTCTCAGTTGAAAAAGTTAAACCAGTCTCTAAAGACCACATTTCTAAGCTGTTTAATGTACTCTGTAAAATTTGCGTAGCTAATGCTATATTTTTACTTTTAACATATATTACTAGATCATCAACAAAAAGATTAGCTTTTACGGGAAGCTTTATGTGGTTTGTTATATTATTTATTGCGATTAAGAATAATAGTGGACTTAAGGCCGATCCTTAAGGAATTCAATTATGAAGTGATTTCGATGTTGACATGAATCCATTCGTTTTTACTTGTATGAACCTGTTTTGAAGAAAATTTTTGGTGAAAGCGAGAAGGTTACCATCTATTTTCCAGTTTTTCATAATTTTGAGGATATAATGCTTCCATGTTGTGTCGAAAGCTTTTTTAATGTCGAAAAATATTGCAATTACTTTTTGTTGATTTGTAAATGCTTTATGTATTTCGGATTCTAGTGCAACAATGTTATCAGCTGTCGATCTGTCTGAACGGTATCCGCTTTGTATTGGAGTAAAAAGTTTTTTCTTTTCCAAGTGCCATTTCAGTCTTTTACTCAATATTCTCTCCATTGCTTTGCAAATGTTACTGGTGAGAGATATTGGACGATAGGATGATGGTAAGGTTTTTGGCTTATTCATTTTTAAAGAAGGAATGATAATTGCTTGACGCCATATTAAAGGAAACGTTTTATTTGTGTAAATATTGTTAAAGATGTCAACTAAAATTTTCTTTACTGTTTCAGGTAGTTTCTCAATAAATATTGTTGGAATATCATCAGGTCCTGAAGAAGCTTTTTTAGCATTGCCTAAGCTTTCGTTTAACTCCTCTATTGTAATCGGTATATTGAGAGGGTATAAATTATCTTCTATTTTGATTTGTGATAATTCGGTTTTTTCTTTGTGTTTTAAAAATGTAGAGTTGTATTGATCATTGCTCGAATATAGTTGATAGTGATCAGCTAAGATTTCTACAATTTCTAGTTTATCTGACGTAATTAAGTTATCAGTAGCAATGGTGTCAATATGATTAATTTTGGTTGAGCCTTTTATTTTCCTTATTTTCTGCCAAATATCACTTATTGGTGTAGATGAATTTATTGATGAGACATAATTGGCCCAGCTTTCTTTTTTAGATTTTTTGATTAAAAATCTGGACCTCGCTCTTAACGCTCTAAATCTAGCTAAGTTAGTTTCGGAATTGTGTTTTTTCAATATATTAAAGGAGTGTTTTGTTTGTTTCAAGGAAGTTTCTATTTCGATATTCCACCAGGCAGAGGTGTTTTTGTGGTAGCTTTAGTTTTTCCAATGGCTTCTCTGGCTGAATCTATTAGGATATCATTAAAATTTGATATTGTGATGTTTATATCTTGTAATATTTTAAAGTCTTTCATCCGTTCAGTTATTAAACTAGTATACTTTTCCCAATCCGCCGATTTTAACTTCCATGTTTCATATGGTTTTGTATTAATCTTTGTGTCTTTAATATGAGTAATCAAAATTGGTAGATGGTCGCTGTCAAATAAGTGTGAAAGTGTATTCCACTCAAGTAGTGGTGCTAAAGTTGAATTGCTGAGGGATAAATCGATGGTTGAAAACTTGCCATTGTATGAGTTGAAACGGGTAGGCATTCCTGTGTTTAATAGCACCATTTTAAGGTTGTTAATTATTTCTAATAGAGTTTTGCCATTTTTGTCAGTTTTCAAAGATCCCCAAGATTCGTTATGACAATTTGTGTCAGCAAGAATTAGTTTAGGAGATGGAATTTGTTCTATCACTTTTTGTAGTTCCAGGAGTATGGATTCTTCCGGATGTGGTAAATATACACTGCAAATGTTAATTTTGAAATGATGAATTATTGATACTGCAACAGCCTCCAGATTTGTATCTAACGGAATTTCTTTGGATTCGACCGTAGATTTCACAAAGATGCCAACACCACCACTAGCTATTTGCTGCACTGGTCTATTTCTGATGTATGTTGTATAGTTTTTCAATTTTACATTATTATTAGAAAGTCGTGTTTCTTGTAAACATATTACTAGAGGTGAGAATTCATTGATTAATATTTTTAAGTTTTCGATATGGCTGTAAAAGCCATTCAAATTCCATTGAACTATGAATTTGGTTATTGGATAGAGTTGCTGTCGCTTTCTTCCTCAGTAATACAAGAGTTGTCTGTTCCATGTATCTTTTTTAAGATTCTTGAAATGTTGTTTTTAAGACGTCGATCGTTTGTGTTTGTGTGTACCATTTTCAATTCAGCGCTAAGTAATTGTAGGTCATTTGTATAATCCTTTGCTACGTTTTCAGGAAACTTTGAACCTATAGCATTTGTATTATAGTCGCATAGTTCTGTGTATCTTAGTGTATAAGGAATAGTAGCTGAGGATAAAATGGCTTCTATAGGTTTCATTGAGGTTTCGATGTTCAAAGCTTTTTTAATCCTTTTAGGTGCAGATTTCTTTGGAGCAGGAATTATTATTTCTTGATTTTCTGACTCTATTATTTCAGGAGATGTTGATATTTGTCTTTTTATAGAAGTGTGTGATATTATGTTGGTATTATTAGATAGTGATTCAGGTAGGTTTTGTGAGTTGGAGGAGGTATTTGGTAGTGATCTGTTTGAGGAAGTAGCAGCAGGAGTACTGGATTGATGAGCAGTTGCGGTTTCTGATGTAAGGGATGTTTTATTTATTGGATAATTTTCTGTTTCAGAAATATTAACATTTATAGATTGAGATAGCTGGTCAATATTTTGTAAATTAATTGGTTCGATAGTGCAGTTTTTATCTTTGTGTCCTGTGGTATTACATTTAGAGCAATTTAGGCCATCTAAGGAAAGATAAATTCTGTAGGGGGTATTGTCATGAGATATTAGAAGTGAATTTGGGATATGATTATTAGTTGTTGGAGCAACAAATACTTGACGTCTAAAGCTTAATATATGATTGTATTCAGATTCAGGCATGCCAACTTTTAAAAATGTTATTTTAGACACTGCAATAAGCTCCAATTTTTTGAGCTCTTCTTCGATAATAGTGTTTGGAATACTGGGGCAGACATTTGATATCACTAGTCTGCTCGCAGGAGTAATTAATCTTCTAATTTCTATGTCGTTTCCTTGTATTGAAACTGATTTGTGATTATGTAGTAATTTTTCTAGGATTGTAGTGTTACTGAGATATATGCATACTCTGTTATTTGAAATTCTGGACGCAAAGATGATATTTTTTGGTTGTACTAAAGTTCCTATTGCTGTTATGTATTCGTGTATTTTTATATCTGGTACTGATGACAAAACAATTGCTTGTTCTTTGGATGGAAAGTTAAAGCTGCTTACGGCATTAGAGTAGGTTAATGTTGAAGAAGAGGTTGGTGTTGAAGATGATAATAATGGTTTGGTGATTACTGTGTCTGTTTTTAAATTGTTATCCATTTTTAATTTTTAATTTCTTCATTTAGTATAATTATACTAGAGCCGCTACTGACTTAAGGTAATTAAGCCGGCTTATCGGCGTTTTTATTTGAAATAAAAATAGATCTTCTGTTTAGTTTTCAATAAAATTCTTTAAATGGTTTTATCTGGATCAAATAAAAATTGTACTTACAATTTTTCTTTTCTGTAATTAGAAGACACTTTAATTTCACTCTTAGTACAAACTTGTATTTAAAGTTTTGGTATAAACCAACAAAAAACACGTTTTATTAGGAGCTGAAATTTATCGACACGTTACTAATGAGTCTCGATTCGAAGTCCAAATTGTTTATTTATATACTGCAAATATGTATATTACGAAATTCACTAATTTTATACAATAAATATTTAGGGCAATCAAGAAAGTCGCTATATAATTTCTTACTACTAATTTTGGAGACTATGTTGCCGGAGGTTGTCGTTGAAAATAAAAATAAAATTGACCTTGGAGAGCATAAATTGGAAAAAATATAAAAAACAACTAAATCAAATTACGGTACAGGAGATACTTCGAAAAAGGTAAAAAGAGTAAAAGGAAGGAGTGCCTAGTATGCAGGAGGTAAAATAAAAGAAAAGCAACTATTTATGTTTGCAACACTTGCACTGGATCACCTAGTTTTTGTGTCGAGTGTTTTTTTAAATACTATTCGCCCTACGTGATTTAACTGTGGTGTATTTTTTGTTTTTTTAATGCCATATCGACAAAAATTACTGTAAATTTGACTTACACTCATGGGTATAATCGGCATTTCTAATGAAATTTTCATTAGAGTTGCCGGTTACACCCTTGGAAGTATTTTTTATAATGATCAAGTGTAATATTTTTTTAATCAAATCACATTGGTAATACTGTTTTTATTTATTGTAAACATTCAATATAAAAATCAGAAAAAAAAAGGTGAGCGACACAGCTGATGCACAAGTAATAACTAGTGGCAATGAACGTGTTAGGGTAGGTATTATTCAAGGGTTATTTTGTTGTTATTACAAAAGTTGCGACATAAGGGGCTACTTAATTGGGATAATATTGTCAGCACTAGCCAATGCACTTAAATTTGTAGAAGAGATATAATATACTAATTATAATTTTTTGTTACCATTCAAAAACGAATTTATTTCAGACCATCTGATAACTTCGTATATGTTAACGCTATCAAGGACGAACTCCAGTTTGTGAAGTTAACCTGTATAGATTTTGTTTAATTTAATTTAATTTTGCATATTATATTTGCCATTTATTTTGCATATTATAGTTAGTCCATTGATGTTTGTAATTTTGTAATTGCATCATTGCGATATTCTCTTACTGCTGAGATAGCTGTGTCATTAGCAAAGGTAGCAGTTGTGTTGTTTCCTGCAATATAACTGTCGCTTATTTATACAGGGTGTTTCAAAACAAGGTAACCCCGTCTTCAGGGTAGGTAAAAAACTGAAAAATAATAGGGGTTTTCTTGGTAAAAAATTTTTGTAATGCCATCCGTTTTCAAGATACAGGGCGTTGAAGAAAAAAAAATTTACGCATTTTTTACGATTTTCCGAAACTACTCGCAACATTGTAATATAATGTTATACGAATATGTTTTGGAAGCTGATACATCCCATAAATTTGTTTTTATATCTGATTCTTCTAGAGGGCGCTAGTTACACGGATCGTACTAAGTATTAGTCAATATAACTTTTTTAAGAGTATAATTATATTAATCAAAATTTCAAGTAAACTTAAACATCATTCAATTTTACTTGAAAAGTGTACTGTTGGGAAAACTCGATACTGTGTACCGTTTTCGAAATATCCTGATTTAAAAATTATGAAGTGATATTTGATGCTGGTATAAAATAGTTAGTAATTAAACAAAACTCACAAGAAGAAAATTAAGTTAATGACTAAGAACATAAAATAAAATTCAATTACAGTAATTGTTCAAAATGCCCTCCGTTTTCGCGAATATACAAATCTATTTTTTTTTCTAAAGATTCCATTAACCTTCTAAATGGTAGGGGATCAGCTATGATGTCTTTAAATTGACGTTGAATTCTTTCTTCCAATTCTTGGCGTGAATTTACCTCTGTAGCATAGACTTTTTCCTTAATATACGACCAAACTGTGTAGTCCAAAGGGTTAAAATCGCATGACCGAGGAGGACAATGAATCGTAGCTTCTGCACCTCTACGAATCCATCGATTCGGAAAATTATTACTCAAGAAATTACGACACCTTCTATCAAAGTGTGGTGGAGCTCCATCGTGCATAAAAAATAAAGATCTTTGCTCGTTTAGCGTTAAATCTTCGAATATCTCGAATAAGAAATTGTTTAAAAAATCAAGATACATATCACTATTTAAATTTCCAGGTAGAATATGATAACCTATTAATTTGTTACCTAAAGTTGCTGCCCAAACATTAACTTTAAATGAGTGTTGGCAATGTGATACCTTTTGACTCATGGATTCTCATGACACCAGTAGTGTGCATTATAGAAGTTAAACATACCTTGTCGCGTAAAGGTGGCCTCGTCCATAAAAAGAATGCATTATAAAAATATGGATTGTGGGCTGTCCTTTGTTGCAATGTTTCACAAAAATCCACTCTAACCGGTAGATCATATGGCAAGAGCTCTTGGACTTGTCTGTAATGATAAGGATGTAATTTCTGTTCTTTAAGTATCCGCCAAGTATTTGAAGAAGAAGTATTTGTTTGTCTTGCTATATTCCTTACGCTAACTGTTGAATCTTGATCAAGTAAATTTAAAATATTATTTTCTTAATTAATTGTTCTTGTTGTTCTTGGTCTACCAGAATTTATTTTATTTGGTCTCATTCCCAGTTTCTCGATAACGTCGTTCAACAGCTCTAAACGTTTTTTTACTTGGTAAGTTTGTTCTAGGAAAATTTTCTGCATAACGTGTCACAGCTACACTAGAACATCCTAAACATTCGCCTAAGGTTACACAGTATCGAGTTTTACCAAGAGTCCCTTTTTCGTGTAAAATTGAATGATTTTTAAGTTTACTTGAAATTTTGATTAATAATTATACTCTTAAAAAAGTTATATCGACTAATATTAAGTACGATCCATGTAACTAGCGCCCTCTATGAGAATCAGATATAAAAACAAATTCATGGGATGTATCAGCTTCCGAAACATATTCGCATAAAATTTAATCACAATGTTGCCAGTAGTTTTGGCAAAATCGTAAAAAATGCGTAAAATTTTTTTCTTCAACGCCCTGTATCTTGAAAACGGATGGCGTTACACAAATTTTTTACTAAGCAAACCCCAATTATTTTTCAGTTTTTTACCTACCGTAGAGACGGGGTTACCTTTTTTTGAAACACCCTGTATAAGGTATAGTACCGGGCCAAGTACACTTTCATATGTCACGTCTGCTTTGATTTCTTTGTGGTTTAAATATGCATCTCCTTGTTTTATTCAAAATATCGTCTCTGTAATATATGATTCTAATAACAGTAATAATTGTTTTGATGGTGTTAATTTCAATTTGTCCATAAGCCCTTTGCGTCAAATACTGTCAAACGTTTGTGCGACATCCAGGAAGATATTAGAGCTTACCTTTTTCTCTTCTATCGCTTTTTCTATTAGATCAGTTATTCGATTGACCTAATCGATAGTTGAGTGCTTTTCTCTAAATCCAAATTGGTCAGTTCGTATCACATAATGATATTAATCCATATATTAACATATCTAGTTAGTCAATATTAAAACTGCAACCATTGGTAAGATAAATTTCAGAAATAGCCTGGAGATTAAACCGACCGTAAATATTGGCTTCACTTATTCCCTATCGTAGTATTTGTATAATTCCCTAAAATGTTTTTCTGAATACACACGCATTAGTCAAAACAACGTGCCCCTTCAAACTTTATAACAAACTTTCGAGTGCATTTGCGTAGAAATGGAATACTTGAGAAAACTTTAGGGGAGGCACCAGGACCTTTTATCCACTTTAAAACTACCCAATTTCAGTTTAATAAACATAGATACGAGTTTACATTTTTATACTTGAGTCGAAACTTTCTCATTTTCAAGCACAGGTAATCCACCTTATATGGAATTTGGTAGCTGGTACGATGAGAAGGAGCGCAAGAAAATAAATTATTTTACTTAAGGAAGTTTCTTAACTAATTTAAAATTTAAAGTTAGCAACAAATATATCGGTTTAAAAAATCAAATTAGAATATTGGCGTATAATAATGTAATAGAATAAATTTACTAAATAACACTTTACAGGGTGGTCCTTAAGTAATTGTACAAAAAGAAACAGTAGATTCTACACTTTTAAATATTATAATTTAAGAAAATTTGCTTTAATAAAATATTAATATTAAGAAAGATACAGGGTATTTGTGGAAAATTAGTGTAAATTTAAAATTATATTTTTCGCTATAACTTTTATGTTTGTAAACATTGACGTACAAAAATTTACAACTAAGTACTCTTGAGTATGAGAAATTATAATTTAATACACATTTTAATGTAGCTGATAGAGGGCGCTACATATGTCACATATGTGGCATAAATTTGCGCTAAACTTATTTGTTCTTCAAGGTAGCGCTAGTTTTGTTAAAAAATATTAAAGATACAAGTTCAAAACTCAATAGTTTTGAAGATATTCGCATTTTATAAGTTAACTGCGTAATAATTCCTAGTTTTAATATTTGTGCGATAAAGCACTGAACACGTGGATAAGCATAATTAATAGTTTATTATTATAAAAACAGCTCAAAAATTGTAATGTAACATTACAAAATGCTTTGTTATGGCTGAAACATATAGCTATTTCCTGAAACCTTTCTCTATTGCTTCTATAAGCTCTTCACGGAAGAAGCGCCACGAGACGGCGTCACGAAATAACGGTCTTCACATTGATCCCTCAATTCGTTTTTAGTCATCATATATGTTTTAACTTTAATTTTTAATAAATTGCTTTTAAATTTATAATCAAATTTTATTTTTAAAATCTTATTTATTTTATCTACTAATTTATTTTACTAGCAAAGTCAAATTGTTGTCAGACCGTGGAGTTGAGGTGCTTACATTGTAAAAAATGTCATGCGCCCTTCCCTCCATGCTATGGCATACTGGACGAGCCATACAGTCTGTAGTCAATACCCCGAGGTATGAGCGGGAACACAAAGTGTATTCATACTCATACGCTTATGAAACGCACCTGGCGCATCATAAGGGCCTTCACATTTCACTCTTTTTCAACTTGTCTTGAGTGAAATGTCTTTAATCTTTCCTATCGGCCTCTCTTGGCTAACTCTTGTTTCTTCCGACCCCAAATGGCTATTAGGTTTCCGAGGGCAGACGGGTCACTATATTTCCTTCTATTACACACTCTAGGAAGGCAACGGGAAACCACCTAGAGCCTAATTTTCCCAAGAAACAATCATGGAAATGGCTGATAAATACAACGGCCCCGAGTACGGGCGCTCCTTAAATGGAGCAGGGGTGCTAAGAATCTCCCGGTCAGCTAGAAACATGAACACATTTTCTAAAGAAAGAAAAATAGGTACATGGAATGTAAGAAGCATGTACGAACCAGGAAAAATTCATAACACCATTAAAGAAATGAAGCGTCTAAACATAAGTATCCTTGGAATAAGTGAAATGAGATGGCCGGGGTCTGGAAAAGTAACTGTAGATGACCACATTGTATACTATTCAGGAGAAGACAGCTCAAAACACAAAAATGGTGTAGCAATAATTGTGTCGAAGGAAACAGATGAAGCTGTAAAAAACGTCGTCCTATTCTCAGACAGGATACTGATGATACAAATACAATCAACAACAATCAATGTGAACATATTACAAGTATATGCACCCACACAAGACTATGAACAAGAAGAAATTGAAAAATTATATCATGATTTAGAAAAAGTATTAGCACCTACAAAGAAACACGATCTCAATATTATCATGGGAGATTTTAATGCAAAGATTGGTGAAGGTGAACAGGAAGATGTCATAGGGAAATATGGTCTGGGAATACGAAATGAAAGAGGAGATAGGTTGGCATCCCTTTGCGTAGAAAAGCAATTAGTAATAATGAACACAATTTTCAAACTTCCAAAACGTCGTCTTTACACCTGGAAATCACCAGCAGATACACCTGAACGAGTTTTTCGTAACCAAATAGACTTCATATGTATAAATAAGAGATACAGAAATTCAGTATTATCAGTAAAAACATATCCAGGGGCAGATGTACCAACAGATCACAATATTTTAGTAGGAAAAATAAGACTGAGATTAAAAAGAGTTGCAAGGACGAATAAGCAAACAGTTACTATTGATAGAGAAACGATGCTAAATGATACTGTAAAACAAGAAATAACTAGTATATTAGAACAAAAGATGAAGTTAACATCAAGCAAAGAAGAAAGTACTGAGGAAAACTGGACGAGAATTAAAGACATCTTAAAGACTGTTCAAGAAACAAAATTGAGTGCGCTAAAAGCAAGAAAAAAACAAGGGTGGATGACAGAAGAAATACTGAGACTTATGGATCAAAGAAGAGAAGTCAGAAATAAAGATAAAAACGAATACAAGAGGATCCACGCAATAATCAGGCAGAAGATAAGACACGCGAAAACACAATTTCATAGTAAAGAATGTAATGAAATTCAACAATATGAAAAGAAACACGATACATTTCATCTGCACAAGAAATTGAAAGAGGTCGCTGGAAACAAATGGAAACAAGTATCCCAAAGTTTAGAAGACAGAAACGGACACAGAATATTAGACATCAATGAAAAGTTAAAAGAATGGGAAAACTACATTTCTGAATTATTTGAAGATGAGAGAGTAGAACACTATACACCGATTGCTATATCAGGTCCATCTATAACAGAAAGTGAGGTAAGACGTTCAATACAAACGGCAAAAAATGGAAAAGCACTTGGCCCCGATGAAGTAAGTGCTGAAATACTAAAGTTTTTGGGAGAAAATGGAATTAAAGCTCTGTGTAATCTCTTTAACAGAATTTATGACACTGGGATATTACCAACTGATTGGTTAAAGTCGACATTTGTCACAATACCTAAGAAACATCGTCCAAAGACATGCGGTGATTATCGGACAATAAGTCTGATGAGTCACGTTTTGAAAATCTTTCTGCGAGTAATACACAGCAGAATTTACACGCTGTTAGAGGACAGAATTAGCAATACTCAATTTGGGTTTAGGAGTGGCTTGGGTACAAGAGAAGCCTTGTTTAGTATACAGGTGCTAGTACAGAGATGCAGAGATATAAATCAAAATGTGTATATTTGTGCAATCGATTTTGAAAAAGCTTTTGACAAAGTCCGACATAACAAAATGCTAGAAATATTGGAAACAGCTGGATTGGACGATAAAGATCTACGAATAATTACAAATCTATACTGGCATCAAGTGGCAAGAATAAAGGTTGAACAAGAACTGTCGGATAAAATAAATATAAAAAGAGGAGTGAGACAAGGCTGTATATTGTCGCCTTTACTTTTTAACTTATATTCGGAGGAAATATTTAAGGAAGCCTTAATGGAGACAACCGAAGGTATTATTGTGAATGGAGTAACCGTCAACAATATTAGATATGCCGACGATACCTTAGTCCTTGCCAATTGCGGAGAAGACCTTCAAAATCTAATGAACAAAATAAAACAGACTTGTGATCAGTATGGATTAAAACTCAACGTTAAGAAAACTTAATATATGATAGTTAGCAAACAAAATTATATACATGATGACGGTATAAAAGTCGGAGATGCCACACTGGACAGAGTAGAGAAACTCGTGTATCTCGGCAGTAATATCAAGATAGAGAGCTGGGATCCAACCGCAGAAATTAAAAGCCGAATAGAACAAGCCCGAGCTGCCTTTGTAAAAATGAGAAACGTACTTTGCAGTCACGATCTTAGCATTGACCTTAGAGTTCGTATGATATCTTGCTACATCTTTCCTGTCCTGCTGTATGGAGTAGAAGCGTGGACCCTAACTGAGGCTATGCTTAAACGCTTGACAGCCTTTGAGATGTGGGTATACAGACGACTACTGAAAATAAGCTGGGTCGACAGAGTTAGAAATGAGGAGGTCCTTAGACGGCTGAACCAAACAACACAACTGGTCAATATAATAAAGAAACGCAAGCTGGAATACTTCGGTCATATTATGAGACACCCTGAAAAATATGATCTTTTACATCTGATCATTCAGGGAAAGATCCAAGGTAATCGTGGTCCTGGTAGAAGAAGAACATCATGGCTGAAAAATCTAAGGCAATGGTATGGAAAATCAACTACATCGTTATTTAGAGCTGCTGTCAATAAAGTCACGATAGCGAATATGGTAGTCAACATGATATCCAACGATCGATAACGGTCATGGAACTAGAAGAAGAAGATAATTTAATACTTAATCTGACTTTGACAGGTCTGTCAGAAATAAACAGCGTACGCTTTGTTGATACAGGATCAGATGGCGCTACTAGCAAACATAATAATTTATTGAATTATTTTAATATACATAATATACTTTGTTTTAAATATTAACCTGGGACCGACCATGGGGTCTACATGGGTACGCTATATTTTCAATAAGCTCACATCTTATTGTTTTTAAATGTAATGGATATCAGTGTATTGGCACATTTCTAGGAAGTGTAAATTCTTGTTAGTATTGAAATTATTTTATTAGAGTGAAAGTGAACGTTTTATTTCAATTGTTAAAATGGATGACCTTATCGATTAGGATGGATCGAAAAAAACTTTTTTTCGAATTTGATAATGGCCCTTGTGGCAAAAGTTGCCATTCATAAAACTAAGTTTTTTGCCAAAAAAAATTTTTTTTACATCAACCCCTTCAGGTGCCCCAACCTCCTAAAAAAAATTAATTTTTTTTGAAAATTTTTTCGATACGGCCCTATATGTAAACTCTTCTTGAATGTTTAAAAAGTTTGTGTTCAAAATTTGGAGGCTCTCGGAACATTTTTGGAGGTGTCCCAAAGACCTAACGGAAAATAAAAAAATCCTATTTCATGTAGATAATACAGTTTTGCTGAAATCTAAACAAATTAACGAAATAATACATTTATTGACGGTAATACGACTCGTTACATTTCTATAAGGTAATATTAAATATTAAAAGTGAGTGTAGGAACAATAATGTAGGTAAGAAAAATAAAACTAACAATTCAACAAAACACTTAAGCTGCCAAAACGTATTTACCTTAAAAGGAACGTGTACCGATTTACAAAAAATATGTTATTATTAACAAATATGTAACTTATAACGTATATTATTATTAAAAGAAACAAAAGGTTATTTAAACTTAAATTCTGACTTAGAATTAAATGATTTCATTAGCTTCCTGGACTCGATTCGAGATTTTATGAAACCATCTCGTTTTTCCTCTCCACAAACTTTAGATGATGCCTCTGTAACTAAATGTACACATCTTTCAGTGGCCTGAGTGTGGCAGGGGAACTTGGACAAATCTAGAAAGGGTGCTGCAGTTTCTTGACCAGATACAAAACCTTCCAGGTCCTCGTCGGAGACGTGCTTTATTATTGGTGGTTCTGACCTATCTGTTTCATAAAAGTAAATTATATCTGTATAATCCTCTGCCTGCATGTTTAAAGGAGGTACGCGAAATTGTCTGACAGATGTTGAATTTTTGTTCTCTTTTCTAGAAGCAATTATTCTGCGGCAGGCTAACTTGCGGATGTGCTCTCTGGTATCTGCCAACATCGCTAGAAGCAGGTTCTCTGAGTGGCCAAAATAGCCATTCCTTTGTATTACCCCATCTACCATCTTCCTTAAATCAGTCGGCATATATCTTGAATATGCAATCAATCTCCACAAATGTCGTGGACCTTCAGTACACAATGGCTTACATTTGATACTGAACCATAATGGACCATATACTTTCATGATAAATTTAGCTAAGTGTACCAGATTTTCGAAGGAATGCTCCGATGCGACATATAACCGAAGGATTCTACTCGCCGTTGTCACCCACTTGAATGTACGACTGGTCCTGGTTTAATCCTCGCAAGGTCTTCGCTGTATTCTCCAGATAATACTGCATGCAACATATCCTACAAATATTGCTGATCAGTACTCAAAATCTTTCTATCTAAATCAGGAATAGTGTTACAATTTCAGAAAAGGGAGGGTTTCACAAGCTTGTATTGATTTTCCAATGGCACCAGAAAAAGCTTTCGGACCTTGAGTAACACCATCAAGTTGGATTAAAAGGTGGCGTAACGGAAGTTCGTTTAGATGTAACATGCAAATAAACCACTAAAGAGGGCGATTTAGGGCAATTTCTAGTAGTCTTATTATTCCTGCGTTTGTCCCTGTGTTGACATTGGTACCATCACATCCAACTGCTATTAACGATTCAGTCGATACTTCTTTTCTATTAAAGAAATCCAACACTGCATCTTTGATGACGACAGCTGATCCAGACGATACGGCTAAATGGCCGAGGTAAATGGAACCTGGCTCTTTTACCAAGGATATATGTTCCTCTGTGATGATACTATAGTAATACTTATCGCCCTTCTTAGTTTGTGTCAGGGATTTATCCTTCCGTCCATCAAAATATAATGCTTCTACTACCTCCATGTTCTCATTTTGCAATTCTTTCCTGTGCTTTTCCCTTTTTCGACGAACTTTATTTCGATCTATTTTTTTGGAAGTGTCCTGTTCATTAATGATGCCCAGATATTGTAACAGAGTGGAAGAAACTGATGCAGCGCTTCTGTCTGAAACACCGTAACGATCGCACTCCCTAGCAAAAACTGTGAGATTTACCCTCATTTGCAAATTTGTAACGTTTTCAGATGTGGAAGAACAACAGGGCTGGGGATTAGAGTCAGACAACTTTCCAGGATCAGTCCTAGTCTCATTCTCAGAGTCTCCTGGCTCAGATGCAGTATCGCTAGACTTTAATTTTGGGCGTTTTTCAAATTGTTCTTCATGTTCTTGAGATCGTTCCATCATTCTTTGGTTTCTTTTTGCTAATTTCCTGGATGATGCTACATCAATTGATCCTATGACTAGGTTCTGGTAGTTCGCTGATCTATTACAAATTCCCTTTCTTGTGCTAGAATCTTCTTCTCTTTGGAGCAATGGCAATCGTTGAGGTCTTTACATTTACAACTAGCAATATCAAAGAGATTTTCCTCCCAGCTAAGTTTTAAATCTGTAAGCTTCTTTGTGTAGCTTTCAGATTGCTGCCTGCCCTTATATGGTTTGAGTAGAGTCCTATAGTCAGTATTTAATTTTTTTACTTTTTCAGTTTTAACTTTTTTAAATGTAATTGTTGGAACCGATGACTTCTTCCAGATGTTCACTAGAGTGTCTGCAATTTCTGTTGCTATTATTGAAGCTGGTGGATCTTTGCCTGCCATGATGCCTTTTTTCTCATTTGTGACAAACAAGTAGTGTCGAATTATATCCGCATTCGTGGGAAGTCTTAGCTGGGACATCTCGGCAAGGGTTGCAAAGATAGGACAAAGGGTGGTTTTCCTGGTAGGTGTTCTTGCGCTCATTTTACTTTGTTTGGTATCTGAAACAAAAGCAACTATTATAATATTTTTAACTATAGAAATTTAATTAACTTGAATAAAACGAAATAATGTGAAAAGTAACCACAATATATTTGAAAGTCAAAATAAATAAAAACACATATTTCTTTACGTAACTGGGGCACATCCAAAAATGTTCCGAGTGCCTCCAATTTTTAAACACACACTTTTTAAACATTCAAGAAGAGTTTACACGTAGGGCCGTATCGAAAAATTAAAAAAAAAACTTTTTTTAGGAGGTTTGGGCACCTGAAGGGGTTGATTTAAAAAAAAAATTTTTGGCAAAAACCTTTCTTTTATGAATGGCAACTTTTGCCACCCGGGCCATTATCAAATTCGAAAAAACGTTTTTTTCGATCCTACCTATTATCGATGTTCAAGCACTAAAGGATAATTTGCGGTAGGCTCTGAGTTATTACTTTGACTCTGTTTTATTACGTTACTAATAGCTGAAAGGTTATAAGAATATACAGTTTGATGAATTTATGTTTGTGCAAGTTATATTTATTTAAAACTTTTTCATACCGTACACATATGGACCCCGTGGGCACCTAAACTTTGTTCTTGTTTCAATCCTGGATTTTCGCTACAGAAAGCGATAGAGCTTATTTTAAAAAACGATGATAATATAGCTCTAGAAAAAATCTTTGTTGAATCTTCACCAAGTAATGTACTTACTGATAAAGAATCTGGAGTCGAGGATAAAGGCGGAACTTTTCTACATTTACCTAGCAAGCAACTTTTAGCACCTGAGAGCTCGTTTTAACTAGACACCACAGTAGGTGAGGTTCCTTGAAGGATTCCGCTTAGGGCAAGTGTATAGTAGACGAGATAGATAACAGTAATTTAGTTCTGCTAAACTCCTGTAGACTGACCAAAGGAACAAGACCTAATGAACTTCCATCATTGGTGGATCTATACGTTGTTACACCAAATCTAATTGGTTTCACCACATGATATCCTATTCCCGTTATGCTGGATGTAACTCACTTACCTCTAGTAATCACCATCGACTTGGAATATCACCAATGTACAATAATTCCTTCATCTAAATGGAAAGAGTCTTCAGCAAACTAGAATATCTTTAAATGTCATATAGAAAA
The DNA here is from genome assembly GCA_918026665.1 of Diabrotica balteata. Classification (NCBI taxonomy): domain Eukaryota; kingdom Metazoa; phylum Arthropoda; class Insecta; order Coleoptera; family Chrysomelidae; genus Diabrotica; species Diabrotica balteata. The sequence continues at coordinate 92,510,600 of OU898279.1, read as the reverse complement.
ACATTATCTGAAAATATAACCGATAATATCACTTCAGTGGAACGTTTTGACCTCCTGTTAAAGACAATGGACGATGCTGTCCCATTTTCTATGAATATCAAAAACTCCTTTCAGCCAAAATCTCGAATTCGAGTCTGGTGGGATTAGGAATGCATACATATAATCATTTTACGAAAAGTTGCATACAAAAGATACATAGAAGCATCCAATTTTTAAAACTATATTAAATACAAATAAAATCAAGCCAAAAGTAAACTCCTGTTTACAAACAAACAAAAATACTCTTAAACAAAAAAGAATACTTTAAACCAAAATACTCCAATCACTAAAATTTGGAATTTTGTTAATAAACTAGTAAATAAAAATTACCGTACACGACGATATCCCCTGTAAATTGAACTAATAGAAGAGTTCTTCGACAAATTTTCTCCGCTATGTTGACCTTCCTATTCAGGAAAATAGTAAAACTTGTAAATGTTTTCCGGGAAAGTTTTGATATGAAAGAATTTGAGGCTGCACTTAAGTTTTTAAATTCCTCGGCTCCGAGGCGTGATCAAATTACTTAAAACATAATATGAGTTACCTCTGATAGCTAAACAAAGTTTACTAACAATTATCAACGACTGGCTGTTCAATGAAAGATATGTTGATAATATGAAAAAAATAGTTAATTGTTTAATTCTTAAACCTAATAAAGATAAAACACTCTCCTCTTCCTACAGATCAATCTTCATATCATTAATGTCTTGCATATGCAACACATTTGAAAGACCTATTAAGGCTCTATTAGAATGGCTTATAAAATATTATAGTATTCTTCCAAGTACACAATATGAATTTGGGGCTAAAGTTGGTACACTGAATGCAATATCACATTTAGTTACCGACATTCAAATAACGTTTTCCAGAAACAATTATCTTGCTTGTTAGTTTTTAAACCTAAAAGGAGCATATTTTTCTGGTAATTTACCCATGTTACACAAAAAACTATATGATATAAGATTACCTCAAAATATAGTGACTAATATTGTTCATCTTTATAATAATCGTGTTATATATATATTAAAGATCATTTAAACCAACTATACGGTCCTAGAACTGCTCATACAGGTCTTCCATAAGAATCAGTTTTAAGTCCGTTATTGTTCAACATATTTTCAGAAGGTATTCATGGCATTTTTGAGAACACAATTAATTGCATCCAATACACTGATGATCTATGCAACTATACAGAGCGTAACTCATATACTGAATGCCTGGGGCCTCTGAAATTCATCATGCAAAACGTTAATAACTGAGTAAGAAATCATGGACTGACCATTTCCCCTGACCAAGCAGCCACAATTATATTCACTAGACATAAGATTGGTACGTCTGACAAAATAAACTTGTCTGGGTATGATATACCTATTGTCAAAGAATACAAATATCTTGGCAATCTTCTTAATCCTAAACTTTTATGTTGAAAAACAAAACATGTTGCATATATAAAAAGTAGATGTGAAAAAGGTATCCATATTCTTAAATGTGTCACTAATCGTAGACGGGGTGCTGACTCTAAAGTTGCACTGATGTTTTACAGAGCTTATGTGCGATCTATTGTAGACTGTTGTTGCATTCTGTCTGGTGTCGCCAGTGACACACACTTATTAACTGTAGACCGCATTCAGTTCAAATGTCTAAGATTATGCTTGGGCACCATGAAGTCTACTCCTTGCTCTGTACTACTTACTGAAAGTAATAAAACGCTTTTTCAAAATCGTCGAGAAATTATGGCAATTAAAGTTATCTATTGAAAAGCTCTCAGATAAATACTGGCGCATAAAAAATTCTCCTCCACTTGCTGATGCTTTCTTAGAAACTAATGAGTATTCTAACATGAGAAAAAAGATTACCAATATATAAAGCTAATTTTTAGGTAACATTCAATAAACCAAAAGTTATACCAAAGTACACAGAATCTCTACAAATAAACTTTGTGTTACTTGGATCCATATTGAGTGACTATAATGATCACGCAATAATGTATACCGAAGGTTCCAAAAAAGAGGATGGTACCACAGGTTGTGCAGTTTACATTCCACATAAAAACGAATCTTTGAAAATTAAACTTTCATTGCATTGTTCAATGCTGAAGCGGCAGCACTAGAAAAAGCGTTAGATTGGCTAGATTTACACAATTTAAATAAAGCAGTAATATTAACAGATTCGTTATCAGTCATTAAAGGATTAAACTCAAATGTAACTCAACATAAAGGAAGTAGTATTTTTTGTGCTAATAAAAATAAAACATATAGTAAGGATATTACAGTTACTTGGGTTAAAAGTCACATTGGTATCGAGGGAAATGAACTGGTTGACCAGCTTGCTAAAGATGCGACCCATGTTGGACTCTATATTCCCATATTCACATTGGAGGACTTACAACATTATTATAACAAAATTTTGATAAATTGGAAAGAAAAATAAAAAAACATAGCAAGAAATTTAAATAATCAATATTATACTAGCCACCCTACCTTACCACAAGATGTTGTCTATATTTTCAAATATGCAATGTCAAAGAAGTTGACAATCACAATTACATGACTGAGAATTACTCACGGTGCATTACCAGCTCACTTGGCTAAGTTAAATATAATCACATCTGAGGTATGCTCATGCGATAATATATTACAATAATATATTCTTATTAAGTGCGATACAAATCAGAATGAAACAAATCAGCTGTATTCAAAACTATTAGAACTTAAAATTCAGACTCCCATAAACACCACCCATTTACTCTACTTAGATAGTAGAGAAGTATACGGACTAATACGGAGCTTTTTATTTAACCCTTAACCACTGACATGCGGTATGCCATACTGAGCCGAAAATATATTTTGTTGTAAAACGTGTTTTATAAAAGATTCTTAGAACACCATCTGTGTACCTTCAAGTGGGGTTTAATTATACCTGCTCTCAACTGCTGCAGTTTTAGTACACGTTTAGTCTTTGAGCTACGTTGACATAAAGTTTTCTTGCAGTATCAAGTACCTCATATCAGTATTTACGTTTCTATAGTTAAAAGCAGTGTAGTGTATTCTTTTGCTGTTAGTATGGCAGCAAGTTCATCCAGTTGTTCTAAATTTAGCCGCAAAACTGTAAAGCTTTCAGATGATGATTTTAAGGCTGTTTTATCTCAATGGGCTGACGAAGTACCTAGTGATTTAGAATATTTTAGTGATAATGATGTTGACGATGCAAGCGAAGAAGTATGTATTGAAAGTTCACACGACACCGGAAGTGAGCAGTCGGAAAGTTCTGAAGACGAATATCATTTAACTGATAATAGTAAGTCATATTTTTATGGCAAAAATCGTTTTAAGTGGTCTACTACAGCACCCTCGAAAAATGTAAGAACTCCGTTACAAAACCTTGTAACAAAAGTACCAGCTGTGCGGCCCAGAGATGTAAGAAACGAAACTTCATCATTCTTTTTTAATTTTCTTATTTCTGAGTATATAATACAAGAAATACGTAAATGGACAAATAATAAATCACGTGCAATTCGTGAAAACTATAAAAGAATGAATAGACCAGAACTAAATGAAATTGATGAAATAGTACTAAAAGCCTTTTTGGGATTGCTTTTATACTCATCAGCTTTCAAATCCAATGACGAATATATAAATTCTATATTTGCTACAGATGGCACTGGTAGAGATATATTCAGATGTGTTATGTCAAAAGAAAGATTTGCAATATTTCTAAAATGTTTACGTTTTGATAACCCTCTGGATAGAGAAAAAAGAAAAAAGATAGATCCAACAGCAGCCATTAGTAACATATTTAATATATTTTCTGTAGGCACATGTGTTTGTATTGATGAAATGTTGGTCGGCTTTAGGGGAAGGTGTAGGTTTAAAATGTATATGCCTAATAGGCCTGTGAAATATGGCATTAAAATAATGTGCCTAACTGATGCACGAACAAGTTACTTATACAATGCCTATATATATGAAGGCAAGAACACTGACGGAACTGGGTTATCTGAGGAAGAAAAGAAGATGAATAAACCAACTCAATCTGTTCTTCGGCTTGCTAAACCTATTTATGGAACTAACCGTAATATCACAGCTGATAATTGGTTTAGTTCTATAGAATTAGTAAAGCAGTTAGAAGTAAAGAAATTAACGTATGTGGGAACCCTCAAGAAAAATAAACGGGAAATCCCTCCGAAATTCCAGCCACACCGATGTAGGCAAGTAAATTCAACTATTTACGGATTTACGAAAAGTTTATTCCTAATTTCCCATGTGCCAAAAAAATCGAGGGCTGTTTTACTTATTTCTTCGATGCACTATTCAATAGGCACGGATCAGATTACTGGAAATTCTAAATAACCAGAAATTATAGCTCATTATAATCGTACAAAAGGAGGTTTCGATACTTTAAATGCCAACTCTGCCAAATATTCTGTAAAACGTCGTTCTCGCCGATGGCCACTTACTATTTTTTACCGCATCATTGATATAGCAGCTGTTAGTTCGCATGTTGTGTACCAATCACTACAAGAAGATAATATGGAAAGGCTTAACTACACAAAGGAGTTGACGAAACAATTAGTTTTACCTCATCTACAAAGAAAACTCGAAAATCCCAGAATCTCGAGAGAATTATTATATGGTATTGAACGAATACTAGGACAATAACGCCAAAAAGAAGCAGATTTTGAAGAAAGGCTTGAGAAAAAGAAGACGTGTTACTTATGCCCAAGTGCATTAAAGCGAAAGACTTTTTATGTGAGCTTTTCTTGTGGAAAACCAGTGTTCTTACAGTGTACAAAGAAAAATTGCGGACCTTGCGCGCAAAATGACTAGTTATTTTATTGTAATTTTTGGTTATTGTCAGAATTTTGTATTTTAGTTTCTCATTATATTTATATCATTAGTCTGTTTTTTTCAACATTATTTTACCATTTGTTAATCACAAGTAATTAATTTTTCTTGTAATTTAGTTTATAAACGATTTTGTAGTAACGTCCACCATTTTTTTAAATATTATGCATTCGTTTATAATATTCTTGAAAAAGTAAAGTTTATTTTACTTGAACCACTATATTATGCTATAGCCATGTTAAGAATAATTCCGTTGTTTATATAAAAAACAAATACAGTGATATAAGATAAATTTATATTAAAAACAAAGGAGAATAGGCAACGGTATGACATACCACATGTCAGAGTCTAGGTCCTGAAACATCCACGTCAGTAGTTAAGGGTTAAAGTTGGTTACATTATTTAAAAACTAATATCTTATATTACAATTCTGTGGCTAAAGGACTAGTTTCCAAGCCAACTCGCCAAACACACACATACACATAACGTTTTATGTCAATTTGGCTTAAATCGTAAAATTTTAAGTGTAGAATCAACTGTTTCTTTTTGTACAATTACTTAAGGTCTACCCTGTATAGAAACAGAAAGAAAAAGCAAGACAGAATGGAATAAAGATTCGTTTATTAAGTTTTAAATTGAACATATTTTTATATGAAATGTTTATTATTTTGAACAAAAATGGATTATTTTTTGTATTGCCATTTTAATAATATTATCATACTATGTTTGACTAATCTTTTCATCTAACATAAATTTAAAAATTCTAGTTTTATTGTGCGCTTAAATTTATATTCCCCATTTATTTTTGTTGAAATGCCATAAAATTCTAGATATAACAAGCAGTTTGCACTATACACGGTCGTAATCGTAACCGGCATTTTCCTTTTTAGACAATTGCAGCTTACGTGTAATGGAGTAATATGTTACCATATTCTTTTTATTCTTTACAGCAGGATCTCAAATTTCTAAATGCATTTACATCCCAACGTTAATCATCCTTACTGAAGCCGTGTCAGACAGACTGCATGAAATATCATATTTCCTGAAACGAAAAAACAAAAACTGAAGAACTGAGTTTATACACCCGTCTATTGTTTGATTTATGTCATAGGGACACTTGCGTAAAATGTTCTTGTTGATTAAAATTTATGTTTTTATGAGAATTTAAAAAAAGTTTTTAATTTTCTGGAGTATAGTACATTAATTAAACATGGAACGAAAGAGATATTTTTGTGATAAGCCAAATTAATGTACTGTAGTTTCGGCTTCCCGTTTTTAGGTGGTGTTCAAAATACAAAGTTTTAAAATATTTGTATTTTAAAGACTACATTCACGGTTAAATTTTAATTTAATATATTTTTTAGTGACAAATTATTTTTAAATATACTTATTGACATGAAAAGTGTTACACCCAGAAGGAATAATTTCTTGAACTTAATTTTTTGACAACATGGTAGATTTACGTCAAGAATGAAACGATATCGCTTTCAAGAACTTTTATTAACAAGTAATAAAAAAATTGATAATGTGTTTGGCTACCCCGTAGCTGTATACACTCCTGTATACGTCTAGGCATTGACAAAATGAGATGTTCGATATCTGCTTATCGCATCTCGTTCCAAGCAACTTAAATGTCATATATTAACTGTGCAAGAGTCACAGTAACGCCAGCTTCTTGGAGAAAGTCCATAGTTTTACGAGCAATATAGGGACACGCGTTGTCTTGTTAAAAAAGGGCGACAGTCGAAATACGGCAGTAAAATGGCTTGTAAGATGTCTTCAACATAACGCGCAGCTGTCATATTGCCTTAAATAAACACAAATGGTGATCGGTTACCATAGGGAATAGCCCCCCAAATCGTTACTCCAACTGTCCTGTGTACATGCCTCTCAACAGGAAACCCGATATCTCGTCGTTCCCCACGGCAACATCTTACCATCCTACGACCATTATGCATCTCTAAACAGAATCGAGATTCATCGCTTAATACTACATTACGCCCTTCTGCTACCCAATGCTGCCGTTCTCTGCACCAATTCAAATGTTGATGACAGTGGCCCGCAGTCTAAGAAAGCACTAGTCGTGGGCAAAATGAAACCAGGCCAAAGGATCGAATGCGACGGTATGGTGTACGCAAATTAACAGGTCTTCCTATTACTCCAACCCATTGGTCAGCAATTTGACATGTAGTAGCAAAACGGTCTCGCAGAGCCAGTAATCTAAAGCGCCTATCTTGATGCTCTGTGGTACGCCTCGGTTGACCAGTTGGTCTTATTTGTGTTCCTCTACCTTTGTTTGTCCACACACCACAGCAAGCATAACCGTCATTGTCGTACAATTATCATGACTGCCAATTTCACGATACGACAAATTCATATCTCTATACGCAATAATTCTACTTCATTAAAAATCGCTAACATGGTGGTAATTTTGGTGTTTTCGAAGTCGAGACGTTTTGTTACACTGAATGCAATTAGACTGAGGAACAATAATTAAAAATTTCTACACGAACCGGTTTTCACAAATCGGTCTCTTCACAAAAAAATTGAAAGATAAAACTTTAGTTTTACAAAAAGTAGAAGAGATAAAACATTGGTATTGTTATCATAGCATGTTTTAAATATAGTCATTCTGTTGCCAAAAAATTAAGATTAAGAAATTATTCCTTCTGGGTGTAACACTTCTAATGTCACTGAATATATTTATTTACGGAAGTATACATTGTAAGATTTTTTTTATTTTTGATAACATTATTAACAAATTTGCAACGTCATTTTTGTCAAAAAATTAATAATGAGTGGCTTCTCCTTGATTGTCTATAAATCCACTAACTCTAAGGGGCATTGATCTAATTAAGTGGTCTAAATCGTATTGTGGAATACTTATCTAAATTCTTCTTATAGCATGCCACAGGTCTACTAAGTTTGCTGGAGAACATGGCAATTGATTTACGATTCGACCTACCATATCCCACACACATATTCGATGAGTGACAAATCAGCTGAATTTGATGGCCACTCCAAAGTCTCTATACCAGATTCTTGTATAAACTTCATGCTTTCACGGACAATATGAGGTGTTGCGTTATCCTTTTGAAAAATTGGATATGAAATGGTTTATAATTAGGGATATAAAACCAGTTGCAGTACATCACCAGTATATTATCGAATTGCCAGAGTACCATTAATAAGAACCAGAGGTGATCTTCTTCTTATGGTGATTATCCGTTTCGGATGTTGGACACTAACATGGCTATTCTGACTTTGTTGACTGCTGTCCTGAAAAGTCCGGTAGTGGTTAAGTTAAACCATTTTCGCAGGTTATGCAGCCAGGATATTCTTCTTCGTCCTGGACCTCTTTTCCCAAACACTTTACCTTGAATTATAGTCCAAAGTAAGTCATATCGTTGTTCATTGCGCATTATATGACCCAGATATTCCAGTTTGCGACGTTTTATATTTACGACTAGTTCGCACTCTTTACCCATTCTATGTAGTACTTCTTCGTTGGTAAGTCTGTCTATCCAGGAAATCCTTAACGTGCGTCTATAGCACCACATCTCAAATGCTTCGAGTCTTTTGAGTGATACTTCAGTTGGGGGATTCCACGCCATATAAAAGAACGGAGAATACGTAGCATTTTAGTAAACGAACTTTTATTTTCAATTTTATATCGTGGCTGTTAAAGATTTTTCTTTTATTTTGACGAAAGCTGATCTTGCCTTCTCGATCCTTATCTTTATTTCCGTCCATTGGTCCCACTGTTCATTTAAGTTTGCACCTAGATAAAAAAGTTGGTCATTTGTGTTATAGGTTGTTGGTTAACTAGTAATTGACCAGGTGGTATTCTATTTTTGCTTATAACTATGTATTTAGATTTTTTGATGTTTAAATCAAGCCCAAACCTGCTACTTACTTCTGCCACCCTGGAGACAAGTGTCTGCAAAAATGACAGTATCATGAGCGTTGAGCAGCGAAAAATCTTTGCTTAACGTTTCTTCTTGGGACTACCCTTTCTGCAGCTACAGAAAAATTATCTCTAACTTGATGTACACTGTCCCTTATATTTCTTAGAACAAGAAGTTTCTGTTGGCAATTGTAGCTTTGGAAACTGCTGCACGATAGATTTCTCTGGATGAGCGGTCAAATTATCTTGTCAGGTCTTTCATTCACGAGTTCTGGCGTCTTCCAACTAATTTGTTTAGCGCTGGACTTTACCCTCCAATATAATTTGAAGTTATTTAAAACTGCTTTTTAAATATATAGCACCCCATACAATAATGCTTAATGTCTTGCTTTATGACGTTCAACATGTAAGTCTATATTTCGTATCTCACCTCGAAAACGTCTTATCCTCATGCGCCCATTAAATCCAATCAAAAGTTTTATCACTAGCAGACAAAATTCTATTAGTCATTCCAGTTTTACCAAGCTTTGCACCATTCTAAGCGTCGAGCTTTATGCTGTGCTGAGTGTTTTCCTTATTTGATCGATTCTTGACAAAATTTCTTTTTCAAGAAGATAGAAGTTTAAGATGGCGCGAATCACGACAATATTCTTGGTCAAAGATACCATCAAAAGCGGACGGTTAGCTCTCAGTCTCAATTCAAATAATATTTTATTAACTGGTTTTCTTGAGATTTTTGCTGAGATTTTGCATATGTACATGGCTGACTAAACATATTAACTCTTTTCTCTACCACAATTTTTCTCTGTGACACATAGTCTGATAATTTCATCACTGCATCTTTAAATCACTGCATCTATCGTGCTCTATTTCTTTATGAAACGTACTGCCTAGGTAGTAACCGACTTGACTCTTTAATGAATGGGACGATCTGCTTAGAGATCTCTCAATATGTCGGATATCACTGTGTCATTCCTAAACAATGCATTCGTGTATTCCAAATGCCAAATCGAGTCCAAAATGCCGATGCATTAGACTGTTACACATGGTGGTATCCCATCGAGTCCAGGAGCCCTTAGGACACTCAACACCTTATTAACATCATTAACAATAAATTCATTTGGTAGTAACAGGTAAAGCTGGTTCAATTTTAGAGTCTCACTGAGAGTATTGTTTTGAGTTAACCTCAGAATGTTCAACATAAAATATGGCTATCTGCCTGCAAGATCGAAGTTGGGTGAATCGTTTGTCAAATTTTGTTAAAAGGCTTCAATTATATACAACAACAGGTGTAATAAACTCTATATTTTAGTCTTAATTTTAAAATGATTTCTCTTTTAAGAACGATTTGGGGGATAGAAATTGATACGTCAAAAAACAAATATCAAATGTAATTTTTATTACAATCAATTGTGGCTTAATCCCATATAAATATAATATTTTAAGCAAAATTTAATATTTTTAATGAATAGTGATAAATTTTTCCCAAGTCTGCTTTACTAAAATATCTTTATTTATTTCAGAAATTGCTATGTTATTGCCTGGATCACTTTCACATAGCAGATCAGTTAATAACACCAGTGATATCAGGAAGAATTTACGTGTCCGAGATCCTGCAGAAAATCCCCAATACGATCCCGAAAAGACGTAAGTAAACAACTACTTTTCTATTTTAAGTACATAATATATAAATCATGAATAATACCGGCTGTCCGGAGGCTAATGGGAAAAAGTCGAGATCGTGTAGTCTTGAGCCAAAACAATTTATATAAACTTTGTACTACAGTCCCCCGTTTCCGTGTTTGATTTATCCAAAGATAGTTTAACATGGTTTTTTTATTTTTAATTGTTATAGTAGGTACTGATCATTTTATATGTACAAAATTATTATTATGCCCGAAAGCATATATGTTTCATGAATGTGTTGCTTGTGTGAGTCCATATCAAATAGGTAAAGAAATGTTAATAAGACTTACTCACAATCAATTTACTTTAACAATCTGACGACCGGTTTCGCTTTCTACAATTTGCAAAGCATCTTCAGGTCTAGATACGAAGTTAAACTAATGCTGCAATCAAATAAACCCAATTAGGGTGGTGTCTAATAAAGATAAAATAAACAAATAAGTTAGTTCATACAAATTATAGTAATTATGCCAATATTACATGTCTGTGGTTTTCAAAATAAATAAATTTGAATATATAAAAGGTATTAACAGACAAGGTAAGACCCACAATTGGTATAAAGTAGTAATATTATATTGTAATAAATTAATAAATGAGCAGATAAATAAAACAAAACAAACATTACTTACATGCCGGTACTCTATTAATTGATGGATGGTAGGTCATGGTTGCAAAAATCATGTATTGTTGATTGGAGAACTTTAATGTGCTATTGCAGTTGTTTTGACAATAAACGGGAAGTTCTTGAGGAGAACAGATTTGATCCAATGAATTAGAGATAGGTATATTGTGGTTGTTTGTCAGATGAAAGTGATGTTCTTTACTATTGTATTATTTAAATTATTTACACTTATATCAGAGATATATTTTTGGAATGTGTGTTATTTATTGAGTATTTATGTTATGAAGGAGACAGTTTTATGACAATTATGTCACAGTATTTATTATTATTTCTTTACCTATTTGCATATATGTTTATTTATTTTGGAAAAGTTTAAATACAATATTTAATTGAATCCAGTGACGGACCAATCTTAACGGTTAACTATACAATATTTTTGCAAGGCTGAAAGTACCTGTACGGGATGTCCCAAATTGCAATGTTTACAAAAGTTTTTGAAAAAACTTTTGAACGTTTTTTTTTATACGTTTTCTTTTACGTTTACTTTTTATTCAATATAACTATAGAGTCAATTTAATGTAATGTAATGGTCAAGTTACTTGTTAGTTCCTGTAAAGCATATCAGTATATAGTTCACATGTCTCCACCAATATAAAGTCTATTTTAATACGGGATGTTTTAAAATCTTTTAATTCTAGATGGTCCATTTTTGATAGCAATTGGCTTAGAGGCTCATTATTAGTCCTGCACTCTTATTTGTAATATTTGATTACTAAATTCAAAGTGGTCCTAATTTATGCAAATTTCAAAAAGATGTAAAATTTTAGGTGCAATGATTGAATTTGTAATACTGTGGTCTAAAAAGTTTTTTAATAGAATAAAATTTTCTGCAGAAGAAAATACCAGTAAAAAAATTTTTCTTATTAAATAAAATTAATCTGAAACTCATGTGTAATAGAAAATGTATTTTAAATTTTTTAAGCCAATTTAATTTGTTTTTGATAGTTTTCCGTCAGCTTTATGTTTATTATTTTAATATTTTGATTATTTAAAATTCTATTATTCTTTATCTATACCAATTAATGGTAGCATTAAATTTCTCTGCTTTTATAAATATATTGAGAAAACAGAAGCCAACAGAAAAGGCACCTAAATAGTAGTTTATACAAATTTACATGTAAAGACTGGCCAAAAACTTACATCGGTGAAACTGGTAGAACCTTTAACAAACATATAGCAAAACACATAAGGGCTATCAATAATTAAAAAAAAATGATTCTACGTACGCACTTCATCTTCTAGATCATAGTCATTCTTTTAATCATCATCATCATCAACCAGCCAATCGCGTCTACTGCGGACATAGGCCCCCCTCAGTTCTTTCCAATGTTCTCTACAGTGAGCCGCCAGTTTCCCGTTACACGTTTTATATCATTAGTCCATCTAGTGGGTGGTCGTCCTCGGCTTCTTTTATAGTTTTTGGGCCTCCATTCCATAATACGTCGTGTCCACCGTCCATCTGTGTTCTGGCTAAGTGCCCTGCACAGTTCCACTTACGCGTTGTAGTTCTTTCGATGACGTTTTGAACTCCTGATCTTCGCCTGATTTGTTGGTTTGTTATGTGGTCTCGAAGATATTTTAAATTTTTAGATTCTTATTAATATACACAGCTTTGTATATTTTGTATCTCATCTTGGAACAGTTCAATTATATAAAAGCTTTATGTTTTAACAATATTGTTCATAGGTTATAACTTTTATTTCTTTAGCTGTATTTCTCTTTGTTTTCGTCTGCGTTTGTCTGTTGTAACGAGTCCGTCACTTTAATAATCCCTGCATCACTTTAAATAAAACTATAAATCAATATTCAGTCTATATCTCTTAGTAATTTGTAATTTCTAAGTTGGTATTAAGCAGCGACTCCAAGCGGCAATATTGGTAGACATGCTTATCCGACTAACAATTACCGGTGACTCTTGTTTTGACTTCGCGGAAGAAAAGTTGAAGAAAGTTTGGTTTGTTGTTTTTTTTTTTGAGTGTCCCGTTTGGATTATAGTCACTGTGAGCCGCCTACTGTCAATCAAGAGTCAAGGGAAGAATTCCTTTTTTTGTTTTTTGGATTTATTTAAAGAAAAAGAGTTGAGTTATTCCCTATTGGATTCACACTTGATCTTCAGGGTTGAACTTCGTCACCATTATCTGTTTGTTTATTGTTGTAGTGGACTGTATTTATTGAAATTAATTAATAGTCTAAAATACTGCATTTATTTATGAATTTGCACAAAAATATGAAAACAATAACAAATAGTTCTATGCTTCTCAACGGCTGGTGATGGAATGTCATTCTGTCATCTGTCGTCTGTACCGACTAGCTGGCTGGCTGGGCTGCAGTGGCGGACCGTTCAAATACAAAATAGGTTGTCGTCGACATACTCCCGGCCTTGAAAGATCCTGAATCTTTCAATTTAATGGAAGGAGAGGACATATTTTGGAGAATGACCTCGTGATGATACCTTCTTGAGTCTTTATTTTTGCAACTCTAGCGGTATTCTGCGATCCGTCATGTATGTGAGTTATTCTGCCTAGTTTCCACTTTGCTGGTGGCAGACAGTCATCTTTGATAAGGACTAAAGTTCCTTCTACTAATTCTCCCTTGGATATTTGCCACTTAGAACGTCTCTGTAGCTCGACGACGTATTCGGAAGACCATCTCTTCCAGAAACTTTGGAAAATTTGTTGGATGCGTTGAAATCTATTGAGTCGTTGTGGAATCTCTTGGAGTAGATCTGGTTCTGGAGCTAGCGTTGGCATTCTACCGATGAGGAAATGAGCGGGACAGAGTGGTGTTAAATCATTAGGATCAGGACTAATAGGACACAAAGGTCTGGAGTTGAGTACTGCTTCTATTTGTGATAGTATTGTTGCAAACTCCTCAAATGTAAGATTTGTATTTTTAAGTGAACGTTTTAAGTGAAATTTACAAGATTTTACTCCGGATTCCCAGAGTCCCCCGAAATGTGGAGAATATGGCGGAATTAAATGCCATTCAATACCCTCATGTGTACATGAATCTTGTATGTGTGCATTGTTAATTTTTAAAAATCTTTTAAGTTCAGACATGGCACCCACGAAGTTTCTACCAATATCTGAGTACAATTTGGCTGGCTTTCCTCTACGAGCGATAAAGCGGCGCAAGGCAAGCATGAATGTTTGAGTGCTCAAATCGGTTACGAGCTCAAGATGAATCGCCTTTGTAGCAAAACATATGAATAATGAAATATAGCATTTATTTAATTTGGCACCTCTGCCCTTATTTTTATACAAAAACGAACCGGCGTAGTCAATACCAGTGATGGCAAAGGGAAATGTGTATAGTAATCGGTCACGTGGTAAATCACCCATGATTGGTTGTATAGGTTTAGGATTAAATCGTAAACAAGTGGTACATTGTTTAACAGTCAACCTAGATAGGTTTCTGCCTGATATAGGCCAATATGTCTCCCGAATAGTAGATAGAAGCAGCTGAGTGCATGATATAGACGCAGGTGTTCATGACGGAAAAATAATATCGTGAAATGATGTTTTGAATCCAAGACAATGGGATGTTTTTTGTCATATAGAAAATCCGAGTTAGCCAAGCGACCACCAACACGTATTAAACCATCCTGGTCAATAAATGGGTTTAAAGAGAAGAGCTTGCTGTTGGAACTAACGCCTTTTTGTTTTGACAGCTGATCATACTCTTCGCGAAAAGAGTGTAGTTGTATGATCTTCAATAAATAACGACGAGCGTCATTAATATTGGTTAATGTTAGAGAGCCACACTCTCTAAGAATTTTGGGTGTTAATAAATTATTTTTAAATCTAAGGATGTATGCAAATGCGCGCAGTAAACGCGAATATTGTGAAAAGGCCTTGAATGGAAACCATTGTTCTTGCTGAGAATAGGAAACAAAATTGAGAATAGTTTGAGATTTTATTTCGGGTAGAATGTCTACCTTTGGATTTAAAAGGGGCCAAAATTCTTCTCTTAAAGACAACCATGACGGACCGTCCCACCATAGTGAAGAATTTAGTATTTGAGAAGGAGATAATCCCCTTGATAGATGGTCAGCAGGATTATCTTGTGTGGGTACATACTTCCATGTATAGGACTTTGTTAAGACCTGAATTTCGGAGACTCTGTTAGCTACGAAGGTTTGAAGATTGTTAGGAGAAGTATTGATCCAAGCAAGGGTTATTGTGGAATCTGACCATAAATAACATTTATTGAGGTCTATATTAATGGATTCAATTACCTTAGTTAAAAGACGTGAAAGTAATACAGCTGCGCAAAGCTCTAGGCGTGGAATGCTTAGAGTTTTGATAGGGGCAACCTTTGATTTAGCACATAGAATTTTAACCGAGATATTTCCCTTGTCATCAGTACTTCTTAAATAGATACAAGCACCGTAGGCTTGTTGTGATGCGTCCGAAAAACCGTGTATTTCTATATCTTTAGCATTATTGCACACTGCATGACGTGGTATACTTAATTGTTTCAGATTGGCAAGATCATTTTTCAATCTATTCCAAGTATTTAGTGATGAACCGCTTAATTTTTCATCCCAATTCAGTTTTTCAGTCCATAGCCTTTGCATAAGAATCTTCGCAAGTATGATACAAGGACCTACTAAGCTTAGTGGATCGTATATTCTTGCAATTAAAGAAAGAACATCTCTTTTGGTACAAGTTTCCTTGTAATTGTTATATTGTACATTGTATAATAGTGAATCACGTTGGGATGACCAAATAAGTCCTAAAGTTTTTGTGACTCCATCTTTAGAGAGGTTTAGAATTCCAAAGGAATCATCTTGATTATTTACCCTTTCTAAAACTCTTGGGTCATTTGAAATCCATTTTCTGAGTGGAAAACAACCTGTAAGTAAAATACGTGAGACTTCACGGCAAATGTTCGAAGCTTCAGTAATAGTATCCGCACCGGTTAACAAGTCATCTACGTAGAAATCCTGACGTAATATCTTCGCGATTTCTGGTTGCGACAATTGGCATTCGTTAGCTAACTCGAAAAGGCATCGGATAGCAAGAAAACTGTTGTAATGGATCTGAAGGACTTTCCCTCCAGACTATTTTTTGAAGACTGCGTTGGTTGGGATGAATTAACACCTGCCTGTACATTTTGGTTACGTCTGAGCTTATGATGAATTTGTGTTTTCTGAATCGGATGAGAATTGAGAATAGATCTTGTTGTATACTGGGTCCGACGGATTGAATATTGTTTAATGATAACCCGTTGCTTGTTGGTGAAGATGCGTCAAACACGACATGAAGTTTTGTTGTAAGACTGTCCTCCTTTAGGACACCATGATGTGGCATGTAGTAGTCGACAGTAGAGTTTTTAGAGATATCTGCTAATGACATGTGGTTTAGCTCCTGATATTCGCGCATGAATTGTATATATTGTTCGCGAAGAGGATTGTTTTGTGCTAATCTTTTTTCTAGATGATGAAATCTTCTTTCAGCTTGTATCCTTGAATCACCCAACAAATGCGGATATTGTTTTAATGGCATCATAACTATGAATCTACCATTTGGATCACGGAGTAGTTTGGAGTAGTTTTTTGAAAATTGTCCTCGCACAATTGCTCTTCTTCAGATAGATGAGGAATATTTGGCAATTCCTCTACTTCCCAAAATTGCTGAAGAAGTTTAGTTAGTTCCAGATTTGTGCTAAGATTGCAAGATATTGTATTGTGGGGAACCGATCCCAGCGGGCCAGAAATTATCCACCCAAATATTGTTTCTGTTAAAATAGGACCTTGATCTAAAGATATGCGACCTTTACAAATCAAATGCCAAAAAATATCTGCGCCGATAAGAATGTCAATAGATCCAGCATTGCCAAAATTAGGATCTGCTAACCGAATTGTATTAGGAATGTTTATAGCGCTTACATCAATGTTTGTATGAGGAAGAATATTTGTTATTTTTGGCAATACAAAACAGTTGATTATTTTTACAAATTTATTATTAGATGTGCAAATCTCTAACTGACATTGACCTGTAATAGTTGATAGTTTGTTGCCTATGCCCAAAAGATTTAAGCTGACATCTTGTGGTTTGATTCCTAGTTTGTTACACATGTTTGTTGTGATAAATGAAGATTGAGACCCGCAATCCAATAGTGCACGAGCCCTTTGCATTTTACCATTCATATCTTTAACACTTAAGATTGCTGTTGAGAGAAAAACATAGCCTGTATCAGAACAAGAAAGCATGCTGTTACCACAAAATGTATTGTTACTTGTTCCTGGATTTATTGGCTCACTTGTACTTTGTGATGGATTTGTATTATTACTGCTATTGGATATATTCGAATTTCTATTGAACGTGCCCGAATTATTTTGGCTTATAATGATGCTCCTATCATTTGTATTATTGTGTAAAAGTGAGTTGTGACGTGCTTTGCACTTGCGACATGGCCCGAGTTTGCACTGTTTATTGGAGTGACCCGATCGCAAGCAGTTTGTACACAATGATTTTGATCTAATAAAATTCCACCTTTCGTTTATTGGATAATTTAAAAATGTTTCGCAAGTGAGCGCCTTGACAAGAGACGCATGTATAGTTTGTTTTTGTTGCTAAGAATCCCCTAGTCGTCCTGTTCTCCTTACTTTTATTTTTTGTTTCAATGTTCATTTCAATTGCCTCTAGAAAATCTGCTCTTGATTTTAAAAATCCTTTTAGATCGGATAAAGTTGGTAGTTCCGTTTGCGTAGCAATATGCTTTTCCCATTCCCTAATAGTAGTTTCGTCTAGTTTTGATGTTATAATGAATATAAGTAAGGCATCCCATTGTTCACACGGGCGATTTAATTGTTGAAGTGACTTTAAATGTTTTGAAAAATCATCTACTAATTTAGGAAATTTTACAAAAGATTCTTTGTGAATAGATTCCAATGAAAATAAAGCTTTAATATGATTGTGTATTAAGAGTTTTTTATTATTGTATCGATCACATACAGAGTCCCATGCCAAATTGTACCCGTTTGCGGAAAATTCGATAGGTTTTATGACTGCGGCGGCGTTTCCTTGTAATGATGCCCGAAGATAATGATACTTCTGAATATTTGTAATACTATCATTTGTATGAATGAGTGACTCAAAAGTGTCTCGAAATTCTAGCCAAAATTCGTATGTGCCGTCGAACTTTGGAATTTGTATTGTTGGCAGTTTTACACCTTGTAAACGATAAGCCCCGTCAGAAATAGAAGTGTTATTGTTTGTATGCTCGCTTGTCACCGACTTTTTATCATCAATATCTGAAATGAATTTATTTAACAATGCTTTGGCATTAGCCGATAGTGAATAAAAATTGTTTTCAAGTTCTTCCCTTATCACAAAGTGTGGTTCGGGATGGCCTGCCAATTCTTCTATTTCTGATTGGATAATTTTAATTTCTAAAAATGTATTTTCTAGTTTATTTATTCTGTCGCTTAGTTCGATTTTTTCAACATCATGTAATTCTAATTTGCATTTAATAGACTCTAGAAATTTGGAGAAAATTGTAAATGAAGCTTTATGACCAGCACGTTTTCTAATTAATCTTTTTAAGTGTTCGTCCGACATTGTTTATTAATCAAATAGATTCGAATTGAATTTAAATAGATATATAGATTGTAAATAGTTTTATGCAACTTACACAAACAAAAACAGTATAAATAGGTATAGGAATCAGATGGGAACTCACCGGTATTTTTGGCTGTATATGCTGTATGGCTTTCACTTGACCGTTAACTGTGAATCACTTTTAGCACTGATTTTATCACAAATATCGGGTCGAATGGACCATTGTTTATTGTTGTAGTGGACTGTATTTATTGAAATTAATTAATAGTCTAAAATACTGCATTTATTTATGAATTTGTACAAAAATATGAAAACAATAACAAATAGTTCTATGCTTCTCAACGGCTGGTGATGGAATGTCATTCTGTCATCTGTCGTCTGTACCGACTAGCTGGCTGGCTGGGCTGCAGTGGCGGACCGTTGAAATACAAAATGGGTTGTCGTCGACACTGTTCTTTAGGAGTTCCGGATCTCTACCCGACTATTCCTGAACAACTTCAGGAAACCAGCCGGAAACACCTCCCTTGTTTAGAGCGTGGAACAGTGTCAAAGTTTTTATTTATCAATGTTAATAATTTTATATATTTTTTTACTTTAAATCATACTATTCCTTCTAATAATAAAGACAAGTCATTTTTTTTAAATAATTCAATAATATTTAAGGAGTAATTGTCAACTACAGGTTTATGTTTTGAATCCTCTCTATTAACTCTATTGTACGGTTTTGTATGAACACATTTAATCAGAGAGTTCTTTGTTGGTATTTTTCTTAATATATATTTTAACATTAGGTACCTATCCCCTAAGAATAGGGTGTCCGTTTTACTTTATTATTAATTTTAATTGAAAGTCGAAGTGCAGAATTATATTCTAGTAGGCAAGTAAATTACCTTTTTGGGTAGAATCAATAAATTTTGTACTTACATTTTATTATTAATTTGTAAATTCAGATAATCAAGGATCAATTGTGTAAAACCAGGAAATTTTTTTAGTATATAAGTAACTAGGTTAGCTGTATATAAATGGTGGTGGGTAGTGTGAAGAATTAGACTGTATATATTTGATTAGGTATTAGATTGGTTACTAAATATTTTATTTAATACCTGTTTTTCTTTTTATTTCGGCAATAGGGGTATACAGCTGTACAAGATACCTTGGAAGGTATATGTTACTACTTTTCTGGAGCCCAATCAAATCTTAGAGTAACTTTCATAGTATATCACTTACATTTACATATATTCATATATTTTTATTACTGTGTCATTTATTTTTTTCATTTTATGGTCTCTGTATGGCATGCAAATTGGCCGAATCCTCTTTTTGAGTGTCAAGTTGTCACTATCTGGCATAGTCCACTAGCCAGCTGTAATTTATTTATTTTTGTTACATTGGTGCTTGTTGTAATTTGTTACATTAGCCCAAAATACTTTTGTTACATTACTATTACACATCGTTGTTTCACTGTCCTGTTCTTATATTATTGTTTGGTTTTATAAGGTCTAGTATTTCTTCAGTCGTCCATTGTTGTTTCTTGAATCTATTAATTACACTATTTAAAGTAAAGAAAATTTACATTTATCTAAATTTAATTTTTAAAATTTCTTTTAATATATCATTTATGACTATATAGACAAAATCTTCCACAATATTTTTAGATTTGCATTGTTAATATTACATTTGATTAAAATATGATTTTTCTACTAGTCCTTACTGTAGATTTGAGAAAATGAATTACGAGTATAAACAAATTTATTATCAACAATGGATTTATTTCTTTTCAGAATACTCAATTATATTTTAATAGAACTTAGCAGATTTTCCACTACTTCCAATTTGGAAGCCAGTCAAACGCATCCATTATTTCTTAAGACATCATAAAACATTTACTCCGGAATGTATGTATGATGAAGGAAAGTAAAATAAATCGTTTGGTGCCAAATCAGAGATAAATGACAAATGATTCATCAATTTGATATCTTAGCTCTCTTTAAATTCCAACAAAGAAACGTTGCATTATCGTGATTTAAAATATTTCGGTTTTCACGGTTAATTTTGTCTGACTAATCTGAATGTTTTCAACGAACCAATGCATGCCATGTGGTGATAATAAATCCGGGTTTTTTTTAAGCAAGCATTTTTTGCAAACAACTTTTGTTGATATATCTGGTTTTAACAGATCTATAAGTGATAGGTTTTAAACGACAAGTTTGTTGTTGCCAACAGCCGATAACTGTTTAGTTACATGTACATCCATAAGGTCGAAATTAAAGACTGCTACTCCAGTAAACCACTACGCATCTGCTACGAAAAATATTCGGATTCGGTTTTTGAAGATATAGTTCTATACGCACGGTCGGCGTTGGAAATTTGCACTGGAGTGAATCTGTGAAACCATTACATATGTAAGATACTGAGTAAGAGAGGGACAGAAGATATATTTTCTCTCTCTTCCTCTCTCGAGAATAAAAATGTTCCTTTTGTATAATTATATATATATATAATATATATATATATATATATATATATATATATATATATAATATATATATATATATATATATTAATATTATTATTTATGTGATGTTTTGTATTATTTATTAAATGTTCATAATTATTTTAGGCTTTTGTATTTTAAAATAATCACTGTATGACAGACAACTGTCAATTTTGAAATCCGTTAGTATCATGTCTAATTGGCAAATGTTTTACGTGTTTGGTTCAGACGCTGGTGTACGTGAGTTCGAATCCCAATATGAATTCCCATTTTTATTTTTGAAATATTTAAAATCCTCACGTTAATGTTATTAAATATATGGTATATACGCAAAAATGCTAAATTTTAAAATAAAATGAAAATTTACAACATAATCCGAGTTGTTGGTTTTTTATTTTTATCTTCGTAAAATAAGTTATGTATATTGGCAGTTTTAAATATGTGTAAATATTGCATTTTAATTTGTATTGTATTATTATATTGAATTCTGTTGCAGTGTATTGTATTAAAATTTTTATATTAATAACAAAATACACAATGAATTTCACTGCAGAGTATGTGTAAAAAATTTGGTTTTGCATTCAACTTCTTTTTTACATATATGAAAATATATATATATATATATATATATATAATATATATATATATATATATATATATATATATTTATTAAAATATTGATACAATCCTTCATTTACTATACTTCTATTACAGGTCAAATGTTTATATACAGCAAATGATACACCATATACCTATATACCTAATTCTTTTTTTCTTTCTACTCTCGCTTACCTATAGCATTAAATATGTAATCATTGTGCAGATTGACTCCCATATAAATGTGTAACGGCGAACGCCTGTATAGAAGTATAACCTCTACCTGCAGTCCCACGGGACTGCCACACCCGTTTTTTTTTTCACAGTCTTACTTAAAAAAGATCCCTTTTAACAAATTGACAGTTCCAAAATTTCTTTAGAAGTTGTTTAGAAATGTTTTTTAAACAAATTGTACAAATAAGTCTGTTCACCCAGGACAAAGTTTTGTTAAAGTTTTTGGGTTATTTTAAACAAAAAGGTTAAAGTAATTTTTCTCTTAGTTTCCGAATTATAAACGATTTAGTTTATGAAACATTGCATTTAAATACACATTAACAAAATCCTGTAGTATTTTAGTTTAAAATATTAATTTAAACCTTTCAGATAGATTGCAAAATGGGTTTTGTGTGGGTTGTTAAATTATTCTAAAGAAAACAGGTTCCAAGTAATTTGTTTCTAAGATGGGCCGTTTTAGAGTTATAAATGATTTAATATATAAAGAAAGGCAAACATGGCTATTTTCAACTCCCAAAAAAAAATTTCATGGTACCAAGGGTCACAAACATTCTGCAAATATCCATTAATAAAACTCTGAAGCAGTTGAGTTCAGAATATTAATTTTAAAAGGACAAAATATCCCTGATAATTGGCATGATGAATATATCAGCTTTATATTCAAGAAATGGAATAAACGCAAATGCTCTAATTATAGAGAAATAACTGTTATTAGCTCAATGAGGAGGTTGTAAGGTCGAATAATAAAATAAAGGATATAATCAGAATACGAAGACATAGCAGAACAAAATGGATTTCATGCAGGAAGATCGTGCACTGTAATCCGTGTCACGTGTAATCCAAAAAAAAGGCAAGCAATCTATCTACCCACCTATTTTTTGTAGATTTAGAGAAGGTATACGAAACGGTACCTTTAAAAAAACTGTTTCAACCATTGGCGAATATATATATATATATATATATTATATATATATATATATATATATATATATATATATATATTTATCAAATTATTCTCGACCGTACTGTGTTAAATATTATTTGTAGTCTCAGCAATTGGTCTGTATGAAATAAAACTCTATTTGATATTTCTCAATATTTCGTCACGATTTTGTGACTTCTTCAGGAGAAAACTGTAAATTTATTATAATTATTATATGTAAACATTTGTTATATTGGACAAAGTCAACAGTGGCTTAAACAACGTGTCACTCAACACAAAAGTGACTGTAACTTACGAAAAAACTCTTGTGCCTTAGTAGACCACCACTTAAAGACAGGACATAACTTTGACTTTAATAATGTAAAAATCTTAGAACAAATTGATAATTATAAAAATCGACTTTTCCTTGAAATGGTACACATTAATAAAACTCCAGAATCTATCAATTATAAGACAGACACCAACCATTTAAGTAATATCTACTGTAATATACTAAACAATATATGATATGATAGATCTTAATATCAGTATCTAACAACATCAGACCAATAACTGACTACGTACCATCAATTACATTTTATAGATCAATTTACTATGTTCCTGATTCTTTCTCAATATTCTATTTTTGCACCTTATTATATGGATAATACTGTCACAATATGTAATTATTTATTAAAACTTATTCGCTAAAAATTGTACAATGGGAATTCACTCTATAAAATATTGCGGTTACCATAACTCCCAAATAAATTAAAATAAAATAAATGTCATTTATCTAATTGGATATGTTATCAAAATTTAAAATTTTTAATCTTAAGTTGTAAGTATTGAAATATTCATTTTGTTTACATATAATAATTATAATAAATTTACAGTTTTCTCCTGAAGAAGTCACAAAATCGTGACCAAATATTGAGAAATAACAAATAGAGTTTTATTTCATACAGACCAATTGCTGAGACTACAAATAATATATATATATATATATATATATATATATATATATATATATATATATATATATATATGCAATAAGTGTCGATAAAGAAGGAAACTTTATATCTAAATCATTTCCAATAACAAAGGGACTCAAACAATGATGTTCTCTATCTCTGACCTTATTTAAAATATATATTCCGCTAGAGCAGTGGAGGAAACAAGTATCCGGAATGGAAAAAGACATAGGTGGTGGTTCAATGTCTAACAACTTTATTTTTCGCAGATGATCAGGTAGTCGAAGCGAATGATAAGGAAAACATGGACTATATATTTAGAAAACTAAATAAAGAATATGAAAAATGTGGCCTCAGTCTGAATATGTCAAAGACAGTGTATCTAAAAATAAGATATCATGAAGAAGATCCAGAGTTAGAAATTATAAACACAAAAACATGCAATAAATATAAATATCTTGGACCTATCATATCTAAAGAAGGCATTACTAAAAGAGACATCGAAAACAGAACGCAGCAGGGAAAAAAACTTTAAACATTTTAAACTTTTACTGTCGTCTAAAGATATTAGAAAAGAAACGAAATTGACAATCTATCGAACCTTGGTAGAGCCTATTATGGCTTATGGGGCAGAAGTTTGGCAGATCACGAAAAAAAAAATAGAAAAAGAATAGTAGTAGAAATAGATTTTCTAAGGAGAGCTTGTGGTATATCCAAAAATGTATCCATATCAGTAATGAAGATATTAGAAGAAGGACAAATACTGTATCGTCACGTTAAGCGAATGAACGAAGATATATGACCAAAGAAAGCTTTAAATTACATACCACAACAAAGAAGAAAAAGAAAGGGAAGACCTTCAGTTGCCTGGGAAGAAAATGTACGGCACATAATGAGAGATACAGCCATGAACGAATACGAATGAATGGAGAGAGAAACGATGACAGTCGAAATGTGAGAAGCGGCAGAAGCGTCTCGCATTTCGATTGACATCGTTTATATATATAATGTTAATTTAAATTTAATTTTTTAATTTTTATTCAAACGCGTGTTGAATGATTACGTTGTTTCTCATGTAAGTTCATGATGTAAGTTTATTTTATTCTTGCATAGTTATTTTGCGTAAATTGTACACCAATGCATAGCATTAGTACCCCAAATTGGCTGTTTTCTTCTTATGTATATATATTGCTAATGGTTCGATTGCAGCGTGTCATGCGTTAAATGAAAGGGGAAGGGATAGGTCATATATAAAACTAAAAAACAAACAAGGCGACTACTAAAAGGCACTACAACTTATCTTGTTGGATGATAATTGACACACTAAACGGTAACATTATTATATTGACCTGAAACAGGTATCTGGTGGAGTATAAAATAAACAACTGATCGAGTCCTAACATACGACATAGCGAATGCCAGCAGAGGAAATAACGAATATATTAAGATAGAAAAAATTAATCAGTTTTTAGTAATTACCATCAGGGGAGAAACTATGACGACTATTAGACCGAAGTCTGTTTGTTATTAAGTAGCGAATACTACACTATAGCTTATTTGTAGTGCAGTGTTTTGTGCGTCTTAAAACGTTTTATCTTACATTTTTCATGTTCATTCCTAATATCAAAATAAATCTGTATACAATATTTTTGGTGTGATAAAACAAAAGCATTTTAGTAAAACATTATACGTTCTAGAATATTGACGCATTAGAATGACGTTAGAAATAGAATAGAAATATGCTTTATTGTCACTGAAAAGTGACAACCATTTTCCATCCACCCCTGAATGTAGGTCTCTCCCAATAGCTTTCATCTTTCTCTATCTTGCGCCAATCTAATCCACTGTTTGCCTGCCACTGCTCTTATGTCATCTACCCATCTTTTTTGAGGTCTTCCCATGCTTCTTGTTGTCGTCCTTGGTCTCCATTCTAGAATTCTCCGTGTCCACCTGTTGTCATTATATCGGGCTACGTGACCTGCCCAGCGCCATTTCATTTTTGTACTTTCTTCCACAATATCCCTAATCTTCGTTCTACGTCTTATCTCGGTGTTTCTAATCTTGTCTCTTAGTAATATTCCAAGCATGATTCGTTCCATTGCTCTTTGCGTTGTTTCTAATTTTTTGGCAGATTTTTTGGTAACTGCTACTGTCTCCAAGCCGTAGGTACAAACAGGTAGTATGCATGTGTTATACACTTTTTCTTTAAGTTTATAGGAACGGAGGTGTTTTTCAAGATATGTGGTAGTTTTCCGAGAGCGCCCCAAGCCAGTTGTTTTCTTCTTTTAATTTCAGCATCTTGATTTGGTTTTCCTAGTTTGATAACATGATCTAGATATACATAATGTTCCACATTTTCTATGGTATGATTTTGTATTGTTATATTTGTCTGGTCTCGGCTCAGTATTTTTGTTTTGCTGTAATTCATTTTTAAGCCTACCGCTCCTGAAACTGCATTTAATTGTTGTAACATATCATTTAGTTCTTGGATATTATCGGCTATTAAAACTATGTCATCTGCGATTTTCAAGTGGTTTAAGTATGATCCGTCGACGTTGATACCCTTATTGTTCCATTCCAGTTTCTTAAAAATATCTTCTAGAGCAAGGGTAAATAGTTTGGGAGAGATGGTGTCTCCTTGTCTTACTCCCAGTTTTAGTCTTATGGGATTAGTGTTTGTGCTTTCGTCCAGCTTTATATGCATGGTGGCATTTTCATATATGTTTTTAATTATGTTAATGTATCTTGAATCTATGCGTGCATTTTCTAGAGATTCAAGCACTGCCCATAATTCGATGGAATCGAATGCTTTATGGAAATCGATAAACGCCATATGAATTGGAACATTATACTCGGTTCATTTTTCTATCAGTGTTCTTACGGTGTGCAAGTGGTCTATGGTATTAAAATGTTTACTGAATCCAGCCTGCACGATAGGTTGATAGAAATCGAGCTTATGTGTCAGGCGGTTGGTTATGATTTTAGTTAGTAATTTATACAGATGTGATAGCAAGGATATTGGTCGGTAATTCTCGATGTTAGCTCTGTTGTCTCTGATGTCTAAAAGTTACATATATCGTCAATATCACAAAATAAAACATAATAAAATATACAATCCATTGCAAAATGTCAGTATATTGCAAATTGCAAATAAATCATAATAAATCCTTACGAAAGTTTACGAATAAGTTTAAGCTGCTGCATGTAATACTCACACACATATATATATACATATATATATATATATATATATATATATATATATATATATATATATATATATATATATATATATATATATATATATTGTGCTTGTACCTAAACGTTATTTCTTAGTTATTTGTTAAGAAACTCTTCCACTGAATAATATGGTCTTTTAGATAGATAGGCGTTTGTCAATAGATTTAAGTTGCAAAGGGAGATGATTGTATAATTTTTTTGCCGAATATAATAGATTTCTTTACTTACTCAGTGGACGGGATCGGTAAATACACATCAAAGCTTGAGTTTCTGGCGGAAGTCATGATTAGGTCTAGCAGGTGTACTAGAACTCTAAAAAGGAAGGCCGTATTGAAGATGAGACTCGAACAAAGAAAAGTATGTTATTTTGGAAGATGCTAAATTGAATTCATTCGAAACAGATCTTATTGCATAGCAGACTGAGGCTAGTTTCTTACTTTACAAATCGATATAAAGGGACTAATTAAGGTTGCTGTCTATAAAAATAACAAGAAATTAGACAGAATCAACGATACTGATCTGGCTGTTATTAAGAAGCAAGGGTTAAAGAGCTCCTTTATAGAATAATGCTACTGTCTTATCCACGTTAAAAAAAAGTAAACTAGAGTCGGACAGGTTTTTATTTTAAGTAGATCAGAAGTTATAATTGTATTAACAGTTGCAATATTAGAGTTTCTCTAGGTAATACTTGTATTATCACCAAAAAAAAATTTCCATCGATCTTTAAGTGATGTCATTTATAAAGATAAGGAAAAGTAGAGGACCCAATACTGAAACTTGTGGTACTCCTTATACAATGCTTTTGTGACTAGAGTCAGTATCATTTGCTCTAACTAGTTGTTTCCTATTCTTCACAAGATTCCAATTCAAAAAAATACCTCGAATTCCGTAGAAGTTTAGTTTTTTTATCAAAATGTACTAATTATTAATCAAAATTTACGCTGTCCATTGTCTGATGTTGCTTAGCCACGATGGTGTTTTCGTTACTGGTCTTCTCTTTTCCTCGATCTTTTCGTTCACTATTGGTTGAGCATATTGATACTTATTATTTCTTAGTATGTGGCGGCGGTATGACTCTTTTCTAACTTTCACTGTATTGAAAAGTTTTCGTTCCTTGCGTATTTTCTGCAGCACTTATTCGTATAAGGTATACGATGTCGATGAAATCTTAAGGATTCTCTGGTAGATTTACATTTAAAACCCTTCAATTTATTTACCACTGATGTTTTACGGGTCCACGATTCAACTGCATAGAGAAAAGTCGACCATTTTGATAAACGTAGTTAAATTTTAAGTTTTATTTTATTTGAGAATTACCTAGTAATCTTTTGATCTTTTCAAAATATATTTTTCTCTTCTATTCACAATCTTATTTCTAGATCAGGATTTAGAATTCTGTCGATCCAACACCTGTTGATTTCATTGTCGTAATCCTTGTCTTATTATTTTCTTTTTCTTGACTTGAGTCTCGTAAGCTGCGTTTTCAATACACGTTTTAAATTCTCCAATCTGGTCACATATAAATTTGACCATGGTTGAAATATGTTACTTTCACGATTGACTCTAGTACCTTGTATCTTGATTTTACTAGATTATGTAGTCTATTACCGAGCTCTTTCCTGGAGCACTCAATGTGTAGTTATAAGTATCATTATGTCTAAAGAATGTGTTTAAAGAATGTGTTAGTGTCTGGATAAAGTGATTCTTAATTTATTTTCTGTACAGTGGAAGTATCTGAATTTCAGTCCGGTCTATTCTTCATTTTTTCCCATCATGTGTGGAATAGGTTTGTTTCCAATTCTAGAATTTGAGTCAGCGATAATCACACGATTTATTTTATTGCACTTATTTGACTTTATTTGTATTTAGTTTTTAAAGTGATTTGTAGTGATTGTTTCTTCCTTTTTACCTTTTTGTAGAGAATAAACATCAACAATTGTTATCGTATTGTCGCCTCAGTAAATAAATCTTTAAATAAATTTAGTAAATATATTTTAAGGCAAAGTTGGTAGTGATATAGTTTTTTTTTTTTGAAAAAAATTCGAATAATGTTTATTATAAAACTAAATAAAGAACTTTCTGTCTTATATACTCATTTGTTTTAGTCGGAACTGTAGAGGTTCAGAAAGTGTGCCACTTTTGTCTTTAATTGCCAAGTAGTCGAGTTCGCATCGGAATTACTGAAAGGGCACTTCTTTGTAGCCTTGTCAGCTTTTGTTTAACAAAGAAAAATCCAGATATCACAGCACATAGACCAGTTGGAAACCACAAAAGAGAAACTAAATAAAGTAGACTCATTGTTCTTTATTTAAATGGCTTTTGTGGCTTAAATACGGAATGTAACTTCTGGTTGAGGTGACATAATCATTAGTAATATTATTTTTTGGATTACTGGATCTTAGATAGAAGTTTTAACATAAAATACTAAATTTTATTTTTCACTACACGGAGATAATAAATAGTTTCAATTAAATAAATATTGTTATGTAATTTCTAAAAAAAATTTTTTATTATTTTAACATATAATCCACATCAACCACGCAGGGTTATTAGTGGAGTAACGTACACAAGAATTCATTTTATTCACATTAAATATATGTATATGAACGTAAATCTTTTAAATAATTTATTACGTGGTCAGTGTTTATGGTTAAAGTAATTTTGATGTCATCTGAGATTCCATATTTTCTTCTTGTTTCTTCGTGGTACTGGCAATCAATCAGAATATGCTTCACCGTCAATGGGAGAGAATAGTTTCTGCAGGTTGGAGAAGATTCTTTGTTGATTAAGAATTTATGGGCCAGTGCAGTGTGTCCAATTTTTAGTCGGTTAATTATTACTTGGTCTCTTCTATTTGATGGATTATTCAAGATGGTCTTCACAAGGGGATAAATCTCATATAGTTTGGTTCCTGAATATTTCCAGTAATCTTGCCATATGTTCATACAATGGTCTTTAATTAGGTTGTTCGGTAAATTACGGAGTATGAGTAATTTCTTGATTTGATTGTGCATTGTGAGTTTATTCGACTTGTGTTGGCTAGGCTGTCCACTTTCTCATTTCAAGCGATTCCTACATGCGACTGTACCCAGATAAATGCTACCTCTTTTCGATTTGATTGAATTATATTTATCTCATTTTTTATAGCGCGAAATATTGGATTTGTAGGGTATATTTGCTTTACACCTAATAGAGCATTTAATGAGTCGGTGATGATAATTATTCTCACTATGCGTTTTGAAGAAAATTAAGGCTTCCAAAATGCTGTGGTCTAGCCTGTGAGAATGCAGCAGTTTGTAGGTATGGATATAGTGTGAGCAGTGTATTTACAGTAGTATGCAGCAACATGTCCGTCATGAACTTTAGAAGCATGACTGAAAATTTGGAGATAACTAGGATAAGGAGGTATCACTTTGAAGTGTTTAATGAAAATCGGATTTGTAGTTGACTTGGGGTATTTTGTGAGGGTTAAGTCAATGGTAAGTAGTTGGATTGTCCATGGAGGAAATTTTACACTGACTAGTAGAGATCTATTTAGCTAATCCTTGTCAAAGTTAGAAGATTTTTTTCGTTTTATAAGGGGAGTACTGTTAATAGTTGGTTTAGTTAGTTTTGTAGAACCAATACTGTGGTGGCAAATTTGGGAGAATACTGAATGTTGTTTCTGTGCTGATATTTTGCCTATATAGTTTAGGGATAGTTGTTGGCATCTAATATACAGAGGGGGTGCTCTCGCTAAAACTTTTAAGCTACTAATAGGGCTAGTTCTGAAGGCACCCAGTGCTAATCTCAAAGCTGTAGTTTGTATGCTATTTAGTTTTGTTAAAGCAGTTAGGCTTGCAACACCGTAAGATATGCAGCCGTAATCTAATTTACTTCTAATAAGTGACTTGTAAAGGCTAATTAATGTTTTACAGTCGGCACCCCAAAATTTATAAGATAATATTTTAAATACGTTTAACCGGTTTTCGCGTGCTTGTTGTAATTTATTAATATGCACAGTCCAATTAAATTTTTTATCGAAAGTTAGGCCTAAAATCCTTACTTCCGTTGACTGCTTTATAGGTAAATCATTTAATGTTAAATTAATTGTATGGTAAGTGTTGTTTTTACTAAAAATTACGTATTGAGTTTTTTCTGCAGAAAAATTGAATCCGGTTTGTAATGCCCAGTTTTGAAGTCGATTTAACATAACTTGTAATCTATTTGTTGCTGAAACTAGGTTATTAGATTTGGTGTAAATAACAATATCATCCGCGTAAATGCTAAAAATAGGGTTTAACTTAAAATGGATCCTTGAGGGATTCCTTTTCTAGCATTTCATTTATTCTAACTTGTATAGAATGATTACTTAAGAAATTTTTTATAAAAGCAAGCATATTACCTAAAATTCCATAATTATTAAGTGTTGCTAATATACAGTGTTTTAATGTCCTATCAAAAGCCTGGGTTATGTCAAAGAATATTGCAATCAACTTCTGGTTGTTTGCAAGGGCTTCATTGATTGAGGTGTGTAGTGAAATATGATTATCTAATGTAAACCGTACCTTGCGAAAACCACTCTGAAATGGGTTAGAAGATCTTTTGTTTGTAAATACCATATTAGACGGAGATTTAAAAAAATTTTCCAATATTTTGCACATGCTGCATGTGAGAGAAATAAGACGGTACGACGAGGATATATCTTTGGGCTTATTAGGTTTAATAATGGGAATAGTTATTGCCTGAGATTAGAGTTTTGAAAATTTGTGTTTTAAAAAACAGGTATTAAATAAATCTAACAATATTATTTTTGCTCTGAAAGGTAGGTAATTTATGAATATTGGTGGAATATCATCTTGTCCTGGGGATGTATTTGTGGAGTTTACAATAGAGTATTCTCGTTCTTGAAGAGTTATGCATTTAATGGATCATCAGATTCTTTATCAACGATTTCGAATTATTCTATATTTTGCTTATGTAATAAGAATTCCGGCGTTACATTTTTGTCGCTAGAATTTTTTTGGTAAACTTTGGCTAAAGTTTCACCAATAGCTTTTTTACAGGTGATGATCTCATTAAAATATGTTAGTGCATTGATATGCCTAAAGGAGTTGGTACCTTTAAGTTTCCGAATTTTAGACCACATAACATGTACAGGTGTTGATGAATTTATAGACGATACGTAGTCTTTCCAAGTATCTTTTTTTGCTTTTTTTTTCATAATATATCTTGATTTAGTTCTAAGTTTTTTAAAATTAAGTAAGTTTTCGTCTGTGTTATGTTTTTTAAGTTTATTAAAGGCATGTTTACAAGATGAGAGTGCTTTTGCAATTTCACTATTCCACCTAGGTACGGGTTGCCTTTTACAGGGTTTTGTCATTCCTATATTTTCTAAAGCTGCTTCTATAATAATGTTATTTAAAGAGGTGGTATCATAGTTTATATAATTGCTTAAATAGAAATTTTCAAGTTAATTATTGATATAGGATTGATAGGATGCCCAATTTGCATTTTTTAATTTCCAGGACTGATATATTGAGAAATCAAGGGGATGAATATGATCTGATGTTATAGAAATTGAAAAGTGGTCACTATTATATAATGAATTCAAAGTGTTCCATGACAATGTAGTTGAGAGTGATTGACTGCATAAGGATATGTTAATGGCGAAAAATGAGCAGTTATAAGAATTAAATCTAGTTGGATTCCCTATATTGAGTAACAATAAATCTGAATTTTATAATACCGTTTTCTATTGATATCATAGAAATGAGAAAAATAACCGAGAAATGGGTACTGTACACAACAAAATTTTGTTAATATTAAATATCCCCTTTTACCTATCGGATGGTCTAATAGTTCCACAAAGTCTAACCTTTGTTAGGCATATATAATAATTTTTAGCGCCATCGATAAAGGCGTTATTTTTGACAGCTATTTGAAATTAACGTTTTTGAAAAAATTACGTATATGAAGTAAGAATATTTTCTATTGTAGTAATATAACTACCCTCTAAAAGTTGAGAGCCAATGTGTGACAATAAAACTTCAACTAACATTGGGAGCCAATGTTGTTTAAAATTTGTCTAGCCTAGTCTCTCAGGTGTAAGTTGATCTTATCTTAAATGAAAATCTGAGAAATGAGCTTCGCTGGAATAAATAAAAGGGGAAATAAACTAAGCATGTCTATTGCTCATTAAGAATAAAATAACCTTTTAATATTATAATTATAATTATATTTAAAATTATTAAATAAACAAAAAATCCTCCCTAAAGCCGTACAAAAATTTGGGAACGATACTTATGACATTATTGTTGGCTTGTGCAGTTGGATTACTTGTTGAATGTAGTTGGCATGGGTTTTGAATTCAGATCGTGGTTTGAATGTGGCTTAGTGTGTGTATGTATGGTATGTATGTGATTTTAAGCAGCTATTGAGTTTCTCGTTTTCTATGCTTTCTTTTTCTTGTACTGCCTATCCGTTTCGACGATCATCATGGCAATCTGTATTTTGCAAATTGCTGCTCTGTAAATATTTGCGGTTGTTGTGTTAAAGCACGTACGTAGATTTTTTAGCCAGGAAATCCATCGTCTTCTTGGTCCTCGTTTTTCTTCTACTTTTCCTTGGACAATTAATTGCAGCAACCTATATGTTTCGCTATTTCTTATGATGTGACCGAGGTATTCGATTTTTACTGTTTTTATTGTGGAAACTCTTCTCCTTTTGACATTATTAATAAAACGTCCCGGTTAGTAACGTGATAGGTATCTAATATCTTCGGGATTCGACGATAATGTCACATTTCGAAAGCCTTAATTTTCTTCTAGGTCTCCAGGAGTATGTGAGAATTCACGACTCAACTCCGTACAACAGTATAGAAAAGATATAACATCATAGTAACCTGATTTTGCTGGGTACTGATAAATCATGGCATTTGAATAGCTTTGCCATTTTATTAAATGCGGATCTTTTTTTCTCTATTATACGTTTAATTTCTAGGGAATGGTCCGAATTTTCATTAACGTTCGTACCAAGGTTTTCTCTTTCTATTGGTTGACCATTCACATTAATTCCTTCAATTTGCTGTTCCTTCTTAGAGATCATCATACATTTTGTTTTCCTAATGTTCAGTGAAAGTCCGTTTTTCTGACTCACTTCCGTTATTCTATTCATTAACGCCTGGAGGGCTTCATAACTGCCAGCGAATATCACCGTATTATCCGGATATCTGATATTAGTGATACATTTCTCCGATAATTTGAATTGCGGCTTCAATATCCTGTACTGCTTTTTAAAAGATTTCCTCAGTATATATGTTAAACAGCAAGGGTGATAGTATACATTCCTATCGAACCTCACGTTTGATTTTGATATCATCGGATTCTCCCACTTCTGTACGGATAGACAATTTTCGATTCCAGTAAAGATTGCTAATAATCCTTAGATCGTAGGTGTTTAGTTTAATATTTTTTAATATCTCCATCAGCTTGTGTTTGCCGTCGTTTGTTGTGAAAACCAAACTGTGTACGGCTGACTTTTTCTTTGCATAATCTATATATCTTTTAATGTATAATTTTTAGAAATAACTTCAAATGTGACTCATTTAGCTGATGGTCCGGAAATAATTACAGGAAACGGTTTTTGTTTTCGTTGGTAGAGCAATAAACGTTGACTTCAGCCATGATCTTTTACTCTGTTTAAATATATGTCATTGAATATTTTTGTTAGTCGTTGATTACCGTCCGTGTTATATAGCTTTATGAGTTCAGCGTATACATTTTCAGGTCCTGGAGCTTTGCTACTGCAGTTTATGTAATACAATAAACATTAAATAAATTAGGAAAACTAAACTAAGATTCTACATGCATATAAAATTTAAAATGTGGTTTGTAAGTTACGTATAAAAAAAGAATAACAAAGTATTAAAAAAGCACTGGATACTCATGAAATATTGAATGTAAAGAAATTATCAACTTACTTCAATTTGAATAATATAAATAAATTTAAAGACTGATCATCAGCTTAAGTAGACAAAAGGTATTATAAAAACAAGTTATTTTTTCTATTATTTTGAACACTGACTGACGGAAGTCAAGAGACCACAACTGACAAATAATGTGTATCAACTTGTGAGTAGAACATAGACATTATATACATTTTTTATAGGTCTATGGCGTAGAATAGACTGGACTAGAATACGGGAAATACACACAGAGTTGAGCGCCAACTATTTTCAGAAGAAAAATAGTAAAACAAAAGAAGAAGTAAACAAATAAATAAAATCAACAGAAATTCTAATAAAATAATTTATCTTAAAAAAAATATACAAAGACATAACAGATCTAAGAACAATGGGACTACCCACTGACCCAACTATTATGGACGACCGTTCAAGATGGAAGCAAGCTGTGCAGTCAGCCAAGACCCACCCCGGGTTGTAGTGCTAAAGGAAAAAGAAGAAGAAAAAGACGGTTATAGCATTACACTCTCTTTAATTTAACATTATAAAGTGGTTCTAATCCTAAAGTAAATGTGCGTGAATTAGCAAAGACCACAAGCATTAGTGGAGTACATTAACACACCAGTATCATATTTTCACCGGGGTTTTAAATATAAAAAAATTATTCTGTCAGTGGGTGCCCTTTTTGCTGAATATTTACCAAAAACGTAATCGTGTAAAAATTTTCAGCAGTGTGTAGACCATATGAAGTGCAATCCGTCGGACTTTTGGCACCCATTGATAACTATTACATATTAGAGAACAGAAAAAACGCACGGTCGTGAATTATGGCTAGCAAAATTGCTCCGAAGCGGCCAAGCCTGGCTCAGAGAGTTAAAAAAGTTATGGCCACTATATTTTAAGATGGCAAAGGTACAATTTTATTTGACTATTATAAAAAATCTAAAAATATTAATAACAAATATTATTGTTGCTACAAATTTGACTCCATACAAACTTGACTAAGAGCGTTATGATAATGGTAACAATTTATAAGTTTGGGTTCAAATTGTTTTCTCATTAGGCTTATTCTCCTTACTTGGCCTGCCCAAAATATAATGTGTTTCCAAATCTGAAGAGTTTGCATGTTTAATAAAAAAACTCAGCATGAACGCTTATGAGATAGAAATAAACGCTTATTTTTCAGAAATTACAGAAATATAATATTTGGACATGATAAAGAATATAAAAACTCGCTAAAATCATTGAATTGAGTGAAAATGAGACCATATCAATAAACTTAAATATTGTGTTTGTATGTAATTAAGCCACATTTGTAATACCGGAAAGTCGCCTAATATGGGGTACTTTTTTTAAAAATACTATTAAAAAGTAGAGTACTAAATTTTAGGAACGATTTTTGTAATTTTGGGTTGTCTTGAGCACTTTTTAAGAATCTAGTAAAAAGACACGGCTAAAAAATACAAAAGAAAATAGGCAGTATTAAAAAAAAGGTTTATGCCCCATATTAGAGGCATATGGTATTCCAATATTGGGTACCATTTACATTGTAAAATTTTAAAATAAATATAATTAATTTGGGTTTTTTCGATTCAAACTATTTATTTATGTAAATGACATAAAAATACATCTAACAAAAAGATATTTTTTCTTAAATATAAAGAATAAAAATTTCATTACAATTGAAAATCCTTGTTCGATTGTAATTTATTTCTTCTAAAAGTGGCTTTATAATTTAAAAAATGTTACAATTTCTTGCGCCTTGTGCCTTGCAACAAATCCGCCAAATTATTTCTTTCTAGCACTTTCTTTGTCAACGCTGAATGAATTTTTTATATTTTGCTTTGCAAAAGCTATATGCCAATTTACGCAAGTCTTTTTGTGTAATTAAAAAAAACATTTTCATTTCTAAGCAGTGATTGGCGACCATTACTCTATTTTTTCCGAAAATACTATTTTTCATCCTAATATAGAATTTACTTCAGGATTCCCCATATCTTAACATACCTTTCTAAGGTTGTTTATCCCCTTTGTCCTGTTCGGGTGTATTTGACCCAAAAAAAAATTATTTATTTTGCTAATTATTGCACGGCGTAACGTTTTGGTGTTATGTGACTTTATTATCTAATATGAGGTCTTTCAATTGCATACGAGATAAAAAATCAACTTCCTGATTTTTTTATTGTTATCTATAGTACGTTCGGGTCAATATGACCAACGTATTTAAACCGTTAAAAATTACCTGTGTACGTATGTTTAGTTGGCAGTATTTTATATATTTTCTAACAGTTAATATAATAGAAACAAGTTTCTGCAAGCTAGAACTCGTAAAAAATGTGTAGTATAGCTGGACAATGTCATTTAGAAGGGCATGTCACGTAGAAGAAAGTGGGAGTAATAAATAAGTGGTAGGCTGGTAGCACGGGCTGGTACGCTGGTAGGGCACTGATATGACAAGCACACTCATTTACATTATTACATTTCAAATTTCAGTCTATGTTTGCATGTTGATAATGTCACATCGAAGAACTCTAACCGAAGATGAGCTTTGCGATCTCGCGAACGTGTCAGAGAGTGATGAGTGCATATCAAAAACAAAAAACAATACAACTAGTGAGAGTGAGGAAGAAAGTAGTGATGATTCTGCTGTTCCTTTCTCCGTACATCCTGTAAAAACTTCTGTAACAGTTCCTTCAAAAGACGGTAATATCTAGTGGTCTCTCGATCCTCCGTATCGTCGCAGTCGTTTTTTCACGACCAGTGTTATAAATAATGCTTTAAGAGTTACAAGGTACACATGTGCACGAATTTTCGATATAAAAAATTCTTTGGACGCACTCTTTTCTGACATACTTGCAAACTAAATTATAAATATGATCAATATGAAAGGACAGCGTGTTTTTGGAATCAACTGGAAAGACTTGGATAAAAGTTGGTTTTCAAGTATACATTGGTCTCTTATTGTTAGCTGGAATTTTTAAGTCCCATGGCGAATCAACTAAAAGTTTTTTGGAATGAAGAAACGGATCGTAATGTATTTCGAGCAACAATGTCCCTGGAAATATTTACCAAAATTTCGCTAGGAATACGTTTTGATAACAAGACTTCTGGACAGGATAGGAGACGAACTGATAAACTTGCAGCAATACGTGAAATTAGAGAAAAATGGAGAGAAAATCTACCAAAATTTTTTAACCCTGATAAAAATGTTACCGTCGACGAGCAAATAGTTGCCTTAAAAGGCCGCTGTCCCTTCAAACAGTACACTTCAAGCAAACCAGCGAAATATGGCATACAAATTTGGGCTCTATGTGACAGTAAAAGTTCGTATGCTCTAAAATTGCAAATATAAACTGGAAACGAGTTAGGTGTCTCGCCGGAACAGAATCAGGGAATGCGTTGAGTGTGTGACTTGTGTAGTGATTTAAAAGACAACAATATTATTTGTGATAACTTTTTTACATCATACAATTTCGGACAACTTCTTCTAAAAAGAAAAGATACAATACTGGAATGTATAAGAAAAAATAAGCCAGAGCGTTAAAGTTCATAGAAATAGGTTGTAAAAAGACGAACTACCGTCTTTTTACTTTACGCAAGATACGACTGTTGTTAACTATATTCCTTAAAAGAATTATGAATACTGTGCATTATGATAAGGTTATTAGTGATAGAAATGGAAAAAAGCTCCAATTATTTTAGATTACAATTTTAGTAAGGGAGCAGTGGATACTCTAGATCAGCTTGTTGGTACGTATACATGTATACGTACGTATACGTATACATGTAAGAGAAAGATAAATCGCTTGCCTATGATTGTTTTTGATAATATGCTGGACATTTCTGCCTACAACGCGTTCGTTTTATGGACATCAATAAATCTCCAATAGAACACTAACAAACTTACAAAACGGCGAATTTTTCTTGTGGAATTGGAAAAAACACTGGTGAAACCACTTATCCTTTTCAGGAAAAAATTACCAAAAACTGAAGACTCACAAGAACTGGTAAAAAGAACACGCACAGAAGTGAGTAGATAGGATGGAAATTCTAATGAATCATTTATAAGCAGTGATGGATACCCTCGAATTAGAAGTGGACTGTATGTTTTCATTGCTTGAAGTATGGTGGTTTTACACCCATTGATTAGATGAATAATGAGCCAGAAACTAGAAAAACTACATGTTGACTTTAGAACGTATACTTCTAGACTGTTGCCGGACGGCGCGAGCTAGCTGCGTCGACGGTTAAACCTACAGGGTGGGCCTTGCCCAAAATATAAACATAATTATATTCATTTAAAAGAATGAAACTTGAACAAGCTGTTCAACCACGCCTGATAAACTGTAAATTTTGATCTAAAAACGATAACAAGACTAATCTTTTATGTTGTACAGGTCACAAAATATATTTGTAAAAACCCATTCTTTTTATTACTGTTACAGTTGTAAACTAAATTAATTTTTGTAGGTATTTGTTCTTAGGCTTTTCTGGGAAAGAAAAAAATGCCTTTTATTTTTGTTAATAAAATTTAATTTACATTAGCAACATAATTTTTGTTTATAATACTATAATTTGTTGTTAATAAACTTTTGTTTAGTACCATTAGCTTATTTTATTTCGATTAAGGACCGTAAACCATCATTGGGTCATATTGACCCGAACAGTACATTTGCATAGTTGACTCAAACGGTACAGCAGGGTTAAGGTATATTGTGGATTCGCGCAATTTTCATGTAGCTCATTACTCCTTTTCGAATATCTACAATTGCAGAAATCAATTGTTCCTTATTCCAAGCTTTCCGTTGTTTAGGCATCTGAAAAAAAATTATTGCACGGAAAAAATTGTTTGTCAATTAAATACGGATAAATCAAAAATATTAAAATTGTATTGAAAAGTCTCTACTTCTAGAATTTTTTAAACTTAAGCGTATGTTATTTTATTATGATGATGTACTTTTCAAGAAAACTGGAAAGCCGATAATGGCGTTGACATCTATCAGCCCACCATTTGCTTGTAAATGCAGCTAAAAGTAAACAATCCTAGCCATACCCCGCCTAAAGCTATGGTTTGTTAGAACAGTGAGCGAAGCATAACTCACAGTCAGTCGAACGCCGCGCGC
This sequence comes from Diabrotica balteata, assembly GCA_918026665.1. Taxonomy (NCBI): domain Eukaryota; kingdom Metazoa; phylum Arthropoda; class Insecta; order Coleoptera; family Chrysomelidae; genus Diabrotica; species Diabrotica balteata. The sequence continues at coordinate 92,470,348 of OU898279.1, read as the reverse complement.
GTTCGTCAAAATCAAAGAAATGGTTCTCTAAGATAACGTTAGGTTCTGCTGAGCTACGCGCACTGCCGACCGATAGCCGTGTGCGTCAACGGTTTGCGCTAGAATCAACTGCGATTTGATTTGGACGCAAACGTTTAGCTGAGCTGACAGCGTACACATCGATACCGAAATTATAATTGTATTTTTATATAGTTATTAATATTGCCTCAATGGCAAGATATGGTCATCAATATAGATGAAGAAAGATGAAATCACCTAAGATTTGCAGATGATGTTGTATTAATCGCAGATTATTTACAACATACAGTTTCTATGATGCATTTGCTTAAAAGTCTGTCTGAAAGAGCAGGATTAAAGATAAACTTTGAGAAAACTAAACTTATAACAAATCTCGTAATGAGTGGAAATATAACTATTGACAATAATACCATACAACAAACAGACACTTACAAATATCTGGGACACGAATTTAAAATAATCAGAGACAATCAAAGACATGAAATACAGAGGCGAATATGCCTAACTTGAGCAGCATTTGGCAAATTAAGCCATATTCTAAAAAGTTCAATTCCCATGTGTCTGAAGCGAAAGGTTTATAATCAATGTTTTTTACCTGTACAAACTTATGGAGCAGAGGCTTTAACACTCACGCAAAAATCTGCGAATAAACTCAGAGTTACACAACGAACCATGGAACGTGTAATGCTGAACGTGAGCCTTCGAGACCACATAACAAACCAACAAATTAGGCAAAGATCAGAAGTTCAAGACGTCATCGAAAGAACAACGTCGCTTAAGTGGAACTAGGCAGGGCACTTAGCTAGAGCTCAAGATGGACGGTGGACAAGACGTATTATGGAATGGAGGCTCAGAAACTATAAAAGAAGCCGAGGAGGACCACCGACTAGATGGACCCATGATATAAAACGTGTAGCGGGAAACTGGCTACAAGCGGCCTAGTGTAGAGAACACTGGAAAGAACTGAGGGAGGCCTATGTCCAGCAGTGGACGCGATTGGCTGATTGATGATTAATATTGTTATAATTAAGTGATGTCTACTAAATTTAAAAAAAACTTATATTAAAACATGAAAAAATTTCGTTTACATTTTTATTTCTTTTATTTAAATTTAACGTTATCAACTCTTCTTCTTCCTCCTCTTCTTGGAGTAATAAAATTACTGCATCAAGTTTGCGAGAATTCATTTTTTTTTAAAGTACAATCTTTGAGAGAATAAACGTAAAACCAATTTCTTAACTTGTTTTCAGAGCGACAGAATGTTTATGCCAAATAATCTAACACCCAAAACTGCCGTGCGTCAAGTACAGCAGATTTTGCTGTGCGCTGCGTATTGTTCTAACAAACCGTAGCTTAATATGGAGTACCCCAACCTAAGAATTGCGAAGTACCCCATATTACGAACACACTATACTTTTATGAGGGGTGACTTTCTGCAAAAAATATGGTTCTGTTGTAAAGAAGCTAAACTATTTTTATAAACTGTGCAACATTTTGTATAGAATAATATTATTGTATAGAACAATTCTTTAAAAACTCGCCTTAAATGCCCAAAATATAGCACGACGATGTCGGAACCAATACTTGCTCGAAAGAGACCTTTCTCATATTAGGCACTATCCCCATATTAGGCAACTTTCTTCTAATGATTATTACATGTTTACATCATAAAAAGATGACGTTACGATTTCCACTTCGGAAATCGTTTTCAAAAGAGATTATTTAAGAATTTTGTTAAAAGACTGTATACACCTCAAAATTGTTGATGATGTTATGTCATTTCACAAAATTAAAAATTGACACTCTTGGCCGCGGTGTTATGGACCACAGCTATGCTTCATCTGAAAAGATATAAGTGTGTATTTTTGCTCTACGGAACTTTAAATTGTGATTAGTTTAAGTGCTCTGCATTATTAATATGTACACACGTTTTGGTGTGTGTGAGTGTTCGTGTATTATGTATGTGTATAATGTGTTGCATATGTCTTGTGAAAGGCTAAAGACGACGTAGAGTTTTTTAATCTGCTATGCTTGGGTTATTCTTATTGTTTACTTCTTCTGTCAGTATTGGCAATCGAATCCTGTTACATTCTGCTTGTTGCTGAATTTCTCGTAGTATTTTCTTTCTTTTATCTTGTGGAATTCCTTGTTTATAAATGACAATGGGTAGATTTTTTTGTTAAAACCTTTGTTAGTAGGGTAGGGTAGGGTAAACCTTTTTTACATGGTAAATTTAATTTATTATTCTTTATTGCTGATGTCCATGGGGAATATATTCAATGCTTTTGCTATATGAGGCCAAATGAAGAACATATTCGCTAGATCTCTCCACCATACTGTGAATTATTTGTCTTGTTTGTGTTTTTATGTTTGTTTGTTCGAAATCCTTCATGCAGATATCTGCATAATAGACTCAGTCCATGGCTTATTTGAAATGTATCCTATAGAAATCATTATTGTTTTGCATATATTTGTTTGTTCTAAGTTGAAACTACGTATTATCAGTGCAAAGTGTTACTAGCTCCATCATATCTAATTCATTCAGTTTGGTTTTTGTTGACAATTTATAGACCCTTCTCAATTTAACTCTTATTCGTATTATTTTTAAAGTCTGGTGATATTAAAACTGTCCGTTCTGCTAGTTTTTGTAAAAGTTAACGTGAGTTTTTAATTTATCTTGTTATATTGTGTGCTAGAGGTTGTATTATGTTTAGGAGCAATAGTCTACTGCAAGTAGAACCCATGCTTACTTCAGATTGGTCTGAGATGTAAATTTTCTTTGTGTTTAAGACTCTATACAGGTACGGCATCCTATTATACTGTGGTGTTAGTGTTCTTCTTATGTAGTCTGTTAAGTGTTCCTTGAATGTGTGCAATGTTTTATGTATTTTGTTTTCCAGTGATTTGATTGGATTCTTTGTTTCGTCTAAGTTGCAGTTTTGATAAATTCTTGAATTATTTCCTGATATTGGTTTTTGTCCATAATTGCAGTTGCGTTGCCCTTATCAGCCGGTAATATAATTATGGACCCACTTTCTTTTCGAGCTTACAGTTATGTCCACTTTTTAAAAGCATCAGGTTCTCTGTTCCGTTCAACTGTTTGGTGGATAGTTTGGCAAACAATACTTTCAGAGCCTTATTCAGATCATAGGTTTAGATATACAGTGCTTTTCAGATAAAACTATCCACCTTAAATATCTTTTGAACGTCTATTTTTTTGTAAAAACGTAAAAACACGTCAATAAATATCTGAAGGGGGAGACATAATATAATATTAAAGGTTGCTGGAAAATGCACCCTCTCACGCCCTGCATCAACCCTTTATTTTTTTTTAATTACTTCCTCCTTTTTTTGTTTTATATTTGGATTTTCCTTTTTGTTCTGATCTCAAAAATGTATAATACCTTTGGCTTGAAGTGATTAGTTTATCAGATAGACAATTTTCCTGTTAACAAGACAGTATCTCCCTCACCTTAATTGACTCTAACAAAATAGGTTGTAGCATAATTTAAACTCTTTAAATATTTAACCGTACTATTTGTAGTACCTTTAAAAACCAAGAAACAAAAAAATTCACTTTTTATTCAAGTTTTATCAAAGGTTTTCGATATCATTTTTTACATTTGTTTTAATAGGTTAATAGCGACAATTTGTTATAACTTGTAAGTAATAGCTTATTTTGATACATGTGCAATTTGATCGCTGAAATGGTGTACACTTTGCAAGAAAGAATCGAAATTGTATGTTTATACTATAAAAATAATAATTGTGCAAGAGCTGCTTCTAGAATTTTTAATGAAACACACCACAATAGACATGCAACTCATAAGTGTGTGATTGAACTGATGCAGGAAAAATTAGATCAAGAGGGTCAGTTTGCAATAAAAAACATAACCAACAGGAACTTGTAATAAAAAAGCAATCCAAGTAGCTGTTTTCTTCTTCTTCAGGTGCCATCTCCGCTACGGAGGTTGGCAATCATCATAGCTATCTTAATTTTTGAGGCAGTAGCTCTAAATAGTTGTTTTGAGCTGCATCCAAACCATTCTCTCAGGTTCTTCAGATATGAAATTCGTCTTCTTCCGATGCTTCTTCTGCCATCTATTTTTCCTTGCATTATGAGTCGCAGGATGCCATACTTATCGCCCCGCATCACATGTCCGAGATACTGTAGCTTTCTTTCCTTATTTGTAAGTTCAATTTCCTTCTCTTTGCCTATTCTTCTCAGTATTTCATTGTTTGTAACTCTATCTACCCAGGAAACCCTCATAATTCTTCTATAGGTCCACATCTCAAAGGCGTTAAGTCGTCTCATGGTATCTAGATTTAACGTCCATGATTCCACTCCATAATATAGTACACTGTATACGTAACATTTTGTTAGGCGTACTTTAAGAGCAAATGTTAGATCTTTGCCACATAGGAATTTATTCATTTTTATAAAATTAGAACGTGCTTTTTCGATTCTGACTTTGATTTCTGCCGTGTAGTCATTATTTTCTGTTATAAGTGTTCCTAGGTAAGTGTACTTTTTTACTCTTTCGATCTGCTGGCCCTCTACTATCAAGATTTCGTTAGTATTATAGTTGTTTTTACAAATTTTCATAAACTTCGTCTTTTTGACATTAAGAGAGAGTCCGTACTCCCTACTACACATGACTATTTTGTTCATGAGTCTTTCCAGGTCTTGTAAACTATCGGCTATTATTACTGTATCCTCTGCATATCTGATGTTGTTAATTAAGACTCCATTTACTCTTATGCCGACTGTTCCATCTTCCAGAGTTTCTCGAATTACCTCTTCAGAATAGGCGTTAAATAATAGAGGTGATAGAATGCAGCCTTGCCTGACTCCTCTCTTTATTTCCATTTCTTCAGATGTTTCTTTTTCGATTATTACTATTGCTCGCTGATTGTAATAGAGGTGTGTTATTAGCCTTAAATCTCTTTTATCTAGGTTTTTATTTTTTAGAATTTCCAGGAGTCGATCATGTTTTACTTTATCAAACGCTTTATTGTAGTCTATAAAACAGACGTAAATAGGACGGTTAACATCCAAACATCTCTGTGTCAGCACATTGAAGGAGAAGTAGCTGTTTTAGGGCAAGTTATCTTAGACTCTTAACAATCACAGTCACTGTCAACAATAAGCAGAGCAATCGAAGTTTCATCTTCTACAGCCTTCCGAGTCCTCCATAAATTTAAGTTTTGTCTATATAAAATTAAATTAGTACAAGAATTAAATGAAGAAGATTTTGATCGTCGCGTTGTCCCGAATGTTGCGAATTAATGATAAAATGCATCATTAACAATCCACAATTGTTAAACAATATTTTCTTCTCGGATGAATGCTCATTCTCATTAAACGGTTTGGTGAACAGATATAATTGCCGATACTGGGCTGAGAGTGATCCACACATCCTCAAAGGTTAAACGTATGGTGCGGTATCCTACGTAATCACATTATCGGACCCTTCTTTATCACTGGAAACTTAAATGGTGCATCGTATCTTGAATTATATAGGCAAGTGGTTGATCGTTAGAACAATAGTAGCAAATGATAATAACCTTTCCGATGATTTGGTTGTATTTCAACATGATGGAGCTTCTCCACACTTTGCTTTACCTGTGCGATAATTTTTAAACGAGACGTTTCCCGGTCCTTGGATAAGTAAAAGACGACAGATGATCGATTGGCCACCTAGGTCACCGGATTGAACACCCCTAGTCTTCTTCTTATGGGAGTATTTAAAAACAAAAATTATGCTACTCAACCAGAATATCTAGATGATTTACAACAAAGAATAGAGGATGAATGTTGACAGTTAAATGCAGACGTGTTAAGCAATGTCAGAGAAGAATTTCAAAATAGATTGCACTATTGTATGGAAGTGAAAGGCAGTCATTTTGAACAATTATTGTAAAAATTTTTAGTATTGAAATGTTTATTCTAAATGTGTGTAATAAAATTGTTAAAAAATAATTTTTTTTAATCCAATTTTCTTGCTTTTGTATTTACTTTTCAATAAACTAATCACTTCAAGTATCATGTATTATACATTTCTGAAATCAGTACAAAAAGGAGAACCCATATATAAAATAAAAAAGGGGGAAGTAATTTTAAAAAAATAAAGGGTTGATACAGGGGTTGAGAGGGTGCATTTTCCAGCAACCTTAAATATGATGTCATGCCTTCCCCTTCAGATATTAATTAAAGTGTTTTTGCGTTTTTCCAAAAAAATAGAGGTTTAAAAGTTATTTAAGGTGGATAGTTTTATCTGAAAAGCATTCTATTTTAATTTTTAACTGGAAAAATTTTAATTTATTAATGATCCCAAATTTTATTACCAAAGTAATTTATGGTTAAATCCTGTACATCAAAGACATCAGTCAAGATTAAGTTTTCTGTAAAATCTTTCTCAGCAGATCAGCACGAAATTTTGATATATTTAATTAAATCATAATTTAAAAAACAAATGGAAAAAATGTATTTTACCAAAAGATTACTTAAAGAAAGAGCGAATGAATTACATATAGATAAAAATCAAATTAACAAAATAACAACCAGTAAATATTGTAAATCAATTGTTTTATTATTTTTTGTAAGATTTGTCTCCGTTTACTCCTACTATGAACCAAAATTGATAAGAAACTATTATAAAGTTAGCCTAAAGTAAGACACAAGATGAGTTAAGGCTCATTGGGTATGAAATCAAGATTCAATTTATAGAATTGAATTGGTCGAGTTCGGTTGACCAAATTCTGCAGCTTTATCTAAAATGGCATCTCCTGCTGAACACTTTGATTTAGGAGCAGGACTAGATATACTTAGGTAATTCTATTATACACAAATCCTAAATCCTTTAATCGATATATGAACCGGGATTTAATAACTTTAAACGTACCGTGAGGATTCAGAGTGTGTCGTATAAAATGAATCAGAGTTCACTCAACTTCTGTGAGTTTCTGCAGCGTTTCCTAAACCCAGGAAATATAATTTAAACTTTATGATATCATATCGTATGTGATAATTCATGTTATTATTACATGAGAAGAGCCGAAGTTGAGTTATTAATAAAGAAGTTTAAATAAGCTAAAATTGAATTATAGGCTAATTAATAAAACAAACTAATAATTATAATATATATATATATATATATATATATATATATATATATATATATATATATATATATATATGTGATATTAAAAGTTTGAGGTGCGCCAGGCAATTAATTAGCTAATTAATTATTAAATTCTATCTACCCGCCTATTGTTTGTAGATTTAGAGAAGGCATATGATACGGTACCTTTGAAAAAACTATTTTATACATTGACGAAAGTAGGTCTCAGTAGAGAGTATGTGGATGCTATCGCAAATATATACAAAAATGCAAGAAGTGTCGTTAAAGAAGGAAACTTTATATCTGAATCATTTCCAATAACCAAGGGGCTTAAACAAGGATGTTGTCTGTCTCCGACCCTGTTTAAAATATATATTCAATCATCGCTAGAGCAGTGGAGAAAACAAGTATCCGGAATGGGAATAGACATAGGCGGTGGTGAATGTCTAACATCTTTATTTTTCGCAGATGATCAGGTAGTCGTAGCGAATGACGAGGAAGACATGGACTACATGTTTAGAAAACTAAAGAAAAAATATGAAAAATGGGGCCTCAATATGTAGAAATGGATTTTCTAAGGAGAGCGTGTGGTATATCCAAAAAAGATCAGGAATAAAGATATTAGAAGGAGGACAAATACTGTATATTCCAGTGTAGATAGAATTGAAACGAGACAACTAGTGTGGTATGGTCACGTGAAACGAATGAATGAAGATAGATGGCCAAAGAAAGCTTTAAATTACATACCACAACAAAGAAGAAGAAGGGGAAGGCTTTTAGTTGCCTGGGAAGAAAATGTACGGCACATAATGAGAGATAGAGCCATCAGAGAAGACGAATGGATGGACAGAAAACGATGGCGGTCGAAATGCGAGAAACGGCAGAGGCTGTAGGAACCTCGCTTATATATATATATATATATATATATATATATATATATATATATATATATATATATATATATATATATATATATATATATATATATATATATATATATATATATAATTATTAAATTGAACTTATTTAAATGATGCAATTATAATTTTATCACAATATTTAATTCTCTTATCTCAGGGTTATACTCATGCTTCAATATCTATGTATTACATACATATGATAGGTAAGGTCCAAAGAATACCGGAATAATAAAAAACATATATAACACAACATTATATATTGAAATACAATTCACACTCAAATGTCTTCAATAAAAAATATCTCATTGAATAATTAACAAAATTTTGTTCTACGTACGTGAACCTTCAAAAATTAATCGTATAAACAATATAAATTAAAATTCCAAATCAAAATTGTTGTTCTAAATCGCCTGATCAAAATATTCCTATCTTTTCTAAAGTAATTGTAAAAAAAATGTTGTTAATAAAGAAAAACTGACGAATGGTACAACTATCTCTCTGATGATGAGGTCCAAATCATTGTTCCTTGTAGCCTACACTATCTATTCTTAGCAGTCCCCTAGGTAATCAGCAATCTTACAAAAAATTATTGCGAGCCTATCGTCTTTAATGATCTCCTTCAAATGCACGTATCGTTCAAATGATGCTAGCCTCTTCTCCTCTCGATAAACTAAATCTCTCGTTCCGGCCTTAACAGTTTCTCTTTGAATATACGTAGAAAAGTATAACTTACAATATTTTACTGGATCAGCTTCCGTCAGATATACTTACTCCACGAAAACTCACAAACATTTACTTCTACTGCTTACTACCTCTGGGGAACCGCCAGAGAACAACGACTGATCGCCTTGCACCCTTGGAAAACAACTAATTATCTTTTCTCCCTCAAAAATCTAGCTAAACTCTCATTCCTACATACCTATCCCACTTCTTTCAATCTCCGCCAATCAAAGTTCGTCACACTTATCCCCATCTACCATTTAGATAACAAACAACAATATCTAACACACATCTAGAAATCTAATAGGCGGCCAACATCACTTAAAAGTGATCTTAGAAATAATAAAAATACGTGTGCAATAATAGAGCAGGCAATTAATAAAAATCATTCAGTTATTTTCAATGACACTAAGATATTAAGACTTGAAAACCAATTAAATAAAAGAGAATTCTTCGAAATGGTATCTATAAATAAATATCAATGCATTAATAAAAAAACTGATATTGATAAACTAAGCAATATCTATAATTACATTCTGTCTTACGAAAATTATTACTATAATTTTCTAATACTGGATTTCCAGACTAAATTCAAAAAATTTTAATATTCATATTCGGCACCACTGTGTACGTAACCATAATAACAATCGGGAGGTAGTTATCAACACAAAAAATATATAATAAAGGGAAACGAGTGTCTTTCTGACATAAATCAAACATCAAAATAGATAAAATTAAATATATATATTATATATACATATATATTATAAACTTTTATATAAAAATCGCCTTGTAATCGAAGAACATTGCTACTTCTCGTATTTTTGTTTATTATAGGAGTATACTTACTAATTACTACTAACTAGTTGCTTCCAAGCTAATATGACTTATTTAAACTACAATATGTTTTATATAAGCATATCGAAATTAGTGTACCAGTAGTCTCCTGTTTTTATTACTTACTGATATTATTAATTACTGATATTTTAGTATCCACAATATAAAAGTTTATAACTGTTATCCAATCAGTTTTACATTCCGCTGAATAAGATAAACTTGAGGACTAATCGAGGAAAATTTCCTTTCAATTCGTAGATATTATTCCGATAGATTCGTCTCTAGATGTTGGTCGTCTTCAATCATGCGATTCAATCTTGCAGATTGGATCTGAAACTCACGACTGAATAGATTTAGTTTTACATTGTGAAATTTGATTTTAAAATAATATAAATGAATGAGAACTCTAATAAATTATTCGTACTCTATCAACGGAGCTTTTTTTAAAACAAATATGCTTAACAAATATTTGCAGTTTTAAAGAAACTTCAAATTTATTTTTTTTATTTAATCAGATATTGTTGGAAAGAGGTCAAAATTTTTTATTTAATTTTTCTTACGCAACAAAACAATATTAAGTCTGTAAAAAATTACGCAGAGTACTAAATCATCATTAGATATTTTAAAGATATACAAAAAGGTATAACAAAATTTAAACTAAAACTTCCATATTATACCTTACATTTTGTCTGTTTATCCACAATGCGGGTAGTTCTAAAGGGTGATTTATTTAGAGGTACATTTTTCAACAAGAAAAAACATTGAAAAAAAAATTAATTGTGTTTGAAAATATTTATTAATATACAAAAGAACTATTCTTTAAAATTACCTTTAATAATTTACTACTAATTTACTAATTTGTTTATCGAATCATTCTCGCAGTAAATCCATGCTTTCACGGGCTGTATGGCAAGTGGCGCCATCTTATTGGAACCAAATGTCGTCGAGACAACGAGCTTTAAATTCAGGTACTAAATAGTCCGTTATCATGGTACGATAACGGTCTCCATTCACAGTAACATTCTGGCCGGCCTTTGTTTTAAATAAATCTGGACCAATGATTCCACCAGCCCATAAACTCCACCAAACAGTTGTTTTTTCAGGGTGTAATGGCAACTCCTGAACCTCTTTGGGTTCTTAATGATTCTATATACGGGTATTTTGTTTACTAACGTACTCATTAAGCCAAAAATGGGTCTCATCTGAAAACAAAATTATTCTCGAAAACAGTGGATCTTCTGAATGCTTATCAAGAGCCAATCGACTTGGTGACGACTTGGAAGGTCAGTCGGCTTCAGTTCTTGCACTAATTGAATTTTGTGTGCTTTAAAACCAAGATAATTACGTAAAATACGCCAAGTTGTTGCATATAACAAGCCAAGCTGTTAAGAACGGCGACGAATCGATTCTTCGTTATTTTCGAGTACACTATCCGTTACCGCCGCCATATTTTCTTCAGTAAGTGCTAAATCTGCTCTATTTGGTCGCGTGTTATCCAACAATAAAAATTGGGTTTTAAACTTACTAATCGTATAGCGAATTGTCCGTTCTGTAGGCCAATTATGTGGACCATACATTGCTCTAAGCGCACGAAACACATTTTTCACAGAACTCTCATTTTTAAAATACAACTTTCAAATAATTTTTATACGATGTGCCGGGCTAAGTCTTTTTATCATGAAATGTCAAACAATACTAAACAAAAACGACACGTCAGTTTGACAGTATACATGCACGATCTCCCCACAAATCCCCACCAAAAAAGTACCACTAAATGAATCACCCTTTACATGTTAACAGATTTGTCGGAAGGGTCTTTTAAGTTTTAATATAAAAACTACTGTAAATTTCTTTTTCTACTCTCTTACTAGTAAATTGTATACTACCTACTATTTGGATGCTAAGTAAATACATCAAAACAGATACTGATACGTAATGACTAGGACATAATAAAAAAATTACGCTTCAGTTCTTTAAAAATGTGTAATATCACATAAGCCTTGTAAGTCAGTTGGTCGAGTTAAAATGGAAACGAATTAACAGAAGCTATTTTGACAGATTAAAAATTATTAATCTGTTGTTATTTTCGTACCCGATAAAATATTTGTTGTAATTGCAATTATAGCTACAAAGTATGTATAATATGATTTGAATATAATAGCTGCGTCATAAGTTATTGCTCATCTATGATTGATTTTTGAGATTCGTCAAAGAGGATTAATTACCTTTTGCAGCCCAGTAGATACATCAAAGTGTGTACGAGACGCACAACTAAAGCCTCGATGGTTAGCGGACTGTATACTTAATTAACTGAAATGAGACTACACGAAACTTACTGTAGTTACACCTTTATTTAATTTAGATTATTCACCATTCACTTATGATAATAATAGATGTCTATAAGCCAGAGCTAATATAATATTTACTATTTCAATAATAATAATAATGATAATAATTAGATGGCAACAAGCCAGAGGTAATGTATGTTTTTACCTTGTATAAAACAACAACTAAAAATGGCGTTATGCGTAATGATGCACTGGTGCAGAATGTCACTTGTCACTTGCTGGGGGTGGCAGGGAAAAACACTGTCACTTCCGACCGAACACACCCGAACCTACAAAGCGTCCCAACAATTTTGCATAGGTGTTCGATATTGTTTCCAACATGCTGGGGGCCAGAGCATTTCATGTGAAATCTTACAAATATAGCTACTATCTAAAATACTAGTTATACTACTTCTTACACTAAATTAATTTTATTTACATTATTTACAATTATTCATAGAATGGCAATACTGCCACCTTTGTGACTGATCTTACATAGGTCCCACTTTTGGTTTTAACTTCAACAACCCTAACCATTTTATCCTTTCCAGGGATAACCTTGGTGATACGTGCAAGTGCCCATTTAAATGATGGAATATTGTCTTCTTTTAGTAAGACTAACATGTCTTCCTTTAAATTAGGTAGTTTATTTTTCCATTTGGGCCTATTTTGCAACTGTGTTAAATAGTCTTGATGCCACTTTTTCCAAAAGTGCTGTTGCATTTGAGTACAGAGATTCCAAAATTTTATACGATTTTTTGGAACTTCGCTAATATTAGGTTCTGGAAAGCTGGTTATGGGGGCTCCTATAAGAAAATGTCCTGGTGTTATATATTCCAGATTTGTTGGATCTTGTGACATAGCCATAAGTGGTCTTGAATTCGAGATACCTTCCACTTGTACAATTAAATTGCTCATATGTGAGCTCATTTGTGCCCATGACTCTTTTTATGTGGAATTTGGCACTTTTTACTTCAGCCTCCCACAAACCACCAAAAACTGGGGAGTAACTGGGAATAAAACTAAATTTAATTTTTTCATTTAAACCGACATTTTCTATTTTTACTGATTGATTATAAAAGTTATTAATTTGATTGTTAGCACCCTTGAACGTGGATCCATTATCACAATATACGTTCAAAGGCATTTATGTACGAGACGCATAACTAAAGCCTCGATGGTTAGCGGACTGTATACTTAATTAACTGAAATGAGACTACACGAAACTTACTGTAGTTACACCTTTATTTAATTTAGATTTTTGACCATTCACTTATGATAATTAGATGGCTATAAGCCAGAGCTAATATAATATTTACTATTTCAATAATAATAATAATGATAATAATTAGATGGCAACAAGCCAAAGGTAATGTATGTTTGTATTATAACCTTGTATAAAACAGCTAAAAATGGCGTTATGCGTAATGATGCACTGGTGCAGAATGTCACTTGTCACTTGCTGGGGGTGGCAGGGAAAAACACTGTCACTTCCGACCGAACACACCCGAACCTACAAAGCGTCCCAACAATTTTGCATAGGTGTTGGATATTGTTTCCAACAAAGTGTTTATAATTGTTCTATTTAAGTTAAGATAATATATATATATATATATATATATATATATATATATATATATATATATATATATATAATCTGTCCAATTAACTCGGTATCATTAAGTCAGAAACATTTTTATTTTTAATATTACCAAAAAAAATTTTCTATAAAAAGTTGTACATGGTCTAAAACCTATGGTGCAACTATAAGTATCAAAGTTATTTAGCTAGTGCCAACAACTCTACCAAAACACTGTTTTAGTTGAAATTATCAGAGTTACTTTTATATTATCACATAATTAGAATGTTCTAGATTTTTGTTATTATCATTGATTTTTTCCAATTTTATTTGCAGTTTCACACGTCTTTCAGATGTCGTTGCTATTATTTTTTGTTTCAGTTTGTATGATTTAACAGTCTAGAATTCGTTGCTTTTTAGCTTTATCTCTTTTTCTGGCTTCTTCTAACATTTAGTATCTCTTGCCTTTTTTCTTCTAACTCTCACGTCTATCTTTAGTTCTCTATTTCCTTTTCCTACCACTAAATAATTTTTAATCCATTGTTCTGCTTTGATCGATTCTACTCTAGCGCACAAGTGTATGTCTTTGAGGTTATAAATCCTATTCTTTATGCAGGTAGTGCATTAGGTAGTATGCCAATATTCTTTTTTATTATCGCCTCGTAGCATATCTCCATATTTACCCAAAATTGTTGGAAAAATTGTATCTTTTTTTTACTCCTCTGTAGAAATACTCAAATATAATATACCACTTCATTAGACCCATCCCTGACTTCTGGCAATCTTTCCTAAAACATGTATTTTTCTTCATTCGGTCAGTACGCTACTAAAATTGGTTACTGTTAACCAGTATATTTTTTCATATTTATGTACTAAAAGTAATCTTTTCGAATTGGTTTTCCATTTGTATAGTTTGATCTTTATAGGTCTGTTTATTATACAGCCTACTTTAGCTGTTGCAGTTTCTTTTAGTTTTACTCAGCTGCAAATTAGTATAGAACCGTTGTTCAGTTCAATCTCTTGCTATTCCTTTTAATTTGTTTCTGTTATCTTAAGTACATCTAATTGTAGGTCTTTAAATTCCGTTAATAATTCGCTTTCTTTTTCATTAATATTTCTTTTCAATAACATTCTTTTCTTTTCATTTCATTGATATTTCACGTTTCTAATTTTTTGGTGTGGATTTTCTTTTGTTTTTTTTTGTAGTCCTAATTTATTTTTGTTTCCATCTCCTAGTCGTCTTTATTCAAGATGAAACTTACAAACTTTATAAAAAAATTCAATATACTGTATGAATATCATTATGGGTTTTAAGAAGGAAAATCACTAGCTCTTTGTATATTTTAGATTTATCTAGTGCATTTGATACTGCTTCACATAAAATATTTCTAAATAAACTTAAAAAGATATGGTATTAGAGGGCTGGCTAAATAAGTAAGCTTGTAATATCCTAGGAAGCTATATTTCAAACTGGCAACAACATGTTGCTATAAATAGAGAAATTAGTATGGGAAGAATGATATCCTATGGAGTCCCGCAGGGATAAGTCTTAGGATCAACTCTCTTGAATATCTATAGCAATGAACTATTCAAACTGAATATTACAGGTAAGATAATAAGATTTGCAGATGACACAGCTACTCTTTTTTATGCAAATACGTGGGTAATTTAAAACAAAAAACCAAGACTTTTCTGCAATTTAGAATTAGTTTCAGTTTAATAAGAGCACCTTAAATATAGATAGAACATATTTCATTTACATTAGTCTAGGGTTAAGTGTGCATTTACCAAATCCTAAACTATTCGTTTTGAGTTGTTCTATAACTTCCATTAGAAAGATTTTCAGAGTATATAGCTTAATTTTGTTTATCTTATGGTTTCCAACTTTTTCGTAAATTTTTTAAAGTTTATTGGTTATAACTTTAATACTAATTATCATGAAGTTACTTTGTAAAGTTTATTTTAAAGCTCAAACAATTACCTTTAAAATGGGGAAGTTTTCAAAGTTAATCTGACTTATTAAAATTGAGTTATACTTGAAATAGCCCCATCGGGTACCTATTTTGCATTTATTTATCACAAAACTTGTTATAACTTCGATTCTAGCAATCGGATCTAGGTTTACTAAATGCCGTTTTGTTTAATTTTTTAAAAGAAATCATTTTCATATTAGCCATGACTCCTAGAGTACATCGTATGTAAATAACCTCCGAATTCTTGGCTCATTAAAAGTCGATGCAGGTTAATCCAGTAATGCATTGACTATTGATCAGTGTAGTAGTGTCTGGGGTCTCGGGAGACTGAAGAAGACATCGAACAGGATGTCGAAAGCTCGGCGCAATGATATTCGACGCGGTTCCAACGAGAAGACGTTGGAACCGCGTCGAATATCATTCGGGGTTGGGTTTATTATTAATTCCTGTAATAGTATTAATCTTAGCTCTAGGTTTAATATACAGTATAGGTAAAAGTTTATGGTCGGTATGAACCTTTCGTGAGATGGAGTGAGAAAAACCTGCTTAAAAATGGAGAGGTATATTAGGTCCGCCCTTTATATCGCTGAATATGCATGCGTGGTTATAATAAAAAAGGGGAAGTTCAACGTTGCCAAACTTATTGGTTTTATTTGACCTGCTGTCTGTTTAGTATTTGAACAATGTTCTAAGATAATCAAATTTGGACGAAATGGATTTAAATGGCAGCTTACTGTTTTTTATTGGGAATGTGCCACAAGTTTACTTTACAATAAGTGTAATATGACATTTTGATTTCCACTTCGGAAATCGTTTTATATAAATAACATTTATTAATGTTTCGTATTTTAAAATCACATTGTGCCTTATTCCCAATATGAAATAATAAATTGCATACAATAACACTACATTAAAAAAATTTCATACACAATTATGGCAACGTCTGTCTGGTCAGAGCACGGAATCAAAGTAGGGTAATGAGTAGTAGAGGTGGGTCGTTGTAACTCGTTGAGGTTTTATTCGTTAAGAGCGTAGGTGCAAAATTTCGGGCCAACTCTTTTTAAATGCATTCATTTTTTTTAAATCCTGATATCTTTATACACTCAGGCACAGAATATAGAAAAAGGACAAGAAGTAACAATCCCTAAATATAACCTAGAAAGCTTAAAAGAAGATTTAACGAAATTTCTTTACAAATTACGACTGGCCACAAAGCTACAAAATGTGGAGCTTAAAAAACTTTAAAACTTAAAAAATGCATTCATGAGGCTGCAAGTGAAGCTTTGGGTTATAAAGACAAACATAAAACAAAAAATCAAGAATGGTGGTCGGAGAATATGCAAACGTTAGTCAACAAGAAGAAAACTGATTATCAGAAATGGATGTCAACGACAAAGGATGAAGATTACAAGATATATCAAAAATTAAATCGAGATGTAAAAAGAGAAGTAGTGAAAAGTAAAAATGAGATGTGGGATCCAAGATGTGCAGAGGTAGATAGGTATATGGGTGAAACAAGAGTTGGGCAAGCTTAGAAGGTGATAAAGTCTCTCCGGAGAGAAGGAAAGGCAAAATATAACTTACAGTTAATAGATCTGAAACATTGGAAATACCATTATGAGGTCTTACTGACAGAGGATGGATGTAAATTTCAAGAAATCGAAATAGAAGAAATATCTGAATACACACAAATAAATTGAAATAAAAACCGGAGAGTTAAACGATGCCCTCAAAAGATCGAAAAATGGCAAAGCAGCAGGACCTGGAGACATTCCAATTGAGTTGGTAAAGTATGGACCAAAAATATTACATGAGAGATTGGTTCAACTATTTAACAAATGCTTAAAAGGACAAAATATCCCTGACGATTTGAATATTGGATACATCAGCTCAAATATTCAAGAAAGGGGATAAACGTAAATGCTCTAATTATAGGGGAATAACTGTTACGAGCTCAGTGGGGAGGATTAATTACCTTTTGCAGCCCAGTAGATACATCAAAGTGTGTACGAGACGCACAACTAAAGCCTCGATGGTTAGCGGACTGTATACTTAATTAACTGAAATGAGACTACACGAAACTTACTGTAGTTACACCTTTATTTAATTTAGATTATTCACCATTCACTTATGATAATAATAGATGTCTATAAGCCAGAGCTAATATAATATTTACTATTTCAATAATAATAATAATGATAATAATTAGATGGCGATTTGAATATTGGATACATCAGCTCAAATATTCAAGAAAGGGGATAAACGTAAATGCTCTAATTATAGGGGAATAACTGTTACGAGCTCAGTGGGGAGGTTGTACGGTCGAATAATAAAAGAAAGAATAGAATCAGAATACAAAGACAAAGAAGAACAAAATTTATTTCGTGCAGGAAGATCGTGCACTGATGGTATATTCGTTCTGCAGCAGGTAATCGAAAAACGGAAGGCAAGGAATCTATCTACCCACCTACTGTTTGTAGATTTAGAGAAGGCATACGATACGGTACCTTTGAAAAAACTGTTTCAAACATTGACGAAAGTAGGTCTCAGTAGAGACTATGTGAATGCTATCGCAAATATATACAAAAATCCAAGAAGTGTCGTTAAAGAAGGAAACTTTATGTCTGAATCATTTCCAATAACGAATTGGCTTAAACAAGGATGTTGTCCGAAATGTTGAGAGGAAACAAGTATCCAGAATGGGAATAGACATAAGCGATGGTAAATGTCTAACAACTTTATTTTTCGCAGATGATCAGGTAGTCATAGCGAATGATGAGGATGACATGAACTACATGTTTAGAAAACTAAAGAAAGAATATGAAAAATCGGGCCTCAATATGAATATGTCAAAGGCAGAGTATCTTAAAATTGAAGATGACGAAGAAGATCCAGAGTTAGAAATTAGAAACACAAAAACATGCAATAAATATAAATATCTCGGATCTATAATATCTAAGGAAGGCACTACCAAAAGAGATATCTAAAACAGGATGCAGCAGGGAAAAAAAGCGGTTTACCTTCTAAACTCTCTACTATGGTCAAAAGATATTAGACAAGAAACAAAATTGACAATCTATCGAACCTTGGTAGAGCCTATTAAGACTTATGGGGCAGAAGTTTGACAGATCACGAAAAATATAGAAAAAAAATAGAAGTAATAGAAATGGATTTTCTACGAAGAGCGTGTGGTGTATTCAAAAAAGATTATATCAGGAATGAAGATATTAGAAGGAGGACAAATACTGTATATTCCAGTGTAGACAGAATTGAAACGAGACAACTAGTGTGGTATGGTCACGTGAAGCGAATGACTAAAGATAGATGGCCAAAGAAAGCTTTAAATTACATACCACAACAAAGAAGAAGAAGGGGAGGACCATCATTTGCCTGGGAAGAAAATGTACGACACCTAATGAGAGATAGAGCCATCAAAGAAGACGAATGGATGGACAGAGAACGATAGCGGACGAAATGCGAGAAGCGGCAGAGGCTGTGGAAACCTCGCTTATATATATATATATATATATATATATATATATATATAATATATATATATATATATATATATATATATATATATATATTTGCATTTTTCCTAAATGATTTTTAATATTTTCGTATTTACTACTCACTTTTATATAACTAGTGACTACTTATGTATATTTTTTTATTTATTTACGCTGTAACCAGAAGGGTTATTAGCGACCTAAAAAATGTAATACAGGTAGAGTTAGAAAAAATTACAATAATTGATACAGTCCTGAGTCTTTAAGATAACTTATTGTGTTTTTAATGTTCATGTTGTCTCCTAAGGCTTCCTTTATATTATTTGGGATAGTGTGCTCTTTCTTGCTGCTTTATATGTTTTGCACTGGGTTTAGTATATGCTTCATGGAGAGTGTTACTTGACAATTTTCACACATTGGCGGTACATATCGCGTAAAGAGGTGTTTATGTGTAAAGTTACTGTGTCGTAGTCGCAAACGTGTTATTCTCACTTGGTCGTGTCTATTCGCTGTCGCTTGGAGCCACGGTTTCACTAATTGTTTGATTTCCTTGAGTTTATTTTGTGATGCACTCCACTTATTTTGCCGCGCACTTAACACTTTATATTTTATTTCTGACTTGAAGTCATCTGAAGAAACCTCATTAAGAAGAATGGAGTCCTGGCTGAAGGATGCTAAGCGGGCTAGTTCATCTGCTTCTTCATTTCCTTGTATACCTGAATGTGATGGGACAAACATGAAGTTAACAGTGATCTTATTATTATTTAGAATTTCTATTTCTGATTGGATATGTGAGGCAATTGGATTATTGGTATATAAACGTTTGATAGTGTGAAGTGAGCTTAGTGAATCGGTTATTATGGGAGACGGGGAGTGTTTCGACTCTTTTATGTGGATAAGTGCTTGTAATATTGCAAACAACTCTGTAGTGTATGACGAAGTAATGGGATTGAATTTTAATTTAAAGGATGTATTGGGAGTGAGGATGGGTGCACCAACACCGTCTGAAGATTTGGATGCGTCATTTTATATCTTATAGTGATTTTTGTAAGTTTTCATTTCTATTAAGAATAATTGTTTAATCAGGTCTGTTATAGTCTCACTTTTTTTATGTATACTAAGGTTGGTATTAATCTTGGGAATTGGTATTAACCAAGGTGGAGAAGTTATGAAATTTGTTGGGAGAATTTCAGGAAATTCAAGATGTAGGTCATGAAGGTTTCTTCTAATTCTTTCGTAAAATTGTGGATCTAGTTTTGTTGTGGAGAAAATGCCTTGGAATCTATCTGTGAGCGTATCGGTGTAAGTAGGGTGTTCTTTATTACTAGCTATTTTAGAAGCATATGAGAGAGAAAGGTATTTGCATCGTAAACTTAGGGGTGGTTCTCCTGTTAAGCATTGTAAACTTTCAACTGGTGTCGTTCGAAACACACCTGTAGCTATTCGTAGAGCTGTGTTTTAAACAGTTTCTAAGGTTTTCATAACTGATACTTTGCTTGATAAATAAACAATCGCACCATAGTTGAGTTTGGATCTAACTAAAGATTTATATACACGTAATGGTGTATTTTGATCTGCTCCCCAGTTTTTGCTTGAAATATTTTTCATGAAATTTAATCCTGCTTGGCATGATTTTTTAAGTTCTTCTGTATGTTTTTTCCAGGACAGCTTTTGGTCGAAAACCTGGTTTAACAAATTATTGCATCGGAAGTTAATGGGAAAACCTGGTTACTCCAGATAAAAATATAAAGGTCTAGTAATAAATTTTTTTCATTTTCTGGTAAATGTAGTAGACATTCTAAGGGGATACCGTCTGGTCCCGGGCTTGAATCTTTGGAAGAGTTTAAGGCTTGAGCAAGTTCTATGAATAAAAAAGGAACGTTAAGGTTGTGAATCTCATGTCCGTCGAATCCTATTATTTTTTTACGTTGTTTGTATGTATTTTAAAATTATCAGTGTAATTTTTATCACTGGAGTTTAATTCGTATTGGTCTGCTAACATATCTACGATTTTTTTTCTATCACTAATTATTTTTTGCTAGAAACGGAATCTTATATGGTTGGCTTTTGTCAGAGATTTTCCTCAAGTTTCTTCAAACTGTACTTACGCTTGAAGAGGTATTTAGAGATGAGATGAATTTTTTTCAGGATTATTTTCTATTCCTTTTTAGAGTGTATCTTGCCTCAGCTCTTCGTTTTTTATAGTCTGTTATGTTTTCGTCTGTTTTATGATACTTTAGTCTATTGAAAGCTTTCTTATACACTCTTGTAGCTTGGCTGTATTCAGGTGTCCACCACGGAAGAGGTTTATGTTTCTTTAAAATTTTTGTTTTTCTTACATACGTCTCTGCGGCTGCTGTGATGGTTTGTAAACATGTACTTAAAAACTTGTCAATGTCTTTTGGTTAATGTCCTGTTCAGCATTTTTAATATTCCACTTTGAGATAGGCGATTCGATATTTGTGGTTTTCTGATGCGTTAAAGAAATTATAATGGGGTAGTGGTCACTACCATATAAGTAGGGTAGAACGTCCTATGTTAACGTAGTGGACAGAACTGGGTCACACAGAGAAATATCAATTGCCGATGATGTGCCATTTGTATGTTGGTCTTCCGTCTGGTTAAACGTTGGTGTTTAATCTGGTTGGTCTTCCGTCATTAAGTAGATTCAGATTTTGGGATGTTATAATATCTTCTATAATTCGTCCTTTTGGGTTAAGTTTTATGGAATCCCCCACATCGGATTGTGGTAGTTAAGATCTCCAACGATAATTCTAGGTAAAGGAACTTGTTTTAAAATAGCTGTTAAATCCTCTTGGGATATAGTATGATTTGGTGTGATATACATATTACATATATAAATCTTTTGAGGTATACTTATTGACTGGCAATATTTTGGTTTAATATGTTATTATAGAAACATGAATAATTACGAAAGTTATATACATGGTTTGAATTTTTGAAATTTGTTTCCTGTAGATAGATAATAGATGGGTGTGTTTCAGAGATAAGTGAGTTTTTCAAAATGGGTATAAAACCCATTTAAGTTGCATTAATGCAGAGAAGTGAATGTAATTATTATTTAGGGGAATTATTTACCGATGAGTCGGAATCTTCTTCTGACAATTAAGTTTTTACTGCAGGAAGTGAATCTATGTGTTTGCCAAGTTTTCGTATTAATTTGGTGCTTTTGGTTTTCATTTTTTTGTGGATGTAGTAAGGATGTAATTCCGTTAGAAACTTTATAATTGTATGAGAGTCTTCTGAGTACAATTTTGTTACGCTGATTATGTCTTTTGATCCTTGTATATTTTCGAATAGATCCACTACTTGATCGAAGCTTAACAGTTGCTTTTCCCTTTCTACATATTCTTTAACTGGTTCTAGTAATATTTGGAGATTTGGTAACTCAATTTCAAAGTTTTGTCATCAGTTTTGGTTTTTTTCTTTAATTGAAGCTTAGGTTTTCCAATGTTTTCTTCGGCGTGTGGTATGATTGCATCTTCTAGCGTTCTTTTTCTGGTTGTTTTGTTAGAAGTTTTCTGGGGTACGTGAGAATTCATATGTGTATTTTTATTTGAAGGCAAGTGTTCACTTGTTTCGGGTAAGGTTGATTTATGTTTTTGGGTATTAGAGGCTGACTCAGACGGTGTGGGTGTTGCGATTGTATCGTTAACTGAAGAAGTGGTCAAATGTATAGATGTATTTTGAAGTGAGCATGATTGGGTTTGGTGTATTGATAAATTTGGGATTGCTGCTGCTTGTAATGTGGTTTGAGAAGACGTAGTAAGTGTGGACGGAGTTGTATTTAAGATTGTGGGAGTATTTTGTAGATTATCTTGTTGAGTATTGATGAATTTTGTCTGATTTCTGTTTGCATTGCACTATCATTGTGAGGATGGTTTGAAGGTGAAATATTTGGACAATTAGCTGCCTGATATCAGGTTAATTTGCATTTAAAACATGTTTCGTTTTCGGCTATAAATATGCGGTATGATATTAGTTCCAACTCAATGATAAAAGATTCAGGTAGTACAAAGTTGTCTGGAAAAGGTGAAACGAAAATGTGTTTTCGGAAGCTTAGAATATGACTGAAAGCAGGATTGGTTGCTCCTATCCTTAGGTATGATATGTCTGAGACAGGATTTAAACCTAGTTTTATTAGTTCGTCCATTATTAAATTAGAAGGTATGCTTGGACATGCATTGGAGAGAATTAAGCGGACTGATGGAGTTATTAATCTTCTTGCTTCTAGTATATTTCCATTTACTATTTTCTTTTTTGTTTTTGCTATGAATTTATCTACTAGGTTTTTAGATGATAAATATATGTATATTCTACCGTTTGATATACGGGATGCCAAAATTATATTTTTTGGTTCTATATGCTGACTCAATCCTTCAAGATAGTCATTATTTGAACAATTTTCTAGAGTCTTAAATAGAGTGGCTTGGTCTTTGTTTGGGATTAATATACTACGTGGTTGACTAACTGCTTTTGAGTATGATGTATTTTGTGGTAGCTGACTGGAAGATGACATCTTTCAAATGGATTTAAAATACGACTAAAACCGGTGCTGTTTTACAGCTTTCACTGTGATACCAGTTCATGGAAATTGGATAATACTTATAACTAATTGTAGTGATTTGCTTAAATATCTAAATCTAAATAGATGAAACAAGTATATTTTATCTACTCACGATTCCAATATTCAGTATACAAATCACTTTCACTTAGTTTTATACTTAAGTACTTTTAAATTTACTTCAGGAATTACTATGTAACTAGCACGAAAAATGAGTGCCAAAAACACGTCTTTCTCGCTTGCTGGTCAAATATCGACCTCTCTTATGTTTATTTTGTTTTGCTGTTAGAAAATTGTAGGTAATTATAGGACATAATCAGACTAATACTAATACATTAGGAGAAGACACAAATCAAGAAGTAAGTAAAATTTAATAATTATTAACTACTAAATAATAATATAAAAAATTACACAAATTGTATATTTATTTCTAACATCGAAGATCAAATACACTGTGAAGTAAATAAAATTTATTAGTTTTTATAACCATATGTATAATAGTGTGCCTACGTAAAAAGCAGTTGATGTGCTGTCCAACTAGAATTGGGGGCGTTGTGGCTAATAAATACTTACTATTTGCAATTGTTGCAATAATAAATAAGACAGCTTTCAATTTTCAGGGCAAACCCAAAATACGGTTTTTTCGACATTGCAGTTTATTAACAATAATAAAATTTATAAAATGGTTCTCAAAGAACTATAGAATCTATTGGCACAATGTTTTCACATTTATTTGAAATCAATTCAATATTAAACGATTTATGAAGAGACAACAGCCTCCGCCTTTCCGCATTTGACGTAAATATACCAATTTACTTATTGCATTCAACTTCCCCTTCCAATTTTCCACTTACCGAACGTACAATAACAAATAAAGTAAAGTAAAAGGGTTTCAACGACGAATGAAATATCCCCCGGCACTGTTTCACCGTTACTTTGAAAATGAATTACTGGAATTCCAGAAAGCAGCCTGATTAAACGGAACTCTTCAAACTGGAGCAGGGTTGGAAACCCAAAGACATTCATTCTCAATTACTCGCACAATTATAGTTACATTTGAAATATATCTGGAGCTTTCCCATCTTTTCGTCCATCGCTTTTACTGGTTTTAACAAAGAGTAAGATTTTCTAGCTGAGTTTTCTCGTTGCTCTTTCCAATGGGGTTATAAAAACTTGTCATACTAATACTTAACAGTGGTTAATTTGAGAATTTAATTTCTAAAAGGACCGTTTTATTCATAATGGCAGTTTATTTAAAGATCTTTATTATTAAATGACAAAATAAATTTTTATAAAAATAGACTCTGGCAATTTTTAATGGTAAAGAAGTACATCATATATTAAATACGCTTTTTAATTAAATTTCTTCTTAACTAAATAATTATTTTGTAAATTATCAAATAGTTGCTAATCTAGCTTCATGTTCTATCGAAAGTTGGATATCTTCATGACTATGTGGATCTTTTCACCTCCGCTCTAATTAGTTGACAGTATTCCTGTCTCTGCTTATTAGGTCTGCCGTAAATTTTGGCGGCGAATGTTCTGTAATGAACTGTTTCCCCTGTCTTTGTCTTGGTGAGTGCCTCCACCATTTCAGTGATTTGTCAGTTACCTACGTTGTTGTCGCAGTTCTATCGCAGTTTCTTCGCAATGATATTTCCTCTGTTTTTTCATTGCGCTTATGATCCTCGTGTACTAGTACTCAGGCTACCGTAACCTTGCTTCGGTCTCCTAGCTAAAGATAACTAACATAATAGCTTACAATTGACCTCTAGAGCTTAATAATAATTGAACGGTACGTTCTTTTCTGACTTTCAATTGTTCCCACGCAGTGATGAATTGCCGGTATTTCCGCCTGGAAAATTGTGAAGCTTTTAGATAGACTTACTACCGGGAAATGTATCCCTTACGTTGTCCTTACTGTATTGGCTCCTACACCTTTTGATGCTTTTTAACAGGTAGCTTCCGCTTGTATGAATACACCTTTACTCTAGTCTTTCCTACCTGGTATATTAATTTTGAATTTATAGTCAAAGTTATATCTCGTACTTGTTGCATCTATGGGCTACCCTATTATAATATCTGATTTTAGCTCCTTGATAAGCTTTCTATTGTCAGCTCTATGGGCCTTCCATATGAGTTGCTATCTATTAATCTCTGACTCACTGATTTGATTTTACCCTTTATAGAAATATAAAGTAGTGGTAGATTCAGCAGGATTTTTAGCACCGCTGTAGTAGTTATATTTATGCACCTATAATTCACACACATGCTAGCCTTTCTGTATTATTTCCCAATCTTATTGCTCCCACTTGATGCGTCTTTGTCCACCACGTCACATACCTATAGATTGTATTATTGGTCTAATAAACCTTGTGAATTACAATAAAGTCATTTTGAAGTTGAGCTTCAAATTTTTACCGCATATTCTTCTACATCTCTCCAAGGACATACTAGCTTTCTATGTAGTTTTTAGTATGCGAGTGTTTAAGCATTTAAGCCTATGATCTAATGATCAAAATATATTCCAAGGTATTTAAGTTGACGATTTGTGTTCTTGAGCATTGACTATCAATCTGTCTTA
The DNA here is from genome assembly GCA_918026665.1 of Diabrotica balteata. NCBI lineage: Eukaryota > Metazoa > Arthropoda > Insecta > Coleoptera > Chrysomelidae > Diabrotica > Diabrotica balteata. The sequence goes on along the minus strand of OU898279.1, from coordinate 92,444,172 downwards.
TTTACACCATTTATCAACTATTTTTAGGGCAGCTTGTCAGCTCATCTCACAGACACTACCTGGACAAGTTTGGCTCTGACGACGATTTCAATATTAGCACCGTATCCTAGACAGTGTCTGTCTCACCTTGTGTAAAGGAGTGACGCTGAACTGAGTAGGGGTTCAGATAGACTGGGCGGGGAAGTCCTCAACCCCAAAACCGCGCGTCAATGGCTGATAGGTAACATCCCTGTAAATATGCAGGACAGGTATGAATAAGACACAGCAGCTGTATCACTAGTGGCCCGTGGCTGAAGAATACAATTCCTGGCAGGTGCGGTACCACAAAATGGCAGGTGCGGTACCACAAAATGGCAGGCGAAAATGAAATACTGATTTAACCGACTGTGATAGTGCAAACACTCACCAACCCGTCTGGCAAGCATGGTGTTTTAATGCCAATATACTCCTCAGAACACAACATGTTGAACTTGAAACAAAAGAGGACGAAACCCCAGGTGTGTAAAGTTAACAGCTCAGAATCCCACTCTGAAGAACCGGTCAGCCTCACGGATTCTGGGGGAGGCGCAAACTCAACAAAACGCGCCTAAATAGATACTAACAAACAAAAACAGTTACTATTAGCCACATACAACATCCAATCTATGGCTAAAGATAAGAAGGTCTACAAATTAGAAGAAAAACTATCCAAGATAAAGTGGGATATTGTAGGACTGTCAGAAGTAAAAAGCAGAGGCGAACAATGCATGCATCTAAACTCTGAAAATCGCCTATACTATACAGAGAAAATAGACGAAACATATGGTGGAGTAGAATTTCTTGTGTATGCTCTCACAACACATCAGGAAGAGGTAGTTGAAATGTTCTACGAGGATTTGATAACGGCATTAGAAGAAAATGATATAAAATATACCATCATTATGGGAGATGTCAATGCAAAATTAGGTAAAAAAGAAAGAAAGAAGAAAATACTGAAACTAAAATAGGGATGAATGATTATGGCACACGCAATAAAAGAGAAGAAATATTATATAACTTCTTAGAACAACAAAATTTATATGCTATAAACACACACTTCAAGAAACCAGCAAACCGAAAATCGGCGTGGATATCTCCCGATAAAAAGACGAAAAACGAGATCGATTACTTCTTGTGTGCAAAGATATTTTTAAAAATATAACTTCTTCTTCTTCAAGTTCCACTCCTATCGGAGATTGGAAATCATTCTGGCAATTATAATTTTATTGGTTACTCGCCTGAATAGTTCAATTGAACTGCATTCAAACCACTCACGGAGATTGCGTAGCCACGAGATTTAACGTCTTCCTACGCTTCTTCTACCTTTGATTTTACCCTGCATTATATTCCTTAGTAGTTCGTACTTTTCACCTCTCATGATGTGCCCCAAGTATTCCAATTTCCTGATCTTTATGGAATTTAAAACTTGTTCGTTTGTTTTGCGATCCATCCATGATATTTTCAAAATGCGTCGGTAACACCACATTTCGAATGCTTCTAGGTTTTTAATGTTGGATTTTTTAAGTGTCCAAGCTTCAACTCCATACAAAAGGGTAGAGAAAATAAAACATCGAAGCATTCTTATCCGGAGCGATATATTGATATCGCGATTACAAAAAAGTTTTCTCATTCTATTAAAAGTTGACCGCGCAATTTCAATGCGGCATCTTATTTCTTTAGTCTGATCAGTATCTTCTGTGATCCATGCTCCAAGGTATTTGTACGAAGATATTTGTTCAATTTCTGTATTATCTAGTACTAGCTTAACTTTGATGTTTTGTGCTTTTGTAAATACCATGAACTTGGTTTTCTTCAAATTGATTTTTAGTCCATAATCGTTGCAATATATATTTAGTTGTTCAGCAAGGTGTTGCAGTTCTTCTAGTGTTCCTGCCAAAAGGACGGTGTCGTCAGCATATCTTATGTTATTAAGTGGCTCACCGTTTATTATAAGGCCCTCACTGATTCGGCAAGCGCTAATTCTGAGATGGCTTCACTGTATAAATTGAATAACAAGGGTGATAAAATACACCCTTGGCGGACCCCACGGCGAATCTGGATATCCTTGGTCAGTTCGTTTTCAACTTTCACTTTTGCTGTTTGATTCCAATAGAGGTTACAGATGATTCTAATGTATCTACTGTCTATGTTTTTATTTAATAAAATTTCTTTAAGTCGATTATGCTGCACTCTGTCAAATGCCTTCTCAAAATCAATGAAACAGGCATATACTTCCTGATTATTATCTAAGCATCTCTGCGAAAGAACACTTACTGCAAACAGTGCATCTCGTGTTCCAGTCCTTTCCTAAATCCCATTTGTGTATTACTTATGCCTTCATCTAATTTCTTATGTATTCTATTGTGAATTACTTTTAAAAACAATTTCAAGACATGACTCATTAAGGCTATGGTGCGATGTTCATTGCACTCCTTTGCATTGGCTTTTTTGGGAAGCAGTATGAATGTTGATTGGAGCCATTCTTTAGGTATTATACCTGTTCTATATATGGTATTGAATAGATCCAAAAGAAGATCAATAGATTCAGTATTCACAATTTTAAGTAATTAGATAGGAACTTCATCAGGCCCGGGAGATTTACCATCTTTAGCTTGTTTCATTGCATATTCAATTTCTTCTCGTATAATGTCAGGCCCAGTATCATCCTTAAATTCTTTTGGTGCTTGTGTTCTCTCTTTGTCTTCAAATAGTTGTGCTATATATTGTGTCCATCTCTGCATTTTTTGGTTTATATCTGTTATAACTGCACCCCTTTCATCTCTTAGTTGCCTAGTTTGAAGTGTTTTTCTCATTCCTGTTAATTCTCTAATTCTTTTATGCATGTTAAAAAAGTCATATTTTTTCTCAATTTCTTCTAGTTCTTGGCACTGCTCATGTAACATTCTCTCCTTAGCTTCTTTTATTCTCTTTTTTATTAATCGATCAGTTTCATTATATTTAATTGGATTTTTTGTTTTGAATGATTTTCTTTCAATCATTAATAGTAGTATTTCTTCAGTCATCCAATCTTTATGTTTTCTATTCTTTGGTTTTAAGTTTTCATTTGCTGTTTTAATTATTGCTGCTTTTATATTTTCCCATTTCTGATCAATGTTATAGCTACTTTTATTCAGTTCTTGGGCATTACGTATATTTTCAGTAATAGTTTTTATAGTTTGTTCCTTTGTTTGTGGTTCCCTTAATCTCTTAATATCAATTCTACTTTGTGTGGGTTTTTTAACCAGTTTTAATTTGGTTCGTAATGTGACTACTATGGGGTTATGGTCTGAACCGATGTCTGCTCCAGGGTAAGTTTTGGCAGACAGTATAGAATTACAAAATCTTTGTCTAATAAGGACAAAGTCAATTTGATTTCGGATTTCGGAAAAATATAACTGCTCTCAATCAATTCACAACTAGCAGCGATCATCGCCTTTTAAGAGCAAGGATTCTTGTTAAACAGTCGAAAACTAGTAGAAACAGACCACATAATTATTGTTATCAGATAGATCAAAATAAAATACGACAGAAGGGAGATAAGAACAGAGAAGTCTTTAGAAAAGAATTTGAAGAACATTATCAATAAGAATATTCCAACATGAACACCAGTCGTTGTCGTTTTTCAGGTCGTTTTTATTTAGTTGGACGTGCATTCTTTTCTTTGTTAGGAAGCAATGTTCTGTTATAGGTTTTGCAGGATTGTAATTTGCCAATATGAATACGATTTGGTTGTTGTAACAGTTTAATGGTCTTTCGCTGATTGGAATTCCGAGTATTGGGTTTTCCTCTATAGAATGCTGGGTATTATCTATGCTGTTGTCTGGTTGATATAGCGCGTTTGTTGGCTGGCTTTTAATCTTCTGGTTTTCTTCTTTCTATTACTTTCTCGGTTCGTCTATTACTTTCATAATTTCGTCTAAGTTGACCATATGTTTTTCTTCATCTGGATCGCATACTGAGTTTGGATGGTAATATGCCTGTTCTCCATAGTAGGCATCGGTATCGTTTTAGTCTTGTTGTTTAATATTAAACAGCTCCTCTACGGTAAACTTTGGGTCGTGTAGTTGCTGTTGCTGCGGTATAAAGCTTCTGAAGCTTGCACCTCTGTTATGTCCCATTTGGCGTGTGCTTATAGACACCAATGTTGGTTTGTACTGTTGTGGTGGTCTGCTTGTCCATGGGTTAGATCTTGGAGGTTGTGTGTTTGCCATGAATTGTTGCCTTAGTGGTTGGAATCCAGCGGGTTGTATTGGCCATCTTGGGTTAAATGTCGGTCGGGGCGGTGCTGGGTTACTTCCGAAAAATGGTTGATGTAACTGTGGTCTGGATATGGATTGTTGCAATTGTGGTGGTGTTGTGAACTGCGGCTGTCTCTGGGGTTATATGTGGGTAGAATTCTTATTTGGAAATGAAAAATTGGTTGTTTTCTGCAAATATCTAATATTGTTCTTAGCCTTCGTAAGTGGGTATATTTATTTAAAAACCCTTGAAAAGGCTACATCAAAAAAACAAACGTTTTCAGACTAAACAGTCCATCATCAGGTTTAAGTTTTAAAATTGCCTAAAATAAGTATAAACCATTTAGTTAAAACAAACGTGGTTATGAAATTTTGACTATGGTTAAAAAGCAAAAATGGTTATACTTACTAGGTTAAAAATGCCTGAGCCACCAAAATACATGGGTAAAAACCCTTTAAATTACATATAGTTGTAAAAGATATTCATCATGTTGTTAAAAAACTGTGATGTTCAGTATTAAATTAAATATGACTTCAGGTAACATACATGGCTGAAGTGAATTCCAGAGCCGGAGAGTAAACCTCTACACACGGAGAACAGCTGGAAACTGATTGACAATATACCTATGAACGGTGTCGAAAACAAAATGTCAATGTAACATATAACTATATTAGTTATACCTAGTATTACCACAGCCAAAAGATTCAAAAAATTATTTTGATGATTTTAAAAATAATAACAGCAATCTAGGTGCTAAAATTTAAAAATTTGGGTTATAACAGATGTGAAATCACCGATGGTGTTAAAGTCATGTTTAAGAGGATGACCTGTGTATTAGGCAACCTATGTTATTTTTTGTTGTATGGAATGTGGTCTAAAAGTGAATTTTATGTTAGATTAGCTTATAGACACCATTAAATCGACGTAATACGCGAGCCGCATTTATACGTAAATATAATCGTAAGTATAATAAAACGTCATAATTTTTTGGCATATATATCATACTAGTGAGCCATGCATCAGGGCGTGATGACTTAATCGATGATTTTTTAAAATAAGAATAGGGGTCGTGTGCTAGCTCATTCGAAAGGTTATTAAATTCTCTATTCACTAGTATAAACATTAAGATAATTATCTATAAAGTGTACCCAAAAGAAACTTTTTTTTAATTAAATTATTTGAGGCAAAAAGAAGAATGTATGTAATTTATTTAATGCAAAATACATTTTACTGCTGTCAGAAAACAGAAAAAAAATGGTAATTTGAAAAATAAACATTGCGTTACGCTTAAATTAAATATTCAAAGTACTAAAGAGCCAGGTGGGTGACACATTTAATATTGAATATAAACGAAGAACAATATATATTTATCAAATTAAAATTTTATTCTCTTTCCGGAGAACATTAAAATGTATTTCGAATTAATTAAATTACATACATTCTTCCTTTTTTTCCCAATTAATTTAATGCAAAAAAAGGTTGGGCAGGCACTCTGTATAAAGAATTATATCAATGTTTATATTAGTGAAGAGAACATTGAATAAACTTTCGAATGAGCTATGACACGATCGCTATTATCATTTAAAAAAATCATCGATTACGTCATCACGCTCAGATGGATGACGTCACTAGTATGATATATATGCCAATAAATTATAATTTAAAAACAAAAATCGACTTGTTTCGGGATTTATCTCCAGAGTCGCCCATTCTCGAGAAAATGAATTTATTCCAACTCAAACGTCCTCACTATATTAATGCTTTGGAACTTTCTTTTTGAGGTTAGTTTGGTATATTGGAATATAAAAATAACAAAAATGCATTTATTATAATATATTGCCTGTTTCGTAATAAAGTTTAATAACATATTAATCAAATATTGTAAATGACCTAAATTAATACACTTTTTTTATATAATTTATATTTGGTTCTAAATCCTACTGCCAAAATTATGACCATTTTTGCCTGAATAAAACGTTACTCTGGTCATTAGGATTCTATTAAGGCATTTTTGATTGTGACGTTAAATGCTGCAAATTCATAAATATTTTCATAAATATAAATATTTCTGTCTTAAAAAATTAGAATAACCTATAAATAATATTTTACTCTTTGCCTTAAAACAGTTAAAATCAATTAAATTACAAAATTAAGAAAATTCACTTTTCCGGAAAAACCCAGTAATATCGACGTGAATATTTAATAGTTATACATCTATTAAAACATAAATTCAATTTTCAACAATGAGGAATAATAATAGCATTTCTTGTACCTAAATAAACAGGTAGGTACGCCTAAGAAATGTTGATTTATCTCTCTTATAACCAAAACAAAGTATAGAAGGTGGTCTAGAAACAAAAAATAATTATTATTCTATTTTCTAAAATGTATTCAATGTTTTGTATAAAATGTTTCTTTTTAGGAAAAAGACAATATTATAAATCCAATCAAAGTAACTCAAAAGAAAAAACGAATTTTGGAACCTTGAAACAATTTGCAAATAGAAAAAGCTCTAACGTATTTTAGGAATCATGTTCAACAGAAAATTGCTCCAAAAAAAAATGAATGTTTGATGTTGAAAGAAGATAACACGGAACTTTATTCAAATAAAACATGGGAGAAAATAAAAATATTTATTGTAAATACCTACAACAAAAAATGAATTTCAATTCCTAATATAACTTTTTGTTCAATAAAGCATGTAAAGGAATTTTATTCTTAATAAAGATAACAAAAAAAATACATTTTTATTATTGTTTTAGAGTCGTTGTAATAAAAAAAATAATATTTTGTGTATCACTAGGACAAATGATATTCTTTCTTTCTTTCACTTACTATTCCTGTAAGGCCCTTTTCAGGGCGTAGGAGGGACCACCGGATTACACCTCCGGATTTACATCTCCGAAGTACGGAGATGAAAATTAAAACTGAAAAAAGGAACGAAAGATGGCGATTTTCAAGGCTCAAAAACATTAAGTATAAAACATAATTTGTGAAATTATGAAGTACCTAAATTCAAGTTCAAACCTTATTCTATCAGTTCTTGATAAGTCTTTTGGACTTACTTCATTTTGAAACATTGTTTTTTAGTTTGTTGTGTTTTTAGTTGTTAATGCCCGTGTCCCCATAAAAAACCTTTCTCATTAACAATTAAAAATATATATTTTAGAATAAAATATTGCTAAAATTCTTATCGAGACCTGGTAGAAAAAGTTTGAACTTGAATTTATGTACTTTATGATTACAAAAATGATATTTTTTACTTGTGTTTTTGAGTCTTGAAAATTGTCAACTTTAGAGAAAAATTACAAAATACCTTTTTTGTTTAGAATGATCTAAAAAATCTCATATACTATCTGCCCGGGTCGAGATTTTTTTTAAACTCATAAGAAAATGTCATTTTTTAATTATTAATCAATTAAAAAGTTAGAACAAGATTAGATCAGGCAACCCTTCATTTTTTTAATTGTTAACATGCTAAATTACATATCCAATAATATTTATCCATTAAAGAGATCGGTGCAAATCGACCTCTACTCGGATCCTCTACACTCTACCTACTATTAAATTATAATAATAATAATCTCCCGTTTTATACCGCTCACGTGGCTTTGGGAGTATAGCAGGGTAGTCTGCTATATCTAGGGCCTACGGTATACAAGGAAGGTAACAGGGCCAGTGCTACGCTTCAACCGCCTATTATTACCTCTGGTTTTAACCAAGGTACTCATTTTATCCAAGCTGAGTCGACCTGGGGCCTATAATTTTTTACAATTTCTAGTTGTTCTTGCCGGCGCGCGGTAGGATTTGAACTCCGGCCTACTAGCACACGAGCGAAGCACACTACTTAAATTAAATGAATATTTTTAATAAAAAATACGTATTTAGGTCGAATTTCTCATATCCAGTTCAACTCCAGTTTAAGCTGAACTGCCAGTGAACCACAGTTAAACGTCAAATTTTTGACGTTGAACTGTAGTTCACCAAGAGTTTAAGTTAAACTTGAGTTAAACTCGACATGAGAAATCGGCCCTTAGTATACCAATTTTTTTACAATAATTTACCAACAAGAATCAAATAATTTTTGTTAATACAAATAAATATAGATATTATATTTTACGTATACTGTTTCACAATTTAGATCTAAAAATATTGACCTACATAATATTATATTTTTAAGGTACTAATAAATTGTGGTCTGTGATTTCTATATTCTCGAAATATTAACCTCAACATCTTAAACGAATCAATCAAATTATATAAATTTACTAAATACTGAACCCACGCTCGACAAGAAGGGCAAATATGTCAAAGAAACAAAAAGTTTTCACTTAGCTATAACTACGAAATAGTTAGTGAAATCAAATTATCAAACAAATAACGCTGTTCAGTATTTTTCATATCATCAAATCTATAAATAGACATTTTACACTAATAATATACTGACTGCCAAGCTAGGACCAGCGTATATATATGACAAATTTCTGGTCCTCACTTGTTCCGCTGTATATTTTAACATGGGCCACAAAGCGAATTGTTAATAAATATACTCCAGAAAAGACGCCGACAGCGGCCGAATTGAGAACTACGATATACGTATTTTAACGTATAACCAACAAAACGAGACCCAATTTTTTTCTCGTAAAAAATAATTCTACAACGATTGTCAATGCCAAATAATAATTTTACACACCGATACCAAGTGAGGACCATATATCGGTCCTCACTTGGTCGCGGTCCTCACTTCAACCGCAATTTCGCCATGAAACTGGCTCACTTGGTACTATAGACATAAATATATATATATATATATATATATATATATATATATATTATATATATATTATATATATATTATATATATATATATATATATATATATATATATATATGAAAATTATCCTTTTATGTTTATCACATCTAGGACAAGGTACAGATTAAATAGCAAATATTTGAAGCTTATATAAGACCTCGTATTTAATTTTTACCTTGTCCTAGTTGTGATAAACATAAAAAGAATAATTTTCATATATATATATATATATATATATATATATATATATATATATATATATATATATTATATATAAGCTAATCTTTCTTCTAAGAATAATTTTCATATATATATATATATATATATATATATATAAGCTAATCTTTCTTCTAAGAATAATTTTCATATATATATATATATATATATATATATATATATGCTAATCTAACATAAAATTCACTTTTAGACCACATTCCATACAACAAAAAATAACATAGGTTGCCTAATACACAGGTCATCCTCTTAAACATGACTTTAACACCATTGGTGATTTCACATCTAATATAACCCAAATTTTTAAATGCCAACACCTAGATTGCTGTTATTATTTTTAAAATCATCAAAATAATTTTTTGAATCTTTTGGCTGTGGTAATACTAGGTATAACTAATATAGTTCCATGTTACATTGACATTTTGTTTTTGAAGAAGACCTGCAACGACTTATAAATAGGGTAACCGAAGCATGTGATGAATATGGGCTAAAACTTAATACTTCTAAGACAAAATTTATGGTTGTCAGCAAAACCGAGTTACAACCCACGAACATCAGAGCGTATGGAATAGAGTTAGAAAGAGTCCACAATATTACCTACTTGGGTGCAAACGTTAACGATAACTGGGATATAAATAAAGAAATAAGAATACGCATTGAAAAAGCCAGAGCCGCCTTCTATAAATTAAAGAAAATTCTAATTAATAGAGATATTACGTTAAATCTTAAAATCCGATTAATACGCTGCTACATATTCTCCACAATGCTGTATGATATGGAGAGCTGGACCCTTGCAGAGACATTAATGAAAAAATTAGAGGCCTTTGAGATGTAGATTTATCGACGAGTATTGCGGATAAGTTAGGTTGATCGAATAAGAAATGAAATAGTTTTACATCGAATGAAAAAGAGCATAAAAATAACAAAAACGATAAAAATTCGGAAGTTACAATATTTCGGTCATGTAATGAGACATCCAGAGAGGTATAACCTTCTACACCTCATAATACAGGGTAAGATCGACGGAAGGAGAGGCCCAGGCCGACGAAGAACATCCCTGCTACGAAATCTCGGAGAATGGTATCAAGAAACCGCCTTTAATTTATTTAGAGCCGCCGTGAATCAGGTTATTATTGCCAATATGATCGCCAACATTCGAGAATCGGACAGGGCACTGAAAGAAAAAGAAGAATTTTTTAGAATAGTTTGCTTTCTTAGCTTTTTTTCTGATGTAATTCTAAATCTCGTTTAGCGTTTGAAATGGTTTGCATATTTTCAGAATATTTTATCAAGTTTTAAAAATTGTCACAGTGACTACTGTATGACTTGTGAAATTTCAAATTAAACTCTGTGTTGAAGATAAATCGATAATATGATTATTTCACAGGTTCTTTATGTTATTGATTACAAAATTCCTTATATAGATTATACACCTTACCAATATTCAAATACCAGAAAGGTATTTAGTATTGAAATTGGCTTTTCTCGAATAATGGCTCTGATACTTTGGAAACGACTTAATGTGTGAAATCACCATATTTTTGGATAATTGTTTAATTTTGTTTGGGAGTTCCTTCTTCCCTCGTTTAAAGGGTTTACTTATTCCGAAGTCTGATATATTTAAACAAACAACCTGAAATCTGAGCACAGAAATGTCAAAAGTACAAAAGAAATATGTTTTGCAGACACGTTTTCCAATCAGAGTAATTATTGTGGTGTAGTTTTTATTTTTAGAAGCTTCTTCGTTGGGTCGTGCTGGGCCAATATTTGTTATACAGGCTGAGAGACACGCTGTTTGCAGATCCTATGAAGGTAATCCATTAAATGTTTATGGATTTTTGCGTCTTTCCGTTAAGTAATTTGATTTAATTTACTTACCATCAGTTACCCAGCTGTTATCCATAGTATATCTACAACTTGCACGTTGCATATTACTTAATTAGTCTTTAAAATTCAACACAAATTTAATATTTATTAACTTGAAAATAATATTGTGCTGTACATGTGCTTTTGCAGAATACTAAAAATAGTTTGGTGATAAAACGGTTCAAGTGCACATAAACCTGTTTACTACCAATGCAAACTGCAATTGTTTTCATTAAATAAAGTATAATGGCGATAGATAGTGACTGTAACATGTACAGCACATGTATCAAGATTGTGATACACAAAATTTTAAAGACTGAGAGACATATCCAAAAGTTTAGCATTGTCTTATTTTAAGATTTGCTGGTATTAGTTTCAAATAAAGAGTTGTTGTTTGTTTGTGTTGATAAAATACATTTTATGTTTTAAAAGTAGGCAAGCAATAACAATTAAATCACAAAAAAAAAATTTGTTTTCATTTTTTGTAAAATATTTAAATACATAATGTGTATCTCTTAGACACCACCAGTTTTTTTTTTGTGTAAAACAAATTCACTCGTACCACAACAACATAGATAATTTCTTTAACCCATTTAAGGCCACTGTTCTTTTAAAAGACCTCGCTACAAAGATGCCTGCAACTTAATTATATTGCTAGTTATTAAGACATTGTTATTGCTGAGTTATTGGCGTGCTGTGCCGTTTAAAAACAAGCCATTAAAAAAAAATACCAATTGTTTTATAAATCTGGTGTTTACTGCAGAATTTTTGAGGTTACCTGAAAGACTGTTTATAGTTTCCAAACATGACTGGTAGAAGGTGAGTAAAATATATTGTTTAGATCTCTTAATTTCAAAGATATTTTATGTATTTATTAAAATTGCCTTTAATATTATATGTAAGGAGTTATATAATAGAAAAGCTATTATTATTTTTGTGTATTGGTCGTCAAAGTTTGGTGTTCTTTATAAAGAACGGTGGCGTTTATCGTTATACTAAGTACGAATATTTTTTTAAGTTTTGGACAAATCCTTTGACTCTAAGTGAGTTGATGGATGAGATAGAAAATCTGTCAGATAATGAACTTTCTGATAAAATAATTATTTTTCCACCCAAAGATGCGAAAGAGACTGACGAGGACAGCGGTGATGACGATACTGTGGAAATAAGTAACTTGCCAGGAAATCAACTACGAGTAGAGGCAGAGATAGTCATAAATGATCCAAAAACCCATACCAAATCCGATATAAATGAAGATGAAGACAACATCCCTTTGTCGCACTCTAAAAAGAATACGTCAAAGTCTAAAAAACAAGTAGCTCCTACAGTAAATATGAAAGAAAAGAAAAGCAAACGCCACAAAAACTATCGATGGACCAAGAGAGATATACATAGCAAGATTTCGAGATGGAGTATAATAGAAGGTCCAAAAAACATTATTTCCTCCGTAGATACTTTTTTCCTATTATTTGATGATACAATTATACAGATGCTTATTGAATGTTCAAATATGTACGCCAATTTACATAACCGTGAAGACGATATTACAACTAATAAAATTAAATGTTTTATTGGGATTTTATTATATAGTGGATATATGAGTGTTCCTAGGCGAGATATGTACTGGGAAAAATCCCCTGATTCTACTCACGACCTTGTGGCTAATGCAATGTCTCGAAACCGTTTCAGATTCATCGTACAGAATATCCGTTGCTGTGACAATGCAAAATTAAATACACATGACAAATTTTCAAAGATTCGACCACTGATTGATGTAATAAATCAAATTTTTTTCGATTTAGCACCACAAGAAGAAAACCACAGCTTGGATGAGTCAATGGTTCCGTATTATGGAAAACATGGATCCAAGCAGTTTATCCATGGTAAACCTATCAGATGGGGTTATAAGTTTTGGATGGTGACTACTAGGCTAGGTTATGTGGAGTGGTTTGATCCATATCATGGATCTTCATCCACTATTCAAGATAAATATAAACTTCTTGGTTTGGGACCTAGTGTTGTCTTACAATTTGTTGATGCCCTAGAAGTAAACGCTTCCAAATTACCCTATTATATATATTTTGACAATTATTTTACCACGCTGCTCCTTTTGGAAGAACTTACATCAAGGGGATGTAAAGGAACAGGTACAATAAGAGAAAATCGCCTAGGGAAAGATTGTGACATTGAAGGTTCAGACACACTAAAAAAGAAAGAAAGGGGTTCGTTTGACTACTGCATTGCAGGGAGAGTGAAATAGTAGTTTGCAAATGGAATGACAATAATGTTGTTTCCATAATATCAAATCACAACCAGATATATCCAACAAAGCAAGTACAACGGTATTCTCAAAAAGAAAAAAAGAAGGTGCTTGTTGATCAACCTAATATTATAAAACAGTATAATGAAAACATGGGTGGCGTCGATCGGGCAGATGAAAATATCAGCTACTACAGAGTAGCCATCCGTGACAAGAAATGGTATTTTCCCATAATAAGCCGCATAGTGGATCTAGTAGAACAAAATGCCTGGCAACTCCATAGAATTAGTGGTGGTAAAATGGGCCATTTACAGCATCGTCGCACAATTACAGTAGGCATTCTTGATTCTCTTAAAAAGACAACAAAAAGAGGACCCAGCAAACCTTCGGCCAATTTGCATCGTCACTCAAGATATGATCGGATGGACCACCTTATTGTCTATAAGGATACTCAAACTCGTTGTGCTGCTTGTCACAAAAAATGTAATTTTTGCTGCAATAAATGTAATGTTAGCACTACATCCAAAACAATGTTTGTATAAATATCATACAAATTAGATATTTAAGATTTTTTTATCTTAATTTGTTGAAGTAATTAAAATAAAAAACTTTCGTCTGTCAGATAGCTCAGCGGGCTGTGCGGCTGCCTCTCATTCGCTTCACTGTCGAATGGTTCAGTGGATGTGGGTCGAGCCCCAGCTCGGTGTACGGAAAACAAAAAGTCTAACGCAGCAGTTTAAAATTCTAGATGAACCTGCGGCTTAGACTAGGATATGCTGGGATCTGATCGGCCTATGGTGGAGCAGTACGGCAAGAGATAAGGGCTTGCGACTCGGTGATACTCCTCCATAGATCCCTACCGGACGGGCGTAACGCCTAAAAAAAACCGGATATATATATATATATATATATATATATATATATATATATATATATATATATATAGATATATATATATATATATATATATAATATATATATATATATATATATATATATATATATATATATATATATAATTAAAATAAAAAACTTTGTTTTAAAATTTTGGTACTTTTATTTATTTTTTATTCACAATCAGTGATTTTGCCACCGGGATTTTAGAAGGACACCCTTTTTTAAAAAATATATTGTATTTTTTCCAAAATTTCTTCCATACTTTATTTCTGTCAACCTTAATAAGCCTAAAAATTAAATATCTCATCAATATAAGACAATAAAAGTTTCGGACTTAAATGGGTTAATCATTTGTGGCTTCCCCCAAGTTCCATAGTTTAAGAACAATATTAACTATAAGGGTTTGTTGATAATAATATCGTTAGTGCTTGAGTATATTAGACATTTTTGGTAAACAATATATATTGAAACCCAAAAATGTTTTTGGAAAATAATCCGGTTATAATTTATGCCTGTTAATAATAAAACAAACTTTCTAAAATTTCTCCTTAACACCAAAACAAGTACACAGATATAATCCATGGCCTGTGGCCAAATGGTCCAATCGGCCTTTGTTTCCATCACACAAATTAATTAAGAGAGTTCTATAGATAACGATCGCTATATCCTCCAACCAC